>PUFA01000049.1:6213437-7563905 GCA_003508835.1 Eonycteris spelaea | reverse complement strand
CACAGACAGTCTCTGAGCACCTTCTGTGAACCACGCATGCTTCACGCATGTTCCAGCGGGCAGATGGCCAGGAGCCACGTGATTAGTGCTGCTGTGTTCTGCTGCTGTTGCTGCTTATCATATCATGGCTTTCCTTTTTCTTTGATCTAAGTTCAGATTGTCGCCTAGATTTCGAACAACCTGATTTCCCCACCAAGGACTGGTTACCAAGGAACTGCATACTGCCCCTAAATGTACCACCTTTCTTTTCACAGGAGGCGGTAGTGTCCTGTCTGAGGGGCATAAGCTTTGAGCTGTCTTCCTAGTGGTGGTGATGAGCTTGCATGATGCCATTGACTTTAATTCTGTTAATCTTATACCCAAAGACGCCTTTCAAATAGCAGAAACTCCACAAATATTGATGAATCAACCCAGTCTGGAGCACAGCATGGACTTTGAAATGGAGAAGACCCAAGATAACAATGGAGTAAATAGAGTATGAGCTGCATAAAGGGATTGTATAGTCATTTGCAGCTGTTCAGTTTATTTTGTTAGATCTAATTCCTAATTTGGGTAAAGCCAAAGCTACATTCCTGGCTTCATTTTAGAACAACACCCTTGTTTTTCTTTCTCCTTTCATCCTTCCTTTAATTTACATTTTCTTGCTATATATTTGAATTCCTATAAGCATCCTTGAATCCTTTCTGAAATAAGACAAAATATATATTAATTAGTCAATCAATCAGATAGTCTACAATAGTGATCATATTTCTCCATCTTCTCGCTCAGCTCACTGCACTGGCTTCGGCCTTCTCTGTTCTCTTGCCACAGATCTGTCATAAGCCACCAGATTCTTCCTAATAACTTTTCTCAACCCACGGCTCTGGTAGCCATCTCTTCTTTAAGTTCTCTCTTCCTGGTTTCCATGGTGATATCTGGTTCTCCTCTTATCTTTACAATTGCTTGTTTGAAGATCCTTTTCTGAGATTCAGTTCCTGGCATTTAATGTTCTTCCATCTCAAGGAGAGTTCATTTGCTGCCAGTGACTACAAACCCCTTGAGAACAAGGACCATATATTTTTTCATATCACAGAAGGCTTTGCACATAATTGGAGTTCAACATGAATCCCTGATTTGACTTGATAACACAGGACTTCTAGTAGTGGTGGTCTATAGTGTCCACTCAGAGAGTTTAGAGAAGAATTTTGAAAAAAAATTAACTAGCTATGGAATATTCATTATATTGCCCAAAGAAGTCTATGGTCTCATTAACCTATGATATTTAAATGAACAGGAATTATATTGAAATCTTTCATTATGCTTAGTGCTATCTTCAGCACACCTTACAGATGATGACATAGATTCTGTTTTGTTTTTTACCTACTAATTATTTTGGAGTTTTGCCAAATCATTTTTTTATCTTTATGAAATATAATAGAAAATTAGTTGCATGTATTTACACTGTACAATTCGATGTGTTTTTTTCACTTGTAGTTGGCATACAATAATATATCCAGTTTCAGTTGTATAGCATAGTGATCAGAGATCCACATAACTCACAAAGTGATCACCCCGTAATTTTAGTGCCCCTCTTCCCCCTTATATATTTATATAACATTATTAACCATCTTCCCCATGCTACACTCTACATCTCCATGTCTATTCTGCAACTATCCATTTTACCTCTTAATCGCTTTGTTCCTTTTTTTGTCCCCCAACCCCTCCTATATAGTATCCCTAAATATTCTAAATATTCTACATATCTATGAGCTTATTTTCATTTTTGTTGTTGTTGATGATGATGATTTTTGTTCTTTGGATTCTACATGTACATGAAATCATGTGACATTTGTCATTCTTTAACCAACCCATTTCATTCAGTGCAATACCCTCTAGGTCCATCAAAGCAATATCTTATTCCATCCCTTTCTTTTAGTCTGTGTGTGTCTTTTAATCTGAAGTGAGTCTCTTGTAGGCAGCATATGTTAGGGGTCCTGTTTTCTTATCCCATTCAGCCACTCTATCTTTGGTTGGAGGCACTGAATTCTTTTCCATTTGAGGTACTTGTTGATAGGAACGTAGTTGTTACCATTCTTTATTCTTGTTTTTGATATATTTTTTTTCTTCTTAAAGAAGTCCCTCTAACATTTCCTGTATTGCTGGCTTGGTGATGATAAATTCCTTTAGCTTATTTTTTTTTCCTGGGAAGCTCTTCAACTCTAAATGATAGTTTTGCTGGATAAAGTATTCTTGGTTATAGATCCTGGGTTTTCATCACATTGAATATTTTGTGCCAAGCCCTTCTGTCCTGCATAGTTTCTTTTGAGAAATCAGCTGCTGGTCTTATGGGTGCTCCCTTTTATGTAACTAACAGCTTTTCTCTTGATGCTTTTAAGATTCTCTCTTTTATTTAACCTTTGGCATTTTAATTATGATGTGTCTTGATGTGGGCCTCTTTGGGATTCCAGATTTTGGGGACTCTCTGATCTTTCTGGTGTTGTATGTCTATTTTCTTCACCAGCTTAGGGAAGTTTTCCATCATTATTTCTTCAAATAGCTTTTCAACATCTTGTTTTCCTTCAGGTACCCCTATGACATGAATTTTTTACCTTTAATAGTATCCCATAGGCTCCTTAAATTATTATTATAGTCTTGGCTTCTTCTTTCTTGCCATTGTGATTGAATGTCCTTTGCTTTCCATCCTCTATATAGGGCATTTGATCCTCTTCTTTATTAACTTTGTTTATTCCATTTAATATATTTCTCATCTCAGATAATGTGTTCTTCATTTCTGACTGGTTCCCTTTTGTAATTTCCATGTAGGAAATTTTTATGCTTTTTATCTCTTTGTTGAAGTTCTCACTGAATCATTTACATGTCGCCTAAGTTCATTGAGCATATTTATAACCAGGGTTTTGAACTCTTCATCTGTTAGATTGCTTGACTCCTTTATTTCTGGATCTCTGTTCTGTTCTCTCATATGGTTTCCTGTTTCTTTGTCTTCCCATTTTGGCTGCCTTTCAGTGTCTGTTTCTATGTACTAAGCAAAGCTCCTAAGTCTTCTGGTCTTAGTGGCATTTGTGAAGTAGGTGTCCAGTGGCACAGTCCTGAGAGCGGTTTCAGCAGCAGGCCAAATTTAGCCCAAGCCTCTGCCCTCCGGGGCCACCTGTTAAGATTCAGCAAGCAATCCACAGATGTTGTGCTTATAGTTGCCTCAAAAGGCCTCACTAGATACCAAGACCAGCTGCTTCCAGTGTGAATCTAGGTGCTGCTCAGCAAGGAGCACCTGACTCGCTGAGGATACACCTGGATGTGGCTTGGGTGTGGCTGCGAGTTGGAGAAGGCAGAGTTTCAGGGAATCCTCTGGTCAGAACTGCTTCTGTTATCCAGTTTGATGATGTCCCCATGATAAGGTGCTTAGTCCATGCACTGGGAAGGGGCAGGGCTCAACAGGGAACAATGGATACTGCCGTCACTTCTGTACAGGACGAGTCTCACCTTGGCCCTCAATCTGACAACTTAGTGTCTCTGTAATTCCTTGTGTCCCCTGCACACGGGTGAACTGGCACTGGTGCTCAGAGCGAGCAGGTCCGTCACTAGGAAAATTCACTCATGACTGTGAGCTCTTAACTGGTGTCTGGCACTGCTGTAGCCTCCATCTCACTCGGCTGCTGGAGCTGGGCGGCCTCACGTCCTTTCTCCATCCTACCTTTTGCCATTGCAAGGTGATTCCTTGGATTTCTTGGATTTTCTCCCCAGTTGTATGGCTTGTTCATCTAGATCCCAGGTGATTTTTTTCTTGCTGTTTGCTCCTTGTTTCGGCCACAACTTTGATTTGGTCACCAGATTGATGAACAGAGCCTCTATCGTCTACACCAATTTTTTTTCCACCTCCAGATTCTGTTTTTTTTGGTTGTTCTTGTTTCTGTTTTTGCATATATTTGCTAAATATATCTCGAATCCTTCACCTCTCTCCATCCTCATTTCCACTATACCACACGCTGCTTACAGGCCTATTGCTTGTCACTTGATCAACCGCAACAGCCTCCTACATGGTCACCCTGCTGCCTTCTAACCCATCTAGTATGTTTTCCACATAGCAACTGGAGAGATCTTTAAAAGCTGCATCTGGATATGGTACTCCCCTGCTCTAAACATTCCATGGCTTCCTCTTGCTTTGTGGGTAAATTCTTATCCTTTTGCATGACCTGCAAAGCCCTGCATTGCCTTACCAGCCTTTTTCAGCGACAAGGATGCTCCATGCTCCTGGTCTCAGTGCCTTCACATATGCTGTCTTCTCTGCCTGGAATACATTGAGCTCACCCTAAGGGATTAGGTTTCCTCAGAGAGGCCCACCCTGACTCTTCAGATTGGTTCAGAAATGCTGATTATTCACTGTAATTCTTCACTGTGCTTTTCCTTTGTAAGATTTGCAACAACTGGATAGGGAGTTTTCTAAAGACAGGCATGATGCCCCTATTGTTCGCCACGACAGCAACTAGCCTGCCACACAGTAGGTGCTCCATACATGTTTGTTGAGTGTGAGAATAAATATAAGTGGTAAAAGAATCAGACATTGCTGTCTGGTATCCCAATAACCCCTGAAGTTTAGAAAGATGTTTAAGGCATGTTGGAGCCTGGAGTAAAAGAGATGGGCTGAGCTGGGAGTGACGTGGTGAAGGAACACTTGAAATACTGCAGGTTCTACAGGCCCGAAGGAGCTGCTCGGAATGTGAGCTGAATGAAGATTCATGTGAATATCTAGCTGCCCTAAATTTGAGCCAAGGGTCTTTTCCTCAGTTGAGAAAACAAAGACCTGATCTGATCTTTCCACCTGCTAAGCCTGCACAAAAATGCTTTGGCCAATTTCTGCATCCTATTTTGCAGATGGTAAGATAAATCTATGATTATTCCTTGGGAATTTGCCTAGATTGAGGCCAACACACTAAGTCACAGATCATAATTCCTTTAAAAAATAATTACACATGAATTTTACATCACTTTTTTTGGATTATCTTTGGAATTTTGGCATATTTATTAGCATTTTAGGATAGATAAAGAGCTTTGGGGAGGACAAGAAGCATCTATGGTTTAAGATATCCAGAAATAAATGGTAAGAAACTGCATTTCTATAATTATCAGCTTGAGTGTTTTTTGGAGTTCCAGAGCTAACTTCATTGCATTTTTTATTTGGTGGCAATGATTTTGTTATTTTTGCTTTACTAGTCATGGTAAAATACCTATGTGAAGTTTTGAAATCTCAGAGTTATTTATTTCATTAAAAAGACTTAGAATTTTTTAATTTTGAAAGAATAAATTTTGATGAAACCTTTCAGAAACACAGAATATGCCCCAAAGTGGTCATAACTCTTCATTCAGAAAGGATTTACTGGCCACCTATGACAGGCTGGGGCATGGATTTGGGTGTTAAGTGCTATTGGAGACAGAAAAGGACTCAAACACAGTCCCTGCTCTCAAAGTACTTGCAATCTACCCTGGGAGAGAAAATAAGTCAACTCCTTTAAAAACTATAGTTCAGGGAAGAAAGTTCTAAGGATTGTTATAGAGGCCCAGATGCAGTCTGTGTATTCTGCGTGTTATCTGTGTCTTCTACATATTATTCGATAAGGGGAACAGCTAGCACTGTCTTCAAAGATTCTGGAAGGAGGTAAGATTTGAAACTGGGCGTAAAAGATGGTAGGTTTTCTTTCCTTTTGCTTATTAATTTATTTTTTCTCATAAATAAATATATGTAGACAGTATCAAAGAGTGAAAAGGATCAAATAAATGCCTAATAATATCACTACATAGAGAGAATCACTGTGCACAGCTTTTTTTCTGGGTGTACTGATGTTGCTGTTTTACAAAGCTGGAATCATACATTGTGTGATGTTTGCAACCTGCCTTTCTCATTTAACAATTTATCACAAACATCTCTCCATGTCTGCTTATCCATCAACGCATGGGCACATATTTTACAGGGTAGTGACTAGAAGGGAAATGCCTAATTCTGGCTGCAAGATCTACGAAAAGAAAGGTCTAGGAAAAAGTGTACGTTATGCAGGGAAAGCTGTGCTCGGGGCCAGGGAGTTCCTGCTGAGCGTCCACTTTCAACTTATTCGTTTCTCTTCTTGGCATCAGACAATGCTGACTGTACTGGAAAAGCACATCCCAGCCTGACACATTCTGAATAATGACCCATCTATACAATCAGCTGAGTGCTGCTGAGATGCTTGGGGAAACAAAAAGCCATGAAGAAAAAACATTTCTCTACCTAAAGGAGCAGTGCTGTGGTCACTCTTGGGAGTGTCTCTGCCTTTTGATTCACTGCCAACTGGAACAAAAGTGGCATATGGGTGGATGTATTTTTATTCGGAAAAGCCCTGCCAATTAGGGGCAAAGGCCTGCAATTTTCTGAATGTTTGTAATCTAAGTGGGTGTGCTTAGGGTGCCACCCCTTGAGAGGCTTAATGTTCCACTTGGAAACGAACTAACCAAGGGCATCGGAGCACAGGCCAGTTGTTTTTCTCTGAAACAGAATAATTTCTCCAGTGCCCAGTGTGAATGTGAGCATGATCCAGAATGGCTGAACTTGAATGCAGGAAGGTGTTATTTGCCACCGTGGCAGGATTCCGGAGAAGGAACGCTGCTGGTCTGAAGCCCCTGATGATGTTACCATACATTTTTGGACCTGCTTTGGCCCCACAGATGGAGACAAATAGCACCTTGACACTAAATGTCCTGGGCCAGGTTAGAGGCGGGCAATGAGCTATGATGGTTCTGTTATTCATCTGCTTACACACACACACACACACACACACACACACCACACACACACACACCACAACACATACCAATTTATTAGGAGTCTATTACTATGTGCCAGCAACAAAGTGAAATTCCACTAAGGACGAAGGAAGAGCCTTTCAAATCTGCCTTATTCATGAGAGCAGGCAGGGAGAACATGGCAGAAGGCCAAACGGGGTCCAGTCATAGAAAGAACACTGCACAAAGAATCAGGAGTGCAAGACTGAACCAGACAGAGCAGGCAGTGTGTCCGCAGACCAGATGTGGTGTGACTGTCTTGAGAGTTTCCAATGCCGGCATTGGATGTGCCCACACAGAAAGAGTCTTTGGTGAGGTCTTTGATTTGTAAAGTACAGTCTTCATTAGCAACAGTAAGAAAAGCAACGGTCCACACCCCATCCTTTCACTGCTGCTCAGGGTTTATCTTACGGCCCTCATAAGTTGTCTACCCAGCAGTTGTTTCTATGCACATGTTCTTTGCCCCACACTCCCCGAATGTGCCAGCGTGTGCCCATTCTGCCTCACCTGCAGTGGAGTCCATTTTGCTCATTAATTCTTCAGAGAAGTTTTGGCTCCTTTTCTTTGTTCCCTCCATCCTGCCTCCCACCCTACTCACCTCCAACCATGTTCTTCAGGCCCACTATGGGAGTCAATCCTTGCTAACCTCCTCCTTCTTAGCTTTTGTGAGAGGAGGGTGGGTCCTGTCTTCCAGGTCACACACTTATAAGTGAACGCACATTGGGGTGAAGAGGGCAGGCTCTGAGGGGTGAACTGTGCGAATCCGCATGGATACAAATTGTGGCTTGGATGTAATAAGCTGTGTGAATTTAGACAAATTATTTAACCTCTCTGCCTTAGTTTTATCACCTCTAAAGGAGGGAGAGTAATATCATAATCAATATATTAATATAATATAGTTATACTATCTACCTCCTAGGGTTATTGTGAGGATTAAAATAAATCATATTCATAAATGCTCAGAGGTGTTTGGCACTTATTAACACTAATATATAACTTTTATTTATTTTTAAAGTTATTTTTTAAAGAATTGGATGGCTTTTGAACAAATTGGAAATGAATTTCAGAATCTTTAGGCCATATATAGTCTTTGTTGCTCTCAAAATTTAGCCACCTTACAGAAACTCTTTCTACCGTTCTTTTGCTAACCATATTTCCCCTCCCATTCATCGGATGATGAGTGCTGACAGAGATTCAGCAGAGAAGTCTTTGCTCTGGATCTAAACTAAAATTAATTTCCACTTTAGGTTTCTTGCCAAATCCTGCGGCCGGAGGGACCAGCAGATGTTTGCAGGATAAGAGATGTAATTAAGGCAGGGAGTGTGGAAGAGAGTAGGCGCCAAAGGAAGAATGAGGGAGAGGAAGGTGCTGTGTATCCTGAGCCCCTAAGAGCACTGGTGCTCTCATCTGCGTCCAGAGCAGGAATTCTGATGAACACCAAGAGCAAGGGCATGCCAGGAGTTGTACTTGCCCTTTTTAATTGCTAGAATTCAAGGCATTATTTCAACACTGGCTGCGAAGTTTTGCCTGATAACATAGAATGCCAGATCTTCCACCTTCATTTTTATACGGAATTTTGCTAAATGTTTTTCCTGCTCCCTCACGTCTGGACACACCTCTGTTTTGAGTCAAGAAAATGACCTCTCTACTATGACTAAGAGTCCCCAAAACATTATATTAAAATTCAATCAGGGTATCACATATTATGCCACAAGCCAGAATGGTCTCGGGAATCACAGAGTCTATTTTGGGCTGTTTCATTCCACATAACCTAAAGGAAATGTGAGTTAAGTAAGGGGTTGCAGGCCTACACAGGTTTTTAATGCCCACCAGAATCTGCAAACCACTAATTAGTTCACAGAGGTCTTAGTAAAGGTTTTCAGTCTAACACAAAATATAAAACATTTAAAAAATGTGCATGGTGGATTTTTACCATAGTCTGACACAGTAGTAATGAGTATTGCCTCTCAATGAGACTTCCTGGGGTCAGATTCTGGCTCTACCACTTATTACTTGTATGACCATGAGCAAATTACTAGACGTTGTACTGCTGGTTTCCTCATGTGTCAGATGAAGAAAAGAGTCACTACCTCTCAGGGTTATGGAAGTAGTAAAGGAAGTAGTTGTTGTAAAGCCCTTAGATCAGCAGTGGACTCATAGTAATCTCTCAGTTAATGTGAGCTATAAATACAATTATAATATTCAAGTATCTGGTCAACTCTCCATTTAAAATCACAAACATCTATATTTAAATCCTAAGAAATAATATATTCTTAAAATGGCTTTTGAATTGTAAAATTAACCTATGATCAATGAAAAAATTGCAACAGTGGTTTTATTTGTTGAATAAACAAAGACATTCCATAAAGATATAATGTTTTAAGTATAGGCTTAGCAAAACTACTTTATCAAGGTAAAAATACCATGAGATTTTCTCTATTCTGTCCTTTGAGCAGGAGGAAGAAGTTGATTCTCAGCCATACTTGAATCTAGAAAGGTTTAAAAAGTTGCTCTCTATGCCTCATTGAATGCTCTACCAAGTGAGAACCAAATGCCATTTAATACTCTTCAGCTATGAGCATGGATGGCTCAGGATTACCAGCTTACATTATGGGTCTGTCTGCATTCTTTACTTAAAAGCAGCCATCTTTACATGAAACTGTAAGTCTCTCTTCTTACTCTAGTGTCTATCCCACAATTTTAATTACCATTTCTGGAACACTCACATATTTATAGCTCTAGTCCAGACTTTCCAAGTTCCAGATGCTCCAACTTAATATGTTCTCTTGGACATGCATTGAACCTCAAAATCAACACATCTAAAACAGAACTCGCTACCTTTCCTCTCAAACCCAATCCTCTTCCAGGGGTTCCTTTTTCACAGAATGGAACCACCATTCTGCCATCCAAGCCACAACCTGCTGCTCAACCTCAAGGCCTCCTTTTCCCTCACCTTTGTTCAACCCTTCCACAAGTCTCATTGGTTTTACCTCTTAAATTCTATTGAAACATCTACTTCTGCATTCATCTACCTCAATCCTCATTACCAGCACTCAAGTTCAAACTACCCATATTGCTCATCTGGACCACTGCCTTTTAGCTGGGTTTCCTGAATCCACTCTGGACCCTCCTCCAAACCAGACTCCACAAAGAAGTCAGAGTAATCTTTCCAAGTCCAATTAAGTCACCTCTCTGCTTAAAGGATTCAAATAACTTTTCAATATTTGCAAAATAAAGACAACTTCTTGGCTTCTGAATTCAGCCTGCAAGATCCTACATGGTCTGGTCCCTCCCATCCTTTCCTGTTTCATCTTGCAATCCAGTTTCACTCTTCTGTCCCTCAGTTTCACTTTATCCTTTATGTTTTTTATGCTCCTTTTCACCACAGGGTCTTTGCACATACTGTTTGAGCCTCCCATTTTTCTTCACAACTCAAACGTCAACTTCTTCAAGAAAGTCTTTTTTGATCTCCCTGATGTGGTTGACCTCTTTTAGTAAAGTATCTCATAACACTGAGTATTTCCAATAGCACCTTATTAATGCATTCATTCAACAAATATTTACTGAACACCTACCATGTGTCAGGTTCTGTTCTAGGTACTAGGGATACATCATTGAACAGAACAGGCATAGTCTTTTATGAAACTGCCATTTCTAGGATGGGAAACAGATAATAAACAACAAATAAATATAGATGTCTTTGGGTGATAAGGACTCTAAACAAATCAGGGAAGTAGGAACAAAGACAGGGAAGAGGGTGATATTTTCAGTTTTCCATTTGTTTGTGTAATTATTTGATTAATATTTGCATTTCCCGTTAGATTGCAAGTTCCAAGAAGGCTGGATTTGATCACTCCCTTCAGGCACATATGAGATAGTGCCTGTCTCATAGTAGATGGCCAATAAAAATGATTGAATAATTCTCATTCTAATGAGCAGCAATTTGTACAGAATGAAAAGCAACACTGTTGGATTGCCTTATGTAAGTAAATTGTATTGAATTTTTTCAGTGGTATTTGAAAATGAACAGCGTATCTCACTTCGAAGCAACTTAACTTTTTAAATCCTTGTGTTTGAATGTAACATAGAGAACTTCTTAGAAAATTTCAGACACTGAATACTTTGAGTTCCTTTCATTCTTAGATGAAAAGCAAATCCTGAATACATTCTGTGCTTTCTTAATTGTTATACTCGTAAATGATTTTCAAGTTGAAAGTCAAAAAAGCAATTAAATGAATGAATTCTGCTGTTACCAAATATAAGCCAGTTAAAACATGGACCTGCTTCACCTTTCGATCTTCACTTTTGGAAAGGATATAACACTCCCCAAAGATGGACACGGTTCTAAAATCTGTATGCTTTTGCTTGAGCTTTTTAGCTATTTCCAGGAAACAAGAATAGCTACAGTTCCAAGAGGTTTATTTTTCTTCTCTGTAAAGACAGTCAGCATTTTTGGAAAATAGAGATTTCGCCTGCTAAAGATTTCTTCATAAGGCAAACCACTGCTCTGATATTTCTGCTTTATTTTTCAATTAGAAGGAAAGCTAAAATACTGAAATGAGGCCATCATAATAGGATAGTGAGAAAAAAAAACAATCAATGCAAATAGGACTTTTTAAGTCACATTTAATTTTTAAAGTACTATATCTGTCTGCAATGATTATTCTAAATTGTTTTGTGAGTCTACTCTACAACATGTTTTCTCTTCATTTACACATTTTCTAAAGAAACTTTTGGAAATGAATTATTCTGTAGGAATTCCTCCAGAAAATGAAGAGAGAGAAGCTTCAAGAAGGCAGAAAATTGTACTAAAAGCAGAATTCTAGTGGGATGGATATGAGGGTGGGTGTGGGATGAGAATACATAAATTTATGCCCATTTGGTAAGAAATGCAAAATAAGCAAAAACACAATGAGTTTGCTTTGGAAAGTTTTCCAAGAACAGATCATCCCAGACAAGGAGAGGTACCAGTTGAACCATAGGACTTTACTGACATCTAGTGCACAAAAAATGTCATCTTCTATGAAATGAAACACTCTCCATTGTTAACACACATGAAAAAATGAAAAAATTACATATCAATAGAGGTCAAGGAAAACCACAGCAATTAAAACTCCTTCAGTGAAGGGCTTCCTTACATAACATCTTACATGAGCTGCTCTACAATAATCTTGTAAGCAAAGCAGATAAGTGATTATCAAACTCATTTTACAGATGGGGAAACAGGCTTGGAGAAAGAGGTTAAGTGATTTTTCCAAGATGACTGTCCTAGTAAGGGACAGAAACAGGACAAAAACAAGACTTCTTTCAATCTAGACCTCTCTCCTGTAAATCTCTGTCTACATCAACAGTTCCACCTTTCCAACTTCAGAGGACACGGAAAGTCTCCCTCCAAAGGTGGATAAGCATGTTACTCCTTATTTGGGAGAAGAAGAGAGAGGGGCACGGTCTTATCTCAGTCCCATGGAAATTAGAGTTGAGCATCCTCTCTGGATTTATGCTACCCTGGCCTCTAGAACCACAAATTAGAAAAATCCAACTCTATAGCAAAAATGGTAGTTGGAAATGAAAATGGAAGGTAAAAGCCCCAAGCGTGGTAGGAATTACAAAGCACCTAACATCTCTTTCCCCACTTTTCAAACAAAGAGAAAAATAAATACACACACACACACACACACACACACACACACATGTTCAGGGTAGGAGTTGGTGGGGGGAAGGGAGAGAAAGAGATCCCAAAAGATGTCTTAGGGTTTTTCCCCAATATATTTTACACTGCTAGCAGATATCAAGCATCTAATTTTAAGTTTGTCCATTTAACAGCAAAAAAAAAAAAACAAAAACAAAAAACAAAAACAAAAACAAAAAACAAGAAACAAATGAAAACACTCAGGAGGCCAAATAAATAGAAATAAACTGTAAAGAAATTACAAAGAGAATAACTGCAGGGAGACAGACATCTTTATATGTAAGAAGTAAAGGTGACTTTACTGGAGAGAACATTTGCTTTCATTTGTGTTTCAAAAAAGATTTATTTGGGGATAACTGAAGACCTAATTCAGATTTCTGAACTTACTTCAATCTTTGAAAAGGCTTTTTACAATTTTAAGGTCTTATAGCTGAAGTACTATAAAGTCAACTTATTTTGAATAAAAGTTGATAACTATCCACTAAAAAGTAAATTCATGTAAACAGACCAAAATGCTTGAGGGGAGATATAGCTTTATTTATCTAGGAGAATAATGATTTGCTTAATGGACTTTATGAGAGCATTCTCAATGTTGAAAGGGTCATTGCCTGTGTCCTCATATATTTTAAAAAACACAATCTCAATTCCTTTAACGGTAGTTTAGAGAGCAAGAAAAAAGAGCAGACATTTGCTCTTCATCTAACCTAATTAACATTAAACTTTCTGAAGAAAAATAAAAGAATTTCAAATAGCTCTTATGAAATTCAATCATTTTGTGTCGAATTGGTTAGAAAAAATGTCCAAAAGAACACTCTAGAAAATTTTAAATGCAATGGCTGGGATGGGGGAGGGAGTGTTCAGAATTGAAAGGTTTTCCCAGGCATTTAGTTTTAAGATTTGACCCATTAAGATATATTTTCATTGGAATCCTAAAAACAAGAAATGTTTTAATTAAGAAAAAAATGATGGTTATTTGCAGAAACAATATAATTATTTGCTCGACCAAAAATTACTATAATTTTCTGAAACTCACATCCAGCTCAGGATTTCATTTTCATATCTGTTTCATTTGATGTAGAAAATGAACATATTGGAAGCTGCTGAGAGATTTATTAAGATGTCTTTACCTGAGCAAGAAACAATTGAAAATTGATTATTTACCAATTTTGTGTATTCTTTGGACTCATGTTTGGTGTCCATGGAAGTCTGAACACAATGAGTGAAGAGATGATTTGGCAATTGCTGTGTTAATTTCAACAGTGAAAAAGTCGACCCAGGTCATTCTAGCTTAAACAACCACCTAATTTGGTTGTTGTCTGCACTGACTGGACTAATCTAATACTATACTTCTTCTGAAAGGGTGTATAATAGTCAAAAACCTAGATATCGAAATAGGAAAGAAGCTATGAGAACCTGGTATGAATTGCCAGTCTCAAGAACCAGGTAAAAGTTCTTGTGCTCAAGAAATTTCATATAATGGGAGTTGCAAATTTAAATATCTTTAGGAGCCAGACAGATGATGTGGAGGAGTGGTGGTGGTAGGGGTAAAAACAAGGGATGGTAAAGAATGTCACAAACTGTACAGTACATGCCCTGTCCCAAAAGGCATCATTTACTACCCACTTCCAATCAATTGTGGGAAGTAACAACATAGGGAGAAATCAGGAATCTGGAGTTTTCATTGAGATCTCCAACTTTAAAAATATTGGCTAGTGATTCAACCTAAAAATTCAGAATGGGCCAGATAAGAATGTCTATAGATAGCATTCAACTCATGAGTCACCAGTTTATGATATCTGACATGTAACACCTGGGTTGCACAATTTTACATTTTTTCTGGATATATGAATATGTGAGCTTATGTACCTGTGTGTGTACAGACATAGATTTACATATCTTAGACCTTTCTACATATCCAAGGATGAGTCAGATTGACAAATTAAAACAACACCCCCGTGGGGGAAAAAATCTGTCTGCTTGATTGATCCCCTTCAGCTGTGTGATGGACAGTGTCAGGCGCCTGAAGTATTGGTGAGGCCAATAGAGTTACCCTCCATCAGATCCCCTCTCCTCTCTATTCTTCTTGAGCCATACCCCCATCTTCCACCTTTGCTGTGCTTTTGTGTCCTGCAGGCAGTGTCTGTAACTCTTCTTTGCAGGACTTCTTAGGCTAACTTGAGCCACTTTGAGAACAGATGCAGAGAGCCAGAGAGGTGCATCCCCATAGGGCCGGCAGCCCTTAACTTTCAGCCATGGGCATATGAAAGCCCAGCTCCCCTGCCTTTGGGAAACTTTGAGCTATAACTTACACCCCAGAGCTCCCCTGTAGGGTTATGCTGACTCTCCCTTCCGTAGGACTCTGTCCCCATCAGACCCTTGTTTGGCCTTCTCTTCTCCCCTTCTGCTCCCTTGCTCCTTACTGGTCCCCTTGGGAGAAGCACTTCCTTAATAAATCAATTACACATAAATCCTCATCTCAGAATTCTGCTGAATTCAACCTAAGACCACCAGATTTCACTGTGCTTTAATTTCCTGTTCCCTAATACGAGGACAATATTACCTACCTCATAGAGTGGTTGTGATGATTCGATGAGTTCACATATATAAAGAGCTCAGAACAATCTCTAGCAATCACTATGTAAGTGTTAGCTAAATTATTCTCTTGCGACGTTAAGAGAATGCAAGTAAGAGTGAAACATCATATCTTTCAGCCAAGTTCTGTTTTCTGATGGAAGCACATATTGATTTAAACTTTGGAGATATATCTATTAGAGCTCAATATATCCTTTTTATTCTTCAAGATTTATACATGACCACATGGCATAGCTCTGGAATGAAGCAGGATCCCAATAACAAACCCAACCTAAGCACAAGAATGGTAAGTGCGAATGGCAAAATCACCAGACCGTGACGTGAGACATTTCAAACACCTCTGACATCCTAATGAAGCATCACAATTGATTCAGCTGCAGCCCATCTGTCAAATGAACAGGCCATAATAAGCTTAACTCTGATGGTCCATTTGTTTTTCCCATAGTGACATGGCCTAAGCTTCCTGTCTTTCCTACAGAAAAAGGCATCTCTTTCCAAATTTTTTCATTGTTGTCAACAGTACCATCATCTTTCTAATCCTTCAAGATTATAAGCTTAGGATAGTTTATTTCTAACTTCATTCCCCCAAATCAATCTATCATCACATTTTTGCTTTTTTCACAAGGCCCAGCAGATCTTTTTCTTTCTGAAGTTTTCCCTGTAATTCATATAAGCCATAGTATGTCACATTTGGGGATTCCCACGGTTGACTTGTTCTCATACCTTTTTATTTCTTCTGTCTTCAAGTCATTGTCAATATAGCTGATAGAATACTCTTCAATACTTTTTATGATTTCTCACTATAGCCAAAGAGCACGTGTAAGTTGTTCAAATTATTTAACACGCAAATATATAGTGCTATCTATGTGTTGGGGACTGTTGCAAGTACTTTATGAATATTAACAACCCTCTGAGGAGGGCACCATTATTATCGCCCAGTTTTATAGTTGAGGAAACCAAGATATAGATAAGTTGCCTAAGGTTATAAAGCTGGTAAGTGTCAGAGCCAGGACTCAAAGCCACAGCAGTCTGGCTCCAGGGTCTGTACACACCCTGACAATACTACAACACTAACATTGCCTCTCAATCAATGCCGGCCGTGACCACCGTCCATCTTCACCATTATCTCCTCCCAAACCCTCGATTCCAAGATAGTCCCATTTCTAAGTTTCTATGAGTCATTCTGTAGGCAGAATCAAACAAGAAAAATTCTGTGAATGGTGAGAAGATGACTTGTTTGGGAGATTCAAATAGGAAAATTAGAAAATAACACTGGAGTGGGGGTAAGTGATCTCTTTGTGAAGGATCAGGCTGCGATTATAGGCTGATCTGCTAATGTACACTCAAACCAGTGAACATATCTATAACTGGCCTTCAAATGTCAATAATCTCAGTTTTTACAGCTCCCACCTTGAGAAATGTTCTTAGGGACGTTGGCAAGAGGCAATTTTATGGCTCCATTAAGTATTTTTCCCTGTGGATCAGGCACTAACCTCAGGAAGAGTCTATGTGTAACTTTCTTATATCCTCTTATACTCTTCTGAGTTCCATAAAACACCAAGACTTTTCCTCAGTGGTTGTAGTAGGGATTATCTATCTTTGTTTGAGGGTATTAATTCCAATTTCCAATGCCATCTCTTCAATACTTTTCCAGGAAGCCTAAGTGGTCCTCATACTAATAAAACCTTGATGGTCTGCCCAATGTCACAAAGACTCCATGAGTGATGTGTACATTAGGATACACTTAAGAATCTATTACACTTAAATATATACTTTTTAGCTCAAAGACTTTGAAAATTATAAATAACTCTTCCATATTACCACACTAGTGTGTATTTTATATTCGGGAGACCTATTCAAATTCTTATTTACCTTCAAACAAACTAAATTTCGTTGTGATTATAGATCTTTAGTAATTTACTAATCCTTGCCATAATTCTCCCCCAATTAATTTTCAAAGTAATTGCTTAAATAATAATTAACATCTTCCTTGGAAACACATTAATATTTACTGAATCTTTTAACAAATAGAATTACTAAGAGTGGTTTCAGTAAACAATTCCTGGATGAAATGCTGAAAATTGACAATATAATATGTTCCAAAAGCTTTACAATATAACTATTAAACTAAAGAAAACAAATGAAAGACTTCAACAATATGGTGTTCTGTCAGCATCTGAAGTGGCTTAAGATAGTAAAATAGAAAAACAATACTATAGAATACATTTACTATATTTCTTCAAACTAATTCAATTAAAAAATCACACAGTGGGAATAAATTGTGATTATTTAGTTAACCCCTACCAAACATAAGCTTTTAAATTACAGTTTTTACTTTGAATCCACAAGAAGGCAACAGAAAACAGTGAGACATTAATTTCTTTAAAATATTCCCTTGGGGGAACATAGCAATAATTGAATTACATTGTAACTAAGAGGTAATATTAAAATTGTTCCTCCAGCTAGATCAAACACAATGCATGACAGAGTCATTGACAGCAGGCGAGTTGTTGGCATGAGATCAAATTCACTTGGCCAAAATTCTTGGAACTTTTAAAAATTTCATATAATACTGTTCCGTGATTTTAAAAAAGGTGATAGAGAGTTCTGCTTCTGGCTGGGATCTTAATTTTAACCACCAGACATGATCCTCCTGACCCAAGGTGTCAATCTTAAGTAATTCCTGGAGGTGATCTTCAACAAAAGATTAGTTAAGAATGCCAAAATCATTTCAAAATATCAATACTTCATAAAGCTTGCCATACATTTATTTGGACATCAATAATCATTATTTAAACATTAATTTACAGCAAAGCTCATTTTAAATGGGGTGTAATTTACATTATTAAAACATAGACAAATGTAGAAAATTAATAAGAGAAAATTAAGGGTAAGAAAATATTTAAAGCCAGGCAACATTAGTACATTAAAATATAACATACAGTTATTCAGAAATAGTTAATAAAATTGTCTCTGAGCTTCCTAGAAGCCAAAGCAAAGGAAAAATTCTTAATATATAAAATTGACAGACTCCATAAACATAAACATAGACCACATTTCTTTCCAGTGGAAACCCAATCTCTTGGCACTAAGACCTGAAAGGAATTTCTTTCATAATTCCTCATAAAGGAAGTCTGATAAAATTTAATTTTCTTCATAAAATCTTCCTTAACAGCCCAGGACACAAGCTCTTTTTTTTTCCAAATTCTTAACATGTTTATTTGTCTTTTACCTGACATTTATGTCAGAGGCTGGTGCACACAATTTTTGAGTGGAGCAGACCCAAGCTTCCTATGGAATTTATAGTCTGGTGAGCCAGAGAGAGATGAATTTTTCAAAAATCACACACAGAAAACATATAATTACAATATATAATACAATATATAAATATATGTCATTACAAACTATGACGGTGCTGTAAAGGAAAACTACAAGATACCATGAAGACAAAAAAAAAAAAAAAAAAGAGGCTCGATCTACTGTAAGAATTCAGGGAAGGCATCCCTAGGGAAATGAATGAGGTTTGCACCTGGAACTGTGAAAGGAGTAAGTACTATCTTATTTAATACTAGATCATAGTATATGTTTTTTTCTACTGTTTAAGGGGGAGGGAATCTGGTCCTGTTTTCTAATTTCCCTTGTGAGTGCTGAGCTCCTCAAAGCGTAAATCATACCTCTTCCTTCTGCATCCTCCATCCCAGTCAACCACGCCAGGGACATTGCAGTAGCCGAGTCAACTGCAGTTGAAAGAGAATAGAATATTTTTAAACAATACTGCCACCACCACCAAAACACTCTGCAAAAAATTAAAGCTCCTTTAGTTTCAACTCTTAGTACTTTGAACTAACAAATGTTTTAATTAACAGGAAATTCAAATTCATCTTCCAAGCTTTATTATTATTACACGTTTTGGGGAGAGGGGGATTGGAGTTCCCCTGGAGAGAAATATAAGCTAGAGAGCTGGAAAAACCCATGCTTTGTTACAAACTGGGAATTTCTCTTCACATGTTGTTTTTCTTCTGCTCACAGTAACTGATATTTTAATATTCCCTCTGCAGCAACGAACCAAGCAGCACCTGCAGACCTGCTCTCTTATTCCTACCATAACAAATTATTAATTATTCACAAATACAACCAAATTGTTTTAACATGTCACTGAGATCACTCAACCAGTCTCGGTTTCTCTTCCCGTCTCTCCTTTTTTCCATACTTCTTATCTTCCTTCCCTCTCTTCTCTTTCTTTCCTGTCACCCTTACACTCATCTCTTCCCCTTTCTAACCCTATTAACTCCCCTTCTCAGGATGTAAAAATAAAACTCAATGATCAGATGTCACATGATGACTCAAAACCTCTTTAAATCAGAGATTATGTGCTTGGTGACTTCACCCCTAGACTGGGGCTTTTTCTACCAGGAGCTGCAGGAGGGTACCTGCATTTTGTAGGGTGCAGATAAGTGTCAGCGAGCAAAGAAGGACTGGCAGAGCAAAAGAGAACTGATATCCCTATCCTACATGGGGGTGTAGCAAATAGCAAGGGAAGATATATGTAATAAAACCAATGGAAACAGGCAGAGACCGAAGCTGGAACCCAAATAGAAGGCCCTCAGTGAGGAAAGGGCAAGGTGTAGTGAGAGAGATTGGCTTAGAAAGCAATTTAGAAGAATTCTCAGGGCTGAGGACATAAAAGTGAGAGTTATCTTAGCAAGTCGGGAAGGAAGGAAGTGCTAACGAGAGCCCTTTGCCTATCCAGACAACTTTTTTTCCCCCAGCTTTATTGAGATGCAATTGAAATATAACATTATGAAAATTTAAGGTGTACAATGTGTTGATCGATGCACTTATATACTACAAAATGATTACCCCTATAGCTCTAGCTAACACCTCCATCATGTCACATAACTACCACTGCGAAAAGGTGGTAGAGTGTGGAGTTTAACTGTAGAGCTCTAGATTAGGATCACTGAAATTTGAACCTTTACCCTGCTTTTTAAAACATGACTTTGGGCAAGTGATTTACTTTCTCTGAACCTTGTTACCTAATTTATAAAATGGGGAGGATAATATGAACCTACAGTTGCAGTTGTCCAAGAAGTGGCAGCTCTTATTATTTTTTCTTCTATTATTACTTTTATAACAGTGTCTAAAATGTGATAGATTCCAGGCACACACCTAACTGTAGCTGGTTTATCAAAGTGAACCACAGACTCATTGGAAATGTTGGACAAACACATTCAGCTCAGCTTTTCTTTCTTTTGGCTGGTTTTGAATTTGGAAGAATGTAGTCCCCTAGAAATTCTGGCAGTCATCTTACTATTAAAAGATATTATAAGAAAGCCTGTTTGAGAGTCACTCTAGAGAGATGAAGCAGAGCTGAGAGGTGAAAAGCAAGTCAGATCATGGGGCCACCATTTGTGCCTCTAGAGCCAGTGGTCTTTCTTGCCACATCCATATCCACGTGACTTGAGCTAATATGCTCTCGCTGGTTTATTTATTTCCATCCTTATTATCTCTTGCTTAGACCAGTTTGAGTTGGGTTCTTTATCACTGAGATTTTGTTGTTTTTGTTGTGAAAGGACTATATTTGCAAAAAATGAATAATTGGGAAAGTTTTTCTCACAGGTCAAAGTGAAACCAATCAGCACAGACGCTGAATAACTTCTTTCACATATACAAACATTGGCTGGACATTAAAGAGCTTGCTTTAGCCTTGACAGTCTCCATGTGGCCACAGAGCACTGTCCTGTGCTTATTTTCCTGGATGTCCTTCTATCGTATAATCAGATTTGCTTCATTCTGTAAGAGTTACAACCTGCCAATGGAAACATCAGCATCCTTTTCCCTAAGGCCAGCAAGATATGCTATGGAAAGGAAAACAGGCCTCTTGACCTGCACTAGATGCAACCTTGATTTCAAGCAGCCAGCAGCCGAGAAGCTAGACCTCTGTGTTGATGGTCTCTGGGCCAAGATCATATTTATGATTACATGGATTTGTATCTGTAGTATGGCAAGAAAGACAACTGCATGTAATCTGTACTCTTTATGACCCTGACAATGTGACTGTTAGGGCCACCTATGCCAATTTGGATAACTAAAGCAAATGAGAAGAAGCCTTAAATAAACACAGCCGAGTTATCAAAATATTAGGAGCAGATCCCATCTGGAATAAAGTGTTGAATTTTGGAGGCCATATTTTAAATGAATACCCTGAAGTTGTGTCCCAAGGATAGCAACAAAATGAAGAAGATAAAGAGGATTTATGGAACACAGCACATAGACATGTCAGGTACTAAATAAAGAGTTAAAAACACTTTACAAGCATTACCCCATGGAGTGTTCACCACAGCCCCTTTAAGAGAGCTAATGTGGTCCCCCTGTGACAGATGAAAACGCATATGCTAGAAAACTTTAAGTGACTTTTCTAAAGTCACAAATAAAAAGCTATGAAGATGGGTTACAATCTCAGGTCTGTTACATTCCAAAATTTCTCCTCTTTACAATCACAGAAATTTGGAACATGACTTCTCAGAAGGGGCTGGAAGCAATTGAGAATGGTTGAGATGGGGAAAAACTGACAAAGGCAAGATATGGTATTTATTTTCATTGTAAGAAAAACATTTTTGTTCTATTTAGCTATAGACCTTGATTCTAGGAGGCAAGCTTCTTGGAAGCAGATTTGACCTAATGTATGCAGAATTCTTTAACAGCCAGAGCCGACTCATAGAAAGCGGCAGACTTAAGCAAGTTCTCAATATCCCAATACATTCAAGCAGTGGCCCAATATTCTTCTGACAAAGATGTGGTAGGGGAAACCTGAATTAGGTGATGGCCAGACCATTATTTCTAAGATCCTGTCAATACCAAGATTATATAGTCCTAAATCAGCATTTGCACTGAGTGTTATTAGGTCACTGATACACACACAACAGGCCAGATCTTGTGTAGGGCAGTGTCTAAATGAGGACTCTTTTGCCCTCAGTGATAAAGAACCCAACTCAAACTGGTCTAAGCAAGAGATAATAAGAATGGAAATAAATAAACCATTGAGAACATATTGGCCCAAGCAACCAGAAAGTCATGTGGATGTGGATGTGGATGTGGCAAGAAAGATCAATGGCCCTAGGGGCACAAATGGTAGCCCCAGGACCTGACTCTCTCTAGAGTGACTCTCAAACAGGCTTTCTTTTAATAGTAAGATGACTGCCAGAATTTCTAGGGATACTTCTTTCCAAGTTCAAAACCAGCCAAAAGAAAGAAAAGCTGAGGTGAATGTGTTTGTCCAACATTTCCAATGAGTCCTGTGGTTCACTTTGCTAAACCGACTACAGTTAGGTGTCTGCCTGGAACTTATTGCTACGTCCAGAAAAATGAGATGGTCTGATTGGCTTGGGCAAGGTCACATGTCAAATTTCCAAAAGCCCCACCCACACCACATGGACAGAAGTGAGGAAAGAGGTTCTTTTTATTCACTGAGGACCTACTATGTGAATAGAGCATTGTGCTACATGCTCCTGAGCATACAAAGATGACTAAAAAAATCAAAGCTGTTGTGTATGACAACTAAAGATAGGAAATTCATTTGTACTGGTGGACCAGAAAGTCATGTGGATGTGTATGGATGTGGCAAGAAAGATCAATGGCCCTAGGGGCACAAATGGTAGCTTTAATCATCATTCTGCCTCTGTGTAGGGAATCTTATGTTTCTTATAAAATCTGAAGAACCTCTCGCTAATTGTCAACCAGGGCATTTTTACTCTCCAATCCTCACCGCCCTGGGCAACACTTGACTATGTCTGAAGACATCTTTGGTTGTCACAACCAGAGGAATGCTCCTTACATCTGGTGGGTAGAGGCCTTGGTGCTGGTAAACATCCTGCAATACACAGGACAACCTCTCACAACAAAGAATTATCTAGCCCAAAATGTCAGTAGTGCTAAGGTTGAGAAACCCTGCTGTAATCGAGAGCACGTAAACATGCCTCTACAATGTCCAAAATCTCCCATATAAGTAAAACTCTATGGTACTATAATAACCAATAGCACTACAGTATAGCTCTAAGAAGGGAACTAAATGTCACATGCATGTTGGAATAAAGAGTAGTACCAGACCTAAGTTCTGTTTTATCCAAAGGCAGCACTAATAATTGCTGACAGGTTGGTTGACCACCCTAATTAAACCATCCCCAGCCAGAACTCACACCACATTACCTTCCAGCTTCCAGGCTGATCACCCAACAATTAGTAATCCAGAATCACTAGGAAGTGATACCTGCTAGAAACTAGCTGGATAGCTAATGAATTACACAGGGTTTCTGTCAAACACACATCTTTAATTGATCAAGAGAACTAACTTCATTTCAAAACTATTTGCTTGCATCTCAGATGGGTGTTCCAGATGTCAAGGATAGAATCCTGTTGATGGTCCCAAAACCATGCCAAAAATATTTGCTAGAAGAGCTCAAGGAATTGACTTCACACCCGTTGCAGTTGGCTAGAGTCGGCCAGTGGTAGTGGTAGAATTATTATCAAATGTGTGCAACACAGCCAGACCTCACAGCCCAGAAACGTCAGCAGCCCACAGTGAAACTCTGCCAGTATTACTTTAGCAAGTTTGAAGCAGACTGGCAGACTGAAGGACAGAACATAAAAGAATGTAACTGAAACTATATTATTTCAAATCAATAGAGTCATCTTCTGCCATCCTGCCTCATTTTGCATGTATAAAACCATGCCATAATAAACTAACCCATTAATAATCAAATAGCATCACTTTTAGGTTACATCATCAAAACCCTCAACACAATTATTTTATTTAGCTAGTTTTGTCAACAGGGAAACAAATATAATCAACAGTTTGACTAAATTAGCATTGATTTTATTTAATCTTGATTTTACATTTGAAGCTTTTATAAATCCTAGTGCCCAAACCACTCCCTAGATGAATTATATAAAAATCTCTGGAGGCAAAATCCAGGAATCAGTATTTTTAAAACTCTTCTGGTGATTCTAAAGTGTTCCTTCCTATATATCCATACTTCACACTTCATAATCTGGCTATCACAAATGACTTAAAGAAGCTTAGACTGAGCATGACCTGAGCCTTACCACCAATGACAGAAAAAAGAAAGAAGGAAGGAAGGAAGGAAGGAAATAAGAAAGGAAGAAAGGAAGGGAGAAAGGGAGGAAGGGAAGAAGGAAGGAAGAAAGGAAGGGAAATTCACTTTGGACCATTGCCATAGGTTCATTATACTTGGAATTTTAGTTTCATTTATGGTTTCATAACTTTTTTGATTATTAACAATAAAAAAGTAACTGTTTGGTTCTCTTGTGCAGCAATAACTCTGCAATGTAAAAGTGCTTTCCTATAGTTTATGCAATTGGAAAAGAAAATCATAAACATTGTAGGCCAGAGAGTATGGCCAATGCTGAGATAGATCATTTTCTGGCGTTACTACTTGTTTACTCATGTTAAAATAAAAATATTTAGGGACAGACAACCGCATGGTAATAGAGGATAGAGAAAAGACTTCTCAATTTCATGTTAGTCAATTTAGGGGAGCACTGATGACTTCCAACATTTATGTTAGCCTTGAAAAGAGACTACAGATCTTTTGCAAATGCTTGGCCTCTCTTGGGTCATTAAAGCTGAGAGATGCCACCCATCTCCCAAAACTCAGATTTTTTAAAAACCACGGACATAAACAGATGGGATAAATTTTTTTCCTCCCTGGTCCTGGAGAGTTCTGTAGCAATTAGTCTCTCTGCAGGACCTAAAACTACCCTTAAAAACTTCATAAATTTTGCCTGAGAGTTATGTTTCTCCAACTCTAGGTTTCTAATCTGTTTCCTGAACTTGATGACCAGCTGGAAGGAATATATGTTTGGAGTCTGCATACATGACAGCCATATATCCATCTCAGGCGTACGTCCCCTTTTTCCTGGAGTGGTATGTTTTTCATAGCCTCTGATATGATCTCATCATAAAAGGTCGTCACTAAATTCCTCGCTGTCATTCCCAGTGGAGACAGGAATGTTTGATACCACTTCAGGCACTGAGGGGAAGTGGATGGCAGGGCAGATGTGGAGACAGTGGGGGCAGAGGGTCTGCTCAGCTGAGGCCTCACATCCACAGTGGGGCTCATATGTACACTCCTAGCATTAGCTCCCAATCATGGAATTTACAGAATCACAAAGATGAATAGGCAGTATTCAAATAAGATGTTCATTATATCAGTGTAATGTATACCCCATTAGCTATCTATGGCTCCTCTAATATACTATGAATTAATATTTTTGTAAGTCCTGAATTTCTTATGAATAACATCATTGTATTGCATTGTTCTTTCAGGGGTTAAAAGTGCTAATATATTAAATGTAAACATTTAAAATATACTACAATTTTTAAAAACATGTTTTGATATGTCTTTTTTTTTTAATGAACTCAAAACTATGGAAGTGGTCAAGGTCTCTCCCAGGTCCTGGGAGGCCATGGTAAAAGGGTCTGTGTAAGGAGGTGGCCAGCAGAATCCCCATGAGGGAGAGAGGTACTCAATATGGCCTCTGTTCTCTGATGCAGCTTAGCTGAGAGGGTTGGGGGTTGTAGCTCTTTGATCTCCCACTTGTTGACAGAGCCACATTTGGTTCTCCATGGAGCTGGCATAAGGCAGAGACCAGATCTCCTATGAGTGGTTCCTGCCCAACAGAATGCAGACAGATGGGCTTGCTGGGGAGGAGGTGCCCCCAGCAGAGATAACTGCTGGAATAACTCTCTACTCATGGACTGCTGTTTCACACCTTCTCTGGTGAGAAGCCAGAGCTGAGTTCCAAGGATACACATGAAAATCTCCTGGTCTCACTGGTGAGCATTCAGAAGTGCCAAATTCTGAGAAGCTGGACATGCCCTAGACCTTGAGTCAAAGACTTTTAAACATGTACCTATGGGTTCATTCTCAGATGATAATTGTACAGTGGAAAATTCTGTTTAATGTCCCAGCACTGTGGTTAGAGGTTTTATTGCTGATAGGAAGGGCAGATTTAGGTAGTTAGCTTAACTAATGAAAAATAGTCAGTTCTAACCTAGTTGTAATAATGGAGCCAAGGATGATGTATTAGTTTCCTATTGCAGCTGTGACAGATTACCACAAACTTAGTGGCTTAAAGAAACACAAATTATTATGTTACAGTTCTGGAGATCAGAATTCCAAAACAGGTCTCATTAAGCTAAAATTAAGGTGTTGGCAGGGTTGCATTCCTTCAGAGGCTCCAGGGGAGAATATGTTTCCTTGCCTTTCCCAGTTTCTAGACACTGCCCACAATCCTTGGCTTGTGGCCCCTTTCCTCCATCCTCAAAGCCAGCAACAGCAAGGTGAGTCCTTCCCACATTGCATCTCACTGGTTCTGTCCTCTGATTCCCTCTTCTACATTTAAGGACCCTTGTGATTACATTGGACCCACTGAACCCAGATAACTCCTGTTAATCTACCTATTTTAAAGTCAGCTAATTAGCAACCTTTATTTCACCTGCAACCTTAACTCTCCCCTTGCCATGTAACCTAACATATTCATAGGTCCCAGGGATTAAGAGGTAAATATCTTTGAGCAGCCATTATTCTGCCTACCACAGAGGGCATGTATAAATTACAATAGGAGATCAGCAGTCTTTTTTTAACAGACATTTATCAAACACTAATTTGCACTAGGGATATAAACAGTAGACATGAACAAAGAAGGCAGTGTGATAAGTAACACCATGGATGTCTTTGCAATGGAAAAGGAATAGCTTACTCAGCTTGGGTGGGATAGGCAAGTATTTACGTTGAAGATTCTATTTATCTAAAAATCTCACTTATTTTCTGACAGGCAGAAAAGGCAATAGTATTTATAGTAATAGCAACTGTTCATTGAGTGTTTTCTCTTTACCAGGTGCAGTATTAAATGTTCTGCATACATTAACTCATTTAATGCCATCAACAATCCTGAGATATAATTATTATTTCCACTTTATTAATAAATGCAGTTGACCCTTGAACAAAGTGGTGGTTAAAGATACCAATCACCCACCCCTTAACCCTGCACAGTTGAAAATCTGCATATAACTTTTGACTCCTCAAAAACTTAATACTAATAGCCTACTATTGACTGGAAGTCTTGACAATAAACATAAACAGTTGATTACCACATATTTTGTATGTTGTATGTATTATATGTATTATATACTGGATTCTTATAATAAAGTAAGCATAGAGAAAAGTAAATTATTAAGAAAATCACAAGGAAGAGAACATACATTTACTGTACTTTATTTACTTATTGAAAAAAAATTGTGCATGTAAGTAGACCCACACAGTTCAAACCTGTGTTATTCAAGGGTCAACTGTATACAGAAACTCAAAGACATAAGCTTGATTATGGTCACCTAATCAGAAAGCGGCATTCTAGTCTGTCTAGCTTCAAAGCCTGTGCTTGGGAATGAAAGGCAAGAAGACAAAGTATGGTGCAGTGCAGCGGTTCTCAAACTTTAGTGTGCTTCAGAATCACCTGGAGGGCTTGCTAAAATCCAGATGTTCGAGTCAAAGTGTCTGAGGCCCCAGCAATTTGCATTTCTAACAAGTTCCAGGCGATGTTGGTCTTGCTTCAAGAGTCACTGGCATAGTACATTCAGT
This sequence comes from Eonycteris spelaea, assembly GCA_003508835.1. Classification (NCBI taxonomy): domain Eukaryota; kingdom Metazoa; phylum Chordata; class Mammalia; order Chiroptera; family Pteropodidae; genus Eonycteris; species Eonycteris spelaea. The sequence goes on along the minus strand of PUFA01000049.1, from coordinate 7,536,161 downwards.
ACAGCATTGTAGTCAGATCTGGCTATGAATCTGGCTGTGTGACCTTGAGCAAACTCTTAATTTCTGAAAAATAGCAATAATTCCTATCTCATTAGTCGTTGTAAGGGTTTTAGGTGAGGTAATACATGCAAAGCACCAAGTAAAGACAGATCTCTAGTAAACTTTGGTTTCCTTTCTTCCCCAATCTTCACACTGGACAGAGAGGATGAAAGTCAGAAGAAATCTTTTCTGGAGGGCTGCCATGGGCTCTGAGCTCCTACACTTGAGTCAGGAACTGTCCTAGATAAGTTAGGTCTAGAACTAAGCTGTGGCTATGATGGAAAGATATACCCTTCTTATTCTTTCAGTACATCAGCTGTGTTGAACTCTGACCTTTAACCTCAATAATCATGTGAGTAACAAGACAGTGGTTCACAAAAACTTCTCCACAGAACTGCATTATTATATGATCATGGACACAGGCCTCCCAGAAACCTGGAAAACAGCTCATCTTAGGAGAGCCATACTAAGGCCAACAGCCCTATTTTCCTGGAACTTCTTCTGGTAACAGTGATGGGCAGAGAGCCTTAAAAATATCTGTGGCTTCAAAGATCTGGGTGGTTTGAGAAACAAAAAAAGCTTTTAAAAATGTACTTGAAACAAAACCAGTGCCAGCACCTTTTGAATTTGGTGAAAGGTTAGCTTCATTTTTTTCCAGAAGGAATCCCATCACTCTGCCAACCTCCTAGTCTGCAAGGTGGAGTTACTCACTGATCACAACCTATTTCTCGCACTTTTGGACATGCCCGGTAGATTACTGTTTTAAGCTGCTAAAAATCACCAGAAAGACCCTATAGATTACAAAAATGTTTAGTTGTTAAAATATAACAATGAAATTGCTTTATTGAATATTTTTAATATTCTCCTTTGGACACAAAACATATTCCCAGGAGAGTTAGTTCGATAAAAAAAAAGAGACCAATGTCATGATTCATTAGAAAGATAACCATTCGAGGAGGAAATTGGAGGTTAAAAAAGTAAGTTTGAGTCTATTTTCTAAACACTGCAGACTTGTGTATATTTGCATATGTGTGTGAACATGCACACATGCACACACACACGTACCCAGAAGGGTACCCAGAATTTGTTTCAGTCAGGCCTGATAAGACATGCAACATGGGAATGACTATCATGAAGGAATAATTTTCTTTTGCTCATAGAAATAGGAGGCACAGCACGCCACACAGGGCCACATGGGGAAGCAACCAGGGTTGGTCAGAATACAGGTGGAGTGAAGAGAAGAAAATGTGGGCAAGGGCAAGAACCTTTATGGTGGTTGTCATGGGAGGGAACCATAAAGCAGGCTTAGGGTTGGCTAGTATGAGTATGAGTAAACGCAGTGCATTCTGGGGCATAGGGCAGTTTCTAGTTGTCTGTTACCTGGCCTTGGGTGATTAGGGCAAGTGGAATGGTAGCCCAGAGTATGAGAATCCAACAGAGAAGTTTGTTGGGAATACTGAGCTCTATTTTGGTTGGTTTGCATTCGAAAGGTAAACTCCTGGGCTAGTAGTTAGTGCTAACTCTAAGAATTAGCTAATGCTGGGAGGGGCAGTCTCACCAGGGACAGCAAGGCCCCAAGATAGCAAAGCATTAGAGCAGAGAAAATAAAAGACATGATTAATACACGTAGAAAGCTGGGAAATTTTACAGCACAATTCCACACACCAGGCAGCTGTTTAGATTTAGGGTTGTTTTGTGTTTCCTCTATAGACCCTTGTTGGCAGTTAAGACATAGAAGCATTTTCCCCCCTGAAAGTGACTGGCTCAGTAGAGGATGTTGTGACCTTGTCTGTGTATCACATGTGTGTCCATCACCAGCGTAGTGGTGGGAGGGGAGGAGCGATTGGAGTCTTAGCTTTGCAGGGCCTTTCAGGAGCTGCCTCAGCCCTGAGGGGGAAAAAAAATGTAAGCCTGATAGGAAAGAAAAAAGCCCCAAAGACTTTGATGAGAATGCTGACAATAGGAATTCCTTACACCATTGATACAAAAAAAATTGAAGGGAGTTTGACAATCACATATTTTCTCAATATCCTCAAGAGCAGCGGTCCCTAACCTTTTTAGCACCAGGGACTTGTTTCATAGAAGACAATTTTTCCATAGACCGGGGCGGGGTGGGGGTGGGGTGGTTTCAGGATGAGTCAAGCATGTTACATTTATTGTGTGCTTTATTTCTATTATCATAACATTGTAACATATAATGAAATAATTACACAACTCACTCTGCTGCAGTATCAGATGCCACCAGATAAAGCTGTACAATTGAAGTACGTCGACTCACTTGCCACTATAAAGCCTGCCACCAGATGCAGCTTAATTGTCACATGACGCTCACTGATGGGTTTTGATATGAGTTTGCAACCAATTGGTTTTTTACGGTCTCTGCTAATGTTAATCTGTATTTGCAGCCACTCACCTCATGCTGTGTGGCCTGGTCCCTAAAAGGCCACAGACAACTACATGTCCATGGCCCAGGGTTTGGAGACCCCTGCTCAAGAGACAAATAAGAAGCATGTGAGAGCTTGGTCTTTATTTTCTAGCACTCATCTTCTTGTCCCTTTCTGGTACCACACTCAATCAACTCCCTCTCCCACCAACACCACCCCAAGGTGGGTGTGCGACCCAGGCTAGGCTGATCCTAGTGTCCCATCTCCCTGGGAACATGGACCTTCACCCAAGCTGAAACAACCCTAGCCCTCCCTGGAATTTCTCTGCTGGTGACTTCTAGGTTCACAGAGCTAGAATAAAATAAAATAATAATAATGATAACTAATATGTGCTGAGTGATTATTAGGTCTGGGCATACTGAAAGCTCTTTACATAGACTCCCTTTTAGTTTGACCTTCATAACCACCCTTTAAGGTAGGTACTCTTATATCCATATTAAAAAAAAGGACACTGAGCCACAAGACAGTTAAGAAATTTGTTCAAGGTCATGACCTCATGAGTGGTAGGGCCAGGATAGTGCCTGAGGCAGTCTGACTCTTAAACCTCAGCTCTGAATCATTATTGCCTATTTTCTCTGGAATTGCAGGTACATTAATTCCCTGCTGTTTGGAGAAGGCTGATATGTGATAGAAGAGAATAAACTGTTTCCCATTAGGAATTGTTTTCAGCTGCATGTAAGAGAAAACCCAAATAACATAGCCTTAAACATATTTAGAGGTTTCTTTTTTCCCTTCATAATACAAAGTGCAGAAGTAGGCAGTCCATAGCTAGAATGTAGGCTTTTAATGTCTATCTTCTCCTTCATCCTTAATGCATGGTTTCCATCCTCAAGATTGCTTCATCATTCAAGATGGCTCCTGGAGTGCCAATTATCAGGTCATGATTCCAGACAGGAAATGGGAAGAATGGGGGGGGGCGGTTATTAACAGAGCCAACTCTTTAAATGCCACCCTACAATGTTTGCTTATATCTCACTGGCCATTCTGAACCAAAGGGAACTGGGAATGCAGTCTTCGAGGTGGTATTCCTAGGGAAGTAGAAGGGAATAGGTAGAAACTCTTGGTCTCTGCCACAAATGCAGATATGTTCTAACAGGACATTAATGAGCAAGCTTGCATGTGTCCAACTTTCTCATAGTTGCAAAATTGAGAAAAGACTCCAGTTTTCTAAATCCCAACCCAGGGAATTTGTCATCACAAAAAGAGCTCATCTCCTAAAAGTAGCAGCCAACATTGAATTTGGCATCCTTTTAACCTCAGGAGAAGCTGGCAAAATTTAGCAGAATCCACTGACATCTCCATATTATCCTGTGGCTCATAGAAAGCCTAATACAGGAGAACTAGCTTGTTAGAAATGAAATACGCAGCCAGATGATGCCACCTTTCTCCGGGGGCTGCCAGAGACAACACTGACTGACATCCAAGGCAAATCACACAAGCTGGCTTTGAAGTTCTGGTGCAGATCCCAACCCACCAAGGACTTAGACCACTAAATCCTTTCCATAAGAACCTAATAATTCAGTTATCAAAAAGCCCCCAGAGCAAACAAGAATGCTTTATTCATAAAGTCAAATAGCCCTTTTAAACAGGCCCTAAAGTTAGACTTCTCTCAAAATTTATAGGAGCAGTGAATTTATATCATTTCATATACCAAATCAAAGTAGACAATGCTGTAACATTTAAGACCCTTTCCCTTCTGTTTACTGTTTCCTCAATATGTATTCATACATATACAGTATAGTTAGACTTGACTCATCCTTTAGAAAATATATTAGGAATACAGAGGGAGAGCATTGCTGGTAATTAACCCTAAACATCTCTTTGTCATTATAAGAAAGAAGAAGACTCAAATTTTCACAAATGTGCACACGCCCTACATGCACATTTAATTGATCTTTAGGCAGCCCTTTCCAGACCCTTCACAATACATAGGCTTTGTTTTTCTGTTTGTTTCTTTGTTAGTTTGTTCGGTTTTGCTTCCATGGCTTTGCACATGCTTTCCCCTCTGCCTGAAGCACTTCTCTCCACTTTTAGTCTGATGAACTCCTATTTGTTCTTCAAAACTCCACTTACATGTCACCTCTCTGAGAATCCTAAATGGTAATTTCCTAAGACTTCTAAAACAAATTCATACCTTTTACTTCTGTCCCATGAGGTATTTAGCATAATTATCATAATAAAGTCTTATTTATTTGTTTTGATGTCTGTCTCCCTGCCTAGACTGAGCTCACCAGCAAGGACTGTTTCTTATTTACGTCCGTATTCATATTCGGTGCTGGTTACATGGCAGATGTTTATGAATGTGGTCGAATCCTAAAGTGAGTAATGAATTGAGTTGGACAGTAGCTCCCATCTTATACCAGTTTTCACTGAGCTTATGACCCCATGTTATTGTCTTCCTCACTCACATACTTTTGGTCTTCAAAAAATTGTGTTAAATCTTACAATGTTCAAGTTGCCCCATTTGCCTAAACAACTGGGTCCCAAATTCTGAAAGCTATAAATTCCAGTGCCAGGAAGTCCACTTTCCTCTTTGCACCTTGGCTATCTAACCAGTTGAAAGGGGAAATATGTCTTCTAACTAAGCAATTACAGATAAAAAAATTTCATTAAAATTTCTGTTGCATCCAGAAAAACAAAGCGGTTATTATTAGATCAGATCAGTTCTATAAGATATTCTTTATCTCTAAGTCAGATTGGCAACCTCTGAGCTGTGCTGGGGCCTGTGGACTGTGGGGGGGGGGGAGGGGTGGTGTGGGTGGGTGGAATGGAGGACTTAGTGAGCATGTTGATGAAGGACATTTGAGGGAGAGTAATGGACAGGATGCCTGGATCAGATGTGATTCAGGTACAGTGTTATTGGACTTTTCATTTTTGGACCAATTTTAAGTGGATGATGCATGCAGGAGTTCCAGCTTTGGAATTAGCCAGATTAAGGTTGAAATGATGGTTCAGTCAATTACTAAGCTTGGTTATTATTACACTTATAAGGTTGAGCATGTTCTTTACTCAGTTTTATCATTTATAAAATGAAGATGTTATATTTACAGGGCATCTCCTGGGTTTCAATGAACTTATCCCTTTCAAGTACCCGGTGGCACATAATGGAACATAACAAACTGAGTGTTAATCTTCTTTCCCATTTGAAAGGCGTTGGTCAAGAGAGGCAGAGATCATCATTTTTGATTGCTCTTCTTCCCATCACCTTTGGAAGAAAATGAAGACTTGGAGTTTTTGCCATCGAATAGAATCAGTATATGCACTTTCATTCATTCAAAAATGTTATCCAATGAACATTTTATTATGAATTAGACTACGGTTCCTTTTCCCAAAGAGCTCACAGTCTAGAGAGAAAGACAGATCAGTAAGAAGTTAGGATTTTATTCTAAGGGCAGTTGAGAGCATCGAAGAGACCATCATACATATTTATAGTATAGAGAATGGATTGGAGGCAGAATGATGTGGTGGCAATACAGGTGAGTGATATCTGTAGCCTGATGGAAGGGGTTGCAGTGGAGGAGTTGTAGAAGGAGAAGAGGAATTAGTTCAGGTGTGCAGATTTAACACATTTTAAAGAGGTAGTCGACAAAACTTGATAGATTGGCTGTAAACAAGGAAGTGAGGAAGGAGAGAAAACTCAGAATCTCTTACTATGATAGAAATACAATGGAAAGAGCCTATTATGGGAGCTGGGAAGAAGGGATGATAAGTTCATTTTAGACAATATGTTTGAGATCCTATGAGACTTCCAAATAGAGGTGTCTAGCAAGCAAATGGTTATATAGTTCTTAAATACAAGAAAGAGATGTGGGCTATAGGCTGAGACTTGGGAGTCAGAATATGGGTAGTAGATGATCTGATGAGATTACCCAAGAGGATATGTAGATTGACTAAGCTTTTGATAAGAACACCTAATAAAACATTTTATGGTTTCTAATTATGAGGTTGACTATGTCTTTGGGGCCTAAGGTGGTGTGAGTAAGCGACAAACTCAGGAATGGGAGCCTCCCACAGTTTCAGGCACCCACGATTTGTTCTACATGGTTCAAAGATAGTGGCTGTCCCTTGGTTCTCTGGGTCCCTCTTCCCCAAATGTGTTGTGATTTGACTAATATTCAGAGAAAAGGCCTGAGATGTGGCCGAACTGATGTGTGACAAATATAACTGTCTCCCTCACCCAGATTTCAACAGTGTAATTGAAGGTGCAAATGAGTATGGGTAGGTGCTATAAGGATAGTACTTGTCCTAACTTGGAGGTAAGTTGGCCCTTACCCCAAATTGCCCGTAAAGGTGCAATCTTGTTTATCCTGATATCTTCTGATTAGGTCTCTGGTTTTCAACATTCAATTCAATAAGTCCATAGCATGTATTTCCTATGTGCATAGCACTGGCCTTCCTGGGCAATTTGGCCGTGTAAATAGAGTAGGCAAGTCTCCTGGACAAGAGCAGCATTTTTCACCTTGAATTGTGTATAGTCTTGAGATATCTTCTGTGATTAGATTACACAGCAACATATACACCCCCAAACAGATGGATCCAGCTTTAGCTTCTGTCTTCTTAGCCAAAGAGATCTGCATGGGCATTTTTACAATGGCCATATAGCTAATGATCGCAAATCTTTACACATATAAGTCTTGAGGTGACTGTCTAAGGAAGCTAATGTTAGCAGGCTCATTTACTGTAGTATCTCAAATCCAGAATAAGGAAATACAGTTTGTCATGGACAGACAGTCACTGTCTCATACAGTGATAACATAGCGGTCAAAAGCACTGGCTCTAGAGTTCGACTGACTGTGTCTGATCTATGGTTTCAAGGTCTATTAGCTGTGACCTTTGGCCTCTTCTTTTCAATCTTTAAAATGGAAATAATAATTTTACCCACCTCACTGGGTAATCGTAAGAATTAAATACATGGAAAGTGCTTAGAACAGTGCCTGGCACATAGTAAATGCTGAATAAAAGTTAGGTATTATTATGCATATCACTATTTCTGTATTCCTTCTAGATGGAAGACAATGAGCTCAATCTTGCTCAGTCTCACATAGTCATCCAAGGAAAACAACGTCACGAATATGGAGTTAATTAAGAAAAGGTACAAGGGCGTATGTTATGTGTCAACTTAGAATGGCTGGAGTTAGAACACTAGCCGCACACAGTTGAGTTGGTGATGTCTTGCAGAAGCTAAGATCCCCGATGTGTTATGAAAAGGCCCAGAGCACTACTACTTAGAGCCCTTTAGCTCTTTGGACCAACCCACATTCTAATGACCTTGGTGCAAATGAGTCAAAAACACCATGGACCAGATTTCCTGTTGAATGCACATGGCTTTAGAAAAAATTAGAAGGGGAAGGAGCATGTGCCAAAATGAATTTTGTAATAATCAGTGTAATAACGAATGCTTTCACTGAGCCAGAAACATCAATGGGGTCATCTGTGATACTCAAAACCCACCAGGCAGCAAGGTTGAAATACTCAGAAATACTTAGAAAGAGATCAAATAGGCTTTGTTCCTATCCAGTACTTGAATTGAAATTTAAATAGATTTGGGAAGGAAAACAAGAAGATGTATCAACTTAATTCTGGTCAGGTGCAGAACAGTAAGAAAGAATTAAAAAATAAGTTGGAAAGCGTGTGACAATTTACTTCCTCTGGACCGATTGCAGGACTGGGCATATTGGGAAGACAGGATCCTCTGCCCAGTTCTTCCTCGCTTAGCTGCTCGACCTTGGACACAATTCCTTCACCTCCTCAGGCCTGTTTCCTCATCTGCAAATTGAAGATTTCTCACTATGTTGTCCTCTAAACTCCCTTGCCATTCTGAACATCTATAGACATTTTTTAACAGAAAATAGGGACTTAAACCTATTTGTGTCTAGTAAGAAAATACCATGTCTGAATTAGTAATAATAAGTCCAGTACTTGGAAGAGAAGAATGTTCAATGAGAGAAAACTTTCCTGATAATAGAAAATCTCTTCTTTTGCCAATTGAATGCTTCATTGAGGAGAGATGAAAAGCCCACATCCAGACGGATATTTTAATGAAGCATTTTTAGCCCAATCTCTTGCTGCTGCAGTCAACAGCAATTTGCACTAATGAGCTTTGACAGAATTAGAAATATTAAAGTAAATTAAAGATATACCAAATACACCCTTTGACTCATTTGCAAATGTCTGGATTAAAAAAAAAAATCAGTGTTCATCCAAAGCCAAATAACCTAATCAGAGAATATATCCCTGGGAACCACAATAAATCCAAATTACTATTATTGTTGTTGTTGTTGTTATTGTTATAATTATTGCTTACCCTTTTTATTAACTCAATTGTAAAAATTTACTGTTAAGATTTGGAGCAATAATTTCTGAGATTTGTCCGTTACTAGATTACTTCTGGGGTTACTTACTTTCAGGTCTGCTATACTAGTCACTTTAAACTGGAGAGGAGAAAGAAGTTTTTTAGATAGTTTATTTTTCTCTAGTACTTTCTTGTTTTAATCATAGTTTATATTTTTTCTTTCTTCTTTCTTCTCTTTCTTTCTTTTCTTTTCTTTCTTTCTTTCTTTCTTCTTTCTTTCTTTCTTTCTTTTCTTTTCTAGGAGAGGCAACCCTTGGTTGACCTCACAGATTGCAAGGACCTTGTCAGTTTATAATCCCTTATTTTTTTTTTAATGCCTATAGCACCTGGTCTTCCTAGGTAGTCTCCCATCCAAGTACTCACCAGGCCCAACCCTGCTTAGCTTCTGAGATCAGATGGGATCAGGTTTGTTCAGGGTAACATGGCCGTAGACAATATATTTTTCTTATTTCTGGATCAGTGATTATTTACCAATGATGTTGCTGTATTTGATTATGAAAGTTTTGTTCCTTGTAAAATTTTGAGATTGAAAATTTGGAAGACTGCTTTTTATTCATTCACAGATACACTTAAAAAGGTCTTTTTCTTGAGCCAGTCTAGCCTAAATGAGATTAAATCACTAAAAATTAAATAATTTCTTTAAGGTTATTTGGTTGAATGCTAGCAATGCTAGTACACCAACTAATTCCACAAAGATTCTAAAAAGATGAGTGAAGGGGTCAAAGGTAAAAAGAAAAAAAAAACTTGTAGTATGGTTAATCCAGAGATGATCTGGTCCTAAGAAAATTGATTCAGGGAGCTAAAACTCATATTAGGTTGGGGTCTCCTGGAAGTAACAGTAAATACTGCAGTGTAATGGCAACTTTTTCAGAGTGCCATTAACATACATTCCTGTGATCTGACTCACATGATCTTTCCATCAGGAAATATATGCAGCATATTTTGTTCTGGCCTAACAAACGTTTTCAATAGATTTATGTATTCTTTGAACAGTTCCCTAAGATAAGTTTCATCAGGAGAAAAAAAAAGATTCTAATTATAAATAAAACTAAGCTCTATTATTCAAATTGATATTGTTTTAATTTTTATAGGCAACTGTTGGCTAGAAAAGGATATAAAGTTCTTCCTAAAGTTATTTAGCTAATACACTCTCTTAATGTTTATACTGACAGTGAATTGATTTACCTATTTAATTTTTGAAAACTCTCGTTTTTCACATAGAGTTGCTAGCTTTTACAATAATTAGTAGTCATTACAGTATTACATTCTTGAAATCAGTAAGTGTAGACATACTTCAAAGAAATAATAGAATTTCAACATGTAAATACATAAAGAGATTTTTGCTCCAAGTTACATCAACGGTGCTTCCTTACATTTAAAAATTAATACTCAAATGTTAGTAAGTTGACTGATATGCTTTGTTCACATTGTTGACTTTGTTACATGATTAGATATAAAGGATGTGACTGGAACGTATCCAGTCATGCAATCATTCAGGCTACACGAGTTCAGGGAGGCCAGAAATGGTACTGAAGAAACATTTGGCTATTCAGCCTTTCAACAGTGGGGCCAATGCCAGAGCCTTTGGCCAAAACCAGCTGCAGTGCATTCCAGCAGTTTTCACAGGGTTTCCCCTCCAAAGCCTCCTAAAGAGAATTCTTTGCTCGATCAATTTCTGGGCCTTCGTTGCACTAATCAAGGTTATGGCTGGAAATCGACTTTAAGAAAACTGGAGAATTTACATTTACTTACACAAAACGAGTGTGGACCTGAGAAGGCAGAAGCACAGCTGAGGTTAGAGAGAAAGAGATTAGAGATTGGGGAAGGAGGCTAGCAGCGGCTGCTCTAAAGATGCACCCTGGGGAAAGAGAAATATTTAGAGATGGTGTTTAGGAAATTTTGCTGTGTATTGTGTAGCAGAGCTTTCTGCTTGCTGCCTCTTCAAAGAGACTTTCATAAATTTTCTTTGAAGACTTTGATGTGAAATTTCTTTTCCTTCTAGATGAATCACATGCTTTTTTATTTTTGAAAACAAGAAGGCTTAGTCTTATTCAAATGGCAAAGAAGCCAAAGTCACACTGCCCTTGAAACAGTATTCATTTAAATACCTAAATAGACATGGCAAATGGAAATATGTTTCAAGCACATCAGAGATGTTTTGACTTATTTTGACTCAGCATGTCCACTTTGAGTAATCTAGAATAATTAGAAATGTGGGCAAAAATCTATGTGCATGGATATTTATTATACTATTATTTGTCGTAGCAAAAACAGTGGAAATCTCCAGAAGGGAAATGGTTCAGGAAATTTCATATAATCACACCATGGAATATTATGTATCTATTAAAATGATGTTTACAGAGAGTCTTTTATTAATTTGGAAAAGTTTCACGTGTATTTTTAAGAGTTTTTTTTAAAGTATAAAATACAATTTTATGACTCTGTGATATATTTCTACCTGCATAAAATATATGTTTGCATCTTCCTGAAAGTTTTCCAGGCTAAAGCAGTTTTGGCCAGGCTAATGCAATAGCACCTCAAATACCTATTTGTCTGTGCTTTGTTGCCCTCTGAAAACAATGTCCCCAGCAAAAAGCCTGGCGCTACTTGGGGCAAGCACTTCTTCAGCTCACTTTTAACTAATAATGGATAGCTTTCTAAGAAGATGGGTTAGATTAAACCTCTTAGTTTCTCTAAGAGGCTTTCAACTCTACCCTACCCTCTGCCGCAGTCTACACCACAGTCACCACCTGAACTGTCTCTTTAGAGTAATAGGTCAATAGCAATGGTTCTTAAAGAATAGTCCCTGAAGTAGCAGCAGCAGTAGCAGCTGGGAGCTTATTAGAAATGCAAATTATTGGGCTTCGTCTCAGGCCCTCTAAACCAAAGACTCTGGGGGCAGGCTGGTAGTCTAGGTTTTAATATACCTACCTAGGGATCACAATGTAAGTTCAAGTTTGAGAATCACTGCTCCATATTTAACTCCAGGCACTCATTAGGGGTAGACCTCACTACTACACTACCTCATGGTTACCAAATTCCTGGACAAAAAAATATTTTTAAACTATATTTACCAATGATTAATTATAGGATATGAAGTCCATCTGTTTTTCATTAGGATCTAAAATCTATAGATTGATCAAAAGTTGTGCTGATCTTCCATGAAATTGCCTTTCTTGAATTCCACTTGGTCTTTATTGATGGATGCTACCAAACACACACCATGAAACTCATCATCTGCACTAGTTGGAATGTTGCTGAGGCAGGCCTTCCCTTCTCCACTCTGGTACTCTCTTCCTGCTTGACATGATATATTTTTAATTTATTTACTTGCTTATTGTCTGTCTCTTCCATTGCAGTGTAAGATTCCTAACATAAACACTATTAACTACTGTATTGCTGATACCTAGAACAATGCCTGACCCATTAATAATAATGAAATAATAAATGAATGAATAAATAACATCATTAGTTACATTACACAATGGCTAAGTATCTATAAAATTACCTCTGCTGGGTCACAATATCAACAATCACAGTATTTCTATTGACCATTTGACCTGTTTTTGATTTCTTATGAACACCAATTATTTGGTAAGTGACCAGGCTCTGTTTTTCAGAATTGGTAGCCTGTGAACTTAGAGCAAACTTTGTAGAGTGCTAGAAGCAAGGATAAAGGTTTTTATGGTTTAGAAATTTTAGTCAATCCCTGATTCCATTTTATGGCCTTACCCTTATTTTTGCTTTTGCTGCTCCTGTTTTTAACTGATGGCATATCATTCTTTTGTGACGTGGAATGTGAGCATTTTGGCCACAGTGTTCTGGTTCAAATCGCAGTCCTACCATTCATTTGTCACGTGACCTTGGGTAAATTACACAACCTTTGTCTGCCTCAGTTTTCCTAGCTGTAAAGTGAAGATTATAAGAGTTTTTCACTTTATACGGTGAAGTACTTAGAATAATGCCAGATTCTTAATAAGTGCTGTTGTTATGATAATGGGGTGGTAGTGGTCTTGGTGGTGATAAAAGAAACAAATAAGTAAACATAAAGACATAGAAAGGATATGATCAAGTGTTTATAGTGGTTATCTTCTTCTATTTTTCATGTTTTCAAAATCTTAAACAAAGAACATGTAAAAAAGAAATAAAAATTTTAAAATGGCACATGAAGTTCTGGACTTATATAGCTGAGTTTAAAAACCATAACAGGAGAGTTTATTCCAGTCAAATCCCTAAAGAGCAATATGTAGGTATGTCAGAAAAAAACCCAGTCCTCTACTTTATCCTAAGATATATGGATGAGAGATACAAAGAGAAGTGATTCAATCATAAAGATGCCAGTATTGGCTTACTTCCCTCAAGAAGTCCTAAAATCTGAATATGTAGGAAGATGGCGATGGTCTTATGTGTTGTCAACCACAACAAATGATGTCATTTCAGGATTTTACTGCCATTTCTAAACTTATTTATTTTTTTATACTCAGCCTAATTTTAAATTTAAAAGAACATGAGATAAGTATCAAAAAATAAAAGGCACACATCTTTTGCCTGCTCTGTGTCCTGGGACACTGACTTCTATGGAGTCTACCAGTTGCGCTTCTTTGCCCTCTGATTTCTGTCTGGTTTAGCCAATGGCCATCCCTGACAATGGACTAAAGGGTAGGAGGAGACAGACACTGGGCTGTTTGCTCCAGGCTCCTTCCCTGCAGTGCCTTGGGTCGGCAGAAGCTGTGGTCCTCCACCAGCAGCTACAGCTCCCATACAGTAGCCCTCTCCTATGATTTCAGCTCCTCCCATAATCCAGCAACTGCCGCCTCTCATTTCTCTTCCTGACCAGGTCTCAGTGGCTCACTTCCAGCTGCAGCCAGCCCCAAGGTAGCCACCATAACTTGTTGATTTCCCTTAACCCACCACAGAGTGTCATTAATCTCTCCACAATGCCCTTGTTTAAGTGTCAAGAGGATGAAGACCCTGACTGATACAGATGGAAATGTGCCAGAAGAGATGCAGTGAAGGAACCAACCAGGCTTATACACAAAGCTTAGTTCCAAGCCTCCTACTAGCCAGGTCAGAAAGAAGAGTATGATGGATTACGTGGCTCTCTTTCTCTAACAAAGGAAGCAGATCAGGCAGCAGCAGCAGATTTTTTTCTTTACACTGAGCTCTGAGAAAGATTTTCACATGCATTTTTACACAATGGAAGAGTTCTTAGCATTCACGTCTCTCGTTGCTATTGTGGTGCTCTGAATCTTCATGTAGGAAGAAAGTGACTAGCAACACAGTCAAATTAAGAAGTGGTGCAAGAGTGAGGAACATTCAGCGTCGTGTGAGGTCACTCTGTCCAGCCAAAGTGATTGATAATCATGCCAGTGAGGGAACCAGACTGCCAGGAACTTTGTCTTGTTTACTGTGGTATCTTCTAGAATAATTGTTGAGTAAAACTATAAATATCTTAAAATCCTTGTAGTGTCACATTAGGGCATCATGTATTATAACTTCTCAATGTTGCTTTTCATTAATGAGGAAATGATATATTGTAGAACATGGTTCTCAAACTTGGCTGTACATTGGTGTTATCTGAGGAACAGTGTGGAATACTCTTGCCTGAATATCATGCCGAGCTATTCTGATTTTGTTGGTCTGGGATTCAGCCAGGGCATGAGGATTTTTTAAAACACCATCCAGATGATTCTAATGTGGGGCCCAGATTGAGAACATGGTCATGCAAAATGTTCTAAAATTGGAGTCGAGAGACCTGGACACAGGCCTCAATCCACTAATGACAAGCAGAGTTCTTATGTGTAATATAAAGATTTAAAAATATGTTTTAATGTACATTTAAAAAAATATTTGCCCTGGATACCTCACAAGCTGGTTGTGTGACAAAGTAAAATTCTGCCTGTAAAAATTTTTTGTTATTTCTAAAACACTCTATGCAGATATCACCATCATCATTAACATGTAACATGAAATGTGTTAACATATAAACATTAGCAACACTAAAATCTGCACACAATACTGAATATTCTTCCTCAGGTCACGTTATAAAGTCCCAGCAAAAGTCTGTGTTTGCTTGAAGACTTTCTTGAGATACTACTAGAAGTCTGTAAACTATTATCCCCCAAATAAGACACATCATTTTCAGCAACAAGACTGATAGCTCAAAGTAGAGGAAAAACACTTTTTTTTTTTTCAAACTTGACAAGCTTGGATAAAAGTCGTGCCCAGATGTGAATTTCCATGGTCATTTGGCCACACATGAGTTCGGTCTCGAGATTAGTCATATTGAGTAGTCCAGCTATGCCCGGGATGGGTGGATTTGACCCTAGCATCATTCTATGCTCCAGGAAGTGTGCAGCCCCACAGTGCTGATCATTATCTGAGCTTTTTACAATCCTTGAGTCTGCTGGCTCATCTCCATTGTTTATTCATCCTCTTAATGTGCGATCATAAGAGATTATGTTGCTTTTCCTTTCCAAAAACCCCAATAGATATTTATAAGACTTCAGTTCCAAAAATTTGGTATTCCATGTTCTACAAGTAAAATTCTGTTTAAATCTAGTGAGACATTTGAAACTTCTTTAGACTATGGCAAATAGTAGAATTCCAATGACAATGTTTTTATAAAACTATAGATTGTCTTTTATTTAGCATGAAAAAAAATGTTTTCCTTATAAAGTGTTTAATATTTACTAGACTCCATTTAATTTTTGTATAATTTGACAAGATGGGGCGTAGGGAGAGAAAAACCTATAGGTTTTTTTAAGCCTAAACTTTTTGAAAGTTACTTTAATCTTGCAAGTCTCAGTGTTGGCTCATTATCACATGGCCATTTCCTAGAGCAAAAAAAAAAATAATCTCTCTTATAAGTCTGAAAATCTTGTCAATAAAGTCTGAAGTCCTTAGGAAAATCATTTCTCATTAATGCCATGATTTTAATTGGACCAAACACCTTTGGCATCTCTTCAAGCTTACTCTAGGCCCAAATGTCAACTTTTATACTCATTTCTTCAGATTTTACTAAGAGATGCTGAATTCGGATGATGTTGATTTCTAAAGGGCTTTAGGATTGTGAGGATGTGGATGGGGAAGTGAACGATTAGATGGCAAATTACATGACCTTGGCATGTAAGACCATGGCCAGATGAAAGTCACCTTTTTTAAAGTATACAATTCAGTGGTTTTCAGTAAATTTATAGAGTTCTATAACCATCATCACTACCTAATTATAAGTACATTTTTATTACCACAGAAAGAAACCCATAGCTGTCACTCCCCATTCCCCCTTACCTTAAGCCACAACAGCTACTAACCTACTTTCCACCTTTATGGATTTGCCTATCTCAAACACTTTATAAATGGAGTTATACGATGTGGTCTTTGCATTCATATATATTTTTTAATTCCTTAGACATTGTTTCCTTTAATTCTCTGAGCATATTTATAATAGCTGATTTAAATTCTTTGTCTAGTAAGTTCGACAGTTGGACTTCCAAAGGGATAGTTTCTATTAACTTCTTTATCTCCTGTGTATGGTCCATACTTTCCTGTTTCTTTGCATGTGACATCATTTGTTTGTTGATAATTGTATATTTTAAATAATACAATGTGGCAATCTCTAAAATAAGATTCTGCTCCTTTCCAGGGTTTATTGTTGTTGCTTTTCATTGTTGTTGTTACTTATGTGTTTGCTTAGTCACTTTCCTAACTAATTCTGTAAAATCTATGTTCATTTTACTCGAAGCCACTGAAGTGTATTTTCTTGGTTAGCTTAGTGGTCAGCTAATGATTGAACAGATATTTTCTTAAATGCCTTGAAACAATAAGTTTCCCACTCTTTTCTGAGGGGTTCTTTGTGTATGTGTGGCATGATTTCAACACTGTGGCAGTTGACGATTCTTCTTTAGCTTTTACTACTTGCTTTTACAGAGCTCCAAGTTCAGCCAGAGGCTAGAGATTAGTGCCTTCTCTGCCCTGGTCATGCACATGTGTATGGCCTCAAGACTCTTAGTAATGTGTTGGAGCTTTCCAAAGCCCCCCGATCGACCTCTCTTTCTTCAGACTTTCCCTTTGGAAATCCCCACCTGGTATCACTGCCTCCAGCAGTTGTAATGCTAAACAATTGCCTTTGATTATTTTCGACAAATATCCTGGTGGAAGAAATTTCTCACTGAGCAAGGTCTGAGTCGAGTTAAATAAAGATAAAGTCTGGAAATGAGGTTTTCAGGGAACCACCAGGCAATTTAAATCTAGATATGGGGCTTTGGGGGAAGCTCCAAACACGTCTGCCCTCTTCAGGAGCTGCAAGGCTGTTCGTTTTCAAGGCTACTGTGGTTGTAAGGCTGCTTTTATTCAATACTATCATGGAGCTTGGGAGAGATGGATAAAAATAGAGGAGGTTAAAATGGTACAAATTGTGCTGTCCTTATCAAGATTCAGCCATTTTTCTTGAATATACATTCCTAAGATTTGTGCAAAATTTTTATTAATTTCTAGAATTCTGAAAAAGTTACTTTTGAAAATTTTACCATTGTTATTCTTGCTTTTATTGAGAAGTGGATTTCCATAAGTCCTTATTCCACCATTCTAAAAATATTTCTTCCACTTAATCTCTTAAGTGTCCTTGCTTGAGATAGTCCTGGTTTAGGATCACAACTCCAGCAATAGTCAGCCATGTGCCCTTAGGCAAGATACTTGGCCTTCCTAAGTCAAGTGGTTTTCACTTCAGAAGATTTCTGTGAAGATTATCTTGGAGAATACAAAATAAATGTTTAATTTTCTTTTCACACAACTGAAATGAAATAATATTAGCAATCCACTTAAGTAACAGATCTAGTAACAAACCTGCTATTCCTTAACTGTTAGCGGGGACAGATAACTTAACTTCTAGGCATCTATTTTGGCTATAAAATGTAGAGGTTTGCTTACCTCCCAAGTCCATTGTAGCACTCTTTCTATTAAAACTTTATACTTTCTTCTTCTGCTAAAAAATTTAATAATGCAAACAAGGCAAAGAAATTTTAATTTACTCTAAACACTGTCTCTAAACATTTTCAAGGTCAAAATAGATGGATCCATTTACATGCACAAAGTATGTCATTTACAAATTATTTATCAGTTTATTAAATCAGACATTCTTTTAAGCAGAGCATTATTAATTTTGTGGTATTAATTCCTAAAGTACTAATAGAGTTTTAACTGTTAATTCTGATTTTCATGAATTTGAACTGTCTCCATGTTTTTTACTAAATTCATAAAGGCACCCTAAACTAAAATCTTTTTTAAATGTCCCAAATTGCAAGATAATAAAAATTTGAATTTAGAACAATATAATATGTATATATAACATAAATATACTTTTCTTACTCAAGAACTAGAAGCTTGCTTAGATTCAATCAAAAATGAAGTGAAACTAAAAGACTAAACCTCTTTTTCAGTTCACTTGGAATGACTGTCTTTTCCTACAAAAACTTTTGCTTAATTACATTTCTAACTCACAGGACCTCCCAGATTTATTCAGAGTAAATACTCCAATACATGCAGCTACTGTATAGCTCTCTTCTTTCTGAACCCCACTCTAAAAATACACGGTATCAGACTGATACATAATGTGACCGTGACTGTCTTCTGGCATGACTGCATCTTCCATAACTCTTTGTTCATTCCTCACATCTGCTTGAAAAGCTCTATTTTATGGTACTAAATTCTAATAAACAAAAGATTGAGAAAACTAAAAACAAAAAGGTCCAAAATCTATATCTGAAATGCAAAGGTGGATTATTATAAATTTTAAAGTAATCATTCACTTTTAATTATAGAAATAATATATTTTATAGTTAAAAATTATTAAAATATCCAAAAATAAAAATATGAAAAAAGTCGCTGATCATATATAGTTATTTTTAATATCATGATGTCTTTATTTTCTATACACATGTGCACACACATATATTTGAATATGTACATATTTTATTCTCCATATATGTATATATACATCTGAAATAAATATATATTTCATAATTATCACTGGTATCAGTTTGCCATCTTTCTGCTAAATATTCACAAAGCCTTCCCAATGTATAACCTCTCATTTGTTAACTTCACCTTCAATGCTCATTCAAAAATCAGAGTACTTTTTCTCTATGGGGCTTGTTCTGGAAATAATCTAAATTGCTTTCTGAACTGATGAAGTAGGAAGCAAAAATAACCTTGTTCTTTACATCCATCATGTTTAACATTTAAAGTGAGAAATATTTCAGATCCCCTGTTTAATAAATATAAGGAAAACACATTGATTAGTTTTTTTTAACTTGACATTTGTCTTTCAACCCAAATCTGCGTGGCAGAGATGGTTGCTAAATTTGTCCTGTTCAGATAGCCACCCTCTTTAGAGTGTGGCCAGCAAACACTTGGCTTGAAGGCCAATAGCCTTGTCAAAAGAAATCAGCTGTGATCCTGTCTCAGTCTCCTTCTCTTGGCATTTCCAGAGTCTTGAATAATTGCCATTAGATTCATTCCTCTAAGCAATTTGAATTTGCTATCTCCTCATTGCAATTTTAGATCGCTAGGTCTTTCTACCTGGATTCCAGCATAATTTTTAAGAGGAAAAAACTAAGCTTCCCCATATTTGGGCTAGCACTGGCCAGCAGGAGATCTGGGCTTTGGTCCCAGTTTGCCACTAAACAGCTGCATGACCTTGGCCAACTCTCTTCACCTCTCTAGTCCTCAATTTCCTGAAACTGATCTCTGAATTTCCTTTCAGCTTTAAAAATTGTTTTGACAGTGTAATTTAATTATGCAATAAAATCTCAAATCTAGTTCATCTTTCTTCAGAGTTACCCAAGGGTAGGGAAGGCAGGATGCATGCTTTCATTTATTCACCAGCCATTTGTTGGCATTGTTACTATGTGCCAGACACTCTGCCAAGTGCTGGGGGCGCAAACCCTGAATGTAACACAGACCCTACCTCAAAGATCTTGCAGTCTCTTGGGATTTGGGGATGTAGCTACAAAGAAACCAGCAAATATGATACAGGACTATGTATGTAAGAGGGCTGCACAGAGCTCAAGGGAAGCCTTGAGAGGCCATGCCTCTCACCTGGAAAGAGTCAGGGGAGGGTTCCTTGAGGAGGTAGTAGTTAAACTGAATTTGCAGATCGTGCAAGAGTTAGAAAGGCAAAGAAGAGAAACAGCAGCCCATTCAAAGATAAAAGAACATTATTCTCTAGATGTTGTTAAAGAGATGTGAGCTAACAATCTTACTACTTAATGAAATCTAGGTAATGTCCATTGTCACAATGGTTCACAATGGAGAATTTTCATTTTCCACACACCTATTTTAAAGTTCTCAGGTGCAGAATAGATTCCCTATCATATCCTACCTCTTAAACTTTTGTGGCTTCATGACTCCATCACTCAAGTACTAAAAATATTCATAGCTAACACACAGGAAATTAGGGATAAGATAAAGTTTTCCACCATTTTATAGAAAACAAAAAAAATACTTTATTTCTATGTAAAAGACACATTCCTTTTAATTTGATAAGAATGAGAGTCATAGCAACATAAAGTGATTCTCTGTTCCTGAATATTGAAACATATAAAACACAAGATGTGCAGATGATGACCTCCCATAATTTAAAGTATTTTCACAAGTTGTTCCTAAAGCTGATAACTTCAAGATTCAAAGGAATCAGACAACAAAAGAACTGTAAAAATCGTCAGCAGTCAGCAGCTCTTCACAAACCATTTAAATTGCTATAGAATTCACCTGTGTATAGGAACTCTCTGGAACTTCAAATTAAAGGACTTCATCTGCTCTTTTGTTTAGAGCTAATGTCTTTTCAGGAAATTCAACTGTAAGAAGGTGTTAGCATCTTGGGAAAAAGAAGATTGAAAAATGTATCCCATCTATTATCCTTAAAGAATAAAATCACAACCAATAGTTATTTATGCCTATATCTCAAGCATGTTTATGCAACTGATATTAGGCTCAGTTCAATTATTTTTATTTAGAGGAAAAAATACCCTGGAGAATTCAACAGGACTTCCTGTGACACTCCTTTAAATGTTTAGGGTATATTACACAAAGGAGGCCCTCGCCAACTATTGAAGGCACAAAAGAATGGGAACGACCACCAGCTAGTACAGAAACATTGGCTTGAACACTTAACAAAAAGCCAAAGGCAGGAAGCATCCCACACATCGTCTGGCAGCCCCTTCCCCTGCTCTTTGCATCACTCCCATCTTGTCGCTTTATGATTGCTGAAGATGATAATCTATTATACTGGTCATCATAATGCATTCTAGTGTGTCTCAAGAGACTCTCAATCCTGTTTTTATTAAAATTATTTGATCTTAGTTATTTTATTTAGCTTCCTTAGAGGGACCCAAAAAATAGAGACCACTAGATATATATGGAACCACTTGAAGTTCAGGCATGTTTTGGTACTGGTGTGATCAGTGATTTAAGCTATTTCATATACAAACCATGAACATTTGTCAAAGAGACAATATTTTACAAAACTAAACACTTTCCTCTTACAATTCCTTTATCTGCACTAGACTTAACTTGATATGCCTTGGCTCACTTTAATATTGCTTTTATCTGTTTTGCCTAAAATAGTCATGATTTTATTTATCTTTCAAATTAATCAGTACTTTCATTCTTTGAGTTTCATCAGGTAGATCAACTGAAGTTAATTTTCTCTTTTCCTTTTCCAAGGAAAACATTCAAAAATATTACCTCCTGCACCACCATCTTTAATTTGAGGGAGCTCTTTATTCTTTTCTAAGGAAAAAATACAGTGTTCTGGATCCAGGAGCTTTTTAACTCTCAGAAAGATGTGATCAAGATGAAGGACTGGACCTGTCCTAAATGGTGATCCAATGCCCCCTCCCTTCTAGCCTGGAAGCCACTGGCTTTGGGTTCTGTTTACTGCCAGTAACAGGAACAATAAAATCTTATTTCTCTCTGGACTTCCATCACCAGATACATACAGTAGCAAGTGTTCAATAACTACTTACTGAATAAATTAATTTAGCCAAAAGGAACATTAAAGCTCCAAATAAATTGAGAACAAAATAACAACAACAACAACAACAACAACAACAACAACAACATTCATAGAGAGCTGCTAGTTCCAGGCAATATTTTACATACTTTATATGGATCAATTTGTTAATTTTATACTATTACCAAAACAGGTAGATTCTGCTTCTATCTCCCAGTTTTCAGATAAGAGAAAGGGGCATAAATTGGTTAGTAATTTGTCCACAATAATAAAGCTGATGAGTGATGGATCTGGAAACCATATCCCTTTGCAGTCAGACTCCGGAGACCATGAAATTAACCACTACAGCCTTGAATTGCCATGTTTCCATAGAATTCTTTGGATTATATTAATTTCTGCTATAAACTGTCATCCAGACTTTGTAGCTCTTTCTCCACCACATTCCATCATAAATTTTATTGCCCCACATTAGAGAGATTCTGGGGGACACTTGAGGCCTCAGGATGGTTAGGTGACCCAAATCCTCATTATAGACATTACAGATATGAAACCGGGATGGTTAGCCAAGTGAAAAAAAGGGTCGAAGGCAATGAGGTTTCCACTCATCTGTGCCTTCACCAGTTGGCGAGTGTCTCCTTGGTGCAAGATGGTTTCCAGCAGTTAAAGGGTGTCACAAGAAAAGGGGATAAAACCAATTATATGTTGGTTCAGAGAAGACAGTAAGAACTGACATTTCTCTCAGTCCTTTATTATTTCAAACACAGAGAAACATTGAGAGAAGAGTAAAATAAGTACCTATATACCTTCTCTCAGCATTCAATAATTAACATTATTGTCATGTTTTCTTTATCTACTATATATATATAGTATGTGTATATATATATATATATATACACACACACATACATTATACATATATATGCTCATTTTCTTGAACCGCTCCAAAGTAAGTCACAGATATCATAATACTTCACCCTTATTTTTAAAATGCATCTCCAATAATAAGAGCATACTCCTACATAACCACATTACTGTTATCTACACCTAAGAATATTAACAATAACTGTGATGATGAATTTGTTTAGAATTAGAGTTCTCCATCTTCAGTATAATGAGTTCTTAACCATTTCTAAAGTAAAACTTAGAAAAATTTTACACATTTGATTGAAATTCTAGCCCCTTTCTTGGTTTGAGTTTCATGACTAAAGTCCCTTCCTATTATCTTAGCCTAGGGAAGACAACGAAACATAATCTACTTCTCTAGAAAGAAATGTCCTTTTTCTACATTTGCCATCACTCTAGTACCCCATTTTCTTATAATCCCAGATGGCTGCCCACCTGGGCCACCCAGCCATTCTTCCTGACTCTACCACATAATTATTGACTCTTGACTTCGGAGGATTCCATCAAGGCCACCTATGTTCAAGCCAGCTCAGCAACTTAAAAGCCCCTTCCCTCCATCTGCCACCCACCTCCCTCACTCCTACAAAGCTGAGTCTGTAGTAGCCCTTCAAATCTCCAGGTCCAGCCTAACATCTGAACCCTTTTCTCAGAGAGGGAAGTCTGAGTGTCACGTCCCACTTGGGGTTATAGTTTATTGGCCTGAGCACAAGTGGGACAGGACAGATCTATAGGCTTAGAATGTGGAGCTGAGGATGATCTGAGTTTAGGGATACTGAAACAGCTAGACTATTCAAGTGAAGGGGCAATCTGAAAAGACTATACTGAAAGCAAGGATCCACTGTTAGGGAACAAGACAGAAACTTTTTAGTTAAAGTTCTCCAGAGAAGCAGAACAAAGAGGATATGAAGAAATAGGTAGATGATAGATTTGATGGATGACAGATGATAGATGATGATGATAGATACATAGATGAAAAATGATAGATAAATAGATAAATAGATATATAGATAAATGATAGATAGATAGATAGATAGATAGATAGATAGATAGATAGATAGATAAATGATAGATGGGTTCATGGATAGACAGACAGACAGACAGATTTCTTATAAGCTATTGATCCATGCAATTATGGAGGCTGATAATCCCAATGGTATAGATTCCAGTCCAAGTCTGAAGGCTTGAGAACCAGGAGCTCTGAGGGCAAAAGGACCAATATCTCAAATCTGCAGCCAGGAAGAGAGAGAATTTAATCTTCCTTTACCTTTTTGTCTATTCAGGCCCTCAACAGATTAGTCAAAGCCCTCCCATGTTCAGGAGAGCAATATGCTTGACTCAGCCACCAATTCAAATGCTAATCTTCTCCAGAAATGCCCTCACAGAAACACCCAGAAATAATGTTTAACCAGCTACCTGGGCATCCCTTGGTGCAATCAAGTTGACACACAAGATTAACAGAAACCAAGGATCCCAGAGGTTTAGAGAGGAGGGTTGGGGGCAGAGCCTAGCAAGAGACCCTGTTAGATGAAAAGTGTCCACACTCCTGGCTGACAGTCAGGAGGCAACTAAGGGAATAGAAGAGGATGGTTGCAGAGAAGCCCAAGGAACAAAAAGAGGTACATGAGCTGGGAGGCAGGAGCTTAATCTTCTAACCCCAAGGGTCTGATTAACTTGAAGATACTTTATCTGGAGTCCAGCCCACTCTGAGAGCTTTTGCCTTTCCTGTCCCCTACCTCAATATCTGAAGCCCCCTTGCACACTAGAGAGAAGAAATGACGGACAACTTTGGGTAGGGGCTTAGTGGAGGTGGAAACAATGGGATAAGGAAGAGAAGCTATAGAGAAGGGAGCTAAAGTAAAGAGAGATTTCAGAAGGACCTTTTCTGCTGACTAGGAGGATGGGCACAAAACATATAAGAAATTCTAGGGTCTGGCAGAACATAGAGAAGGTCGACAAGCCAGCAAAACCAGGCCCAGTCCCCATCCCACCATGAACACTGCATGGGTTGAGAAAAACTGTCGAGCCTGAAATGAAGAAGTAATTGAACACTCTCAAGATTGCGGGTGTGGACTCGTCTGCTAGCAGAAAGACCATTGTGTTACAGATGACACCGCCAGTCTCTTTTGTGAGAAGGGGCATAGTGCAGAACTACTTGGAGTTTTAGAGCTTATCATAAGAGAAAAACAACTCCATACTCACCAATTCCTCCAAGGAGAAAACAGAAATTCATTTTTTATTTTATTAAGAAAATATCACTTTGTCGTTGTATGTAATCTTCAAAAAAGATGACTAGACAGAGAGAGGGGGGAAAGCACATGTTTCTGATATTCCCCTTTCCTTCTTCTCTGCCCTAGAAACAAGAAAAGATGAGAAGAAACACAAGTCCTAAAAAAGTATGAGAGTGGAGGCTACATCTCAAGCTGTGTGTCAGGAGAGACCTGAGTCCTAAAGACTGTGGCCTGCCTTCCTTCAACATACCTGTGGTGGCTTCGTTATGTATCAGCTTGATTGAACGACATTTCCCAGGACTGCCTTTCCTGTAATGTTTCTGGTTAGTGTGGGCCATCGAGGAACTTTGTGTGAGATTTGGACAGCAAAAGTGAAGAGTAAAGGTGAATATGGTTCCTGTGCTAGTAGTTGAGCACAGGCGCTTTTGTATTGTGCTCACTGTCATCTGCTGACCTGCCCTGTTGACTAGGTATCAGCTGGCTCTGCAACTGCATTCCCTTCCCCGGGGTCCTCCTTCAGCTTTTTCCATTCCTGGGCCAGGTGTGTGTTTAGCCCTCGATGAAGGGCCCTAGTTTCTTCTGCAAAATGCCACATCATCGAGGTTGGAAGTAGCCTTCTTGGGTTCCAGCATGTCTTCTTCCTCTCCCACATGACAGCTATCTCCTATTCCCAACTCCACTCCCTGTGAACTTCAAGCTCATGATGAGACGCAAAAACAGTACAAGCGTCAGACATGAAGCTATACCTCATACACGAGTATAAGATATCTATGATATATAAACAAAAACATATACATATTCTGCTTCTCTGATTGAACCCGAACAGATTCAATACACTAGAGGACTAGAGTTTCAGATTCTGTCCAAGACATACAGTTCAATGTTTTCAAGTCACATTATTTTCCACCCAGATTTTTATCAGCAAATCCTTTTATATTTTTCCCTTCCAGGAGAAGTAAAAATACTAGAGCCCAGTCATTTCTAAAGACAATTTTCTTAAAACATCCCCAGGCTGACAACTTGTATTAAACATTCTATATTTCATTCCAAGTGGAGAAGGTTAATTATTCCCATGCTATCAGTGTTTTTGTTTAATCTCTTCATCTAATGAAATGTTATTTGTTAGACACACAATTTGGAGCAAGTAACTTCAACTCTTCAAACTCCATTTCTTCATCTATAAAATGGAGCCATAATGGGATTGTTGTGATAATTAAAAATATCAAAATAAAGAAATTTGTACAATATCTGACACAGGATAGTTATTCAATTAAACTAAAAGAGAGAAAGAAGTAAGGAAGTCTTGATTTTTTCCTAAATGAAAGAAAAAATTTAACTATCTAGAAAAGAACTTGGAGTAAGAAGATTGGGCACAGATACTGAAGAAATAGCCCAGAAAATTTTCCAGATTAACCCTAGTGTCTTGGCTAAATAAACTTTGAAGTTTCTTCTATTTTAAGAAGGAAAAATGGAAGGAGAGTGACCCAGAGGTCAAATGAGGACTTCCTCAAGCTTGCTGAGCAGGTGTGCTTGAGAGACAAGGCACCTGCTTCTAGAAGCCACAAAATAAATAGAAGAACTCCAGAATATTGAAAGAGAAAGTATTTTATCCTTTTAAAAAATTGATTATAGAATTAATTTTATTTATAGTTTTAAATGGAAACAATTTTTTATGGTACCAACTTTAAAATGTACAAAATATACATAATGAAAAGTAGTTCTCTTTCCCCATTTTTCTTTTCCTCTATCACATTTCTTGTGTATTCATTCAGGGATAGTCTATACATATACAAATGCTCATGCACACATATATACACACATGCACACATATATAACCATTGACAGAATACAAGTCAAGTAGAATATTATATATGTTTATATATAATAACAAAATATGTATTTTATATATAATTTTTATTTTAATGTAGTATGTTCTGCATATTCTGTTCTTTGCTGTATTCTTCACAATGTATCCTGGAACTTCTCCATTTCAGCACAAACATGCCTGCCTCATTCTTTTTAATGACTGCATGATAGTCAATTGTATAGATGTACAAAAATTACAATATTTTTACCTATACAGTTTCATAATTGATAATCTTTTATTATTAAAATAGTTGCAGTGAATATATTTGTACGCACATAATTTTACATGTGTGTGACTATTTTAGGATCAATTCCTGGAAAATGAAATTATTGAGTCAAAGGATTTGCCTGTTATTTATAGATATTGCTAATTTAATTTTGTTAGACATTGTATCAATTTACACTCCCATTATCAAATTCTCTGTTACCCTACACTAACGAGAGTATGTTTTCAAAAATTTTATCTTTACCGATCTGATTGGTGAAAGATACATCTCATTTTAGTTGTAAGTGGTATTTCTCTTGTCATGAGTAAAGGTTAAGTTTTTTCCTGCTTTAAGAGTTACATAAAATTTTCTTTTCTGTGAATTATCCATTAACATGCCTGCCCAATTTTCTACTGGGTGATTAATCTTCCTTGAACTAGTTTGTAGGACTACTATATTAAAGAAATAAGTCTTCTGTGATATGAGTGTTAAAGATAGTTTGTCTTTGGTTTTCTGACTTTGTTTGTGTTGATTTTGCCATACAGATATTTTCACACAGGATGTATCTTCATATTCTATTTTGCTCCAAAAAATGTTAATCTATCAAAGCCTCTTGAGTGATCAAAAGCTTTTTTTATGAAAATCTAGACTAAAACTCCCAGGTAATATTAATCTAATAAAATGTTACTTGGATCTGACCTAAGCTTAAAATCACAGGTTGATAAATTTCTGCAAAAACATATATATTCCAAGAAAAGCTCGAAAGATTCCATAAATTAGTATTGGAGAAATAATAAATGCCTAGTTTGGGACCAAATGAAAACCTTACTAAGAATTTGTCTGGATCTTTCTGTTTCAAATGTCATTGTTCCTAGGGTATCTGTGCTAAATACTGAATCAGAAAAAAAGTATTAATTTAGTGATAATAAAATTCTTATTAGCATAAAAAAAAATTAACTATAGGGAAACCACAAGCTACAAGGCACACTAACACCTGAAGGAGAAAAAAATCCTTCACCCAAAAAGCTCAGATCTGCAAACGCTACCTAGTCTCAAACATTTCACAAAACTATACCCTCCCAGAGACACTCTTCTCACTTAGAAGAAGCTTCTGCTGAGAAGCAAAGAAAACACCACCTCCAGAAACCAGAGCATTCAGACTTGTGTGGTGTCTCTGACTTCACAAAGGCATCTCAGTGAGTTCTGTCCCCTGAGATGGGAGGAAAATGGAGTGATTCTGTTCTTCAGTTGTACAAGTCAAGTGCTGTCCCAGAGCCAAACTGAGGGAAGGATACAGGAAGGAGGATGCAAGCAGTCTAGGGCAACACAGGAAGGGCAAGAGGATTCCACAGACTTGATGGACCACAGACAAACCCAGCAGGTATCCAGAAAGAAAAACAACATCTCGCCCCTCCAACCGGAGTTGCACTGTTATCCTGGGAAGGCAGCCATCACTTCTCAAGAGCTCTCTCTTTCTAGCCTCTCCTTAAAGAAGAGTAGAACTTTCAGCTAAGGAGCCACGTGTCTGTGACCTCAGAGACCTCAAACAATTGTTTCTTTTTGTGCCTAGTGTTACAGATGCTCCAGGTTCCCTTGATGCCTGGCTCAAGGGCCCATTGCCCTGCCTCCATGTTGACTTCCTGTTGGAATTTCTTTCTAGGTTCTCTCAGTTCTGGTTCCTGAGACGGCCTTTTGGTTTATAGTCTTCCATTTCAGTAGCTTAAAAGTGCAAGGAAATAATATTGTGAAAAGGAGCTACCTTTCACTCCCCTCAGCCAATATGGTCTGGAAAGCCGTGAGTTCCCTTTATGGCTTCACTCTGGGTCAACGTGTCTAAAATGTGGGCCATAGAAGAGGCAGTATAGTGGGCTCTTCTGTGGCCAAGGAGGGAGGAAACTTTCTAAAGTCAATATAATTGTCTCATACCACCAATTCTCACTTTCAATATTTTAACCACACTTTCTGCCTCTTTCCTTCTCTGCCCACCCATTCAGCTAGAAAGCACAGTGGATTTCACAGAACAGCAAGCATCTGAGAAATACTGGCACTTAAGGAAGTGATAAATCATGCAGATTCTGTTGATAAACTGGGTCTCTAAAACCAGCTGTCTGTAGATATGCCAAAACTTCGAAACAAATGGACAGATGACCTTACAGATGAGGCAAAGAGAACAGAGGTAGTTAAATATCTTGTCCAGGGCCATTCAGTTGCCAGTGGCAACGCCAGGACCCTGAGCCCAGCCTTTCAACTGGCAGTCCTGTGCTGTCCCCGTGATCCACATGTGCAATGACTCTGCAATGGCACTTGCAGCCATAAGCAACTGGCTGTCTATAGGGTGGGGTTCTGTGAAAGGATTGCTGCACCTTTCCTTGAGCCATACCCAGGAAAGGAAATGTCACACACACAGACATACACTCAGACATCTTATATACAGTGCCTCGTCAATCCTCAAGTCAGAAAGCAAACCCTTAAGCCCAACTAGTCGTACATAACCCTCCACAGCCAGTAATTGGGATGCTTTCTACAATATCAAACCATATAACGATGAAAAACTTTTAACCAATCTTAGGAAGTTACTTTTACAATATCTCTATTATTATTGCTCAGAGGCATTTCCAGGTTTTGAGGATTACAGTGCTTACTAAACACTTCTGCTGTTTGTCTTTTGCTTTGGCAACTCCCAGATGAGGCTAGTCAAAAAAAAATAATTAGGGAAAGGAAATATTATGGACTTCAACTAAAAGGCTGAATTTAGAAGTATGGTTTTGCTCACATCATGTTTGACCTTGTAAAGCGAGAGTTTTTCCTTCATCCTGCTCTAGAACTGAATGTCCTTCCACTTTGTACGTGCCAGATATCACATCTTTCCTTACAAATGTCATTAAAATGATGAACTTGTTGGAGTGGGACACAGAACTACCTGCGAGAGGTCAAACTACACAGAGACTCTCATTTCTTGAGTGGCAGTCTCGACAGGAAGTTCCCTTTAGTCTTCATATAGCAGTAGCTGGCTTTCAGTGGTGGCTGTTAGCTGAGTCTCCCACCTACAAGAAACTAGAAATCTATCATCTCCTCACTCCTGAGGGAAAAAACAGGGCTCTGCTGCCATTGAATAAGGGGTGTTTTGGTATCACTCACAGCTGCTGTACGCAAAATAACCAAATCAGATTTTATCAGCTCACTACGGTCTTCCCTGCTAGTGACCTTTCTCAGACAGAAAGGTTACCTGACTCAGAGGAACTGTGCTGTCATCCAGGAAGGCATCTTTTCTCTTACCTTGTGCTAAAAGTGCAGTTTCGATGTAAAGGTTGGTGAACCAGTTATTGGGGATAAAGGAGAGGAGAATAGGTCAGAGTCCATGCTATTGTCACACCACTGTCACTCTCTCAGTCAGCAGTGATTGTCACAGAGTCTGTGCTTGACATTCAGCTATAGCCCCCTCCTTTATAAAATCTGCCCTCAAAGGTCAGAACCTCAAGTCATCTCTGAGAAGAATCTCATCTCTGAGTGTATCTGATGACACTTTACTGCTTGTGTGATGAAGAACTGGACAGCTAGGTGGCCTGTCTTCCTGTCTTCTGGCTTCTGGACACACCAGAGTTGTCCATGTGCCCCAGTTCCACACTTTACCCCTTCGTTCTTACTGCTCTTCCCTCCTAAATATATTCCTGTTAGATAATCAGAGAATCAAATCTTTATTCAACCTGTCTATAACTTGGAAAGAAGGAAGATGAGTGCAACCTAATAACTGTCATGATTTATCTTTTTTCTATATCTTAAAACACTTCATTTCAACTTAAAATATATAAATGTACCATTTAAACTTCATTATATAATATATAAGTATATAAACATATAAATATAAAAACACATAAATATACAAATAAACAATGTATTTATTGATGTGTAGGGCCAAGACCTTTTTATTCAGTGTTAGTTTATTATATGGTGATCTATAAAATCTTTCTGACATCAAACATACTCATAATGCGTTGTCTTCTATTCCCAATTCAAATTTTTTAAACATGTACAGAAATTTAAAGACGCCTACCTGTAAATTGGAGTAAAGAATTTTTTAATTTTTATTATTTTTCCAGCCCTTAACAGTAGTCTAGCACATGTAGTTATAGTTTAGTTTACAGCAATGAATATTTTGTGATGTTTATATCAGTGCACGTAGAATAAATGGAACCATTGCAAATCTATAACTGATTTCATGATGGTCATGTTTAATTTAATATTTGTAACTTTTTTCTCTCTAGCACACTAAAAACAGGCACAATATGAAACAGGGAGGAAAATTCAGATAAAAACTTGTATACAAAAGTCCATAGAAGCACAATTAAAAACACCCAGAAGGGCACAGACAACAATATAGTGGTTACCAAAGGAAAGTGGGGGATGTTGAAAAGGGTCAAGGATATGGTGACAGAAAGATTTGACTTTTTGGGTGGTGAACACACAGTGCAATATACAAATAATATATTATAGAATTGTACACTTGAAACCTATAAAATTTCATTAACCAATGTCACCCCAATAAATTTAATTAAAAAACAGCCAAATGGTAGAAGCTACCCAAATGTCCACCTACTAATGCATGTATAAACAAATGTGGTATGTCCATACAAGGGAATATTATTTGGCAATAAAAAGGAATGAAATACTGATACATGTTATAACATGGATAAGCCTTGAAAATATTATGTTAAGTGAAAGAAGCTAGACACAAAAGGTCACACATTGTATGACTCCATTTATATAATATATCCAAATAGGTAAAGCCACAGAGACAGAAAGTGGTTACCTGGTTGTCAGGGGCTTGGAGAAGGGTACACGTGGGAATGACAGTTCAATGAGTACAGGGTTTCCCTTTAGAGTAATAAAGTATTTTGGAACTAGATAAAGGTGGTGATTGCACAACAGTGGGAGTGTACCAAATGCCACTGAGCTGTACGATTTTAAATTGTTAAATTTATGTTATATGAATTTTATCTCAATAAAGAAAAAAAATCGGATGGGGGAACAGGTCTCAAGAAATTGCAACTGCCCCACCAATACACGCACACCCATGCACACTCACATGGTACAGATACACATGCATGCATGAGTGACGCAGGGCTTCCTCAGCAAGAGGATGAGGTTTCTGCCTGGTTACTCCTCTCTGTACCAGGAGCCTATTTTCTCCAATCTGTAGCAACACTGTTACCGTCTTCTGGTCTTCTTTTCCTCCCTACCCAGGCTAAATTCTACTCTCCGCTCCTCAAAGTCTGCATTCAAGGGACTGCCAGGATCCCTCATCGATGAGCCATTTGGGACACTGTCCTGAGCAGACTCAAAAAGGCCTCAGTGGACCATTCAGCTCCATGAAAGTGAACAGGCACGTAGGCCACATGTCCCTCCTCCACCTGCATTCACTGAGGGGATTTGTTTCCTTTCAGGAGCACAGATGGACCACATCTGGAGATGAACACACCACTGCTGCTTCCAAAATGTAGACACTGTAGGCTAAGCCCTGCTGATACTGCACATGTGAGCCACTCTGCCAAACCTGGACTTTGTATCTTAGGAAGATACGGCTCAATGATCTCCGATGGAGACTTCCAGATGCTCCACAAGAATAGAAGGAGAAAGAGCTGAGACAGCTGAACTCAGAAGAGGAGAGTCTCCCACCCTAATCTCTGGGAATCCTACGTAAAGCAGACCTGGGAGCCCATCATGTGAGGCTGTAAGCCCCAGAGAGAAGGACTGCAGTTTACAGAAAGCAAATGTCTACTTTGGCACTGTCTCCAGCTGACATCAGTTTATTTTCCTCTCCATTGTTAATGAAAAAAAAGTTATAACAAGACGGCTCTGTGGAACATGCTAAAAAAAAAATGTTCTGTTTGACTTTGATCGTTTGTGTTTCCTATGATAAGCAACATATGGCAGCAACCTTAGTTTGTGACTGCAGCAAATTATCAATATACATATCTTTTCTACAAAACTTAACTGCCGAAGAAAATATTTAAAAAATCTGAGGCAAAAAAGGATTACTCCAGTCAAGTCATTAAATATGTTTGAATTTGCATATTATAATGAACTTGATCCCATTTGTAAGCCTTTTATTCCCAGATTCCCTAGGTTTCTGGTGTTACCTTTTAACATCTAAATGAAATGGCTGGAACCACCCATCCATGTGCTGTGGGAAATTACCCCCACCCCAGTCCCACCAGAGATAACTAGGGACAGGGGTGGATCCTTTTTTTCTTGACCAGTCCATGCTGCAGACTTCTTTCTAACCATCCACATTTAGCTCCACAAATGTCATTCTCTCTCATTGACCTATTTTATGCCATGTCAAACACTTCCCAATCTCCTTTCCCCTCTAAGAATCACTAACCCAATTTTATATTAGTTTCAGGTGTACAATGTAGTGATTAGACATTTATATAACTTACAAAGTGGTCACCCCTATGAATCTAGTACCCATTCGACACCATATTATTACAATATAATTGACTGTATTTCTTATGCTATACTTCACATCCCCATGACTGTTTTTTAACTACCAATTTGTACTTCTTAATTCCTCCCCCTCTTTTACCCACTAAAACCCCCTCCCGTCTGGCAACCCTCAAAATGTTCTCTGTGTATATAAGTTTGTTTCTGTTTTGTTTATTTTGTTCCTTTATTCCACATGTAAATGAAATCCTATGCATTTGTCTTTCTCTCTCTGACTTACTCCACTCAGCACAATACCCTCTAGGTCCATCCATGTTGTTGCAGATGGCAAGGTTTTATTTTTTTAATCTATTTTTTTTTTGTCTCCCTTGTAGATAACTAACTGCTTTTCTCTTGCTGCTTTTAAGATTCTCTTTTCGTCTTTAACTTTTGGCGTTTTAATTATGATGTGTCTTGGTGTGAACCTGTTTGGGTTCATTTTGTTTGAGGCTGCGCTTCCTGGGCTTGTATGCTTCACCAGGTTAGCAAAGTTTTCTGTCATTATTTCTTCAAATAATTTTTCAATTGTATTCTCTTTTTCTTTTCCTTCTGGTACCCCTATGATGCAAATATTGGTACACTTGCCATTGTCCCAGGGGCCCCTTAAATAATCCTCATTTCATTGGATTTTTTCTTCTTGTTCCTGTTCTGATTGGATGTTTTCTGCTACCTTATCTTCTAAATCGCTGATTCAATCCTCTGCTTCATCTAACATATGTTGATTCCTCCTAAGGTATTCTTCATTTCAGTTTTTGTATTCTTCAATTCTGATTGGTTCTTTTCAAGTTTTCTATCTTCATTTTTATATTTTCTATCTCTTTGTTAAAGTTCTCACTGAGTTCATCTACTCTTCTCCTAAGTTCATTGAGCATCCTTAGAACCAGTGTTTTGACCTCTGCATCTGGTAGATTGCCTGTCTCCATTTTGTTGAATCCTTTTTCTGGAGCTTTGCTCTGTTCTTTCATTTGGGACATGATTCCTGGTCTTCCCATTTTGGCTGCCTCCTTGTGTTTGTTTCTGTGTATCCGGTAGGGCTGCTACGTCTCCCAGTCTTAGTAGAGTGGCCTTATGTAGTAGTGTTCTATTGGGCCCAGTGATGCAGTCTTCTCTGGTCTCCTGAGGTGGGTGCCTATGGTGTGTCCCTTATATGAGTTGTGTGTGCCCTCCTGTGGGCCTTGGTTGCTGTTTGTACATCAATGGGAGGGATAGACCCTCGGGCTGATTGATTATGAGGCTCGGTTGGTGAGAGGCTGACCTTATGAAGCAGGATTCACTTTAGCAGGACTCTGGTGCCTGCCTCATCTGTCCTTTGGGTGTGTCATTCTCGCATGGCTCTGAGCGGTGCTTGGCTCAGTCTGAAGCCAGCCACTGAGTGTAGCGGCCCCAGGTCCTCCTGAGAGGTGCCCTGCCATAAGCTGAGTTTAGCCTCAGCTTGTGCCCTGCCACCAAGTGATTCCCAGATGTCACCACCCATGCTGGGCTTGGAGGTGCCTTGAGAGGTCCAGCCATTGGCTGACAACAAGTGCTGGGTTAGGGCAGCTCAGCAAGAGGTAAGGAGCACATGGAGGTCAGATGCTGTTTGTTTGTGTTTTGTGAACCTGTGAGGGATTTTAGAAAGGTTCACAGCATGAGTCAAAGCAGGCCATTTGTATGGAAAAGACACTCAAAGTGGGTTGGGTGGTCCCACAAGTTGGGTGTGACAGGGTCTCAGGGGCAACCTGTGTTAGCCAAGTTGATGATGCTCAGATATGGTGGCCTTCTGAGTCTGCACACTGGGTGAGGAGAGGGCCCAACAAGGGAACGGTAGCTTCTGCCAGCACTTCTGTCTGAAAGAAAGTTGCCCCTCCGGCCCTCACCCTGAAGCCAGACAATTCAGTTCCTCCCCATATATCCCTGGCATCTTTTGAACTGTGCTCCCAGCACTGGAGTTCTCAAAGCAAATGAGACACCAGTTGGTAAGTCCATGTGTGAGCCCTTTAAGAGGAACACCTTTGATTCCAGAAGCCCTCCATCCTACTCAGCCACAATCTCTACTGGTTTTCACAGTGAAAAGTCATGGGACTTCTCTTCCTGGCACTGGAACCCTAGGCTAGGAGCCCTAGATTGGGGCTGGGACCTCTTGCCCCTCCAGGGGACCCCTACAGCTGAGACATCCTTCCTGATTCTCAACCTCCACACATGGGTGTGGGACCAGCCCATTCCGAGTCTCTGCCCCATCTGCCAGTCTGGAGGGGCTTCTTCTACATGTCCTCAGTTGTAAGGCTTCTGTTCTGCTAGATATCAGGTGATTTTCAGTGATGGTTGTTCTGCAGTTTAGTCGTAATTTTAATGTGGTCATAAGAAGAGGCAAGCATAGCATTTACCTACTCTGCCATCTCACATTGGTCCTTTTTTAGATGTATATTTTTCATTTGAAGTTTGTGAAAAGTCATTCAGAAGAGCCAATGGCAAGAACAGTAAACACAGGCCTGACACAGAGTGTAATATGTTTCCATACTCCTTTATTGTAAGTTCTCACGATGCATAAAAAATTTTCTTTCTTTCTTCTTTAAGAAGAATCACTGGGTTGGGCAGTATCTGGAGTGAAAAAGTTTTATTTTCTTATGGTTATTCCAAAATAAAGAGATGGCAGATGCTGCCCCCACCTCCCAAATCTCATGCATTGCAATTAAAACCTTTTTCCATGCCCAAGGCAGCAGCTGAATTGACTTTGACCTCAAGACTTAGGTCAAGAATCCAGAATAGAGACCATACTCCCTGATTGCAAGCAGCTTCAGCAGGCCCAGAGGAGGTAACAATGCCAGGTCTCTCTTACTTGAGACCCACACTGCTCTTCTATTCCTGTTTCTGCTCTTCTTTCTTGACCTCTCAGCTAAGGTAAAGGAAGAGAAAGAGCCGCAGAAGGTCTGCCCCAAAAGTGAGAGCCACACATACTCCTGTTCACATGAGTTTGGAAAGGATGCTTTGCTTTCTCCCCTGGTAAACTGCAGGATCCAAGAACAACTGTAAACACTTTTATGAATATTTTCCTTTGCCTTCTGTCTCTCATGGACACCACTGATTTTAGGTTGAGAGCAGAGCTCCAAATCAAAGCACTAGCTGCTTCATCTTGATTTTTCATTCATTCATTTCTTCGACAAATATTTATTGAGCACTTACTATGAGTTAAGAACTCTATTGGAAATTCAATGTGTACAAAATCAGATAGGCTACCTCCCCTCATTGGGCTTATAGTTTAGTGCAAAAGAAACACATGAATCAAATTATTGCACAAAATAATGTAAAATGGCACCAATAATTGGCACAATAGAAATGTGCATGATGGCATTAAAGAGGTTGAACAATGCGAGTGGAAATAGGACCAATATTGGTGTTATTGTTTATTGCATATAGGAGCATTTTATAATGTATAGTTATTACATTTATGTGGAAATAGTGGCACATATGATTCATCCAAAACCTTGTAATATTTAGGTGTGTGTTGAATGGAATAGTATAATAAGAGAGTTGCAGTCTAAAGACCTGAGTATGTGTTCTAGCTCTGCTATTTTTTAGATATGTACTCACAGATAAGCTTTGAGCTTTTTTTCCCTACATATAAAATATAAATAAGTACACTATCTGACAGATTTTCTGAATAAATAAATACAATGGCATAGTTAAAACCACCTACAAATTCTATATGGTTATGGAAAGATTCTTTTTTGTAACAGATGTTTATTAACAGGATCATAAGGTACACACCACTTTGCAATTTATGTTTTCACTTAACAGTATAAGGTGAGCATAATACATATCTAAAATTGTATCAATAATATCTTTTGGTCAGCTCTCTAAAGTTTTATAGAAAGATTAATTTTTATCTTTATCAATGTTGTTTATATCCCTTGGCTTTGTTATCATGTAGGTACATGAAGGACAACATGTCGAGGTGATAAATTAGGGCTTTTCTTTTCCAGATTGGAAGACACCAGTGCCTGTCCAGGGTTCTTTAAAATAAATCTGCTTTTCCTTTATTTGGCCCATAAAGTCTACATCCTTGGGGAAGACCTGATGTTATTGTGTAGGAAGTAACCAAAAAAGGGCGGCAGAAGAGGGTGGGAATGGGGCTAAATGCAGCCAAAGGACTTTGAGGCTTGGTGTCCCTTTGCAGCCTGGCCAGGGGGGCAGGTGTGGAAACCCCAGGGGCCCAAGAGAGCAGCCTGAGACTCTAAGGAGAAGATGCAGGAGCAGAGGGGGACATGAACCCAAGGCGGGTCCCAGCTGGAAAACAAAGAGTCAAACCAAGAGCGCTGCTCACTCGCAAGTAAAAAGAAACCTCTCGTGGGGGTGTCATCAGAAGCAACCTGGATGCCGGTCAAAGGAAAACCTGAGAGCATTATAAACTTCCATTAAAATAAACCCACACAGTAAGAGACCTGGGTTTTTTTCTAATGAGAAGGTGAGGGTAGCAGTGCTGCCTTGGTATACTCAGGAGCATTTCACCATTCTAGCACAATTTACAGGCAATGAGGTCTCATTACATATGCTTATAGCACTAAGCAGGAGAGCTCATATTTGTTGTGTGAATTTAATTGAATTAAACTAAGGTCAACAGAAAAAAAGTAATAATTTTCTGAGCACATACAATGCACAATGAACTCTGCTAGGTGTGTGCAAGGGGGCAATGATAAAGAGGCAGACTTCCTTGGAAAGTTGGTGGAAGCAGACAAGTGACTTTATAGTTTCATTTTATGCTTTATCCACACCAGGCACATTTTTGTTACAAGAGTTGGGAACCTCATTTAAAGAAATTGCCCCAAAATACCAAGATCTCTCCACATCCACCTTGGGCTTCATTTCCCTTCTAAAAATCTAAAGATCATCTGTTTTACAAGTGAGGAAACTGAGGGAACAGCTACATGATGGAACTAAACTTCAGACTCAAGTGTGTTGCATCCCAGAGTTTGCTGACTACCAGGAAGCCTCTGCCACTAGAGAGCAGAGGACCTACGAAGGAGGGCTGTAGTGTCATGCCCTTTGGACTGAAAACTCTATCCAAATAGATCTGAGCACACAGAAGCAGCAGTGTTCTATAGTCATAACAAGGTAGAACCCAGGTGCCTTGGCTTTGACTTAGTGATGAAGCTAAGGGACCTGCCCATGTGGGTTCTGGGTTCTATTGAAGGGAGGAATTTTCTAATGACCCACTTCTCTTGACCCACTACCTCTATGTAAAAGTTCCACCTTCTTGAACATCTCCTTCTTATATATCTGCAAGTTAGAAATGTCTATAGCTGTGCTCCAGAAGATATTCCAACATTTAGGAACCAATTGCTATGGCTAGGAGTATGTGATCTTCTGGTCGGTCAGCTAATGGGTTACATGGCTATCCCTGGAACAGGGGTTGGTCAACAACACCCAAACCAACTGGAAGTTGTTACCAGAGGAACGGAATTATAGAACAAAGGAAGAGGTAATGAATGTTGGATGAACAAAAGCAACAAATGTCTACTACTCTGCCTGGTAGCTAAGATGCATGTAGTGTTACTCTGTCAGCCTGCAAGAATGTAGGCCAGACCTAGAAGTAGAAACACAATGAACAGGGACAACAAACTTCCTCACTGGCTTCTAGTGGAAGATCATTCTATGCTTTCTTGCTTTTTTGACTAACTTCAACACTGATAATTCCATTTATAGTTGTTGTTGTTTCTTATCAAATAACTGCAGATTCTGGGTTGAGGGCTTATAGTAAAACATGTTTAGAAGTGGCTCCTTCAATCTGGGGGTAGTAGACAGTTGTCATTTTTGATTGGATTTTGTTTTCCACTGCTTCCCACCTCTACCTTACCCCTAGGGGACAAGGCTGATTGCATAAACTTGGCTCGGCTATTAATACACTCTTTCTGGGGCACTAGACCATACACAAATGTGACTTTGTGCTTTTGGTGGTGGGTAAGTCATATTCAGTTCACAGAACAGCTATAGTATACCTGGCATTGGGCAGTACTGCCCTTAGATTCAGGCAAATGGAACTCTGTCCTAGGCCCAGTTTAGGGAACCTTGTCCTGACCTTCCTTTTGCTGTCCTCTCCCCACGGAGCAGGGAATCTATGAATCCAACAGGGCTTCCTTTCTCAGAGTCTGAACTCCTTCCCTGCTTCAGGTACTGCACTCCAGGTACCCAGATCCCCAGAAGTCTCTGCCCAAATGACTCCAACATCATTCCCAGAACCTATGCATCACTCTGCCCTGTGTTCATTGCCATGAAAGGAGATGACTCACACTTCTAGCCTCAAAGCCTCAAAGCATGGCCAAGAGAGGACTTTTGCAGGAGATATGATGGTGCTTGTATATTCAGGTTGAAGCAAGAAGAAAAGAGGTATGTGCTGTGGGGTTGGGGAATCAAGGGCTTTATTTTGCCCTCATGGAATTCTGAAGAGTCAGACTTCTAAATTTGAACTTTATCTTTCAGTTGATTATAAAAATATATTTGTCAAGGAAGGAGACTTTAACCTATTGTATTTAATAGATCATTCATTTGATTTATCATTTATTTATCATTTCAAAAGATTTAGACATATGGGACTAGGCATCTTCTGTGCTCTTGCCACAGGTTCTACAATTGTTAAGAAAAATGTTGACCTTCAATACCAGAGTCAGGGTGGCTGGCAAGTCCTCACCAGATTATTCCCAGGCCATGGTTTTGCTAACATTTTCTACCTATCTGTTTCTCTGCTGCCTTTCTTCTAAGCCTTGTTCTCTCACTTTGCCAACAGTCACCTTTCAGTGATATTCTTTTTGCTTAAATCAGTCAATTTGTTGAATGCTACTAATTACACCAAATGAAGAAAAAAAAATCTTCAATGACCTGTAGCTTCGCTAAAAAGTATGGAGCTATCTAAAGTAAACTCTTCTATTCTGCTAGCTGCCTCTATTATCCTTACTGTTGGCTTATGACAAGTCTAGCCTTTCTAGCATTGACATGATCCAGGGAGAATGAACTGCTCTATAATCACAGTCGCAGTTAGAGGGCCTCTGGGCACTGTGACGTGCACAGCTGTGGGTGTAGGAATAATGTTCTGACTCTTCCCAGCCTGGGCCTTCAGCCTGTGTCACCTTTGGGACTATTATGTAAAGGATCAGTCTCTAATCATAGTCTCATCTATAGAGATGCCTCAAAAGAGAAAAGCTGGAGAAATTTAGATCCAGAAAAAAAACAAACCAAATGATTTCTAAGAGTACACCATGCTTTGGCAGAGGTCCCTCCAATCCAGACTTCGACTAAGGTATTAGGATTTCCCTATATTGTGCCCTGATCCCAAATGCATTAGGGATCTCTGTCTTAAGGATCATGCCATTATAAACTATTCTAGAATTATGCATTTTACACACACACACACACACACATGCTAAATTTACACTGAAGGGAAAGCAAAATCATCAGGATGATTGCCCATATTTCATTGTGATTATTGATTGATGGTAAGATTACAGGTGATTTTTTTTCTTTCTACTTATTTATATTTCCTGCTTTTTAAAACAATAAGCAGGTTTTATTTGTGTAATTAAAATTCAACACATGTTGAAAAAGAGAAAAGGAAACTGAGCAGCACGTGAGGGGGATGCTAATCCTGAAACCGAGAGTTTAAGTTTTATGTGTAAGTGTTGGATTAAGGCTCATGGATCTTTAATACAATAAAACTCAGCCAAAATCTTATTAGTTTTATTTGTTGAGAACTTCAGAATTATAATAGACTCAAAGTTACCCTGGAATCACCCTTTAATCATGTATTGGTATCTTTTTCAAAAAAATATTTAATAAGCTTGTCAATTTTTGTGTGCCAATTGTGTTGGCTTGAGTGTCTTTCCATTCTGTGGAGTTTCATTGAGGATTCCTGAAAGCCCTATAAATACATTTCTTACATAACGGTTGGAAGCTGCCTTGAAATTTGGACCTCATTTTTCCTTGCATTTAAACTTTAGGGACATTCTCACATAGCTCTCGAGAGAGCTTTCTTTTCTTTTTAACTTTTATTTCAAAAAATTTGTAATCGTTTGATCAAAACTCACGTTTATGATGAAAATGTATTATTTTATAAATTATTAACCTAGATTTGCCTCATTGTATGCAGAGACAAAAAGTCAGGATCCCCAAAAAGGGGATCCTGTGCAAAAGAAGAATCTGAAATCAGTCTCTAATACTATAAAACCTATAGCGTTTTCCACATGATACTTATTACAGAAAGAATGAAAAGTTCCAAATAAGTATCTAAAGAGGATGAGCATAAGACAAGTCATTTTTCACAGTTTCCTTTAAGCAATAAGAGCTAGATATAGGAGGTACAGGAAGAGACTGGTTAAGATTTTGCCTTTGACAATCAAACAAATCTGGTTGTGAATCCCAATCCCACTGCATACTATCCTTATGATCTTGAAGAAACTTAGTCTTTCTGTATCTTGATTTCCTCATTAAAAAATAAAATTCTAATAGTATTTATTCCATAGTTCACTTTTTTCCTTTGCTTTTATATTTTTGTTTTGTTCTGTTTTGGGTTTGGTTTTTTGTTCTGTTTTGTTTTGTTTTGTTTTTAGGTTTAACTAAGATATAGCATGTAGAGTACTAAGAAGTACCATGTCCGGAACATAGTTCCTAATACACACTGGCTTTTCAAAGTCTACTTGGGGATACTTCCAGCTAACATGAACTTACAGGAACCAGTTTTACTATCCTGCCCAGACGACTTAAAAACCAGACAAAGCATATAAAGTAAAAATGTTCAAGACATTGGACATAGGCAATGAAGGATAATGATCCCTAATTGATGAGAAACAAATGAACTAAGCCCTTCGATTTCCCCAGCTTACTGCCTGGGAAGTTTCCAGACCACAGATCAAGGACAGGGAACTCAGGTACAACCTGGCAATCTCTCTGTGTTGAAAGACAGAATCTGAGAAGGTCAAGGAGTGTAGAGTTTCAGAGCAAAGCACTAAAGAGGAGAGAATTACACTGAGTGATAACTGTAGAGATCTGCAGAGGGTACCGCAGAGTCTCCAGGTGAATACTGATCAACATATGCATATGAGGAAGCTGCCCAAGGCAGGAAAAGAATCAGCTTGGAAGGATTACAGAGAACAGAACCCAAAGATCACACCGGGCCAGGAACAGCTCTTATTCCTACCAGCCAGAGTGGAAAATCCTTATAAATTATGGACATTAGGTAGTATACCTTGAAAGGTTTTGCCTCAGTAATGGGATAAAATTGGCACCATACTAAATGCTGCTTTGGTATTACCTAACAAAGCTTAAGAGCAAGCCCCAGGAGGATCAAACTGCTTACCAAGTAAATTAATATATTAGCCTTCTATTGTTGCATGAAAAATTACTCAAAACTTAGTGGCTTAAAATAAAAACTAATATTATGTTTTTATTCGGTTTCTGTGAGTTAGGAATCCAGGAGCAGGTTAGCTAAGTGGTTCCGGCTTAGACTTGCTCATGAGGCTATAGTCAAGCCATCAGCTAGGGCTGCAGTATCAGAAGACCTGATGGACATTGAGGATCTGTCTCCAAGATGACTCACTTAGACCTCTCTTGTCTAGAGGCCTCAATTGCTTGCTGGCTGAGCCAAAGGACTCAGTTCCTCACTACACGAACTTCTCCATAAATTGGCCGAAGTGATTTCATAACATGAAAACTTAAAGGCAG
The DNA here is from genome assembly GCA_003508835.1 of Eonycteris spelaea. Taxonomy (NCBI): domain Eukaryota; kingdom Metazoa; phylum Chordata; class Mammalia; order Chiroptera; family Pteropodidae; genus Eonycteris; species Eonycteris spelaea. The sequence continues at coordinate 7,492,944 of PUFA01000049.1, read as the reverse complement.
ACCGATCAAGTATATAAAAGAGAAGACACAGACTTCCAATATGAAAAATGAGAGAGGTAACTCACTAAAGATGCTACCACTATTTAAAGAAAAATAAAGAAATATCATGAAAAACACTATGCCAACAAATTCAACAACTTAGATGTGATGAACAAATTCCATGAAACAAACTCCCAATGCTCCCCAAGAAGAAAAGACAACCAGAATACCCTTATATTTATAAAATAAATTGAACTTTTAATTTTAAAATATCTTCTCATGAAGGAAACTCTAGGGCCAGATGGCTTCACTGAACACTTAAGGAATAAATAATTCTAATTCTACACAAACTTTCTGAAAATTGAAGGAAAGAGAATATTTCCCAACGTATTCCATGAGGTTATCATTCTATTACCAAAACCAAGGATAAGACAAGGGGGAAAAAACTATGACAAATATTCCTCAGGAACATAGGTGCAAGGTTTCAGGAAACCTACATTAAAAATACGTAAAAAGAATACTGTATCATGACCAAGTGAAATTTATCACAGGAATGAAGATTGTCTGACATTCAAATTCAATCACCCACAGTTGTATATTTCTGTATTATGTAATTCATTGTTTTTATAAACTAAAAATGAAAAGGCATATAGCCATTTCAATAGGTGAAGAGTCTTAATAAAAACTCTCAGCAAACTAGAAATACAGGGAAACTTTTTTCAACCCAATAAAGGACATCTACAAGAACCTACAGTTAACTTCATATTTAATGGTGAAAGACTGCATGCTTTGCCGCCAAGATCAGGAACAAGATGAAGATGTCCACTCTCACAACTTTTATTCAAAAGTTGTACTGGAGGTTCTAGCCAAAGCAATTAAGCAAGAAAAAGGAATAAACAGTATCCAGATAGAAAAATGAAGAAGTAAAAACTTTTTATTTACAGATAGCATGGTTATGATCACCTATGTTAAAAAAATCATACAAAATATACAAAAAAGGTATTAGAACTAATAAACAGGTTTTTCATGGTTTTAGGATTCAAGATAAATATTCAAAAATCAATTTTACCTCTACATAATAGTAACAAACAATTGGAAATTGACATTTTAGAAAGTAGCATTTATAATAGTATCGATGACTGTGAAATACTTAATGATAATTCTGGAGAGAGTATATATAAGATCTGTACACTGAAAACTATGTAACATTGCTGAGAGAAATTAAGAAATATCTGAATAAATGAAGAGATATAGCATCTTTACGAATCAGGCACACATTATTAAGATGTTAATTCTCCTGGAATTAACCAATATAATCCCGATCAAATCCCAGCTAGCTTTTTGTAAAAACTGACAAACTGATTCTAAAATTCACATGGAAACAACCTTGAGAAAGGAAAACAAATTTGGAGGACTTATACTACCAGACTTCAAGACTAATTAAAAAGCTACACTAATTAAAATAGCATGTTATTGGTGACCAAGTAAACAAAGATCAATGAAACAAAATAGACAGTACAAAGACCCACAAATGGACAGTTTACTGATTTTTGACAAAGGTGTAAGGGCAATTCAGTCAAGAAAGGATAGTATTTTCAATAGATGTTGTTGGAACAAATGAATATCCATGTGCAAAAGAAAAAAAAATAAGCTTAACTTGAATCCATACCTTACACCAAATACAAAAATTAACTCAAAATAGATCATAGATCTAAACATAAAACTTAAAACTGTAAATTTCTGGAAGAATGTATTGAAGAAAATATTTGTAGCTATGAGTTAGGCAAAGATTTGTAGATAATATCAAAAGCATGAGTTTTAAAAGAATAAATCTGCATCAAAATTAGGAATGTCTGTTATTTGAAAGAGTTTAGAGAATAAAAGAGAAATTCATGAAATGAGAGCAACTATTGCAAACTTTTTATGATAAGAGCTTGCATCCACAATTTATAGAGACTCCTTAACACTAAATAGTAAGAAAACAAACATTAAAAGTGAGTAGAAAATTTGAACAGAAATTGCTTTGAAGAAGATATGTGAATGCACGAAAGAAAGAAAGAAAAATAGAGAGAAAAGGAAAAAAGTATATTCTCAGCATCATTTGTCTTAGTTAAAAATCTGCCTAGGAGCTGAGGGCAAGGAGAATTTCTGCTGATAATTCGGAAAAGATCTTCAGAAATCTAGAACTAAGATCTCAAAGCTCCTTCAACCAAGAAGAAAAAATTAAGAAAATTACTAAATTTCAAAGTTAAAAGACTTTTCTGAAGCTTTTTCTTCTACTTTCTTAGACCCCCCTTGCTGAATTTTTCAATACTACATAATATGGATTAAAACTGTTAATAACTTTATATGTATATTAAAATTCTTTTTACTTGTGTATTATTAGTAGATAGTGATCTATTCAAGACAATTATCTGTTCTTTTCTCTGCTTTTCTTCTTATTCCCAAGCCCCTGTTCTCTTTACTTTTAGGTCAAATATTAAACAGTGCATGTCAAAAGTCACTGGAAGGCAGATAAGGAAATAAAAAATTGTTATTTTTTTCAAACAACCATTGTTTAGTGCCAGAATCCATATGAAAATGAGTGGTTAACTGGGCTTGATCTTATTTAAAAAAAAAAAAAAGGATATTGAAAGCATCACACACAAAAATAAAGGAATTATTAAATCTCATTTATAGTTCAATGAAATCTACACAATCCAGTTGAAAAACATTTGCCCATGGATGGCTACCTCATTGTGAGCAGATGTAGCCTTCAAAGAATTTTAGACAATAATGGGTAAAGAGCATTCTAAATTTTATGTATATATTTACCCAATGGTCTAGTGGCATAGATCCACTTTTTATCTAAAATGCAATTTCCTCTTGCTTGCCTTGATCTGTCTAATAAGTCTCTGTTGTGATGTTCACCATATTCCTAAACTAAATGGATTTGGCAAGAAATAAATAGAACTTTGATTTTTCTCTTCATCCACTCATCAAGGTTATTATTTGCTATTTGTTTGGATCTTTAGTCCTCTGGCTCAAAATCTGTTTTACTGAAAATACATATATAATGTAGAGAACTTTAAGCCAGGATTATCTTCTGGCAGTCAGAAACTAAAAGTGATTGCTAAATTTGTCAGTTGTTGATGCCTAAAGAACATTTGGGAAAATGAGCATTTCTTTGTCTTACTTCATTTGCAATAGGCAATTTAAAAGTAGACTCTGGAAGAATCATCTCCTATTGACATTTGAGTTTTTATTTTCTTTGTGTCTAGTGAAGATTGCTACATTTCAGTTGAAGTGACCAATATACTGAAATTTATAAAGGGACAATTCTGAATTTATTTTATTAAATGGGTTTATTCTTCATAAATAGTCTCTCTTTTCTTTTAAGAAAACAAATTTCATTGGTTTTTTCAAATGTAAAAAATAGAATCAATTTATTTTGTACATGTGTTCCTCCTAGAACCTTCGCGTTTCTATAATAATTCAAAAGCTGGCTTCATGGGTTTGTGATCTGTGCAGTCTCACAGGACTCCTCCCCTCTGAAGGGCCCAATGTTTGGTTTAATGCTCTGCTGTCACCATTTGAAATTCTTAGTAATTATTAAACAAGGAGCACCTCATTTTCATTTTGTACTGGGACCCCTGCAAATAATGTAGCAGGTCCTACTCAGTTTATGTAATTGATCATCAAAGTTCAAGTGAAAGATTGTCACAGGCCTTACAAAGTATAACAATAATAAAGAACATTTGTTTAGCATTATGTGCTGTCCTAAGAACTTTGTAGGTATTGACTTAGGTGAGCCTTGAGAAAATCACTACAAGGTAAGTGTTATCATTTGCTTCATTCTATAGATGGGGAAATTAAATCACAGAAGTTAATGAAATTAATCACTCAGTTAACTGAGGGACCAGAATTGGATCTCAGTTAGCCTGACTCTAGGGCCTTCTGTGTTAAAATTCATGAGAGCAGTTAAAGAAAACTTTAGAATCACATGGCTTCTGTAATATAGTCTCTACCTCCAGAAACTTGTACAAACAATCTTGTTTTGTGCTTTTATTTCCCTTACCTATCTCAGACTTTATCTGGGTAACTGGTATACTGTGGATGTTTTATTTAGCAGAATTTATAGAATGACCCCATTTCTTTGATCCATGAAGTATCCCATCTTCAGTATATCCATAGACCACAGGATCACATTTTAATTCTTCTGGGACCATTCACATTACCGTCAGTGCATCGGGAAGGTTTAGGTTGATTTCTTAATTCAGTTATTTGCTAACCCAGGAAGCACTCTTACTTTTTACTTCTTAAAGGTGGGCTCAGTTCCTTGGCTGAACTAAAAATGGCATTTTGCTCCAGCGTACTTCTAATTAGTTTGCCTTCTGTCGCCAATAGGGAAACCAGCTTCTGGACACTAATCCTTTTTCGGCAGGGAAAGTAATAAAATCTGGCAGTCAGCATGTATGAATAAAACAAGGAAAGCAGAAAAGAATTCCCATTTTGTGAGACAGGGTAGTAACTCAAAGCCAAACACCTATAAGGTAAATGATTTATTTAAAAGTATTTTTAAATAAATAAAAGAAGGTGTAGCATAAATACTTTATTGGAAAAATATGACTGAAGGTGCCAGAGAAGATTGCCAATATATACCCAGTAAGAAGAGTTTAGCCTGGTGGCCATGAACTATATTGCGCGGACCTGCTTTAAAATTCTGACTCTACACTTACTAGACAGTGAAGTCTTAACAAAGTTTTCTCATACATAAGACAACCACCTACTATGTATCAAGTGTTTTGCTAAATTCTGGTTACATAGAAGTATCGAAAGAACCAACATGGTGTTACCTTCAGGTGCTTGTGGTCCGGTGAGATACGACTATTGCACATATATGTGATAGTTTAGAAGACATAGTTTCCAGCATCACTCTATATTCACTTCTCCGAGGAGCTGTTACCAAGGACTAACAGAACGATCTGCACTGGAATGGGCATTTCGGCTTCTGAGTTTTTTACTTCCAAAGTCCTTATTCCCTCACACAGACAAAGCTTAGGCACTCCTCAGGAAGGGAGCCCTTGCATCTCTTCAATATGCTTTGTAAAATACTGACTTTGGCTTTATCACACTGCAATTCAATGTTCTTCCAATCTGAGTATAATTAAGCCTGGGCTTCCACTGCAAGGAGCAGCTCTTCTCAACAAAGGCATTTAAATTGAGAAGAGTCCCTCTCTACCGATGGCCCAAACTAAAAACGATGCTGCATTATGAGAACATGCATCACTTCTGGACAATGCCACGAAACACACCCCCCCCCCAATATACACACTTCTCCCCTTCGTAATTGTATATATAATACTCAATATCAGGGAGATGCATACTCCCCAGGAATTTAAGGTGGACCATGAGCACATGAAGTCTCAGAAAGACATCTCCCTGAACTAGCAATTTGCTCAAAGATCTGGGAGGGAAACATACATTTGGCATATCTATATCTATATCTATATCTATATCTATATCTATATCTGTATCTGTATCTATATCTGCAGTATCAAAATCTGGCATCAGGAGAGCAGACAAACAACCAGATGACGACCTGTTACACAGTGCTGGTTCTCCACCCATCAACCCAGTTCCCCAAACTTATAGACTTAAGGGATTATTTTATCCACTGGCCAACAGCACAAGTAGGAACTGTTTGGGGACTTTTAAGTTCAAACTGGAGCTCTCAAAGTTCTGTCCTTGTAAGAGTACACTTTTGGCTACCTGCTCAGACTGGGCAGCCATGATATGGTACAATTACATGTTAATTCTCTCCTATGTTATTGGATGTTTCCATGAAAAATGTGACAAAAACACTGTTCAAAATTATCCTGTGCACTTTGGGTGTTATTGATTCTTACGACACCAAAGAGGTTAAAAATTAGAATTTTCAATCTACAGGAAACCTTAGAAACCATCTCAACCAGGGGCCTAAGAGGCCATGGCAGAAAATGAGGTGAGGCCAAGAGGGAACAGCTCAGTCTCCTCCTCTCCCCCTACATCAGCCCTTCTGCCACTAGAATTGCTCATTTTCCTTCATCAGCCACATCAATAGGATCCACTTTGATTCTATTTTTTATATTTTCCTAGCATTTCCAAGTAAGTTTTTATATAAGGAAAAGGGTCTAAGAAAAAGTTTGAAAGTCGCTAATCTGATCTAAGTCTCTCATTTTGTTGAATATTACCAAAGTCACATTATGCCCCAATTTAGTCCTGCCCACTCCAATCTGAAGACAGCAGGCACCTAATAACAGAGATCCAGAGCAAGCCCTGCTTCAGAGGCTGGGCAGGAATCTTCAGTAGCTGTCACCAGGATTTTTTGACCAAGCATACAGCTAATGAGACAACTGAGTGAATTTAGGAAAGTATTACTTCCTGTTCATTGGTTTCAAGTTGTGTATAATTTTCCAGCATTAGGGAAAAGTGGGAGAGATCCTTGCAGAAGAGAGCACTCAGAAACTGCTGTACAAAGCTACCAGTACCTCCAATTTGGCCCTTCTTTCCTTTAGGGAGCTGCCAACACCTTTCTACTCTCTCCCATGCTCAGTTCCCCTTCAGAGCCTAGACTCAGAAAAGATACAATAAACTGAGTGTTTCCCTGAACTCCAACCATTCATGTGCTATTTTTATGATTTTCATGATATCTACACACCAATTGCTCTTTCATTTACTTAACGTTTTTCTTTAAATCGGCTCACACTTTAATGTTAGCCAAGCCCTAAGCAATAATATCCATTAAATCATGAAAAAGTACGTCTTTTTATTAATACACCTTAAAAAATACAAAATTATTAAATTAAAAATTTTGCATCTAGGCCAAATCATCTCATGTAACTTTTTTTGCAAGTATTGATCTAATTCAGTCATTCAGCAAATAGTCACTGAATCCTTGCTCTCTGCCAGACACTATGCTAGATGTGACATAGATAAAAACTAGCAAGGGGCTACTACACATTTGTTTTTTCTGGCTAATGTGATATAAATGATGCTGAGGTCCCATGTGCTGATGAAAACATGTGCCCTTGAGAGAATCAATTTCAGTGGGGTGTGTGTGTGTGTGTGTGTGTGTGTGTGTGTGTGTGGTGTGTGTGTTTCAAGCAAAGCAAACCATTCACAGTAAAGAGTCATTGGCACTGGGAACCCTTGCCTGAAATGAGGTGTTATACTCTCTAAAAGCACTTTTGCAGGAAAAGGGAATGCTTAGACCTCCATGCTCAGAACATAAGTGGCTGTTAAGGACTATATATGTCCCCCTAAAATTCATATATTGAACTCTTACCCCACCCCCGCCGCCACCCCACCACCAAAGTATTGGTATTACTGTTGCCAGAAAGGTTTTTGTTCTATTCCATGAGAAAGAATTCAAAGGCAGGACAAACAGCAAGCAGGAAAATGCAAAGTTTATCAAAATGAAAGAATCCATTTGGGGTAGGGGTGGGGGGTTAAGCGCAGACTTGATTGAGAGAGAAAGAGAGAGAGAGAGCCCCCCAAGATGGCTAGTTATGAACTTTTTGTTCTCCCTGGAGGCAGAGGCTGGGAAAATCTGGTGCTGACATAGCCTTGTTGTTTCCTCCCTGTAGACAGGGAGCTCTTTTTCCTGCTTTTTCTTCTTCCCATAGTGTTTCTGGAACTGTCATGATATCCAATGCATAATGGGAGCTGCAATATTTGCAATGCAGATGAGATTATAATGATATTATAATTAGCCAAAGGTCATGCCTTAGCCAAAGATGGTGTCTAGGCTGGAAAAGACCAGTTTTGGCTGATCTCCCTTGCTGGGACTCAAGCAGGAGGAAATCTGAAGAAAGGAAAAATTTCCAGAGCCATATCTTGGAGGGGTTGGTGTGTCCCTGCACTACCTGTCCTGCCTCATTAGGAGTGGGCCTTTGGGAGGTGATTAGGTCATGAGGGTAAAGCCCTCGTGAATGAAATTAGTGCCCTTATAAGAGAGACTCAGACAGCTTTCTCTCATCCTGTCCACCACGAGGACACAGTGAAAAGAAGGCCGTCTATGAACCGGGAAGTAGGCTCCCATCAGACATGATACATCCAGTGCCTTGACTTCCCACTCTACAGACCAGTGAGAAATAAATTGGTGTTTAAGCCAGAATCCCCAGCCTTTTAGCACCAGGAACTAGTGCTCCTTTGAGAATCTAATGCCTGATGATCTGAGACAGAGCTGAGGCAGTGATGCCAGTGCTGGGAGAGGCTGCAAATACAGATGAAGCTTCACTAGCTCATCCGCTGCTCACCTCCTGCTGTGTGGCCCAGTTCCGAACAGGCCACAGACCTGTACATGTCCATGGCCTAGGGGTTGGGGAACCCCTGGTTTAAGCCACCCAGTCTATAGTATTCTGTTATAGCAGCCTGAGCAGACTAAGTCAGTGGCCCAAATTTCCCTAGTTCCACTTTGATGTACAATAGCATTTACCAAACTGTTCAAAGTTTTAGGCAAAATAATAATAATATAATTGTCATATTATCATTATTATTATTAAAAACAGTCCCTAGGCATTGGGGAAACATTGGATTATAAAAAATTATATATGTTTCTTTAATGGGAAACTCTCAGAGCTTTTATTTGCTAAAAGGGATTGCAGCTTTCCAAAAGTGGAAGTTAGTTTACATTGTTTTTCAAAATTATCTAAACACTTTCTTGAGAATCATTTCATCAGATTTATGTTCCAAGGGATACACTTTGGAAAATATTATTCTAGAAACATTTTGCAGTATGATATCAGCCAAAATCGAAAGATTTGGGAAGAGAGAGGTGGCAACTTTGGCACTTTTCCCTTTATCCTGGCCCACGGCTGGCAAAAATCTTTCCTACAGTTGGCTCCTGAGTACTGAGAACTTCATTGACAGTTCATGCCTCATTGGAGGAATTTAAGAAGTGGGGTAAGATAAGGAGAGAGATGTTGAAGTATGCAGCACACACAAAGCCCCCTATGACAGAGGGGTCTCCTACAGACTAGGGTCAAGAGAGGATAAGCAGCTCATGACGTCAGCTACACACAGGGACTGTGGTCAACACTAGTCTTCAGCTGTAAATGGTGTTTGAGGTTCTTTCCTTGGAACATTTAAAATACTGAGTCAGTGAAGATGATTCTAAATATTTTCTTAGAGCTAAGAGTATAAATTCAACTGCAAAACTGGAAAATTTTCAACCCTATTTCTCCATAATGTGGGTGTTTGGGGTTTTTCAAAATACTTTTCCAGTAAATTGCACTGTGCTTGTCCACAGAATAAACAGCAGCCTAGGGCAGATGGTGAAAACTGGGCTCTCAGAGCATGAGCTATAAGAACAGTTTTCCCTCAGACGTCACTGAATTTCCGCAGCCAAGTTAAGTACAGTGTGTGTGCCGTATTTATTACTGGGGTAGTGCTTCTTCTTATTCCCACCAGCAAAGATTATGTGTCATGTTTGGGTGTCTTGGGGCTTCTTAATTGTGGTAAGTGGAGTCAAATTTTCTTTTTCTAATGTAACTGAGCAACAAAAATCATTGCTCGTGATAACGCAAAATTAGAGTTGTTGACATGTACTCACTGGGCATATGACAGGTTTATAGGTCCTTTCACAAGCTCTCCCATATTTTAAGGTTCATGTTTGCCTTGTGCAGAATGGGGCACCAATTTAGCAATTTTTTTTCTGATAGTCTCTCTGGATTAAAATGTAGATCTCTTGTCAAATTCAACTCTCCAATCCAAATCTCCAACTAGATTTTTTTAATGTGCCAGCAATATGGTCAAGCAAATCTGGTAAATGGGCTTAGGGGTATGGAGAATGAGTGACCTAACAGGGATGGATAGGAAGAAAACCTTCATTATCATCTATTTGGTAGATTGTCTGAAAACGAACGTCTGCATTATTCCCTCGTCCTGTATCCCTGCTCTTTGCAATTCGATGTTGCAGCTCCTACATCTAGAGATGCAGCCTGTTTCCCCAGTTCTTGGATCTGGGCTGGGTTTGTAACTTGCTTAAGTTAATAGAATGTGGGAAAAGTGTCAGTGAACACTTCCCTCCTCTTTGACTCTTGCCCCCCACCTGTAAACAAGCCTGAGCTAGCATGCTGGACAATGAAAGCACCCAAAGCCTTTGGTCAGTCAGCACAATTGTACCACTGTGACCCCAGCTGGTACAGATGGTACATGTGGTACCATGTGGTACAAAGTCCCATGTGACAGAGTGTAGCCAAAATGAGCTTGTTGATCTGCAGCTGACTGTAGATATATGAGCAAGCCCAACTGAGATCAGCCAACCCTGGTCCAAATCATGAGAACAACTCAGCTACCCCACTGACTTGTGAGCAATAATAGTTACTGTTTCTTTTTTTACTGTCTTTACTTTATTGCCACTAGGTTTGAGATGGTTTAGTATGCAGCAATAACTGATTTGATACAAGCATAATTATCTTCATGATCGATAACCATCATTCATTTTAACATTCCATAGACTCTCTCACTCCATCCCCAATTTCCCCTATTAATAAACATCTTGCACTAATGTGGTACATTTGTTACAATTGATGAGCCAATATTGATATGTTAATATTAACTAAAGTCCATAGCTATATTAAGGTTCACTGTGTTGTACCTTCTATGGGTTCGGACAAATGTGTGATGACATGTATTCACCATTACAGTATCATACAGAATTGTCTCACTGCCTTAAAAATCCCCTTCACTCCACTTTTCATCCTTTCCTCCCCTGAACCCCTGACAACTAGAAACATTTTTACTGTCTCTACAGAGGTTTTATCTTTTTTCAGAATGTCATATAGTTGGAATCATACAGTATGTATCCTTTTCAAAGTGGTCATTTTAACATTTTCTATTTATTTAGCACTATGCTGCTTCTCCTAAATTATCTTGTTTAACCCCATAGGGTGCTATTATTATACTCAGTTTATAGATAAGAGAACCAAATTCAGAGAGAATAAGTTAGTTGTTTGATGGGCACATAACTAATAAGTACTAGAGCTTGAGAAACTCAGGACTACCTGACTATAGAAACAGAAAATCTTACCCACTACAAGAAAAGTTATGAAGTGGTGACCCAGAGGCCACATTCAGCCAAGGCTTTGTTTCATTTGGCTCACCTACTGGTTTAAATACCAGAAAATTTCAGCTTTTCTTTAAAAATTGTAGAGTTTGGCAATAGTAGACCTATATTTTCATATGCCAATTGTCTTAGCTCAGGCTGCTGTAACAAAATACCATATACCAGTGGTTTAAACAATAGACATTTATTCCTCAGTTCTGGAGAATGGAAAACTGGGATCAAGGTACTGGTAGATTTAGTTTTTAGTGCGAGCTCTCCTCCTGGCTTACAGATGGCTGGCCACCCTCTCAGTGTCCTCAAGTGACCAAGAGAGGCATCTCTGGTGCCTCTTCCTCTTATAACGACACTATTTATATCATAGGGGCTTCACTCTCATGACCTCATCTACACCAAAGGCCCCAACTTTAAATATCATCACATTGGAGATTAAAGCATCATCATACTAATTTGGGGAGGGGGACACAAACATTCAGTTCATAACAGCAGTAACTGGCTAAAGCTAAATAGCAGCCTCCCCATTAGGGCATAACATTTTCCTTCTCCAGAGTCTTCGCCACTTCCCACTGTGCTGCACCTGGTCCTATATACTTGTTCTCATTATTTCTTTGGCCCGGTAGTCTTTGAGGTTTCACTGTACAATTCCCTACAGATGCCATTGGCCCTAGCTGGGAATCTTAGAGGATGAACGTAAGATTCGGCAGTATATAGAAAACAGCTCACCTGAATCTTGGACTAAAATGCAACTGGCATACTTTGCTGCCTCAGAACAGTGCTGAACACGTGGAGAGCCCTGATCTGGAGCGTGAAGAACTTTAAACAAAATGATTGAAAAGTTGGACTTCATTAAAATTGAAAACTTCTGCTCTGAAAAAGACAATATCGAAAAAATGAGAAGACAAGCTACAGAGTGGGAGAAAATATCTGCAAAAAGACACACACGTCTGATAAAAGACTGTTATCCAAAATACACAAAGAACTCTTACTACTCAACAATAAGAAAACTAACAATGTGATTTAAAAAAATGGGGCAAAGACCTTAAAAGACACCTCACCAAAGAAGATATGCAGATGACAAATAAGCACATGGAAAGATGCTCCACATCATGTGTCATTAGCAAAGTGTAAATTAAAACAATGAGATACCACTACCCACCTATTGGAACAGCCAAAATCCAGAAGAACACTGACAACACCAAATGCTGGGGAAGATGTGAAGCAACAATCATGCTGGTGGGAATGCAAAATAGTAAAGCCATTTTGGAAGACAGTTTGGTGGTTTCTTACAACACTAAACATACTTTTATTGTATGATCCACCAATTACACCCCTTGGTGTTTACCCAAAAGAGTTGGAAACTTGTTTACCCAAAAGCCTTCACACAGCTGTTTATAACAGCTTTACTCCTAATTGTCAAAACTTGGACGCAACCAGTATGTCCTTCAGGGGGTAAATGCATAAATAAAGCATGGTACAAGAGAATAGAACATTAATTAGCATTAAAAAGAAACGAAATATCAAGCTATGAAAAGACATAGAGGAGACTTATATGCATATTATTAAGTGAAAGAAGCCAATCTGAAAAGGCTACATGCTGTATAATTTCATCCATACAATAGTCTGGAAAAGGCAAGACAATGGAGAGACAGTAAAAAGATCAGTGGTTGCTAAGAGTGGGGTGGAGAGACGAATAAGCAGACCACAGAGGATTTTAGGGTAGTGAAAATATTCTACATAATATTATGCTAATAGCTAAATGTCATCATGTATTTGTCCAAACTTATAGAATGTATCTCAAAAGTGAATCTTCAGGTAAACTTTAAGTGTTTATGATACGTCATTGTAGCTTTATCCTTGGTAAAAAATGTACCATTCTGGTAAGTGATATTGATAATGAGGGAGGCTGTGTTGTGCAGTGGGGAGGAAATCCCACCATTTGTGACAACATGGATGACCTTAGAGGACATTATGCTAGGTGAAATGAGCCAGTTACAAAAGGACAAATACTACAAGATACTACTTAGGAGGTATCTAAAATTTAGTCTCAGAAACAGGGAATAGAATAGTGGTTGTAAAGGGTGAGGAGGGGAAATGGAGATTTGTTTTCAATGGGTATAAAGTTTCTGTTATGAAAGATGAATAAGTTCTAGAGATCTGCTTACAACATTGTACCTTTAGTTAATAAAATGGTATTGTACACTTTTTAAAAAGGTAGTAGAATCAATTTCATGTTATGTATTCTTACGAAACACACTCCCCCACCCCACCCACACACACATATATGAGGACACTAGGAAATTTTAAGAGATGGCTGATATGTTCAATACTTGGGTTGTGGTGTTGATATCATGGGTGTATATGTAGGTCCAAATTAATCAAGATGTATATGTGAACTATGAGCAATTTTCATAGATAAATTATACTTCAATAATGTTTAAAAGAGAAGAAAACTATTTAATATATAACTTACATTGATGACTATTCAGTGTGGTAGTGTGCAGTTCCCCCATACTAATCCACAGATCTTTTCTAAAAGTTCTACTGCAGTCCACAGCTGTGTATTTATAAGTATTTTGAGGAGAAAGATCAAGAATATTCTAAGTTTGGAGAAATATGAACTTAAAATAGAAACAGCACTTAAGATGGAGTACAAAACAAAGCTTCAGAAGACACAGCAATGAGAGCCAGAGGTGACAATAAATTTCAGAATCTCAAATAACTTAAACTTTATTTGAGGTCTTTATTTGGGGTCCCAGGCCACTTTTATCTAGATCATAACGGTCCAGGAGACCCCAGATGATACCTAAATTATACAACCACTGTATTTAATCAAGAATTTCCCACTGACATTTCCCATCTGGTCCCATTTGCCTGCCTCAGGCAAATGCAAACCACAGGTATTTAACCTTAGTGGGGGACAGAGTGTCCAGACAGAATAAACGTGTAGGCCATGATGTGTGTGTTTTCCCAGCATCCTCTGCTATTAGAGAAGTCTGTAATTCAAGATTTGCATAAGTGATTGTTTAAAAGAAAACAGAACTTGAGATTTCTAGATGAGGTATGAATAACTAAATCCTTAATTTGCACTGAGATTTTTACTTTTAAAAGTATATCTTCAGAGTACAGGAGGTTTTGCCATTTTGACCTGTTGAAAATTTTTATCTCAAGCTCTTAACACTAAAGACTATTTCACTATACTTTTAGTTATTGATATGAAAGTTGGCGAATTTCATATACCATTTTTCTGGCAAACTTAATTAAGCCGCTATACCAGTTAGGAATTATATTTAGCTATGAATAAACTAAGACCCCCCCCCCATACCACCAAATAGTATATTGATCACAGAAGAGTTTATTCTCTCCTGTAAAAGAAGTCTGAACACAGGCCCTCCAGGAACGACACTGTGGTTCCATGAAGTCGTCAGGACTCACGCCTCTCCCATCACCCTGCTCCTTCATCCTCAGTCTGTGGCCTCCACCTTCAAGGTCCTGTTCTGATCTGAAGGCTGCTGGAAACCCAGCTCTGACAGGAGGGAAAAGGAAGGAAGATAAAAGGTTTGTTTCCTCTTCTTAATAAGTCTTTTCAGAAATCCTACCCATGTCATTGGCCAGATCACAGACACATGCTTACAGCAAGGAAAACTGGGAAATGTAGTTTCTCAGCAAGGCACCTTGCTCAGGGTTCCACTGAGAAAGTTGGGAAAGTGAATATGTAAGGCAAACTTCAATCTAACTACACTACTTTAATTCTTTGATTAATTTCCTATTTGATACAGTTCAAAGCTTCCATTCCCCCCATTTTCAATTTACTGAAACTGTTAAATTAGTATTATTTTTTATTTAAAACTTACAAGGAAGATTTCATTTATTCCTACATTTTAGTCTACATCAAATTTTATCAACATATGGTTTATGCCATAGTAAAATTTCTTCTGTGTACAGTATTTCTCCAGAGTTAAATTTTCTAATATTAAATATTACACTTTTAAATTATCTCAAGAAAATTTTATTCACCCCCAATTGATACTTCAGAAAGAGTAAAAATAACATCTTATGTGATTTGGAAATTCAAACAGCCCAGAGTACATACAATAAAAATAAAAATCCTCACCCCTATTGTTTTCTTACAGGTAACTACTCTCAGACATTTCTTGTGTCCTTTCATAAAAAGTTTAATGTCTGTTATATTTATTTTTTAGCTAATCCAGGAAAAAAATAGAGAAAGATTTGGTAAAAGAGCATCTTAGAGAAGCAAACAGGAGAAGACTGCAGGTGAAGTCTACAAAAAGAGTTTGACACAAGAAAGCCCAAATAGTAAGTAAAGCCCAAGTCAAGTGAAAGAAAACCTGCCCTGTTCGTCTGGAAGGATTTTGAGGTGAGGCAGGTGAGACAGAAGGTGAGAAATGTGCTCCATCTCCCTCCTCCTGGTTGGGTAGAAGATACAGTGGCTAAATTAGGAAGAACTCTTGCTTGTAGGCTGTTTTGGATTAGCTAGGGACCACTGTGTAAGGTAACCTTGTACCTATAGTGCCTGGAAAACAACAAACAGAGTGGAACGTTCAGGAAGAGAAAGGATTCAGTGTGTCCTCCTGAGCCCCCTAGTTTATTGTGTTTCAAGAATGCTTTGTTGAAACCAGCTGGCATGCATGGTCCACACCTTCTTGGGAGAAACAAGTCTACCCATGGCCTCTACTGAAGGCTAGTCAGCCTGGACCAGGAACTAGATGGACCCATAGCAGAGACTCCTCTTTTAGGGGAAGGCAGAGAAGGACCTTCAGACCCTGACCAGACCACACATGTGGAATCCACAAACAACTGCAGAGATGCCAGCAGAACATTTAAGGACAGGACCAGGCCAGCCATAGCTCAGGGACACAGTTCTGCACACTAAAAGTCCAACACAAGGTCACAAAACCCCTTTCCTGCAAGACCATGAGATTGGGGAAGCCCATCCACAACACACTTGGGCACCACCTTGCAAAACAGTAGGAGAAAGAGAAAGAAATATGAAGCACTAAGAAATTATTCCCAGGACACTGGATTAAATATGAATAACTTTAAATCATGAAATCACACCAAGTTTTAAATTGGATTGACTTGTTTTTACTTCCCCTTTCCATTTCCCAAAGGAAATGAGAATGAAAGGAGTTATTGAGACAGAGCTGATCAGTTATATATAAATACAGAAGCTTTCTTTGTATATTGGATCAGGGGGAGACCATTTGTGACTCCACCAGAGCTTCCAAACTCTTTAGTAATCTAAAAGTCACAACATCCTGCTTCCTTCCGTAACTGCTGTCCCATGGGAGTCCCACTTGAGATAGGTCTGGAGACATTACTACCTCCATTGCACAAATAATGAAAGATAAAGGATGTGGGCCATCAACTAGGAAGTGGCAGAACTGGAGGGAAGGGTCCAATTTCTCTAACTAGTTCTTTCCACTGAGTAAATGAGTGTGAAAGGCTCCAGTTTCACCACCAAGCCTGGAAAAACAGCTTTGCTAGGACAATGGACACATCATGGACACTGCTGTCTAGACATACTGGGGTTTCTCACTCTAACCAAAGGGTAAGTCTTTGGATGGAGAAGGCCCTACACACTGAGGCCCGGGGAAAACAACCCAGCTGCCCTATATGTCAGTGTTCTCCTCAAGCATCCACGAAAGCCCGGTAAAGCTCCAGACCCCGTTTCTCATTTCATTTTATGCCAACAACAATTTATTTATAGCTTTCCCAACTCCCATAAGGCCTCACTGTAGCTCTGTTGATCTGATTTAATTAAAATCGAGCTTTGAAGAAACTCACATACAGAACTTATAACAATGTTCATTGTTCTTCCTTGCTAATTTACTGGAAAACCGTACATAAACCCTTCAAAACCGACTACAGACCAAACCATCTGATGATTCAAAAATTTATTTCTCAATTCCTAAACTAATTATATAGCCAGGTTCGCAGGAAGCCCCAAGATCTCATGCAACTTGTCCAGGGTCCAAAGCTGTGTTCCCTTTAAGATGAACCAATGTTTCTAAATCAGATTCTCTCAGTCTGTGGGCTCCAGCTGCTCAAGTTTCATGAGGATGACTTCTCAGGGCCTTCAGATCTCATTTCACATCAAGCTAAGTCTGGTCTTGATTAAAGTTGCAGTGAGGAAAGCATATGGCAGTCAGAGAGGTGGAGGCTGGGTAATAAGCCCCTGCGGGCTCAGCTAAAGAAAGTAAGAGCCCATAAACTGTCTGCCATTCATTGAAGTTGGTCTCCAAATGAAACACAAGCTTGCACATTCCCTATGTTTACATATTTGAGTTAATTGAGATTTTAATTATTAAAAGTGAGCACAGCCAGGCAAGGGATTTAGTGAACTAAGTATTAAAATAACACATCATTGAGACAAATGTTCTCCAAAGTCCCCCTAACACAATGAGTATGGAGACTCTTGGCTGTCATATATATTTTCATAGAAAAGGCATGGTGGAGCTGAGGCCATTCGCATTTTACTAAGCTTTTGCATCTGCAGAGAAATAGAGATAATGCCTTTAGCTTTTAAATTCCGTTAGGGTAAGACAAAACACTTCTCCTAGGAAGTATTTCCATTTGCTGCAAAACTGGCCATACAAAGAGGAAAAGGAGCTTCTCTTCCTGTCATCAAAGATCCGGGCCAGACCAAACCAGAAATTATACCCATTGCTTCTACAGACATAGCCTGGGGACCGTCTCTGCACTGAGGTCTCATTACAGAAGGAATTGGTGCATGGGTTTTGTCCTAACTGCTCAGGAGTTCTTTACGCTGTAGGAGAAAGGATTTGGAGATAAAGTTCCCTGACTTCGTAAGTGTGTTGCTTTTTTATTATAATGGTGTAAAATATTTAAAATAGAATGAGAGTATTGCAGCAGTGTATTCCTGTTTTTTAAGATGTCTGCTTCCTTTCCAGTTAAAACAATGCACTATTCAGTTCCTTCTCTTATGCACAATTCTTATCTACTACTTTGCAAAAAATATTCTTTCGAAAGAAACAGTGATGTGTTTCCACCGCAGCCCGCAGGAGAACCAGGTTTGACCTGGCAACCTGTCCACTCTGCAGTGGGGTAATCCTGACTAATATATTGTCCCGCCTAGTGAAAAAGCAGAGTCTTTGGGTCATCTGTACCTCCCAACCTCCCCGTTAACTTTAATGTTTTGCGCAAATCAGCAATCCGCTGCCCTCAAAGAGGAGCCAGGGGAAAAGTGATGGAGTAGATAACCCAGCTTGCTTCTTGCAGCACAACCAGGAAGCATGTTCTGTCTGGGGAGATAGCACCACACTGTTCCCTGCTTCCACCATCTTCGCCATGGCTTGCTCATCGCTCTGAGGCGCCATGTGCAAAACTGCCTCTGGGGCTGGAATCCCCTCATCGGGACCGATGTGGGTTGTGGCTGGCACAAGTCAGGACACTGTGGAAGGTACTGTGCAGCGGGCTTCCAACGTCATCCATGATTATCACTGCACATGGGTGATAAGGATCAGGAAGAAAGGGAATTCTCAAGACCACGAGGATCTCTTCACCAGTGGGGTTTCTGTTAATAACGAGCAGGCTACTCATCCATGGCAATCCTGAAGGGAGAGGCACACAGGATGCCATGGGACGGTACAGGCTGACCGTTTCTCTAAAGGCCTTGGTTGACAGATTGGCTTCGTATTTTTCCCTGTGCATATTATTTCACCTTCAAAGACCATGAGCCCTGAAGAAATGATAGTGGACATGCATTTATAATTTTTTTAAAGTCTAAACTAAAAGCTTAAGGAAGTCCAACAAATTCTAATTTTTCCTAAAGCTAATTATAGTCCTTAGAAAAAAACAGACTCTTTGTTTTATTTTGGAGGTGACATTGCTTTGCTGATACCCTAGTTCATATTAAGTTTGACTAATGTCAGCCCAGGATTGGTACTAGTCCTCTTTTTCCAACTTTACACATTGCCTGACTTCAAATTATACTATAAAGTGACAATAATCAAAACAGCATAGCAGAAAAACAGACACACAGATCAATGAACAGAACTGAGAGCTCAGAAATAAACAAACATATATACAGGCAAATAATTTTCGACAAAGGAGCCAAAAACATAGAATGTAAAAAGGAAAGCTGCTTCAATATATGGTGCTGAGAAAATTGGAAAGCCACATGCAAAAGAATGAGACTAAACTGCTGTCTGTCACCATACACCAGAATTAACCGAAAATGTGTCAAAGACCTAAATATAAGACATGAAACAATAAGTTGCATAGAAGAAAACAGAGGTACTAAACTCATGGATCTTTGTTTTAGAGAAGTTTTATGAATTTGACCTCAAAGGCAAGGGAATTAAAAGCAAAAATAAATGAAAGGGACTATATCAAACTGAAGAGTTTCTGCACGGCAAAAGAAACCATCAGCAAAACAAAGCAGTAACCTTCTGAATGAGAGAAGATATTTGCAAAACAACACCTCCAATAAGAGGTTATCTAAAATATATAAAGAACTCATACAACTCAACAACAACAACAACAACAAACCCCTAATCCAATTAAATAATGGGCAGAGGATTCAAATGAATACTTCTCCCAAGAAGACATACAATGGCCAAGAGACATATAAAAAGATGGTCAACCTCACTAGCTATTAGAGAAATGCAAATCAAAACCATAAGGAAATATCACCTCACACCTGTAAGAATGGTTATCATTAAGACAAGTAATAACAAGTGATGGAGAGGTTGTGGGGAAAACAGAACCCTCATACATGCTGGTGGGAATGTAAATTAGTACAGCCACTGTGGAAAACAGTATGGAGGTTCCTCAAAAGTTAGGAATACAATTACCATATGACCCAGCAATTCCTCTTTTGGTTATCTACCAAAAATTGAAAACATTTATCCGTGAAGACATATGCACCCTGATGTTCATTGCAACATTATTTATAGTGGCCAAGACATGGTAACAACTGAAGTAACCTTTGATAGATGATTGGAGAAAGGATATATACCATGGAATATTACTCAGCTATAATAAAAGATGAAATACTGCCATTTGCAACAACATGGATGGATCTTGAGATAATCATTCTAAGCAAAATAAGTCAGAAGAAGTTGGAGCCATATGATTTCACTCATGTAGAGTACGAAACTGAAAGCAACAAACACACGAGACAAAAACTCATAGATAATAGTTTAGTGGTTACCAGAGGAAAGGGGGGTGGGATGGAGAGGTAGGTAAGAGTAAAGGGGTCAAATATATAGTGATAGAAGATTTGACTTTGGATGGTGAACATACAATGCAATATATAGATGATATATTATTGAATTGTACGGTTGAGATCTATGTAATTTTATTAACCAATGTTGCCTAACAAATTTAATTTAAAAAATGAAAAAAAAATCAGAATAGAGCATCGCTATTGGTCCTCTAAGTTATAAGTTTACACAGATCTGCAGGTTCATGGAAAGAAGGAAATATATAGTTTACTTATTTTTTCAAAATTCTATCACGATTAAGAATATTTAGAAATGAAAAACTTCTTTTAAATATATTTACTGCTTTTGGAAAGGGGGTATACCAAGAGAGTAGACTTAGTGGGATATCAGGATTATCTCCAAATGGAATGTCTTTCTAAAGTTGCTTTATAATGTTCTCATTGTTTTTCCAAACTGAGATCACTCAAGTGCTACTGTATACTGCACCGTCCTGCAATTATTAGGTTAACTCCTCCTAAGGCAGCTCTCCAGAACACAAAGACTAAAGCCAAACAAGACACATTTTTCAGAAAGCTCCATCAAAGAATGCACAGTGGAATCTCATTCAGTAATTAACAAAGCCCCATTATCTTAGACTTTCCTAGGGAAACGTCTATCTTACTGACACAGATGTTCTTTCAGTGTGAGTGTTAGAGACGACGTTTCGCTGAAATGAAACAGTTCCCATGTCGTTGGATCTCTTTAAACTTTTATTCACTGCGCCCTTGATTAGAAATGCCTTTTAGGTCCACTGGGACTAACATCCCGGCAACTCCGTGTCATAGTCCATACTGGCCTGAAATGTGCCTAGTTTTAAAAAGGAAGTGTATTGATTAGATCTATGTAACACTTCATATGAACAGAAGCTGAAATTGGGCAAGTTCTCATTATTTCTTAGATCTAGCACTTTTCATTTTTGTGGCTTTAGAGAAAAAATTGCCAATAAATGCAATTTCGTCTCACATCAGAAACTTGCTAACTCAGGTTTTGTTTCGTTTCCAATCTGATTTACTGAAAAGATACAGATCACAAAGTGACTCTCTCATCAGAGCCCAGTGGTGGGAGCCGTATAGAGCTAGTTTGCAGACAATTCAGAGCATGCATTTAGAACCCAGGAGAATGTTTTATCAGTATTACCTTGTCTTTATTTAAAATTCTGACACTTTGTTCATCATGGATTTTTTTCATTAACTTCGATTTTTTTAATACTGCATTCAGATATTATTACTATTTTGTACCCAATGCACTGTTATTTGCTTCACCCTAGTCCAAATTCTGGTCCATGCTTCTCTTCCTAACGAATCTCAGAAGAAAGGCAGAAACCTTGTTTGCAGAATATATATATTTTCTCATCCAGGGAAGAGCCAAAATGGTTCTGATACTCTTCTTCAGGAGGCTTCCCAAGAACTTCGAAGATGCCATTAAACCAATATAAAGGCTCCTTCTCTCATTAAGGTCCACCACATACTGCTGGACAAGGCACAACTTTAGGGTACACTGTTCTCATCATAATCTAATCAGCGCTGCTCAGCGCTACTGCCAATTCACAGGCTGTTGGTTATAGGTTCACCCTTAAATAAGGAGCTTGCAGCAGAATTTAAATCAGCTGTGTCCCAAAGCTACTGTTCGGTGAATCCTTTTTTTTTTTTTTTTTTTCCATAGTAATATTTGCTCAATGAAGGCAGCCACACATTCATTTACATTCAGGTCCCTGCTCCTTGTAGACTGGCATTTTTGAGTAACAGTGATCCAAATGAGAAGCATTCTCGGGTGCTGTGAAAAGCAAAATCTATACAACTGAAAGTGGACTCCCATTTTCACCTCTCCAATAGTGAGACATAGATAGCTCCAGTAGCAGAACTAGCAAAGAGATCCTCTTTGACAACAGACCTCCTTCAACTTCTTTCATCCTCATGCCTTGTCCTTACATTTTTAACATTTGAACTTTTCCTTTCTGTTTCCTGCATTGGCTCTGAGGCAAAGGTTCTATTATGCTATTCTGAGAGAGTCCTTACCCAGGTGACTTTTGTATTCCTGATACCATACACAGTGGCTAGTTGTTAAAATTAAATGCAATAAGGTCGGCTCAGGGTACCACTATAGCCTGAGGCTGCTGAGGGCTTCAGGTATCAACTAACAGCTCCCTTGTTATTGACAATAAGCGCACACCAAGGAAGTTTCCTTGCCTTCAGCTATCTGGCGACAGCATCCTAGAACTGGTGTATCTCTGAGGGATTCAGAAAGGTTGAACTCCTTTCTCAGCTCTGACCCAAGATGGTACAGAATCTAAGAGCTAGGGTGAAGCCTGAGTGAGGGAGGGAAGAATAGAAAGTTTTTTATAAAATTTTGCTTGGAGACTAGTATTTAAACTTAGGTATGTGGTCATTGACAGTAGGCATATTTAACTGATCAATTCACTGACTGTAAACACATAAATTTTAAGATCAGTGTTCTCTGAAAAATCATCCTGTTAAAATAGAAAATAGAAAAAAGAAACCCAAAGCAAGCCTAAAGAAGCCAAAATGGAAATTTACATTTTGGACAGGAAACATTTGTTTCTTGCAGATTTTTTTAAAGTAAGAACATCACTTTTATTAATGCTATATTTTTCTTCCTTTCATACAGAATTGTGTCTTTTTCAAACACTCTAGCAATATTTTCTGGTGATCCCTGCAATTTCTTAGAGAGTTTCTTCTAGTATTATTTAGCTTCCAGGTGAAAACTAAAAATGTTTTTTTGAAATAACCCTAAAGATTTCTGAAACTAACCTCTCTGCCCAGGACCTGGGGAGTTTGGGTTATGTGAAACCCTAGCAATTTGAAAAATCTTGGAAATCTTAGAGAATTATTAAAGAAAATATCAGCTGTTCCTCTTCTATGTTTAAGAACAAAAAGTTATGTTAAAAACATTTATTACAAACTGAATTGTGCCTCAAAAAGAACTCTTAACAAGGTGATGGTGTGAGGTTACATAAGGGATTTTAAAAATTAACACACACACAAACAAAAACATCTAGCAGAGAAATTGCTTTCTGAGCCTTGACGATCAGATGCATAAATTCTTTATTAGTTACAATAATATAGTTATTTGACACTTCACATTTTCTACCATACTCTTTCTATTTTATACCTGGCCATCATCCATCAACTTAAGTTATTTTCCAAGTTTATGGAAAGCAGTAAAACTAAGTTACAGATTTTATCTGAAGATTTGATATTTATTTCCCAGTTTGAGGCTTGTTGCAGTTAGTAGTATGCTCTTATTTCTTAAGCAACATTGCCATCTCGTGGCTAAATCCATACATTTCCCAGAAAAACTCTAGGCCTAAATTAATAGAGACCCCAAATAGCACCAAAAATTTAAATTGATTTATGACCCTAGAATTTCCTCCGATTGTAGATCAGCTTGATTAGGAATAGAGAGGTCATCCAAGAAATTTTACAACTTTGGTTTCCAATACTTAATTTTGTTTTATCTTACATTGTCACCTTTGGCTATTCGATAAAGAGAAGCTAAATTCAGACAAGGAAAAGATTAAGAAAAAAGTCTATCTTTTCCACAAAATATCTGTTAGAACTATTAGCCCATGTGTTTCAAATCCTGTCATATTCAAACTGGGGTTACACTTGGCCCTCTGAATCAATATTTCTTTCTTGGAACTTTACAGAACCTGCTTTTCAACCCAGACACTGTAATGATGAGAAATTTTATTAGGCTCTAAAAAGAGAAGAATAAAAAAATGCTTCGTTTTCATGAATGAAAACTGAAACAGATTTGTTTCCAATCTTTTCTTTGGGACATTTGGTCTTTGAAAAGTAAACAGAAAAGGCCAAATTGCTTTCCAGTTGAGGTAGGCCACCTGTGAGGTCTAATATTTGGATGTTGGTTTCACTCTATTTTAGATGCTTCTCTAGAGACTCATATGCATATTTATAAAGATGCTCCTAACTCTGAATTGTCCAGGTGACTGGCTCCATTTGGCAGACAACCACGACACGGCAAACCATGGCCAATGGGATTCATTAGTCATGATTCTAACCATGACTCTAACTCCCAGTTACACACAGTTAAACACAGAGTAGAAGGAATGACTTATGAGTTTAGTAAGAAATATATATTCTGAAAGCTCAACAAAGAAGCTGTCCAAGTGGTAACACAAATGGAAAGTTTTAAAATGTAGAGAAGAAAAATTATTTTCATCCTTTTATTGAAAATTCAATTGTCTAGCCCAAAATTGGCCATATTTTATATGTATGTATGCGGATAAAAAATGCATATACTAAACTTCAGTAATTTACCTGTTACTGGAGTGAAGCAAATAATTTAATATTCCCAGAGGCTTTTAAAATAATATAGTATTTTCCTTTTAGAAAGGGTAGTATAACATATGCAATAAATTATTTATGCAATACTTTGCTTGTGGGTCATTAAAGCTAGAACAAGACTAGTGTTTTACAAACTCGTCTGCTGATGTTAACAGATGCCCCTGGAGATACTGATTCGGCATGTTTGGAGTGGAGTTCAAGAATCCATCTCTGATAAGCACGCCAAGTGATTTTATCACCAAACAAACTTGGGAAATACTAGTCAACATGTATATTGAAGTGACATAAGATATAAATAAAAGCAAAGCTCTAATTTATTGGAAGTTTAAGTATGATTTAAGAATTGATTGTTATTTTTAATAAACCAAATATTCAAAAATTTAGAAAATAATCATTTGAAATTTCATAAAATCGATGCATTGTATGAATCAGGATATAAATGCATCTTTATATGGAATGCTATTCAGTGTGTTCTAGTTTTCAATGATATCCATTTGTCTCTTTCACTGATTCATAATCACATTATTTAGGTGCCTATTTTTAAGAAGTGTAATAGATGTGCATTAGAGAGATGAACTAGGAAAGTGGAAACCCTGAAAAAGAAAGCAGAAGAAAACTAGACAGAAAACAGAAAATGCAAAGGAATAGCATGGTAAGGGATTTAAGGGAAAATACAAATGTAGGAAAAACAACACTGACATAAATATTGAGCTTAAGGGAATTTTATTTCATAATACAATTGATAGAAGGGTGAAGAAAATAAGACAAAAGGAAGAGATAAGCAAAAGTATAAAGGACAGGGATAAATAAGAGATTTCCATCGGGGCCTCTTATTTAGTAACTAATTTATTGGCTGAAAAGTCTTATCAGGTGATACAGTCAGGATTCTTCTTTTGTTGTGAAAGCTGATAAAACCTAACTCCCAATGGTCAGCAGCATCTATAATTCTAGAACATAAAGAAATAGGTCCTAAGGAAGCATTTCCTGAAATGGGTCTTCTAGAACAGTACCTCTACAAGAGCTGCATAAAAAAAGGGTTATGCAGTGAAATAAATATGGAGGCGTGGCACATGACATGCTCATGACATGCTCCTTGAAGTTGCCCAGGAAGAGCAAGGGCCCTGCAGAGTTCCTCAGAGATTTGTTCAACTCACTATTTCATTCATCATTTTCCAAACTTATATAGCCACAGGATACATTTTATCACTTCACATCTTCTTAAAATCCCATAGAATCAGTGAAAAGAGAGGGTGGGCTCAACATAAGAAACCTGGATTGGAATTTTTACTCCAACATTTAGCTTCACGAACTGGAGTGGGTTACTTCATAATAATGACCTTGAGCCTTAGCCTCTCCATCTGTAAAATGGGTTTAATAATGTAGAGGGATTAGCATAACATCTGCCACATAGTAAATTTTGGATTAAGTACTAGTTATTTCTTTTAATAATGAAAGCAAAAAGTTTATTCGTGTTTGAAATGACATATAACTACCACGAGGAAGACTTTTTCACTCCAGGGTGTAATACAGTTAGAAGGGAACACGTAACATTTTTAATACATTAGTGTTATTAGTGTTCTACAGAGCATATTCTGGGAGACATAAGGTCATCTTAAGTTTTCAGTCAAATTATCAATAAAGTATATGTATTAAATCACGCCATCACTCTTATGACATCCAGAAGAAATTTATTTTCCAATCAAAGAAAACATGAAAGTTTTTTTATTCCTCCCCACCCCCCTTTTCTTTTGAGTTAGGCAATTTCAAATCAAGCCAAGAGTCAGAAGTCAATCACATCAAATCAAGGCTAGTGATTTGCAGCAAAGAGGTGTCACAAGCAACAGGATGTAGTATGGGTACAAATTGGTCTTGGGCCAAAGATAACCACTGTCTTAGTCTGTTCAGGCTGCTGTAACAAAAATGCCATAGAGTGGGTCACTTGAACAAGAAACATTTATTTCTTTGAGTTCTGGAGCTGGGAAGTCCAAGATAAGGCGCTAGCAGATTCAGTGTTTGGTGAGAGCCTGCTTCCTGGTTCATAGATGGCCATTTTCTTGCTGTGTCCTCACATGGCAGAAGGGGAAAGGGAGCCCTCTGGGGCCAGGACCTAATCACCTTCCAAAGACCCCACCTCCAAATGGCATCACATTGGGGATTAGGTTTCAACATATGAATGTGTGGGGGACACAAACATCATCCAGTCTATGGCAATTCTTTGTAGAATGAAGTTGCCTCTTGGAAAGACAGAACTCTCACTAGCCAGTAAGTCTGTGCTCATGCCAGACACAACAGTAGAACAGGTGAAACCTGGTTTTCGTGCCCTCGACCATCCCATCCGGAGTGAAAAATCTTTCCATCACATACCCTGCTAACCCTAATCACAAACTAAGGGTCCTAATAGTCTCTCATCTCTCCATCCATATGGATTTTAGGGAAAAATCGAAAACCTCATTCATACTATGGGGTTACTACTCCAAGTTATTTGCATTCTAACATTCTTCAAAGTCTTAAGTATGAGTAACCTTTAAAAGTGAAATGTCAAGAATTTGTTAAGAAAGTGTGGGTGAGTGGGAAGGCTTTCCTAGATCTCTTAAAATTGCTTCTGTGGAAAGTAGACTCTCCAAATTTGACGATGTGTCTTCTCTTGTTCTAATTAGCCTCCTTTCTAAGGGTAAGTACAAAGTCCTTTATGCCCTGCTGGCCATTTCCAGCCCATTATTTAGGCTGCACCTGTTTTCTCTCTTATCATTGTCACACCATAAGTTACATTAAGCTGGAGAACCTCCCTAAATGAGTTATCACTTGGTTCTAAGTCTGGGCTTCCAGGTGACCATGCCAAGGAAGAGTGATTCAACTCACTATCAACAAAATTAGTTTAAGATTATCTCCAAAACAAGAAGTCATTACCAGTCATTGTCCCATCTTTCAGAGAGATCATATTCCATCCCATAGGCACACTCTGCCCAGGAGTACTGAACGCATTCTCTCCACAACTGAAAGTTTTTTCCATATTGCATCTGCAGGGCCTCAGACAGTTCCTGGAACATCATTTAACAAGAATTTGCAAATGCTTGTTGAATGAATGAATGATGAATGAACAAATCACTTTTCCATTCTCACTTCAACTTGTCGCCCACAGTGCTGGGCCAATCCTAAAGTCTATTATTCTGCAGACTTGACTCTGAAACTTACCCCAGTCTAAGAAGACAAGAGTAGGAAGAAAACATAATGTCACATCCTCAGCATCCCAACACCAGAAATTACAAAAGGGTCTGCTTCATCAAATGGTGCTCCGGGTCTTCTGATAATCGCCTAACAACTGAAAACCTTTTCTAAAACATATTTCACATCACATTTCAAACATTATTTTGGTTGTATCACTAAAATTGTGGCTTAATTTATATGGTAATAAAGCTATAACATACCCGTTTATCAAATTCTTTTGTTGTTCACCCAATAAAAAAAAATAGACTTCGCTGCCTAGTTGACGTATAATTGCCAGTATTATTACTATGGAAAGTATGATGTTCGTGCTGGCACCCAGTGGGCAGTTTTTTAGGTGTGAAGTTGTCCTATCACATTTTATTTTAAAATAAAAAAATTAGTTTCCACTTCATTATCAAGGCCCCTGTTGACTCATTATACTAAGGCCAACAAACTTCACTGCTCTGGTATTTAAATGGCATATACTGAATGTCACCCATATGGTTCCTGGGCTCACATTTCAATGACCTAATGATGTTTGTAATACTAGTTTCTTAAAAGCTCCATCACACTTTACCCTTAATTATAGACATATTATTCAAGGTCATACTAATAAGAAATCTTCCACTCAATCCAAAATTCATAGAACACTATTGGCAACGATCCGCCTAGTGAAAGATTTGTGGGGTGACTAACAGTGAATTAGAATGGTCTGCAAGTGACCCTTTTACTTAGGAATACATACAGCAGGTGGAGCACACAACTGTGGTATTGGAAGTGCAGGAATCAATCTTATAAGCTTCTCCTCCCACACTCATTTTATTGTTAATCCTAGGATCACAGGTTTAGTATGTATTTGTTAAAAGACTGAGTAATTCGCCTGCAGATGACACAAATGAGTTACATCGAGTTATGTTCCCTTGTGTAGTTCACCAACTTCCCTTATTGCTTTGTGTAACTTTTTTATACATAGGTATTCCACCCCCCACCCCACCCCCAATTAATGTATTTAACCTCTTCAATTGATATGTGACATTCTCTCTTTTAAATGACACCATTTTTTTCATCCATCATATCACCAAGGAAAATCACCAAGGAATGCAACCAAACATGACATTAAGCTCCCTAAGAGCTGGACCCTGTCCACCACTATCTTCCTAGAGTATATCCTATATCTGACACACAGGAGATCTCACTGAATAAGCAGTCATGAGTGTATGAATGAATGAATGAATGAATGAATGAAAAACAAAAGTACTGATGCTATAGGCCAAAGAAAACAGGACAGAATATTATTCTGAAATAAAAGGGCTTGGAAGAAGACTGTGCGTTGTACTGAATGAACAGATTCCTTACCTATAACACTGAAGACATCTAGATTTGTTGTGGGGAGTGAATGAAAATTAAGTGAAAGTTCTATGGAAATGGTAAAGCCCAACTCAGAGATAGTGTCTTGAATATAATGACAATGAACTGTGAATGAAATAAACTAAAGCTGGAAATTAAGCAATAGCATGAAATTGCAGCACTCACAGGGCCAACCCCAGAGTAGGGGTGCAGTCTGCATTTACTGAATGAGTTCCTGGCCCTGGTTTGGAGATGGGAGAAGGACATCACTGAACTTGGGAATCTGGAAAGAAAGCATTTCATAATAAAGAACCTACAGATACAGAAGCACTCTTTTTCTCGATTTTATTATTAGATATTAAACCAAAAATACAGAAACTAACATTTACCCAGATTATGAAGTTAAGAGCTTTTAAGGTTAAGCCATTAAGTTTAAGGTTTTGCCCAGGGGAAATGAGTAGAGGTCAATTTCCTTTGGTTTTGTGGATCCTTTCCAAAAATTATTCTAGGCTGTTCACCATTCCCTGTGAGGTTACAATTCAAATTAGAGACCTGTAAAATGGCAAGTGGCCAGAGTACAGAGAAAATAAACTGAATTGCAGGTGACCTTTTGCAAAATCAGGGCATGCATGTCTGCATTCTAATCCTAAAAAAAAAAAAATTCTGATATGTAGGCATTCTCATAACTTAGTGAGATTTTAGAAGAATGCACTTACTATGAAAGTCAAGGCAAAACTGTAATATTTTTGTTCAAAATTCTACCAAGAGTTGTTCACTTCAGAAAATCATATCCAATGATAACACTGATGTTGCCAACACAACACACACTGATCTGCATCATGATTCTACACTCAGGTACAAGCACCTGATGACTTAATTTTATCCTAGGATGGTTAGACCCAAGCTTTTTAACTGAACTACATTTTATTTTATTAAAAACTGCTTTTTTTTTTCTGCTTAACATTAGAGTACTGTACCATTTCAAAGTACATATGCAACATAGATCATATTAACTTTGAATTTCATTTCAGAATACTGAGAATAAAATATTTGTTTTAAAAGGGAGCACTGAGTCTGGGAGGGCCAAGAGGACCACTAAGCTCATCCAACCTCCTCACTTTTCAAGGAAACTAAGGCTCAGAGAGGTGAAGTAACTTGCTCAGGCCACAGTGAAGGTGATGACCAAAGCAGAAATGGAGCTACCTGGACACCAAGTTCTCCTTTTAGCACACTGCCTCGCTTCAATGTGGCGACAACACAAACACACAGAGGGAGAAAAATGAACCTCACACTTCCAAATAAGTTAGTGACCTATTGGCCCAAGGGGCGGAGACTGAGATGGTCTCTCCCTTATCTCTATCTTCCATCACAGGGGACAAAATGTTTTCAAGAAGTTTGGGTTTTTTTCACCTGCAAAGCCTCAGGTGCTGGTTTT
Organism: Eonycteris spelaea; assembly: GCA_003508835.1. Classification (NCBI taxonomy): domain Eukaryota; kingdom Metazoa; phylum Chordata; class Mammalia; order Chiroptera; family Pteropodidae; genus Eonycteris; species Eonycteris spelaea. Next base: position 7,462,320 of record PUFA01000049.1, on the reverse strand, counting down.
GGCACTGAGCTGGTACAAACGGAGCTGCGGCCAATTTAGAGTTTCTCTCTCAAAGGCGCGCAGCAAAAGTCACTTTGGCGAGGCTTGTGTTTAAGGCTGGCTTTAAAGTAAAAAAATAATAAATAAGCAGAAAGACTATTGCTTATCTTGAGAAAGCCACATTCTCTTATTATCTTGAACTTTCAACAGTACTCCACAGGAAAAAAATCGAGGGATATATGTTCAATTTAAAATCAATAAATGGTTCCTTAGGCCTTGAATTTAAGTATTTTAGTCGGAGCTTTTAGGTGTCTGAATTTGTAAACAACTAGGTGGAATATGTAAAGAACATTTCCCATGTAGCTTTTATATTCAACATGTACATTAAAGCCATCTGAAACCTTCCCAGGAGATAAACACAAGGTAATCACATGTATCTCAAAGCCGGCTTCTGTCCAAATCACTGCTTTGCATTTAAGTGAAGCAAGAAAATTCTCTCAAGTAAGGAAGTAGTTTTGACACATGGCACTCAACTAAACCAAACTGGGTGCTCAACATAGAAAAAGAGAAGCGTGACAATGAACTATAGTGTGTTAAATCATCATCATCATCTACTTTAGCCTGAAGTCACTGCTACCACTCTGCTTTCCCCACTCTGAGATTAAGGATGTCTTCCAAACCTTAAAAGGAAATTAAAACACCAATATTGTTTTCAAGTTAAAGCTAATACCAGCGATGATAATATTTATGATCAATTCATAAACTAAAATGACTCCTCTCGTCTTCTGGACTCAGAATAGTAAAGTTTTTACATTTTTGTTCTATAGTTGCTATAAAAGGGCCTAGTACTTCAGCATGAAGACCCTGAACCTAACGAACTCTGCTTCAAATGAATATGATCCTAAACACCTAGGCAATCGTTTTTATCAAATTAATGGAATCTGTATCTATAAAATAAAATAAAATGCGATATATCTGAAGTTACAAATGCACTAAGCCAAAACATTTAACTCTCTGTGTGGAGTGATACACAGAATTGCCTTTTCACATTATCTTAAGTGAGGTCTGAGGCAGACACCGCAGGTGGATGGAGGCACTGGGGAGGCGGCCGTTGCAGATGTTCTGTGGCAAAGGAACACGTCTGGTGGTTTTAAAATCCTAGGAAGAAACAGAAACAGCTCATTATCATAGTCACTTTCTCAGAATTTCTTTCGGGAGGACCTAAATGAAAGCAGGGTAGTTAATCTAGGTTTACATCAATAAACACCTCTCAATTCTAAGCTCCTTCTACATCGGTCAGGTAGCATCCACCCAGAAATGGAAGGTGTGAGGTGGAGGTAAAAGATGTTCCCTAGGAATCAAAACATTCATTTTGCTGCACAATGCTGAGTACTAAAAAGAGCGCTAAAAAGCAGAAAACTGTTCCATCTAAACCATCTCACTTACTCGGTAATCCACATCTTATTGGAGAAGGGCTCCGGCTTCGAGATACCTAGAAAATATAAAAGTGTCATGTGAATTACACAGCAGATGGAGCTCAATAAATGAATCCTTTCGATATTTTTTTACAAAAGCAGCTAATTGTTGCTCTGAGACTTTAGAACTAGGATTTTCCCCACCTAAAGCTTAGCATTGCAATTCCTTTTTTTACTTCCCGAATAAATAAGCCTCAATTTAATTTAAATTACATTATTAATTAAAAGCTGGGCTCAGTGGCCCAGTTTTTGTTGCTTTTGTTGTTGTTGTTTAATGGTTACTAAGGACTTTGAGATTAGATGCAGAGTGGTCATATCACATTCAAAGCTTTCCAGAAAATTATATTATCTAATTAAAGCTAAAATGATCAATACTGTCTGTCAGATCCTTTATGAATTATCTAAGTGTCCAAAATACTGCCATATTAAGGAGGGTATTGTAGGCAGCCAGAAAAAAAGTCATTTTCAAATCATCCACCTTTGCTTTCACTAAAGCAAAAGCTACCACATATACCCACAAACCTGCTGCCAACTGAGAAATAACTTAGTACAAGCACCGTTCTGCTCTGAGCTTTTAAACACTTTAGATCATGGACACTAACAAAGACAGAAGCTGTTTTGAATGTGAGACCTCAAATAAGCCAAAAAACCCAGACTAACAAAAAAATATTTTGTATTTGATTTTGCATGTGTGCCAGTCTTGTAAGGAGACAGGGGTAGAAAGGGACAATTTGGGCAGCAATTTCACCTTTGAGAATATATTTTATTCTCATCTGAAGTTTAAATTAATTTGTTCTTCTTGGCACAAAGTGGGAAAGAGAGAGGAGATGGTTCAAACACGTGTAGGGGTTTATTACAGAGGGGCAGTGCTCATTGATAGCTTTCTAGTAAGCGTCCAGATGAAATATTTGCCATGGCTGTAAGCACAACGGATGTCTAAATTACTCTAATTCTGATATATCACTTCCTCTTAGGATGAGAAGAATTATGATTCTTCCAGTATAAAACTCAAGATTTCCTTTTTATCAGTCCACTAAATGTACTACCATTTTGTTTTTACGTACTAATATTTATTCACGAATAAAGACAATTAAGTTATTAAAATCTCCAAGAGCAAAAAAACTGTGTCAGACACATGCCTTTTCCATTCTCAGGCCATTCCTTCATCGGGATTTTCCTCTCTAATTTCCCACTCATTGAGATTCTGCCAGATCAAATCCAACTCCTGCATGAACCCCTCACTGCCAAATCCAGAAGGAATTTCTACCTCCTCTATGCCTCTTTGTGCCTCTTTTGTAGACTATCATATATCACATTCAGTTACTTTGCTTAAATCATATTAAATTTCTTATATTGAAACCCATTCAGGGAAGAGACCATGTTTTAGTCATTTTTGTGTCCCACCCTGCCCCATTCCGTGCCCGCCCCCCCCCCCCAAATCTAGCATCTAGATACAGGAAAAAAACATTTGATAAAAGAGCGTGCTGGAGTACTAACAGATGCTCACTAAACTCAGTAAGTAAAGTGGGTCTTGTTAACTGCAGGAGTTTTTGGGGGAGGGGTGTTGTTTTTTGTTTTTTGTTTTGTTTTATTTTGTTTTGTTTTGCTGAGGGGGTTTTAGAAGTTTTAGGCTAAAGCTGCATTACTACAGGTAATGTCAGAGAAGTGGGATGTTGCCAGTCATGGCTCACCTTCTCCACCACTCTCCCTAAAATGAGTTGAACAAATATCTTTTAATTTTTTATTGTAAGGAACAGCATATTATTGTTAGCCTATCTGGTGTTCATATTTCTTGGTTCAGCCGTGTATTCAAAAGGTATTAACTAAATATTATTTGTTGAGTAAATGAACAGTGTTTATTCAGAAAAATGTTTTTAGTTTTCAGAGATGTTTTCATTATTCTTTGGTGTTTGACAGAGTATTAGTAATCCTCCAAAGAACTAATATGCAAAGAGACTAATCTTATTCTTCCTACTTTGAAGTTGGGAGAAAATTAATGTCTGCAGTGCCCTTTATACAATATTGAAATCCAGACCATTTGAGCAATTTCTCCTAATAATACAGTAAATTCCAGAGGAAGCAAGGACCTGTGCCAAGATCATGTGACTAAGGGAGGTGTCCCATTCTCTATTCAGAAGACTAACTGATACCTAATACCCCATTTTCATTCAAAGGCAAAAATAAAACTATGAAATAAGTTGTCTATTAGTCTTTCAACTAAGTCAGAAAAAACTACCTCTACTTTCTTCTTTCTAGAATGATAAATTCTTCAGCTCAATGTAGTATAAATCATTCGATAGACTTATAATCACCTCTTTTATAGGCAACTGTTAAAGAAAAAAATGTTTACTATAGGATGATTTTGTGTAAAAATGATTAGATATGTACCGTGCTTAAACCAATATGGCTACGAGGGTAGATGGGACTTAAACTTCTGCTTCGACATCGACTTACAGATCGCACCGAATTCCACTAAAAAGAGAAAGAAAAATAGTCAATAGTTTGTGAACACTCGCATGGCTTAAAACAATAGGCCTATCCCACAGATCAGGAGGTTTTGCTGATGTGATTACACTTGTGCCTTACTGGTCATCAGCATGAGGTACGCTCCTTTCATTTCCTATAGCCATTCCATTATTTGACAATAACTTTCGAGTAGTTCTCAAAAAAAAAAAAAATCCTACAGTGAACTCATGGGTGCTAATAGGATTTTGTTTTAATGAAGAAGTTGTTAGAAATTACATTAAGGTTCCAAGCGCTGGAGAATGTAAGCTCCCTGTGGGCAAGAATTCGTGTCTGCTTTGTTCACTGCTGAATCCTCAGCACCTATACAGTGTTTGGGTCATAAATAACTACTGACTAAATAACTATTGTTGAATGAAATGAATTCATGAATGTGTGACTGAGTGAATCACTACTGCTGCCCATTTACTCTCTAACTAAATTATTGAAGAAGAAGAAAATTATATCCACTATAATGAGATTTCATTAGTAAGGCCTTCTTTAAAATATCCCTTCGTTCAACCCTTTCCTTTTCCAAGTTCTTCCTTTTAGGGTATTCTCATTTTGTTTTAGGAGTTTAAGCTTGGGCAGATGTTGGTGATATGCTTGATAGGAGAGAAAGAAATTAAAAGGCAATTGCTATTTGATGTGGAACATAAGACTAGTAGCTATTTCCTCTCTCTTCCAAACTGTACTGCAGACGGTCTACAATAAGTGTTTCTTAACAGAGGGTAATTACTGTAGGGTCAAGCAGCATGTTTTCTGAGATCATTCACTGTAGAACATGGGTAATTGTCAGATCAACACAACCCAATTTCTGTGGGCTCAACTTTCATAGCACAAAATATTTTATTGATACAATTAGCTTACAGGGGGCTGCTTAAGTTGCAATAACCCCTTTTGTAAAATCTTTTAAAAAGACACTACTCCCTTTCTCCACTAAATGGTAAAAAAAAAAGCTGCCATGAAGAACATCCCTGTTCTCCAGTTGGAAGAGAACAGGAACTGAGACCACCCAGATGGTGGCTTTGCTCTGGACTGAGGAGCTAGCGTCACTTCAGCGTTTACTTCTTTCTTTCTCGGAATGGCAGTGTAAAACTCCATAATGTTCACTGTACAGAATATCCAAGCGCCCAGGGCCACCAGCTCCAACACCCAATCCCCATTGCAACACACACACTCCACACTTGCAGACCTAAGACTCTATTTTGAAGGCTGCCCAGTTATTTAACATGTGCAAATATTAACAAATATTAACAACTTATCTCCTCTCTTCCCCACCTCCTCTGCCCTCTTTTTCTCCAACCCTCCCCACTCTACACATCATACTAAGGAGAGAAAAATGGGGCACATCCATCATTTCCCAAAACAGAGAATTATCAGTAAAATTTTGGCAACTGCTTCCTGAAAGTTAATCAATCACTTTTAAATGCTTAGAGTTACACAGGGCCTCCAATAAGATGATTTTAAAGGCTTTCTGCCTATAACAGCATAATATTTCTAAGATGGAAGAGGCAAACATGACTAATTCCATCTTAGAAATAAATAAGGCAAAGAAATTACTGCCAGGATATTAAAGGAATCAGAGACAAATCGAAGAAAAGATGTATTCTTTCTCAGTCAGTCCCTTTCCTCTCCTTTGTATGAAATCTTATCAAACAACTCTTTATGAACTTCTTTTATAGAATCTCTGGGTTTATAAATGTTCTCGAACTTGTGAATCAAACACTTGGGATGAATTGTCACTATGCAAGGCCACCGTACAAAAGCCCTCTCTTGGTGACAGCTTCTCCTTTCATAATGACAGTGTCATTCTCCATGAGAGCAGGCCATACATGATAGAAGACCAAGGGAGCAGTGTAATCAGAGTCATAGCTGCGACGGTACCTATTTTGAACACACAAAAGGAGAAAGAGAAGTTAAGCAATTATGTAGCATAACTGGGCAGGGGAACATCAGTGTAAATTGTCATTTTGATTATTTTAGATCGAGATAAACATGGATCTTGATTCTGTTATTAAAGAGATGGCTGGGCTCTTAGAAGAGGAACCAGTGATGACAGGGACCCAGAATGAACTCATTAAGAACAAGTCATATCAGACTAATCTTGTCCTTCTCTTCTTATGATTATAAGAGTTGCAGTCCAGGGAAATGCTAGAGACTATGTAAGTCCCATAGGCTTCCTAAAAGATTTCTTATGCTGTGTTTGTGGACAAAATAATAGAAGTATAAGTGGGTGATTAACATAAGTGAGCGTGGTGGGGGGTTGGAAACTAGTTGAATTATCATCTCCAAAGAGGGGTAAATAATAGGTCAATGAGAACGTGAATAAAGGTGCAAAGTACTCCCTTTCCATCCTGTGATAAATCAACATATTCAGCAATGACTTGCACGAAATACAGAAAAAATCGTTCAAAGATGAGGAGTGTGGAGTGCCAGGGAAAAAAAACAAACAAACAAACAAACAGATGACAAGACCAAACCACAGCTCAATCAGTGGGAACAGTAAGCTGATTCTAATAAGATACGATGTAACGTGGATACCTACGCAGTTCTGCAATCGAGTCTAAAAAGCGTTTAAACTGCACAGGTTGAAGTGACAAATGGCTTAATCACAGCACAAGTGAAAATGTAATGATTTCAGTTGAACTCAAAATCAGTCAACAGTATTATATGACTGAAAAAAAAAACTACTACAAATTAGCTGAATTAATAGAGAATAAGAATGGAAAGCATGTTGATCCCTCTAGACGGTCAGTTCAAACCAGGGGACTACATTCCATGTGGACACTTTCTTAAAAAGGAATGCTCAGAAGAGCGCAGAGCACAGGCTAAGGAAACCGATCTATTTGTCAAGAAGTCTCAACCCCCTCCATATGGAAAAATACTAAAGCCATGAGGCCAGGGGAAGAGAATTTAAATAATTGCTTTTAAATGTGTGATAGGCTGCCCAAATAAATAAAGTGGATTAGACTTGTTCCATGAAGTCTTAGAAGTAGACACAAATCCAATCATTACTAGAAACTCCAGCTCTACTCAACAGCCAACCAGGAGTACAGGCCACAGAGTGTCCCCAAGAGGCTGTATGTTCCCTCTGATTGAAGGCATGTAAGTAGGCCTGCCAGAGATGTGCAGATTACATAAACTAAAATGGGTGAATATTTCCAAGTGGGACCATGCATCCTCTAAAGGAAAAGGAATGAAAAAGGGAGTGGGGGGAACACAGACATTATGTTCTGTAAAAGAATCAGAAAGATCCAGCTGCAGTGTAATGTTCTAATATTCAGCTCTTCTGTGAGTGGACACACGCCCGGAGCAGGAATCTGAAAGAAACTAGAAACAGGCAATGGCAAGAAAATATGACATGCTATAAGGCAATCAGAAATGCCATCACTGTGATTTTAATAAGCAAAAGAAAGGTATATGGTCACTATCATCAATAAATTTGTAGGGGTATGGGGTGGCCACCAACCCGTAACTCTACAACCTAAAGACCCAGAGCTGACATTTCCTAGGTTCGTACTGCAAGCCGGGGAGTTCCTTGCGTGCTTTATCTGAATGATCTCCATGAACTTTCTATGGCCCTAGGAAACAGGTATTATTATTTCCCCATCTGACAGAAGAAAAAAAGGATGGAAAAATTAAGTAACCTGCTCAAGGTGTACAGCTAATTAATGGTAGAACCAGAACTGGAATCCCGGTAGCCTGATACCAGAGCCTGTTCTTAAACTAGCTTGGCCTCCTCCAGGATAATTTCTAACTATATCGTAAGACCTCATAAAATTTCAATAAAATGTTTAGTAAATTAATTTAATGTCTTCCAATTTATAAAGAAAATATTCACCAAGTAAAAGTTGGTAGAAATCTAATGGCTGTACATAAAATAGTCTAGAGGAATGCCTGCTGCGTGTTAAATTACAGATCCTTCAGCCCCACCTCAGACTTACTGCATGAAATGTCACGGAGTATGATCCAGGAATCTGCATGTTTAACAAATGCCTTGAATAATTCTAATGTAGGTGATCTATACACCATACTTTGAAAAAGCTGACCTAAATAATGCAATGAGAACCAATAAAAGAAAAAACTGTTTTTGATTAAAAAATGGGCAGAGAATCTGAATAGACATTTTTCCAAAGAAGACATACAGATGGCCATCAAGTACATAAAAATACTTAATTTGCAGTGAAATGCAAATTAAAACTACAATGAAATATCACCTCACACCTGTTAGCACAGCCAGCACAAAAATAATAAGTGTTGGCAAAGATGTGAAAAAAAGGGAACCCTTGTGCACTGTTGATAGGACTGTAAATTGGTGCAACTACTATGGAAAACAGTCTGAAGGTTCCTCAAAAAGTCTACGGCCATGCTACCCTGAACATGCCCAACCTGGTCTGATCTCCGAAGCTAAGCAGGATCAGGCCTGGTTAGTACTTGGATGGGAGACAACCTAGGAAGAGCAGGTACTATAGGTGTAAAAAATAAATTAAAAAAATAATAAGGGATTGTAAACTGACAAGGTCCTTGCAAACTGTGAGGTCAACCAAGGGTTGCCTCACCTAAAAAGTAGAAAATAAAAAAATAAAATTAAAAATAGAACTACCATATGATCCAGCAATTCCACTTATGGATATTTAATTGAAGAAAACAAAAGCACTAATTTGAAAAGATATATAACACCCCTATGTTCACTGCAGCATTATTTATAATAGCCCCGATATGGAAACAATCCAATCTCATATATATGTGATGGAATATTATTCAGCCACACAAAATAATGAAATCTTGCCATTTATGACAACATGGATGGGCCTAGAGGGTATTATGCTAACAGATATCAGTCAGAGAAATATGAATACTGTATGATCTCACTTACATGTGGACTCTAAAAACACAAACAAAAACAAAGCTCATAAATATAGAGAACAGTCTGGTGCTTGCCAGAGGTGGTGATGGGCGAAATGGGTTAAGGAGGTCAAAAGGTACAAACTTCCAGCTATAAAATAGATAAATCAAGGATGTATCAAACAGCATGGTGACTCTAGTTAATAATACTGTATTGCATATTTAAAAGCTGCTGAGAGTAGATGAGATCTTAAAAGTTCTCATCACAAGAAAAAAAATTTGTGTAAATATGTATGATGACAGATGTTACTAGATTTTCTGCGGTGAACATTTCACAATATATACAAATATCAGACTATTGTGTTATATACCTGAAACTAATATAATGTTATATGTCAATGATACCTCAATAAGAAAAATATTTAAAGAAGAAAAAGTAAAACAGGTTTGCATTTATATAGCACCTTTCTTTTAAAATATTCCAGACAGGCTCCAGGTACTCATTAGTTCTCCCCAAGGCCAATATGTTCCATGGAAATCCTACCATCCCCTCTGAATCACACTTAATTGAGAAGGAAAATGACCCCGGGAGAGGGCCCTGCTCCATGGTACAGAGAAGTAAAGGGCAGGGCCTGGAAACCAGGTAGTGTCTTTTGATTTCCCCACCCAGAGTTCTTTTTCCTAAATTGTTTCCAGGAAATACAGACAAGGTCACTTATTTATAAAGAAACTCGTAGCTTCTGTCCTATGTCTCTTACTTGCAATCATTAAAAATTTCTCCATCGGCCCCAAATGCAATATCTAGGGGTGGCTCTAAAGTCTGCATTGCAAAGGCAATGCAACATATCTCCTGGATGAAGTTATTGAGGAGGCAAAAGTCAACTTCCGGAGGGAATGAAATCTTGGGATTGCATTCATGGCTCGGATCACATCCTGAAAAACAAAAAGATGGCATCACCTTTTTACCAACCTATGACAAGAAACTCTGACAATCCTAAGGACCTTACGACTAAGAGGAGATTAAAAAAAAAAAAAGCACACGAGTAAAAACAAGTTAAAGTAGAGAAGGGGCATGTATGCTAAAATGAGAAAGCCTCATTGATAAGGAAGGAGGAAAGATGGCAGTACAAATGACATAATAAAGGTCGCAAGAGAGTCTCAGAAAGAAAAAGGAATAAAAAAAGAACATCCTTAGCAACTTTTATTTATTCTTTCCTTGTTATTTTTTTAAAAGTCTGGGCAAGTTATATGATGTGCCAACACAGAACTCTGACTTGTTCATAATCTATAAAAATAACAATTATAACAGCTTGGTTTTTTTTTTGAGTTTACTTAGTGCCAAGCCTTGTGCTAAGCAAATCACTCTTTTTCTTTCATTTAATCCTCTCAAGGTCATAGTTCATGACTTTATGGGGTCATGACCATTGTTGCTCCCACTTAAGGAGTATGAAACTAAAGCATAGCTCTAGAGGTTAAGTAAATGTGAAGGTCAAACAGCTGGTAAGTGGCAGAGCCAGGATACAAATCCAAACCTATCTTTCCCCAAATCATTGCTCTTAAGCACTATGATAGTCTATCTTCCAATCTTAAGAGCCCATCTAAAGAGTAGAACTATAGAGCTCACAATATTTTCCCCCATAAAATGTCTAAGAAAGAAACAGCCAATAAGGACTGGTTATACACAGTAAAATTGGATATTGCTCATTTCTGCTCTCTGTTACATAGAAGCGATACTAAGCACTGAATGGATTTCTGAGTTCTTAGTATTCAGAGTAAACATGAATACAGCAGCAGCGGACCAGCTCCAATAAGAGACCAGACACTTACGTTTACACTGCTTTGGGAATCATATAGATCGAGATGACAAATGATATAATCTGAGACAGCATCCTCAAAGTCATCGGACCCCACATAAGATGGTGACAATGATTTCCTCACACGGATCTTGAAATGTCTGAATGCCATTTTGGCTACATGGAATGCCTCCTGCACATAAAATTGCAACAAATTTATTTGGTGAGAGGAAGGGGTCAAAGAGGTCCAAAGCAAGGAATGAAGAAAGAATGCCCACCAAAAATTCAACATCATATGGGTCTCCTAATAACTAAACACAGTTGGTCAAAACTATTTCAATTTGGGAGAATATACATATCCCAATTTTAAAAAGTACATTAATACATATACTACAACTACATAGTAACTACTCAGACAGTGGACCATCGTTCTGGCGATCCTGAGTGCAAGAAGCAGAACGGTACAGAGGTTCAAGGAAATAAATCGTCTATGGCTACATAAATACTTGAAAGGTGTTAGTTGTTTCTATGATCCTATACCATGTTACTGGTCAAGGAATATGAGAAAATTATCAATCTAGTGTTTATGTTAAACATAGATGCATATCAAGTGTCTGGACTGTTTTCTGGCATATATTAGTTCAAGAAATATTTATTAAATGACTGTTACATAGTGGGCACTGGGAAAACTTAGTTACGCATGAAAGACATGGCCTCTATGCTCACAAAACTTTAACCAATTCACTAAGTGATTCTTAATTATATAAACCAAGGGTTGGCAAACTTTTTCTGTAAAGAGTCGGATAGTATATATTTTAGGCTTTGCAGGTCACATACCGTCTTTGTCACTTTTTTTTTTTTTACTACCTTTTAAAATTGTAAAACTGTTCTTAAAATCTTAGCTTTCAGGTATTTCTCATAGAAATACGGGTCAGGGCCAGATATGGCCCACAGATAAGTCCTAGTTTGCTAACTCTTAATATAAATGAATACATGATAAAGTTTAGTAGATTCCAATAATTCCTCTCCCATATCATTGTTCTGTTCTGTTTTTTAATATTTAACTGTTCTCATAATGAACTCAGTATCTTAATATGATAAACCAAGGAACAAATTCATTTGTTTTGGGAATCAAGGATTATATATGAGCACTTTTTAATCTGCCATACTCAAGTAGCTGATATGTTAGCAGCTTTAGTAACTAGTCTTAGTTGAATAAACAGAAGAGTTAACACAATTACAGCCTTCTGATTTTTCTAAGAATGAAAGGAAATCAATCAAGTGATAGCCATTAGCAATAATATATCTCCTGGGTACCTATGCCAATTTAGAAGACTCAATGTAAGTCAATTTAGCATATACCCATTTGAGATAGTCCAACAGTTACGACTACTTCAACAAATGTCTGGTCAGTATCAATATTAATAAATATGAATAGCTACTGATTGTGCAAAATGATTCATCCTAAATACTTGCAATGGAAGGAAGGACGAAAGGAAGAAGGGAGAAAGGAAATCCCACCCTCTTGCAGGGACCTCAGGATCTACCAGGATCTTTTTAAGATCCTGGACCTTTTTAGTCTGTACTGTTCCGTTTACCAAAAATTGTCTCCCCGCTGCACCCAAGGCCCTCTGGAGCTCAGCCTTAGCGTCACATACCACTGTGGCGATGTAGATGATGCGCTGCACGGTCTCGGCTTTGTCAATGCAGCGCCGTAGCAGGCACTGGGCGTCCAGGCGGGCCTGGGAATAGGCATCACTGAACCGGGACAGGAGCGCAGCCTTGCGCGCCACACTGGACAGTTAGCGCGGTTCGGAGACGGGGTCCTGATCTTCACCACTGCAGTGGAGGGGCTGCCTGACCTGCTGCGGCTGCGGGTGCGGGTGGGACTGTGGGTGGGGCTGGGTAGGGCTGTGGCTGCGGCTGGGGCTGTGGCTGCGGCTGCGGCTGCGGCTGCGGCTGTGGCTGCGGCTGTGGCTGCGGCTGTGACTGCGGCTGTGGCTGCGGCTGTGGCTGCGGCTGCGAGGGGCAGGGCTAGGAGACCGGCTCCTGGTGGACCTGTGGGGAAGCAAGAATCAGCAGGGAGGTGCTCTGGTTCACTGCTGTCTTTCCTTGTTCCCCCCACACACGGTGCGAATGCTACTCCGGGGTCACCGGCCGCGCTGGCAGCGCGGGCAGCAGTTGCCTCCAGGGACCTGCCCACCGGGCCTGGGAGAGGCGCTCTCTCCATGAGGCCTCACATGTGCCCACGACCATGAAAGAAGGCTCTTATTTGCCTGCTGAATGAAAATTGATAAAGCACTTTCACTCACTGAGCATCTCAATTTATCCTTTAAGCAGTTCTGTGAGGCCAGCATTGATAGTTGGCCATTTTACAGATGGTGGACTTGAAGCTCAGAGAAATTAATCAGCTGTCCTAGACTAACACAAGTAAAGAAGTCAGATTCTCAGTCTTTCTACCCCCAACCTTGGTAATTACGCCTGATGGCATAAACGCTTACACCATATGAGCCTTATGGTCTAAAATGAGATGAACACTGAACAATGAGAAAGACCGATGTTGCAGTTCAAGTTATCAATGTGATGTCACTGAATTTGGTGTTAGGAAGAAATGCACAGAATCCTAATCTAACAGGAGCTAGAACAAGCCAGCACCAGCACAACACTGCAGAGCGACTCCCCAAAATGAAAGACTAAGGTGACATGTAAGGGAATGGGGACCTGGGATGGGAGTGGCTTGATAGCCTGGATGGGGGCTGGCGGTGGGGAGAGGTAAAGTGGGAGGTGTTAGAACCAGGAAGATGCAGCAACTCCAAAGAGAAATCTCTTACTTTGTCCTCACTTAACACTGTCTGAATAACCTGTCTTAACGCTCTGATCATCAGTAGAAAGGGGTTTCACAAGAACACTTACCTACACACTCCATCAAACAGAGCAAGCTAGAAAAGGAAACAGTAAAATCACAGTGTCATTCCTGCACAGAGGACTCTCAGGCCTCAGAGACCCTCATGTCACGGAACCTTCTTTCAACATGGGTACCACCTCTGGTATCATTGGCCCCATTCACATCTGATTTCAAGCCAAAGAATTGGCCTTTCACATATGTCTCAGTTTCATTCCTTAACCTTCAATGTCGGCCCTAAACCAGTTAGTGCCCAAGTACTGGCAATCTGGGAAGTGTTGTCTCTCTCTCTCTGGAAAAGTAGAGATAGAGAAAACCTTTTACAATTCAAAGCTTCCAGTATTGCTGGGGTTTGGGTCCAAGGATGTCATTTTACTTTTTCTTTTCCCAAGCCAGGCTATCACTAACAAAAGGAACTCAAATGAAAAGCTCTGTGAGAATGTGTCGGACCTTCCTTGGGGTACATCCTTCAGTGTCCGGGGCTGGTCCTCATATTCTTGTGTGGCTTCTGGGCTCCACTTGTCAGAGCCATGCTTATCAGAGCCCCGCTGCTCCAGTCTCCTCTGCTCTGAGCGCCTAGGCTCGGTCCTGGCCTCGGAACGTCTGGACTCTAAGCGCCTGGACTCTGTGCGACGCTGCTCTGTGTTCCTCTGTGTTGTGCCTATGCTCTGGGTTTCTGTGGCGGGACTCCTCCTGGGCTTGAAGAGATTTAAGCCTGAACAGGAAAAAAAATAAATAAAATGTTTTTGTTTTTTTTTAAAGAAAGGAGAAAGTTAGAGGAATGGAGGAAAAGGTAATAAGCAACAATTGCCATACTTAAGAACAGAAGCTACTCTACTTCATATGCCATTATTGCATTGGAAAACGCTGACGGAAATACATAGGAACAAATGCAAATTAGCAAGCAGTTGATTTGCCAAGGCCAGGGGGCCACTCCATGTCTGCAGCTTGCATGGAAAAAGGCTCCTGAAAAAAAGATAGGCATGCAGATCCTCTGGCAAAAGCGGAGTGGGCCTATAGTCATTACTGTTCTATATTGGTCTGCTCTTAACAGCACAAAACTCTGGAAACATGATGTCCAAAACCTAGTCCAGAAAGCTGGGCAAAATATACTTTCTTACCTCACTAGCTCTGCAATTCTCTGAACAGGTGAAAAGAGAGAGGAAACTACAGTGGAAATTTAATAACATCCACAACACTAGGCAGAAGTGTGGACCTATAAAAAAATGTATTACAGAAAAAAAAAACAAATCTTTAGAAATAAAATTAGCACCCTCATAAAAAATACAAACAAGGCATGGCTGTCATAAAAACAGGAGCAAAAGCCATAAGAAGAGAACATGTCGTGATAAAAATGACAATGGTGTAAGATGAAAAGGTAAGGGGTAAGACTTGAGATGGATTGAGAAGCTAAAAATGCAAAGCAAAAATTTAAAGCTGCACTGAGAACAGTAAAGAACAGAATCGATGCTATTGGAAATCACTGAGTCATATGATCAAATGTATTTGAGAAAATGTATCCAATAGGAATAAGAGACTAAAAAATGATGGGAGGGGAGACTGACACAGAAAATAGAATGATGATCCAAGTTAACTTATGGCAATTTCTGAAGAAATCAGAAGAGCTGGAAAACATATGTAAAGGCAACAGAATGGTATTGGTATATATATATTTACATATATGTATTTTAATACAATTTCCACTTGCTCTTTTTGCGGGGAAAAATCAAAATTAGACCAAGTAAGGTATAACCTTAAAGGATCGGTGTTTGTTTTCCCCTTCTAGAAATTTATCTTTAGAGAACAATGTGAAATTTAAATTAAGATTTGCCACAAAAATGATCACAATGTTATTTCCAGTGTTAAAAATTGGTATCAAAAAAACAGTCAATATTAAGGAAATACCTAAACGATGGAACATGATACACCTATTCAAAACTGAGTTTTGTAGTAGTTTTTTCTTAGCAATAGAGAAAAACAATGTTAAGTGAAAAAATGGGGTCCAAAATTGTAAAACTTAGTCTCAAATAAATAGTTTTAATACTATTTCAGTCGATTTTAATGTATCAACTGAAGGAAAAATATCAAATAGTAAACAGTAACCAGTTCTGGAATTATGAGAGGGTTTTTAGTTTCCTTTATACTACATTGTACTGTGAAATTTCCTCTAGTAGATAAGTAATGTTTTTGTAGGAAGAAAAATATTATAAAGCACTAATAAAAAATATTGTTGCCTTTCCTCTTTGGTTGTGAACAAATTCTTTCACATTGTAATGGGACACCAAAAAAAGCTAAATTCAAAGATTAATCAGCAGGCTGCAATAATCCTGTCATTTTTTTCCTTACTGCTTTTTTAGCTGATTTATTTCCTCCTCTGCAGCCAAAAGGGATATGGATGATCTGTTCTTGGTTTCTTCAAGAGTCTTTCCAGTTTCAGCCAGACTGTAAGAGAAATCATTAACTAAACAAGATTTTCCAAAATTGGCACTTTCTAAATCAAAGGCATAGATTCTCTTGCGAACTTTTGGCATATATATAAATTCAACATAAACAAGATCAGATTATAAGACATCTGCATTCAATCAGATGAATTGCAAATATTATGGTGCACTTGTATGCAAAACATGCTAGCATCCTTTCTCAATGTCACACACAAAGAAAACAAAGCTACCACCCCAACCTTAAAAGACTATGTACTAATTATTAAAACTAAAATGTAAAGAACAAAGAAACTCATTCACTTCCTCCTCACCATCTTAATTCGTCTGCTCTAATCACACCAAATCCTGCGATTTACCTCGCTCTGTAAAAATCTTCATTTTTCTGCCATATACTACCACCTATTCTCGTTACTCTGCACAGTAGAGCTCCATTTCAATTTTCCCAGATTTCTTAAATGTAAAAAAAATATATATTTGCCCACCTATAGAAAAAGCCCTCCACAATTACATTTAACTATCAAGTATTTCTTATCTTCTTGCCTCTGACTTCTACCACTTATTAAGCATGAGTTTCCCGAGTTTTCCACATAACTCCATCTCTGTTAGTTGTAAGTACTCTCTTCATTGTAGGAAAATCATAATAAATCATACAATTTCTTGACATCTATCTAAATTTAAAAGGAAATGGGAGTGTGATGGATAACACTGGATGAAGACCAATGATTCTCAATTCAACTGTTCTGATGCAGTGAGAGATCATGGGTTGGCAAAGGTTTTCTTGACTCTGCCAACCCTACTTCCCAGAACACCCCAGCTCTTTCATCACAGTGGTCCTGAGGCTGAGAGAGTGCAACTGCTACCTAAATTCACGCAAGGCTTCCACATCCTTCAAGAGCCGCTCCACAGGCCGCCCCTGACTCTCTCAAGCAACGTTTGTTTCTCCTTAGCCTGAGCTCCTCCAACACCTGGTTCACAATTATAATCTCATTACAAATACACTATGAACTACTTAAAGGCAAAGATTTTATTTATGTTTTATCCCCAGCACCTAAAACAGTAACCTAAACACCTGTCACATAAGTAGATATTTAAATATATATATATAATGAATGAATGAATGAATGAATGAATGAAATGTCTAAAGTCTAAAACAAAGCCATAGTAGCAATAACTTCACAAAAAGACTACTAGACACTGAAAGGAAATTGCTGTAGAAAAGAAAATAGACTAAGAAAGGAAGGAAAGTATGAATAAGAATAAAGGGGGTTTTTTTCCTTTCAAGACATAGCATTCACGTGTGAGCAGACACAGTGCCCTTGGATGACAAACACAGAGAAGAAAGGGTGGTGCATTCATGTGCCAAAAGTTGTTTTAAGCAGGTTAATATTCATTTAAATTTATTACAGATTTATTCATTCATGAGCAAATTATTGAGAATTTATTATGTGCCAGGCGTGATGCTGGGTGCTGGAGATACAACAGTATCAACATAGCAATACAAGACAGTAACCCTTTGGGGCTTCCTGTCCAGTGGGTCACAAATATGCAAAGAAATTTTTTGAAGTTTCAAACTGGGGTAAGTGCTATTCATAGATCATTGTGAAAAAGAATTAGAAGAGGGGGAAAGGAAATCTTTTCAATGTATAGTGGTCACATACAGACTGAGAAAGCACATTTAAGCTGAGACCTGAAGGGCAACAAAGAGCCAGCCATGAAAGAGCCAGCAGGAGACTTCTATTTTTCTGAAAGAACACAGGCAAAGGCCTCAAAGTGAAGAAGTAGACAGCAGACTAGGTGAGGGGAGCCTGGCAAGAGATGAGGGTGGAGCTAGAGGTAGGGCCAGATCATGCAGGGTTGTGAGAGCCTGGGAAGGAGTTTAGAATTTTTTTTTTTTCGTGTAAAAGGAAGCTACCACCAGCTTCAAAAAGGAAGTAGAACAGAAAGAGACAAATGGATGGGTTATAGGAAAGGACAAAAAGTGAGATTCCTAACCCGAATCCAGGCACAAAATCTAGCGGTCTTCCTTTGTCCAGGGTTCATCGAACATGGGCAGACCTGTCCCTATCAGCACTGCATTGGAATTTACATTTTTGGAACTGAGTCACAAACCGAACTAGTCTCCACAAGGTTAGACATGGGAACCTCCTTGGGTGGGCCATTCATTCCACAGCAGGTAGCATCCTGGCTTCAGAGACAGGCAAGCAGAGTAAGAGAGGGAGGCGAGAGCTGGCCACAGTAGAATGTGAGGAACAGCCTCTATTATTTATGATGCCTTAAATAAAAACATGAGCCACAGGTGGATTCAAGACAAAGTGAAACTAGGAGATACAGGAAAAAGCAACAAGCTCCTTCTTGTGAGCAATTTTCAAAGGGAGGGAGGGGTGGGGGAAATGTGTGCATGTAGATAGAACACACACACAAATGATAAAGCAAATAGGATGAAAGATATATGAAAGAGTACATGGATGTTCTTAGCACTATTCTTGCAAACTTTCTCCATTTGAAATAATTTCCAAATAACACATTTAAAAAAATGCATGCAGTCATGGTTTCTTGGTCCACAGTGCCCTTTCTAGGTAACTACAGAGCCACAGTGACCAAAGAGGGAGGGAGGTATTCCTGGCTCCTGTTGGCGCTAATACACATTGAGAACCAGCAAAAGCTTGAAGCCCTGCCTCACAACTAGAGGCAAATGGAGCAACCTGGTCATTAGTAGCAGTGATCAGCAAATGTCCAGGAAACCTAACCAGACAAGCCACAACTCAGCACCCAATAGCATAAGACACTAGTGCCCAGGTGTAACTGAAGTCAGCAAGAATCCAGTGGGCAGTACAAGACCAAAAGCCCCTCTCCTCCAGCACCAGGAGAGCATGCAAGCATCTCTCTATCCCTAAGATGCTAGTCTAAGGAAGGAGGGCAGTGAGACTCCTTGAGAGGCAAACACAGCTCTTAATAGAAGCTTGAACTTGGAATTAACCAAATATTTACACAAAAGGAACTATAATAAATTGGAAAAGAAGTGGCAAACTTAAGGATCTTCCTTACCCCACTCTAAATCATCTGACATTAGTTGAAATAAGCTACGGAAAATTTCGAGGATGTATGCTTTTTGTACATGACATTCATAAACTTTCATTGCTGCATCTATAAAACTGCTCCTTGATGATGGTTCCAATTGAGAAACCAATGGGGGTGTGTTGAGGTAACTATGCGTGTGCATGGAAGCCCACACAAAGAAAAAAGTCTGGAGTAAAGTATGCCAAAATCTTAACAGAGATAAGAAAACAGGTGATTTTCATCTTTAAACTTTTATTTGTTGGATGCATTTTGAGCAAGAAATCTGTATTTTCTAATCAGGCAAAACTAAGTTGGTAGAGATGTTTTCCTTCGAAGGAAATCTTATCGGAAAACAAGGAAAAATGCCACACCCTATTCCATCACAAGCCCTAACTAGTTAAAAAGAACTTCTTGCTGTCCCGTATGTGTCAGCAGAGGAGCAACGCTATTGTAGGAGAAACACCTTAGTGATGTATTTTTGTTAAGCATGTCGAACGCAGTTTCATACATATCTATCTACCCTCCCCAAGTATGAGCCAAGCTTGCAATTTTCTTTGCAGTGATTCCTTTAGCTTATTACCCTGGCTTTGCACATAGCATGCATCTGATACCTGTTGCTGCCTGACATTACTTAAAGTTTTTAAAATATATTTTTATATCTAATAATTACTTCGAAATCTTAAATTATTCATTCTTTAAGAGTCTGATCTTTCAGTCTAACCCTTCAAATGAATACAAATGACAGATAAATGTAGCCTGCTTCATCTTGCTTTTGCTCTTCCTCTTAATTTTTCTCTTACCTGATCTGACACCCTCCTCAATCCTTCCTCTCTGCATCTTGATAGAGTTTCATGTAACAATATTTCTCTGTTTATAAATATGGGCTGATAATGGGCCTATGTAGAAGGAGCTCCAGGGATGGAGCCAAGGAGACCAGGGTCTTAGGGATCATAATACAGAAATCTTGTTCCTCAAATCAAAGACCCTGACTCCCAATTCTCTCTCTCTCTCTTCTCTCTCTCTCTCTCTCTCTCTCTCTCTCTCTCTCTCTCTCTCTCCCCCTTCCCTTTCTCCCTCCTCTCTCCCTCTCCCCACCAACACATATTACTTATAAGCAAATGTCCACATTTTACATGAGCCATGATTTTCCTTTCAAACTTAAAAATTAAATGATTAAACAATTCCCTTTGGAAAAAGATAACTTGCATTCCTCTTACTCGTCTTGAACCTGGTTGAGTTGATTACGGGTTGAGTTCAGTTCATAGTCTAATTGTGAATCCCAAGCACCAGAATCTTTCTGTTTCTCCTTATCAAATGTGTCCTGCAATGATACACACATCAAAAAATTGTCTGAATATATGAAACAACATAGACAGATTGCAAAAACATTATGCTGAGCAAAAGAAATCAAGCACGCAATGTATGGTTCTATTTACATGAACTAGTGCACACGAAATTAATCTGGAATCATAAAGTTAGAAGAGTAGTTGCTGGCGCCCCCTTCCGGCCACCATGTTTCATGGTGTGTGGGTTTCAAGTGGAGCTAGAGGTGATGGTGGTGGCGGCAGCAGCTCGGCAGGATCCTGTAGCTCCTGCCTCCCCAGCGCTGCTGGCTACTGGTGGACCGGGGAGGAGCGGAGGTCTACATTGAAATTACAACCAAATTATAAAATAATCAATGTGGAGAATCACCTGAAGTCCAGCTGATCATAACAGCTACGTCTGATAATATAAAGGAGACACATCGAATCCATGGGAATTCCCAGGCACAGAAGTTGCAGCAAAACTGAGGCTATATTGGCTGGATGGACCTTGTCTCCCCGAGATCCCGCTTCACCCACGCCACAAAGTGTCTGCAACCCATTGACAAGCAGCCTCTTGTGCCCTGCTTGGCTCTGGGGTCGTGCAGTCAGCGCAGGCAACAGACCTTGGCTAGTGCAGTGAGCACATTGCGAGGAAAAACAGTTGTGGATAGACCACTGCTGCCTGTACAAGCTGCAATATCTCTTGAGGGGATCACAGGGGTCTGTACTGGCCTGACAGCCCTTGACTCCCTGAGCTCTTGCCCCATCCAATACACAAAGTGCCCACTGCACATTGGTAGGCAGCTGTCCCTGCCCTGGGGCAGCACATTTAAGCCCAGGGTGGGCAGCAGCTGACCTTGTTATGAGTGTGAACTTGTACGGGGAGCCACAGAGGCAGCGTTGGTGTGTAAACTGACACTGCAATGGCAGGGGTAAATTTACTCGATAGACCCAGGAGATTTCCAGGGTTCCTGTGCCTCTCAACACACATATCACCCAGAGGCTCATCCAGTTTCAGAGACGTAATTACAGGCAACTGACATTTAGTGTCGGGCCTTGAGGAGCACTGGTCCCTCTGCTAAACTGCCGTAGATTAGGGATGGGGAATAACTGACTGCTGCCTACAGCGTTGTCTCTTCCACTTACCTATAGATCCAGCACAGGCAACAACCATCTGCGGATCGCTTTGTAGCTCTCACTGGGTAGCCCTGAGCAATCAAAAGCAGTGGCTGACCTTGGCCCTCTCAAGGGGCCACAAAACCAATGCATCTGGAGGCTGGCACCAGACCACAACAGAGCAACTCCTGACTAGTCCCATTAGTGAGACACACAAAGGGTGGTTGTAACAAGTACAGAAGCCTGCTAGGGCAAATCCCACTCAGTGGGGTCAGCCCCCACACAACACCTCTTACCCTGTGGGTGCAGCCAATTCCCACAACTATCAGCCTGAGCATTAATCCCATCCACTGATTACTAACAACAATAAAGGCTTGGACACAACAGAAGATCACACACAACCCACACAAAGATCACATCCAGAGTCCCCAGCATAAGGGATCAGGGAGAGTTCACCACTGGACACCTTCCACATTAGGCCATCTGTCCAAGGCTGAGAGATGAAAGAAATATTCCTGACACATAGAAATAACAGAGAGGCTAATAAAATGAGAAAACCAAAAAAAAAAAAAAAAACATGCCACATCTTAAAAAAAGGGGGGAAGTCCAGAAAATAAGCTAAATGAAATGGAGGCAAGCAGCCTACCAGAGACAGAGTTCAAAATAATGATTATAAGGATGCTCAACGAACTTATGGGGAGAATGTATGAGAATAATGAGAACCTCAACAGCATAAACAAGGACATAGAAACCATAAAAAGAACCAGACAGAAATAAGGAATACAATAACTGAAATGAAGAATACACTAGAAGGATTCAATGTAGATTGGACAAGAGCAGAAGATCGAATTAGCAATTGGAAGACAAGGTAGCAGAATACACCCAATCAGAACGACAAAAAGAAAAAGAATTTTAAAAAATGAGGATAGTTAAGAGACCTCTGGGACAACACGAGCGTAAAAATATCCAGATCATAGGAGCACCTGAAGAGGAAGAGAGAGAGCAAGGGATTGAGAATCTATTTGAAGAAATAATGACAGAAACTTCCTAACCTGGCAAAGGAATTAGACATACACTTCAGGAAGCACAAAGAGTCCCACAAAGAGGAATTCAAACAGACCTACTCCAGACACATCATAATTAAAATGCCAAAGGTCAAAGACAAAAAGAGAACTTAAAAGCAGAAGAGAAAGGAAGCTAGTTCTTACAAGGGTACCCCATAAGAATGTCTGCTGACTTTTCAATGGAAACTTTGCAGGCCAGAAGGGAATGGCAAGAAATATTCAAAGTTATGAAAAACAAGAATCTACAACCACGAATACTCTACCCAGCAAGGCTTTCAATTAAAATGAAGTGAGATAAAGAGCTTCCCAGACAGAAAAAAGCTTAAGAATTCATCACCAACAAGCCAGCATTACAAGAAATGTTAAAGGTCTTCTGTAAAAAGAGAAAGGGTAAAAAAGAAAATACAAATAACAAATATGAATAATAAAATGGCAGTAACAATGTACCTATCAGTAATCACTTTAAATGTAAATGGATTAAATGCTCCAATCAAAAGATGTAGGGTAACCAAATGGATAAGAAAACAAGACCCATACATATGCTGTCTACAAGAGACACACTTCAGATCAAACGACACTCATAGACTGAAAGTAAAGGGATGGAAAAAGATATTTCACACAAACAGAAATGAAAAAAAAAAAGCTGGGTAGCAATACTTATATCAGATAAAAGACTTTAAAAAAAGACTATAATAAGAGACAAAAAAGGGCATTACATAATGATAAAAGGATCAATAAATCAAGAGGCATAACCCTAGTAAACATACTCACCCAACATAGGAGCACCTACATACATAAAGCAATCATTGACTGACATAAAAGGAGATCAATAGTAATACACTCATAGTAGACTTTAACACCCCATTGACACCAATGGACAGATCTTCCAGGCAAGAGAATCAACAAGGAAACAATGGGCCTAAAAGACACACTAGAACAGATGGATTAATAGATATTGAGTATTTTACCCCAAAGTAGCAAAATATACATTCTTCTCAAGTGTACATGGAACATTTTCAAGGATAGACCCATGTTAGGACACAAATCAAGTCTCAGTAAATTTAAGAAGATTGAAATCATATCAGCTGTCTTCTCTGATCACAATGGTATGAAACTACAAATCAACTGCAAGAAAAAAACTGGAAAATACAAAACACATGGAGACTGAAATAACATGTACTAAACAATGAATGGGTTATTAATGAGATCAAGGAAGAAATCAAAAATACCTAGAGACAAATGAAAATGAAAATGCAACGACTCAAATTTTATGAGACACAGCAAAAGCAGTCCTAAGAGGGAAATTCATAGCAATACAGAACTACCTCAAAAAAAGAAAGAAAGACAGACAAACTGACAGAAAAAGAAGAAAGGAAAGAAAAAAGAAAAAAGCTCAAATAAACAATCAACTTTACAACTAAAAGAATGAAAACAGCAAATGAAGCCCAAAATGAATAGAAGGAAGGAAATAATAAAGATCAGAGTGGAAATAAATGAAGTAGAGTCTAGAAAAACAATACAAAAGATCAATGAAACCAAGAGCTGGTTCTTTGAAAGAATAAACAAAATGGACAGACCCTTAGTCCGACTCATCAAAGGAAAAAGAGAGAGGACTCAAATAAATAAAATCAGAAATGAAAGAGGAGAAATAACCACGGACCCCACAAAAATACAATGGGTCATAAGAAAATACTACGAGCAATATATGCCAACAAATTGGATAATCTGGAAGATATGGACACATTCCTAGAAACATACACTCTCCCAAAACTGAGTCAAGAAGAAATAGAAAATCTGAACCAACCAATTACCACCAATGAAACAGAATCAGTACTCAAATCACCCAAAAACAAAGTCCTGGATTAGATGGCTTCACAGGTGAATTTTACCAAACATTCAAAGATTTATCACCTATTCTTCTCAAACAATTCCAAAGATATTCAAGAGGGAAGGCTCCCTAATTCCTTTTATGAGGCCACTATTACCTTGATTCCAAACCAGGACAAGACATTACAAAAAAAGAAAACTATAGAATGATATCTCTTATGACCATTGATGCAAAAATCTTCAATAAAATATTAACAAACTGAATTCAGTAATACATTAAAAATCATACACCATGATCAAGTTGGATTTATTCCTGGAATGCAAGGTTGGTACAATATCTGCAAATCAATTAATGTGATACATCACATTAACAAATCGAAAGATAAAAACCATATGATCATATCAATAGATGCAGAAAAAGTGTTTGACAAAATCCAGCATGCATTTATGATAAAAACTCTCAGCAAAGTGGGAATAAAGTAAACATACCTCAACATAATAAAGACTACATATGACAAACCTACAGCTAACACATACTTAATGGGGAAAAGCTAAAAGCGTTTTCTTAAGGTCAGGCAACAAGACAAGGATGCCCACTTTCAACTCCTCTTCAACATTGTATTGGAAGTCTTAGCCACAGCAATAAGACAAGAAAGAGAAAAAAAGGTATCCGAATTGGAAAGGAAGAAGTAAAACTTCATGACTTTGCTGAGACATGATACCATATAGAGAGAACCCTAAAGATTCCACCAAAAAACTGTTAGAACTGATCAATGAATTCAGTAAAGTAAAGGATTACACAAATATATCAGAAAAAAGTCAGTGCATTTTTATATACCAATAGTGAACTTTCGAAAGAGAAATTAAGAAAACAATCCCATTTATAATCTATCAAAACTATAAAATACCTGGGAATCAAATTAACCAAGAAGGTAAAGACCTGTTTTCAGAAAATTATAAGTCATTGAAAAAAAAAATTGAAGAAGATACAAATAAATGGAAGCATATACCTGTTCATGGGTAGGGAATCAACATCGTTAAAATGGCCATACTACCCAAAGCAATCTATAGATTCAGCAATCCCTATCAAAATACCAATGGCATTTTTCAGAGAAGTAGAACAAATAATCCTAAAATTTATATGGAGCCATAAAAAACCCAATAGCCATGGCAATCTTGAGAAAGAAGAACAAAGTTGGAGGTATCACACTACCTGATTCAAACTATACTACAAGGCTACAGTAATCAAAACAGCATGGTACTGGCATAAAAACAGATACATTGATCAATGGAACAGAATAAAGAGCCCAGAAATAAATCCACACATATACATCACTTAATATATGACAAAGGAGGTAAGAATATACAATGGTAAAGACAGTCTCTTCAATAAATGGTGTTGGGAAAATTGGACAGATACATGCAAAAAAAGAAGCTGGACCACCTTCTTACACATATACAAGAATAGACTCAAAATGGATTAAAGACTTAAATGTAAGACCCAAACCATAAAACTTCTAGAAGAAAATAGGCAGTAAACTCTCTGATATTACTAACAGGAATTTCTTTTCAGATATATCTCCTCAGGCAAGGGAAACAAAAGAAAAAATAAACAAATGGACTACATCAAACTAAAAAGTTTTGTACAGCAAAGGAAATCAACAAAACAAAAAGACAACTGACTGTTTGAGAGAAGATATTCACTAATGATACATCTGATAAGGGGTTAATATCCAAAATATATAAAGAACTTATACAACTCAACAACAAAAACAAACAATCCAATTAAAAAATGGAGAAGACCTGAACAGATACTTCTCCAAAGAGGAAATACAGATAGCTAATAGATATATGAAAAGATGCTCAAGGTCATTAACCAGAGAAATGCAAATTAAAACCACAATGAGATATCACCTCACACTGTCAGAATAGCTATCATCAATCAAAAAAACAAGTGTTGGCGATGATGTGGAGAAAAGGGAACCCTCATACATTGTTGGTGGGATTGCAAATTGGTACAGTCGCTATGGAAAACAGTAGGAGGTTTCTCAAAAAATTAAAAATGGATATACCTTTTGACCCAGCAATTGCACTTCTGGGTATTTATCCAAAGAAAACCAAAACAATAATTTGTAAAGATCTATGCACCCCAATATTCATGGCAGCACCATTTACAATAGCCAAGATATGGAAGCAACCTAAATGCCATCGACAAACGATTGGATTAAAAAAGCTATGGTTCATATATACAATGGAATATTACTCAGACATTAAAAAGAAATGAAATCCTACCTTTTGAAATGACATGGATAGACCTAGAGGTTATTATGCTGAATGAAATAAGTCAGACAGAGAAAGATAAATACCATATGATTTCACTTATATGCGGAATCTAAGAAAAAAAGAACAAACTAATCAAAAACAGACTCACAAATATAGTGAGCAATTTGGTGACGGACAGAGAGAAAGGGTGTTAGGGGTCTGGAAGAATGGAGTGAGGGGTTAAAGAAGTATAGATTAGTAGTTGATAGCTGGGCATGGGGAGCATGGCAAAGGAATGCAGTTAGCAGTAATATGGTGGTTAAGCGGAGGGTCAGGGGAGGGAGGGGGCAATTGGGAGGATCATTTTATGAACTATAGAGATGTCTAACTAATGTACCGTACACTAGAAACTAATTTTAAAAATGAAATGAAATGAAATGAAACAGAAGAGTGGTTGCTGGGGGTGGGGTGTGGTGACTGGGAAATGGCACAGGAATGCTCTAGAGTGATGAAAATGTTTTATAGCTTAACAGGGTTGTGAGTTCCATAGATATATGCATTTGTCAAAATTCATCAACCTATGAATTTCACTGTAGGTAAATTATACCTCAATTTAAAAAAATTGAAATGTCCTATATCGCTATACCCAGAATAACACGCATTAGAAGCATATGAAAGTCCCCAGGGAAAATTTTGCCTAAAGTCAAATGATGTCTATAGAGCACTTACCACATATAAGTTGTTTCACATGCGTATCACTTTTAATTCTCACAATGACCCTATTAGGCCAGCAAAAGCATTATCCCCATTCAGCAAATGAAGACACTGTGACATAAAAGGTTAAATAACCTACCCAGGACCATAGAAGAGGTACTAGAATTCTGTTCAGTGTTCTCCACTACCTCATAAGGCCCTGTTGCTTAGAACAGACATGTTTTAATTTTAGAAAGGAATTTATGTAAATCCATATAAACATTTAAGATTAAGGTTAGTGTTTTGCTTACCCAGTCATATGATGCCAATGCCTTAAGCAAGGTATGTATTCTCTTTCCAGTCTGGTCTTCAAATGTTAAAACACTTATACTGTCCCATGGAAACCACCAATACCAACCACAAGCTGGGATACCCTTTGTCAGTCTATCAGAACTGAGCTTTCTTCTTATCTTGGAAGTTTCCAATTAGTTTTATTTTACTCTTTCAAAATACCGAGCTTTTCCCTATCTAATGATCTCTTTCTCTCTGAGCCCCATGGCACCCTAACTGCCTGAGTGACTGATTTGTCATTTAAAAGTTACCATTTAATGCCTAGTGTGGCCAAGCAATGTTCCAGATGTATATCATCGCAAGGCCCTTCTTCTAGTGGAAGAAGCAGAGGCTCATCGATTTGCCTGAAGGTACCCTGCTAGTAAAGCTGGGATTTGGATGCAGGTCTGTCTTAAGAGAAAACTCGATCCATTATACCCCAGACCACCGTAAAGAGAAACCCACTTCTTATACCTGTGTCCCAATTCCCTAAGCGGAGTTGAGCCCCTCACTAGGTCAAAACCATATCTTACAAATGTTTGAGTTTTCAGAGCCTGTTGGAAGTCAAGAGGAATTCTTTAGCATCCTTACCTGTAGAGAGGGGACCCTGCTGTCAACAGGTTTTCCCACAGAAGCAGCAGTAAAAGAGGCCTCCAGCCAAGGTAAAAGGCGTGATTTGATTACTTCCACACCATCATAATGTCCTCCTAAGAGAATCCACAAATCAGGTCAGTGAGAGAAACTCAGCCACACCAATTCAGTCAGAAGAGCACAAGGAAAAGAAAGAAGAGCTGGATGGGAAAGCACAGGCCATTCTCACCTTCTTGAGCTGTTGTGGTGAGGATCCAAAGAGTTGTCCCTGCACTTTGGCAACTTGTTCAATTAATTCGAGGCAAAGACTCAGATTTTGATCACATGAGTTTGTCTGCAAAGCCAAAAATAGCAGACATCAATGCAATTCTTTACTCTGGGACCCACTACAAGTAGGCAAGGGCCCCCCTTTACACGAGGGCTGTCTGGCTCTGGTAAGCTCCCAGGACAGAGACTGCTGTGTGTTCACCAAAACATAGTTCCCTTTCTTCCTGGGCACACAGCTAGAACACTTTCCCAGCTACCCTAGCAGTTTGTGCAGCCATGTAATTGAGTCCTGTCCATGAGATGGGAAGTGATGTGCGCCACTTCCAGATATGACCTAGAAGAAAACTTAAGTGATTCTCTTCTTTTCTCTCTTTTTCTCATCTGCTAGCCAAGGCAGAGAACCAAGCAGTGGACCCCAAGGACCTAAGGGATGGCGGAGCCACAAGATTTGGAAGTGTGCTAACTAACACTTACAATGACTGTTACGTAACTGAGAAAGTTTATTTGTGGGTGGTAAGCCACTGAGATTTGGGGGTCGTTTTAATAGCAATAACCCTGACTCCCTACTCAATGGAATCCCACAACAATCCTTTTATAAAGTGAATAGACCCTTTGTACACACAATCACAAATCATAATGCTTCCTAATTTACCTGCTTTATTGGTTCTTGACCTCTAAGTTCAATATGTGCATAAAGGACACTACTTGTTAACAGTAAGAAAGTAGCACTGGGCGTGAGATACAGTGGGACAGTAAGACATAAAAGATGGGCCAGGCCACACAACACACGTGCAGACTAGTGGGGGAGACAGGAGAATAGGCAGCTATCCTTCAATCGGAACAGTAGTCTTACATATAGGGCTAAGCACAAGGTCTGCTCAAGAGCCCATTGTCTTGGAAAGTCAGGGAAGTCTTACCAGAGGAAGTAAAAGCTAGGCAAGAAGAAATTAGTAGACTTGGAGAAGGGCTATTTGAATGGCGTGGAACATTTTAAGCAATAAAGAGCAGAACATGAAGAAATCAAGGGATAGGCCTTTCAGTAATTAACTTGTTTCTTCATCGCCTTGGTGAACTTTCACCTTTTCCTATTAGCCAAATCTCTAATCAATTCTAACACTAAGAAAGGAGCCCAACTACATGCAACAAGCAAATAGTATGGGTGTAAAATGCATAGATTGATAGTCATCTCAAGCCTACTAAGCACTAGCACTGGGTGCTTCCTGGGCACACAAATCTTGAGACAAGGAAGCAGGGTACAGGGGATAGAAACTAGAATGAAAGAAAAGTTTACCATAGAGGATCTCTATGCAAAAGTTTACAAGGTTTATAAAAAGCATATCTGTGTCATCAGGGAAAGTTGTTAGGCAAGCAGTAAGCTCCTGTGGACAGAGAACATGCCTGCCCTGTTCACTGTTGTATTCCCAGCCCTGCATTCTAGCATCTCTATCTATTGAAACTCAATAATACGTATTGGATGGATGAATAAATATGAGATAATTCACTCACTTTGGATTTGTTACATACCTCCTAAGTGCCAGACACTCTTAATGCTTTACATATATAAACTCTGTTCAGCCTCACAAGAGTACACAATGAGATACGAGTGTCATTATTATCGTACCGTCTTCAGATGAGAAACTTAGATGCAGAGGGATTAAATAACTCGCCCAAAGTTACTTAACTAGAACAGTGTCAGAACTGAGATTAGAACCCAAGCTGCTAGTTCCAGAGGTGCTGGTAACTAGCTCTGCTGTAGCACTTATTTCTATTGTAGCCATTTGTCTCTGTCTCGTCCTCTATCCCCTTCTCCTAAGAAGACTATGAGGTTTTTAAAAATGACTTAATCTTTTTCATGTTTGTATCAACTACCACTAATATCCATTGCAAATTGAAGGGCCCAACAATATTTATTGGATGAATGAATGAATGAGTACTTAACGGCATAATATTGATATGATCGGAAACTTTTGGAACCCACAGCCTGAACAGGTATCTCCACTCCTTCCTCGTTGAACCAGCAGCTCTTCGCCCTTGCTGTTTCACTCCTGCATTTATCACACTGACCTTCAATTCCCCCGTTACAGCATTTTGCCCCCTGGCTAGACCATGCCATGTGCTAACTGGACAGAGAACGGGCAAGGGAGTCAAATAGAACTGAATGAGTGTCTCAGCTCTGCTACTTGTCACAAGTTCTGTGTGATCCTGCACAGGTTACTCAACCTCTCTGAGCCTATTTCCTCTCCAGAAAAAAAATAAGTATAAATAATGCCTTGCAGAGTGTTAGGAGAATTAAATCAAAACAGTGCATATTCAGCACCTCAGAGAGAGAAGGGGTTCAACAACTGGAACCTACGAGGTGGTGTGCAGCATTAACAGGAGCAATGGGCTCAGGATGAAGGCAGACCTTGGTGCTAATCTTTTCTCCATTTATGAGCTGCATTCCCTTAGAAAATAGATTTTAAATAAGAGCCTCCGTTTACTCATGTGTAGGAGGTGGTTGGTCTCACAAACTAACTTAGGTGCAGAGTAGAGGAGGTACACAATGATCAGAAGTATTATTGTGGTATTATTACTATAGGCTCCTGTGCCTTGCCTAGTACCTGGTACAAAGCAGGTGCCCAAAGGAATGTTTGCCAAATGTCTGAATTTACAACTTAAATAACAAAAGAGAATAGACTGTCAGATAGTTCCTGGTCCCAGGACATGTCACAACATGCTGCAACTTCTAACACAAAGCATTGCATAAGAGACTCGAGTTTCAGTAGGGTCACATTACTCTACCAAACACGTACTCACACAAAATAAATAAAATAAAGATATGAACAAATTATACTGTTTTCTAATTCCAAAGCACAGACTCTCCAACTTCAATCATTATAAATCATTGAGTTCTTATTATATGGAAGGTCTTGGGCTGCCAGCTCAGGACACAAAACCACATTAAAAAAAATTTTTTTAAGTTGCCTGGTGAGCAATGAGCTCACCAACTGAAGCAGTGGGATGGAGAATGGGAAACACACAAGGGTTAAATAATTACCTAAGAGTTTAGTAAGTACTCTAGGTGGGTAATGAGCTGTAGGAGGGACAAAGCACTCTCTGGTAAAGGGTGAGAAGTAAGAGAGTAGGGCATGACAAGTGGAGGAACAGCAGGTACCAAGGCAAGAAGCAGCAAGGTGCATTACAGGGGGAAATGAAATACAGGGTCCAGAGACCAAATAAAGAAAAACTTCATTTACCACATGAGGGCCTCTGGGCTTCATCCCACCACTGAAGGATGTAATGGGGCAAGTAGATGAGGATGGGTATGACATAGTCGCTTCGTTTTACAAAAATCAGTTCTGGTAGGAATAGACCAGATAGAGTTTGGCTGAGAGATGCTGAGGACTGTGCAGACGCCAAGGGTCCCACAAAGGTCCTTTCTAGACCCCTAATCATATCTGTGTCAGCCAAGATCCTAGTGATGTATTACTTGAGGAGGAAGTCGGGAGGTTTAGAAAAGGCAAGTGTGAGAAGGATGACGCTGTTTTGGAACAGTTAAGATACCTGCAGGACCTTCAGATGAGATGTCTAGTCATAGTACCTAACAATTACTGAGCACCTACTCTGTGCCAGCGAGGCACTGTGCTAAGAAGTGTAAATACAGTTTCTTTTAGTCCTCAAAACAACCCTACAAATTGGATACCATCCATCATCCCAAATTCACCAATGAAAAAACAAGATCCTAAGTAATTTGAAAGAGACAGTGGTCGAACTAGAACCTAAACCCATTCCTGTGGCCTCTAACACTGCAGCAGAGATCTTGACCATGAGGCTTTACCAAAAAAAGAGTTGGAAAATCAGTCTAGAGCTCAGGAGAGAGGTGGGTTGGAGCATAACTTTGGAAGCCTTCAGCAGGTGGACAGAGTGGAAGCCGTGTGCATAGATAAGATCACCAGGGAGAGTACAGAGTGGGCCGAGGGCCGGGCCCGGCAGAGGGCAATTTTGGTAATTCGGAAATGGGCTGAGGAAGAAGAGCTGATGACTGAAAAACAAAACAAAAGCAGTGAGAAATAAGAGGACAGTGAGAAAAAGATGAGAAGAACCAGGAAGGCGAAGGAGATGGTTTAGTCTCTGCTTCACTCGTACATTTATGCTTTCAACGAATCTTTATGGAGGGAGCTACTGTGTGCTGGATGCTAGGGACACAATGATGTAGGAGATAGTCTCTTACCTTCAAAGAATTTGTAGCCTAAGATAAACATGTCAATGCATGCAAAACCAGGTACTGCGTGCCATAATAAAGGCAGAACCAGATTTTGGGAGTGAGGCTCAAAGGAGGAGGTGGTAAGAAGCCAAGAAAATTCAGTAAAGCCTTCACTAGAGGAGATTTGTGGGCTCCAATTCCAAGAAATTCTAAATTGCTCTAGTGTGGGGCCTGGGCACTGAAAAATTTTTTAAGTTTTCTAGATGATTTTTATATGCAAACAAGATTGAGAATCATGGCATTAGTGGGAAGTGAGATCAATTTAGTAAGGTTCAGTCAGCCTAATCCTTTAAGAAAAATTAAGAGAAAAGAGTATCACAATTACTAAAGAACAGTGAAAACTTGCTTCAGTTACAAAAGCCTAAGGGTGTTCATGTGAAGTAAAATGCATTGATTTCTGTGGATAAATTTTAAAAACATTGTTCTAGGGAATAATGCTTTGTCCCATGTCGAAAATCACTGGTCTGAGAAATGAATAGCCACAAAAATGACCCCTCAAACAGCCGTATCAAAGTTGGGTTGGAGGTGGGCACAGGGAAAGCAGGGAAATCAATAGAAATATGCCATGTTATAGGTGTGGAACATAAACAAGTCACCTTCAAACTTATTCTATGGCCTCATGCAGATAGGAAAACAAGAGGTAACAAAAGGAGTAGAATATTCAGGAATATAACTGTCAGCATTATTAACATAAATAGAACTTGTTCTTTTAAAGCTACTAACCCTGTCCAACATATATGGGTTACTCTCCTCCTTTTGTATCATGATGGCTGTAAAAATAGAGTCTTGTTAGGGGCAGAAAGCTCTGGACAGCATTAAGCTACTATGCCTTAGTCTGCAGGTATTTTTGCAATGACGTTGCTTGAGATCTGCCGTAAACATTCTCTAGAAGCTGGCTTTTTTTCACATGTAAGAAATGATGGGAGCTTGAATAAGAGCAAAAGCAGCTAGAGGGGAAAGGTGGGAGATACTTGACAAATATTTAAGAGGTAGAGTCCTAAGGGCTTGATGAACCCATTTTTAAGGTGAGATGGAGAGGAAATAGCCCAGGTTTCTGACTTGGGCCACAGACGTGATTGTGATGCCATTGCCCAATCCAAGGCCACAAGCAGAGAGAGCCGGCAAGGCTGGAGAGAGGGTAACTAGTCCTGTGTGGTTCGTGTGGGTTAGAGGATGTAGAGCTTCCACATGGAACTGACTGGAAGGCAGGTGGACACTCAGGTCAGGAGCTCTGGCAAAGGCTGATGCTAGAGATAGACTTAAGAGTCACCAGCATCTGGGAAGCTAAAGCCATAAAATTTGATACCATGTGTCAACTGCTGCAGAAGAAATCAAACAAAGACTAGGGAAAAAGAGACCAAACTTGACTGGCCACGAGGTAGCCTCTAATGACTGTTACGAGAGCTATTATAGCAGAATAATGGGGCAGGGGGTTACTTGGTGTGCTTCCAGATTGTTCCAGGTTGAAGAAGAAATGGGATTTGAAGAAGCAGAAGCAATGAGGACAGAAGGACAGATTACTCTTTCAAGAAATGTCAGAGTATGGGAAGGGATAGCAACAGCACAGCAGCTTTGTTCTCACCCCTTCAGTGTCACCGATGGCCCAGACAGAAGCTCTTGGCCCATTGAGCCTAAATGTTGCCTAATTCCCAAGGTCCTTCATACAACGTCCCCATACAACCTAGCCTGCCTTACTCCTCCCACAGCGCCTCTCTCTACTCCAGTCACTGTCGTGCTTTGTCATTGTACTCAGCACGTGTGCTCCAGAATGACCACCGACCTTTGATCCCTTTCACTTCCTTCTGAGCAGCCTTGACCTTATTAACTTTCCACATGGAGTCTGATCATCCATGCCATTACCAACGGTTCTCTCCTACCTGATATTTTATTCCTAACCTTGAATCACCTCCACAACATGAAGGAAAAAAAATTAATAAAATTTGTCACTAAACATTTGAACCAACTTGCAAACTTTGCCTTGAAAAGCTCTTAAAATCCATCAATATGTATTTCAGTATGAAATACAGTTATTTCCACTTTAAGAAACTTCAGTCCACACAACAAAATATGCTTAATATGTATTAAATAAGAATTAAATAGTACAAAAGGATTCATCAAAATAGTCCTTTAAAATATGAGTCTAATACATTAAATGGTTTACCTGACTTTTATTTTTTTAAAAAAAAATCAATTTAAATATATTTACATAAAACAAGAATGCCATTCCAAACCCTCCAATTCGAGAATCTGGAGGTGAGCAAGAAAAACACTATCTTAGTCGGAGGGGTGGCATTTTGCATGCAGCTCCTTCAGCTGGCCATGGAAATTCACACATGGAAAACAAAAGCCTGAAAGCAAAAACAGTCCCATATGCAGCAGCCTTTCAAGTAGCTCTGCTCCCCAAATCAACCCTTTAGTCTACATCATGGCTGGCTTTGCCACATGCTACCTCCACAGCAAAGTTTTAAAACCAAAATGCTGAATTTTAGATATAAGAAAAAATAAGTTTATATGTACCTCAACAATTTAGCAAAAGCTTCTATTTAGGGCTTCTCCGCTGGATTTTAGTGTTCCAGGCCCCAGTTAATATTCCATCAGATCTCTTTCATTGTTATTCTCCTTAAATATTAAACCATGATGATCTTTACATTAACAAGTTTGTCCAAGATGAAAATAAGAAAAGTCAAATTAAAAGTTGATAGCCCCTCTGCTAAAATCAAAAGAACCTGCCCCAATCACTTAATTTCTCCTATGGCCATGAATTCATTATTAGTAACCGTGGCAGGGACGGTAGCACCAATCGTATATTCCGAGCGCTTTCCATTTCTCAGGCTCCCCTACAATTAGGCTGAAGCCACGTGATCCTGACCAAGGAACGATGAGTCAAAGTGATGTGTATGATGTAAGAGTAGTGCTAGTTCCTCGCTCCCTCTCTTCGCCTGCAGACCTTCGAGGCCCTGTAATGAGATGGCCGCTCCACCAGATGGAGGGCTCCCGAAACTGAGCCTGGGACGGAGAGAGTTGCCATCAGACTTCGCAGGATGAGAAATGAACCTCGGTTAACACTGAGACACTAAGATTTGGGGTTTTATTCGTTACTGCAGCATCGTCTATCTAGTAGAGAGGAAAATGTCCTGAAGGGAAGAAAAACGTTCTTTATAAATTTACAAATTAGAGCGAATCCTCAAAACGTAGCAGTGTATTGACAAAGAGGGAGGGGTGAAGGCCACAAGGCAATCTGAAGACACTATAGCAACCACATGACCTTTTGTACTAAGAATTAGGCATATGTTGGCAGAGAGGCAGCCTCTAGTTCAAACGCAAAGATTATTCTAAAACAGAAGAGAAACCTCTTTAAGGCTCCTTTCTATGTGCTAATATTTAATACGCTGTTTTCACTTGTTGGTGCAGATTTCTATAACACAAGAGGAGGGTAAGGCAAGAAAAAGCATTACCAGCTTGTCTTACCATCCCCATTCACATATCAAATAATCAAAAGTTTCCAGATCCTGGGTCTATTATTTTACTTTAAGAAATGTAAGCCCATCCTATTTTAGGGATGGGGTTATCAAGGGTTTAGTAAACTCTTACCATATACTACCATAGTTACATAGAGTGCATTTTAAAAGTAATAAATCTCAGAGCATCTGACCAAAGTTAATTAACTCCCTAGTCCACAGGACTCAGAATGGAAACATAAGCATCTCAGAGGGAGGAGAGTTTCAGCCCAGAGTTGACCTCCAGGTGCTGTTAACCTTGTCAGGAGGATAATTTCTCATCTTAACATCTCTATGGAGCAATGAGGTAATCAGAATCCAGTTCTGCACAGGTCATTACATAACCTTTTCACAGTTGACCAATAGCCCCATGCAGATGTAGCGTGATAAATTGGGGGCACTGGGGACAGCATCCTCATACAAGAACCTTAGGACCATTCTCAGAGTCTTTGACCTTGTTCATTAAGTGTGCCAGCATAGTTTACAAGAGGCTGATTCACATCATCTCTTGCCTAAAGTATCTCCCAGTCCTGTCCATTCTCCCTAGTGTTGCCTATGTCCCGTGGTGCAATAGCTAGAGCAACCTTTCCAAAACACAGTCCAAACACATGTCCTCACTGCACAATGCTTTTAGTTTCTCCTTACTGCCCTCAGGATCAAGTACAAGGCCCTCCACCCTCTGGCCCTCACCACCCCACCTCCTCAGCTTTATCTCACTTCCACTCTCTGCCTTGAACTATTCAAATATCCCAGCCTTTTTACACTCCCGTGCTTTATGCACATGCTGTTTCCTCCATCCTTCATCCTCTTCTCCAATTAGAAGTTCACTATTAAGATGCACTTGACCTTTCTATTCCTAGCACCTAGCACAGACAGGTACAATGTAAGCGCTGAAAAAAATATCTGTTGAATAAATTAATAAATATGCACTACAAAAAGTATAAATATAGAATGTCTCGCTGAAATCTTTACACATAGCAGAAGCTAAGTAACCATTTGTTGAATGAATTATTAAGCTCTTAATAATCGGCTCAGTTCTTGGTTGAACAAGAAGGGATTCTCTATGGCTCTTTCAACAACATTCTCAATAACCACAAAGGAGGAAAACAATTCTGAAAGTTATGTGTTCACACCAAGCTGTCACTGAACATTCAGTCGAATCTAAGTTTTAAAGGCCAAGTAATGCAATAATCCAGCATCAAAAAAAAAATGAGTTGGCAATGTTTGTTATTGTTTTTATGATTTGTTTCAAAAGCCAACATATGGACAGTGCAGATATAGAACATGTCTGTCACCAGAAACTTTTATTGGACAGCTTCGCTTTAGAAAAAATAAGGCAGCCAGTATTGCTATAGTGGATTGAGCAAGAAACAGAGTAATAGATGAGGTCACAGAGTTTAAAGGAACACAACTGTGTAGGGGTTTGATGGCCTTAGGAACTGCGGCTCTTATTCTGAGGGACATAGAAAGTGTGGAGGGTTTTGCCAGAGGAGTAACTCGCTCTTATTTGACATTTAGAAGAATTGCTTTGGGTTACTATTTATGTAATAATCCAGACGAAAGCTGTTTGAAGGTGGACAAGGGTGGTAGTAGTGTGGTAGGGTGGTAGGAGATGGTGAAAAGTGCTCAGGTTCTGTGTGAATTTAGAAGCTGGCACCAATAGATTACGCTGGTGAAAAAGATATAGAGTGGTTCACGATAAATTAGGAAAGAGGTCTGTGTTTGGGGCATTGGAGAGGTAAGGTCTGTTTTGACTTCGAAATGATGGCACAACTAAAAATGCCCGATGCTCAATTGGAGAAATGAGAGTTCAGACGAGAATAGCCCCTGAATATAGATATGAGATTCATCGGCATACGTATAAGAGAAGTAGGAATGGAGGTAGAAGAACAGCCACAAGAGGGAAGCAGGTTAAGGCAAGGAGAAAAATAAGGGTGCCATAGTCAAATGCGACAGATGCCAGAGAGTTGGATAGAAATGATGGGAAATGAACATAAACTTTGGAAAGACATTGGTCTCTGAGAGAGCAGTTTCTACTTCGTGTGTAGGACTGGGCGAGAAGCTGGGTTGAAATGGTTTCAGTGAGAACAGAAGAATGGGATGGGCCACTGTTAATCGGAAGGAAAAATACAATAAATTTTGGCATTTCTCACAGGTAGTTTCTAAAATAGTCATTTAATTTGGTCCAGCCTAGTGTCATTTGTGTTAAATGTGTCCTGTGACAAACTAACATGCTTTTTAAAACTTGGAGTTTATTTAGGCCACGGGGCAATAAAAAATTTTTGTAAGAGCTTGTTTTAAGGAGGGTAAATATATGTATCAAGATTTGTTATTCTCAACCTTCTGAGACTAGGTGACAAGTAGGCACTGTTAAAGACCGCAGGGGGACCCCAAGGCTTTTGTAATAAAGAGGTAAATTTTAATTTTCCTGCCATCTTGATGGAGAATAGTTCTTCAAAAGTGGGCAAAGCCATAAACACTAAACACTAAGAAGGAAGGCTGAGAAGAAAGCTGTAGCTGTTTTTTGAGCTCCGCCCAACCTCCACCTCAGGAGCCTGGTTAAAGGGTGAATGAGAAAGCCCAAGGGACTCAGCACAGCCGCCAGTTGCATTTTTCCTGGTAAAACTTGAGAAACAAGCTGAGCTAGACTCAAAAACCTGAGATCCCAAAAGGAACTTTATGTATGACATAATCCAGTCTCTCCCACCTAAACAGAGGAGGTACTGAGACCCAGAGAGATTAAATAAATGGCCCCAAGTCGTTCAGCTAATTTGTTCTATGCAGAGCGAGACCCAGGATATAGTGGCGCTAATTTCAGATCCCTGGCTCTGTCTGCCTCACCGCTATGTAAGAGTGACATTCTCCTAATTTAAGACGGACTGACTGAATGTAAAGCAAACTCAGCACTGGAGTTCTACCTTCCGTCCGGCGGGGAGGCGGGGGGAGAGTAATGGGAGCTGGCATGGGAGTGGGGATTAGGAAGCTTTGAACAGCGCTCTGAGTTTGACGACAGAATATTGGCTTCTTACAAATGCCCTGGCAACAAGCTTTCTGAAATCTGCTTTGGTGTTAAAACTGTGCCTTACATTCCGCACTGACCAGCATAACAGTGAAACCTGCAACGTTGACAAGTGTTCGATTCACTCACCTCTTAGTAATAAATCCTGGGTGTATTTTCATGAAACTCTATTCTGTTACAACCCCTGGGATCCTCAAGAGTAGGAGACATAGAGAGGCGGGGGCGAAGGGGAGGTTATAGTAAAAAATAATTCGAGTTGGGGGTACTGGGGTGGATTGCTGGAGGAGAGGGATGGGAGGGAGGGAGCCAGCTTGACCAGACCCCAGGCAGACAGCAGGTCTTCCTCGTTGCGAGGGCCGCCAGAGGCCTTGGTTACCACTGAAAGGATTGTGCTCTCCACTGCTCCACTCCTAGTCTCGAGCTCCGCCCGCCGCGCCACCCCAGCGCCTCCTCGTGCGGCAGGAGAAAAGGGCGCCGGCAGACACCTGCTGGTCCTTCCCTCCAAGCGATCCCAGTCCGAGGCTGGGACCCTGGTAGGGCTCTTAACCGCCGGGACTTTGCAAAGCGGCCACTCTGATTCCAGCCCTAAGAAACCCCGGTCGAAGGCCGTGCAATGAACTAGGGCGGGGGTGGGGGGAGCCCCGGGAATCTCCCGCCCCGACTCACGCTGTACTCTCTCTGCCAGCGCTCTAGCTTTTCAGGCAACGATCGTAAAAATTCGTTGGAGACCAGTTTCTTCAGGTTTTCCGCCATCGCTCACTTATCCGCTCGGCCCCACTCTGAGAGATGGAGACGTGGAGGGGACGAGTCGGTGGCCTCCGCAAGACTGCGGGGTGATATGGCCGGAAGGGTGTTATCTTCCTAAGGAGCTCAGAGCGCGGCCGATGTTTCCATCCTCCCCCTCGGGTTGGACCGGGCAGGGTTCGGGAAGCCGGGGGAGGTGCCCTGGGCCGCAGCGGCCGAGCCTCATCCGCTGCCCGGTACGGTTTCCTGGCTCCCCCGAGGCTGCCTTGAGCGCTGCCCATAAATACCCGGTCGATTATTAAACAAACCTTGACGTGGGCGGGCTGCTGCTAGGGACGCGCGCCTCCGGCGTCTTGGCAACGCCCGGGTCGCCGCCCAGCCCCCTTGCACCCTCTCTCCACCTCGGGCCCAGACACTTTCCTAGTTTTTTTGTTGGGGAGCGGCGGGTTCCAGGCACCCGCCAGGGTGCGCAATAGTTGCCGCTCCTACTGCTGCTGCTTGCTGCTGGCGAAGGCGAGGGCGCCCCATGCCGCTGAGATTCCGGGTTGGGTCAGGGGCCTGAGGACACCAAGACTTATACAGATGGCAGCTGCGCGAGACCCCCGCCGTGTGGAATGGGGCGGGGAGCGGGGCTGGGAGGGTCAGCAAAGGTGGTTTCTTCATGTACGTTTTTGGTTAGGAAAGCTCGTTTAGGCACCTTTATTCTTTCACTTCTTAGGCCTTTAATTCTTCACTTGTAACACCAAGGGCTTGCCTATATGAAATTCGCTTTAACTAAAATTTCAACTCTTCCTGCTTCTATCTTTTGCTTTGTTACTTGGTCCACTGAGTGGGTGCCCAAATCAACGGATTTTAGCTCCAGGATGTTCACAAATTTAAATTAATCCGTCAGTCCAAACCGAGTTCAGTCCTAGTTTGACACTATTTCAAAAGGATGTATTAATCTGTAATGACAGCTTGAATTACTTAATGAAAGCGTTTCAACCACCGTTAAGCACTTTAGAAGCCCTTATTTTATATGCCATCAAAAGACGTACTGATTGCAAATCATCCTTATCTGATATTCATTAAAACAGTAGGGTGGTGCAGAGCCTAAGCTCACTAGTTTAATTCAATTTCTTTTCTCTAGGGACTTGAAAATATATGAAAATCGCATATGTGAAAGTACCGTAAAATTCAGAACTTTCACCACCTCTTTTCATTTCTCTTAACTACAGTGGTTTTACTGTCCTCTAATAAAAATGAGAGGATCATTTTTGGAACCCGTGTTCCTACTATTTTCTGTAGATCACAAAATGACTATAAGGGTAACGTTATTCTATCATAGTAGGATAATAATTACTAAAGTAAAAAATACCAAAAAAACCCCACTAAATATTCATGACATTTTTTCTTTAAAAAATATAAAGGGAATAGAAAAAAACTCACGTATTTCTTAATTTGGAGCCAATAATTGCATATTTCAATAGGCAGTTGGAAACTTTGAATGGATTTATTTACATATTCATAAAAAATAAGTTGGAATATTTATGTCAGACCAGGAGTTAAATTTTTCCCTTGCTGTGGGTACTTTAATTAACCTGTAATTATTGATTTCATCGTCTGTAAACAAGGTATAATAGTCCTTCGTAGAATTATTATGAGACTAAGAATTCATGTGAAGTACTTAGTATAGTGTTTCGCATATCTATGCTTCATAAATGCTATGGTCACTATTACTACGTATGTAGATCACAGTATTATATTTAATATAGAAAATTAGGAAACAATCTAAATCTCCAACAGAGTAATAATGGCTGAGCAAATCATTCAATGCATTGTGGCACAATAAAAATCCTATCATTGAAGACTAGGAATTCTCAAGGCATAATGTGAAGTAAAAAGAAGCAGGACACTAGATTACATATATTGTGTTATTTTATGCAATGTGAACAAACCCAAGGTATGATTATGGGTGATTTTAATTTGCTCCTTTATACTTTTCTGATTTTCC
Organism: Eonycteris spelaea; assembly: GCA_003508835.1. NCBI lineage: Eukaryota > Metazoa > Chordata > Mammalia > Chiroptera > Pteropodidae > Eonycteris > Eonycteris spelaea. The sequence goes on along the minus strand of PUFA01000049.1, from coordinate 7,420,373 downwards.
AAATTTCTACCATGAACACAATTGCTTTAATGAAAAGATACTTAGAAATCAAACTACCCAAAAACTTTACCACCCTCAGAAAAATGTTAGCCAAATATCATTATTTAAGCTGACTCAAAACAGAATATGCGTTACCAAATGTTCCTATTACTAATGTAATAATAAGACTTATAGAGCTAAGGATAGAATGGATCTTTGAAATCCCTTTAGAATATGCTACCTGATGTTATTTATCTCTACAGTGCTCCAGTGGCACAACTAGATTTAAACCCTTGAGGCCTGCAGTCATTTCCTGTACCTCTTGGTTTCCCTAGAACTCTTGAGTGGTTGTAAATAGTTAAGAACTTTTTATAAATAACAAAGAAGCATAGTATTCAATGACTCAAAACAAAGAAAACGTGTTTACATATTCATTATTTACCACTGCGTTACTTCCAAAAAAGGATCTGAGATGGCTTACAAAGACTTGTAGAAATGTTGTTACCTTAGAAATATTTTTAGTGGAAAAAGCAAATATGCCTCAACTTTAAGCCTATGTACTGAAGTTGAGCCTCATTTTACATTTATTTCTGAGCTTTGTAGAAGCCAAAGCAGAAAGGAAAATGAGTGTTACAACTGATTTTTAAACATACCAGTTCTTTAAATGGAAATGCTTTTTCTGTTACTAATTCTGAAATATATTTATCCCTTTCCAGAGTATAGAACAACAGGGATGTAGGTGTCTTTAATAACCCTTTTTTAAAGAAAATAAATGATTTTATATGATTGTTTCTTGCAGTCACCTTTGATCAATGTCAAGGGGTAACACTAGAACATACGTCATCAAAGAGAGGGCCAAGCAACTGACACCCCATTTCTTAGTTCTGGTGATGTTACTTGCTATAAACTTAGAAATTCCATACCTGTAAGAATAAGTGAACATCCTCATAAGTGCCCTAATGACCATACCCTCGCAGAGCTTTTATGGGTGCTGGATAGCAATCAATTAAAGAAAGAGCTAGAGCCTGGCATGCAAACAGTCTGTTTCTGATTTAAGAAGAACCCATATGCTTCAAATTACAAGCATGCAGTCAACAAGGTAGAGATTCTGTTCAAAGAGTTGGTAAGCCTACTTTTTTTACATATATGAAAGAAAATAACCAATAAGGTTCTATTTAGAGAATATTTTGATGTTCTAATTTTGTCCCAATTTGATTTAGTACATTATCAACTATGCAATTATGTGGGAAGAAAAGATAAAAATCAAACCCTTCTCTTTGTGATACACTTTTGGATATCTTGGAGATGTTGAAAGGACAACGAATTTGGAACATGAACGCTCTTGCTGAATCTCATATTCTGCCAATAGTGGTTTCTCATGACTTATACATAAGTCTTTAATCACGAGCCTCATTTTTTTTCCACCTATATAAAAACATGGACTAAGTTCTAAGATCTCTTACAGTTGTGACATTCTTTATTGCCAGTTGGTTTTTGTTTTAGCTTGAGTTTTTCTTTTCTTTTTTTACATAACGGTTAGGGTTCAAATTGAGTAAATCTGCCCTTTGTTTCAGTTTTTGGTTTACAGTTGAGTTCAGGTCAATCCTTGATTCTGAGAGCATTAGCTAATCACCAAAAGTTGAGCATCTTTTTTTCCACAAAATGCCTCAATTTTTATTTTTACAAAGGAGGCGCATAATGCAAAATGAAAACAAGTGGAACCAAAATGTTTTACACTCTGATTAAAAATATAATCATATTGAGATTATAATTATAAACCAGACAGTTTCTGTGCAGCAAGGTCTGATTTCAACTGAACCTCAGCTAATTTAAAAGTCATTTCCCTATAAAGGGCACCACTTTTAGGTTCGTCCTCAACATCTGCTTTTTTCTCTGAAGTTCTCCTCTATAAGGATGGATGTTCTGTTTTCGTTTGATAAGCAGCTCAAACGCCACTACTCTTTTCTTTCTTTGCTTCACACCTCTGCACCAAGTTGCTTTCAATCTTAACTAAGGCAGAAGAAAGAGAACCAAGCATACTCAATTCCTTCTCCAAAGTTAATGCAAGTAATCAATTAGGAAATCCTTATTTCCTAATTTTAGATTTTTGAAGAAACAGTTTGTAGGGAGAAGTCTGATGAGATTATGAAGGCACAGGAACAAAACTGTTTGATTCCTAGAATAGACTATTAAAATCCCTTCAAACGGTGTTCTTTGTTTCCAGTTGAAGAATGTCCCATACAAACTTTCTGGCTCTTTATAAAAGCAAATGTCTGGAAATCCTTTGATTACTTCACGTTTCATGTGTACTAAGAGCCATGCCTTCATCAATGTGAGAGCATAGCTGGGTGATATGATTTGAAAGCAAGTTTCGTGCGACGCTGCAAGGAGTGCACAGATCTTCCACGTGTTCCCTGGGCGTCTTTGGAAATGCCGCTTGGTATTTCCCACTTGAAAAATCTTCTAGACTTAAAAACGTCTGCCACATGGAATATAATGATGCTCAAAACAGTATTTTGTCTCTCCCTCATTTGTAGCAGCACAATGCAACAAAAATAACTGAATGCTAAAATGTGTTACAGCAGTAATCTGTACACACTCTTTCTCAGATGGTTGCTCGAAAACGAAGCTCTCCCCTTCCTCTTCCTCACTACCAACAGTCAACTTGATCCTTTTTGCCTCTGATATTATTTCATGTGGCACTGAGCATGGCTGGAAGAGTCCCTACTCAACTTGATCACCCTATTTTGACACTTAGTAAGAGGAAAGCTGAAGCTAATGGGGTTGATCCATTAACAACAATAAAGTCACCCAGTTCAGGGACAGTTTTGAAGATGTGGTGTTCACTCCAACAACAAAGCTATCGTCTATTACACGATACCATACCTTCTGTACTAGCTGTTCTGAACCTTGAGAATTGTCTGATGATTTTTCATGAAAGGTATGGACAGGATTTTCTTCTTTACCACAAAGAGTAACAAGACATTCCTCCTCTGCACTGGATATACTATCTTCTTTCCCTTGAACCAGGTTCACTAAAGCTTTGTAAGATTTTAAAATAATTTTTTCTTTAAGCAAGAGATGCTGCTATCCTTCCCAAATAGAAGCCAATCCAACTTTCGCTCTCCTTTCCAGAGCTGGAATGACCAAATAATGATTATCTTGTTTGTCCTCAAATAAGTCATCTTCATTGCAATCCAGTGTTTCACTTGAAGAGTTTATGTTGTCAAGATCTGTTACTTTAAATGAACTCAGGCAATCTGAATTTAAGGAGTCCTGAAAAAGTAGCAGTACTTGTTCATTTCCAGTTAATAAAGTCATCTATGAGTACTAACCTGATTTTTTCCCATTTAGCAGCAACCTGAAAGTTCTTTCTCCCAAACGGCACAAGCATCACTAGACCTACGAGATACAAGGAAAAGGAGGTCTCCACCGAATCCTAAGTTGAAGTGCACAAGGACCTCCACATGGAAGCTGGCATATACTTTTAGAAGTCCCATTTTGGAACAAAATCAGCTGATCGTTTTTGGTAAGGGCAATCAGAGACATTCTTAGCTGCTTGTTGACAATCTCGGTTGCACAGACATGCACACAAGTTATCACACTGCTATAAGCAGGAGGGATAATGTATGTATTGCTTATTACTCCTTCACCTTCAAGGGAGTATAGGCAAAACTTGGTATTCCAAAATGCATAATGTGATTTTGAAAGCTTTGGGGTACATTTTTCCTCAGATAAATAGTATTTCTTTTGTCCTAAAAAAAACCAATACCTAGATTTTCAATCTCCCCTGCCCACTCAATAGAGGAAAAGTTGACGGATACAGTAATAACATTGCCAACTTGGAAAGAAATATAAAAGAATGTTTTGCCATGTTTCTATAAAATTAAAGGGCCATTAAAGACCCTTATGCAATCCTTCAACTCATGGCCTAGTCTAAAACTCAAACACTTTTAAAATTTATTGGTACTGTAAAGAAACAGTAGAAAATATTTGAAAACATTATTCTTTTCATTTGCATTGTATAACAATACAAGGGAGGTTCATCCCAGTTCTGAAATCTGACACACAGTTGCAACACATAATTTTTAAATAAGAGTTTTCTTCCTTTATGTTAAAGAATCCAGTGACTTCTGAACAAATGTTCTTGTCCTCTGTCAAATACCATTCCTTTCACATGTAATATGGGTATTTCTGCAAGCCCTTTATCCTCAAAATTTCCTTTAGACAATGGAAAAACAAGAACTTCCCCATTATAGCATATGGGCCTTTCTTGTTTATTAGGCAACATTGTTTGTTTGCTCGTCATTCCACAATATCACGTCTTTGTGTTGCTCCAAGTTTCTAAAGCAAATTGATTCCATTCAATGGTTGTAAACCTAAAAATGAAATAAGAAAAAAAATGTCTATATTCCAAGTGCCTTCTCTGTACCAAGTACTGTTGGAATTTGGGCTCACTCCTCCCAACATCATTATGCCATAGGAACCATTATTCCATTCTATAGATGGGGAAATGGAGGCATGGAGTTTAAGGATCTTCTCAAAGGCCTACAAATAGGGGCCTCTGACAGAGCTAGGATTCAAACCTAGGCAGCCTCAGCATGAGGGGCCCTGTGGCCTGTGGTTGCCACTTTCCCAAGGCCCCAACTCAGTTGCAGTGTCCTGAAGGCTCCAAACCTCCCACCACTACACTGCTTCCTGGGAGGGCCAGCAGAGGCTGCACGGAGCTCAGAGGAAGCAGAGCCTGAAGAGCCGGCCAGGAGGTTACCTAGGGAGGCAGAGCCTCTGAGCATCTTTCTTGAATACAATTTATTCTAAATGCTTACTGGAATACTAATATACCTAACTTCCAGAAAATAAACAAGGGATTTGTCTATAGTTGCACTTTTAATCAATTTAAACCTAGTTCAAACTGACAAAAATCTTCCTAACTCCCCCAACCCCTGGAGCTCATCATTATCTTCTTTACGAATTCTCTTTAACTTTTGGACATGTTAATATTGTTGCAATTATCACAGGATATTATACTTATTTGCAGGCCTCATATATAAGCTTGTGAGCTTCTTGAAGAAAAGGAAGAGGCTTATTTACTTTATATCTCCAGCATAGCAACTATTCAGTTTGTTAAACTGAATTGTTAACAAAAAGGAAAAGGAAGGGCGGAAGGGAGGGAGAGAGAGAAAGGGAAGGAGAAAGAAGAAAAGATGATGATTGGCTGCTTTATATCTGATGTCATAATCCCTTGAGTTTGAAGAAAGCAAATTTAATAGCCAGTTGTTCTATGGCATCACAATTCTATGCCCCAGTCATATAAGCCATTTGTTCTAGAGAAGTATAATGTGCCCAACTTCAGAATGGAATAGGCTTTCTGAAAGTCCTAGTTTTGCCCACTCTAAATTTGACCTACATTTGTCAATTGGAGAGATTTTTAATTTGAGATATTAAGAAGCCAACAAAAGTTAACAGAATCCACTCAATGAAGTGAGAGCTATGTATGTAATTTTGTTACATCAACATAAATATGTGCAATAAATTACAAGGATATATGGTGGATCCTCAACATAATTTCTAGTTCTCAGTAAGGACAGTTGCAAACCCTCAGCACCTAAGTAAACTATAAAACTGTGTAGCAAACACAGATTAGAAGGGAAAAAACCCAAAGATTTACTGTATTTTTGAAAGTCACAAGAAACCTCTGTTTCAACCCAGGTTTCCATCACTATTGTTAGTTCAAAAAAGGAGACATATTGTCCTCAATCTTTTCAGCTCTGCTAGCTACATACATGGCAATACTTGGCTTTATGGAAATTGTTACTGAAGGAGTAAGCTTAGGACAGATTAAGCTTTCGCACAGGCACAGGGCAAGATCAATTCTGTAAGATACTCTCTAAGCACCCCAGGAGAGGAACATGGGACAGCATAAGGGCAAGTCCTAGGATGAGGATGTTGAAATAGATCTTTTTAGCACATTTAATAAACATTCACTGATTTCTAGTGTGATGGAAACATCTACCTTAATAATAAGATAAAATTAGACTTAGTGTCCCATAATCTATTCAGGAGAGAGACACAACTTATAGCTCAATGTGACAAATTACATTAAACATAAAATACTATAGAAACACTGATGCTTCCCTTACTTCCTCATTCATCCCTCTGAAGAAAGGATCAGGGGAAGTTACAGAAGAAAGTGACATTTAGAGCCAGCTCTGGAAGGATGGAGAGTTCACCAGGAAGATAGAACAGGATGGACAGCAGCAAAGAGGCATAAAATTACATGGAGAGGCAGGGATGATGAATGCGAGTTTAGTGTGATGACAGAATCAGAGAAAAAAAAAAACTGAAAAGATGGACCAGGGTTCAGCAATAAGGAGTCTCATATCAGGACTAAAGAAAGTGATCTTTTTTTTAGGCAGTGGAAACAGCAAAGGGCTGTAAATAGTATATTCTTGTCTCTTTTTTATATCATGTGGGAGGTCTAGAGGCTCACTTTGGAGGGGCAGGACTAGACCCAGGAAGAATACTTAGAAGACACAGCAATGAGAGTTAATGACATTCTTCTCTGGGATAGTGCCTGGTGAGCATTAGAGTGGACACATGTCAGAAAGACTCGGGTACTAGTAATATTTTTTACCTATGGAGAAAAATAATCCAATATTTACCCATCAAAGTTACTAAGTACATATTATATGTTTGGTTGCTAATGTTTTTAGGATTTTGAGTTGTATACATTGCCCCTACTACTTGTGAGCAAATTATACGTGCATGAAAGGAAAATAACACAAGACAGTGTGTTAAGCATCAAATGTATCTCATAGCAAACTGGTGCAATAACAGTTTTGAGAAAGAGAGAGAGAGAATAATTTTTTTTTTTTTTTTTGTAATTGACAGAGGCAGCGGGGCTAAGGTTGGTCCTTAAAGATAGGTGGAATCTGGAAAGGTATCAGTTCACAGACAAGAGAGATGAGCAAGTAAATAAATTTTAGTGTAGTGGGATAAATGTGACAATATAGACATGCTTGAGGGTCACAGAGAAGAGCACAGAAATCAGAAATTTGTGATGGGGAGAAAGATTAAGAAAGCCTTCCCAGAAGATAGATCATTTGAGCTGAGTTTAAGAAAACAAATAGAAGAGGTAGATTAAAAAGAGAAATATCTGCATATGTAAAGGCACAGAGATATTAAGAATCTGATGCATTCTGGCAAATAGATGGGAAATGCAAATATTGCATGTGGCTGGAGTAAAAATGAGTTTGTAGAAGGCAGAAAAGGAGGCTAAAAGGAGTAGATGTAAAGGACCTATGTGCAATACCAGGAGTGTATTTTCACTGTGGAAGGTACTGGAAAAGGAATATGATTAGGTTTGTATTTTAGAAGGATCACACTAGAAATAATGCAAAATGACTTCAAGGTTTCTGACTGGATGGTGGTATCCTTCACTAAGGGACTCATGAAGAGCGGACTGGCGAAAAAGACTCTGAGTTCAATTTTTGGATGTATTGAGCTTGAAGTGTGAATTTGTTTTTTAAGGGCTGCTATAACACACTTGGTGGCTTCAAACAACAGAAGATTATTCTCTCACAGTTCTGGAGGCTAGAAGTCAGAAGTCAGCAGAGTTGGTTTCTTCTGGAAGCTCTGAGGGAAAATCTGTTCCATGTACTCTCCTAGCTTCTGGTGACAGTCTTGACATTCCTTGCCTTGTAGACACATCACTCCAGTCTCTGCCTCTGTCACACCATTTTCTCTGTGTATGCCTCCGTCCTCTCAGCTTTTAAAGATACCAGTCATTAGATTTAGAGCACATCCTAAATCCAGGGTGATCTCATCATGAGATCCTTAACTTAATTACATCTTCAAAGATTCTTATTTCCAAATAACATCACATTTACAGTTTCCAGGGATGAGAACTTGGATATATCTTTTTAGGAGACACTATTCAATCCACTATAAAGTGAATGAAAGAATAACTAACTGTCTTCATGATCTGACTAGTACTCTCGCCTTGTTTGTACTTCCACGTGCTAATAAATACACTGCAGGCAAAAGGTAAGGTAGAATTAAAGACTGTGTTATATGGTAGAAAAGCAAAGATTTCAGCCAGATGGACCTAGGTTCAATCCTGCCTCTCTATTAGTTAAAAACTTTGTTAGCCTTTTAATCTCTGGGTCTTAATTTCTTCATTTGTAAAATGGGGATGATATGACTTATCTCCTAAGACTGTTAGGAGAATTAGAGACTGCCTGCCAAGTAAATAGTAGACTCTAAATATTATTTTAGAAAAAAAAAAAAAAGCTTGAATACATTTGGAAGTGACCACATTAAAGATGTCATGTGAGTGTACTGGATCTCTTTAAAGACTACAGCGATTAACATCAAACAGTATAGTGAGGTGTCCTGTCAGAGAGGTGGAGATCAGCAATGAGGAATCCAAGAGAAGGGGATTTTTCAGATAGCCAAAGGGACATGTGGCATCAGGAAAATGAGTTATCAGTACCTCACCACCTAAGTGGGAGAGAAGTTGGCAAAATAAAAGCAGGGCTCTAGTCTTAGACACTAGAATATCAGGCTATTTTCTAAGACATTAAGTTTCATTACTATATTAGGCATTGGAGGTAAAAGGACAAGTAAGACATAGACCTTCCAGATAGAATAGAACTCACCATCTTTTAAATAACATGAGACAGGTAAACAAAATGCAATACGACATAAAGTGCTACAAAAGACTAGGAGCAGAATTAAGTGAGAGACCAGCTAAAACTGCCTGTGTAAGCCTGGGAAGGCTTTAGAGAGAATGTGACATTTGAATGGATTCTTGGAGAATGAGTAAGAGTGTGCTGGCCAGAGAAATTGAGAAGGACTTTCCAAGCAGAGGGGAAAGAGGCAAAACATAGGAAAGATCACCATACCCAAACTGGAGACAGGAACTACAGATGTGTCAAACTAAATTTAAGAAATGGGATCAGAGCCAGGCTATTTACAGAGACTTACTGCTGATTCCCAAAGCCCTGGGCTGTTGTAACTGATGGTCTTCTTGCCTGAGACGCAGGTTTGTCCTGCAGATCCAGGCAGGAGTGAACCTAGAGATGAGTCAGGCGGTTCTAGCATTTGGGAAAGAAGATACGGAGATTGATAAATGGCTGGCTAGGTACTAACATTAGCCAAAATCAGCGGAGAAAAGGAAAACTTTAATGAGGGATTATTTATGTGACAGATTATCTATTTAAACTTCACAGCATTCTTCTGATGTAAAGTAGGCAGGCAGTGAAATAATGACTCCAATGATTAAAAAGCAAAACTGACCTAGTTCCTAGAAAAAGAAGGATGGGCCAGGTGGTCTCTTTGGTGCTTCCTACTTTGTTAGGCAGCTCTAGAGCCCACAGGTGCTTTACTGGAAGAGGTTTCAGCTGAGGAACAGTTCTTGCACCAAGGTTGCTACTGCCCTCACTTATATTTTTTAACTAAGAGGATTATTGGATTATACTGAGGACAGGGAACAAGGAATGTGTATTCAACGTACTTGTACATTTGAGCGGGTTCCTGGTGTGTAGTAAATATCTGTTAAACTAGGTTCCCCGGGATGCACATCAACACCATCTCCAATACTAAATGGAAAACCCACCCCAATGCCACAGAAAAAAAAGCTCCTAACTTCACAAAGCCCTCCAAAGTTAAGAAGCATTCCTGAAGTGACTGTCCTTGAGGAGTCTCCGTTTTCAAGATTTTTAGCTAGCTAATTAGCAGTAACCTGATACCTTCTGTCCACATGACCACCCACCGGTCTTCGTACACGTGTACTCTCGAAAATGCCCTTTCCACCCAGCCGGAAAGACCCAGGCCCATGCAGCCAGGAGGACGTCTCGGCCGGGGATGGCACCAGCCGGGCGTGATGGGGAAGGCGGGGGAAAGGGAGAGGCGTCCTCACTCCTTTGAGGGCGCCCTTTCGGGACAGTCCAGAGGCGGCCCAAGGCCACGCGGAATCCCGGTGGGCGGGGAAACGTGCCCGAGGCCCAGTCCAGGCGCGGGGGCGGCGCGGCGCGCGCCTGCAGCCCCGCGCGGACGGTCGGGGTGTGGGGGCCGAGTCCCCCTCCCGCCGCGCCTCCAGGGCGCAGGCGCAGGCGCTCGGGGTGCGGCGGCCGTGGGAAGATGGCGGCGGCGACGGCGGCGGCGGCGGCGGCCGAGCAGGTCTGTGAGCCCCGCCGCGGCGGGGCTGGCGGTGCGGGCTGGCGGGCTGCGGGGCTGGCGGGCTGGGGCTCTGCGGGTGCGGCGGCCGCAGGGCGGGCCGGCGGGGCCGGGCTCCGCGGGGCGGGCGGGGCGGGCGCGGCGCGGCGAGGGGAGCTGTCCGCCGCCCTGATGCTGGCAAAGGCCGGGGCTGCGCGGCTGCGGCGGAGCAGCGAGCCGGGTCCCCAGCCTGGCCCCGCCGTCCCTCGGCCGGGAGGAGGAGGAGCGGTCGCTGTTCTGAGAGGCCGGAGGCGTCCGTGGCAGCCCGGAGCCCGCGCCAGGACGTGCCACGCGCAGTGGCCCGCGTAGACGCGGGTAAAAATAACCTCAGCCTGGAGCCGCGAGGCTCCCGGGACAGCAGCCAAGGAACAGCTGTTGCCTGGGTGTCAGCTCGCGGCCGCTTCTCTTCGTGTCATCCCGGGTACGGATACGCGGACGTCCAGATTTCTCCGCCCGCTTGGTTTTTGGAGAGTTAGTCTCCAGTAGAAAACTGTCTCCTGATTGGTGTAAAATAGTTTTTTAAAATACTTTATCAAGTAAAACCTGATCTTCATTGTAAACTTGTAACTTAGAATTGTTTAAAAGGCTATTTTTCCCCCAATGCAGGCTATACATATGTTATACATGTACTTGAATATGTGTGTTTAAATATACATATACATGCCCATAGTTACTAGGGTAGTATGGTATAATAAAAATAATTTTAATTGTCACTTTTTTCTTTTAACTGTTATTCCCCTAAAAAAACCCCAAACAAACTAGAATGTGATAGTTTCTTTTGAAAAAAAAATGCATTCTTGAACATTATTTAAAAAATAAATACTAGTCAAGTAGCTAACATTCTATTTGCAGAAAATCTTTTTTTTCCTGGAAAAATTTCCTTGGGTAATTAACTGCTTTTAGAGACCAATTAGATATATATCACTGGAAGAATCATTCTAAGGGACATGAAATATAGAAGACATGAAATCTGCCTTCAAAGAGTTTAAAATCCAACTGCCTAATAAATGCAGAATAATCAGATAAAGACAGTAGGCAAACTACAAGTTGTAACAGTAAAATAAAATGAAACAAAACAAAATAGGAATGAGTGAAAGTGAAAGGAGACAAAGCTTGGAGTTGTTGAGGTTATGATTGTTCCTTGGCTTCCCTGCTTTCCTTCCTAATTTATCAGCTTCTGTTTTAGACAGTTCTTTTCTAGTCTACATCACCTTTTGATGTTCTTGAGGTTCTGCTTCACACAATGTAATCCATCCCTCCATCTCCACTTCAAAGTCAAGCATTTATGTCTTCAGCCCTGTACTTAACAGAATTTTCACAGGCACCTCTAACTCAAAAATGTTTAAAACTGGATTGCATCATATTTACCATTAAAAAGGCTACAACCATCCATTTACCTGATTGACCTGGCTAGAAATTTGGGAGCTAGGCCAGTTTAGTGGTGCTCAGAAGGGACCCTCATTTGGTTTAATGCTGTGCTGTCCCAGGCTTGATATTTGGACAAAGAAACACACGTCCTCTTTTTGCTCTGGATTCCACAAATTATGTAGCAGGTTCTACTTGAGAGTCATTATAGATCCCTCTGTGACTTACTCACATCAGTCAGTCACCAGGTCTTGTCAGTTCTACCTCATAACTCTGCTCCACAATCTTCATCTCCAGTGGCAAAGCTCAGTCAAGCCCTTATTTGGACTTCTAGAGAAACCTGCTGTTGATATCTTCATCTCTAAACTTCTATTCCAATTCATCTCTTTTTGGTTTGATTTTGCTAGAATTCAAATTCTATTGTATCACTAACCTATTTTAAATCTTCAGTAGTTCTCCATCACCTTCAGGATAAAGTCCGTCATTCTTGACATGGTACTTACGTCCATTCATTTACTGGCCCCTAACCACATCTCTCATCTCAGGTTTTGCCTATTTCCTATACATGCCTGTGTATATTTCCTACAAAGGCATATATGCATTTTTTATATACGTCCCTCTTCACTCTCCACATGAAGCTACCAAAATTAGTTCGTTCAGAAATGACCTGTACTCAAATTTTCCATGTTGTTCCCTCTTTCTAGAATACCTTTCTCTGTACTTTTGCCTGGCTAGCTCCTGTTTATCCTTCAAGATTCAACTGAAACCTCAGCTTTTTAAAAAAACCTTCGCTGATGCCCCCTGCTCGCCAGGTAGAGTTGCATTCCTCTTGTGTACCCTTTCAGTATGGTGTGCATTGCTCCACTACAGCACTTGCCATGCTAAACTGCAATTGTTAGTGACCTCGTCTGTCTACCCTATTTGCCTCTAAATAAGTTCATTGAGGGTAGGTGCTATGTCTTGCTCATTTTAGTAGTCTGAGCATGTGGCGTATAGTAACTCTTCAATAAATGTTAAATGCATTAAATGAATACAATACTGTACATGAATTGGCAGGGAACTGTAAAGAATGTATCCCAAGAGGAATAAATTTTGCCCTGTCTTTTCTGTAGACCTATTTTCAAATTCTGGCCAAGACCTAAATTGCCCATCTATCAGCACTCTCACAAGTGTCTGTGAAAAGTAGAAAAAGGCACACCTCCCTTAAGGTATTTACTGCCTTCCGGGAAAAACTACCAAAATGCATATTGAGCTCTAAAATGCCTGCAGTGTCGATGCATCTTCATAGATTTTGCACTTCATGCAGATATACAACCTACACAACTATATTCACTGGCCTGATTTGCAATAAAAATCTGTTAAGTAGATTACATTCTCTCTACAGAGCCTTCTTTACTGCTTTGTGGAATTTTAAAATTTTTATCTGACACATGACTCACAATGATTGTTCCTGACTTTTTTCATAAGCCTTCAGCCAGCTTGCTCTCCTTGCCATCATAAGATCCCAGTAGCCCTGTCCTCCCTTTCTTGGCAGATGACCTTGCCTTCAACATTCCTAGGAAAAAGAAGAATCTTTCCCCTCCTTGGTGTGAACCATTTCAAGGAAATGAGAGCCCACCCTTTCAGACTGTTCTTTTCTCCTGTACTCAGTATCACTTTCCTGCCTCCTGAAGGATATTGTTTCTCACATTATCCTTCCCTACTTTGAGATCTTTGGTCTTTGCCTCTCTTGGCATCTTTCCCTCTGCCATCAAACATATAAGTCCTCCCCCAAATTGGGGGTGGGAGGAAGTACTAACAACAACAACAACAAAAGGGGCACAGTTTTCCTCTAACAGTACATAATTCTTTAGCTACAGTTTTCTCTCTTTCCTTTTTTCTCCTTCTGGACTCAAAAATACGTGTATACATGCTGGCATCATTTCAGGGCTAGCTAATTCCTACTTAGGAGTTTGCTGCTCAGAGTTCATCTTATGGAGGCAGATCCTGACAAATCAAATTCAGCATTATGCACATCCTTGATTTTCTTACTGTTCATTGTATTTCTCATTTTCCACTGTTCCTGCACATGTAAAGTTTCCCAAGACTACATCCTTGGCTCTTCCCTCTATACTGTTTTCACAGTAAACTGACATGGCCTCATAAATTTAACTTACCTCGAGGCTGAGGACTCTCAAATCTGTATCTCCTGACAGTCCTTCCCATTGACTTTGAGGGACGTGTTTATTTCTCATTTAGTTCAAATGCAACATATGTAGGTCATCCTGTCTTTCCTCCCACTGATTTCCACAGCATGTATTGTCTAGGCTATTGATTTTGGCCCCTGAACATATAGAATCCTGTATTGCATTGCTAATTATTTCATGTACTCGGGTCACATTTTTACTATCTAGAGGATAAGGATCCTCTATTTCTTTTGTATTCCTATTTATGTTATTAGTGTGCTTAATAAATACCTTTTTAATAAATGAATTTTCTCAAAAAACATGTAAATTAGATAGTATCTGTTTCTACCCATTCCTTTTGTGTTCATAATATACCAGGTTATTACCTACAGCGTCATTCAATCATAAACTAAGTTAGAGGTTCTCAAACTTTTCGGTCTCAGGTTCTCTTTATACTCTTAAAAATTAGTGAGGATCCCAAAGAGCTTTTATTTATATGAGTTATGTTCATTGATATTTACCATATTAGAGATTAAAACTGAGAAATTTTTAAACACAGGAATATATAAACACATTCCATTAGCTATTAGAGCAATATCATCACTTATCATCATGTAGCCTCTAGACACTCCACTGTACATTCATGAGAGGAGAGTAACAAAGGAAATTAACATCTTAGTGTTATTTTGAATATAGTTTTCACCCTCCAGACCCCAGAGAGGCTTTAGGGTACCCCTCCAGGATCCCCAGCCCATACTTTGAAAACTGCTGGTCTAGAATAATGTTAGCTTTAGCCAGTTGGAGTGGTAAATAACAAAGTGTGTCACCCTTTCCAAGTACTTTTCGTATAAATGAATATATGTGATTAAACGAATTATTATAAGTCATTAATAAAAACAAGATTACACACTGTAGATGTATATGTCAACTCTTCCCCCAAATGGGCTAAGTGTACGCTTTACTGAAGTGGGACACTTCACAGCTAAGAGCGGAAATTTGTATCGAGTATGTTTACACACTGAAAATTCTTCTCTGCTACCCCTCTAAGCACAGTAATGTCCTTACTTAGAGCCTGCAACTCAATGTGACCTGAATATTAATGGAAATATATTACTAACCAATTTAGCTTTCTTTGATTATAAATATGCAATGCACTTAATAAATAAATGTATCAAAAAGAGAGGGTATAGCTGTTCCTGTGTGTTATACTTTGTTTTAGCAAAGTTCTAATGGTCCTGTAAAGAAGTCCATGCGTGAGAAAGCTGTCGAGAGAAGAAATGTCAATAAAGAGCACAATAGCAACTTTAAAGCCGGATATATTCCAATTGATGAGGATCGCCTCCATAAAACGGGCTTGAGAGGGAGAAAGGGCAATTTAGCCATCTGTGTGATTATCCTCTTGTTTATCCTGGCTGTCATCAACTTAATTGTGAGTATGTAGTACAGAATATTCTTTTTAATAACCATGGGGAATTTTTCATCTGTTTTTCAGTGAAATCATAGACTTTGTTTCTATAATTTCTTTTGGGACCCTCTTACTTTCTGCTTTTCTACACACGTTTTCTCTCTTATTGTGTTTTAGTGAATATGTATAAAAAAACCTAGTATGCTAATATTGCCATGCATTATGTCGAAAAAAGTGTTCATGGATTCTTTTAAAAGGGTTTGATAAACTCAATAGAAGAGAGTTGATCCTTTGCCTAGATTATTTTGTTGTCTTCACCTCTCCTAAAAAATATTATCCTTTCCGTTTTCATTCAACTCTTTCCACATTTAGTCTTGTCTCATTGGCTAGATTTTAAAATTGTAAATCCGTGGATGGCAGTAGAATGTTATATTTTATAGTTTTAAGCCTCTGTCAGAAAATGAATGGATCTGGTAGACTGGTTTACACTAAGGTGCTGAGGACCTGGCATGTTGCCTTTTTCAAAGATATCTGCTTTTTTAATGAAGAAGACTTTTAATCCAAGATTGTAACTATCTGAGGGTTAAATTTGAAACCCTCTGGCATGTGTGTGGATAGATATTTTCAGAGTGTGATTATTGGTACACCTACCACTGATCATGAATGTGGACTTTGGCAGTTCAAAAGTGATTCCATTTACTTTATTTTTGACTTGTAATACAAGCCAGTCCTTTGTATTTTATGTACATCTAAAACATTTGTGTCTAATTCTTTACTTAGATTGAAAAGAGCTGATACTTTAAATAGCTTTACTAGGAGCACATATTCTGAATTTATTTTGTAAATTTATTTTATTGAAAGCTTTTGATTAAGATGGCAGAATAAAGATATTCTCATCCCCTTGCTCTCTGAAAAGCTCATCCCAAAGTGAAAATGTCAAGAAACAAATGTCTTGAAAGAAAGTGGGAGTTAACTGAAATCCTAAACCATAATATATGAAGACAAAAAAATCGGAGGAGGAATGGCAAATAATTTATCAGAGAAGACAAACTGCTGTGTATGTTGGGGAGAGTGTTGCAGGGTGTGTTGGTAAATGTGCTTTGCAAAATCCTGAAAACCCTCAGGAATTGAAAGTATAAGTGCCCTGAAAAGCAGGAGTGAGGCAGGAACGGAAAACAGAGTTTGTTTGAAAAATCTGTGGAAGGACAAATGAGATCCCAAGTCTTCCTTTGCCTTCCATCCAGCAGTGAGGCAACCACTTCTCCTAACCCCACACAAAAATGCACTGAACCAGAGAGGATTCTTTCTGCCTGGGACATTGCACAGAGGAAGGTAGGGATGGGTTTCCATATTGAAAGCAGGGAAGTCTGAATCCTGAGCACTAAAGCTCCCTTTCCCAGATTTTCTTATCTTCATCCTCTACCTCGAGCTGACACCCCAGGCAAGCGATAGCATGGGCAAAATATAAAATACCCTTCTCTAGAGAAAATGAAGCACCTAGAGAAAAGACCTGAAGATATTGCATTTGGCAAGCTCTAGTGAAAAAGCCACATGATCTTCCTACTGTAAAGCCTGTTAGTCACAAGCCTCGCCCCACACAGAGTACTTTTTGCAACCTCTTTATTAAATACGAACACTAAACTGCCAGGGATCAGTATATTTTTTTGACAACTCCAAGAATTAAAAAATTATGATAGAGAGCAAAAACATCCAAACCATGGGGAAAGTAGGAATTCAGAGAGCTGGAGAAAATGCAATGAATAACAGAAAACTTAAAAAAAAAAAAAAACCTAACTAAAATCAGTATTATCGGAGAAATAAAAAGATATTGCACCCATGAAACAAGGACAACATGCCATTAAAAAAGAGCAATTAATAAGGAACAACTGATAGAAATAGATAGACAGGCGATTAAAAATAAGATAAGATGGATATTGGAGGGAAGATAAAGAAAAGGAACTCTTCCAGAACGTTCAATAAAATTAAAACTCAATCCAGGAAATGTAACATTCTGATAACAGTAGTTTCAGAAAGAGAAGAGGGAACACATGAGGAGAAAGTTATCAAATAAATAAATAGATTCCTGGAATGGATTGAAAATTACCATTTTGGATCCAGCAGAATGCATAGAATAGACTCATACCAAGGCCATTACTGTGAAATTTAAGAAAACCAGAAATAAAGAGAAGATCAAAAATCTTCCAGAGGAAAAAGAAGCAGTTTATGTATAAAGAATACAAAATCATTGTGGCATTGGAATTCTCAAAAGCAATATTGGAAACTAGAAGCAAGGCCCTTCAGAATTCATAGAGAAAACAATTTTAAATCTAGAAACATATATCAAGCTACACTCTCAGTCAGATGGGAGGGATTATAAAGACATTTTTTAGCCATGCACACTCACTTCATATACATTCTTTCTAAGGAAGCCAATGGAGGATATGCACTACCAAAAGAAGATATTAAATCAAGAAAGTTGAAGACAAGATACGGAAACTGGGTTTCTAGAGGGAAAAGCAGGAAAAAGACAAAAAGAAGTTCTTGTGTGAAAGTGAAGGAAAAGTACATGTTTAGAGCAGAACCAAAGGGTAACAACCCAGACTGGAGCAAGAGGATAGTGGTTCCAGAAAGGTTTCTTGGGAGAGAAAAAGAATTTATAAATTATCTGAGGGGTTAGACTTCAAGAACATTTTATTGAGAGACATTTGACAAATGTTGGAGGGTTTGAAAAATTTAGTCAGATTTTCAAAAGAAACTAAGACAAAGATTAAACTGAGAGCCACAAAGTACAAGAAAGGAACTGCCATCACACTACAGTATTGGCTTAGCAGTGAGTAATATTTACATGGTTCTAAGACTGAAAATACTGAGCATGGATTTAACCAAAACTTGAGATTGGAGTTGGGGGAGAAGAAATATAAATGAGCTAAAATTCTCATCTGCTAAAATAGGAAATTAATAGATAAAACCTGAAATTGATGAATAGAGAAATGATATACACATTTAGAAATATGGAGGTAATTCTAAACAAAATAGCAAAAATTGTTGAAAGTGATTGTCCTTGGATGAGATATAGAAGGGGCAGACAGAATAAAAAACTGCTTTTTTTATTAAAGGCCTTTTAGCTATTTGCATTTAATACCTTGATAAAAATAAAATTGGTTTGTTTATAAGTGGAAAATGAACTGATATGTTATCTCCCTGATAAAACAGTTTAGAAAGTTTAATCCTTTGGCAATTATCTTTTCTATTTGTTTTCCATTATGTTAAATGTGTGCTATCTAATTAAGATATGTAGTCAGCAGTACTGTAATGGCTATGTGTAGAGCCAAGTGGATGATAATCGGACATTGTTTCATAAACTATAAAATGTCTAACCATGTACTGTATACTTGAAACTAATAATAAAATGAAATGCTTTAAAAATGTATGCAGTATATGCACATATTAATACTGTATTTGTTGTTCTTTTTAGATAACACTTGTTATCTGGGCTGTGATTCGCATTGGACCAAATGGCTGCGACAGCATGGAGTTTCACGAAAGTGGTCTGCTTCGGTTTAAACAAATATCTGACATGGGAGTTATCCATCCTCTTTATAAGAGCACAGTAGGAGGAAGGCGAAACGAAAATTTGGTCATCATTGGCAACAACCAGCCTGTAAGTCACCAGAGTAATTGAGGGATATTAAAGAAAAATTCTTTGTAAAACGAAGAGTTGATGATTGGAAATGGATATTTTCCTTTAGAGAAAATTTATAAGTATATTTAATAATATTGTTGGTCTTAGATTTATTAATATTAGATACTTTCTTACTCTTCTAGATTTTGCTCCATGGTAGCACTTTCTGTAAGAGGTATAATTACTATAAGAATACATAATTTATCCTTTTCTTCCCATATGAGGAAACCATTAAAAATAGCACCTTCCCAGATTAGAATACCCTCTAATTTCCGGAAGTCTAGAAGAGAATATACTAATCTAGTCAGTGGCAGCACATGCAGTGTGTCTGCTGTAACATGGGTTTTTAACTGTATAGAACTTCAGGGAGGTATCCTTACCTCCCCTGCCCATTTTCAGCCTCAGTCCACATGCCCTGTGACCCATATATATATTCGTGCAGAACAGTATAAGCAAATAAATAATAAGCCCTCATTTAAAGAACTCTTCTCCCAAGTGGGTAGAGGAAGGACAGACAGATATGGTTAAAATTTTTTTAAGCTAGTCTTTTATTATAAAGTGTTTTTATAATATTCTTGATGAATTTTGGATGCAGTCTTCTTCAAAAATATATTCATGATAACTATATTTCTGAAGATTGTTTTTCAGCAAGGGACAACAAAGCTCAGTGTAGAAAAGAACAAAACTTCTATTACAAGTGATATTGGTATGCAGTTTTTCGACCCAAGGACTCAAAATATCCTGTTCAGCACAGACTATGAAACTCATGAGTTTCATTTACCAAGTGGAGTGAATACTTTGAATGTTCAAAAAGCCTCTACTGAAAGGGTATGATTTATTTTCTTTGCTTTATTAATGGAAGAGAATTATTGTCTAAAGTTACAAAGTGGGAGGGAAGTTTTACTGTTTGATATGGGTATGAAGTAAATTTCAGAACAGTGGAAAGGATTAGTTCTAGATGTGTTATTAACTAGCTCATGTGATCATTAATTATCTAGTCATCTCTCTTTATCTCGACATCTGTAAACTGTGAATGAAAGCACTTGCTTTTCATATTTAATAGTTGAAACTTCTACTCCTCTATCTTGATAATAATTCTCATTTTAATTTAGAAACTCATTTTACTACCCCCTTTTTTTTTTTTTTTTTGGAATTTTCAGATTACCAGCAATGCTACTAGTGATTTAAATATAAAAGTTGATGGGCGTGCTATAGTGCGTGGAAATGAAGGAGTGTTCATTATGGGCAAAACCATTGAATTTCACATGGGTGGTAATATGGAGTTAAAAGCAGTGAGTATTTTTTTTAAGAGTTAAAGAGAATTATTAGATTCTTGGGTACATAAGTCTGTATGTGGAATAGTATGCAATTATTTAAAAAGGTAATGTAATTGTGTATTTTTGACGTGGAATGATATCCAAAATGGATTGTGAAGTGAAAGAAAGTTGTAAAACAATTTGCGAAATATCTCATTTTTATTTTTCAGAACATATGTATGTTTATAAAAACCTGGAAGAGTATGCCAGATGTCAACACTGATTAGCTGTGGGTAGCAGGATAACAGATGATTTTAATTTTATTTCTACTTGTTTGTTATTTTCTAAAAAAAAATATTTTGACATGATACCTACATTATTTTAAAAAGGAAAAAAAATTTTCCAAAAGAGAATTCTGGAGGATTAAGTATCCATTTCATGAAGTTGACAGGATTGTTTTTTTTTTTTTAAGTTACAGGTTCTTCATATCTCTTCTTGGATTTTATATCCAGTGATGAAAATCAGTTAGCAAATATATAAAATGTATTTTTACATATACATCTATTTTAAAATAAAGGAAAAAGATTTTGCTTTTATTATAGCTGTTGAAAAGTGAGATTTTCTTTGTACTTCTTTGTATATCTGAACTTTAATACATAACAAATTTATGTACAGGAGCCATAAGTCCAAAAACACTTCACCTACTTACAATTCTGGTCAAAGCATATTTATTCAGAATGTCTTTGGATGCCTACTGTAGGCTACTTAACTAAAGCTAATTAAATTTGTTTTACCAAGCATTAAATGACAGAAGAGAACTTAAGGACTTAAAAATCAATCTTTCCTTTTTATAAATTTAATTTTATAGTTCTTAGGAAAAAAATATTAAAGTTCTTTATCTTTCTTAAACAGCTTTTCCCCATAAAGCACATATTCCAATCTCTAAATAATAAAGATGAACATAAAATGTGATTCTTACCAGAAACTCAATAGCAGTACTGAGTATTTTTTACATATACAAAGCCATTCCTTTAAGAGTGTAGTGTTGAAGAATGGGCACAGTGGGGCTGCTGTCCTCTGTACTGGTAACTCGAAGGAGCAATCGGTGTGATAGATGTGTACCTAGCCATTAGCGAGTTACCTACATCTTTTATTTTTTCCACCTGAAAATTGTACCTGCTGTTAACATGACAAATATTAAAATACTTTGAAATATACACAACACACATATCAGATTCTTCATAGTTAAAGAAAAAGAAGCCAGTATTGAAAAGATAATTAGCTTTGGAATTCAGTTAATATTAGTGGTTAGTTTTGAAGTGTATAGCTAGCTAATCATTAGAAAGAATTTTATCAAACTGCTTTTAAGAAATAACTCCTTTAACAATTTAAAGAAAATAAAATGGAATGACCACGAGATGGCAGCATTGGAACAAAGTTGGAAAAGTTATCACTTAAGAATTGTATTTATTCCATATACTATCATGTCGTAGTCAATTAGTCATTTGCATTACTTCATAACCAACTTTCTCTCATTGCTTTAAATACTCTCTATAAGCCGATGATTTTCAAATTTGGAATTCTTGTTTTATTTTCTCCTCTGAACTACAGTTGACATATCCAACTGCCTTCTTACTGTCTCCATTTAATATCTAATAGGTATCTCAACCTCAACAAAACTAAAATCTTCATATCCTCCCTCCCTCCCCAAACATGTGTTTATTTCAGGGTTCCCTTCTAGTTAAGTGGTACCCATTAGTCCATCAGTAAAGCCTTCAGGCTCTATCTTCAGAAGGATGTACAGAATCTGGCTACTTTTTACTATCTTCATCACTACCACCACCACCATCACCATAGTGTGAACCATCATAATTTTTTTCCTGCTCTGTTGAAACAGCCTCCTAAGTGGTCGCTGCTTCCTCTTTCACCCTGTAGTCAGTTCTCTGTACAGCAGCCAGAGTAATCCTTCTAAAAGATCATATCACTTCCCTATTCAGAACCCTCCAAATGGCTTTCCAGCTAATTCAGAATAAAATTCAAAGTCTATTCCATGGCCTTAGATTTCTGGCCCCTAGTCGTTTTGTTGACTCATCTCCTACCAATATACCCCCTTCACTCTTTTTGCGTTAGCTCCACTGGCCTCCTGCTTGTTTCTAGAGCACCAGGTACATCTTCACCTTAGGGCCTTTGTGTGTATTGTTTTCTCTGCCTAGAGCACTTCCCCAGTTACCCACATGGCTTACTAGTTCACATAATCCAGTTTCTGTTGGACTGTGACCTTAACGGAGAGGCCTTCCCTGACCACCTGTGTAAAGTAGAGCCCCTGCCTGGTCACTCTCTCTCTACTTTTCTTGATTTATTCTTCTCAAATGATGTCCTGTTTGTTTTACCCATTCACGTGTTTATTGTCTGCCTCTCCCCATTGAAATGTCAAGTATGAGAACTAGGAATTTTCCTGTTTGTTGACTGCTATTATCACCAGCACATAGAATAGTATTTAACACATAGCAGACATTTAACAGTTGTTTGTTGAATGAATGAAAAGAAGGAAAGGAACGAAGAGAGAGAGAGGCTTAGGAATTCCTAAAAAGGAAGGGCCTACAATACAAGAATGTTCCGGAACAGTGGGATACAGAACAGAACCTCCAGGCAGTTTCCTCTGAGTGTCTGGTCTTCAAAATTGAGTGGTCTGAATCTTCATTTGAGGTGTTGCAAAAGCATTGAGATTTAAAATTAATTTCCTCTGGGAAAAAAAAGGGGGGGGCGGTTTTCTTCTCATTATCAGAAACTTATCAACCTTATTAACAAGGAACTATATTAAAACTCTCTTAGGAAGTAACAAATGAACGTGATCTGAGACTTTGTCAACATCAGTCTTATTATCTGCTTGGGAATTTTGATGTAATTTTAACTGATTGAGAAATAAATTGTATTACAAGTATTGGTATGCACTTGGACTATTACTAAGAGGTCACTAGTTGAATCTTGACATTAGTTTTGTTTTCTTTGTTGTTTTGGTCATGATTTTTTCTTACTGCCTTTTTTCTTGTTAATATTTCAGTAAGTTTTGTTCATTAAATTTGTTCTAACCCCATTTGTGGAGGTAAATAAATTATATTATCATTCTCCTAACAGGAAAATAGCATCATCCTAAATGGAACTGTGATGGTTAGCACAACTCGCCTACCTAGTTCCTCTAGTGGAGACCAGTTTGGTACTGGTGACTGGGTGCGCTACAAGCTTTGCATGTGTGCTGATGGAACTCTCTTCAAAGTACAAGTAACAGGCCAGAACATGGGCTGCCAAATCACAGACAACCCCTGTGGAAACACTCATTAGAAGAACCTGAGAGGTCATCAGTATGTTTATATCTTGACTTGACTTTTTTTTTTAAGTATGCATGCAAATCATGTTTTTACAGAGTTTGTGATACCTGGTAATTGTTTTATCTGCAGAGTGCTACTGTATCTATTATATATGATCTCCGTATTTATAATGTTCTCAGAGAGCCTAAATTCTAATACATTTTATTAAGTTGCACTGATCTTCAAATTACAGTTCTCTAAAATAATTATCAGAAGGGAATAAAATCAAAATTAATCTTGAAAAATGTGTTTTTAAAATTCCACTATTCCTTTCTAAAGGATAAAGGGCTGAAGCAACTGTTTAAACTTACTTTAAGTAAGCTTTTGGTAACTAATGGGGATAGACCCACTTAAGATATTTAAAAGATATGCTGTCAATAAGTGTTACATGCTCTGACTTTCGGCTTCTAAGAAGAAAGACAGATTTTCAGTGCATTAACTTTCAGCCATAGTCTCATATGCAAGTGAAGTCATTCAAGAACTTCACATGTGTGAGACGGTAAGAAACTATGGTTCCTTAGTTTTTGCACTAGGGAGAAAATACTCTGTGATAGAATGTTTATTTGTTAAATATGGATAAATATTAAGTGTTCACAATGTGGTAGAAATTAAAATACCATCTCAGCTTTAACTTTTAGCTAATGATAATAACTGTCATTTACTAAGCAACTCATACAGCCTAGGCATTGTATATGTAATAGCTCTAATTCTCACCGGAACTCTGAAAGTAGGTGTTGTTATCCTAGTTTTACCCATTAGGAAACTGAGGATCAGAGAAATTAAGGAACTTGCCTAATGTTACATAGAAAATAGCAGAGTTGGGATTGAGATTTAGGTGTGAGACAAACCTCACTGTACCTGCCTCCAAATATCGTGTTCTTTTCACTACCTGCTCTGTAGTTTTAATTGTTTAAAACTCTAGACGACTACTTCAAACTTACAGATAACAATCAAAGCAGGTATGCTTACTCTAGTTAAAAAATCAATCTCATGTCAAAAAGAAAATGGCCAATTCCTGTTAGATTTTAAACTATCCTAAGCCAATTCCAAAATAGACTATGGAGAGGTAACATTGGCCTGATTATGGGTAACCCAGTTTCCTGACTGATGGGCCCTGGTACATTGGAGTACCTGAATTGGAATAAAGGGTTGCCAGAGTATTTATACCCTCAGCCCGCAAGGCAACACAGTAAGAAGCGGGGAGGCCATGGCCCCATGCAAGTCCTGCTGCCTAGTGTGCACCATACAATTACCACTCTTAATGTGTGTCATGCCTGGGAAATAGCTGGGAAGCACTAGACTAAACTGCAGAAGATAATTATTCAGGAGATAATACAAGTAATTTTTAAGGAGGTATGAGACTTGATTTCTACTCCTAATATCTCCATCTCATTGCAATGATTTACAACCCTTGAGTCAGTTTGTTTTTAAAAGTATTTTACATTTACCTTGAGAGGAACTCTGGTATTATTAAGATATACACAACATCAGGGGCAGAGACTTCAAAGTTGTTTGCTGTAGCGGTGATAAATCATAGGCCGTAGTCCGCATCCAAGTATAATAGTATTCTGTCTTGGCCACTTTGAACTGTGTGTATAAGAAAATCAATCCAAAAAACAATTTGCATGCAATATTGTTACAGTTCTCTCTGGTAGAAGAACTTGATGCTTTAGAGATTATGAATAGTCATCGAAAGATACGAAAATAGATATTGATTTACTAATGGTACTGAGTGCAGCTTTTAAATGAAGAAAAAAGAGTGAAATTTATAACTTCTGAATGTTATTAGTTGTAGTGATATTCAGAAACTATTTTAATATATTCAGTATCATTTAATATCTGAATAATATCCAGATAAAATCCATTGGAATTTTCATTCAAATGCTCAGTATATTTTTAAATTTTAAGTTCATTACTTGTCTACTCTATTTTGATTTGTTTTGAAAATTTCTTTAAATAAATATTTTTATAAAAATTACAGAACACTGTTACAATGTATTATTTATTGAATTCATGAAATCTACATTTACTTCTCTTTGAGAAATACTTGCGTTTTTGATACATCTCCATTAAGTGCTTTTTCATTGAAATGTAGACCTGAAAATTCAGTGGAAAGCAGATCAAGAACAGTCTGTTTTACTGTGACCCATTTTGCATGACAACAAAGCTTCAGCTACTCATTCTCACCTCCAGATAGTATTTTTCTATAAACTGTAATGTTCACTTTCCTCTTTCTGCTGATTGTTCCTCCTCTACCTTGAGCACTGATGTGACAAGCAGCAACCAAGGAGAGGTAGATAACAAAGACGCCTTTGTCTAAAGAACTGTGTGGTAATTTAGAGGTGGATTGCAATGGTGAGGGAGACAAGTGAAATAAAAGCAAGATATTTTCAAGACTCTAACGGACAGATAGGAAAAATGCAAAACACACAAGATGGGGACAGCCTATGTATGGTCTGCAATACTTTAAAATATATTTATTTGCATTTTTTTTGCATCAGGAAAAAACATTTTGTGTAATAAATAGTTCTGATGATGAAAGTTGGAAGTTCTACCTAGTTTTGAATGCTTTTTTGTGTTTTGTTTGTTTGTTTGTTTTTTGAGGGTGAAAATGTTCCGGTGTTAAACTTGACAAAGAGAGACCATTGAAATGCTGATAATTTTAGTAATCTTTTAAAAAGTGTCGATGGGGCAGAAATTACACATCATGTCATACAAAAATCAGCCTATAAATCTGTTTAAGATTGCTAACTTGAGTTTCAGTTAATTTAGTTTGTAATAATGATTAACAATCTATTTACAATAAAGATTCTGCCAATTGCTGTTAATTTTTTAATGGTTCAAACATTAGCAGGTTTCTACTTAATCAATACGAATATGATGACTTTAAACATAGTTTGAGAATGGGACATCATCAGTGTTTCTGTAACCTCTCTGGAATCCCAGAACTCAAAGTTAAAAGTTGTACAGTCTCAATTTGGATAGTCCAGCCTTCTGTGCGTTGCAGGAGGCCTCTCTCCAGTGGCTCCTCCCTCGGTATTCCAGGGGAATGTGCACGCTGTCACTGTGGCAAGAGGCCAGAGCCTGGTCATGAAAGCGGGTGAAGGCTCTCACAGAGCAGACTCCATGGGCAGATGGGTGGAGCCTCACAGGCTGTCTAAAATTCCCACCTGGTTTGATCCAGATAGAGACCCATTTGAAAACTACCCAAGGATCATAAGGTATGCCTTAGAAAATGTATTACTGTTGTGTTCTTTCTACAGCTTATAAAAAATATCCTCTTCTGCTTTTTTCTTCTAATTGTTTTAACTTCTCTTTCTTTTAAATAAGAATGGACTCTTTATTTCCTGTCTACTTTCTGTTTTTTCTACTGCCCTCTCCCTATCTCTCTCTACTCTCTGACACACACGCCCGGAATTTTTAACTGCTTCCTCATACTTCTGCTTGAATATGTCCATTTAAAAGATTTACATTTTATCTAATTGTTTTCAATTAACTCAGAAATTTTCCTGGATTCCTCAGGGGTTCCTTACCTGATACATATAAGTTTATATGTAGTATATATAATTTTTCTTTATAAATTAATACCTTTCACTGTAAGACTTAAGATTATCATTACCTAGCTGTTTTGAACTCAAATCTATTAGTTAATATACAGATCTCTTCAAGTTAGAAATTTCGAACCATGTCAATGAAAATCTTTAACTCGTGTCCCCTTATGAATAAGTATTTTTCAACCATGTGTTTCTCTTCAACACTGCAAAGTAGTATGCCTGTGAATTACTTTTTTTGTCATTGCTGATATTGTTACATTAGCTTGGTGTACAGTTGTATGTATGATGATTGCAGCTTTGAATATAGAAACAAATACCTTACTGTACAAATCAATTCAATTTCTGGTGTTATGTAAGAGGTACACTATAAAAATAAATCACTTCTCCATGCTTCAGGGCACCTTTGCAGTTCATCACTATGTATAACCTGAATTTAGATGCCCTTCAAAATATGGGAGAATTGACCTTGTATGAAACCAAAGCTAAAAGTTACATGGTAAATTTCATTCACTTCATACATTCATTTATAAAACATGGGGAAAACATATATGTGTGTGTATATACATACATACACTCAAAACTTATACTTCTAGTCATTAAAGAAATCAAGAATCTCATGTGAGTTAAAAACACACAAAGCAAAGAAATAGCAATGCAAGATAATACTGATATTCTTTCAAACCATGTTACTAACATGCATTCATTCATTCATTCAATAACTATTTACTGGAAGATTTCTGAAAACAGACAAAATAGGGGCTAGAGCTGAAAAAGGGTCTTCAGGCTACAGGATTTGAGACATAAGGATACATAGGATTTAGACTGAGAAGAGGAAAAGGCATTGAGCTTGGAACTGGAAATGAACTAAAATAGCTAATTTTAGCATGAGATGTACACACACAGTTCCGTGCACAGCCGCATCTTATGGCTGTTCCACATACACTTATCTAACTAGTTCAAAGTTTCAGCCAGATAATGTAATCTTGAATGTCAACCTAAGGGGGTTTGGACTATAGGCACGAAGGAGTCCTTTGAGGATTTTTGAATGAGGGAAGACTATGAAGAAAACAGTATTATGGGGAAATAACCATTCGGAATCTCTTCAGGCTGGACCACGAAGGAGGAGGACAGTAGAAAAGGCAGTGGCAGGAAAAACAATTAAGCCACTTTAGCATTTCGGATTAGTGATGAGAACAATAGTGCCAAACCCATCAGAAAAAAGGGACATTTTGTTGCAAACCTACATACTGAATAATGTGGTTATTTGTATGCTCTCTGGGTTTTTAATGGAATTTAGTTTAAAACAAATCGCAAAAATTAATTTTCTTTAAAAAAAATTTTGTGCATATATTTAGCCATTGAAATTTGTAGATTCTTATTTTCAAACTTTCAGTTGCTTCCCAAGAAACTGTGGTGACAAAGATACTTGATATTTCTATATCTTATTATATCTTAATGGTTATAAGACAGAACATCTTTTGTTATAGCTCATTTTATTTATGTTGAATGTATCTAAATGATTTCAAAAAGATTTGAAAAGTCAGAAAGACAAAGCTTATAGTTTTCTATTCATTAAAAAAAAATTAAGAGTCTCTTTGGTGAGTTGAACTTTCAACCCATACAGTTCCACAGTTTAGTGTAATTGATGGCTTGTCACTCACATAATAAACCATGTGGCTGATTACAGTGTCATAGATAAGCATAACAGACTTTGCTCAGTACTCAGGACCAGCAAGGAAGAAGAGAGATATTTAGTCTTGATAGAATTCCCTCACTCCAAAGCTGACTGCAGTGTGAATGATTCTGGAAAAGCAGACACAGAGGTGAGGCCAAAGTCAATATGTATTTCCTGAAAAATCAGGAGAGTTCTTTTTTAGAATGTGACATAAATGTAACTGTATACTTCAGCTATATCATTTTGGTAGCTACATTTTAATGTCCCAATTTATAAGAAAATTCTAAGAAATTTCTAGGAAATCAAAGATTCACTTACATTGGCAATCAAAACAAGATAATTTTCCTCTATCTTAAATCTAAATTAATTTTATGCTTTGCTGTTAGTTTTTACATAAGTTATTATAAATAAATCAATTCATTTTCCTTTCTCTAGGCATTATGAAAAACCTGTGTTTCAGAGTCATTGCCATAGCTATAGGTATTTATTTTCCTGGAACAATGACAAACCCATCAAGAAAAAGCAGTATTTTATTCAATTCTGAGTGCCAATGGAATGGATATCTTCTGGCAAATTGTTCTTTTACTGGAAAGCCCGATACATCTGTGGACATATCACAAACAGCAGCCACAGTGGATGTAAATTACAGTTTCTTTAGGGTGCCCTTACAGTTTCCCACGAAAAAAGGATGGAATATAAAACATCTGGACCTCAGTAACAATCTCATATCAAAAATAACTGTAAACCCTCGTGCACATTTACATGCTTTGGAAATATTAACCCTAAGCAACAAAGCCATTCACACCATCTTGTTGGCTCTACCTAGTCCTAAGTCCTCGTCGATGAAACGCCAAAGAAGCAACTTGAGAAATGGGCTTCTGTTTCTGAAATTGCTAATTCTTCAAAGAAATAAACTCAGTGACATTCCCAAGGGTAAGTACAATCTTAAAAGATGGACTAGATCAAGAAACAATGAGTGTGTGGAGAGTTAATATTTTATGTCAATAAGCATTCCATGTTTGTTTTCAGTTTCAAGGAAACAGCTGAAAGTAAAGCAATTTGATCAGAGCAAATATAATAAGAGGAGTTTCTTCATGGGATTTGCAGTTATGTGGAATTTACGGTCGATGTAATTTAATTTCCCATTACTATAATTTAATGTTATATGAGTTTTTTGAGAGACACTAGGAAGTATGTAAATACTGAATAATAATACATGGTTTTGAATTATCCACTTTGATTATCATATATATATATCTGTGACTAAATATAGAAAAGCACTAAGAAATAAGTTACTTTTAATATGTATTACAATTCAAATGTAATGTTTTGCCATATTTACAATTTTTTTCTTAGAATACTTTTTGTGTCTACTTATTGAGTCGTCCTCCAAATGTAGACTAGAAATATGCTAATATTATACATTAATATGTAAACTTTCTTATTATCTAATAAAAATCAGAATTCCTTACTTTGGTTTCTAACAGGATACTCCACATACCTTCTTATTTTTTTCCCCACATACCCACTTATAATAACTTCTCATCAATTCTGACATTTAAGAATCGACTACATGTTGGAGTTCCTTTACTAATCCACAAGTGTTTCATTTAGAAGTGAATCAGGTTCATTAGCCAGAGCTTCATTGGCCCTATTTGTTTCTTTTTACATTCAGGAGTGCTGGACGATTTCCTTTCCTTCTTTGTTTTCAGTCTTGGTCACTGTTTGCTAAGTACTTTGTATAAGACACTATGCTAAAAAAGAAAGTGTAAAAACATTAATATTTTTCTCTATCTCAAATTATGCATATTTAGTTTTTCTTATTTTTCAGTTCTTTTTTTTCTTTTTCTCCAGCTTCTGGTCTTGTTTTAAGCATCATTTTGACAATAATGGCCTGGCAGGAATTACTATTCCAGTAATCATATCAGCAGAAATATGTGAGAAGAGTAGGAGTCTTCTCTCCCTGACATTTTCCATAAAAATTTTATGGAAAAAGTGTAATAAGATCAGTGTAAAGTGTAAATTAATTGCATTTTATTTTATAATTTTTATTGTACTGTTCTTATTATAAAAGGAATACCTGTTAGTTGTAGAACATTAGGATTTAAAGAAAATTTTTAAGGAAAAAATTCAAGTCCTTCATGAAATATAGACTCTTGAAGTTTTTCACATCTACATATGTATTTTAATTAAATAGATTATATGTTTCATAATATTTTATAACTTGTATTTTCATGTTACAGAATATTTTGAACATTTTAAGTTATCTCAAATAATATTTTAAATAGTTTTCATATATACATATCTTATAACTGTTTTAATCAAACAATATATAAGTTCTTCCCCTTTTGTTTGCTGTAACTCTTTGATGAACATCATTATAGCTACTCATATCCATGATAACATATGTTTTAACTAGTATGGTAGATGTGAATCTCAACCCACAAATTTAAATGTACTAGAGATCTAACCTTGTACTGTCCATAACTCAACGTAGTTTCTGATTCTAAGCCTTCATTCTACTAGGATCAATTGGAGGTGGGCTGTAAGGTACTTGTATTTAACATAAATCTTTCATGAGTTTTCCTGTGCCTTTTCCCAGATTTGTACTACAGCTCTGATGCCCTGACAAGGCATCAAAGTGTGTGTGTGTGTATTAGTTTGTGTGTGTATCCCTTATACCTGCTACTCAAGGAACATTTCTTTTCAGTCTTTTCAGTTTGGAGAAAATTCTTCCCCCTGTTTGTTTCTTCAAAATCATCTGTCTGGTTACAGAAATTCCTTTCCTCTAAAGGTTTAGGCCTTTGGAAAACAAAAGCCAGAAAGCCTTGTAGGCTCCTCTGTGTTGTGTCTTGCAGTTGTGCCTCCCCTTGGACAATTAACACAGAGTCTACTTTGTGCTTGAATGGCAAGAAAGGGAAAGAAAAGAGAGAAAGGTAAAAGATTAATATGTCAAAATATTATCCCACCACAAGAGTAAATAGAGAAATGGTGATCATATATCCATAAAATAGATGAATTCCTCTAGAGCTATTAGGAGGTTAGGGCAAGTACAATTTCATTTAAGGACCAAATATACCTATAAAATGCACATATAGCCCCATCTTCCTTTTCTGAGTTAAACTCTGCCTCCCAAAATATCAGGAAAAAAAGGGGGAAAAAAGTGAAATTAACTAATCCCGTATCTGAAATTCCATTAGAATTCCAGCAAATGAAACCATAGATGAATGAAACAGATGGGTGATGGAAGTCCAGTAAGCCCTGATCTAATTGGATATAATTCGGAGTTCTTTTATTGATAGCATTTTGTGATTTGAATTATTTTCCTGAAATCATCATACATTTTTAGTTTTTACTAGGTTGAGTCCCCTCTAACATCCCT
Source organism: Eonycteris spelaea (assembly GCA_003508835.1). Lineage (NCBI taxonomy): Eukaryota > Metazoa > Chordata > Mammalia > Chiroptera > Pteropodidae > Eonycteris > Eonycteris spelaea. The sequence continues at coordinate 7,388,327 of PUFA01000049.1, read as the reverse complement.
TCCCATGTTATGATTCTGTGACTGTGGCTGGATAACTCTGACTTTGAAATCTTATTTTGGAGAAAAAAGCTGGTAAGAGAAGGTGCTGTCTAGAGTACCATGCTATTTCTGAGCTTTTTTGATCCCTTTATCCTAAGCCTGTTTAAAGGTAATGTCTGGATAATGTGATATTTACTCATAGAATTGTTGTGAAGAGTAAAGAAAAATGTATCTCAAGAAACTAACTTACCATAGTATTTGGCGTAATAAATGGCAGCTATTAAAATATGTGAAAAGTACTTTGTAACTTTGTAGTTAGCAAATATTAGTTATTATTGCTCCCTTGGCACAAATTGAGAATAACAATCTGTTTAGAAACAAATAATAAATTTGTTTTAGTCTAAATCTCAAGTTATCTTTTAAAATGTTAAATAACTATTACAGTAAATGGGACTTCTAGCGCACTTAATTCGTAAGTCAGGAATCATTTGTGTCTACTTGTATAGGTGTTTGCTTTCATCTAAAATAATGACTTAGAGATATCTGAGAAAGCAGAAATCAAGCAACTGGACTTGTAGCATACGTGCACCTGTATGAATCACGTCCCACATATCTTAAAATGGTGACAATTCATAGAGCCAATGAAAAGTCACTTTCACTCAGGAAAGCCCACTTCTGTAAGGGTGAAACGTCACATTGACAAATCGAATGTCAGCTAATTAGCTGTCTTCAGAGCCAACTGTGATGTCACCACTAAGCTCCATGTTGGGAAAACACCAGAGGAGGTGCCAGCCAATGCGATTTACAAAACAGAAGCCGGACGCGAATTTAATCTTGATCATTCTACCTCCTCCCATATTTTTGGAGTACAGTGTTAATAATGGAAAAATTAGTCTAGAAAACTTAAAAACAATGGGGTGGGTCTCCAGTTAAACTCCCCCACCTTCATCAAGCAGTCTTTTCAGAGTGCCCATAGAGTACCTGGAAATCTATTAGACCAACACTTATTATAATTCCAGTTAGGCTGACAGACTAGTATGACAGCCTGACATTAATTAACTTACAAAATTTCAGAATCCAAGAGAGAAATGTGTTAGAAATGAGATGAAATAATACCTGATTTTGAAACTGATAGAGTAAAAACACATAACCAGTGTTTAGTAAAAACAAAAATATGTTGTATACTTTTCATTTATAGAGAATTAAACATTTTATTCTGATTGCTGTTGGATTGTGGAAATTCCAATAACCAATGTTTTCAAAACCAGTTCAGGTTATAAAGTAACAAAATGCACGCATGTCATTAAGCTAAGAGCGCAAGGTCTTTGGCTCACCTGTAGGGCTGGTCTTAGGAATCAAGGATCGTACCTAGAGCCATTCTAGACTCTATTCCAATTCTAAATACTCTTTGAACTTGAAGCCATAACCCCTGAATATCATCATTTCCTCTGTTATCAGGTTATCACACTTGGGAGAGCATTTAAAAAATCATAGTCCAAAAGAATGTTTCTAAGATGGTGTAATGTCTGGGCATACCTTCTGTGGCCTTTTTCCTAATAGACACTGAGATAATTTCTTGGAAGTAATAAAACTGCTTCTAGCCACTTAAATGCAAAGACTAATCAAATTCTTGCTTCCAGTGGCCTATGGGATCATCAGCAAGCAGTTCAATAAGTAATTCCATCTCTGCAAAAGTGCCATCATATTTTCCTCCCAACATTCAACTTCTCTTGAAACATAGAATCTCTCCACTGATACCAAGCCCCAGCCATTCATGCACTTCCCAACCTCTCGCTCAACATGGATTCACCATGCAAAAATTTTAAAAGATCATATTTCCCCCATTGAGAAATGTGGCCAACTATCATAGAAGAATTTACTCAAATTTCCCAGCTCTATCTTAAGAGACCCTAAACAACAAGGTCACACCTCTCACTGTCTGAATCAGCAGGCTAATCATAGCAGGTTATTTCATGACACTGTTCTTGGAAGAAGCCACAAGAACAAGCCCCACCAAATGAGCATATTTCAAATCTTTACTCACATCATGTCTGCTAACATCTCATTGGCCAAAGCAAGTCACATGATCAAACTCAACTCAGTAGGATGGGGAAATATATTCTGCTCACAGGGAAGTAAATATTTGCTGAACAATAATCTAAACTGGTTACACCTTGATCTCAATTCTACCTGCGAGAAATAATTTTTAAGAAAGGAAGCTGGGGCATAGAAACCTTAAGTGATATATCCTGATTCACATCAAAAGTTACAAACAGAGCTGAAGTAAAACTCAGTATCTTAAGTACCATATTTGCTGTACGACTGACACAAGTAGAATCACTAAACAACCCTCAATACATTTGGCAATTTTATGTATTCCATGGCCCATATCTTTCTCTTGTGTAGAGAGCCCTACCTCAGCCTATTTTCTTTTTTCTAAATTCAAGTTATCTTTCAGGGCATTGCTCATGTCTTTTTTTGTTTGTTTGTTTTTTAAGAAATGTGCATGGTAAAGGGTAATGTTTAAGAAATCTGAGTTTCTAAATGAAAACAGACTTACAGAGGACAATCTGATAAATGCCAGATAGAAGGGGCTGGGGGCTGCATGAAAAGGGTGAAGAGATGAAGAAGTACAAACTAGTAGTTGCAGAATGGTCACGGGGATGTAGATTACGGCATAGGGGATGTAGTCAATAGTACTGTAATGGCTGTATGTAGAGCCAGATGGGTGATAGAGTTATCGGGGGAATCACTTTATAAATTATATAAATGTCTAACCAACGGACTGTATACCTGAAACTAATATAGTTTTTTTTTTTTCAAATCTGAGTTTCAGTCCCAGCTCCACCTCTTCACCCACCATGTGGTAGGGCAAGTTCTTAACTTCACTGCACCTAGGTCTTGTCTTTTGCAAAATGGTAATAACCCCCAGGGCTTTGTGAGTATTAAAAAGAAATGTCTGTGAAATGCTCAGAGCACAAAAAGGGTACACAATTAAATAGGGGTTTAAAATAATTTCTTCCCTGCACTCCAAAGCTAGGCATGATCTCCCCTCCACTGAACTCCTAGTGGACACATTTGATTCAATTAATATTCAGTTCACATTCAATTCACTAAGAAATTGCAGAAACCATAAGTTCACCTCCCTATATAGGCCAGGCAGGTATCGTGAAAATGTTAAGGAAACTATAGCTTCTTTCATATTGGTGTCTTGTGTTGCATTTTTTTCTCACAAACCCATATGTTTGCATATTAAAACATATAGGAATATTCTTCACGCCACAAAGACACATTTTCTCCAGGGTGGTAATACTGATGTGCCCCATACAGTGGGGCTGACCAGGGGATGGGGCAGAACACGAGTCAGCAACAGCCATCTTAGAAACCAGTATAGGAGTGTTTCTTACTAGCATATGCCAGCTGAATATCAGGCATGGTTCTCTCCCATTTTTTCAGACATGCAGAGTTTATTGTCTACCCTTTGTTTTCCCATTTTTGATAGAGACATGAGTACAAAGAAATATTCTTTGAGAAGTGCATATTCTTTTAAAGCAGACAGCCCTCATTCAGCTCCAGACAAACATTATCTTATGCCAGTTGGAACTTCCAATCTTTCAAGAGAAGCTAGAAATGCAATTTTTTTGTATTGAATCATTATTTTTGGCTCAATAAATTTTTTAATTCTCTGTGCAGGTCAAACACTGTGACCTGTGGCTTATTGGATGCATATTATATTCCATGCATTGCAAGATTTTGCAAAGATATGAATTCTGCCCTTAAGGGACTAGTTATCTGACGGAGAGGATAGTCTGATGGTCTGGGTATAACTACTTTGTATTACTAGTAACTTTTTCTTGTATATCATATCATTCAACCAAACGTAAGAATTCTGTGCTATATTTGTCCTCAGTACCAAATGCTTTGCTCGTAATGTCCTGATCGAGTTGTCCTAATGATCACTGGCTTAGTCTGTACAGTCTGTATCATGTGAAGTGAACATATGATAACATAGAGGAACAGCCATTCCAATTAAGTCATCTTCTCTCTGCATAATCAGTCTCATAGTAAGTACCTTGCAGACAGTAGGCAAGGAATAAACCTGGAATTGAACCAACCTGATCTGTTATGTAGCAGTTGGTTAAAGACACAAACTGTGTGTGAGAACAGCACACACACACACACAAAAGTAAAAATGCAGGGCTTCCTTGCAATATTCATATGGGAGATCAAACTTGGAAGACTGCTAAGACTGGCACTTCATTCTCAACCTTTATTTTCCATGCCAAACAGGCCTCCTGGTTACTCTCTGGAATCAAGTGAAATACAATGGCAGAGACAAAAACTCAATTAGATTATTTTGCCAGAACACAAAATCTAGCTGTAACTTACCACCTTTGAAAATATAAGAATGCCTAGATAAAGGAAAGAATACCTTAAAACTCAAAAGAGTTCATCCATATAAATAAATCATATAAATATTATCAGATAAATATTATCACATCCTACAAAGTTAGATTGTTTAAATTCATGCTTTTATGATAAAAATTGGCTTAGTTTACCTGCTTCCAGGCCTTTTTCTCTGCTTGTCCAAAATACGTGTGTATGTTTGCATATGGCTATTTTTTTCCAATAACATTGGAATTATACTATACTGTCCAGTCAGTTCATGTTGATCTTCCCCTATTCTAAGACTACATAGTGTTTTATAGTATTGACGTACCATATTTTCTTTAACCACTTCTCTACTGAAAACCATTAAGGTTGTCTATGATTTTTTCATCCTTACAAACAATGATACAGTAAATATCACTAGTTTATATTTTAATTTGCTTTTTAACTTTAACAGGACTATGGAAACTGAAGTCATTACAGAGTTTGGATCTGTCATTCAATAAGATAACGCAAATCGGTGTGTCTGATTTTCACAACTGCCTGCAACTGGAGAACCTCTATTTAAAGAGCAACAAGATATTCAGAATTCATCCAGGAGCCTTCAAAGACCTCAAAAATTACAGGTCATAAAATAATTTTTATATTTCAAATATGCAAACATACAGGCAATTACCTTAGAAAAATATGTACTTTGAAGAGTTTCTTCAAGTCCAATAGTACTATTAATCAAAAAAGTAAGTCTATTTTGAGATTCCCCCCAAATTGCTGAAGTCTCTCTCCTGCCTTAAAAATGAGAGGCCTCAGCAACATACATGAATTTTACTCGAACATGATGCTCAGCAGCAGTAATTGGCACATTGTTTTTCTAAATCAAATTAAAGCTAACTCCAAGTTTCCACTTTCCAGCTGGCAAAAAATTAAATCTTTGCTACTAGTGAGGCTCCCTCCCTGAGCCACAAGGTCAGCGAAGGTTCTGGGGGCCTTAAGCAATCCGGAACACTTGGGGAGGTTCCTCTAAAGCACCTTGGTCGATGCTGAGATGTCAGCAGCCCAGGACTAGTGACCCTGGCTTCCGTACCAAGACTGAGCATGGAATAACAAAAGTGGTAACGATAAAAGCTCATACTTCCATGGCACTTCCCGTGTGCCGCATACTGCTCTGAATGTCAGCTTCTTATTGGGGGGAGTCCATGTCGCATTTTGGAGCACCTTGGCCGTTAATCTCACTGAAGGGGTGAGGTGAGATGGGGGTGAGGTGAGGTGAGTGACGGCGAGGACGTCCCAAAGCTCCAAAACCCTGCTCTGGTTTTGGCAGCTTCGGTGCCTTCTCCTCCAAGCACTTTCCTCTCTACCCCCTCCTGTTTGGGGGGTGTTGTAAAATCTCCCCTCAGTGCTCTTTTAGAAATACCAGGGTGGCCTCCAGAGTGGCACCTAGAGATGCTGTAGGGAGAGCTTTAGTCCCTCAGTCTGTAACCGTCATCCTTACAGCGGCACGATTGTTCCATAGAAACATAATGTGAGCCACATATGCCATGTCATATATTCTAGTAACTAGATTGTAAAAGTAAAAATAAGCAGATGAATTTCATTCTAGTAATAAGTTATAAACTAATATACCGAAATGTTATCTTCTACACATGTAATCAGTATAAAAATTATTAATGAGTTATTTTACATTCTCTTTTTCACAGTGTCTTCAAAACCTGGTGTGTATTTTTTACACTTATTGCACATCCCAATTTGGACTGATGTGTGGCTAGTGGCTGTCATTTTAGACAGCTGAAATTTCCCCAATTTTGTGTAAAGTGATATTCAAAAATAGCTTCAAGACAAATCTCTAACTCCCCTTTCAACCAGGATGACTCCGCAGATCCCCCCCTCTATTGAAGAGAAGCTAGTGAAGCAATGGTGAGACTCTGGAGTCAGCTTCTTGGGTTTAAACCTAGACTGTCACTTACCAGCCCCATGATCTTCGGCAAGTTACCAAATCTCTGTGTGCCTTTCTCGTCTGTAAAATGGAGATGGCTTGGATTCTTTATCATAGAGTTTTGCGACAATTAAATGTTTTAATACATTTAAAGTGTTTTTGAACAGTACTTGGAACACAGTAAGCTCTTTATAAATGTAGATTATGTATATAAAGTCTAAAATGACCACAGCCCCCTACTCTTTTAACATATAAATCTGATGTGCCACCTCTTTTTTAAAGCCCTTCCAAACTTTCACAAGAGCCTGGCTGCTGCCTGCCTCTCCAGGCTCATTTCAGCTCTCCCCATTCTTGCTGTGTTCCTGCCTGTTTCTACCTGGAGCCCTCTCCACTTGCTGATCTTTTGCCTGGAAGAGCTTATTAATTCTTCCAATGTTACTTTCTCAAGGATGCCTTCCCTGGGCCTCCAGATTGAATTAGTTGCCCTTTTTTACACTCTAACAATATGATACGCTTTTTTCACATTGCCCTTATCATAACTGAAATGATTCAGTTTTAGGTACAGTTAGTCATTATGCCTGTATCTCCACGTGGTTGTTGGCAGGATTCATAACCCTACTACGAGACAGTAAGCTCTTTGAAGGCATACATCACGACTATTTTGTTTTCAGTGCTTAGCATATGTCTAATACATAACATATATTTTAAAACACTTGATGAATAAACAGAGAAATGAATGAATGGTTGATGATCATGGATAGGTGTGTTAGTTATCTATTCTTGCATAACAAATGACTACAAACTTAGCAATCTAAAACCACACACATATATTATCTCATGATTTATGTGGGTCAAGAATCCAGGCAAGGCTTAGTTGGGTCCTCTGCTAAGGGCCTCTCAAAAGGCTACAGTCAAGGAATGGCCAGGACTAGACTCTTGCCTGAGGGGCCAACCAGAGACGTACCCACCTCCAAGCTCACGTGGTTGTCGTCAGGATTCAGTTCCTTGTAGGCTGTTGGACTGAGGGCTTGGTTCCTCCCTGGCTGTCAGGCTAAGCCTGCCGCCAGTTCTGTGCCATGTGGGCCTCTCTACAGGACAGTTCACAGCTGTCAGCTTGCTTCAGAGCCCAAAGGACAGAGCCTACTAGTAAGAAGAACATTATAATCTTAAGTAATGTAATCATGGAAGTGACATCCCATTGTTTTTGCCATACACTGTTGGTTAGAACTACACTCAAGGGGAAAAGATTACTCAAGGGTGTGAATGGGAAGGCAGGGTCATTGCGGACCATCTTAGAACTTGTCTGTCATGGTAATTATCAGCATAAATAAGAAAGCCCACTTTACTTGGCAGCGCTCCCCAATTCAGTACAAACAGGTTGTCAGACTACCTCGGAAGCTCACTTAGTATGTTGTGTACTGATTATAAGTATATTTGTATGTGTGATTGCCCTATGTTTGTTTTATTTTCTGTGCTTTTTATTGTGCATTATAAGTCTTCTTCAACTCACAGGTACTATAGGCAAATGAAAAAACAGCCCAAGAATGTTTTAAATCATCTGTAATTCTCAATTCACCTGAACCGCCAAGAATTATACATTTTCTCCTTTATTACTCCTTCTACATGTTTAGCAATAACTTAAAAACTGGCTTTGGAACATGATGAACATATTTGGTACCAGAAAGCTGCAGATTAAAATAGATGGTTTTCTTTTTTCAGGAGATGTAGTTACATCTTACACTACACAATATGTCATCCCATGTTGTATTCTTCTCAGAAGCCAGATAGAGTTTTCAGAGCATGAATTCATCACTTTTTTAGACAGAATAAATTAATTTCACTGGCATTTCAAATTAGCATTATTTTTTTTTGTATCTTATTCCATTCTTCTTAGATTCATGATTTGTGTAGCAACATCATATGCTTCCCTCACTCCTTCTATAATGTACCCTCCTTTCAAATGATGGTGGATGGCTATTTCTTTTGGTTGGCCTATTGGGTTTTAATCTTTTCTCAGAAATTATTTCTTCTGAATCATTTTATTAGTTTTCTGTTCTGTCTCCAGTTTTGCTTTCAGATCCATGATTTGTAATATAATAGCTGCTAGAATGAAAAATGCAGACGTGCATTAAAAAAGCAAATAACTACTTGAAAAACGGACTTTCTTGCTCTGTTTTTGAGGAGGGATACATAAGAAAACCATTGATCTTAGGCAAGGCTAGGCCAACGCAGTTTTTTTCTTCCCAGTCTCAGTCTCCTCCTTTCTAGCTTTGTCAGCTTTCCTTTGGAAATCAGGACTGCTTAGTTATCCAACACTGGAAAAGTGCCCTCACTACCTAAGTTAGGGAGAATTCTATATGTAGTGGTCTTGGTTATGGGGCTGTTGGGTTGTTTGTTTGAATCAGCTCTTCTTAGGAGTTTATGCAACCCAAGATATCAATGCTGCTTTTTCCCTGATGTTTATAAAACAACTGACCTAGGTAAGATTCAGCCTCTCTGGTTTTCATCATAGCCCTCTTTATTTTTCAGCAAGGTTTGCAATCTTTTATGATTTTCTCTTTTTTCTGATAACCATCTGCCCCTCCCCCAATCCCAAGACCACAGTCTGGTGCCTCATGCTCCAGGCTTCTGCCACCCAGGCATTTGCTCCGGTGAAGTGGGAGCTCAGGCTCCAAGAGAGCGTGATCTGGGGTAAACTGCACACGCTGTGAAGCCAGATCAGGTCTCAACTCTGCCACTTCATTTGCTCATCTCTTTCTCTCTGTTATTTACTGAGCACCTGCTGTGTACCAGTTGCTATTACTAGGGGCTGTGTGGGATATACTGTATGACCCAGCCCCATTTCCTACTCTGTAAGAAAGGGGGAAATGAGGAATCTGTTGGAAGGACTGGCGATAATGTAGGTAAAGCACCCGGTAGAATGCCAGTCCTCAGCAGTACTTTGCAAATGGGGGCCGAAGCTGCAGCTAACTGTGCTTTCCTCGCCGTATCATGCCACTGCCAGTGCCAATGTCAACTAAATCACTTTTTTTCCCATTTCCCCTTCATATCTGATTAGACTAGAAAAATCAAGTCACTTGTGTGTTCTAAGTAGCTGTGGATGCAGAGAAATGTACTACTACCCTTGAGATAATACTCGATGCAAAAGACCTGTCCTTGCTACTTCTGGTCAACCACAATTCTTCTGCGTTCCAGTCCTCATCACCCCGTATCTTCTCCACTTCCAACATCACCGTGCATGTAGACGTTCTAGACCTTGTATTTAATTCTAGACCTCAATAACAACAGAGAGTCTAGGTTTTATCTAACAGTACAAATCATAACTCAGGAAAAAAGGAAGGGAAAATAATTAGGCATCTAATATAGGCACCACACTTAAAGCTTTTGCATACATTTAATTCTAACAACAACCCTGGGAAGTAGGCGCTCATAGAGGGTAAAACAGCTGCTGAGGTTCACAGAGTTGTTAGAGACAGAGCAGAGATTTAAACCCACTACTATTCCCTAACTCTCAAATCTGCACTAAATTCTTATTGCCTCCATAGACCTATAAATGGTATGTGTAACACATTTATTGTCTCTAGATGTCTTTATCCTCAGACTGTTCTAAATTTCTTTCTCCTTGGGCAGGTTGTAGACCTCAGCAACAATGCTCTGACCACCGTCCTGCCTATGATGATCATTGCTCTAGAACATCCCCATCTGGAGGCTGACCTGGCAGATAACCAGTGGCAGTGTGACAATAGTGTGACAGCCTTCCAAAATTTCATTTCTGAATCTTGGAGGAAAAAGTGGAATGTAATTTGCAACAGGTCTATAGGTAAGTCAGTAGTTCCTCTCCTCTCTGAAAAGGTTCCAGACGAAATGAAAAAAGCACACGAAGAATGTAGTTTCATTTGAAACAATGACAGCAAAAGTGCTGATCCAGGGCATCGGTCAGCCTTGTGTTGTATCATAGAATGATCGTTGATATCTGTTTCCCTCAGTTAATAAATTATCCTCTTCCCACGCTCAACGACACCTAGCTCAACTACTTCAGAAACCACTAGATTTGATCAAAAACAGAAATTTCATCAGAAGAGGATTTTGTCCTGAAGCCCTAAAATATCATATTTTTATCCTAATTCTTAACAAATAATCAAAAAAAGAACTTTTAAAACTTGAAACATGATTATTTAAAATATTTGCTAGCACTCTAAAAATATAATCCTGTACATACACAAAACATACATATTTCAAGGAAATATTTTCCTTGATTGTTCCCTGCCACTCCCCAAAGTTCTGAAGTTGAACATTCTGGAAAGCTTTTTCTATTACTATTTTGGCTAAATCTCAAACTCCTAACTGGGGTATGGGAAGTCAGATTTTTTTTCAATTATAGTTGACATTCAATATTACTTTATACTAGTTTCAGGTGTACCGCATAGTGGTTAGACACTTGTGTAATTTACAAAGTGATCCCCCAATTAGTCTAGTGCCCACTTGGCACTATACATCATTATTACAATATTATTGATTATATTCCTCATACAGTACTTCTCATCCTTGTCAGACTTTTTTAAGTGAGTTCTGGACTCTGTTCTGTTGAAGACTGACATTAACAGAGAAACAGCCATGCGTACCAGGTTTGAAAGAAATCCAAAAAGATCAGAGAGATGTTTCTATGTTGTCAGCCACACTTGTTCCATTCCTCTCTAAGAGCCACGACTGGCATTCTGAGTGTGAAGGGGAGAATGTCAGGAGCCAGTAGGGAAACCTGAATATTTTTGCTATTTAACAGCACTGGAGAAAGGTAAAGAAATGATAACGTGAACATGGGTAGGGCTGAGGCAGATTTTGCAGGGAGTTGATGAAATGTCCTCACAAACATGTAGTTGGTAAGAATATGGAAGAGAGAGAAGCAATGAGGCTGTCCCTCCAGTCTGGCTTCTTTCCTCCTGTTGGTCAAGAAGCCTAAGAAAACATAAGCTCCAGGGCCTGTGAGTGGCAGACCTCAGCCTGACGACAGCCATGTGTAAATGTGTACAGAGCCATATACATCGTATTGGCATTAGATGATCTCAGTAAAGCTGCTTATCATCATGTACATTAAATACAGCTACATAAGGACTGAGGGCTCACAGAAGCTTTTAAAACTACCAGCCTCTCATTTCGGTGTTTGTTCTCACCCTCCCCTTTCAGAGAATGAGGAGGCGCACCCATGGGCTCCCAGAAGCAGAGCTTCCAGGGAAACCCGCATTCCTCACACTAGTCTGAGTCACGTGAAAAGCCTCACAAGGAGTGAAGATGAGAGGCACCGGGAAGGAGTGTACATGCGCTTTTCCACTGGGGGGGCAAAGGCCTACGCCAACTCTGATACCAGTGAACAGCAAGGACAGCCGTCACGCTCGGCGAGGAACCCCCGGGATGAGCAAGCTGCTGGCAGAAAGGAAGCCACTTCCCAGGACCCGGCCCTGGCCATCTGCCTGGCGGTGTTCATCACATTCTTTGTGGCCTTCTGCCTGGGGGCTTTGACAAGGCCTTACGTTGACAGACTGTGGCAACAGAGATGCCGGGACAGAAGCCCTGGTTTGGACAGTGCATATTCCAATGAGGGCTTCTACAGTGGAGAGAACATACAGCACCCAAGGGTGGATCTGCGCCAAACTCGCCAGGATCTAAACCTCTGGGAGAATCAAGACTCTTTCTTAGGGACGGAGGTCAGCCCACATGCTGCTGTCATTGCTGAGAGAACTCTAGAAATGAGCAGACAGGAACCTGGCAGCTGGCAGAGAGAAGAACAAGGCAGAGGCCGCACCGGGGCAGGAAGCAGAGAGAACACGGTTCCAAATGACAGTGCAGCCTGGTCCGTTCTCCAAGGGATGCAAAATGCTGGTAATAATGCACAGGTTTCAGCAGGACAGGACCGCACCTTCAGGAATGATATTCTTGGAATAAATTATGCAGCTGTGGCCCAGGACAGTTTTCTTGGTGAGCATTCAGTGGGCATCCCTGTGCCAGCTGGCAGATCACAAATGGTCTCTGGCTCAGTCTATAAAAATCCAAATGAATTAGACCCACCGCTCTCAAGAGAAATGACAGCTGCGCTCTCTAAAATGCAAACACATACAAAAGCACAGAGGACTGGAGAGAATGAGGAAAGAGAGGGCACTGAACAGTTCCCTTTGGAGCTGTCTGAGGAAATGCAGGTGAGCACTTGCATTAGTTTACTGAGTGCACAGCAGCAAAGGCTCAAGGCGGCCCGTGCTGAGGAAGAGCCGTCCACCTGCAATAGTTCGGCCACACTCAGTGACCTAGGAGATACGGACTCATCCCCACCGGTCATTCCACCCGAATGCAGTGGCCTACACATCCCTTCTGCTAACCAGGAACCAGTGCAAAAACATGCTCCTTCTGACACACAGTACGAGTTGGACACCAACTACGATTCTGATGAAGGGTCTTTATTTACTCTAAGCTCAGTAAGTTCAGAGGATGCAAGAAACATGACTAAAGGATGGGCAGATGGTGAGGAGAGCTGTAGCACCAGTGACCCCCTGGAGGAGAAGGACTTGGGAGTGAGGAAGGACAATGTTACATCATTCGAGAGTCTTGAGGACAGTATCACCTTCCAGAAGTTTCAGGAGAAATGTGAGAATCAGGAGGCTCATTTTGAAAAACCTCTCATTTCTGGTCCAGACTCCGGTTTGTGTGAGGGTCATCTGGAAAGTGCCTCCAACACCACCCAATCTGAGGGTCCATTGACCTTGCCCAGATCCCCGGGCAATAGTCCTTCCAACAATGAGGCCCCTGGCATGTTCCTTTATGATCATGTTGCAGCATCTCAGCCCAAGGCAGCAGACTGGCACTGTTCACTTAGAGACTTGGAATTTTTCAATGTGGATATTTTACCACAAACACCACCATGTTCTGCTGAAGTTTCCTCAGACCCTGATCAGAGTGACTATCATGAAAGTGAAAGTGTTCAGACATTTGTACCTACAAATCTTTCCTTCAGAGATCAGACACAGCCCCAAACAGTGTTCCTTTCCAGATCACTACAGGGGGAAACTTAAGACCCTCACAACAAGATTCTGAAGGGTGCAACGTGAATTCCAGCCCGACAGACACTGACACAAATGAGGGGTTCATACGTCCTGTTGAGGACTATGGTTCCAGAGAGGACCATATAAGTCAAACACAACAGTTACAATTCTGTGGTGATGAACCAGCTCAACAGTGTGAAAGAGGAGGAGGGGAATATTTTGAAGAGGGTCTCAAGAGCCAGGTACCACTATTACAAGAGCTTCCAAATAAAACTAGTTCACTAAGAACACAGGAGCCTTTCAGTGACAGAGATAGGGGTAGATATTCAGAGGAGAATCTGTTGCAACTGGAAAAAGATGATTCTAACTTTTATACGCAAATGCAGACCGAGAGCAACCTAATGGGAGCTGGTTCTCTAGGTGAGGACTGGCTCTACTATGACAAAGACAAGGACATTCAAAATCAAAGGGAATTCAAGTAACATCTTCTAATACAGATTGAAGCACTCAGGTGGGACTGCTGAACAGGTTTTAAAAGATTCTGCATCGAGAACAGCACAGCTTTTAGGAGGCTGATCACAAAGTACACAATTGGAGGGATTCAGAGCAATTCTAAATTTTTTAATAAGTTATATTAAAAGAGGGATCATTTTGTAGAACAAAGTGTAAATTAAAAATTCATTTTTAAGGAGAGAAGAGTTGTTTTTGTTTTTTTGTTTTATAAAAGTAGAAGGGACCCCCTCCATGATCCTTGCTATCCCTTCCTTGGCCTGACTCGCCCCTGGGGTCTCTTGGGAGCTGTTCTCTTTATCCTCCTTTTTTCCTGACACTTTCTCCTTTTCTTTCCTGATGCTCCTCTTTCCTGCTTCCTCTCTTAAAAAGCATTTTTCAAAAGTCTGTTCCTAGTCTTTACCCCCTCTTTCGACCCCAGTGCTTCACAGTCAGCTCTATACAGATGATGCCCAGGTCCACATGACGAGGCTCAACCTTCCTCCCAAGCTCCAGACTCACGTTCTCAGCCCTAGTTGTACAAATCAACATAGATCCTCCTGGGATATAAAATTCATCGTTTTTCTTCACAGGCTTGACCTCCCATATTCTATTTCTTAGTCAATAGTGTCATGACATCCACCCAGTAAAGCTAGTTAAAATTTCTGACTTGCCTCTGACTCCTTTTCCTTCATTTCCTGTGTCTGAGTAGCCTCTAAGCTCTGTGCAGCAGACGTTATTGTTGGTCTCCACAGGGAGACGTTTAGTATGGCAATCTGGATGAGGACTAAGCAACTTATGTTTGCACAGAAAGCAGCATCACCACTAGTCTTCCAGGCCCTAGCTCCTCAGGAACTTTTAGTAAGCTCTTCTCTAAACCCCCAAATGAGGCACATTTCTTATCTGTCACCTAGATTATTTTAAGGCCTCTTTATGACCCTTAGTACTTCTTCCGGCTCTCACTCACCCCTGAATAATATATCCTACTCATCTTTCCACTATTCAACTTTTGATAGTTCCCCGTTGCCTATGTATAAAGACCAAATGCCATGATCGGGACACATCCTACCTTTTCGATTTCATCTCATGACATTATCATTTTGCCACACATTCTATATTCTGGTTTACACCATTTACATAAATTATTCATTTATTTTAGCAAACTTTTGAGGTCTTCACTGGTCCTTGATTAATCTCCTTGCCCCCCCATTCACAATTACTATTTTGAAATTTCCCTGTCCTTAAACTTTTACTGAGAAAATGTAGGCTATCAGGAAGAAACTCCTTCATTCCCCTACACTATAGTGGGAAACATTTTCTATCTATAGCTACACTCGCCCCTTTCCTCCAATCTAAGAAGTAAGCATTCTGTGGTTGTTACTCCTTTCTGTCTGCCTTCACGGCAGTCCTGGGCGTGGGTCCACTTACATTCCCATTCCGGTACATCCAATCCTTCCCTGTCTAATAGCTCCTTCCCACAGGCCAAAAGCATGCTCGAATCCCTCCAACACCACTCTGCAGTTCCCTCAAATACCACAGCTAGGATCCTCACAGGAGCAGTTAATGACTCTACTGACCCTTCAGGTACTGTAGTCAGGTCTACCATCCCTATAGCCTGTGCTAGTAGAGGTTGCCCACAACCTACGAATACCATGTGGCATGGACCTCCTGCACAACCTCTATAAGCATTTGGCACTGTAGGCCAGGAGGCCCTGAACTTTTTGGCACAAGGGACCAGTGCTCCTATGAGGATCTAACGACTGATGATCTGAGGTGGAGCTGAGGCAGTGATGCATGCTAAAGAAATAGGGTAAATTGTACTGCAGAGTTTCCTACATTCTGGATTTGGGAAACTGCTTCCTCCTAGTATCATTTTATTCCATCTAGGATTTGGAATTCTTGTTGTTTCTGTGTCTGGGAGTCATTTCTCTATTACTTGCCTGTGAAAATCCCACTCACCCTTTACGACCTGGCTCTAAAGCTGCTCCTGTCTTTATGAAGCCTCACCTGGTTGCTCCAGAATCAACCTTCCTCATTCCTGTCTCTGTGCTCCCCAAACACATACCTTGTAATTCTATTTAGCTTTTATTTCATTCTGCTTTGAACTGCGTTGTTTTTCTGACATCGCTGTGTCTTGGTAGAGGTCCCAGGATAATCTTCGGGAGCTTGCTCCTTCCCTAAAATCATGTAACGAGAGTTCAGACGTGCTTTCTTTAGTCATCAGAGTGTCCTCCAAACATACTGAGATGAAACACCAGCTGATGAAAGTCAGTTGCTGAAGAATAGCTTAGATTTAGGCTCTGATATCACATTTGACATGTAAGCATGGGGCTGACTTTTTGCCTTATACTTTTAATAGGGTTGGGGAGCAGCCCAGGCCCTCAAAGCTGGCCCTTCTTGATGTGGGTCAGGATTACACCACTGACTCCTGAAAAGGGAGGGCCCTCGATTTTCTTTGCAGGGTAGCCCAAGGCAGCCAGGTGTGCGCTGGCTGGGAGACTCCAGGCTGTCAGAACGACGCCTACTTCCTGCTTTTCTGTGGAGCTCCACCCAGAAGGGCTGGAGGTGGCACCAAAGCTTCCCATGGGTTTACCCATACTCGTGGGGCTGCACGAAGATCCACACCTTTTAGAGAACAAAGAACCTGCTCCCAATTTTATTCCCAGAACTAGAAAGTCGGTCCTTAGGCTAATGCAACCCATGTCCTAGACTATAAGTGCATTGAGAGAAAGATCATGTTTTATACATACCTCCCACCCTCTACATTCCAGTGTCAAATATAGAATAGAACTTAAGGACAGTCAAATTTCAAATAATCCTGATGTGGTGAATTATTTCATCAAAATAGGAAACATAAAGTTGACTCTTCAGCTTTAATGAAATGTAGTTAGATATAGCTAATAAACAAGGAGAATTGGCAGAGTCTTAACCAGCTCTGGGTGGAGTATTGTAACTCACTCAACAGCCAATGAGCTGGAAGGAGAGAGCCGTAGATGCGTTCCCACAGCTGTTGCCTAGAATCCACTGTCGAAATTATAGATGCTTTTCAAATTAAATGTAAAGTTCTAAACGAACAAAAATGAGAAATAATCTCTCAGTGTCTACTTTAGAAAAAGAGATCATTTTATTAATTCTAGATATTCCCCATAAATTCTTTGCATTCGTGTAAAGTCAAGTTTTTCTCTATCCTTAATGCCCTTAATAACTAGTATAAATATTGCAGTCATTTCTGACATCTCATTGATTTAAAAGCTCATTTTCCATTCAAATGCAATGCTTCGACCATTTAAATAGCAGTTACCTAAGTATACCTAGAGTTACATACACATTCATTGACTATTTTAAATTCACTAATTATTAACATTTTTGCCATATTTGTTTTTTTGCACTGTCTTACTCCCTTTATAAATATAAACATATATACATTTGTTTATGTATGTATATATTCATATATAGAATATTTTATCTGATGTATATTAATTTTATATGTATAAACTCATAGAGCTATATAAGGTATTCATAAAACATAGAAACATAGGTGAATACACATAATGTCACAAATATTTTCAAACTGAAAAACAACAAAACAGTATTACCTGTTTCCAGACTCTGTGGACACCTTGCAGATACCGAAGTCACTATTACACGTTTTTGTTTTGCCTCAGCATCAACTTATGAATGTTTGTCACATCCCCTGAACGCCGTCCATACTCTTCTGTAAGAATAAACTTCTGATGCTGGATGATGAAAAATAATGTTGATAATGACACAAGGAATAACAAATCCTCTTCCTCTCTCTTTTTTTCTTTCAAACTTGTCATTCTGTTCTTCCTTAGAGATGATATAGATAACTGGAGTGACTTCCGGGAAGCATTGTTGCAACTGGGAGCAGTTTCTAGGAGAATAACGAGGTCAGAGCAGGAAAGAGCCCACCATTTAGTCCAACCTTATCCTGTAGAAGAGGAAACTGAAGCACAGATTGATAAACTATGTGCCTGATGCCACCCCGCTAATTCTTGTTTCCAACCAGAACTCACTTTGGACAACTAGCATCAGCGAGGGAGAACCTACCCTTTCCTCTCCCTCCCCTGCTGTTTGTCTCCGCTCTGGCCGACTGCCACCCAGGAGATTTAGAACACGTTCTTCCCAGGATATCATAGCATCTTCCAGACACTGCTTCACAGGAAAACTGGCTGCCTGTGGCAGCAAACGTGGTGGCTGGCGTCCTCACTGCTCCACTCACCGGGATAGGCGGTGGGCCCGGTGACGGGATGTAGCCCTGCGCTTTCCACAGTCCCAACCCGAGCTTCCCTTTCCTGCTATCTGAGGTGGGCTTCACGAAGCCAGCTTCAAGAGTCAGGGCTTCCAGTTCTCGCTCTTCGCTCTCTGCCGCTCTCTTGGGATCCCGGGAGCCCTGAGCTTCTCCCTCTGCTGATCCCACAATGCCTTTCCTCTCAGGTCACCTGGGCTTGCACGGAACCTATATAGCCACAGAAGCAATAACAGCTAAAGTAGCCCTCAATTGCCCACACCCCCCCACCTTATATATATGCATAAAATATATATATGTATAATACATATAAATAATATATAAATATATTATATTATATATAAATGTATATTATATATAATACTATATCATATTATATATCATATATCATATCATATTATATGTTATTTATATATTATATATTACATATTGTATATTGTTATTATATATTATTATATATATAAATATATAATATTTTTTTCCAGCCACTGGAGTGTGTGTCCTGGAGTTGGTCCTGCCACAGACAGCCCTGTCCCAGTGACTCCAGGGCAGCACCCCAGTTTGCTCTAAGTCTAGTAGCCTCCCTGCCTCCTCCCAGCACCAGTGGCAGCTGCAGGCTGTGTGCCTCGCTCCCCCTCACAGGGAGACTGAGCACAGTACAGGACCTCGAGAAAAGAGAAGTGCGCCATTCAATATCTCCCGTTTCCTGGGCTGTGACTCTGAGTTTAATTAGAGCTGCCAGATTTAGCAAATGTAAAAATACAGGATGCCCAGTTGAGTTTGCCTTTCAGGTAATCAACAAATAATTTCCTAATATTTAAGTATGTCCTATGCAAAACTGGGGATTTAGTTATACCGAAATATTATTTGTTGTTTATCTGAAATTCAGTTTCCACTGGGTGATCTGTATTTTACCTGGCAACCCCGCTATTGTAATGTTCAAATACTAAAATGAACTGAAAAATCTTCCACCCAAGGTACTGAAAGGGTCTGCAGTTCAGCAAGGATAGAGGAAAGCAAATCTTGCTGAGCTACATTTGCTGCAGCGAAGAAGTAATTAGATGTCTGGTATGTTCTGCATTAGGCATTAAGCACATGCCATCCATGCCTACAAAACTGCCTCCCTCAAAGCCGAGTAATGATTTACAAAGCAGTAAATGTGGAAATTCACTCGTATCCAAATTCAGAGGGGAGAATATCCAGAACATCAAGTCCTGCCCGCAGTTGTCAAGGAAAAAAAACAAAATAAATCGTGACAAAAGTGTTTTCTTGCAGAGAAGCGAAGAGTTACTTGTAAGGAGAGTGAATTATATAAAAGCTTGCAGTTGTGAAAAGGAGAGGCTCTGGAGAGCCTCTATTCTGTAAATTTGGCCACTGGTAGTCACACCACTCACACACAAACCCCACCTTAGCCTGGATCTAATGGCTTCAAAATACATCGGCCTTTACTTTGGCTGACTCAGCAGCCTGGAATGGATTACTTTCAGTTGACTCAGTGGCACATTTTAAAATACTATAAGCACTAATTTGGCTAGCTAAATTGTACTCACATACACACAGAAACACTCTTGCATTACACCACTGAATTCAGCTGAACACCTCTAATGGGCAAAAAGCTGTGCAAATCACGGGGTGAGGGTGAGTTGTGGGTGTGAGGGAGCATGGGGGTGAGGGGGGCTGGACCAACACCGTCCTGCCCTCAGAGCGCTTAGAATCCAAAGAGAAAGAATCGCAAAGGCGAACTTCTGACACCGGAAGCACCAGTATGTGCTTCCAGAGAAATCAATCCCATGGCTGGGGAGGGTGTTGGAAGGGAGGGGTCAGAATGAGAGGGAGGTGGGAAATAAGCATGCTAGACTTCTGTCCATGTTGTAAAGCAATTTACAGGTGGACGCAGAAGGAATGCCAATGTATTATTTAGACCACATATCTAAATAATAGATGTTCAATTGAATCCAAAAGCACTAAAATGTAACGGGCTACGGCCCTATGTGGGTCAGTAGAGGAAAAATCAATTTATGAATAGGCACCAGAAAAAATCAATTAATACATTTAGTGATGAAGGCCCATTTGGACAGTCTAAATCTAGAGAGGAAGCATGTATGGAAAAATTTCGTCTTGAGTACATAGTATTTTGAACTGCAATATGTAAGCGAAATTCTACACACTGAGGAAAATGCTAATAATGCTAAATGCTAATAAATAAAATTACCATTAAGCAAAACACGACATGGTTTAAAAATGTGAATCCTGACCTAGAAGTCAGTTATAGATTGCTCTTTTGTTAGTCTCCATGAAAAGACATTAGACATGCACAGTTTCCACTGAGTAGCTAGATCATGTCACCGATCTTCCAAATCGGCTCTCCCTCCTTGGTCCACAGCACCCCTGCGTCACCTACACTGCCCGCCTCATCGCCAACTACCCCACCTTCAATTCTCCTGATCACAACACTTCAACCACACCAGCTCTTCTTTCAGCTCCCAGAACACCCCAAGCATGGTCCCTTCTGATGTTCCCTCTGTGTGGAATGTGCTGTCCATAGTTCTCACTATAGTTTCTTGTTGTGAGAGGGATCTCAGCTCAGATCTCACCTCCACAATAGGCCTTCCCACCTTCCCCCACCTATAAGATCACACCCTGCCCAAAGCTTTCTTTATCGCACTTTGGTGTTGTCTTCATACCATCTAAAATCATCTACAATATTTTTATTCATTAAATGGTTCCTTGTGTTTTTGTCCATCTTCCCAATAAGGATGAAAATCTTATTTGTCTTGGTCACTAGAGCATCCCCAAGGCAGAGGACAGTGCCTGGCACAGAGTAGGTACTCAATAAAAATCTGTTGATTGAACAAATAAATTTCAACTCCAGGTAAACCAGAAACCGTGCTTTTCATCATAGTTGTATTAGAAAAAACACACATGTTAGTGATGGGAAAAAGGACCCAGGCTATTCACTTTTCAAAAGTGACTAAAGAAAAATATATTAATCTCCTCTAATTATGAGTTTATGTGATTTCAGGGGAAGCATCCCCATGTTCTAGAAAATTTTTAGATTAGGAAAAAAATGTTTACCATTCCTGACTTTCAACTAACTTTTTCTTCACTTGAAACATTTCAGAAAATTTCAATAGCGAGGGCTACCAAGTTCTGGCTCCCTAACAATTTTCACCACTGGAAGATATGTTTTGACCCATATATATTTTGACCCAATTTTTAAATTTATTCTAATTAGTTTCAAGTATACAGTCCATTGGTTAGACATCTATATAGTTCATAAAACAATCCCTCCAATTGCTCCCTCCCTCCCCTGACCTTCCACCTAGCCAACGTATTAATGCTAATTGCATTCCCAATGCTTTGCTCCCCAACCCAGTGACCATCTATCAGCTACTAATTTGTGCTTCTTTAACCTTTCACCCCATTCTCCCAGCCCCCAAACATCCCTTCCCTGTGTCCTTCCCAAATTGTCCACTATATTTGTGAATCTGTTTTTGATTAGTTTGTTCTTTTTATTCCTTAGATTCTGCATATAAGTGAAATCATCTAGTGTTTATCTTTCTCTGACTTAAATACCTTCTAGTTTCATCAAAACAATATCATTTTCCATCCTCTTCTTTTCATATGTAGGAGTCTTGTTTTCTTATCCTTTAGCCACTTTTTTTTTTTTTTTTGGTTGAAGTACTTAATTCTTTTTCATTTGAGGTATTTATTGATAGGAATGTAGTTGTTACCATTCTATATTCCTATTCTTTATATCGGTTTTCTCTTCTTAAAGAAGTCCCTCTAACATTTCCTGTAATTCTGGCTTGGTGATGATAAATTCCTTCAGCTTATTTTTGTCTGGAAAGCTCTTTATCTGTCCTTCGACTCTAAATGATAGCTTTGCTGGATAAAGTATCCTTGGTTGTGGACCCCAAGTCTTCATCCTGTTGAATACTTTTTGCCAAGCCTTTCTGTCTTGCATGGTTTCTTTTGAGAAATCAGCTGCCAGTCTTATGGGTGCTCCCTTATAAGTAACTATCTATTTTTCTCTTGCTGCTTTTAATATTCTTTCTTTGTATTTAACCATTGTCATTTTAATTATGATGTATCTTGGTGTGGGCTTCTTCGGATCCCTGATTTTTTGAATTCTCTGAGCTTCCTGGGGTTTTATGTTCATTTTATTCAGCAGGTTAGGAAAATTTTCCATCATTATTTCTTCAAACATCTGTTCAACATCTTGATTTTCTTCAGTTACACTGATCAATTAGATATTCATTTAATATACTTCTCTTCTCAGATTATGTGTTCTTCATTTCAGCTGCTTCACTTTTATAATTTCCATTTCCATTTTTGTATCTCTTTGTTGAAGTTCTCTTCACTTCCCAAAAGTTCATTGAGCATCTTTATAACCAGTGTTTAGAACTCTGCATCCATTAGATTACTTGACTCCATTATATCTGGATCTCTTTTTTCTTCTCTCATATGGTTTCTGCTTCTTTGTCTTGTTTTGGCAGCCTTTCTATGTCTGTTTCTATGTACTAAGCAAAGCTCCTAAGCTTCCTGACCTTAGTAGTGTGGATTTGTGAAGTAGGTGTCCTGTGAGGGGGTTCAGCTGCAGGCCAAATTTAGCCCAAGCCTCTACCCTCTGGGGCCATTTGTTAAGATTCAGCAAGCAATCCACAGATGCTGTCCTTATAGTTGCCTCAAGAGGCCACACCAGAAACCGAGGCCAGCTGCCTCCAGTGTGAGTCTAGGTGCTGCTCAGCAAGGAGCACCTGACTCTTTGAGGATATACCCGGCTGTGGCTTGGGCAGGGCCATGAGGTGGGGGAGGTGCGGTTTCAGGGATTCCTCTGGGCAGAGCAACCTCTGTAATCCAGTCTGATGACCTCACAGCTATGGTGGCACTGTCCCCCCACACTGGTAGAGGGGAAGGCTCAACAAGAAACAATGGATACCACCAGCACTTCTGTACAGAGCGACTCTCTCCTCGGCCCTCACTCCAACAATGTCTCCCTGTACATCCTGGTGCCCCTGTGCACAGCCAAATCAGCATTGGTGCTCAGAGCCAGCAGGTCCATCACCGCGAAAATCCGTTCATGGGCGTGGCCCCTTTAAGAGGCGTCTGCTGCTGCCGCAGCCTCCATCTCACTCAGCTGCCACGTCCTACTTTCTGCTGTTGCAGGGTGATTTCTTGGATTTCTCCGTAGTTGTATGACTTGTTCATCTAGGTCTCAGGTGATTTTTCCTTGCTGCTGCTCCTTGTTCTGTCACAACCTTGATTTTGCCGCCAAAGGGATGAACAGAGCCTCTATCACCTACGCCATTTTTTTTCCTCCTCCAAAAGCGGGGACTTTCTTAACAGCTATGTTGCCTGGTTACGGTGTTCACGCCTGCGCTTTAGGGGCAAGATGGTGAACTGCTCATTATTGCCACCCGCGGAAGGTCTTACAGCAGTCAAACATTGGGAAACATTGGTTCAGCACCAACAGCCAGATGAAGAGACTTAGGGCGCGGTCCTGCAGAAAGAAGCGTCTATCTTTATGGACTTTGGAGCTAACTCAGTGGCCCATGGATGGGTTTTTTGTTTTTTTGTTTTTTTTTACCGACCTGTAAACTCTCCTGTTTTGACCCAATTTTTACATGCTTGGTGAAAGGATACCAACATGTAAATGTATTTTAAAGGAGGTTGGGTAAAGATTTCCAAACTTTCTGGGTCTCCAGTAGCATCTACTCTCACCTTTCGCCTCTTGAGTCTGGCACACCTTCCTCAATCATTAGTGCTTTAATCAAAGTCATGTGCTTGCCTGGCTTTCACCCAACTAGGACACGTCCTTGATTTCTGTATGACCACGTGCCTAATGCGTTAATGGAAGCCTTTTGTTATAATCCTCCATCGCTCTCCTCAGTGAGAGTTTTATGCTGAGTTTTAGCACTCTTCTAGGGCAAGGAGTGAGTTTATGTGATCCTCCTGGTAGCGCCTCAGTCTACGACACTGGAACACTGGGAACTGTTAGCCCATGCAGGCCTCCCTGCATCTAATTGTATAATCTTTCATCTGTGTTGTAACCTTGAAAAATAAAGGGAGTATATACAAGCTGGCATACATCAATAATCTTAAAACTTTAAATATGAGAACAGCTAACTGTTTCATCCTCCTCCCACTGCTCTGTTGGCACTCATAACAAATCGCAGATCAGATGATCTGGAGTCAGGAAGCCAATTAATAGCTGGTTGTTTCTGGAAAGAGCCACTGGCTTTGTATACGTTTAGGATCCATAACGGCCACTGATTCAAGCTGCCTACAATGAGAAAAGAGACAAATGCTACAAGTCAGCCTTCCCACCCCCAAACTCTTCACTGGGCCGCACCACCTGCCCACAAACACTGGGGAAAGCATGAGAATGGTGTGTCATGGCCAAGGAACACTGGATTCAGGGACTCACCTCTGTTATACAAGCCTGCTCTTGGTCTGAGGGAAGATGTCACCTCACCCCTCAGGCTCGCCCTGCAAACACCGCCCTGAGGAGTGGCTGAGGTATGAGGAGGAGGGCCTTGCATGCCGGCACATCCAGCAAGAACTCGCAGGGACCCACATGGCGGACCACCTCTCCCAACCAGGTCAAGAGCCAGTCTCAGAGGAGCCAGGCCAGAGAGTTCCTCCACTGAGTAGGCAAGATCCCATTTCTGCCCAAGGGCTTGCTGTTGAGGACAGGAGGCTGTGAAATGGTAGAAGCGAAAGGTCGGGACCTGCCCCTTCTGGTCCTAAGGGATTATATAGGAGGTGGAAAGAGGAAGCGAAAGGGAGGAGTGAGATGGGCTTGCTCAGTGTGGAGGTAGGGACTGGCTTAGATGTGACCAGGAGAATGCCAAGGGCATCATTAAGGCTCTGGGAGGGGGATCCCCTGAGACGCTACCCCTGACACAGACCTGGGGTCACCAGAGCCAAGGACTCAGTGGTGCATCAGGGTAGGAGATGGGGGGCTAGAAGTTGCCTTTCAGAGCTGCTCTTTGTGCCATTGTGGTGTGGCTCAGCCCCAGAAAATCCTGCAGTGACCCAGAGAGTTGTAGTGGCCCTGAGTTAAGTGCCTCCCAGATTCCTTTGGCCATGTGCTCCTGGGCCCATGATGGGGCTGCAGCCAGCCACACTGGACCCTTCCCATCCTCTGCCACCAGCTAGCAACACATCACTGCCTATAAGCCTTAGTTTCTTTATCCATGTAGTAGGGAAAAAATAGCATCACCCTCTAGACTTATATAACCACTTTTTGCTTCAATTTCCTCATCTGCAAAATGAAAATAATAGTATCTATTTCTTTTTTTTTCCAGTTTTATTGATATATTTGACATACAGAACTGTATAAGATTAAAGTATATAGCATAATTATTTGACTTACATATATTGTGAAATGAATACCACAGTAAGTTTAGTTAACACCCATTGTCTCACATAATATTATCTATTTAATTTGATTGTTGTAAGGATAAAATTAGTTAACATACAGAAAGAACTCAAAACAGTGTCTGGCACTAATAAGCACCATATAAATGTTTATTGTTTGTTATCCTATTTCCAAGTTTGATTTGCCTCATCTAACTTTCTTCATGAAGCATCTCCCTTAGGATATGAAAATACTTAAGTGTCATGGAATTGTAGCTTTTAGAGCTGGAACAGATTTTTAAAAATTAATCAAGCCCACCTTTTTGTTACAAGTGACAAAAATAGGCTCAGAGTAGCATACCCAAGTTTACCAAGCCCCTACTGGCAGGCCTGGGACTACAATCCAGTCCAGAGCTCTTTCCAAATGCCTCACTGTGCTCAGTGTTTATCAAACAAAGCACCACTGTGCCGAACGCTCTGATCAAGCCAGAGCCTTTGCTGCAACAATCAACCTTGGGCCGAGAACATAAAAGCATAATGGAAGAATTTGAAAATGACCCCCCACACCACCACCATCCCACTGTCTTCAGCTTTGGAATATCTATAGAAACTTAATTTTTTAATTCCATACCCTCAAGGGCTGTTATAGAGCTTCCCCACTGTGCTCCACACGACAGCTTTGCATGGAATTTGAGGGATTAAACAGGAAAGTTCTTCCAGTTCTCCCAAATTATTTCTACCTGTACCACATCTAATTCTCCCTAAGAAGTCTCTTGTCCACTGAATGTTTATGTAACTTTCAACAATGTTCTCTTTCAGCAGCTGAATATTAATTGGTCATTTGATCTTTGAACTCTACTTTTCAGACTGTTGAGCTAAAAAAAACAACAAAAAAGTTTGTCTTTAAGAGTGCTTTCTGCAGCAAAAAATAAAATAAAATAAAAAAATAAATTCTCTTATCCATTCTTTACCCCTCCCCTTGGCCACTGCCACCACCCCAAGATGGACCCTTTTTTTTCCGTACTGGGTGATTTAATACTGAGGTGCTATAGGGCATTGGGAAAGAGAGTATTTTTGGAGAGAGAACTGAGTTTGAGCCCTGGCTCTGCCATTTGATGTACAGAGAGTGCTTTTGGGGAAGTTACTTTAACTCCTCTAAGCAGAGATGTGCTAGAGTTGGCTGGAGTCAGCACACATGGACAAATTTTGAACACCTCTTCACAACTCTGTGTTCAATGACATAGCGTTGGTAGTTTGAAAATGGCCATGGTGATGCTTTACACCATGGAAACTGGAAAATACTACAAATATGGATCTCCCTCTCTCCTCGAGCTGGTTGTCAAGCATCTACCAGCACAACAGTGCTCCTAAGCCTTAGGGTCTCCTCTGTGTGATGGGGATGCCACAGTAGTTGTCTAGCGTTGCTATGAGAGTTAAATGAAATAATATGTGTAAATGCCAGGAAACATCTGACATAGTGTGCTCAGTATCGTTGCTGTTATTATTCACCTCCTAACCAGTCTTGTTGCTCCAAGCTATTTCCATTCTTACCATCACTCATTCACTCAACAAATATATTCAGCCCTACCAAGGTTCAGGTAAATCCCCAACATCATTTTCCCTATACTTCTCTAAGGTCTGTGATAATTTTCCCCAATCCCAACTATACGGCAGACCTATTCTGGGTTCATAAGTTCTGTGAATAACGGAAAGGAGGAAAGAGGATGTGAGTAAAAGGAAGGGAAACATAGAATAAATATAGCACTAAATACCTGCTTCACCACTTCAGGCACTGGATTTTATTCCTGGCTCCTACAATAATTCTTTATTGTCCTGGAACTGTGACATTTTCTGCAGGCCTCTGTTTATGTACCAGCAAAACATAGCCAGATGCACCTGTGTGTGCATGAGCACAGGTGTGCACACATCACCATCACCACCAGCAACACCCAGTGTGGAAGTGTTCTAGGTTTGAACTGTGATGGTCAAAGCTTCTCTAATGGAAGGTAATGTTTGCCACTCAATTCTTCAAAGATACTCTCCAGGCCTTTTGCTGAATTTTCTATTTCCTGATTAGCTTTTAACTTTTCTTGTCTGTCAATATCATCACCTCCTAATGGTAGAAGGGAAAGGAGGTTACATTGAGACTGTGCCCATCTGAGTACAAAACAAAGTTAGTCCAGAACTAACCAGCTTTTTACTGGTTTGCTGGCTTCAGAAAATCTGCTTTGTGGTTTGCTATGAGCTCCAGCTGAGTAGTGGGAGGAAAATAAAACTATTAAGTGTCAACTATTTTGAAGTTTGCAAAGTTAATTATTTATGCTAGGGTTCTGCACACAACCTTGAAAAGAGGGAAGGGAGAGGTGTTTTTCTACTCTTTCCAACTTCTCCTTTCTGCCCACACCCTTACCACAGCTTACCTCACTCTTCCTTGATTTTCCAGCTGGTCTGCTGCTGCCCTTCCCTCTCCCCTGACTCTCTTGCAAACCCATAAACCTCATCTCAGCCACTTTGTCTCCCTTAGCCAACTTGCTCCAAATACAGACAAATCTCCTCCCCACTCAATTCAGGGCAGCAGAGTTTGGATTTTTTTTAGAAAAAAGTTTTATTAAGAGCCTAAAATGGCAAGCTAGTATTGAGCTGGCATTCATCACTATGACCCTACTGGTTATAAAGATCTTGAAACATTGCAAATGATATTGGTCTTTATATAAAAAACCCTAAAGAGACCACCAAAAAAATATATAATAATAATAATATTTTACCCTGAACTTTACTGAAGTGTTCAGTAAAGTTCAGGGTAAAAAATCAACATAAAAAAATCAGTAGTATTTTAATGGACTAACCACAAACTATTTAAAAAAGAAATTGAGAAAAATAATAAAACACTTTGGAATAAATTTAATTGAGGTAAAATATCTATACACTGAAAACAATAAAACATTGATTAAAGAAATAAAAGACAAATAAATTTAAAGATATCCTGTGTTCATGGATTGAAAGAATTAATATTATTAAAATGACCATACTACCCAAAGTGATAAACAGATTCAATGCAATCCCCAGAAAATTCTGTTATTTTTCACAGAAATAGAAAAACAACCCTAAAATTTACATAGAACCACAAAAGACCCAAAATAGCCCAATCGACCTTGAGCAAAAAGAACAAATCTGGAGATGTCACACTTCCTTATTTAAAAATATACTATAAAGCTATAATAATCAAAACAGTATGATACTGGTATAAAACCAGACATATGTTTCTAGCCTAAACCTAGGCTCCCTCCTAGATGCATGAGGCTTCCTGGCCCAATGATTCTGAAATAGCCATTGAAGATCAGTGCCCAACTGTAATGAAGATTTTACCAGCCTACTAAGAGGTGAGTGATATAAAATATACATTCATGTAGGGTAGATTTTGTTTTGTTTTAAGAGGAGAATGATGTCTTCATTTATTTTATGTTGTTTTTTTATTGTGATGAAACACATACAAAATAAAATTTTCTATCTTAACCATTTTTAAGTGCACAGTTCAATAGTGTTAAGTATGTTCACATTGGTATGTAACACATCTCCAGATCGTTTTCATCTTGCAAAACTGTACCCATTAAACAACTGCCCATTCACCTCTCCCCAGCGCCTGACAATCACTATTCTACTTTCTGTCTCCATGACTACTTTCAGTACCTCATATAAGTGAATAATATAATATTTGTGGCTGGCTTATTTTACTTAGCATAATACCCTTGATGTTCATTTAAGTTGTAGCATGTGTCAGAATTTAATTCCATATCTATATCTATATCCATATCTATATCTATATCTATATAGATATGTATATATATGCGTGTGTATATGCATATACATACATATATGTATATACATATATATACATGTGTATATATATACATACACACACGCACACACACACACATATATATGGGCTATTGTGAATAATGCTACTATGAACATAGGTGTACAAATATCATCCCAGAAGTAGAATAGCTGGGTCATTTGGTAGGTCTATCTTTAACTTTGTGAGGAACTACTATGCCTTTCCCATAGCAGCTGCACTATTTTCCATTCCCACCAACAGTTCACAAGGGTTTCAACATCTCCACAATTTTCTCTTGTTTTAACGGTAGCCATTCTAATGTATGATCATGTAAGGAGTACAAAAGATATATGCCACTATCTTTTACTGTCTTTTATCCTAGGATTGCATCTTTTCTTTTACTTTTTTTAAAAGTTAAAGTCTCCTTTCTTTCATCAAATGATGGCAATCATACATGTCTTTTTAAAATATCCGTATATGGAAAAATTAAAAGTTGGCATTGCTGTGTCAGTTCCTGCAAATTAAAAGAAAATGTTTAGGTCATGTGATCCAAGTCTAGAAATCTATTGGGTAGGAAAGAGCAGTAAATGCACTACCACTTGCTTGGGGTAAGAAGAGAATTTGTTTAAAAGACAAAAAAAGAAAAGAAAATAAATGGATTCTACCATAGATGCAATAGAAATAGAATAACAGATCGCCTATTTCAAAACCCATCTCATTAACTCTAATCTAAGAGGGACAGTAGATGGGCATCAGAGACTGCAGAGTAGCACCCTGTGTCACCCCCACCCTACACTTCCAGTGAGGCTATGAGTTGAAAATGGATGCAACTGGACATATTTTATGTTCTTCTCTATTTCATATTCCTCTCTAGATTTTTCTCATTTAAACAACTTACAGAAAACTGAATTCTCTGTGTGTTTAGTAACTACCTTGGAATTTGCTTCAGATCACAGGAACTAAGGGAAAACTGCACATAATAGCTGTATTTTAAAATGCTACGCTACACGGAGGCCATCTGACAGCAAAAAGTCTAGAAAAAAAAATCATCTAAGGCACACTGTTCAGCTTTTCAAGATTTCAGATGTTGTGGAGCTATTGTAGAGGTAAAACCATTCAAGTTTCTATATCTTGTTCATAATTCTTAGCACCAGGGGTTGGCGGTGCTAAATTCATATGGCAGAATTTGCAAGAGATGGCATCACAGCATTGCTCAGAATATCCAATCCAAGTAATATAAATGAGATGAAGCCATATATTAGTGAAGTGGCTTTTTAACCAATAAGAATGTAAAGAGATGAGTTGCTGTGTCCTTTTAAAAGTCATTATCTTGAAAGGTCATAAACATATTTTTGGAACAAATTCTCTTGAATGATTCCCCAGGAGTAAATCGCTATGCATTCAGAATGGATGTGATTTTTGGAAATAACCAAAAGTGATTCAGAACCACTGGTGAAGATGATTTTTGGAAATAACCAAAAGTGATTCTTCACCATTGGTGAAGATGATTGGAATCACACAGGGAAATGCTAGTGTCATCAAAAAAAGGAAATACAACTACAAAATAATAGAGCTGATTTGTAAACCTATCTGAAGGCAATTCCAAAAGAGGGATTCCAGAAATATTTTGAGCAATGGAAGCATTATTGGTAAAGTGTGTAGGTACCCAATTTGACTCTCTGAAGAAAAACCTACAAGTTTAAACTCTGGTATGCATATCTGAGGAAAAGCAAAACAAAACAAAAACATTGCTTTCCAAGGATACCACATAATTCACTCCCTTGGAATGCCAAACACAAACTGGTAACCCAGAGGCGATATCCTGGCCCACGCTTTGGTTTTCTTTGCCTTGCATGATATTTTATTAAAATACTCTGAGTACTTAAATTGAGAGATCTAAATTTCTTTAAAATATCTGACTAATATCAATGTCTGACTAATCATGAAAAATCAGCCTAATTATGCTGTCATTATCAGGCATGCTCTGGAGCCAGAATGTCTGAGTCTGAATCCCAGCTCTGCTGCTTCCTTGCTTGACCTTAAAGTTAACCTCAGCCCCTTAGGACTCAAAGCAACTCAAGAAATTTTGCTCAGCTGAAAAACAGGGATAATAATAGCACCTCCAGCTCTGGGTTATTGTGAGCTTAAAATGAAATAATCTTCTTACCTCAACAAATGTAAACTTATATGGGAACACTGCACCTCTCTTCTGTAGGAGCTGAGCAGTGGCTGCCTTGTTTATACAGGGTAAACATGCTCCAGTTTGACACAGTTCCCATCTGGGCCACTTCACCCATTTACATGACCTGCCTGGCCCCTATGGTCATTTTCAGTCTGCAAACCCTGCCTTAAAATTATAGATCCAGCCAAACAGCCACATTTTAAGGTAAAGAAAGAATCAACTCCAAATCACAAACTTAGTCAACAATAGTGCTCACCGGCTCTCTGCTCATCTAGGGCCACTTTCAGTGCTCTTTATATTGTCCCACAATTTTTGCCCACACCAAAGGTTTTCACCTAGTATTCCAGTGAAGTATAGCAGGGCCACAAAGGCACAGACCTGCAGAGAGAATGGAATTTCTTTCTTTCATCTATAATGGGTATTCTTCCCAGAAGAACAGGAATAACTTAGACTTGCCAATGGAAAATATTTGTATCTCTTCCAACCTAAATTGTCTTCTTTCTATTTAAAGCTTTAGTCTATTGAAAATTAATTGAACTCCTTATCAGGACTGTTTACACAGTCTTGTTGGTATAACTTCATCTCTCTGATTTTTTTTAAATCCACATAGTTTATTATAAGCACAATTAAGTGTCATTCTCAGATAAAATCCTTAAATTAAGCTGACAATAGATTTCTTTTTTAAGGCAGCAACATAACTTATCTACACTTCCCAAAAGTAAAATTGTCCATTAACTCAATTTTCACAGTCTGTGAAAAGTCTGTGACTAACCTTTACATTCCTGTCCTAATTCATTTTTTACAGAGCAGTGTACAGTCAGTTCTGAGTTTTGACAAATGCATAGTCGCATAGTCACCCGCGATCAATCAAGATGTGAAATGGTTCCATCACTCTCCCCAATTCTCTAGGCTCATTTGTAGTCGACCCCTCATTCCACACCTGGACCTTGGCAATCACTAATCTGTTTTCTGTACCTTTTCCAGAAAATCACATAACTCAGGGAAGATAGTCTTAGAAATTGGGCTTTTTTTTTCACTTAGAGTAACACATTTAAGATTAACATGTTGTGTGTTTCAGTAGTTCACTCCTTTTTATTTCTAAATCCATTGTATAGATGTACCACAGTTGGGTTTTCTGTTAACCAATTAAAGGACATTTGAATTGTTTTTAGGTTTTAGTAATTATGAATGAAGCTGCTCTAAACAACCATATTCAGGTTCTCCACCTGGGAGGCACAGGTAGGTCTCAGTTTTCTCTTTTTTGGCAGTCAGTTACCCCTCATCCATTAACATTTTATCTTCAAAAAAAAATTTTTTGTAGGACTGAGTTTTTTTTTAAAGAATTTTAATTCGTTTCAAGTATACAGTACTTTGGTTAGACATCTACGTAGTTCATAAAACGATCCCCAATTGCTCCCTTCCCTTCCCTGACCTTCCACCTAGCCAACTTATTCATTCTAATTGCATTCCCTATGCCATGCTCCCCATCCCCATGTCCGTCTATCAGCTACTAATTTGTATTTCTTTAACCCTTCACCCCATTCTCCCAGCCCCCCAAACCCTTCCCCTCTGTCCACCAAATTGTCCACTATATTTGTGAATCTGTTTTTGATTAGTTTGTTCTTTTTATTCCTTAGATTCTGCATATAAATGAATTCATATAGTGTTTATATTTCTCAGTATGACTTAAATACCTTCTAGGTCCATCAAAGCAATATGTTTTTCCATCTCCTTCCTTTTACTCTGTGTCTTTTAATCTGAAGTGAGTCTCTTAAATGCAACATGTAGGGGTCTTGTTTTCCTTTCCATTCATCCACTCTTTTAGGTGGAGCACTTAATTTTTTTCCATTTAAGGTACTTATTGGTAGAAATGTAGTTGTTACCATTCTTTATTCTGTTTTTGATAAAGGTTCTTTCTTCTTAAAGAAGTTCCTTTTCTTCTTAAAGAACATTTCCTATAATACAGGCTTAGTGGTGATAAATTCCTTCAGCTTATTTTTGTCTGAAAAGCTCTTTATCTGTCCTTCAATTCTAAATGATAGCTTTGCTGGATAAAGTATTCTTGGCTGTGATCCCGGGTCTTCTTCCTGTTGAATATTTTTTGCCCCTCATAGTTTCTTTTGAGAAATCAGCTGCCAGTCTTATGATTTCCCTTATAAGTAACTATCTGTTTTTCTTTTGTGCTTTTAATATTCTTTCTTTGTATTTAACTTTATTATTTTAATTATGATGTGTCTTGTGTGCCTCTTTGATCCCTGATTTTTGGAATTCTCTGAGCTTCCTGGGGTTTTATGTCCATTTCCTTCACCAGGTTAGGGAAGTTTTCCATCATTATTTCTTCAAACGCTGTTCAACATCTTGATTTTCTTCAGTTATGCTGATCAGAATATTTGGACCCTTAATAGTGTCCCATATGCTCCTTAAATTATTTTTTATCTTGGCATCTTATCTCTTGCCATTTGATTGAGTGTCTTGGCTTTCCTATCCTCTAGATAGGGCATTTGATCCTTTTCTTTATTCACTCTGTTTATTTCTTGTTTTTCCATTTAATATACTTCTCATCTCAGATAATGGTTCTTCATTTCAGACTGGTTCTCTTTTTAATTTCCATTTCCATTTTTATGTTTTTTTATCTCTTTGTTGAAGTTCTCACTGAATTTATCTACACTTCCAAAAGTTCATTGAGCATCTTTATAACCAGTGTTTTAAACTCTGCATCTGTTAGATTACTGACTCCATTATTTTTGGATATCTGTTCTTTTTTCTCATATAATTTCTGTATCTTTGTGTTCCCATTTTGGCTGCCTTTTCACGTCTGTTTCTATGTACTAAACAAAGCTCTTAAGCTGCCTGGTCTTCTTAGTGTGGATTTGTGAAGTAGGTGTCCAGTGGCACAGTCCTGAGAGGGGTTCAGCTACAGGCCAAATGTAGCCCAAGCCTCTACCCCTCTGGGGCCATTTGTTAAGATTCAGCAAGCAATCCACAGATGCTGTGCTTATAGTTGCCTCAAAAGGCCACACCAGAAACTGAGGCCAGCTGCCTCCAGTGTGAGTCTAGGTGCTGCTCAGTAAAGAACACTTGACTCTTTGAGGATACACCTGAATGTGGCTTGGGTTGGGCTGCAAGTTGGGTGAGGAGGGATTTCAGGGAATCCTCTGGGCAGAGCAACCTCTGTTATCCAGTTTGATGTTGTCACGGCTCTGTGTCCCAGCACTGGGAGTGGGGGCTCAATAGGGAATAATAGATACCACCAGCATTTCTGTATAGAATGAGTCTCACTTCAGCCCTCACTCCGACAATGTCTCCCTATAAGTTCCTGGTGCCCCCTGTGCACAGCCCAATTGGCACTGGTACTCAGAGCGAGCCGGTCCATCACCATGAAAATCTCCTTGCGGACGCCGCCCCTTTAGGAGGCTTCTGCCACTGCCGCAGCCTCCGTCTCAGCCACTTGAGACTAGGCAGCCCCACATCCTTGCCCACTCCTACCTTCTGCCATTGCAGGGTGCTTTCTTGAATTTCTCTCTTGTTGTATGGCTTGTTCATCAAGATCCCAGGTGATTTTTCCTTGCTGCTGCTCCTTGTTTCCATCACTACTTTGATTTTGTCGCCAGAGGGATGAACAGAGCCTCTACTATCTATGCCATTTTGGTTCTTCTCTTTCTCTGATGTGTGTCTCATCTCCATTCCTTCCCTTGTGTTGGTGTCTGGGCATACGAGGGCCACACTCTGTCTTTGAGGCTTTGGGGAGAAGGGGTCATTAAAATAGGTATTGCAGGAAGTGTTCCTGGACCGTCCAGTGGCTGCTCACCTTGTCATTCTCTGGCTATCACTTGTCTTGGTTTTGTCAGGGTCTGGTAACCTGCCCCCACCCAGGCACTCACAAACAATGGGGTCTGACTGACAGCCCTTCCTGCCCACCTCTAAAGCCCCTCCTCTAAGGCTGCCTGCCTCATTTCTATGCTCCTCTTTGACAAGGTCCCCAGGCCAGCTCTTAACTAACCTCCACATGTGCTCCCTTCAGCCTGGGGTCCCTAGGAAAAGTGTCTGTGGTAAAATGTAAAAGCCAGTGTATATTGGGAGGGGGAGCAATTGCAGGGAAGTCAGAGAGGGAAAGGTACCTGCAGTAGAGGACAAGGAAATGCAAAACAAGAGGATGCACAGGGAAACACCGCTGGCCGCTCGGGCACGTGGACATCTCTGGAGAGGCTACTCAGAATCACTGAGCCTTGGAAGAAGCAGGAGGCAGGAGGTAGGGTAGAGGGAAGAGGAGGAAGAGTAGGGAATGTATCTGCTGGCTTCTTCCCAGTTCCCTTCTCTCCCTATTCAAATTTCATCTCAGTGAAACTCTTCTGTACTTCCTGTTTGTGTTCCCTGTCCCTCCATGCAGCATGAAGAGAAGCCAAATTCCTATCAAATTGCAATGTATATGAACTTGAAAATCAGGCGGTTCTGGCTTCAGCTGTAATAGTTCCCATAGGGCTTACATTTCATACAGTTAAAACATCAAGTCATTAGCACAGCCTGGGCTAGCTGCACACTCAGGCAATGTTGCTGCAGGCTGAGCTGGCAAGTGGTCACAATTATTTGCTCAAGGTGTCTACAATGAGTGAAGAGTGGTGGAGGATGGAAGGGGTCCAGTGTGGTTGGCTGCAGCCCCATCATGGGCCCAGGAGCACATGGCCAAAGGAATCTGGGAGGCACTTAACTCAGGGCCACTACAACTCTCTGGGTCACTGCAGGATTTTCTGGGGCTGAGCCACACCACAATGGCACAAAGAGCAGCTCTGAAAGGCGAACTTCTAGTCCCCCATCTCCTACCCTGATGCACCACTGAGTCCCCTTGGCTCTGGTGACCCCAGGTCTGTGTCAGGGGTAGCATCTCAGGGGATCCCCCTCCCAGAGCCTTAATGATGCCCTTGGCATTCTCCCGGTCACATCTAAGCCGGTCCCTACCTCCACACTGAGCAAGCCCATCTCACTCCTCCCTTTCTGCTTCCTCTTTCCACCTCCTATATAATCCCTTAGGACCAGAAGGGGCAGGTCCCAACCTTTCGCTTCTACCATTTCACAGCCTCCTGTCCTCAACAGCGAGCCCTTGGGCAGAAATGGGATCTTCCCTACTCAGTGGAGGAACTCTCTGGCCTGGCTCCTCTGAGACTGGCTCTTGACCTGGTTGGGGGAGGTGGTCCGCCATGTGGGTCCCTGCGAGTTCTTGCTGGATGTGCCGGCAGTGCAAGGCCCTCCCCCTCTTACCCAGCCACTCCTCAGGGCTGTGTTTGCAGGGCGAGCCTGAGGGGTGAGGTGACACCTTCCCGCAGACCAAGAGCAGGCTTGTATAACAGAGGTGAGTCCCTGAATCCAGTGTTCCTTGGCCATGACACACCATTCTCAAGGTTTCCCCAGTGTTTGTGGGCAGGTGGTGCAACCCAGCGAAGAACCCGTGAATGGGTGCAAATCGCGTAGCTCCACGGGTTCTGTATTCTTCTGCTAGTGATTTGTTAAAAAAGAAAAAAACTTAGTTGACTCCATCTTACCAGCTTATATAGCACGTAGAAGCACCTGTTGTAGCCACGCAAGTGCTCACTGCCCATCCTTTTTGGATGTTCTGTCTTTCCTCAGACAAGTTGGTTGGTTGCTACCTCAGCTTCCTGACAGGGTTAAGAAAAGTCGTAAATTTGCAGATTTTCTGGCAGATTATCATTTATTTTATTAAGCCCTAAAAGCATTAAAGAGAAAGACCATGATGAACTCACTGAAGAAAATGATTCAGCAGTAAACGTAGATTGGAGAATATACCATCGAATAGCAACAGAAAACTCTTGGATATTAAAAATACGATGAGTAAACTAGGCTGCGAATGAATATTACAGAAGACTTGATTTCATTAGAATCCTTTCTGAATTACACAATTCATAACCATGTCCATAATATGACTTTGATAGAAAGATTTTCAAGTTATAGAAGGCCCATGAAATCTTATTTATCACTAAGTCATGAGCAATAGACAAAGCATCTCAATCATATGTCGTTGATAGCTGGTACAGTTTAGGGATACATCAAAACCACAGCACCCAAATCTGTTCCATTGAGAGAGTTTGAATCAGCTCCTCTCCAAGAAACTGAAATCAAAAGTCTGAGAAGAGCTGGCTCACTGTAAAATTGGCATTTCTATGCCTCTTCTTTACCTCTTAGATGACTAAAAAAAATTGAGCTGCTTACAGCACCAATTTGGCATCTAAGAGCATCCTTGGAATTCGTATTCGTAGAATTAAGTTGCACGAGAGGAGCCATGCAGAGCGGGTCTCGCGCGCTGAGATTGCTGCCTGGACAAGCCGGAACACTGCAGTGGTTAAACTATTCGCTGTGGCTTCAGTCCAGCTTCATTCCCGCAACCAAGCACCTTGCCGTCTGCTGACACCCAACAGTTACCTGAGTTGGAATCATGGAGTTCCCAGACAGCCTGGCACCCCTAAAATTTTAAGCCATGTCAGGGTTCTGCTTGTCTTCTCTTAAAGCTCTTGCCTTAATCAAGCATTTCCAGAGACACATTTATGGAAAGAGATGAGTCATAAGGATATGTGTCATATTTTAGCTATTAGTGAATTTCTTGGGCACTTTCCATTTAGTGGCTTAGAATTTAATTTGAAGGAGTAACTAGCTTTCACTTACTCTAAGGTGAAGCTGGATCAAGCAGGAACTGAAACTTTGGAAATGGCGAAAGTTCTCAGCATCTTAAGGGGGGGCAGTAAGTGTCAAAATCTGTACCCCTGGTCCCACACTCACTGGCCCAGTGGCTCGTCAGAGAAACAAATAATAAATTCATACCATTTCATATATGTTCAAATAAAGAGATAAATAAAAACCAAGAATATCTGATGTTACAAAATGATATGCTACCTATACTCTCCCTTCTTCCCAAGGAATTAGGGTTTGAACCAGTCAGGGTGTTTGTTGAACAGAACAGGGCTTAGCAAAGAGAGGGCTCCTACTGCTTCCAGAAGTGGGCAGAGTTACTGTCACAGCCAAGCTCTCCTGAGGTCAGAAGCTGCTTCCACTTGGTCAGCAGCTTCCCCAATTCCACGCCTCCTCCTTGACTAGGCAGGAGGAAGGGTTTTGAATTGCAGGACTGCCAAAGCACGGGCTTGCCACACACAAATGCGTTTCTAAACCACAGCCAACAGAGACAAATTTTGTTCTTTGGGCAGGGAGAACATTCTTCCCAGGCATAAAAAATTGTATTTTCCATACCATTACTGAGTACGTATGCGAGAGCAGTTAAGATGGCTGCTATCCGCCTAGAGGAGCGTGTGGATAGAAGTTAAGAGTATTGGAATTTCATGTTAATTCCATGTACGCACATCAGAACTTGAATTTCTCCTGTTAAAAAAGAAAAATTCAAGTAAAAATAAAAAAACACCACACACACAAGAAGTTAAGAGTATGGGTTCTTTGCCCAGGTTATCTGGGTTCAAATCTTGCCTCTTTTTAACTGTGTGACCATGGGGAAATTCTTAACCAGTCTGTGCCTCTGGTATTTTCAGCTGTGTGACGAGAGTCATAAGATGTAGTGAGGACTAAGTTGTTGCCTACGAAGAACTTAGGATAGGGCCTGGCTCATAGAAAGCGTTGAGCAAATGTTACCTACGATTGTTTTGTTGGCAAACTTATCACATCTCAATTGCTTGTGATCCACAAGGTGTCCTCACCTGTCAGCAGAGAAGAATCATCTGAGAAGTCTCGCAGGGTATTTGTTAACTGAACTTGCTTCAAAACTTTCCCCATGCCTTGCTCTATGCATCTCTTCCATCTAGCTGTTCCTGTGTTACATCGTTTTATAATAAACTGGTGAGCTTGTAAGTAGAATGTTTCTCTGAGTTCTGTGAGCTGCTCTAGCAAATTAATCAACCCCCCAGACGAAGTGTGGGAACCTCCAATTTATAGCCAGTTGGTGAGAAGAAAGGGAGACTTGTGATTGGCTTCTGAAGTGGGAGCGGGGGGCAACCCAGCAGTCTTGTGGGACTGAGACGTCAATCTGTGGGAACGGATGGTATCTCCAGGTTGAATGTGAGAACTGAGGGAATTGGTTGTTGCTGTTAGAAAACACACGTACATCACATCGTGCCTTGGAGGGCCGCCCATGCTTCTGAAAAGTGGCCAGTAAGTAGCAGCCTCACTCCAGTGACCTCAATTCCACGGCTGAAGCTTAACCGATCTCTAAACATTCCCACTTCTGAAAATCCAGCCAGTCCTTGAACTCTGTGTTTCCCTGAAACTCTTGATAAAATCAGTGGCAGAGAGGGCTCGAGGGAGTCCACCGGAAAACCAAACAGCACGCATGGTGCTTACACGCCTCGACCCTCCTCCTGGCAGACTTGTCTCTGCACCATGTGGCCTCTCCTGTAATCTGCTGGGTGGAGACATCTATCCAAGTCTAAATTGAGCTCCCCCACCTTCTAGCATGTGACTTAGAACATTGTGAACCTCAATTTCCTCCACATATCCTCATGATTTTGAAAGATGTTCAAGGAGGTCAGTGTTAAGTGCATGGCCTGGCTGGCCATCTTCTCTTCTGAAAGGAGTTAAATGATGTCAACAAGCCACCAACCGGCCTTCTTGATTACATCCCTTGAATTCATTACAGCTTGCTGGCAACCAACACTCAACACAAAATCCATGAACAGGCACATGACATCAGTGTACTAAAGCAGGGGTCCCCAACCCCCGGGCCACAGACTGGTACTGGTCTGTGGCCTGTTAGGAACTGGACTGCACAGCTAGGCTGCACAGCAGGAGGTGAGCAGTGGGCGAGCAAGCAAAATTTCATCTGTATTTGCGGCCGCTCCCCAGCACCAACATCACAGCTTCAGCTCCACCTCTGATCATCAGGCATGATCTCATAGGACCACTTCTGGTGCCAAAAAGGTTGGGGAACACTGTGCTAAAGTGTGAAGATGACTGTGTTAAATCAGAAAGATAGAGTCTAATTTTTCTTCTTCAGTATTCAGAGTCTGTCACCCATAGTCATCCCATAGTGATCAGAATTCAAAAACCAGTTTGCCTAAAAAGACCCGCAAAAGTCTGCTCCCTTATCTCCAAATGTCCATGCTGGAGGGAGAAGGAGATGGTTGTGGGTGCCTTTTAGCAAATCATTCTTTTAGCAAGGAGGAGGGGGAGCAGGACAGGAAGGAGACTAAAGCAATGTAACCACACAGAGAAACATATGCTGCGTGAAAACCGCATTCGGACGGAGAGGAGAGCGCACAGGGTCTCTGCCAGCCTGCAAGCTCCCCCTGTAACTGAAGGCTAGCAGTCAATGCCTCCTCTAAGGAAGATTTGATGCAAACACAGAATGCGCCTTGGGTCTCTGAAAACTAGTTAGCGGGTAAACTTCTCCCACAGTGTCCTCCCAGCGAAGTCCTCTTATCTACACCTCACTGCAGCTCGCTCATCTCTCCCCACTGAGTCTCCACTGAGGCCCCTCCACTAAACGAATCTCCCTGTGCCATACTGACCCTTCTCACATGCTAGCACTTTGGCTAACCACTCCCAGGGGCTTTGAGGCCTTCCTTCCGTGGCTGTCCTCCCCTCTATTAAAGTGCCTAACAGCTGGGCTTGGTGACAGATGCTCCTGGAAAACTGACCTTGGTCCCCTTTCTGCAGGGAATGATCAGGGGTGTGGGCATGTTACTTCCACCTGCTGAGTGGGCAGGCTTGTGGCTAAAGTCTCCAGAGGGCAGCAGAAGAGTAAAGAGAGCACCTCCTGCCTGGCAGAATCCTTGCTGTGTGGCCATTTCAAATATAGTTGGATACCCCCATAGGGAACCTTGGGGACCGGGAAAGCAGTTCCTCCACTGCTTTATCATCTCCTGCTTTATGCAGCTGCCTCCACACTCTCCACGTTCATCATTAAAGTCCCTGTTTTTCTGTTGGCATCTTTTCATCAATTATATTGCTATCTTTTGGGGACAACAAGCACTTCTGTCTGAAAAGCCGACCCTCTCTACCGCCTCTATTGCTGCCTTTGTGTGCACTCCAGGCCTAAGGAGAGCCCTGCACTGGGTCCCCATCTCTCCCTACAATGCCCTTCTCTTCAAAAGAAACTCAGTTCCAACTGAGTGTCTGTCTGGCATTTATAAACGGTTGATGCCTCTTGAACCTAATAGGCACAAGACCTCCCATCCAGAAGTCCTTCCCAATTCTTCAATCTATTTTCTATTTACCCCAGCCTCCTCTCCACATTATATAAACTTTAATGCCTGTGTTCCCAATTTCACATAGGAATTCTGCCTAACATAAGATTGAAGTTTGTCGATAGAGACAATTGTACTGAGAACTCTGCAAACCAATCTTGCAAGGACTTGATGGATTTATGAGCACTTTCAGACGTGCAGAATAGATTGCTAAAAGGTACTTCATGTTTTATTCAATGATTTGGGGTGTATCTGATAGAATTATAACCCTTGTCCAAATCCTACTCTCAAGATGGAGTATTTAGGAGCCACCACAGGTCATGAAGACTAAATAATAAGCAAGTAGAGACAAAATACAGTGGCTTTCAATATGTGTACTATTGGAAGTAGGCCCAGAACTTTTTAGTGAGTTAGGTCACCGGTACTGAGTACAGCTGCTGCACTCTCAACCATCACATGCTTATTGAAAGATTTCTAGATTAGTTTGAATTTCAAATGTTCAAATTTAGGCAATTCTGAGATGTTTCTGCTGGAGTGTCATAGGAAAAAACAAACCCTTTCAGCTTACTTTCTCATTGCCAGGATTCATCACAATCTACATTCTTCAGTGATTGCAAAGGAATCTCTTTCAAAGGACTGAATACATTTCTTCAGAAGGGATTTACATTTTAAATGATGTTTTAAAAAATTTCCATTTAATTACTACAGTCAATTTTTGTTTTACAGTTTCCAATTATTATTCTCAACATAGCCATCCTTACCATAACTTTTAAGCAAGTACTTCTGTATAGATGGGATGATTTTATTTTTTAAGGAAATTGAAATGCCAGGGACAAATTCAATGGGGAAAAAAAACCAATTTTCTGATGAATGTGCCAGAAGTAGTGAACATGCCCTATTCTGGATTATTTTCTGCCTTACAGACTTAGATTAAGTAGATGGCCAGAAAGCTTAATGTATTATTTCCTCACGTGAGTTTCCTCCTCTTGATTTTTTTTTTCCTTCTAGCTGTAACAAGTTTCAAAGACAATTCTTGTCTGCAGGAATCATGAAAGCTTTCTCTAATCTTTTACCTAAACATTATTCTTTGCAGCAGAATTGGGGGTTTACATTCAAATGAGCCATTTCAGTGTGATGTAATGCACACTACAGCACTGCAGAGAAACATATCCCACCTTCCTGTAGGTTCAGACAAGTCAGGAAAATTGCCATCCGGAGTAGCCAACTACACTCCGCGCTTCTGCATCCCCA
Source organism: Eonycteris spelaea (assembly GCA_003508835.1). Taxonomy (NCBI): domain Eukaryota; kingdom Metazoa; phylum Chordata; class Mammalia; order Chiroptera; family Pteropodidae; genus Eonycteris; species Eonycteris spelaea. The sequence goes on along the minus strand of PUFA01000049.1, from coordinate 7,345,422 downwards.
GGGTTGGCCCAGCCATCAATCTCCCATTCCTACGGATAATGTTTTTCATTTTTCTCTGTCTCATTATTTCAAAAAAACTTATCTTTAAAAATGCCCTTCCTTTAGAGAAAACTCTTGTAATTTCTTTCTTACAGAGGTATGTTTGCAATGCACCTCAGCTGTTTTCTTCGGGGGGGGGTGTTGAAGGAGCAGTCTAGTGATTTATTCTCTCCCTGGTCTACTTTGTTCCAATTACATTGCTGGAAAACTTTATTTCAACCCACTAATTTTATTGGGCACCACTAATATTGCCCAGAGAACACATCTCACGTTCCTTTTTTCTATTACTGGCTAATGTGCGCCTCATGACTTTCTACTGTTTGCTGTAGCCCAGGTTAAGAATCCTGTCTAAACGTTTGTCATCTCCCACTCTTTTCTATCAGTTTCGGATTAAGCTTTTTCCTTTATCTCCACCCACATTCTCTCCCCTCTCTTTGTATGTATCTGAAAGACTATACCTCTATTTTGATCCTCAGCTTTTGGCCCAAATAGTAGTCGAAAGAACCATCTACAAAACCAGTGCAAACAGTGAGCACCTGGATTCTCGATTCCATTTTCCAGGAATCTTGTTTTCTACCTCTTCACTTGCTTTCAAGCTTCTAAAAATCTTAAAAGTCTATATCTGTCCTTCCTGATTTGTCTTTACATGAGGTTTCTTAGGTCCTGACAATTCTTCGCCAAGTGCAAACCCTGTTACTTGCTTCCATCCACATACATTTTCTGAGCATCCACCCTGGGCCAGAGGTCTTGTCATCAGGGAGCGAACGTTCTAGTGTGAGACAACTTCAGAAAGTGGTCACCAGGGCTGACACACACTTACAGACTAAGGGGTGGTAGGCCTTGAGGTGGTATAAATGATCAGTTCTGCCTGGCTCCTGGTTCAATTATTAACTCAATGTGCAGAAATACAATAATATATCATACTATATTTTTAAAAATCACTATTTGGCCAAAAATCACTATAGTGTTTATACTATATCTACGACCACTCTAGATTAAGAGAGACTAAAGAGCATGACAACTAAATGCAATGCTTGTCCTTGAATTAAAAAGAAAAGAGCTATCAAGGCCATTATTGGTACAAATGGGGAGATTTTAATCTGGACTGTATGCTGGGTAATAGTATTGCATCAGTGTCAAATTCCTTGAGTGTGGTCACTGTATTGTGGTTCTAAGAATGCCCTTGTTTGGAAATATTAGGTATAAAGTGTTAATATAATTTACTCTCAGGTGGTTCAGGAAAAAGTATATCTATATATTCACAGAAAGAAATGCACAGGAATGTGGTAAAATATTAACTGGAAAACCTAGGTGACAGGTATATGGATGGGTGTTTCTTATATAATTATTGCATTATTTCTATGCTTTGAAATTTTTCAATATAAAAAGTTGAGAAAAGAAAAAGAATAAAACCCAAAACACTTAAAAACTACCTTAAGTGGTTTTTGAAGAAAAAGGCAGAGAAAGGAAGAAAGAATTTACAAATCAGTTCTGAAACCAAACACAAATACTTTTTATTTATGGGATATCATTTTACATCAATTCCATTAAAACCTAAAACCAATTTGCTGTACTCAATCAAGTTAGGTGGCATAACAGTATCTGAGTTAAGCTGGGAGTCACAGGACTTGCACACGTGTATGAATGTAATGCAAATACTGACGACACGAAGCATTCACAGTTATAGGTTAGCTGATGTTCATTTAACAGTAACCCCCAAGAGAAATTATTTTATGAAAAAAGCAACCCACATTTTGGTCTCATTTACAGACACCCAACATATTAGTTGGTCAATGAATTCTATACATTTATTATACAACATATGAAAGAATAAAAGATAAGGCTTACAGAGGTATTTTAGCAGTTGTAAGAATAAAAACCAAGGGGACAAACGAACTTTTAAAGCTTTCTGTATAAATTCCAAAAGCACTGTTAAAATGGAGACTGAGCGGCAACAGAAATCTGTTGTTAAACCAGGTTTGTCTAGTTAGATTTAGAAAAACTTAATCCAGAGTTCATGCTTCAAAAAAGCTGCATGTAACATTGCAATGGGTTTTTATGACAAATCAAATAAAATTTCTGACCTGCCGCAGCTGTAAACGTCTAAAAGATGTATTCCATTACGACAGAATATTCCAATGAGGAGTTCAAAACACAATGGAAAGAGATAAAGGGCGTAGACTTAGGTAATACAGGAAAACCAGAAGAAGGCACCCTAATTTATTTAACATTACCCAGTACGTGCTTGATGATTGCTCAGTTTTACATAGCAGGGACATGTTTTAGAAAAGGTATCTTATTACTCTGACCTTTTACCTTTCCCTTAAAAATAACTTAATAAAATCAAGAAAACCAAGGGCAAGCACTCTGTAGTCACAGAGGTTTATTTTTCAAGGGAGTTTAAAGATCATTTGAAGTTTTCTAAATATGCCAGATTATCCTTTTGGAGTAATACTTTATTATTACGCGTCATGAAATAATTTTTACTTGGGTTTTCCCCCTATCATCAAAATGTTCATTGTAGATAAAATGTAACATCTCCCCTGTAACAATCCTTAAATCTACGATTAACTATGCTTAGTGTTTAAAAATTTCTCCAGTTTCTAACAAAACTTTTAAAATAACCATCTATGATTTATACGTGTATATCCATTTTTGATTCATAGTTGATCAAATTTAAGAACTACTGACTTTACAGTGCGACTTTTAAAAACTTTATAGGATACTTTTGATAATGGAATCATGTTCTCCAGAGACCTGAACTTGCCCATAGCCAATCGCCACTCGAATGGCACCATCGGAACAGAACCCCTTTCAACATATTAGTCTCAAGAGCTGTGCTTGCCGTTAACATCTTCTATTCTTTTCAGATATTAATTTGTGCAAACGGGTATGAATTTATAAGGTAGAAGTGAGTTTACAGTTCCTACACAAGGAATGACTAAGTATGCTTAATCACTACAGTTTGTCAAACTTCTGGTTTATTTCACAGCAAACCAAACCTTTCCATTGGGTAGAAAAAGGAAGTACTTTCATTTCACCATATCATGATTTTGTATATGCACAACACACTGTATATACATACAGAATTTCTGTCTTTGGTGGTTCAGTTAGAGAAAAACAAATATTATGAAAATTTGAACACTGTCTGCAAAGAAACTGTGAATAGTGGTCAAAAGTAACATTGCCTGTGTGCTTTTCTCATTTAATGCCATTTAAAGGTTCACAATTAATCCAAAAAGATTTTGGTCAGATTTTGAAATAATCCAAACCTCTTCCAATCATTATATGTTCAATCATGGATCTTGCTTACAACTATAGCATTCACTTGTTCAATGTACCATTAGCTTTTTACTTGGATGGATTACATCATTAGACTTTTGTGTTTTCACAAAACTTTAGGGACTAAATTAGTCATTCAATAGCACCAGATAGTTGAGGGGAAACACGTTATCTATATATTTCCTCAAGAAGGGTAAGGCAAGGGGAGAAAAAAAGACAAAATACAAACCTAAAAACACGTCCTGTTAACTCTTGTTTCCTTATCCACATAAATAATGGCTATCACCTTTCTGCACAAATTACTCAGGTAATGACGAGTAGCCTCTCCAGGAAAGGTCCTACTGTGTAATAGAGTTAGCTCAATGCTGGTGGTTTCGTGTCCACTGCCTGCAATGGACATTCTGCCAGGAAAAGCCTAGCACGAAAGAAACAACAACAAAAAAGAAAACAAAACAAGAACCTCTCACTTATAATAGAGCTCTTTTCCCAAAAAATTAGAAAATTAGACACCATGAAAGCTTAACTAAAAGTTCAAGCCACAACTAAAAGTGCTCTGCAGTTATACAATGCCAGCAAACCATCCGGTTTCATGGAGGAGGCAAAGAAATTTTACTTAGTATGGCATAGAGAGCATCAGTAGACCAAACACTGACAAGAAAAGCAAAAGAGAGAGAAAAAAAAACACTAAAGAAAATTTGCAAGAGTTTAAAACCCATCCCACACACAACAAAAGTTATAATTTTAATTTGTTCATTTGTACCTGTATTCAAATTACTACGGCTTTTAACATTAGAAAATGAAAACCTATACCTTTCATGGTGGAAATGATTTGTGACATGTACAGTCTATATGTTCAAATAATTATCAGTTTCATCATTTAAAAATGCTAATATTTAAGTAAACCAAATTATTTGGCGTATGCCTTTGAAAAGTTATTAACTCCCACCTCCTTCCAAAAGTTGGCCTCTTAAAAGATAAGGTGAATTCTGGCAACATTTGCTTATGGTAACAGTTGTTCTGTCTTGTCTTCTGAAATGCTACGTCTGAGACCAAATAAAAGTATAATTGGTTCATTTGAAAAAAGGGACTAGAAATATGCCTCAAAATTATTTTTACAATACATTTTTGCAGAAATAATCTCTAGGTGAAGCTTGTTTTTATACACATATACAAAATTTAAACAGCAATATACACATAATCACAGTGAGGACGTTGGCAAATTCACCAATCTGTAGTGTAAATACAAACTGCAAAGCAGCCTTCCAAGAGAACAATGCTACACAGCAGGCAGAGCTGGCCCATTCAATAGCAAACACCAAAAACGTCCCTGCAAAAGGGAGACAGTGCAAGAAAGCAGCATGCGCTTTGATACAAACAGCAATTTATGGCTAATGGTTGACATAACTGTGGTAACAGTGACTCTTTCGCTGCTGTGCATAAAGTCCTAGGACATCTGTTTGTCTTTATACCACTCCACAAACTCGTCCAACAAAACTGGCCCTGGAGAGAGAGAGAAAACAACACAGCTCTGAGGCTTTTCACAATGAGAAGAATGAGCAAACGTACAGCAACGGGGGAAGAGAGAGAGAACACCCAGCATCAGTACTTACACGCTCCATCTTCGTCATAGTTGCTGAGGTCAAGATTAATTGTTCTGCTAAACTCCAGCACATTGCACCACTGGTCTTTGTTAATAACTTTATATTTTGATTGCTGATGGAGGGAAAATTAATATGAATTACTGATACAATTAACAAATGGGATGGTTTCAATTGCTGAATCAACTTTAATAGAGTTCATGAAGGTTAACTCTCTCCGTATGTGGTGTGTTAAGTACCAATCTAGGAGAAGGGTGAGATAGAGAGCAAGCATAGAACTGAAGATAACAATTTTCATTACAAAAATATTATGGGGGTTCAACACAAAATGACAAGCGCATCAGAGAAATATAATTTTATATCCCTAGAAGTGAAATTTCTAGACTGCAAAAGCCCTCTTATATAAAATGGGGATAATACCTACTTCACAGAGATGTTGCAAGGATTGAAAGAGAGAATCTGTGTAATTTATGTAAAGCACTTCATTCTGTGCTTGGTACAAGGCAAGTGCTAAATAAAGAATAGCTCCCATGAATAGACCTGAGACGACCAGCACACTACCTGTCACACTGTCAGCTAAAAGTACACACATACGTGGGTTGCTCGATGAGGACCTACTGAGTGCTACATGCGGTCTCAAACTAGGTGCTCTAGCCATTGAAGAAAATTATTGTTCTAATAATTCAAAACTTGAATCCAGTCATAAAAGGAGTCAGAATAGCCATGAAGTAGTTTTCTAGTCCTCTTAGACAATAAATAGGCCAAAAGTATATTTTAAAATACAGTATCCCTGCATGAAGCTTTGCAAATAAAAGCCAGATCCACTAATTTTTATATCAACCACTAATGTCTGAAACAGTGGGAAACAATACAAGCACATAAAAAGCAAAGAGAGTTGAGCCAATGGTTGTGAGGATGCGAACACAAAAGCTCCAATGAAAAGATGCGTCCCTTTAACAGAAAAATACAAACTAATAAGAAAGAGAACAAAGCACAGAGTACAAGTTTAACTTTCTAAGCAACTAAAGGCAAAAAACGATCATTGAAACAGGTGATGAAGCTCCTGGAATTCTGCAAAGTCAAAATGGCTTGCTGCGAGGTCTTTCAGCTAAAGAGTATTTCATGCTCAGGCTCAAATTCTGCTAAACTCTCTGAGAACAAGAACCTATTTCTACTCATTTTCCAAATAAAGCAACATTTCATGGGCTGTCAGAGAAATTAGAACAGATCATGTAAGCAAATATTTTATATTAAAAACAGTTTTTATACCTTTCTTGAGGAGTTCCAGTTAGTAATGTTACAAGTCAATTTTAATAATGTTCCTCAAAGAATTGTATCAGACAACTGCATCAAGTAAGTTGTAAGAAAGATTATTCCAAGAGTGAAGCTAGAGTCAGGGCCCAGCATTTCCTCAAAGACCCAACACCTGCAATCCTTCCATGCAAAGGCATTTTTAAAAGGGTTTGGGGCTGAAGGGCAAGAAGAATGCTATCTATATATGACAACCCAGTAACTCCAACTTACACCTCAGGTGCTTCCAGATCCTACAGTATTATACTACATTAAAACCTGCTCCTAATAACCAGCAGCTCAAAGTTTGTTTGTTTTTTTATCACTAATACTTGAAGCAAACAAAAATGATGGAGTAAAATGCTGGATTATTTCTAATGCTAACGTGAAGAAATTTTAAACTGAAGGAGATACTGTCAGTCTGCCTAAAACTTATATTGATTCAAGGTCCCCAAGTTACTTGGAAGTAGGAGTAGAGAAGACTGCATTACAAGCTTTTTTTTAATAAGAAGGCAGATGGCTGTTTTTTAAGCTTTGCTCAATAAAAGTGAAAATATGCCTCAAGGCAGAAAAGAGTAAATCTTGCTTTACCACTATTATAAGAGCAGGAAATCTAAACAAAAGTGAAGCCTTAAAATGAGGACGAGACAGGGGAGGACAGGAAAGAGCTTGGCTGTCCCTGATGCGTCTGTACTGGGAGCGATGATGCAACACAATGTTAATGCACACACGGGCACAGAGAAATGGGCAGCTGCTCATGGACAGCAATGGCATCACCACAATTCCTACAGGCAGAAAAGTACAACAAACAGCAAGTTACATAAAATGGTTAAAGAAAGTATACTTGGTACTTCTAAGCAAGCAAACATATATTCCATAAAATAACAATTTGGTACCTCTAAGAATTGGTGAAAAACTGGAAAAAGGGGCCAGATTTTTCCTAATAACAGTCCCAACATGCACTTGGCAGTGTTTATGTCTAGGCTGCGCTGGTCCTTTTCCTGTTTAACAAACAAAAACAAGGATGAGCCAGATGCCCCCAAATAATAAATTCCAATACTCCAAAGTTCTATTTCACTTCAATAAGAAATTAGTAAACAGCTCATTTATCATTTAGCATACACCATAAAATACTTGGATAGAGACTAAGGTGGGGGATGGGAGGTAGTCAAACACAATGGAAGCCTTGCTCTGTGAGAAAGAATATCACCCTAATGCGAAATCAACTAGTCAGGTAGTAACCACATCTATGATTATTTCGGGATAAATAAAAATCTATCACTCAGTCACTTGCTATTTGACATTTATGAGAATTATAAAAATCATAATTGTTTACCCAAAGCCCATAACTTAACTAAATGAAGTTTAAAGCTTTCGATTTCCATGCTAAGGAATCAAGTTTCCTTAATATAAATCATTTTTCCAACGACTTTATTTTATTAGTAAATATATTTCTTATACTTAAAAATGTTGGAATTAAATTTAGCTCATAAAAAATGGGGGCTCTGGAGAGTCTCTCCAAGTAAGAGTGTGTATTCATACACCTGCCGTGGGGGAAAGCAGCCTGCCTATTACAATCCTTCTTACCTTGGATTTGTTAGATGTGAAATCTCCTAGCAGAATAACCCCTAACTAGTAACCAAGTGAAAGACAACATTTCATAAAGAAACCAGAAAAGAAATATTACATAAACCTCAATATGGGCAGATTAATTCTAGTTATGTGTGCAATTAAGGATCCTAATTTCTCATTCTCAATCTCCTTACAAGTTTTCATTCTGGAACTCTTAAGTAGGGAGTTTTTAACCAAAGGGACAGAGGACCTGGGGCCGTAAGCGGTAACTTTACACAGCCAAAGCTAGCCTGTGTGTAGTTATCTTAACTCTGGTGGTAACTTACAAAAGTACTTCCCTACAAAGGGACAAAGTTTCTGGCTATCCCATTTGTGGTGGAATCTAAATGTTCATCAAATTAAGGAATGATTCTGTGACCACCATTGTCAGCCACATATGCAGTCACACATACCTCCTGATAAAATATATTATTACCTGAAGGACTCTAAAGTGAAGTGCTCTTCTAGTACACAGAAAATTTCTGACCTTGACACTGAATTTAAAAGTAAAAGACTTAAACAATACAGCAAATGTAAGGGCCTCATTCAACAACAGCAAACAAGGTAGATGAAAATACAGAAAGATGTGCAATAGGTCGGGTCTGTCTTTTGGTCGTAAAGTATAATGACCGTTCATGAACAGACCAGGTCAGGTGTCTCCGCGTCACCCTCCTCTGTTACAGGCCATACAACTTAAGTCTGGTGATAGTGGGGACGCCCCAATTTCGTAGTTCAATGCAAACAGGTGGGGCCTCCTAGCCACAGCATTCTCTGCCTGCCCCTTGGCCATGCATATTGTCCTGCTCATGGCTGCAGCACTCACTTCCCACAGAGAGGGCAAGAGAAAAGGTGCTCTAGAGATTGTCTACCTTTTGCCAACCAAGCCTCATTGGTTTGTTGCGTTTCAAGGGTTTATACTTCTGCAATACACTGTGCAAACAAATGGAAAACTTCCTCTAACCCTGTAACAAAGGTGTGGCAGACAGCAACAGCACACCGTACTGTGAAGCACTCCACGAGAAAAAATGAGTAAACTGTTGAAAACACACATTGGCACCACAGGACTGGGCCAAAGTTCACTTGTTGAACAGCAGCTCATGCAGCACTGGGCTGATGACACTGGTGCTTGGGGAAAAGCTTTCCTTTGGAGGAGTTTGTAATCATTCACTCCACCTAAAATTGCTAATCTAGCTTCAATACATATTGTGCCTTCTTCCACCATCATCAATGCCTTTTTCCATCACAATGAACATACACTAAGGTGACAAAAAGAAAAAAAAAGATACAAAAGACCTGGACAGACTCTTTGCAACAATATAATCATCTGACAAACTGATGATCATGAAGGATTTCAATGCATGTGTTTGGCAGTGATGCCCAAACAGGGAGGAAAGGCATCAGACTCACAGGGCCGGAAGCTGAACAGCACTCACTTACGCCTGCTCTGCAAAGGTGCCAGCCAGCAGCTCACAATCACTAACACCATCTTCTGCCTAGCAAATGAGAGAAAGATATTATGGATGCACTCAAGATCTGAACGGTGGCTTCTCGCTGATAACCAAAATTGCCTGTGGGTAGATTTGAGGCTGTGTAACTGAACACACTCGAAATTCCTGGGAACAACAGTCCGGAGATCCCACAGCAAACATCCACTGAACATCAAAATGGAGACATGCCCAGGGGTTCTCTACAGCAATGATCCTAATGGCATTCTCTGCCAAGGAGTTCCCATTACAAGTGAATCAATCAATCTCCCAGGATACTATGAAGCTGGGCATTAAAAAAAAAAAAAATCACCTTAACTAATTCAAGGAGGACAGCAAAGACGTTCGAAGCTCCTCACAAGAAATTTAAATAGTACACTGTCAACACCAACCCTGTGACCCTCTGCTCAGGGAGCACCAAGCACCTCCCCTCATGGAGCAAGGGGCAGATTTCTGCATCTCTAGGTCAGAATCTAAGCAGAAAACATCTTTAGACAGCCTATCAAAGTCAATCAGCATCCCTAGAAGGTCTAGCAAGGTTAAAGGAGAAGAAATGAAACTTTTTTCCCTGCGCATATCTTGACCCAAGATATTTCAGTATGTATTTAATAGATTTTAATTTTCTAAGGTAACAAATTTTTTAAAAATTATTTTTCAAATAATAACAGAAACTGAACAGATTCCATATACCAAAGAGGCACCAATTCCCTACAATACACAACTAGACTCTACCTTGTTGTCTTCCTTAAACACAGATTAAAAACAGCAGTTACATTTGCGATCAAGCCTCTTAGTGGTGCAGTTGCAAAATGAAAGGATCCTATGTCAGTAGTCTTCTTAAGAAGTTATGTTTTATATATGGAATAAATGCAGTCCCTAAGCTAAAGACTAATAACAGCTAATGCAGAGTAGAAAATAATGAAGTTTTATTAAAGTTCATATTTGAAGTTCTAATATGAAAAAATATATCGCCTGTTTATGTGAGACTGTTCAAGTATGAGTCTTCCTACAAGATGTGAAAATTAAGCATTTTTTCCCTTAAACAGCACAAGGACTTAAGAAACAATAACTGAAACAAATAGGTAATTGTATATATATAAATATAAATGATACTATAAAAATAAATAGTCAAATGAATAGATACACTATTCAGAGGCCTCTCAACTCTTTTAGAAGATCTATTTCCAATTTTCACAAAGTTTTGACAGCTTAAGACATACGTAAAAAGGGGAAATTTTAATTTTCAAAATTATAAAGAAAAAAATCTTCACAAAAAAATTCCTCTAAGATTTTCAACAACTAGTTGGATTTAAGAATAAATATATAAGTGACATTACTGGCAAACATAAATGGTGACAACCAAATCAGAAATTGGTATGAGAGATCAAAAGGACTAAAATGAAGACCTACGACATATCATGGAATTCTCATTTGAGACCACGGGAATTACAAAAAATAAAGGGAAAATGCAGTCCTCCTTACAACAGCTACCTAAATAAACAAATAAGGCAAAAAATAGAGAGCTCTAACTCGAATCTTAAATAATGCAACTCAGTTTATAAAACTGAAAAGTAGCAAATCAGTTTTTTGAATAGGTTTTTAAAAAATACACATTTAAAAAAGTCATAAAACCCAAGAGTATCCTCCCACAGGAAAAATTAATCTAAATAATTATGCTCTTAGAACTTACCAAAAATTAGTTTAAAGATTACAATGTTCACAAGGCAATTACTTAAACTTAACTATTGATGCCTCCTTAAAACAAAAAGAAAAAAAAATCTGCCAACAGGCACAGTCTACTTTGTCATTTTATTTAGTTCAGATCCATTACTGTAAGCACTATTCTTGGAATACAAGTCATTATTTGAAACTTCAGGTTTGCAGAGACCTAAGTAATGCCAGTGAAGGATGATTCAACAACTATTTCTAATTCTATGGTTAACTTTTATTAAGAAATTAATCTGAGGTAGAAACTGTTCTAAGTGCCTTATACTTAAATTCATTCAGTACACAACCTTATTAGGATAGGCATTATTATTACCCTCAATTTATAAAAAATGAAACTGAGGCACAGGGGGTTAAAATGGCAGACATTAAGTTGTAGATAATAGCAGGTAAATAGCTGGGACTTGAACCAGGAAATCTAATTCCAAGCCTGAGTTCTGCATCCTGAGAAGTAGTAAGAATGAGGGAAGAGGGGTTTAAATATAAAGCGACATACAGTCCAATTAGCTTTACAAGTAACTGCTGAGCAAATCCGTGTGCGTACGCAATAACCAGAGCGATTTTTTAAAATTAAGATATAACTGACATACAGTATCATATTAGTTTCAAGTGTACAACATAGTGATTCAACATTTATATACATTATGAAAAAAATACTTTTAAAACTGAAAAGGTTTTCAGGATAACAGACCTGGCATCAGATGACTACATATTCTTCCTACTCTTGTTCCTTACCCAGACCTACTTTCTCTTTGTAATTTACAATGAAAATACAAGAAAAAGATAGAGAGGTGTCTGTATGGTGTGTTGGGGGAGCTGTTGTGGGAGGGAAACAAACAGACTGACAAGTAAAGAGGTTAAGAAGTGAGAAACTGACTCATATCAGAAGAGGATGTGAATCCAAATGATCACAACAGACTGAGGTTAGAAATCAGGAGGAATTCTCCAATGAACACAAGATCCAGCATATTTTCCTTAGCAAATTCTATGAGTAACATCATAATCATTTCTAATTTAAATGGAAATATTGTTTTACTTAGAGAAAGGAGATACATTTATTTTAATATGTGTGGCCTCTGACATCTTCTTGAAACACCTCCTCAGAAACAGGAAACAGAAGCACAGTTGCCTCCTGACAGAAGAGTGAGTGTACCAAGGGACAGGCTCTGAGGACTAACTTGAAGCAGACCAACCCATCACAAGCTCACCTCTCAGTAGGAATTTCCACTGGCGTATTCTGCTTCCAGAAAGCCCTGTTTACAACTTCTTAAAGCTTTCTTTCAAAGAGTGAAAAATCAAGACTTCTCTCCTACCCTAAAGGGAAATCCCCTCTCTTGCTCACTGCCATTTCCTCTCCTTCACCTTGAAGGCCTCCCTTTCTCTCAATCTAGTGGTTTCTTCTAACTAAAACCTACTTTGTGATTCTGTCTGGATCCGCTCAATCATTCTAGGAGGGCTCCTCTTGACTCCCTTCTGCCCTCCAGGCTCACATACTTCTCTCACTCTCAGTCCATCCCTTTATCTTCTCCTTTCTGCATCGAGGCTGGACTCTGCACTGCTGGAAAAAAAATCTGAGAGCAGCATCACAAAGATTCATGGTGTCTGTCTACTCTTAGCTGGACCAAGATGCTGCTGCTAACGGCACCTCTCGTTATCCTTCTTAAAATTCCAAGTGTCAATTTTCTCTGCGACTTTCAGCATAATACCTTGCCTCTGCCACAGAGAATGTAGAGAAATCAAATTTAACTGGTATTTAATAACTATTCCCAGATCAATAAAACATTACTATATTTAGTCTTTTATCATTCTCTTTGTCCAATCTTATCTCTCCAGGTCCTTTTAAAAAACGGAAGGAAAAACCATACACATAAACATACTCTGACAAAATTCCACTTGTATGAGACAATTGGTCATTTCACCTTAACTTATATATTCATCTTCCTCTAACAAATATCATAGGATGGTGACAGTTGTGAGTCAGGGAAGGTGGTGTGGCTCCGTGGAAAGGAACGGCTGTACCTCAGGGGCAGAGCTCGGGCCCAGGCTGCCCCCTCCTCTCCGGCTCTCTTTACTCAGCTGTAAAGTTTCATGAGCCTATAATATCCATTACACTATAACTAAGTTCAATTCAAAGTAAAATCAGAAGAAAAGTAATATAACTGTATAGCCAAGTACTATTTTTAATTAGCCATAAAGTTTGAAGGTGAGGAAAAAACAATCCTACCTTAGGAGTATAATCTGGGTGGAGAGGTGTTAAATGGGCCATTTTATCATTTTCTGGTGAGGAACTATAGTTGCTTTCCTGGTATATTAAAGCATAATTCAGAATATCTAACATATGCCATTGTTATTTGCAATAGAGAATATTTAGGACATTAAAACAATCAGAAAGTTGAATTTCTATTAAAAGTTTGGTTTTAAAAGTTCTGCTGTGTTAATTATAAGTCATTACCACTTTTTTAGTGGAAAAAAAAGATTGGAGGATAAAAGCAGCTTAAGTTCTGCTTCTAACCAAATGGAGTTAGAGAAACCAGATTTCCCTTTTCCCTTCATAGTCAAGATAAAAATTAACCAATAAAAGAGATCCAGAAATGGCTGAGATAATGGAACCTGAAGACAAAGTTGTTAATTATACCTGTTATAAACATGTTTGGATGTTCCAGAAGGTAGAAGAAAATATAATGATGAAGATAGAAACAGAAGATAGAAAAAAAGGCCCAAATGGAACTATTAGAGATGAAAAAATAACAGTATCTAAAATGAAAAATATACTTGCTTGGATTAACAGCAGATTAGACACTGCAAAAGAAAAGATTAATGCTAGAAAACATGGTAATCGAAATTACCCGAAAGGAAACAGAAAAGTAAAAAATCCTGAAATAAACTGAATATGGCATCAGGGGCTTGTGGACAATATTAAGCATCTAACATAAATATAACTGTAGTCAGAAAGAGAGCAGAGGAAGACAAAAAAAAAAATTTGGAGAAATAACAGCTGAAGAATTTCTCAATTTAATACAAATTATATGCCCGTAGATCTGGAAAACTCAACCAATCCTACCCTGAATAAACAAAGAAAATTATAACAAGGTACACTGTAATCACCTTGCTGAAAAGCAATAAAGAAAATAAAAGCAAGTCATAAAACAAACATGACATTATGTTCAAAAGAGCAATGAACAGCACCAGACTTACCATCAGAAGCTACCCAAGACAGAAGACAATGAAGATATATCACTGAAGTACTGAAAGAATATTCGATCAATCTAGAATATTTTATCCAGAAGTACCTTTCTAAATTGAAGGCAAAATAAAAGCTTAGAGAATTCATCACTAGAAGATCTCTACTATGAGAAACATTAAAGGAAATTTTTTAGGCAGAAGGCAAATGATACCAGATAAAATCTGGATCTATACAAAAGAAACACAGAGAACCAGATGTAATAACACAATATATGGTATGGTCTTAAATGTCTGTGTCCCTCTAAAATTCATATGTTGAACTCCTAACCCCCAAGATGATGGTTTTAGATGATTAGAGTCTGCCCTTATGAATGTGGAGTGGACTGGTGCTCTTACATAAGAGACACCAGAGAGACCTCCTCCTTCTGATATTATGAGGTTACAGCAAAGTGAAGCTCTCACCAAACACCTAATCTGTCCATACCTTAATCTTGGATTTCCATGCCTCCAGACTATGAGAAATACATTTTTGCTTTTTATAAATTACTCAGTCTCTGGTAATTGTTAGAACAGCCTTAATAGACTAAGACAATATATTGTGAGATTTGTGGCACACATATAAGCAAAATGCAAGATAACAACAGCAAAAAAGTATGGAGGGCAAAATTAAAGCACACTGTTGTAAAGGTTCTTGCATTATACAGGAAGTGGTATATTACTATTTGAAGAAAACTTGTGAAAATTTAAAGCTATATAGTGTAAAGCCTACAGCAACCACAAGAAAAATGAAGCACAGATATAACTAGGCAATAGAAGAAATAAAATGGAATTATTAAAAAACAAACAAACAAACAAAACAAAAAACCTCCTCAATCCAAAGAAGTCAGAAAGAGAAGAAAAAGGAACCAAAAACAGATGGGACAAACTGGGGGGTAACAGCAAGGAAATGTAAACTTAACCATACTAATAATTACATTAAATGAAAATGGTTTACACATCTCAATTAAGACAGATATCATCAGACCGATTATATGCTAGCTGTCAGAAACATACTCTAAGTATAAAGACACAAATAGGTTAAAAGTAGAAGAATGGAGAATGTGATGCCTGAATCTGAGGCAGACACCTTGGTATCACGAGGGAGCGGCTCGCAATCACCCCAGTGATGGCAGGGTGGGAAGGAGGGCTGTGAGGCCTCGATGGCATCCTTGACCAACAACTGATAAACCACCTTGGGATCACCCTACCAAGACTTATGTCTTGACTTCGGTGGAGAAGTTCATGGGTGAAGAGATTCTGAATCCTGGAAAATCACATTAAGAGAACATTCCTAAGGCCGAAAAAAATAAAATGGCATAGATGATAGAAGCTTTATTCATCCTTTTTGCAACCACATCAAAGTTGTAACGGAAACGCGAGCAAACAGCAAGCAGAGTCGCCTGGGATCTAGATGGACAGAGCACTACAACTAGAGAGAGAAATAATTAATTACCCTGAAACGGCAGAAGGTAGGACAGGGCGAAGACGCAGGGCGGCCGGGTCTCGAGCGGCTGAGGGACAATGGGTGTGGCGGCAGCTGCAGACGCCTCTTAAAGGGGCCAAGTCGCCAGTGGACTTTTCACGGGGACGGACATGCTCGCTTGGAGCACCAATGCTGGGTCTGCTGCTCAGGAGGCACCAAACTTACAGGGAGACACTGAGTTGTCGGAATGAGGGCCAAAGGCGAGGCTCTCTCCCAGGCAGAAGTCCTGGCAGTGTCGATTATCCTTCTGTTGAGCCTCCCCACTCCCAGTGCACGGACACAGAGCGGCCATAGTTGAGACATCATCAAGCTGGATAACAGAGGTCGCTCTGCCCACAAGATTCCCTGAAACTCCACCTCTCCGAACTCGCAGCCCCACCTAAGCCATATCCAGGTGTGTCCTCAGTAAGTCAGGTGTTCCTTGCTGAGCAGCGCCAAGACTCACACTGGAGGCAGCTGGCCTCAATTTCTGGTGTGGTTTCTTGAGGCAACTATAAGCACGCTTCTTTGGATTGCTTGCTGAATTTTAAGAGGTGGCCCGGAGGGAACAGGCTGAGGCTAAACTTGGCCTGCAGCTGAACCCCTCTCAGGACTGTCCCACTGGACAGCTACTAAACAAAGCCATGCTAATAAGACCAG
The DNA here is from genome assembly GCA_003508835.1 of Eonycteris spelaea. Lineage (NCBI taxonomy): Eukaryota > Metazoa > Chordata > Mammalia > Chiroptera > Pteropodidae > Eonycteris > Eonycteris spelaea. The sequence goes on along the minus strand of PUFA01000049.1, from coordinate 7,329,049 downwards.
GAGACTTAAGAGCTTTGCTTAGCACATAGAAACAGACACAGAAAGCAGCCAAAATGGGAAGAAAAAGAAGCAGCAACTATATGATACAAGAAACAAAACAGATATCCAGGAATAATGGAGTCAAGCAATCTCACAGATGCAGAGTTCAGAACACTGGTTATAAAGATGCTCAATGAACTTTTGGGAAGTGTAGATGAACTCAGTAAGAACTTGAACAAAGAGATATAAAAATAAAAATGGAAATGGAAATAAAAAAGTAATGAAGAACACATTATCTGAGATGAAGAGTACATCAGATGGAAGAAACAGAGTGGATAAAGAAGAGGATCAAATGACCTATTAGAGGATGGGGAAGCCAAGGACACTCAATCAGAACAGCAAGAAAAGAGAAGCCAAGACTATAATAATAATTAAGGAATATATGGGAACACCTATTAAAGGTAAAAATAACTGTGTCATAGAGGTACCTGAAGGAAAACAAGACATTGAAGAGCTATTTGAAGAAATGATGATGGAAAACTTCCCTAACCCAGTGAAGGAAATAGATATACAACCCCAGGAAGCTCAGAGAGTCCCAACAAAGAGGAACCCAAACAGGCCCTCACCAAGACACATCATAATTAAAATGCCAATGGTTAAATATAAAAAGAGAATCTTAAAAGTAGCAAGAGAAAATCAGTTAGTTACCTACAAGGGAGCTCCCATAAGACTGGCAGCTGATTTCTCAAAAGAAACTATGCAGGACAGAAGGAATAACTTGGCACAAAATATTCAATGTGATGAAAACCCAGGATCTACAACCAAGAATACTTTATCCAGCAAAGCTATCATTTAGAGTCGAAGAACAGATAAAGAGCTTTTCAGTCAAAAATAAGCTAAAGGAATTTATCATCACCAAGCCAGTATTACAGGAAGTGTTGGAGGGACTTCTTTAAGAAGAAAAAAACATGCATGGAAAACACGAATAAAGAAGTATCAACAAGTACCTCAAATGGAAAAGAATTAAGTGCTCCAGCCAAAAGATAGAGTGGCTGAATGGATAAGAAAACAAGACCCCTATATATGCTGCCTACAAGAGGCTCACTTCAGATTAAAAGACACACACAGACTAAAAGGAAGGGGATGGAAAGAGATATCGCCTTGATGGACCTAGAGGGTATTGCGCTGAATGAAATGGGTGGGATAGAGAAAGACAAATATCACATGATTTCATGTACATGTGACTCTAAAGAACAACAACAAAAGCAGAAATAAACTCATAGAGAATATTTTGAGGGCTACTAGAAGGAAGGGGGTTTGAGGAGGATGGTGAAAAAAGTCAAAGGGATTAAGAGATACAAATGGATAGTTGGAGACTAGACATGGAGATGTAGAGTGCAGCATGGGGAAGACGGTTCATAATGTTGTACTGTAAGGGGAAGAGGGTACTAGATTGAGTGGGTGATTGCTTTGCAAGTTATATGGATCTCTGATCACTCTGCTGCACAACCGAAACTGGTATATTATTGTATGCCAACTATAATTGAAAAAAAAAAAAAACTCACTGAATTGCACAATATAAATAAAGGCAACTAACTATCTATTATATTTCAACAAAGCCAAGAGGAAAAAAAGAATGGAAAAAGTCATATTTTGAAGACTTTGATCAAAAGAAATCTAGAGTGGTTACATTTGTATCAAAGTAGACTTCAGAACAAGTAACATTACCAGAAATAGAGACATTTCATAATGTTAAACAGTCAATTCTTCAAGAAGACATAACAGTACTGAGTGTATCTAAATCTAATATCTGAGATTCAAGATACATGAAACAAAAGAAATGATAGAAGTGATAGGAGAAATAGTTGGAGAGTTCAATATTCCTCTTTCAGTAGCTGACAGAACAGGTAAGCAGAAATCAATAAGGATACAGAAGACTGAACACAATCAACCAACCTGACCTAATGACATTTATAAAACCCTCCACTACACAGCAGCAGAATAGAATATTCCTTCTAATCAGGTACATATAAACCATTCATCCCAACAGACCATATTCTAGACTATAAATCAAGCCTCCATACATTTAAGTGGACTTAAATTACAGAGGATATGTTCTCTGACCAGGGCAGAAATTAAACTAGGTATCAATAATAAAATAGATTACCTGGAAGATCCTAAATACTTGGAAAATAACACAAACACACTTCTAAATAACCACTGGGTCAAAAAAGAAACCACAAGGTAAACAGGAAAATATTTTGAACTGAAAGCGGTATCTTGAAACTTGCAGTATAGGGCTAAACAAATAAAACAAAAAAGAATTCAATAACAAATTCACCTTACAGCATTTTTTAGCTAAATGGTGGTGGTTATTATTATGTAAAACAGCTTAATTCACTGATATTTATTGATACTCTCCCTAAAAGCAAAGAACTCTGCTGGCTGCTACGGGGGATATCTAGAAAGAAAACACATCATCCCTTAACTTGGCAGAAAAATTAAGGCCTTTACCTGAGCTCCCCAGCCAGGCTAGAGGAGACAGGAGTGCCATGTAAGAGAAGGCACATGATCCCTTCAGGATAGAGCTGGCGAGACCGTGTGAAAGTGGAAGCGTGTGTCTTGGGCCCAGAAACATGACATAGGCTCTACGTGGGGGTCCAGAGTGACAAAAGACAAAGTAGAAACTACCAAAAAGGCAGGCGGCAGGCTCAGGGAACAGGTAACTCCATCACAACACAGGTGTCGCAGACATCATGTGAGAAAGGGAGCCTGGGACTTGACTGTGAGAGCCTGGACTGACCTGCAGACCAGACCTGGAGCCAGAACCCGGGTCCTGGGTCTACTACTGATAAACAATGTGACCATGGTCCAATTTCTCCGCTTCTCTGAGACCCACTTTCCTCCTCTGTGAAGTGAGCTAAGGGCACCCGGCAGAGTTGCTGTGGGAGCAGCTGCACCGTACACGCTGTGAAACACTACGTTAGCATAAGGCAGAGGGAAGGTGCTGAAGGCTCCGGGGAGCTGGTGACCCTGAGACTGGAAAAAGATGAATGACAACCTACTGATGAGAATGCTGGACGAGAAGTGAAAAAATGTGGAAATAAGGCTATTGCAGCAGCACAGGGCAGGAGCAACAGGGCCTTAACCAGCGAGAAGCACCGAGAGAGGCGACAGAAGGAGCCTGACCCACGGTAGGATGCAAGGCCGGGAGGAATAAAATGGAACCTGAGTCTGAGGTGCCTGCACGTGGGAAAATGTGACCCCCAAACAGGGAAGTTAGAAAACAAGTCCTATGTTTCTAGGTATAATGCTTCTAAACAAACTTTGACTCATATAATAAGAAACTTTAGGAGGAAAAAATCCTTATGTAATAAAATATTTAATCCTAGAAACTATGCATCTATTCTAAAATCATCTGGCAAATCACTTCTATATATAATTACACAAATGCCATTTAGTAAAATGCTATATCTGAATTTTACCACATAATTTCTAACATTTATAAATGTTCATGCATGTTGTCATTTTCTTTGAAGGTTGCAATAGTGCAAAAATTCACAAATGAGGACACCACAGAAAACTACTAATGTATTATTACAGAATTCACTACTAAATAAACCTTTGGTGCTGAACTACAAAGGCAAAGCAGGTAAAACATGAAAAAAAATCAGTATGGTGGTAGAAAAAACAAGCTTTTTGTCACTGGGTTCTCTGCTTTAATAAAGATTTCATTTAAAAAATGCGATCGGTCAAGAAAGCCTAGTCACCTGAAATCACAAAACATACAAACAACAGAAAATACCATTTTCGAAGAAAGTATAAATTGTCTGTGGATTGTGTGTGAATGAATGCAATGCCAGCCAGTGACTCCGAATTCACTACCTGTGGTGACCGGGATGAAAAATAAAACCATTTCACTCCACTAGAACCACTGTCACATAATTTGGACCTGGCTCACTACGTAACAAAGATGATCCCCTTTAAAAATGATTAGACATTACATTAGAATAATGTTCATTGAAATTAGGGTAGGTTTGAAATTCAAATAATTTCCAAATACAATCCAGCACCCAAATAGAAAACAGATTATATCCGATCAGCTTATTCTAGTAAACCCAATGGATGAGGGTTTGTTGTTTCGTGAGAAGGAAAAGTTTTTCCAAAATTATCCAAGAGATATTTAGAACAGTGTCTATTATATGCCCATTTATTAATTACTTCTAAACAAGAGCTACTAAAGGTCTACCACTTCAGTTAGTTTAGAAAGTGTATATGTAGAAATGAATTCTAACTAGCAGCCTGGGAGTAACTTATTCAACTTTTTTGCTGTAGTAGGTAAAAACAAACCTCAAAGGCAAAAAAAAAAAAAAAAAAAACGGGGGCGGTGGGGAGGGAAACATCTGGATAGGCTCCAGAGAACTCACCCGTGCAAAGTCAAACGCATATCTGTAAATAAGTTTAAAGTTTGTAGAATCATTTAATAATGATCTTAAGTAATCCAAAGTATTTCTGAGTTTTTCCGTTGTATCACATCTAGAAAAAAAGAATAAAGGCAAATTATAACCTGATCTTTTTTCTTAATTGCGGCAGTAATATAAAACACAATTATCAAAAGACAAAAAAAAAAAAAAAAACCATGGTGTTGGAACGCGTCCATAATAACCTAATTTTTGGATACTTTTTACTTTTAAAAATTTCAAATGTACAGAAAAGCCCAAAGAATAATAAATAAGCACCCACATACCCATCCCGTTGGTTCACAATGAATATTGCCACACCTGTGCTCTCTCCTCTTGCACACACACTCTTTTCTGTACCATTTGAAAGCTGCCAATGTAATGACTCTTCCCTCCTTACACCTGATACCATCATCACTCCATAGTCTATCAGTGTCAACTTTCTTCTCTAATATACAATCCACATTACCAATTTCCCAATTGTTTCTTCAATTTTCATCGCTTTTTTTTTTTTCCTTTCCAATCCAGGATTTAATCAAGGCTCATGCATGACTTTTAGTTGTCATTATCTCCTCAGTCTCTGGAAGGGTGTCCCACCTTTTTTGTCTTTCTTGACAATGTCTTTTTAGAAGAGGCCAGACTAGTTGTTCTGTAGAACCTTAACACTTACGATAAGAACACTACACGTGATGTCCTCAGTGCACCCCATGAGGAGGCTCATAGCATCAGTATGCCCCATAACTGGTGATACTGAGTTGGTTCCTGTGGTTAAGGTACTGTCCACCAGATTCCCCATTTAAAGGTATTTTTCCTCCTTCTGAAATAGTATATAACCTGTGAGATGATATCCTGAGACTCTAAATCCTGGTCCTCAACCTTTCACCAGTCGTTTTAGCATCCACTGGTGATGGCTGCCTGAATTGATTTTATACTTGAAGATGCACAATGGTGATTTTTCTAACTCCATCATGCTTTTACACTTATGGGCTGAAAATCTTCTACAAAGATTTACTTCTTATTTTCTGGATGTAAGGATTTTTGTTTTTTTATTGTGTTATAATCTGTTACTGTCTTTATTCTTTCTGATACACAAACTGTCCTCATTTGGGCAGTGGCTCCTTCAAGCTGGCTCTAGTGTCCTTCCGACACACCCCCATCAGTCTTTTAGGGCGTCCTCACTTTCTGGCACAAGACATTCCAGCTCACCTTGTACTTTCCCTACTCTAGACGTGAAATCAGCTATTCTTCTAGGGAGCCCTGGTGATAACCTATTTTTACAAATAAGTGACACATTGTATTTTTTTTCCTAAGGAAGCAGACTAATTGGTTATTTATACAAACTAATTTTGTTTGTAGTATCTAGCCCTCAAAAATGAGAACCAAGAGTCACCATTTTCAGCAGCAATATTAAAGCTTTTCAGTGGTGGATATATTTCCTTGTGTTTCTCTGTAGAGTTTTTACCTACTACCAAGTATAGATAATACACATTACAAGTATTATCATGTAAATATTGTAAACACTTTATAAACTAAAATATGGTTCATAATAGAGTACTGATCTATTTTTAACAATAAATTGCTGAACGCTAACTACAAAAAAGTGCCCAATCCACTGAGATAAAATACCTAACAGCCAAAATTTAGAGTAAATGTTTCATTTCTGCGTATCTACAATGATTTAGAATGTCCTTTACTTCTTCCTGATCTTTGAAAACTAAAAGATTAAAATTAGACTATTTTACATGTCTAATTAGACTATTAAAGAAGGCTTCTTTGAGGACTAACATGTAAACTGAGAGCTGAAAGCAAAGCAGAAACTAGATGTTTTTGGATGGGAGGCTTTCCAAACAAAAGGAACAGCAAAGGCCTCTCCTGGTGGAAGAGAGCAGGGCAAGCCCAAGACTAAAAGAAAAACACTGACTAGACTGGGTAGAGGAGGAGGGTAAGTGGCACAAACTAAAGTTGAAAGGGAGGTGGGACCAGACCCTAAAGAGTTTCTGTGGTCCACAGTGTCTTATTTTTTTTTTTTACTGAATCCTAGAACCAATAGAAGCCACTTCCTACACGGGAGAGACCATGATCAGGCTAGCACCTTAAAAAGCTAACTTTGGATCTCTGTGGAAAAGGTTTTAGAAAGGGAAAAAAGAGACAGTGATAGCCTCGTTAGAGATCTAGTGCCAGAACCCGACTGAGCGGCAATGCAGAGTATAAACGGGTACACAAGTAAGCAGTAAGCGGCACGCTAGGAGGCGGGGCGGGAGCAGGGCTTACTTTGCATTTGGTGCTCTTCTGTATCGTTTGACTCATTACCATGTATATAAACAATATTTTATGACTAATAATATGGGGAAGGGGCAAAAAGGAGGGAATGCTAATATCAAAACATACGGTAGAGGTCCCTGTTCTTCACTGAAAAGGAAGGTTAAAGCCCAAACCCACAGGATACTGGCTAAATTTTGGCTAGTTTAGTTTAGCCCCGCCCAATGAGAGAAGCAGAGCAGCTGTTTGTTTCAACGGATTCAAGGGCAGGAACCTCGCATTTAGGTAACTGTTACATGCTAAAAGTAAATAACCTAGCTGGAAGTCTTTTCGAGCTGCAAGGCAAAATGTCGAGTTTTGCAGCATGTCTGGGAGCGAGTCCAGCCACCTTGGCAAAGGGCGCTTGCCTGAAAGATGCTCAGAGATCTCGTCTGGAGTGTAAAGCACAAAATGCCCAAAGTAAAATTTTCACTTCATGTATCTATTAAGTATAGTTGCATGGGTCAGAGATGATACTGTCAATAAAGATTTCGATCTGCTTTAAAAGGGGTTTGTCCCGCAGAGCCTCTGGACTGACCCCCACTAGGGAGAAGCTGCTGAGCCACCCTGTCTGGACCACAGGTTGCCATCTAGTGGCCACTCAACAAGAACAGAGGTGACTCGGTTCTACAAAGGGACTAGAATCAGGCTTAGGAAGTTTAAGCAACCAGCCTGAGAATTTTCAGAAAGCAGCCATATTTTCAATCTGTTTTCCCCTGCTTTTCTTTGTACCATGTATAAGAAAACTCACTGAAGTTGTAGTGTAACAGTGCCACACTGCTATGGCGCATCATCTGTCTAAACAAAAATAGACACATATCATGGAATCAGTTCTTATTTGCGTTGGCCGTCACAAAACCCATTCAGAAGCAATAGAAATCAGGACAACAATCCTCAAAGGTTATAAAATCAAAGGTAGTTCTCTCCCCTTACCCAGGCAAGGCCTTCGCCCCTTCACCTTAGGCAGACTAAAAGTATTTTCCCAGCCCATCATCAGTTCTATGCAAAATTAGCTACAACTCTAACTACTTTACTATTTTGTTTAACTTAAACATCCCTATAATTCATCAGAGGTAACCTTAAAACCACATGTTGAAACAGACAATAAATAAAGCAAATAGTTAAAATAAGAGCTGTGCCTTCTCTGACTGAGAATGACCTAGAGAGCTTGGGGACAGCCATTCCCTACCAATTACTGTCACTTCTTCAGACATTCTCACAAAACTGGGCTCTGGAGAGACCACGCCTACAACTCCTCTAGACAGTGTAAGACCGATTTCTGAGTGCCCAAATGTACACCACATTTTATCACTTCACCTTCCTGGTTTTAGAAATGCTACCACAGACACTCAGGAAGTGGCCAAACTGATTCAAAACTCTGGTTCCAAAACCAGTGGGCTTCCTGTTTCTAGCACACTCTCTATAGTAACAATTAAAACAAAAACCTTAGCATTTTAATCCAATCTACTAGTATATATAAATACAGGTTTTGTTATATACACTTTAAATCCAGTTTGAGCCCAAAACAGTTCACTGGACGGGTTTAATGAAAACAAAAAAGAGCAAAAAATAAAAAGAATCCAAAATAGAAGGCAAAACAGATCATTCAAAAATGGACTACTTTGTGTCTTTAGCATATAATGATGGGCCTGAGTTTTCTTATTTACTGGGTGCACATACCTTACCAATAACAGTACTTACATAGTTAATACAAGTAGCATAAAGAGAAGTGACCCTATTACTTCTGGATCTTTTGCCTGCATTGCTTCCAAGCCCTGGCCCTGAATGGACTTTGTCTTATTCATGGGTTTTGTTTCCCCAGGACCTAGAATACTGTGCTTGGCACATCACTGCCATTCAAATATTTGCTAAACAAATTACAAATCTAGGGAGACTTGGGGGGGAGAGGGGGGAGGATAGAGGTGCTTAAACCATGAAATTCGTCTATTTTTGAATTACAAAGAACCTTACAAATATTCTGAGTAATTATCTCCACCTCATTGATGACAAAACCAGTCTCAGAAATTCATATCACAAAAGAAAGAAGATTCCTCAATGACTTTACAGTAGATCAAGCTTGTTATTGCACCCTAAATTGCAAGGACCAAATGCCAGCATTCTATAGGAAACTACCTGCCACCTGTGTCACATAAACTGGCAAGCAGAGTCCCCAACGATGAGCCTGTGCTGCGTCCCCCATACCCCAACCCCAATCATACATGCAGACCTCATCCAGGGAACTGCTTATTTCACTTCCCAGGTGGCGAGGCCCTCAAATCACATGGGCAAGGTCTGGTATCGTGTAACATTCTTTCGTAACAACAAATGTAAAAAAACAATCTAGAACTATACAAAAATGAATATTATACTATCTTAAGGCAAATGAAAACATGCCTGAAAAAATGTTGATAGTGCCTCCTCTGAAACCTTAAATAAAATCTTGATATGGCCATGCAGTCATCATTACAAGGACACTTAAAAGAGAGTGGCCACCGTGTCCTCTATTCGGAATAAAGGCAGTGAGGAAAAAATGAAAGAGTTAAATGGCTTAAAGTCATGAGATGTTTACCAACACAACACAATTTAAAGAGATTTCAGAGACTTAACCCTAATTCCAAAGCATACTAACTGAAAAGTTTATTTTGTAAAAGGGTGATTTGGCTTTTACCTAAAACTCATTTGCCATCAGACGATAGTTGTAGAGGAAGAATCAGAAGTCTTGGGTTTTCTTTCCATCTCTGTCACTTGCACAAATCATGTATCCTCTCTGAGCCTCAGTTCCCTCATTTATAAAATACACAAGGAAGGATTAAGCCTGATCTGTCTAGGTAGCCATGAGGCTCAAATGGGAAAACAGTAAGAAGGTTTCATAAACTACTAAAGCCCAAAGCAAACAGAGCATTATCATCAACACAAATGAACAATGATACTTAAAGCTGACAAATTCCAAAATTACTTAAATAAAACCATAAAACCATTTCAATTCTGATTTTAAGCTAATAAAAATCGAAGTCTATGATTCCTAGTGAAGGTGAAAAGAAAAAGAGAAGTCACCCAAGCAGTCTAGATCGAAGTTACCATGTTGAGAATTAGCACTTCATGTTCCAGGACATCTGAAATGTTTAGTCATCTACCTCAACCATATCCTTCAACATACAATGCAGAATAACAATTTGTCTTCTTGAATGAAACTCTTAGCAAACACACATCCACACAAGCACAAAGTAAACACATAAAACCACTGATTTATTTCTTATTCTGTGCCAGGTAATACAAACAGAATCTTTATCACTATTTTTTAATCACTAGAGTAATAAAGTTCCAATTTTGCCTCAAACTAAAATAATATATAAAATAGAAGATATCATTTGCACTTATAAGTTATACTTTACTCAATTTTTTCCCACTAACTGTAAACCAGATACTTATAAGCCTTTGTTTTTTAAACTCTAACCCCAGGAGAATACTACCCACTAGATGCAGGTGGCTACTGAGTAGCTGAAATGCAACTAATACAAATTGAGATGTACCATAAATGTAAAATATGCATCAGATTTTGAAGACTTAATATGAAAAAGGAGTGTAAAATAGTTCACTGATTTTATTAACTATTGATTATATGCTGGAATAATAGTATTTTGAGTTAAATAAAATATATTAAAATTAATTTTACCTGTTTTTTTACTTTTTTTAATGTGGCTACTAGAAAATTTTAAATTACCTATGTGGCTCACGTATGAGAAAAGGCTGCTCTATTTCTACTGGGCAGAGCTGCTTGAGAGAAATACTAAAATTTTATATAAAAATTTTACTTGCTAAAATTCAACCATAATAGCCCTCCCCTCCTCATCATATAAAAACAGGGCTTGGTCTTTACACGCACGGCCCAGATCCCTGTCCTTCCTCCAGTTACCCAACCCAGGCTCACTGAGATCACAGGGAGGAGGCATCCAGCTGGGAGAGGGACCCCACCAGAGCAGCCTCTGGACTTACTGTAGAGAAGTCATTCCTTTTAACCATTCCTGCAGAGTAAAATAACCCATATTTTGTGCCTCCAATTTCCAAGCTAGGACAAGCATAACTACCTGTTTGGAAAAAAAAAAGAAAAGTTGAAAGTCTGATCAAATCAAAACAACAAATCTCAGCAATTAAGCACATTAACATCTTGCCAAATACTTCTGTTCATGGTATAAAGGTTTGGGGACAACTGGGTCACTGAAATATGAACAAGATAACTTCAAAAATGAGTCCCACTTTGGTGAACATTTAGAAGTCTGATAATTCAGTCTGCTGACAACAGCTTGGAGAGACATGAACTCTCACGATGCACAACAGTGGAAGTATGAAGCATATTAAGTATATGAACCTCTCCAGAGGGCAATTTTGCAGTATCTATCAAAATTAAAACCAGTTATTGATGTGGCAATTCCACCTATGGAAAATTATATCTATATGTTATAGATATTCCTGCACATGTACACAAAGATGTATATTCAACATTTACTTCAGTGCTATTAGTAGCAAACGACTGAAAGCAAATGCATGTCTATTGGTAAGGGACTAGTTAAATACTTCTTTGCTAAATAGAGTCCATACAAAGGAGTACTATGCCACAATTAAGACAAATAAAGTAGAGCTATTGGTACAAATAGGAAACATTCTCCGACAGCTCCTAAAGGAAAAGAGCAAGGTGCAGAACGAAGTGTTAAAAAATAAAAAGGTGGGTGTCGTGGGACATAGATAGTGGCACTGTATCATTATTGCATTAATGCTTATAAATTCAACTATACACACTGGGGGACTTTTACTCTAAAGGAGCTCGACACCCCACTTAAGTAGTGTTGTGCCTGGAATGAGCAGAGGAGGGGTGGCTCCATCGCTCGCCACTGGGCGCCGAACAAAAAAAGCAAAATGGCTGTGCTGTGACAGGATTATGTGGACTTCTTCTCTGTTTAAAATGTCCTTTCATCGAATATCAATTAAATCGGTACATATCAATTTTTAACGTCACCAGGTGTTTTAGATTTTAAAAATCTAGATTACTAGGTAGATTACACGGACTGTATTAAACCAATGCTTCTTCTACATATACATATCATCATAAAATATGACTGCGAACTGGGTTAAAAATGGTAACTTAAGAGACCAGTGGGCTACTCAGAAGAATTTCCCAAAAAGAGGTTAAATGTCCTTCAAAATGTTCAAATGTTATTGAATTTTCTTCTCATCTCTTAGCCTTTCTTGGTATTCTGACTCCTGTATATTCATTAATCTAGAAGAACTAACCCACATTTTGTAATTCAAACTTGATATGTTCTCAAAAAATGTCTATACTCAATCCTCTATTAGAAAAATTAAAAATTCCACAAATACCTACTTGTTAAGCTAAAAAAATGGTGACGACATAAGAACACAAATACAACTATATATGAAAAATGTCTATACTGCCAAAGCAGATATTCACATTTTCTTTACACAAAACAGACCTTTTTTATGATAGCTAATAAGGAAGCTAATTACTTAAAGGATTTTGCCACTATCTCAGAAAATGAAAGAAGGCTTGAATTTTACAAGCCTGCTTAAATTTCATAGGCTATAAATATCAGGCAAGGTAAGAGTTTTAAATACTTTAAAGGTCTTACTCATCAATGAAGACAGGCTTTTAGAAACTATTTTGCCACTTGTTTTTCAAATGTTAACATTTCTGAAATTGATATGTATCCACAATTAATGGTATATTAGATTTTATTTAACAACCTGTTTTTCCTCAGTGATGATACAACATACTACAACTTCCATTAGTGGCATCTTAGAATTGAAGTATAGTAATAAATACTTTAAAATAATATTCTAAATTGGGTATTTTAGTCTTTAATCTGTGTGATTCAACATTTCAAGACTATTCCTATTTCTACAAAAATGGAGAGCTAAAGGACTCATAACTGTCCCAAAAGGCTTAATAGTAGCAGTTCTCTCTTATTGAGTACTGGTGTTTGGGGCTGAGAAACTCTGAAGAGCAGACCCTCCCCGTCCCTTTTTTTTTTTTTGGTAGAATCAACATCGGTATTCCCTCCTACCCTGACAGGCCTTTCCACCTCTGAGAGTAAATGTTCAACTAATCCTCCTCATGCCTGACCCTGGCTTCCCCATCTCCTGCTCCCCTTTGGCACTGCTGTTGGCCCTACTGCTCACCCCTGGGATCGTCTGTGATTACTGTCCTCTGGATCTCTGGATCCCCTCTTAGACCCAGTTCAGAAAACACCAGCTCCCATGGGAATACCTCCTTCTTAAAGTCAGCAAAATGTTTTCTAAGTCTACGACTAGGCTGTGAACCAGAACAAGCAAAATGCTGCTGACCCAGTTGTCCCCAAACCTTTATACCAAGTTGAATAATTTATCAAGATACCTGAACTAAAGCACATTAAAATTAAAAATACAGGACAAAAATCCATGAAATAAGTTAAAAGACAATCCAAAGGCTCTTTAGAAAATGTAAAGTGTAACTAAAGGGAAGTGGCAGGAGACAGAGGAATAGAAATGGAAAGGAGAAAAAAGTTTTAATAAGGAAGTGTGAAGTCTCAATTCCTAGTTTTCCTTAAGAGCATGGCATATGTTCATGAACACTAGATATCTTGCAAACAGTCTGAATAAAGGCAACGATCTCTTGAGATCATAAATTCATTTAGGATCCAAGACATATTTGTTCAATTGGAGGCTAATGTAATATTAAACTACACAGTTAATGATCCAAGGTATTTGTATGAGCATAATTTTTCCTTTTAGTGTAAGAGAGAAGATGAGAAAGCAGGAAAAAATATTCAGCAATAACATGGTGATAAGAATTAGGCAAAAATAATTAACCATATAAAATAACTTCTAATTAAATGTTTTAAGGTAAGTGTTTAGGGCCTTTACACTAAAAAGCAATCACTTTTTGAGCTAAATTCAAATGGAAGTGAAAGAACTGTGAAAAATTCTTGATAATTACAACCTATCAAAACCCTTATGAATAATTATTTAAAGTCTGGAATAAAGTCTACATTAGGCTAGAACAACTATGGAGTAAGACAAAGGGACACAATGCTGTGACCAGGTCCTCCAGTTGATCTACCATTGCAGGTATATATGCCTACCTCATATTTTAAAAATCTAGCTTAATTACATTATTGTTGTACCTTTTAGATACAAGAAATTAAACAAGAAAAAAAATGAGGTTATATCATACCAATTCCAAAAAATTTTTTTGCTTGCAAATCAAATTAGAATTAGAACTTATTTCTTAGGTTGCCTCATAAAAACTAACACACCATTACTTCTTCATTATTGCTCTATTTGTCAAGGGACAAACAAATAATAATCAACTGATTTCACCCAACTCATATGTCAGACTTACATTTTCTGGTTCAACACCAATGTCTTCACAAAATTTCTCCATTCCTTCAGGACCTACAACATCATCAGTACCTGCAATGAAATGCAATCTTACATAAATTAAATCTAACTACATATAATATTACTACTACTGTAGTAGTATTGTCAAAGTATCTATTATTACAGTAAACTAAAATTAAGTAACACTTAAGGGCCATAACTCCTTAAGCATAAATTTATAAATATTCTGGAATTTCAGTTATATCTTTAAAGGATTCTGCTCTGTACAAGCATTTAACTCAACTTATCTCTATGTGTGTATGTGTATACATATATATTATGTCTAAAAATAAGGTTGAGTTCGATTCCTGCTCTTTATTAAAGCAGCTTACAGCTCTATTCTTATTTTGATAATAATTTCAATACATACAATAATATTTAGAAACATAGCAAAGAACCACATATTCTTTATAAAATTAATTGAGCAAATAACATAATTGTTTATTTTACACAGAAAAGCAATCAAGTAGTATTTTTGTTCTTGATAAGGCAAAAAAGCTCTTTCTTTAGCTGTTTCTTCCTGAAAGAACTGTCCACGTGTTCTATCTCTACTTCATTCTTCAACCACTGCAATTTGGTTTCTGCTTGTCTCTCCACTGAAATTCTTCTTATCAAGGTTAATAACCCTAATTACCAAATCTAATGGACACAGTCCATCTTTATGTTATTTGACCTCTCTGTGATGTCTGAAAATCCGAAGCAGTTCTTTCTTGCCAAAACTTGTCTACTCCATGGCTTCAGGAAGTGCCCTGTCTCATCTGGTTTTCCCTGACTTCTCCTCTTCTAGCTTCTTTACAGGTTCCTTTCCCTCTCCCAACTTGTGCATTTTAATGTGCGGAGTTCCATCCTTAAACCTCTTCCAGTCCTTTCTATACACTCTCCCTAGGAAATTTCAACCAAATTTGAGGTTTCAGGTACTACCCAGATATCCTTCTAGCCCAAACTTTCCTCCTTACTTTTGAACTGCCTACCACATCACTGTCTGGCTACCCTACCTCCTCTTTAACTGCCACAATTAAACTCATCTTCTACCCCAAAACTACTCCTCCTGCATTTCACATTTTACCTGTCTTCTCTCAATTGGTGACACCACCAGAAATAGAAACCTGGAAGTCAATCTGGATTTCTCCCTTCTCCTACATTCTCTACAGCTAATCAGCTAACAAGAGTGCTGCCAATTTTTCCTTCCAAATATTTCATAATCACACCTATCCTGCGCTGACCTATTCAGGCTTTATTCTCTCACTTCCATTACTGCCGCAGTCTCAGGATCTCCTTAATTCCAGAGCCTTGGCCCCTCTGACCCCATCCCGCACACATTCGCCCTAGCTTACGCTCCTTCAATGGCTCCCCAACTACCTAAAGTCCAAAGTTTTTGCATAGCAAATAAGGTACCCTATGATCTAGTGCCTTTCTACCTTTTCAACATCCTATCTTTCCATTAAGTATCTTGGAAATAAATGAATCAATAAATTTCTCAATGAATAAAAATTAAGATCCAGAAACATTTACACAGCTTTGTTCTACAGACACTTACTGACACACATCCAACACCACACTACTCTTTGTGGCTTCAGCTTTTCTTCCTCTCTCTTTCCCCATCTTACCTGGGTAACTCCTTCAATCACTAAAGACAAATCAGACAGGTAGCCTTCCCAATCTCCCCACCTCCACCAGCAGAGGCTGGGTCAGGCAGTCCTCTGTGACCCCATGCAATGTTAGGAATAATAAACCACGATAAATATATATACTGTTTGTCCTCAACAGAGGATGAATATTAAAATCACCTGGCGCACTTATTAGAAAGTCTTGTCACTTCTCTGCTTTAAATCTTGGTCTCCCTCTAAACTAATTTCCAAAACAATAGCAAATAAGAAGAGTGAGAGTAGCCATCTTTACCTCATTCTTGACTTAAATGGGAATACATTTAGCATTTTATCATTTGATATGTTGCTGGCTTTTGGGTTTGAGAACAGATATACCATGTGTGTGTGTACTCATGTATATTAATATCCAAAAAATACATTAATAATTGCATGCTAAATGTTCAAACAGAGAAAAGTCCAAGTAAAATACAGTAAAAAGCGAAAGTCTGCCTTCTCCCTTTCCTTACCAGTTAGGCGAGTACCCCCCAGACCTTTCTGCTATGTATTTATGTATGTGCAAATACACAACTAAGTGCAGTTTAAATTTCTCTTATCTATAACATGGGTTCATGCTATATCTACAAATTGTACACCTCGCTTTTTTCATTAAATATGTCTGATAATCGTTCTGTGAGAGTCACATACATCTACTTTGTTCTTGTTAGCTGACACATTTTACTTGGTTGTATGTAAATATACATGTGTATATGTTTATCATTCTGCTACTGTATTTAGGCAACAAGATTAAAGAATATTTATTCTCATAAGGAAATAACCATCTACTCCTATTTTGCTAATAGGTTTTGTTTTTAGGAGAAGATGCCTTTTTGGTTATCTACTGATAGGACTTACTGGAGGTGGCTGCACAAGGATGAACAAAAACTTACCTTATAATTCCCTTTTTTCCCATTCTTCCTGATTTAAAAAAGCTCTATCACTATAACCTCTTTTTGAGCCTAGCTAGCCACCTGCATTTTGCATGCCTGTGCACTAGGCCTGGGTGTCTCCCAGCTTGTTCTCCCACTCTTCACCCTCCATCCTGGTTACTGCCTCTTCTCTCTATCAATACTCATTAGAAAAAGACGATGCTTCGTGATTTATTTGTCTACTTGCCACACTAGAAAATGAGCACAGCACTTCTGTTGACTGCACCCCAGAGCCCGACATGAAGCAAGCCCTCAAAGGTTTGTTGATGTACACTGTGCTGTGGCATATTAAAATTATCCATTCTTTTTCCTTTTTTTAATATTTTATGCAATGTCATTATTGTATTAATTGTATACACTTGCATTTGTGTATTCTAAAAGAGCAAGTTTTTAACAGTATTATCTGCGATGGCATGACTCTACTAAAAGTAATTATTTTATCCTAAAAACATTAAAATGTAACTTGTCAATCAACATTATTTAAAAGCTACTCATAATCCTGCTATCTAAACTTTTTGTTTCATTATCTTTCCACACACACATATCTTTAGATCTAGTTGTAATCACGTTGTTCACTAGGATTATGGTTGTATTTATACAAATTTATCAGTTAACCTGTAGAACTGAACAATCTTAATTCTAACAAATATGCCACTGGGTTACCAGAAGTGGGATTTGAGGGAGACTGTTTAAGAAAATATTAAATCTAAAATAATAAGCTATGAAATGCCCTGGTGACAAGATTCTGGAGATATACCTGGAAGGCAGATACACTGACAATAATCTAGAAAAAAGTGGTCTTCCCACTTTCCCTGCCATTTTCAGCAGGGTCTCCTAACTAGATATATTTAACCTTCTTCACAATGGGTAAAGTTCTCATAATTACACCATGCTGTGTCATTGAGGCAAATGGGTGTTCCCCCCACCCCCCGTCTCCTTTTGTAGCTTTTAACATCTCTTCCTCCGCTGACTTTGTCATTTAGCACCTGTTCCTGGTCCCCAATCTCATGTTGGTAAACCAAAAACCAATTCTGCTATAGCACTTACTTCGTAATAAAGACTAAGGACCTCTAGTCAGGACCTGTGCAGCTTCCACGACCTACCCATGTCGGCTTCAGCATAACTCTGCAATCACTGTCAGCATGTGTGTACTTGGCTTAATTCCTTATTTTTAGATATACTCCCAGAAGGTATAAGTTATTAGATAAATTATTTATGTAAAACTGGTTATTTTCACTCTAATAAAAAGAAATGGGATTCTAGCTTCACATAGAGTTCTAGATAATAGCTCCCACCTCCCCCCGCATCCATTCTTCCTAAGGTCATGAAGAACTAAAGTACTAAAATACAAAAGACAGTAAACCTATAACCACAGAGAATAGGAAGAAGAGCCCTAGTGGAGTGGCTTTCATTTATTAAATTCCTGAGAATCAGATATGAGTTGACAGGGATTTTAAAAAGTGAGAAGGCTGCATCCTAAAATGTGCAAACCAGGGCTGAGTTAATGGCCAAGCGGAAGCTGGAGGAGCCAGGCTCAGGCCACAGGAGCCATGGAAAGCAGACAGCAGAGTGAGGAGCGGAACTGAGAACTCTGCAAAGAACTAAAGGTCCATCCACATGAAACACCTGCACCACCAAGGCCCCTATCCCCTCCACTTCACACCGGGTTAAAGTGCAGGGAACGGCCTCAGCCTGCTCTCACAGACTCGATCTATAGCACAACCCGTCAGTCATCCTTGAATAATACTGGTCTACAGTCTTTATTCATGTGGTTGGTATATGAATAGTGAAGCAGGTGCCACTTAGGGCTTTTACTTAATCCCAATTTCAAACCATTTTCCCTACCGATAAGATATAAGAAAAGAACAAAAAGGGGAGGATATAAAAATAGGGATAGCCACAGCCCCAGAAACTTCTTAGGGATGACCTGTAAGGAGCCACCCAGTAGGATCTCAAGGAACCTAAGGAATGTGGCTTAGGCTTTATCCCAAATGTCATCTTTGTGAGCCAGAGAAAAGAAAACAAGAAGGAAAGTTGTAGCCTGCTCTCTCTTTAAAGAAAATAAACTGTGGCCTATACTATGGAAAAAGTCTTATTTGCTTGTAAAGAAAGACACACACACAAAATCAAAATAGCTATGCTACAATGGTGGGATTAAGTGTACTTTTTCTGTTTAAAATTTACTCTTTATAATACATTTCATAACAATAAATGTGACCAATAAAAGAATGTAAAAGAGCTTCATAGAGTAATACAAACATGAGAAAACTCTTCATTTCTTTGGCACCCATGTACCAAACACTTGGAAAAGTGCCGATCACTTTTACTAGGAATACAAAACATCTTTAAGAGATTCATGTTCTTATGACATAAATGCAAAAACAGATAAATTCTAATACTATGTAAGAGTCTATACTAGTGCCCACGTCCTGCAAACAAAGTCCAACTCAAACAACTTCAAGTAATGAAGGAGAATTCACCAGAAAGGTATTAGGGTGGCTCACAAAAATCCAAAGGACTACCAGAATCAGGATCGCATCCTCTCAAGTCCAGCACCAGAAGAGAAAGATGCTCTTTTCCCGGAGATTTTTTCTAACTGGCCTGGCTGGGTTACCTGGCAGCCCCCTGGAACAACCGCTATGGCCAAAGGTACAGGCTCTTACCAGAAACACGGGTGGGAAATGGTAAGATCAGGCCAGGGGAGGAATCCTCACTTTGACACCCAATCAAAAGGTATCAGAACTGGTGCAGAACAATGTCCCAGGGAAGTACAAAGAAGGATAGTAAATTAATTAATGAGTTTAAAGATGTACAAGAGCTTGTCAGATGAAAAAATGGAACAGCACTCCAGGCATTAGTGGTCTTTTATCCTACAGGTAGCAGGGATTTTTTTAGTGGAGGTGGGGGTGAATTAATGACAGGAAAATTGTTTTGAAGGTTGCTGGCTTAGTCAAGCTGATAGGAAATAAGGTAAGGAACAGGAAAGGTAAAGCAACCTTCAGTGCAAACTTGTCTGAAATTTTTCCTTTTTCTCTTTTTTACACCATACACAGTCACAATAACAAACCCTATATTTCAGTATTAAATTATGCAACCAATTATAAGTTGAAAAAATAGGCCTGAATTTAACACATTTAAGTGACAAAATGAACATTTTCTGCCAAATGATCTTTCAAAATAGGGACAATTAATAGAAGAAATTCCACTGCACTGCATCAAAGGTTCAAAGCAGCAAAGCTTATTTTAACTTTGATGTGTAAACCAAATAATCATCCATTACCAACATTCTAAATAGGTTTCCTAGCAATCCAAAGTACTTCTCTCAAATGTATTTCATCTTTTTCAGTTCCTTTCTAGTGTTCTGAATTCTCTGGCGTAGCTGCTGGCTATAAATAGGACATCTGGCGATTTGTTTCAACTGTATTCTTCCCTCAAACACGGACATACAAACCATATTCGAAAAGCACAAATTTTTTAATTCCTTAATGTTCTCTAAGGTAGTCCTTACTTTCATGAGGATTGGTCTTAGATAATATAAATGACCACATACCTGCATATTCATAGAACCACTCTAAGCACCTCTTACTTGAAAAGGCTTCTTCTTCAGTCTTTATTCTAGTTGAATCATATTTTCTATACATGCTAGAAATTGAGAAAGCAGTTTTAAGTTATTTAAAACAAAGATACTGAGTTATTTTAAGTAGTTGATAGATTCTATTCATTTATCCAAACCAGACCTCAATTCAATTAGTATTTCAAGTACATTTTAGATATTTTACTTCCTGTTTTTAGAAGCTTCAGCTTTTATAACTATGGTTTTAAACAGTCATACCCAATACAGGACTAAATAGTAAAGCACTACATACAGGTTTTTCTCTGATTAACAAAGAATCAATAAGAACTGACTAGAATAGGTATTTGATAGGTTCCCTCTACCTCACTAGCCAGAACTAACTACAGAATAGTGAGCTACAGCAAGAAATGTCTACAGTGTTTTCTTCAATTGATGACCCCAGAACTCACTCATGTCTCCACATTAAATTCTCCTGACTTCTGTGCCTTATGAGTCTGGCTGGGTACAGAGCACAGTCGAAGGAAGAATCTGTTCAATATTAGATACCTCAAGGGAACATTAAGAAAATAAAAAGAAACATCAAACTGTATCCAAGCCCCCAGAAGATAAAAGACCCTTGGGTGGCTTCCTGATTAGTAGAACTTTAAAACCTCAGGAGAGAGAAGTATAGAGAAACCCTGGCTCTTGCCATTCTCTTATAATTCCCTCACGTTGTGGACACAGCTAGCCTAAACTGGAGAACTGAATCAAGAAGCACAGCAACCTCCTCCTGCGACACTCTGCCCTTCCGCAGCAATTCCTTATTTCATAATGACCTGGGGTTGAAGACTGAGATGTTCTTTACTTGGAGAGGCAGGAGGAGGCAGAATCTTTAAAATAGTGATTTGGACAGAAAAATTATGAGTATATACTTTTCTTATCCCTTATTTATGTATAAATTGCCTAAATAGTTATAAACATTTATGAACATAGTTTTTATTTACATAGTATGTAACAAAAATCATACATAAAATTCTTTTTAATGTGCATTGATTCATCACCTAGGCAATCACCAGAATATTGGTAATACCTCTGATTAGAGATTCTGAGTTTAAATGCCAAAAAAAGAACATGAGTGTGAAGGTACTGAAATTGCAAACCACCAGTTTTGTACTTCTTCTATAAAAGGTAGCTATACTACCTGGAAACAGAGGTGGATACTGACCAAGGATTCAAAGAGATACGTCCCAATCCTGGGCCTCGACATTCCTGAGCTCAAAGTCTGTAACCGGTCAATAATCTGGAGACCTATATAAGACACTGTAACGTTTGAATTGCTTAAACATACTCTACATAAAAAGGGAAAATGGAATACAATTCAGCAAATAAAAGAAAAATAATATTGATAGATGCTATTCCATGAATGAACCTCAAAAACAGTTAAGCTAAGTGAGAGCAGCAAGACACAAAAAGATCATTTATATAAAATGTCCAGAAAAGGCAGATCTGTAGAGACGAAAAGTAGATTTGTGGGTGCCTAGGGCTGGAGTGGGACAGGGAATGACTGAATGGGCATCAGGGGTCTAACAGGGGTGATGGAGATCTTCTAAAACTGGTTCATAGTGATGGTTGCACAACTTAGTAAAAATCACTAATTTATACATTTAAAATGAATAAACAATAAATATATAAATAAAGTTGTTTAAAAAAAAAAAAAAGACCAAGAATGAAACTCAGATAACGCGATAGCTCCTTCTCCTTGGGTGGCCACAGAAATGCTATCGTAAGGGTACCTCACACCCTCCTGCAACTCAATCACCAGTTTTTCAACTGGCTTTATCATACTAAATTATACTGGACTGAGGTGAAAAATATAATAAGTGCTTTATATAGTCATAAAATGTTATGTGATTATTAGAATTTAACAATTCCCCAATTATCACATCTACAGCAAGCAAGTATAACAAGTGACCTGGCTTCATAAAGCTGAAAATCACTGGTCTCAATCACCACTGTCTTCTTTTAGTTAACAGTTTCTGCTCATTTAGAATATGAATAGTGACATTATTTTCACATTTTCGGAGTCCACCTCTCTATCCCTCTAACTGAGTTGTAGCCTATTAAATATCACAGCAAGAAAGACAGAAAAATCTCATCTTGATTTACAGATGTTAAAGTTGGGGCCCATTAGAAAAGTGACCTACAGAGCCAGAATGGAAGGAGATGGAAAAAGGAAGAAAGAATTAAAATTATGATGTCTGTTCATTGTTTTAAAAAAAAGAGAGAAAGAGAAGAAAAACTGACAAAAATCAGGGTGAAACAATAAGGATGCCTAAAATAAACCAGTCTAACAGAGCTTTGGAATCACCAAAATTAACAGTTCACTTGTCTGAAAGAGAAGTGGTTTAAATAGACTTGTTTTTCATGGTTTCTAACAAATTTCCCTCTTCTGAGAATAAAGCTCAGCTCACTGATACTCCAGGAAGGCTCGGAGCATTCAGTACAGGCGGCTCTCTCCAGCCAGGTCCAGGTGCCTTGCAAAGGCAACTGCTGGAGATTGCTGCGGCTCATTTAGGGAGACCGTCTCAGAGAACAGAGGCATAACAATGCTGGGGTCCTCAACGGACAGACAGCACACCCTTGAAAGGAAAGGAACTCTACACCAGTTTTGGTGGATCAGTGGATTAAGATAAAACTTTAATTTCTAAAAATTCAAATTACCTAATTTGCTTTTATTTTATACACACACACAAAATAAGCGACATGAAGTAATTACACTTTGAAAATTCACCTGGCAGAACCAGAACAAAGTTCCAGTTGGCACTGTACACTTAGAAGACCTACTGGATTAGGCAGAAAAGTGCCTCTCTGACACTTATGTCAGTTTTGATCTAGTGTCTCTGCTCCATACCTATCATGTCTACTTTTCTTGGCAGATAAATCATCTCCAGAGGCAGGTCTTCTCTTTTTCCTGGGCGGCATCACTTTACTAAAGCAGTCCGAAGAACTACAAGACCGCAGACTTCCTACAAAAGAGTCAGGCGCAAGGTTAAGATACACCACATCACAACATTTGTTAAAAAAAATAGCCCCGTCAAATTAGAAACTTTCATGGCTGGTACTGTAAAGGGTTTAGATGTTATCTGTAAATGCTATGAGTGAAAAAAAAAATGATTTTTAGTTCCTCTTTGAGAAAATGGCATAAAGAAATAATTCTAGCAATGACACAAATAAGTTAATACTTCCCCACAAAAATCACACCAGAAATACTTATCACAACTTCAGTTTACTCTCCAAAAATACTAATATAAATCATCAAAGCTTTCAGCTTCTCTTACATGTCAATGTTCTTTCAAAAGGAATTGTACTGCTATCTCATTAATGTAGTTCACTAGGCAAGGCCAGTTCAACCAGCCACTTTGAGTCTAAAATACATGTAAAAATATCACTCCCAATACTCTTCAGCTTCAAAAATATCTGGTTTGTTTTTTTAAACAAAGAAACAAACAAACAGAATTTGGATTATTTGGGGAAGAAGCCTGACATGTTCTTGATCAAAATTTCATAGTAATTTTTAGTTTGTTTCTGCCCCTTGAAGAACATTCTACCACTTTCCATCATGGTTTTCAGAAGCACACCTTTCATTTGGTAAAAAATATTAAAATGTAATAACAACAGGCAATAACAACGTGGAACACTTACTGACACCTTACTGTGAGCTAAGCCCTGTTCTTAACACTTACTTACACGTATTAACTCACTTAACCTCATAATAAGCTTATAAAAAAAAAACATCATTATTGCCCATGCAGATGATAAAATGGAGGCGGAAAGGGTTAGGCAACCGGTAAAATTGGGATTCAAACACTGACAGTCTTGCTTCAGACTGTCTTAAACCATTAAAAATTATAAGACAATTATAATTAAAATATCCCACTTGGCACAAGTACTATCAGGCACGTCATTTGGTTCCCCCAATAACCCTGAATGATAGGCAGTGCAGAGATAATTATCTCTACTCGACAGATGGGAAAAACTAAGGCCTAGGCATTTAACTGGCATTCTAAGGTCTCAGAAGTATTAAGTGGTGAATTCTGGGCTGCATATCTTTATTGCTTCCACTGGCCTCTTGGTATAAGAGCCTGAGTCCTCAGTGAGCCACGAGACAAGAGTATAGGGGTCCTGGGGTTTGAATGATCTGCATTCAATGAATGACTTCCAGCTCTTCACCTAACTATGTGGCTTGGTCAATCACTGACCTATTTTGGGTCTCTGGTGCACCATTTGAAAAATGAGAACTGTGGTATCTAGTTCTCAGGAGTTTTATGAGTAAAAAACATCAAATTCAATAGGTGCTTAGGTGCCACGCATTATGCGTAGATAAATGTTGGAGACAATGAGGAAATTGGTCCTGAGTGACATAACGGATGTATGCCTGTGGTGCTCAGGCTAGACCTCAGCACTCACTGGATCCTCACAATAACCCTAGGATATAGAAACTTGTTAGCAATCTCACTTTTACAAATGAAGAAACTGAACCAGAGAAATTAGGTGACAGCTGGAAAGCAGTAGGTGAAGTGAAGGATCACACCCAGGCAGCCCAGCAGCAAAGCCCAAGCTCTCCACCTCTACTTACTGCTGCCTCTACTCGGCCATAAAAGCAGAGGCTGAAAAGCAGAAAACTAAAGACGGAGTTCTTCAGGCAGAACCCTAGAACGCATGATGACAGTGAAAAAAAAGTCTCAGGCTATATAAAAAAGCAATTTTTAATGCCAAGGAAAACTACGTTTACTTAAAATAATTTGCCAACATGAAGCAAATCAACAAAATACAGAGACAGAACACAACTTAAGGCTTGTTTGTCCCACAACTGCCACCCCAACATCACTCCAGGATCCTACCTCAGCAAGAGAAACAACTAGGGATTTTAAGTGTACATGCTGGCTTGCTGGGCCTCTTTTGGTTCACCTGTGCATACACAGCATCTAATACAGTAAGGTACATACACTAAGAATCCCACAGTAGACTCCCAATAAATATCTGTTAAATAAATGTGTTCCTAAAACATGTGTAAATCAAATTCTGCTAAAACAAACAAACAAACACCAGTATATTTCCAGCTATTTAAACAGTTCTGGAAAGATAACACAGCATTTCTTTAAATGTTTTTTTCCATTTTTCAGTAAAACAAACACTTGATTTTAAGCTTCCTGGCAGGTAGGATTTTTAAAAAATACATATATTCTAGAATGTTTGCTTCTTAAAATAACTCCGTGATAAGTCTTTTTATAATAAAAATCTCAGTTTAAATGAATGTTTTACAAATTTGTATTTGTATAAATTTAGACTTTACTGACTCAACTTGTATAGCAATCTACTTCAACTGAATTTTATCTTTAAACTAAAAAAAATTAGTAAGCAAAAGACTACATAAATAAGAATGTTATAGAATATTCATCTGCTTCAAAGAATAAGCTGCTTTAACCCTTTAAAAGTATCTACTTAGATACAAACAATCTGACATTACAGGGACAGGCAAGATTTTAAGGGGCATGTTTTAAATAATAACTATAGAGCGCTTTTAAAATTATCTTATCTTCACAAATCTGAGAGGTCTTATTACCACTCCAGGTAAGGAAAATGACCAATAAAGTTAAGCACCTGAAAGTGCCTAGGTCAACAAATACTTAACAAAAAAAGTGACTGCCTAATGAACTTTAAGAAACCCACAAATTCATTTGAAATGATCAGAGCTACAAGCTTTCATTCTCTAACAATCATGCAAGGAAAAGCAGTGATAAAAATGATTTTAGGGAGCCATCTCAATCTCATAAGAAATGTTTGGCAGGAACACATAAAAGAGGAACAGGCTTTTTCTAATAATAAAGAAAAAGGGAAAGGAGAAGAATAATCTCAATTAGTAATCCCAAACTGTGATTCAGGCTCTTTAATATTATCTTGACTGATATTCTGGTATTCTAAATATTTCCATATTAGATGAGTTAGTGAGTGAAATCAACTCTCCCAACTCTCCCATCATTAGAAGCTCTTTCTTGATGCTGGGGTATCTATATGATACTTAGGAAGGCAATAAAAATTGTTTATATTTTAAATTTAATTTTTTAAATATTTTAAATTTAATATTTATATTTAAATATTAAATAAATATATTTATTATTTTTGGTTCAGTGTTTAAAGAGAACAAATGAATTCTATTAACCAACTATATTTTCAAATAAATCAGGTAGTGAATGAATATAGCCATTCTTCCCACATTAAACAATTAGAAATACTGCCAACATTTTCCCACATACCTATCCTAATACTTGGTCCTGGAAAATCAATTTTAAAGAGCAACTTGAGTTTAACCTGGATCAGGCCAAAGGCCCTTTACTGTCTATCCAGCTTGTCAGTTTGATGATAATTTAACAAAGCATGTTATCTTAATAAACGTTATCTAAGTAGATATTCCACTGCCTCTATTTTTTCTTTTTCTTTCTTTTTTTTAAAAAAAATAATTTTGCATGTGGACCTCAAGTAAAAATAGTTGTTTTCAGAATTCATTTTCTGTAAGACACATAAAATTTTGTGCCCTATTTCTAGTCATCCCCAAATAAGAGAGCTATAAAATTAGAGATTTTCCGAACTTTCCAAACTTAATATAAATGCATGTTCTGATACAAAAATCTCACAGTCTAATTTTTCATTTTAGCAAGTCTATATAGCACGGCTTCACCTAATAACATTTTACATGGTACACTGTGCCACTGCAATACTTTTTATAGAGCTATTTCACCTCACTTTTCACTGAACAATGTAACAAAGATATAGTAATTTGAGTTGATAAATAGATTTGTATTTTAAGATACTTTACCAGTACCTAATATTTCATTTCATTTTCTTGAACAGATCATTAAACTAGCTTGCTTGCTTGAGTAAAACTATTAGTGTCTAAATGCATAATTTTTATACTACTATTTAAGGCACAGAATTTTTCCTTTCTTTTCTCTCTAAATGGCATTGACTTCTGACATCTATCATTTTCTTCCTGCATCAATTTTTGTCCTCTATGGCTTCTTTTACTCCCCGTATTTTGGGCTACTTCTCCAATATTAATTCTCTCTGTGTCTGTTGGTCAGTTGGTCATTTGGTCTCTCTTTTTCTCTCTCTCTTTTGGTGGGAGAAGATTGAAAGCATCAAATAAAATTGTTAGAGGAGACAGAGCAGGAAGATATTGGCCTCTTTTGCACTTAGGTTTGAATCTTCTATATACTGGTTGTTACAGATACTGCTCAGACTATGGCCAGCCAAGAGATTCGAGCAGGCACTACAGAGATGACTTGCTCAGATTTCCAAACATTATAGATTTAATGTTGTTTAATTTTTAAAGTATAATCTGTCAGCTATGGTAATCATAAGTGATGCTATAACCAGATGGAGACATTTTAATGAAACAGACAAATCTAAAAAATTACTAATACTAATTGATATTAATTGGCATTTACAAGGAACCAAGCACTGAACCAGCATGTCATATGCCAAATGTCAGACACATTCGCTGTCCCCAGGGACAAAAAAGGAAACATGAAGCCAAATACACTTCCCACTTTCGTTACCTTAATTATAACTTACAGTTATTAAATTTCCATATTCAGATTATTTAAATGTGAAATTACTATAGTAACAATACTCATTTTAATCTAAAGTTCAAAGTTAACTATAAAATGTATTAGATTCAGAACTTAGAGGTTTGATTACCTTAGCTAAGCAGAAGACAACGTAAGGGCTTACAAACACAAAATTCAGTTTTAAAAATCAAAACTACACTAACTCAAGTTTTTAAAAAATCCCTCAAGCCTACGACATGTTGTTCCAGAATAGGAGAGAGATGCACTTTGTTCCTTAACTACTAAAACTAGCCCTGAAAATTGTACTTTTGTGTTATTAGTAACAGCTGAGAGTTAAACACACTTAAATGTATATCTGTAGAAACAATATATTCATGAATTGGGAAATTATGCATTCATTAAAAGATAAAACAAATGCTTTACAAATGTGCTACTATGAAAAGATCTCCAAGATATACTGAATGACAAAAACAAGAGGCATGTACAAATGTATACTTGTATTTGGGGGAAAAATTATATCATCATCATCATCATCATTTGAGAAACAAATATAAGAATATGAGTTACCTCTAGAGAATCAATTGTGGGGGATGGGAGCAGAGGTAATAAAATGGGACAGAAACCTTCATTTCAACACTTGTTTTAAAACCATGTGCATACGCTGTTTTTTAAATTAAGGAAGCTGCTTTTAACCATCTTTGAACTGATCTATATTTACTGAAACAAAAAGATCTGGGGTAAGGACACTCTGTGGCACAGCCTTCTAGAACATTCCTGCACAGGCTGCCCACTTCTCTCACTCCTTCCCCTAGAAGTGAGTATCTGACCTAACTGGTGATCCAGGGAGAAGGGGCCCAGCCCCTCCTGAACTCTCTTCTAGTCCCTTCTGAACTCCCTTCCTGATCATCCTGCCAACAGAAGCTCAAACCCTTGCACTGTGACTAGTGGGAGGTTAGAGGGAAGAGTGGGTGTGCTGGCCTGTGCTCACCTAGCTGTAGCAGTGATTAAATGTAAGGTATCTAATTCAGGTGAAATACTGAAAAGCCTCTGCACTTTTGCTGTTCAACTAAGCTGTGTTTTCCAACAAACCTGTTACTTCAGTCTTCATCTTGTGCCTAATTATCTTTTTTTTTTTCCCTGAACTGAACTCTATTTTCAGGGTAAAGACATTAGTTCTGGTCTGTTTCTTTTCTATTTTCTAAACTTAATATAAATGTTTTTTAATTATTGAAAATTATTGGGGAGGGGGTGAAGCTGATCAACAAAATCCAATTAGTTTCAAGTGCACAATTCAACAGGATGTCGTATATATATTGCATTGTGTCTTCACGACCCAAAGTTAGATTTCTTTCCATTATCACATATTTGACCCCTCTTACTCCATCTACCTCCCTCCTCCCTGCCTTCCTTCTGGTAACCGCTAGACCACTGTCCATGTCCATGAGTCTCCTGTGCCTAATTTTCAACTGATTCTGAACCAATTTGGAGAGATGGAGAGGGGAAGGGAGAGGAAGGGAGGCGAGGAGAAGGGAGGGGAGAGAGAGTTCTAAATCCTAACAACCTTAAAGACATACCATTACATGAAAAATTGATACTGCATAGTATATACAGTATGATCTCGTTGAAGCTAAACAAAAAAACACTACCATAAACATATACACATGTATAAAAATGTTTGAAAGAACAAATATTAAACAGGGGGAAGGTTGGATTGGGAGACATGAAAGAAGACTGTCACTTTTTACTCCTTAATTTACTTTTGTGCTATTCGAAATTCTCCAACAAGGATGTATTCATATATTACTATGGTAAGTCTCAAAAAATTTAAAAAATACTTGAATAATTTTTGCTGAAGTTTTAGTAACTATAGATCAAGTGCAAGTTTCTAAACTTTATGATAACCAATGGTTTAGAGAAGTGTTCTCAAAGTATGGTCACCAGAACACTGCATTAGCATCATCTGGGAGCTTGTTAGACATGCAAACTCTGGGGTACCCAGAGTTTCTGGGAATCAGAAACTCTGGTGGTATTGCCTAGCAATCTGTTGTAACAAACCCTTCTCAGGTAATGATAATGCTAGCTAAAGTTAGAGAACTACAGGGCTAAAGAATCATTTATAATAATCGTTTCAATTTTCCCATTCATAAATCCTCAGGACCTGTACCACACACACACACATGCAAACACATACCCATATACCTATCAAATCATCTTTCATCTCAATCAATTGAACAAACATTAATGGAATACCTTTCAAACTGCATTACTACAGTAACTTTATAGTATAGACTAAAATAGTTTGGTAGGGAAATAGTATCTTGAAACTAGTAGGGAGCCTCCCCAGCTTCTTTAAAAGATCAAAATACTCTTCCTAAAGCAGAGCCCCATAGATTTCCTGCTGGAAGCATGGTAATATGGCTTCCTTCATGTACCCTGAAAAAAATCCTCAATCAAGTAACAACTTGATAATGGAATGTATTACAATGCTGAGCAGTCTCAGCTAGTATTTTCCCTCCTAACTTTATATTAGGAAGTTTATTTAAAATTAAGCAGTGTTAGCATTTACAGATACCTGTTTGGTGATCGTCTTGGCCAACGTCTTCTGTTAGATTCTGCAAGAAATATGTTCATCATTACTGAGAAATCATATACCATACTGTAAGTTTTAAAAATAAACATTTCTATAAATAGCTGATATTTTAATATCCCTATCTAAATTTTTACCAAATATGCTTAAAACAACTATTTTAAACAGTTGGTAGTTTTTCTTTAAAAGATTGACTTACTAGCTTATTAAGGGTGTGGTAGATCTTATGAATATTTGCCAGTGTTGAGAGATGAGAATTCAGCTGAAAGTCTTTAAAAGAAAAAGGGGAAATTTCTGTCATTTATTTCCCATACTGCAAAGTCTATAAAAAAGTTTATAAGATAAACAAATGCTTTGATACAATTGAATACTCTCTCCATTAATTTGGTACTTATTAAATAAAATACAACATGCAACTACTGACCTATCTCCTAGAAATAAAGTCTGAATAAAGTTAAAATCCCAACCAAATGTTAAAGTTCATGAAATTTTCATGTGAATTGTAAGGTAAAACAAAAATACTTTAGTAGTTATAAAATCCTACTAGCAATGAATCTGAACTTAATAGCAAAATATCAATAATGTTAGCAAATTAAGTCACACAAATAGAAGACAGACCTCAAATGAAACATGTTACTTTCTCTTTCCCAGAATTACTAGCAAAATATCAAGCTCCCCTCAAAGAAATTAATAGAAAAGCATCTCAACCATTTGGCAGTTCTTACAACATATTTATTTTGTTGGCTCTCATACAACAGAGTGAGCAAAAAAGGAATCTAAGCCCCTCCCCCTCCTATTAGTCAAACACAGACAAATCAAAGAAACTATCCTGCAAGCTGAGTCTGTGATGGAGTCCAGTAACTAGTACTGCAATATTAAATGGGCCACAGAACCGGAAACACAGCAGCAGAAATCACTCATAGAGTAACATGTCCAAATCAAAGAATGTATCCACACTGAATCATCTCCCATAGTTGCAGAATTACATACTAAATCATATACACAAAACAATTTTAGTTGTTCCATCTTAGAATCCTGTACAACATAAAACTATAAGTTAAACTGTTAGGCTTTTGAATCTCTCATTTCAAATGATTTTTATAAAGTATGCTTGCATACATAATAGGCTATGTAAAAATGAGTTAAAAGTCTGAATAATTTCATATTTGAATAAGCACCAAGATGTATTTTCATAAACATCAGGATTTACATTAGTTGCTTTTCTTTACTATCATAAAGGTTAGTAAAGGTTAGTTTTGAAAGTAACCTTGAAAAAGATACTGTATCTCTCCAAGTTATGCCATGCTGATAAAAAGAAAAAAAAAAATCTCCCTTCACTGGAATTTTTATTTGGGACATTCAGGAGATGCCAAGAACAGACCCAAAGAGTAGACACTACAAGTTGTCTGTGCAGCGAGACTGGACACTGGGCTGCTGCTCTGAATCTGGAAAACAAGCCGTCCTCCCTGCCAGTATTTAGAAAGCTTTACTTTCTTTTCTAAATTGTGGCAGTAATCCAGTTCTTAGCTGGCCTGCAGGGCAGAGGGGCCAGCAGGCAGCAAAGCCCCTAACATTCACATTCCACTGTTGGGAGCAGCAGGCCATACATTCACACACACGTGTACTGCCAAACACCTAACACCGCAGTCACAGCCATCAAAAATGGTCCAAAGAACCAGTTTTCGGCTGAGAGACAACCAGAGCAGAGCCTTAGGTTCTAAATGGGCCTCAAATATTAACAAATGTTAATTATTTGGCATCTGAATGAGTAGCCATATTTAAGGTAAATGATGACATAATACGCACAGAACCTCTTCCATATTAATTAGTGTGTTGCACAGAAAAGTTTTTTAAAGCATTAGAGGTGTGTGAGTGTATGTATATGTGCATACTTATGTTTATAATTAATAAACCCATACAGAGATCTCTAAAGCCAGAAGCGATGGCCTCTCCTGACCCGCGGGGAAGTTTGACCATACACTAACCCCTCCCCTCACATCTACTACTGAGCCACAACCCCCGCCCCCTTTATGTATGCTCTCAATTAAAAAAAAAAAAAAAGACAAATGATACATTCCAGTATGATTTTGAAATTAAATCCTGAGTTAAACTCCAAGACTCCCCCCAAAACAAAAGCAAAAACAGAAAACATGGGTCTTGATCTTTTCTCACTGAGGCTTCACAGGACGGAGAGAGAAAGGGGCTTGCCAAAGTCAAGTGGTTTCCAGGTCCCCGCCACACTTTTCTCACCACCCTGATGTTAATTCAATCGTCGAAAGTCACATAAGAGAATCTAAAATTGCTAAATTCTTATGCACACACACACACACACACACACACCACACACACACACACACTTACTGCACAAATACCACTGTACTTTATTTCCTCTCTCTGGAGTCTGACAGGTGGTTTGAACCCTCGATTTACCAGTTATTTAACCTAAATTTCAATGCCCTCGTCTGTAAAATGAGATTTCAATGCCTAGATGTGGCAGACATGCATTACAATGCCTGGACCAAAATACATGCTTAATAAAAGATATCAACTATCACTATATTCCCACCACACATGGTCTTCTAAACTGGTCTCTAATTTTCATATGTCCAAGTCAAGCCGCACCTCAGAAACCCCAAGTTGGCACTCCCTCTGATAGAGGCACATGGCCTGATACATCTCCGAAGCCTATGATGGCATTGCTATATTCACCCACCACTGACTGATGTTCATAATAATGGTCAAAGGTAATCTCTACATAGTAGAAAAATTGTACAGTAGCATTAAAGACCACATTCTACATATAAAGTTTCACTTTACAGGCAATTAGAGTAATGAGATTTATTTCACGAATCACATATGTCAGCAATTCTCTATTTCCACATCAAATGTTTACTACCCTCACCACCTCATCATCACTTCACACATCACCAAAAAAAGTAAGGAAAAAAGGAATCAGCAACATGAATGATGTTTCTTTAGTTTCACTAAGGTAAGGAAGGAGCAGCAAAGAAGACACAAATTCAAGGAAAAGAGACAAAAACGTCATTAAAAGATAAATCCACAAAGGTTAACAGATATTAAATGTATGATTCATCTATTCAGTGCTCAGGGCAAGTAACAGCCCTTAAAATCTAAAACAGGTTTCACATCCTTAAGGAATAGATGTTAAGGGTAAAGATCAAATGCTTTACAGAGAACATATTTAGGAATATAATATCTAATGATTCATAAAAATCTCCTTTGGCGCATATTTCAATTCTGAAGGATAAGTGCTAGGTTAAGTCGACTTTATTCCATGATCAAATGGCTCTCTACAGTAAAGCAGTGACGGGGTTTGACTCTCCTGTGTGCCATGCAAACCCTATGTTCTGTATTAAAAGCAGCAATGGCTCTGTATAAAGGCACCGGCTGCTTGATAAATAGCTTGCTTAAATAATCTTCGGGGTATTCTTAAAACTACCAACAAAAGCTGACTGGGCAAAAAGTTTCTGGGTTCTTCTTGTTGTTTTGTAACTACCATTTGCTGTAACCTATACAATATAAAAGAAAAAAATGAATGCCACTGAGAGGGTCATGGTCCATTCCCTTAACCTACCTTAGGCGTAGAGCCCCACAATACAGACAGAGATACAAATATTTGGAATGAAAAACAATTATGGGTAAATTCAGACCATGACTGTAAACCAAAAGAATCAAAATTAAGTCTTATAGTAGTTTACTTCCATAAGAGGGTCAGAAACAATTTAATGTATTAAATTGTTTTAATACATTTTTAACAAATTAAAAATATAAACTTTTACTTTATACCATAGTCACTTGTAAAATACAGATGTGAGGTCATCTCAATTATAATAGCAACAAAAAGCAATAATACATGTAGGAATAAACCTAAATATGCAACATTCAAATGAAGAAACAATAAAAGCTGACTAAAAAACATAAATGTAGAGATATTATATTCCTGGAATGGAAAGACTCAGTATTGTAAAGCAATCACTTCTCTCTTTACTAAACTACAAATTAAATGTAATAATCAAACTCCTATTTGTGCCCCCCAGTTTCCCACCCCAAGAAAGAGGTGGGGAAAGGGAGTCAGACAAGCTTGGCAGATTGGTTCTAAAGTTCATCTGAAAGAACAAACGTTAGACTTGCCAAGAAATTGTTAAAAAAGAATGAGAGAGAACTTGCCCTATCAGATATCAATACACAGTATAAAGTAGAGGTTGGTAAACTCTGTAGAGAGACAGATCAAATATTTTAGGCTTTGTGGGCCATATGATCTCTGTTGCAACAGTGCTGCCATTGTAGCTGAAAAGCAGCCTAAACAATACATAAACAAATGAGTGTGGCTGTGTTCCAATAAAACTTTATTTATTAAAAAATTAGGTGGGGAGCCCGATTTAGCCTGTGGGCTATAGTTTGCCAATGTCTAATACACAGGTACATTAGTCCCCTTATCCATGGTTTTGCTCTCTGTGGTTTCAGTTGACCGCGGTCAACCATGGTCAGAAAATACTAAATGGAAAATTTCAGAAATAAAGAATTCATAAGTTTTAAATTATGTGCTGTTCTGAACTGCATGAGGAAATCTCATGCCCACCTGGAATGTGAATCATCCCTTTGTCCAGTATATATGCTCCCATCCATTATTCACTCAGTAGCACTCTCTGTTGTCAGATCAAGTACAAGTCCCCCTTATTTTACTTAATAATGGCCCCAAAGTACAAGAGTAGTGATGCTGGCACTTTGGATATGCCAAACAGAAGTTGTAAAGTGCTTCCTTTAAGTGAAAAGGTTGTATGCCTAGGAAAAAAACACAGTATATACAGGGCTTGGTGCTACCTACATCAACTGAGGGTCTTGGAATATATCTTCCACAGACGACAGGGGAGTACTGTATAATAACTACAACAGTATGGTACGTGTGCAAGAAGACTAACCAATGGAAGGTTCAATAAACAAGTATATATGCAATTATGTATGTATGTATAAACATATATACAATCAATATATAACAAAATTGCATTTCAAATCAATGGGGAAGAGATAATTATTCAGTAAATACAGGGGCAACTAGCTGGCATGTAAACAAGTTAAAATTAATTCCATCTTCACACAAAAATTACAGAGGGAAGAGGAAGGCATGCAAAGCTAAAGAAAGCCTTTATCATGAACTCAGGGGCCTGCACACTCTGCCTCTACCCATCTATGCAATCTCATCTCCTATTCATCTTCGCCTCACTCACTCTTCTCAGGCACAGTGAACTTCCTGCTGTTCTGTGACTACTCCAAGCGTGCTCCCACCTCAGGGCCTTTGCGCATGCTATTCCCGTTGCCTTGACCCCCCTACTCCCTCTAATAACAACATGGCTAGCTCTCATACTTCATCATATCCCTACTACCTGGCACATACTAGGTACTCAAGGAATACTCAATGGATAAATGAATGCAGATACAGAGGCACCAAAACCTAAATTCAGTATGTTCAGGCCATTTCAGTGCATCCACTCCATTAGCTCTTCAAATGTGAGGAGCAGCATGGTAATAGTCAGAAACTCAAAGAGAAGGCAAAGGTTCAAAAATGAACACTGAATCCTGTTTCAGAGTTTACGTTTAAACTCCTAAGGACTTCTATTTCCAACTGGACCTCCAGACAGTTTGCAGATAAACATGGTGCATTCAAACAGCACCAATTCTACTCAATGGTAATACATCCTCAAGAGTTTTACATGAGAACAAAAACAGAATTATGGCATAAAACGTTAAAGAAATTTTACCACACTAAGCTAGGCTCCCAGGACCCCGAGGGTATGTAATTCACTGAACCTCTGCCATAGCAAAAGGATGGGAGAAGTCTGAGAAGCACTGCTCTGAGTCTGGGTGCCACACAAGTTGTTTAAATTGGGAGCTTTCGGGGGACGATAACCCTATGGCAAATGTGTGGCATACATGATGGGTGGCCTGGATTGGAATGGCTTGTCACGAAGACTACTTGAACTGAATGAGGTGGGAAATGATTAAGCTAGAGTAGCAGTGAAAATGATGAAGAAAAATCCTGACTACTGTGGAATTGCAGAATATCCACATTTAACGCATACAAGTTCAACTTTATTCACTTGACAACAAAAAAAAAAAGCCGGGGGAGGGGGCGTAATTTTTAGTTGTCCCAGTAACTGCCTTCCCCTTCTACTTAACGAACAAAAGAGAGGCAACATGCATCCCATGGTCACTCAGTTTCCATGTGCCAATCACATTTTGTGCATCTCACAACACCGTATGAATCTAGCATTTAGAGATGTACTTTTCATAAACCTGGTCCCTAAACGTAAGCCAGCGGCTTCGACTGATGCTCAGATGAAGCGCCAGCGATCTGTACCAACACCAGAGGGCTGTGCAGAATTTATCCGAGACAATCGCCAACCAAGCACCTTCTGAAAGTATTTCCAGTGTTATTTTTAATACAGGTGGTTGTCACCTTACATATGAACTTTAAAACTAACTTCTTTATAAAATGTGACTGTACTATAAGGAAAAACCGCTAAGACTCAATTGAGAGATGAGAGGGAGCCACTGTGTTGCATGTCTTTTTATTCACTTCTGCTCATTTTATTACCTCAAGGCAGGTCAGATCCCAGCTGCGGCTAAACTGGGAGTAAGTCACATCTTCTAATTTCCAGCCCAAAGCCCATTCCTCCATTCTAGCTTATTTCTAATCAGAGCAAACACTAATTTATCTCCATGACCCATAAAAGGAAAAAAAGCAACAGTATTTCCCACCCAAAACAGTCAATAATCAAGCACACAAACTCACGTTAATATTTTTTTAAGTTACTAAAACTGGCCAAATCTGAAACAATCTTCTGTGGTTTGTTGTTTTGTTTTTTTTTTTTTTTTAAGAGAAAAGATGTGCAGAGAAAATACCAGCAGTAACACCAATGTTATTTCTATTTCAAGTACACTTCCTTCTTCTGGTTACTAAAGAGTCATAAAAGTATTTTATTATTAGCTAAACTCCAAGCCAATCAGTGAGCAATGCTCTCAGGTATAAAAGTCTTTAACACAGCACTATACACAGGTATGTACCTAATAACTGCTTTTCGATGACAACAAAAACGATTAAACCAGTAAAGCCAGGGGCCACATGGGACACTGGGACAATGCAGAATAATGACCATGTCATTACCAAAAAAGTAAAACAGAAGTGGACAAAATTAAAGGTTATCAAAATCAGCACTCATCCTAACGGTTTCTGGGACAGATCGAGAGCATGATTTAGCAGTGCAGGGTTAGGCCTCTCTAACTGGGATGCAACATGGAATGCTTATGGATTCTCTGACTCATGAGTTACATGGCCCATTCTCCTGAAAGGTCAATATTACTCAGTGATATGGAAAAAGAAAAAAATTTGATGTTAAGGGTGTAGTCTAGATGAGAGTCATTGTTTAGGTTTGCCTCGTCTTCTTCTTCCCAGAAACAGAAGCCTTCATTCTTGTGGGTTTTAGATAGACTGAGATGAAAATAGCAATAATTTCAAGGGACCCCCACCAACCTGCCTTGAATGCCCTTTGATTTTGATCACTGAGATTTTGGATTTATTACTGCAGCATAAAAGAAAAGAATCCAAGTCTTTGACAAGTCCTCACAAAGCCCTACATGACCTAAGTTATCTGACCCAACTCATCTCATACCATTATCCTTGCCCACTCCATCCCAGCCACACACTCCCTTCAATACTCAGTGAATTTCTACCTCAGAGCCTTTGCATTTAATATGCCCTCTGCCTCTACAAACCACCTCTGATGTTCACAAGGCCTGACACGTGACTTTGTTGACATACCTACTCAAATGTCACCTCATCACTGAGGTTTCCCTAACTTCCCTATCCAAAGCAGCACCTCCACCCCTCACCAGATTTAGATTTACTGCATAGCATTTGTCACTTTCTGACACTTTTTAACAGCTTTATTGAGATATAGTTCACAAACCATAAAACTCACCCATTTAAAGTGCATAAGTCAATGGTTTTTAGTGTGTACATAGAGTTGTGCAACCATCATCACAATTTTTTAAAACATTTTATTACCTCATTAGCAGTCACTCCCCATTTCTCCTCTCACTCCTTCAGCCCTAGGCCACCATTAGTCTACTTTCTCTACAGTGGAATCATACAATATGAGGTCTTTTGTGACAACATTATATTTTATATGTATTTAGCCTCTGTCACTCTCCTTAGAGCCCAAGCTCCATGAAGACAGGTTTTTTTTTTTTTGCTTTGTTCCCCCACTGTATCCTAATACATAGAATAGCAAAAGCCTAGCATATAGTATGTACCAATAAACAGAGGAATGCTTTAAAAATACGTCGTCACTGAGTTTAGCACTATGGAGGTTACTCTGTGACACTGACGAAGATTTCGAAGCCAGCACTGAGACCAGAAGAAAGTGGGTTGAAGGTCGAACAGACCATGTCAAACATAAAATACTTGTTCCAGAAATTTGACTATGAAAAAGAGACTAGAAACACACATGCGATTGAGGGAGTGTTGATTTGGGTCTATGACGACAAGACTAGAGGATGTTTAAAATGCCGATGTTAGATTTGCTTAGTATCCTGGGAGGTTACCATAGCCAGAGAGTAAAGAGCAGGACAGGGCACAAGTCAGTGCAGATCTATATATAAGCTCAAACATGTGATTAAAAAAAAAAAAGTACAAAATGAAATTTTGAGTAAAAAAGATTAAAAATGAGTTCTACCTCAAAATGACTTGGAATATAAAATCTACCACAAAGTAAAGCCTATTTTTCTTTGACCCTATAAAAAAGTAGTGTTCTACATGATCTACAATACCAATTCACACCTTTGCATACCAACTGACAGCCATTTAGCTATATGGGATGGCACAGGTATACATCTCATTTGTAGAAACAAACATATATTCATGTTCCAGGCCAAATTTTTAAAACACAAAGATTTGAAATGAGTTTCCATATCGCAAAACTAGGAAAACCCAAAAGCTGAGTTTGTGGGTCAGCTTCATTCTGCATGCCCTTCATTGCTAGAAGTAGAAATTTCTTTATCTACAAAATGGATAATAATAGTGCCATCCTCATAAGGATACAAGGATTAAATGAGTTGCTGCTGCAACGTGCTTTGAACAATGTGCTGGGACACAGTAAGTGTATCTGAGTGTTGGCCATGATGTCACGTGGTGAGCAGGAATGGTCTGTGCTACCCGCCCAGTGCAGGGCCCAAACCAGGGAAGAGTTGCTGCTGCTCTTGAGCCATCTCTACCACAGCCCAAACCAAAGCCAGCACACTAATTAAGCTACTTAAAAGTAATACCATGACTACACATCAGAATCACCCAGGGAGCTTGAAAAACGGCCAGTGCCAGAGCCCCAGTCCGGATCAGTGAAATAAAAATGGGAGTGGAGAGTGTTCCTTGTTTCAAGCAGCGCAGGTGATTCTAATGTGCAACCAGAGAGGAGAGTTTGGTCCCCATCCTCAACTCAACCCCCAACCTGCTGGCAGCCAATCCATTCCTGGAACAATCTCAGCACAAAACAGACAGGAATCCAACTCATTCACAAGTACCCTACCAGTATGTGGAAAAAAGAACAAGACTCGGGGAAAAGATTACAAGGCTGAAAAGCCAAGGGATAAGCTAAAGAAACAAAATAACAGGGACAAGGGTGTTAACTTCATTCTCATCTATTAACATTTGCTATTTACAAGGCACAAAGCTAAAAAGGTGAGCAGGGAAAAGGGAAATCACTAACGGGTGGGAAGCAGGTCATTGTAGGTGACTCAGCATTTTCACTGAACACAAGATCCGAAGTTAAAGCCATCCAAGCACACCACTGCTGGCTTTTTCCTCCTAACTCTCACAGGACCCATAAAAGAGGCTGGGAGGAGAAACCGCCCGCCCTAGAGAGGCAGTGTGCCACCTAGCACCCGTCATCCACCGCAAAGCATGTGCCTGTGAGAACCATCTCAAAGGAGTTGGCCACTTCAGGACACTGGGTCTGGCTGCACTCCAAATGTGACAAGGTACGAAGGGCCCTAGATTCACTTCTTTAATCCCACCCTCCCCATTGAAGAACACAGACCCACTCGGTAGTTCGGAGTAAAAATCATCCTTTAACCTTGCTAATGTTACAAGAGTCAAATTTAGGTTAAAGAGTACATCTGTGGCAGCAGAAAGCCCCAGGTTAGAGTCCAGCTCTGCAGCATCCTAGCTGGTGACCTGCCCCTAACCCAACCTCACTGTGCTGCAGTGTCCTCATCTGTACAGCAGAATAACAGGACCCTTTTCACAAGGCTATTGTGAGGATTAAATGACATGGTACAAGCCAAGCATTGAGCACAGTGCTGGCTTATTACTATGTACTCATAAAGGTTCATTATGTTAATCCCTATTATTATCAGAACATAGAAGAACCTAAGGCAGACTGAATCTAAAAGATCAAAAAGTAAAGACAGGGCAGAAGGGATGACAAAGTGATGGGTCTTTAAAACTCTGATTTCAATAGCCAGTTGCCTAGACTTGAATGTACAACTATCCTTCTCAGCTCCCCATTTAATAAAAAAAAAAGTAATCTGTGATCTAATTACAGGCATCTGTAAAAGAAGATTTAAAAGGGAAAAAGACTTAAATTCACCCTCAACTATAGAAAAAGAAGTAAATTTCAAAGCTGTTACACAAAAACTACATTAGTAGTTTCTGCAATGTTGTTAGATACCCCCTTACATTTTCAAAATATGTGTTTAAAAAATATTCAATACAGATGATTATTTAAATAAAATCTAAGAATAAAAATGATATTTTACCAGTGAGTTAAAAAAAAAGTATGGAAATACTTTTTTCCCCCACAATCAGTTGTCCACTTAGAATCCATTTTTAAATGCCTACTGTTATTACCAGTAAAATGGCATAAATGAGAAGAATGTGAAAGAAGGAATTCATACTAGACCTTGATCCTGTTGGGACCTATTCCAAGAAGAACAGAACCAAAAGCAAAACAGAGATAATCATATCAAATGGCTCTGCCATCATCATTCATAGGCCAATGACAAAATATGGAATTCCAATATGTCTGCAGGGTTACCACAAAGATTGAATGAAAAACACAAATAAAATGAGTGTTACTTCACTGGCAGTGGTGGGGCACCAACACCCTGGAGTCAGAACGCCGGAGTTAGAATTTCAGTGCAGCACTTACAAGCTGTGTGACCCTGAAGAAAGTTAACCTTTCTTCACTCAGCTTCCTCACCTGTAAAATGGGGAAAACGAACGGTACACAACCTACTCCAGAGGTTCTGCTGGGAGGATTGAGCTAATCAGCCAAAGCAGTTGAGCAGCCTAAAGATAATCCCTCTATGTTTCAGTCCCTCTCCATTCCCTGTTGTTCCTCCTCTCTCCCTGCACCCACCTTCGGACTTCCCTCTTTCCTTCTCTCACTTCCTGATGCCTCTTTTCAGCCCTCCTTCCTGCAGCCCCTGACCACCCCTGAGCCCCCACCCCTTCTTCACTCCACAATCCGAACTCCCACATGCTGCCACAGTCCTCAGCACTCTCACCTACGCTGCTTCCTCTGCTTGGACAGCACCCTCTCACCTCAGCCCCCCCCACAAGGGGCACACAGATCCTCTTCTTCATGTATAAAACTTCAAAAGCTTAACCCACATGATGATTGCTAACCCTTCCCTGAAGTTTAATTTTAATGAATCCCTATTTATTCCCAAAGCATCCTGGGCATCCATCTAACCCAGACGCCACAGCCCCATACTTCAACTGTCCATTACTTCTTTGCCTCCACCACTTCACTCCCTAGAAAACGATCCTTAAATATAGCGACCCCAGCTCAGTCATGCTTGTTACAGCAGTGCCTGGCAACACAAAAAACCTCATTCATTTGGTGAATGGCTGAGTGAGAGAACGCCTCACTTACTTGGGGGTTCTTAGAACCTCTCTCCCTCTCCAGGCTCTCTTTTTAAAGCAGGCGGTCTGCACCGCACCCCCGCCCGGGCCACAGACCACTACAGGTCTATGGCCTTTAGGAACTGGGCCGCACAGCAGGAGGTGAGCAGGGGACAAGTGGGCAAAGCTTCATCTGTATTTGCAGCTACTCCCCAGAGCTAGCTTCACCGCCTCAGCTCCACCTCAGATCATCAGGCATTAGATTCCCAATAGGATCACCGGTCCCTGGTGCCAAAAAGGTTGGGGACAGCTGTTAAAGTCTAAGGAAGAGACTGTCATTATACAGTAATCATTAGCAACAAAAACAGCAGAGTGCCCAGCACTTCTCTAATCACTTTATGTGTTTTTTCTCCCAGAATCCTTGAGATCACTTTTGATCTTGCCTCCTACTTACTCCTCAGACCAACCCCCCACTCCACTGGAAGCACACCGGCCTCCATGCTGCCCCTCAAACACAGGCCTGCTCCCCCGCTTGGAGCCTATGCATGCATCTGTGTTCCCTCTGCCTGGAACGCCCCCTCACCTCCATCAGACCTTATCTTAAAACCACCTTAGTGAGGCCTGCCTTGACCATGCTATTTAAAATTACAACATCCTCCTACTCCACTTCCCCTCCTCCCACACTTACAGAGCACCTGTGCTCTTCCCCTTCCTTATCTTTCTCTACAGAACTTATCACCATTTGATATGCTACATGATTTACCTGTTTATTATTTGCCTCCTCCCCTACGCCAGAATGAAGCTTCATGAAGAAGAACATGGCCTGGTGTGCAGTAGGTGCTCAATAAACACTTCTTGACTGAATAACTCCATACCTGGCAGTAGGTATTTCTTATACATGAGGATTCTGAAGTCCACACAGAGTAGTTGATATACTTACCCACAATCACACAGCTAATAGATGGCAGAGCAAGGATATGTACCTGGGCATTTTGAGTCTAGGACCCACACTTAACTATGTTTTCCTGCTCCCATCCTGACCTAGATAACAATTAAAAGACATCATCACATTCACAAAGAAATCCTAGCATTGTATGTCTTCGGGCCACAGAGAAGGAAGAAAAGCCATCCACTGAAAAACCTTTCAAGAGAACAAGTCATCGTCTAACTCTAGACAGTTTCATGTGTAAAGCATTAATTTTCAGATTTATAATTTATATAGCACTGATAGCTTTTCTTTGGATTTAACAGTTCAGAAAAAAAGAGAAAAAGGAAGATTTATCACACCTTCTTAGATTGTAATATCTAAGAAGCAGCAGAATCACAAATTATCAACTATGGAGGACTAAGATTACATATATTAAAAGCTAAAAATTGTAGCGGAGGTAGCACAGTAAGACTACAAAGGGGACAGGGAACTTTGGGGGAACGAAAATGTTCTCTATCTTAATTTTAGTAGTGGTTACACCAGTACAGATATTTATCAAAATTCATCAAACTGTAAACTTAAAAATGGTCCAATTTTATAGCATGTAAATCATACTCAATAAGGTTGACTAAAAAGCAATTATATCTATCAGATACAAATTCTAGCTAAACAAATAATTCCACCAAAAGTAATATTTAATTAAATAAAATTATTTTATTTAATATAATAATAATAATATTCCCATAGCTAATACCCACAAGTCAAATCCAAAAAGATGCACAAGAAGTTATGCATTAGATCCTGGACACACCTCTTGATTGACTGATTTAGGGACAAAAAGGTGATTAGACAAAGACAGTAATTAAGAGCTCCATATTATGCGATCCAGTGGGATGGCTGATGTGTGGCTCAGAGTCCTGCCTGACCACTGGCAAAAGCAGCACCTGCAACTGTTATATCTGTATAACCTTAAGCCAGGACTCTTGGACTCTAAATAGAGTCCAACCAGGGTGGAAAGGCAGATCACTGCTCTTATCCACAGGGCCTCTGTCAGGAGTTGAGCAATGGCAGGTTTGGATGTTGAATTTGTTAGAAATCTCAGTTGTATTAGCTAATTTAAACAGAAGCGTGATTTTTTTTTTTAAAAAAAGGCTATTGGATAGTTCACAGAATCTCTAGGAAATTCAG
Source organism: Eonycteris spelaea (assembly GCA_003508835.1). Taxonomy (NCBI): domain Eukaryota; kingdom Metazoa; phylum Chordata; class Mammalia; order Chiroptera; family Pteropodidae; genus Eonycteris; species Eonycteris spelaea. Next base: position 7,284,505 of record PUFA01000049.1, on the reverse strand, counting down.
AAAACCAAGCACATCAGCTATAGAACCGAAACAATGCGCAAGGACACGCAGCTGAGTGCAGCATCCACACAGCCAGGACCTGCTGGGCCCCTGGAACCACAGCCTCCACTGACTCTTGAAATAAAATTAGCACAGCTGCCACCTCTGTCCAGCCTCTCCAAATGGCCTGCAGGCACTCCCTGCTTCTTCCCATCACTTGCCTCCAGCATCAGTTTCACATTCTAGGGTGGGTGTGTCTGAGCAACTCTGCCTGCTAAAGTAGGGATTCTCCCCAACCAGAGGAAGAGTCAGGTCCCTGCCCACCACAGACACAAATGGATGACCCACAGTTTTTACAAATACTAATGATATAGGCCAGCAAGTAATAAAAAGGGTTTCAAAAAAATATTCACAAGAAAAAAATCCTCAAACATGTAACTAAAAAGAATCACACCCAGAGGTAATGCTATTGGGGAAGGGTAGGTTCTTTTTCATAGTGTTTTACTCAGTATGTGAGTTTCAAAAACTACAAGCCTACATACATAGACTGAAAATAACTCATTAACAGCATTTTCTAACTAAAAGAAAAACAATTCAAATCTGAAGTAGCAGATATGGACATGATATGAAAAATATCCTTAGAGCTGAAATAGTCATGCTGTAACTGCTAAAATATATGCTTCTATTTAAACTGTCACACTTCAGTAACTACTTCTACTTAAAACATAAGCCACAAATTATAACCTCTTTTATAGCCACAAATATTTTTAAATGCAGGTTTTGCTTAAAGGAATACTTCTCAAGAAGTACTTCTAACCTGAATCTCAGAATAAGAAAAAAGAAGAGCAAGTTATGAAAAGCTATTAACACTAATTCAAGCTGACCAACTATAAAAAGATCTCAGCATTAATGTCAGATTCTCAGAAAATTCACCTCCAACTAACAAAATTTACTTTCTAAATGAAAAAAACCTTTCATCTATCTCAATGTATTGTTCATATTCAGAAATAAAACCTCAGGACCAGAATTGGTTATAAAACAAAGAGCTGGCCCCTTTATATGTCAAACCTGTTGAGCCCTGCCATAGCTTTCTCCATACAGGACTGTTACACACCAAACCTGAAATGGAAATGTGCCCTTTCACACTGAGACTCCCTGTTCCTCTGTACAACATTAGCATCTTACTCTCTTTGAGAATTTCCCCATGCCCCATTCTTCAAAAGTGATATATGTATGTGTTTTAAAAGATTTAAATTGGTTTGCATATGGCTGACTTTGTCAAAAAATGCAGAAAATGGTGATAGTTTGCACTCCCCAAAGAAAAATCAGAAGACTTTTCTAAAGGACGACTCAAAAGCATGCTGAATAGCAGGAGGAAGAATTAAAATTTCCCAGGTAATTCACAAACTATTCAAGAGTTGACCCATTAAGTTCAATTCAATGTATATATAAGGGCTTAAGCATCATGCTGGACAATAAAGTGGATACTAAGACATAGTCCCAGATTTCAAGGGGGTAATAATCTAACTGGGGAGGAGACAAAAAAGTAAGCTATTATCATATAAAATAAAACTAAGATGAAGTAAACAGTACTTTAGAGATTCAATGGAGGGAAAGAGTCTCCTAGCAAGGGACAAATAATGCAATAAAGAAAGTTCCAACAGAAGTAGCACTGAGGGCAGTAGGCAAGGAAAGAGTGCCCCATGGGTAAGAAACAGAGCTTAAACTACAAAAGCTGGTTCCACCCAGGTTGTGAGGAGTATTTCAGTAAGTACCTCAGAGGTGTTCCCTAAGTACCTGGGAGAAAATGAAGTTAGAGGAGGCTGAGCCTGGCAAAAGGATTACTGGTTATTACAATATATGAAAGGATGGATCAGACCTAGAGCAATGGGAAGAGGTACAGGAAAAAGAAGAAAGGCATGGGAAGAAATGCAGCCTCTATTTCACTACCAACCAGGGAAAGAGGATGAGAAAGATCTAAGCTTCCAGCTTGTTATTAAATGAATTGTAGTTTCATTAACCAAATGAATAAATTAATTGGTCTTGTTTTCCACTTTTTTTGCCTACTAGGAAGCTCAGAGCCAAGTATATGGCCCATTTCTAATATATGGTGAGTATTTTTGTACAGTCTGTAAATCTTTAGTTTATTTTCCTTCTCTTGACAGGATTTTATCTACATTTCATAGGTCACCTCCGAGTATTTTAGAATGAGGCAGAAAATAAGAGATAAGAAAGACTGGGACCAAGCCAGAGACAGCTGAACAAAGTAGCTGGGTCAGGGATATAACCTGCAGGCTGCCAACCCAGACAGAACATTCTCCTCACCCTTCTTCCACCCTAGCAGAGGCCACATCCCACAAAAACAGCTGAAAAATGCCAGATTTCACTTTCTCAACCTCCTTCACAAGCAGCGGTGGCATGAAATCAGTTCTAACTAATGAAACTTAAAAGTAACCTTCTAGAAACTACTCCTCTCTGTTAAGAAAGAGACGTAAGTAAATAAACTCCTTCCCCCCCCCCTTTCATACATAGGCAAGATGTCTGGTGCTGCAGCAACCACATTGCAAACACGAGGCGATGAGCCTGAAGCTTTTGATAAAGCAAAATACCAAGAACAGAGGAAGAAAAAGATGTATAGATTCTTAAAAGTTATCATTGTGACACTGCACCAGACTTCGAACCTAGATAACATAGATAAGAAATCACAGCTCTAGACTTTTCGCTACTGAACAATAAGCTCTATATTCACGCCATTTTTAGTTGAGTATTTTTACTTGCCAAAGGCATCCTGACACAACAGAGGTCATCAGAAGGTCAGTTTCCAGCAGCCTGATTTTTAAACTACTGAGTTAACATTATTATTATTATTAAGATGAGAATAATGCAAACATGTACTATAGTCAGGAAGCAAGCAATAAGCTAATAACAGTTTGTGGGAGCAGCTAAAAACAGGAGGATACAACGATAAATAACATTTGACAAAATGTGATCAAGTGTTAGTAGGGGCACTTCTTGGAAGGAGAAACAGAGAAAGAAAAGAATAAACGTACAGAAGTGACCTAAGGTGGAGAAAACGAGGGAGACTTTTGGCAATGTGATAGACAAGATAACCTAAAAATCCTTCTCCATATAAAAGAGTCCAAAAATAATAAGGTATAAGAAACATCTGCTTAAATGCATAGCCAAGTTCACAAGAAAATAAAGGACCTCCTGAAAGGCCAAAAATCCAAGAGGAACCTAAAAACCAGGGGCTTATAAGCTGATAATGTATAGAAACCTAAGGTTTGGAAGGCTAAAGGAGAGGGTGGGTTTATGTGTGTAAAGGGAACCTGCCCTTTGGAATGTAATAAAGAAAAAAAGTAAAGAAATGACTAGCCTAATATTTTCTTTCAAAAACACCATCTTGAAGACAATTACAACTTGTTTTCAAATTCATACATTTTACCCTTTATAAGAGAAAATTCCAGGGTTAAATATACATTTTAAAAAACATGTCCATATTACATATTTACATATCACAAGGGGCATCCTCAATATTTCACCACAAACTTAAAGATATAAATTATTTCCCAAAAAAACCCACACATTGCCCAATTTTTCAGCCATTATGAAAAGAACCATCACTGAATCAAGTATGCAAATTCAGTATAATTGTAACCATACTAGGTTTCCAAATCTTAGGACTTTTTGATAAAATATTTATCATTAGGGTCATAATAATATTCTTCTAGTGGCTATGATCCAATAGTTTCAAAATACCTTACATAACATAAAAATGATCTGTCATCTTTGAGCTAATCTTATGGCCCTCTACATTAGATATTTTTAATTATTGCATATGATAAAGGGAACCTGAAAAGAATGTGATGTTTGGGGAGTCCACAGACTTAGAGGGCAGTCTCTAACATTAAAAAGGCACAGAGAAGGAATTAGGTTTCATCTAAAAACAAAAAAAAACACATGAAAACCTCTAAAGGTCCTCCAATGAGTTTATCTTCCTCTCGTCTCATTTGCTTCCCATGATTCTTTGAAAACATTATCTATTCCCTTTATTCATTTTCACTTTCATGATGGCTTTATAAACGAGGCACCCTAAATTCTATTAAGCCACCTCCATCACTCAATTCAAGAATTTTTTTCAAAAGTCCCTTCATCTTTGGGCAATCCAGATGGCCCAAGAAATAGATGTATAATTTATATTATCTGCACAAGGGTTACATTTGTCTCCACTGCCATTCTCAAATTTACATAAGACCGAATCTTTTAACCTAGTATTTATATACAATAGACGCCACAATAAATACACCATTCTAAATGCTGCTTTACATTGTGTTGGATCTTGAATGTTTTCCCCACAGCCTATGTGCTAGGTGGTTCAAGACTAAGCATCTATTCTACAAATAGAGCCAGCAAATGCAGGGGAAACCAACTTCGAGATCAAGAACCCAAGTGTGCGTGAAAGGACTGCACTTGACTTGGCTCTCCCCATTCCGCTGACAAAGGAAGATATAGTGAATCGTTTCCAGCCCCAGAGTACAGGAGAGCCTCCTAAGACTGCTCCAGGGTCCTGCGAGAATAAAGCACGAGTTAGCAGAAAAGGGAGGCTCCGAGAGGCGCGCTGCATTCTGGGACTCGTTTCCACAGTTACCCACGTGCACCCAACCCAACCGCGGCCAGGACTACAAGTCCCAGAATTCCGAGGGAGCGCCTTTCCCTTCACACCCGGCGACTGGAACCAGACCCTAAAGGAAACCCCTAAAGCGCTCTCCCTGCTCTCCTAGGAGAGGTCGCACCCTCTGGGCTCTACGCAAGGCCTCCGGCACGATGCTCCCTGCAGGGAAACAGGTCCCGAAGGACCAGCCTCCACACCTGACAAGCAAAAATTAGAAAACTGCGTCACAGACTGCCAAATCCAGGGACCGCCAGGGACCCTGACACCTCCCCTGCGCAAAACCGCCCACCAAACCTCCAGGGCCGACCCTCCGGCTCCCGCCGCGGAAAACCCGCAGCCTGCGTCCCTGCCCCGCCTCCCAGTCCCGCAGCCGGAGCCCGCGCCAGCGCTGACCTCGCTTGCAGCCAGCCGTTCCGGGAGAACCGCGACCAGCGCCAACCTCGGGGAACCTCCCCCGCCCCCTCCTCTCCCCGCACCTCGAAGCTCAGGGCTCCCTTCTCCAAAGACCTGATGCGGGGTTGGAGAGAGGCAGGAAACATCTCTCCGAAACGTACAGCCTGACACCTTACACCACCCCCCAGCCCCGCACAGCCTGTATCGGGACTTGACAGTCCTCCCCCTGCCCTGGCCCCTCCCAATCTCCCTTTCCTCCCAACTAGCTCTTCACCACACCGCATCTCCTTTACCCCTGCCCCCATCCTCTCACCCCAAATCCTCCCCTCTTCTCCTTTACTTCCAATTACCCTGTCTTCCCCAAACCTGCTCCATCCTATTACCCCAACGTCTGCCCCTCTCACCACTCCCAGTTACCCCACTAGCCTTCCAATACTCCTCCCGCCCGCCGGACTCCCCAACTATCCCATCACACCCCCACCATCTCGCTCTCCCGTTATATCAGCCTTCATCTCCTTGCCCAACCTCCTGCCCCGCTGAGCCGCTGCCCCACTCCCGCACCCCATTGTTCCCCCCCCCCACCCGCCAACCAGCCCTTCTTCCCATTGTCCCCGCCCCCGCGCTCCCCTCGCACTCACCCGCCTTTCTCACGGAACCGCCGGCACCGCTCAGCCCCTAGGAAATCCTCACCCCTGCGCCCCTCGCTCGCTCCCACTCCTGTACTCTGATGCCACCCCCCAGCCCTGCCCGCTAGCACCCGCCGCCACCGCCGCTGCCTCCACCTCCATTCACCCCAGACACTCCGGTCCCAGCCCTTCATTACACGTCCCGCCCCCCCTTCCCCCAATACTGAAATAGAGCCAGTCCCCACCCCCCTTACCTCCGCCCTCCCCATCAGGCCGGCCCCTTCCCCCCACGCCCGCCCCCGCGCTGCCCGCGGCGTCACCGCCCGCCCTGGCCCCGGGAGAAGGGGTGGCTCCTAGGCAGGGACTCCAGGCGCGTTTCGGGACAGGCTGCACGGGCGCAGGAACCGCGAGACCTGAGTGGAGAGTGTTGGCAGCCGTCCGGCCCCGACCCGCTCGCTCTGTGTTACTCACTGACAGCAGCAGCATCCGAGTGCATTTTCGGGCAGCTCACACCCGGCTCGCCGCCCAGGATCCCGCGCTTGCCTCGCGGTCCCCCCACCGGCTCGCGCACCTCGGCTGGGAGCTGAGGACCCGCGGCTGGGCTCTCCCGACCCGCCCACCTCGCCTTCTCCATTGGCTAAACCTCGCCTGGGGAACAGCCCCTCCGCGTATCTCATTTGACAAAAGGAGTGCGGCGAGCGCGGGTCTGGGGCTGGCAAGAGGCCCCGCCCCCTAAGGTTCAATGTGATTGGTTCCAGCCTCTCTTCCCTGTAACTCCCCTGGCGGAGGCCAAGCTCTGGAGTACCAGGTTGGACTCGGCTGCTGTCATTCATCCCCGGGAGTCTGAAAGCGCGTGTAGGGGCGAGGCTGGGGAATTGGTCCACCTTGACCCTGAAGCTCCGCCCCGTCGCAGGCAGGATTGGTGGAGCTGCAGACCAACCGAGAAAGATGGGTCGGTATCTGAAACAAAGCACGCGAAATGTTCCCCGAAAAACCGAGAGGGGAAAGCGCAGTAGGGGCATCTTGTATCCCGCTGCAGCAAATAAGGGAGGTAACCCATACCTCGCGCCTAGCCCATCGCGTTCGGATCTCCCACTTGCCTCGCATGCCTCAGAGAGGCTCTCTGTTGGAAACCAGTCCACGCCGAACTTGGACTGGGACTTATCTTGCTAGCTGTTTCCTACAGCTGAAAACCGGATAAAGAATTGCCGCGTGTCCTTTTACAGCAAACCCTCTGGTGAGGAAACAAATTCTCTTTTCTTGTACAACGGCCTGTCCTCTCCCCCTTTTTGAAATGCACTTCTTTTCTAGAGTTAATACACTCTTCCCCATTTGTGACGAATGGGGAAGATACAGGCATTGTCCATCCTCCAGACGTATGTACGATTGGGTCCGCAAATAGGAAATCCAGGGCCACGCTCTGAACTTCGGGCTCAGTCTATTAACATCAGCAGGTCACCAGCCCTCGAAGGACAACTAATGTAAACCAACCGAACCTAAATCATTGATGTGGGAGGAGGTCCAGAAAACAAAACGGCTGTTATTTGGCAGAAGAAGACGTTAATTTACGTGAATTCTGACCACCACATTTCCTAAATCAAGAATTCTCACCATTTTCATGAGAATTTTCATGAGTTCTGACTAGTTTTTTAAATGCTTTCAAGCCAACTAATCACACTCAGTACATTATTGTAGAGTAATATATTTTGAAATATAGAGGATCGCTCCCTCCTACTCCAACCACAGCACACATACACACACCTCCCTGCATCCCAAGGCCCTGCCCCACCCAGCACCAGAGCGTTCCACCGATCCCATCTCAGAGAATGAATGACACTACAACCTTAAGAAAACATCAGTCGTTTTGCTTGTACATTTCTACAGCCAAGGCTTCTGAGTTTCAGGGTTCTGAAATTTAGGTCTCAACTCAGGGCGTAAATGTAACATTTATGCCAGAAACACGATATTTGGAAGAATGAAATCAAACCAGTTCCCCTGTCCCACACCACTCTCATAATAAATCCCATTCCTCAATCTATAATATCTCATTAATACATTATATCCTTATAATTTATAATCTATTATATTTCTATCATTGAAACATTTATGAATCACACTTCATCTAATCATAGAATCTCAGAATTGAACCTGAATTTATCCACTTTAGGTTTCTTCTCAAGACAAGAATCTCATCCATATTGGTGACCTTTAACCTGACCAAGCATCATCTGCGCCCACAGAAATGGGTAAGTACCTCTGGACTCTGAAATAGGTCATTCCTTGTTGGGCAATTTAATTTTAAGACTGTCCTTACCCTCAGCAGAAAAGCTGCACCTGCATTCTTTATCTCATTTATGTTTTCAACCTATTCTTCATCTAGGAAATATATGTAGTTTATACAAGATCATAATATTTTGTATATGTAATATTTGTATGTTTTTTACTGCTTATGATAATTTAAGGACTGAGACACAGTTGTTATCTTGTACTGAAATGGGCTTACTTCTTGATACTACTAAATTCATTGAAGCCACTTTGTTTCCGATTGCTGTTTGCTATATGAATTCATTTGTAGCACAGTTTGTAATAATGTATATAACGATTAAGGTACATGAGGGACCTCCAACTGCTTCTCCTCTAGCACCCAGCACTCTTCTGGCACAGGGTGTCCATTAAAAAAATGTACAGAATGTACAACCTTTGTTATTTCTCAGCATCAGTCAGGTAAGTATGATTATTTTCAAATAAAAAACAGACTTAGATAAGAATTTACACAGATCTTTATAGTGGTCAGTTGCGGCCTGAAGATTGAGAGGCAAAGCTCATTCTGTAAACCCCACTGCCCCATGTGTTTTATGAATAATAAAACAGATATAATTAAATGACTACATAAGTTTCTGCAAATACTACCCCATCATTTTAATAATCTACAAGATTATAAATCTTTGAGGACAGGAAACCTGTTACATTTATTTTTATCTCTCTAGTACTGTGCTTTCAAATATTATGTCCTAGTTAACTGTTCCTTAAAGGGAACCAAATGTTGACTGTAATGTGAAATTTTAGATCTGGAAGGAGCCTTGGAGATTATCATATCCAACTTCCTCATTTTAAGAATATGAGACTTGAAGTCTAAAAGATGTAAATGTCTAGTCCGAGTCATTCAGCTAGTTAATAACAATGCATTAATTAAACTCGAGTTTCCTAACTCCTAGACCAAGTATTTTCCCCTGCACCAAACTGTCCAATATCAAAGCTTCAAATTCCAAAGATAGGTGAACTACTCTCTCTCCTGTTTGAAAGTTATTATATAAATCTAATATAAATTCTATACTTCAGAGCTAGAATATTGCCTTTTTTATTGAAATCAGTAAGGACTTTTTCCAATATATAATACTTTTTAATTTTTTCTCCTTGGTAGCATCCCCACATTCCCTGTGGGGATGTTTACTGAGATAATAATGATACACTTTGTATATTTATATTAAATCCTTGGAGAAAAATATTAAAATTGTCTTAGAACTGTGATGGGTAGAGATATTTAGGAATATAGTCTCTTTGCCTTTTCACTTCACCAGGTTACTCCTTTAAGGTAATAACAAAGCACATTACTTTGTATAAAATGATACTTATATAATCAGAGCTTTTTCTATTAGTTGTCCAATATTAATTTTAATCAGATATATTTAAAAATATACTAAGGCTAGAATAAAATGTGATATGGAAAAGTCTACTGAGAGAAAGAATAGCAGAGCTCTTTAATCAAATTTTAAAACTTTTCTTTAAATTCTATAAACCCCACTATAGGATGCTTTTCCTGCAAGTTGTTAGTAGGGTTGGGGGTACAGAATGAGGTGTGGCATAGTTCTCAAGACTAAAGTAAAGTGTGACCTGCTCAAACAAATACACAAATGTGCCCCTGGTAAAATCTGAAGAGAATGAGAAAGAACACACTCCAGGGTAGAATTAATTCAGATTCAAATTACAGCAAGAGAGTATATAGAACTCTAGTAGTCACAAAATGTCAAGCTCACGGGGTTTCCAGGATATGGAAATGAAAAAAATTTAAAAAGAGTAAATGCAATGGATCCTTGAACAATGCAGAATTGAGGGGCACTTACCCCCTCCCCAGTCAAAAACTTACATATAACTGTTGACTTCTCCAAAACTTAACTACAAATAGCCTACTGTTGACTAGAAGCCTTACCAATAACATAAAGTCAATTGATACTTATTTTATAAATTATATGTATTATATACTGTATATTCCTACAATAAGCTAAAGAAAAGAAAATGTTAAAGTCACAAGGGAGAGAAAATATATTTACAGTACTTATGGAAAAAAATTCATGTATAAGTGGACCAGCGTTGTTTGATATCTGTATATCCACAGAGGTCAGGATAGTTTATTTCTCCAAACTCATAGACAACTGACAATTTGCTAACCCAAATAATGATAACCTTTTCTTATCACTTCCAATGTGATAGGCACTACTCTTATGGTGCTTTGCTTGTAAATTATTTTACCTTCCAATGGGGTACTAATATTATCCCCAATTTTTATGTAAGTTAACTGAGGCTTAGAGAACTCTAATAACTTACTACTCAGAATAGGTAACAGAGTCCCTAAATAGCCAAACTCCCTATGATATAACATTCCCATGCTGGGCTTCGGTTCCCTCTCTTTTAAATCAGGTTAATATATGTCTTGAGAGATTTATTTATAAGGATAAAATAATATGGATATGAATGTGCTTTTAAAAGATAGCGAAATCTGGCCTCTTTCTTGAGTTGAATATCTAACCACTCAGGATACCTTTGTAGATATATATTATGAAAAATATCAGTCAGATTATTTCCAGGTAACTACATCTTATCTATTTTATCCTCATGACCTCATTTCAACAGCAACTATCTACTTCTTGGTATATTATCAAGAAGTTATTTATCCAGAATCTCTAATAAGGCTTTGCTGAATGTAGTAAATGTTCTATCCTGATATGTCAGTGAGAGAGGGAAGCCTCTTCAGCATACTGGAATTCCCCTTTTAACCACTGAGGCCTGTGTTATTGAGAGCCAGTTACAGCTCTTAAGCTTTTAATTACATATGACTGTCACTATAACATATGTTGTTTTTCACATATATATAGAACAGTTTTGCAGATAGCCACTTGCCAGATGCTACTAAGGTAATAAAAATGTTGGTTCAGTTTTCAATACCTACATAAAGTCAGGTCTTAATTATCAGGTTAATGGGAAAGCATAGAAGTAAGCATTTTCCTCGATGTCACCAATGAGGACAGCCTCTCAAAACTGGTATCGATAAGTGGAAAAGTTGGCATTGTTTGCCTTCTATCCTGCTTTACTACGCTTTTTCTTTTATTAGCTTCCTTTTCCCATCTATCTTACACCAGAGGTTAGAACACTGACAAACACAAGCAACCTCTTTATTATTATCACTACAAGTTACTTCATAGAATTGATGTATTCCTGTCAAGTGGGCTCATAATGCACGTTCAAGAGACTTCCAATTTTTCATCACCTTCCACTGGGGCTATGATGTGTCCCTCAATATAAAAAACAAAAAACAAACAAACCAACCAACAAACAAAAAAAAATCCCTTAACCCTGGAACTTTCTAGAACCAATTCACACTGAGCATTTTAGCCTTGGAGCTAAATTTTTGAGGGAGTTAAACTTTAGCCTTGAAAGTTAATCTTCTGCCATTTTTTCTGAAGCACAACCTCGGCTTTATGGGGCCAGAAGGTCTGGATCACAATTTCATTGGCTCTACCACTTAAGAAGACAGATTACTTCACACGGCTGTCTTGGTTTCCTCGTCTGCAAAATAGTGAAAATAAGAGGACCTACCTCATAGGTATGTTATGAGAATTGAATGAATGAATGAATTCAAGTAAAGCACTTAAAAGCACCTGGTGCATAGTAATACTCAGTACACGCTAGGTGCTGTTGTCATTGTGACACTTTCCAGTACTCATCACATTCTTGAATAAACTCTTCCTCCTCACATCCCATATCATCCCAGATCTGTCTTTTCCTCTAAGCTGGTCCCTGACTCCACATGTTTTATTAATTTGGCTTCTTTCATCCCTTCTAGAATTTATGGTTAGCAAACAAAAGTGTCCTTCCACAGACCATGCTAACAAATGGGAAATTAACCTAGTTTGGAACTGAAATCTGAGACTTTACACTATTAAGTAAAAAAAAAAAAAAAAAAAAAAAAAAAAAGGAAAGAGAGACAGTACCTCATATCAATGTTGTGTCATTCAAACCCTTTGATACTAACTTAAGGAATATTTATTGATACTGGAGGTTCATATGGATATAGGAAATTCCCATGAATATAGAAAGATGGCATCCTAAATGTATAAACAGATTGTAATAAATTACAGAGGATTCTACATGAATAGAGACACGTATTGTGTTCCCAAAATGAATAATTTCTCTTCCTTGTACTTTGAGGTAACATTACCTTTCCCTGAGAGCCACAGTTCGTGATATAAAAGATTTTTAATCTACAAGAGGCAAAGGCAAAATGTCTTTCAGTATTACCCTTGGGCCAGCCTGAATTAAGACTCAAACCCTACTACTTAAATCCTTGAACAGGCATTCAACTTGTTTGGGCCTCAGTTCCTTCAACTACAAAAAGGAGTAATACCTTCAAGGAATAAATAAGGGCTAAATAAGATAAACTATGAAAAGCATTTATAAAAGCAAGAGAGAGAAGCAGGAATGAATACGTGAGCACCAATTATGTGCTGTCACGTATTTCTTTGTGAACCTAATGCAGTCTTGTGGGGTACAGTGGGCTCATTTTTACACTTGAGACTATTTCAAGTAACAATGAGTCTATATTTTTAAATTTCTAGAAAATCTTGGTTTCTTTCTTTCTGAAGCAGCCATCTTAAGGATCTCTCAGAAAAGCTAAGAATTTTCCAATTATGCTGAGATTTGATATTAGTGTTTTAATTTCATTAAGCAATGAATTTTTTTGCCTCTCCTAGATATAGAGAAAATTTTTAGTTATTTTTAGAACTATTTCTCACTTCCAAGTTTCTTGACACATGGCTATTAGGGTAGCATTAACCAGCCTTTTTTTGCTAATCTTTTTTTCTAGCACAACTACAGGATGCTTAAACCAAAACTTTTCTTTTTTACCCAGAGCCTTTTATTTTACAGAAATCACACCTAACTGAGGATTTAAAAGAGTATGTGAATAAAAATTTATTTATTCATTACCACATGCTCTTCTCTGAATTGGGTGTTTTCACCTTGTTCGCACTGAGCTAATCAAGTCCTAATGATGTCGCATTAAATCGATCTCAGAAGGTATAATTTTCCAATTGACTCTAAACAATGCATGACCTTTATAGTGACTTTCAGAAACATAGCATTGCTTCAGTTACTCCAGCTAGCAGAGAATGGACAGAAAGAATAACCATTTCACTTGGACAATGACGTCTGTGTTTTGTCAGGCTCTTCATTTCTCTTCGCCTTTTCTAGCCTGCTTCCATGAATACAATGTCTTTTAACATCCCTCTCAGGGCAGTACAGGAGGCCCCATCCATCTCCATATGTCAGTGCTGCACAGCAGCCGAGCATCTCATTATGGCAAAGTGAAGCATTCTGGGAGAGTGGATGGAGCCACAGACAGCAATAGGAAATAGGGGAGAGACGAGGAGGACTGGAGCTGTAGAAAAGATATGCTCACTTCCTTGGTGATGATACCACGTTATGGAAGTAAGAACTTCCTAGTTTAGAGAGGAAGAGGATGTAGGATGTCAAAAACCTGTGACTAAGCAGATTCCAGGCCCTACAACCTGGTTATACCTCCCTCAGCTACCCCACACCTCCTGACACCTCACACCCAAACCCAATTGAAGCAACCACAGGAGCCATGTTAGTGTGAGGAAAGCAATGAATCCAAGCATTTAAGAAATAAATTTATGGTTCCAAAATAGAAAAAGAATTTGAATACAAACACATGCACACACACACATGCACATATGGAGGCGCGTGCACGTGCACACACACAAATCACCAACTTACGGAATTGAAAAATACTTCTTCCAACTTATGTGACTACTTACATTTTACTTTGTTAAGCTGCCTTAGCCAAAATAGTTTAAAGCAAATACCTTGAACATTTTGAGAGTGATAGCCCCTTTAAGATTCATTGAAAATGATGATTCTCCGAAACCTGTCTATGTCCACCCCATCACTGCTTAAATTAAGAATTACTAGGTTAGGTATTCATTTGAGTTTACAAGTATCTTCTTTTTAAAATCTAGGCACTTTAGGGACTAGTCAGTGGCTCCCGGTAATTTTGTTAGTGAGAGATGAGTTTCTCTCTGTCAGCTTTTCTCCCAGTTTGGGCTGACGTCTGAGTCTGCACTCAAATAATGGGAATTCTGCTAGAGAGCTGGTGGGTGAAGTGAACAGCTTCAGGCTGTGGAGCAGTGGCAGGGGAGGAGAACTTGGCTCTGGGGGCAGCATTTTCAAAGCAGCATAGAAGTGTTGGACGTAGAGTAAGAGAGAAGTGCACTGTGGAGAGGAATTGCCAAAAATAAACATCTTTCCACGTTTTACTCACCTCCAGTTCCAAACTGGGTTACAGACAAAACTGCTTCTTCTGCAGCCACCTCCACCCAGACGCTGGGTCCTACCCTGCCTACAGTTGCCCTTTGCCTTCTCTCATCTAATTGTTTCATCCCCTCGACCTCGACCCCAGGCCCTGATCAGCTCCCACTGCACTCTAGGCCTTCCACCTACTCTGCCCCCACCCCCGTGATCTGGTCAGTTTATCCTGAGAGTCCTACCTGGAGTCGCTACAGCTACTTCCATTTTATTCTCCATCCCTCCATTGCACAATTTTTTTCTGGCTTCGAAACTCCATCACCACAACCTTAGTCTGTTCTAAGCCTCCGTTCAAATTTTCTATCACTTTAGCTTTGGAAGAACATTTCAGATTCACAGACAGTAGATTGGGGAATGTAAATATTGGCAAACGTTTAAGTCCCACTGACTTGGCACCAGGTACTGTTCTAGTGCTCGTATTAACTCATTTAATCCTCCCAACAATCCCAAGAGGTAGAAACTTTTGTTTAACCCATTTTACAGGTGAGGAGACTGAGCTATCGATGGGTAAATTAACTTGCCTAAAATCATACAGCTAGTAAATGACAGAACTGGGAGAATTAAACCCATGCCAACTGGCTTCAAATCTGCATTTTTCATCATTATACTGTATCGCTTCTTAGCATTTTATATAGCATTGTATAGCATTTTCCAGAGGGCTGTTTTCCCACCCAATTCCCCCCAACACACACTCCAAGTTCATTAATGTGGAAACTGTACCTGTTTTTCTAGAACCAATAGGCTTCCATCCCATAGTTCTAGCAGCCAGGGCAGCAAGAAATACAGTTTCTCCAGTTCTAGGATATGGAACTTTATCCTCTTCCTTGTTAAATAGATTTTGAGGATCCAGCAATATGAACTACATGTTGGGGTATGTTAGAGTAGGCCCCAAAGTAGCAGAGTGTTGTTACAGGCAATTCAGCTTTAAAGGATTGCCATTGCACATGGGTCATGCTGCATCACTTGCCCCCTGCTCCCTCTTCCCCTTGGTGAACCTTCTCTCCCACTTCCAGGTGCCCAGGGCTCCTACTCTGGTGCCTGTCGTACGGCCCTCCTGGACAGACCACTTCCATTTTCAGTATGAAGCCCATCCTTAGCAAGTCAAGGCAAACCTCACTGTACTCCAAGAGGAACAAGATTGAAAAAGATAAATGAGCTTAAACAATATCCTTGAGGAAAGCCACAGAGGGGTCACCTGAAGAACTGGAAGAGGAACAGACAGATGCTGGGAGGCTATTATATTTAACAATCATGGGAAGGGTTTAGGGCCAACTGCATGTGTAAGAGTCTCATGCCATATTAGCATTATAAAATGGAGACACTTCTTTCTTCCCTGTCTCCCTGAGTTACTCTCCTGCTGTTTGAGCAAATTTCCCTTACCATTCTGCCCTTCTCCAGCACACATGCAAAGTGTGTATAAACCCCAGGGTGATCCCCCTAATTGATACACCCTAGAGATGCTTGTACTCAGGACCTAGTTTGATTATCAAAACTTACCTGTCCAATGTCTCATTCCCTCAGATTCTTGTAGATGACCACCTTGCTGTTCTCGAATAAACTAATTCAGGGGAAAATATGGATGAGTAAACATGATACCCCTTACAAAGGTATTTACATCTAAAAAAATATTCCTAACAAACAAATGACTCCACACCAATACCTAACATACTTTTCCCAGCCAGCCATTCACCATGAAACATCTCCCCTTCTTCCTCTCTCCGTATACACCTTATCCTCAGCCTTTCCAACTCAGCTTAACTCTCACCTCCATGAAGACTTCCTTGACTGAGGCTGCCCACAGTCATGTCTTTTTCCACTAGCACCTGCAGCACTAGAACAGAATTCAGCAGGAGGAAACAGAACCAGAACTAGAACAAAATGGAGTAGAACACACTGGCTGGATGATCTCGAAGATGAGCTCAGCACATTCCCTCATTTCATAGGTGACAAAACAAAGGCCCCCAGCATGTCAATGGCAGTAGGGGGGCCATCTAGAGTTGTTTCTGCCCAGCCCTTCCCTCTTCCTCTAGGAAGAGCCTTCCCTTCTTTTGGGAAACTGCTCACCCGCCATTTATCAGATAGTGCTTTGATATGGGTTGCCAGTCAGGGTGCCTCCCACTCCCTATGAGCATGCGATCTCAGCTGGGCCAATCAGCATCCTGAATTTCCTGAAATTTTCAAAATCAGAATTAAGGAGAGGTAAGATGCCAGCAACCATGGCTCCCACCTCATAGAAAAAGCCAGTCCAAGAAAAATAAACAAACATTCATTTGCTGTTCATTCATTTATTCATGAAACAAACATTATTTATCAAGGGCCTTTCATGTGCCAGACACTGCTGGGCTCTAGGAATAACACATCGAGCAAAAACATAACCAGTTGCTGTCCGTGGGCATTACAATCTTGCGGAGGAGACATTCCTTAAAAAATCATGCAAGCAAAGTAAAACTATTATTTTGACAAGTAGTAAGGAGAAAAGGTACACAGTCTTCCGAGAGCATACAATATGGGATCTGACTTAGTAACTTTGTACAGTTGTACAGTCTGTGCATTGAACAAAGGAGCACAGCCAATGGGGCAAGTGGGCTGAAATCCCACTTACAATGTGCTATCTTTGCCCAGAGGAAGGAGTACCTCTTTCTTCATACACTAGCACATACTAGTCTGCTCAAACAGGTCATCTTTTTCTTTTTTGCCCTAACATCTTCAATAAATCAGCTAGGACTCTGTGTGATCAAGTCAGGGAGATAAGCAGTGGGCGGGGGAGGCTTCCCTGAGGAGGTGACTGGAGACACATTAATAATGAATAGTAGGTATACTAAATGGGAGGGAAGAGCTTTCCAGACACAGGAAACAGCCCATGCAGTGGCCTTGTCTTCTACTCCCAGTTCCAATTGCTTCTGAAGCCTAGCTGATCCCCTACTCTTCCAGGGGATTGGTTTCATGACGATACATTTTCTCTTTGTAATTCAAGTTAGGTTTCTGTCACTTGCAACCAGGAGAGTCCTGGCTCAGAGAGTCAAGCTAGTCCCGCTGTTTATCCTCCCAGGTCCAATGGGCCTCCCCACTTCTCCAGGCCCCAACGTTCCATGTTAGAAACCTCTACTCTATAAGGCCACCTCACCTCCAGAGCTGGAGCCCTGTCTTCAATGATCTAGCACTGTCTCCAGCACATAACAACCATTCCATGAGTCAAGAGTTGATTAACTCTGCTGGTGATCATTTTGTTCACCACGACTAGAAAAAGTGGTAAAGTATTATAGGACAGAGTGGCTTTTCTGTACTTCTCTCATCACCCACCAAGTTCATCCATGGTTTCTACTGACGATGAGCATTTGCAGTCTCCAGCTAATACTTATGTTAATAGATGGCTCTGATTTGTCTAGAGTTAGATTGTGGATTGTCTAATCTATTGTTAGATTGTCTAGAGCTAGTGGGATTGATTTCATAAGAAAGAGTCAGAGGCTTTTATTCTATCTCTACATGCTGAGTGCCAGTGGGACCCAGAAATGTGCCAACTTCACAACCTCCCCAGGAGATTGTTCTGAACACTAATGGTTAAGGAAATTTCCCAGGTCTCGTAGGGAAAAGCTTTGGCCAACACTTTTCACTTTTCACCGTCTCGCAGGAACTAACTTAGCTGCTTCCGGCTGCCAGGCTAAAGCATGCACAGCTTGAATCAGAGGCTACTTGCTCTATCAGGATAAGCAGAAATGGGTTTCACTAGCTGTTCCTCACAACAGTGTGCTGTGGAACTGCTCCAGTCTACAGCATCGCTGACATTGCTATTCTTTGTAGTTTGGCATTTCAGTGGAAAATTACATGCAACTCTTGGAAAGGGTAAATATGTTGAAAAAACTCATTTGCTGCCCTCTCCATCTGTCTTCATGTCAAGGCTTCACAAAGTATAACAGAGCCTATAGAGTGTAAGAGAGGTTTTTTGGCTTCCATGCATGCAACATTCTGATGTGTTTAAGGACGAATAGATCTATCCTAGCAGGCAGAAGAATTTAAACTGCTGATACTGTGGGGTCTACAGCTATGTAGGAAAAGAAGAACCGAGCATCTGTTTTGTGCTCAAGGCTCACTCTGTGCTTCCAGTAAACACAAGCTCATTTCACTGCCATAACAATTCCATACGATAGTAACATCTCACTTTGTTCTCATTTTCCAAAGTGATTAAGTGACTCGCTTAAGCTCACCCAGGAAGAAAAAAAAGCTAAATTACTTCCCCACCCCAGGGTTAATTAGCAAAGTAGAAAAAAGGAGAAGAGTTGGACTCGCTTGGCTCTGTGAGCCAGGACTCTTCTGGTTGCAAGTGGTTCTTGAGTCCGCATGTTTCTACCACAGCATCATCTTTGAACTTTTTCATGTGAGCATCCCATTAGTAAGGACTTCTGAGTGCATTTCCCATGTGTATGTATTTCTTTTGAATACATAATACATATTAGAAAGCAGTTTGCTCTTCAAACTTAAATGGCTATCAGAATCACCTGGAGAGCTTGCTCAGGCACAGATCATCATCGGGCCCGTCCCCAGAGAATCAGAGCTTCAGTAGGTTTGAGATGGGACCCAAGAATTTGCATTTTTAATGGGTTCCCAGGTGATCTCCATAGTGCCTGTGTTGGAACTCATTTCTGATAGCATTGCTATCATAACACAACATAACACAACACAACACAAAAATAGAAATTTAAAACACAGAAATACTGTGGAATAAAATAGTAATTAATATGTTTCCTCCACCTCAGATAATTGTCTTAAGCAGCTCCGGGAATGAAAAACACTGCGCTAAACTGAGCCATACTCATTTTCCTTACCAGAGAGGCAAGCTCGGTGGCAGGCACTTCATAAATAACAAATCCCAAGCCTCAGACAGTGCGAATGAAGGAGATAACAAAGGACACATCAGATGGGCACAGCTCGTAGTCCCACTAATATTCCCCCACAGTGCCCAAGCACTCTGCCGTCCTTTCATTTTCAGCAGACTCTACTTTCATCTTTCCTCTGCTTTAATTTTTTTCCCTTTGCGATAACAGCTCCCATCACTTTTGGATATTGCAATCTAGCACTGCTGTTACTCCTTTTATGGAAATCCTAGCCACTGCAAGTACATGTGGTACTTGATATCTACAAAGCAAAAATGTTCCCAGCGAACGAGGCCTTGACTGAACTTTAATTTTACTGTTACTTTGAAGTCCTTGCTCTGGGTAAGTGATGTGCTGTTCAGCATGGTTACATTCAGAAGCACTGCAAGAGAATTTTCCCTGCTCACATATAATACAGATTTCCAAGGTGCTTTTGTAGATTTCTTCAGTGCTTTTGCTATGTGGTGAAAAATGAGGCAGATTTATATGCGGCGAATAAAACAAATCCCAGCATTTTGAAAGAGAGACAAGGTGCTTGCAGACTTGGCACATGAATTTAAATCTGAAGGACACTATACACTATAGCAGTAGGCCGCAGTAGCAATAACAATAGGCTATTACAGCAATATAATTATAATATAAATAAGATAATGTAGTATCTAATTAATAACATTATTATATAATTATAACAAAAATATTATATAATATGGCAATGGGCTCTATTGTAATAGGAAAAAAAGGAAAGGATTAGTATAGTCATTGCTGCACTAGAAAGGAAAGAAGCATCTTTTGAAATTTTGAGATAAAGGAAAGTGGGAGCATGGCTTATCAGTAAAGACAGAGTGCCTTCTGCCAGAGAGAACCCCAGGATTTCCTGTGACCAAATCCGAGCAATAGGGCAAATGTCATGTACTAGGAGGTGCTTTTCAAAAAGCCGTTTGTGCTGTACAGAAAAACTGCTGTGAAATACGCTCTGGCTTTTGTTGAATAATGTGTTGATTTAAAACCAGATTCCAAAAGACTGATTCATATTGGCCAATGAAATGGCTCATACTTACTTCTTCACCCCACAGCTGTTTATTTCCTGACTAACTTCCCACCCCCATTAACCTCAAATAAATGTGCTTCTGCCATGGGTTAAGCCCTTTGCTCGCTCAGAACTCAAGACGATGTTAACCCAGCAGCAGCTGGTGCCACTGTGGTTATCCCGACTCCCGGTTCTTACGGAAAGTCCTCTCCCCTTTCCCTCTTGCTCCTCACCTCATTCCTGCCGCAGAAAGGAAATAAGTCGAATGGAAAAGAGAGGCAATGGGAACATGTACCCTGTTCAGAAATATAGACACGTAAGGGCCCTTCTGGATCTTCAATCATTTTTAAAAGAGGAGGAGCAAAAGAGAAGCAGAATTAGCATATTATGCTCTTCAGAAAATATCTCAGTCCAACAAAGTGTCCGGCAATATACATATACTAGCCTTCGGCAGTCCTGGGTAGTGCCCCACCTTCCTCACTTACAGATGTGCCATTCCATTAAGTCAGCTCTGTTAACCTGAGTATTGGTTTCCTCATCTAAAAAATACAGGTAAAACCTCCTGAAATCTAGCTGTGGCAGATTAAAGATGACCACATACTTTTTGACACTGTCATGTGAGTAAAGCCCACTTGGACTCTCTGGTCCAGCCCAGCCACCATCCACATACCAGGTGCAAGTGACCCCGCTTAACGCCACAAGAAAGAGAAGGACTGCCCAGCCATGCGCTGCTCAAACCTCTAACTCAGGAATCATGAGACATCGTTTATTAAACAGTAATCGATTTTCAAGCATTAGCTAAAAAGATGATTGTGAGAATCAAAAAGAAATTGTAGATGGAAAAGAATTTGAAAACAAAAAACATGTTTGATCTATATTTTATAAAAGAACAAATATAGTCTCTGACCACAGGAGTTTACAATTAGTATTTTTTGTAACATTTGCCATTACTGTTTAGGGATGTAAAATCAGTTGCCGTCAGGTGACAGTGGTGAAGATGAAGAGAAATACATTCACCTTCTTGTTCTTTCCTTTGGCAAGGGTCAAGGCTTTGTGAATAAGGGATA
This sequence comes from Eonycteris spelaea, assembly GCA_003508835.1. NCBI lineage: Eukaryota > Metazoa > Chordata > Mammalia > Chiroptera > Pteropodidae > Eonycteris > Eonycteris spelaea. Next base: position 7,263,215 of record PUFA01000049.1, on the reverse strand, counting down.
CTAATGAAAACTCCAGCTTAGAAAAGAATATACCCTCAGGCTTTAAGTTGTCTCACTAAGGAATTCGGAACCATGATTTGAAGTAGTAATCTCAGTTAACCAGAATATTCAAAGAACGTGGTACTCTTATTATCTGAAAAGTCCATCAATGCTTCTTGTTGAAAATATTTTCCAAAATGCTGTAATAACTTTCTTGCCTTAGTAAATCGCTCAGAAAATCCAAACTCTTGAAAAGATTGTGAAAAAGTGATTTATTAAAAAGTTAATTTTTAAGTCGAGTACTTGAAACTTAAAATGCATTTCCCATTGAAATAAGGCCATAAACAACAGCAAGATTCCAAAACAGAAAGCCTACAGAATTCCAAATGTGCTACATACTGCATAATTACACATTTTAAGGTTCTTAAAAAATTCCCACAACTAATTCCATACAGAGAATTTTTTTAAAGCCTTGTGATATATACTCAACCCTATCAAACCCTTTTCAGTCAGATCTAGGGGGCCCACGGGATGTCAGAGCCCAGGAGGAGGGCGGCTTTCAGAGGGCACTGCATCCCCGTTCCCAGCATTCAACAATGTCTGCTCTCTTCCCTCAAGCAGCATGGCCCGGTGACTAAGACACCTTCAAGTCAAAGAGCTCAAGCTTTGATTCTGCCCTGCTTCTTGCTAGTGGCCACAGAGCATCTCTAAGCCTCAGTTTCTTTGAAAATAAAATGAGAGTCGGTAGTGCCTACCACATGAGCTCCTGCAGAAATTCAGTGGAACTTTTTATGTAAAGGCTTTGTGCTGCGCCTGGCATAGAGTAAGTGCTCAAAAAATGACAGCCATTGCTGTTGCGGAGCCCCTACTTATCCCATCCGTGTGTGGCTCCCAAAGCACCCACTGCTCAGTTCAGCAACGGGGAGTGGAGAGTGGGGACATGCAAGGAAAAACTATGATAGCTTCTATTTATATCTCTTTTTATTCAAAAAGAAATTAAGCTTTACCTATATCTGATATGTGGATGTCAAGTAGTACATGTATGTAAGGTATAAGTAAATATTTGAGAGTGCATGCTCAAATTTTTTTTTACTGATATGGTGACATATATTATAATGTTTGGAGATCATTAGCCTAATCCTTCAAATTAGTCCAGTGGAACTGAAGCCAGGACAGAGGTAGACCTCCACCTCAAAGAAGGAATCCAGCTGTGGGTAGAGGGAGCTCAATGTCCCTAGACACAAGAGAGATCCTGAGTCTCTAATGCTCTAGCCTCCTGCATAGGCAAGGTCCCACCTCCTTAAGAAGAGAAGGGCAGATGTTGAATTATAATGCTGTATACTTGAAACTTATATAATTTTTTTTTAATTTAACAAATAAATGCAAAAGAAGAGAATGCCATCGCAGGAGTAGAAGAGGGAGGGAAAGTGAGAGGGACAAACTCTAAGAGCCAACCAGCCAGCCAAGCAATCTGTCAGTGACACAGTTAGCCAGCGAGTGGGCATGGGCTCCCTCTGGGCAGGGAACCTCACAAAATGGGAAAGGTAGAACTTCCACCGAGCTGCTGACACTAGGACTAACAAAGTGAGTGGGAGAAATAAGGACAAAGAATCTCCGTGGGAGGTTCCGCCCTGCACCTGAGCTTGAGGAGGGGGAGAAGGGAAGGAGAAACAGAAGTGCAGGCGAAAGATCAGATTCTGTGCCAGGAAGGTGCTGCGACCAGGGCTGAGGGGATTGGAGACACGTGTGAGACAGACGGACATAACTCAATCTGGGACATCAGCTTTTGTGGTGTAGAGGTTTGGACTATCTATCAGAGCCTCATGACATATCCTGGAAATGCTTCCCCCGCCAAATTTTATGAGGCAATATCATGTGGAAGGAGGAATGCTGGAACAGGGAAAGAAAACTGTATTCTTGTTCCAGCTTCTCTATTATTTAGCTGTTCTTATATATATCATCTGGTGGATTTAAATTCAGTTTCTCGACTGCAAAGCAAGAGCGCTGGTTTATGTGGTCTCTAGGTTCCTTTTCAGCCTTGTGATTATGGATTTTGGATTCCGAAATAGGTATATTCTTTTATGATTCGCCTCTTATGCCTAAAAATTGAATGTAGGGGAAATTATAGTTTATTAAGGGTGCCTGATTATTAATATTACCAATCAGTGTTTGACTAAGTGGTTTCTATTCTAGAGTCTTATGTAATGCCTGTATTCTGAAATTACTTAACTATGTTAGTGCTCCTGTTAGCTGCTCACATAATGAAGTCAGCTCAGGCGTTAACTCTTCTAGAGCCCCTTAGTACAGATTAAGGTAATCTAACAAAGAGAGAATGCATTATTAACTCATAGGAAGCTATGGCTAAAATAATTGGATGCTTCCCAAATACATGGAAATCAAAATAGCTACTGACTCAACTATATAAAATAAGATAAATTCACCACTCCACGATACAGCAGATAAGTACTTTTTCTTCTTCTTTTTCTCTTTCATTGTCCCCTGAATCCATCTGATCATCTAAAAAATGTACTATAATTTTTAAAAAAAAATGAGAAACAGGAAGCATGAGAATGCATCTCTCGAATCGCCAGATTCCACTAAGTAGAAAATTGGTTGGAGAACAAGCAGGAGAGAGTCTGTCTCCAGATTGGAGGAGGCATCGGCCGTTAACACTATGTCCTCTGAAAAGAAAGGAGAGATTTGAATGTTTCCACTTTCCCCCATGTTTCTGCCTTCCGCAGTCTACAGACCACTCCAACCCCCCCGCCCCCACGCTGAGAGTCACTGGGTTATTTTAGTTACCCAGTTCTCTTAGCTTGGGCTGTTATAACAAATTACTACAGACTGGGGGTCTTAAACAGCAAACATTTCTCACAGTTTTGGAGACCGGGAAGTACAGTCGGGGTGTGAGCAGATCTGGTGCCTGGCGAAGGCTCTCTTCCTTGTTTTTAGATGGCTGTCTTCTACTACCTTCAAATGATGGAGAGCAGAAAGAGAAAGTTCTTGGGTCTCTTCTTACAAAGGAGCTAATCTCATTCATGATAGGGCTACCCTCTTGACCTAATTAATTCTTTCCAAGGCTCTGCCTACTCATAGTGTTACATCTAGGGTCAGGATTTCAACATATGAATTGGGGTTTGAGGGGGTCACAAACATTCATTCTGTTATACCTCTTCCCCTAAGGTCATAAACAACTGAATTCTCAAATTTAAAAGGAATATGGGGGAAAAAATAAAAATATATTCAACATTTTGCTATCTAGCTAAATATTTTAAAGGAAAAAAAATCTAAGTGGAAAACTGCCAGAAATGTTAGAAAAGGCTTACAGAGGTATTGTTAGAAAGTTTCTGTATAGCAAAAACAAAAAACAGAGAAATGTTTATATAGTGCTTTACTCTGCTAGGAAGCAGTACAAAGGAATCTGTACACTTCCTTCTCTTCCAAAGTAGGCTGGATCTGAAGAGGATTTAGGTCCCCAGAACTCCCAGTCATCCCAGATGAAATCACAGAATATGAACTCTGGTGTTATGATCATTAACAAGAACTACACATTTCCATAGAATTTATTTAATTTCTAATCGATAGGTTTCCTCAGAATCCTTACAAATAAGAGCATGTTGTATTTTGCTGGGTTGACAGATTACACCAGTTCAGTGATCACTGTATGGTCAGCTACATTGTCAGACTCCAAAGCAGTGCAACTCAAGTTCCCACCCACTTTACCAGACCTTGGCCGCCTCCTCCAGGGCAGCCCTATGGCTCTGCTCAGAAGAGCCCAGAAATCAGAAAACTGATTTTTTTTTCAGCCACTCCCTCACCCCACCCAAAACATCAGGGCCTTTATTTTACCCCAGGAATCAGCAACAGCAAGCGTGTGCCAGGCCAGGAAGGTTATAGGCTCTGAATTACTATGCTTGCACTGGAATGAATAATCATCATAAGGTTAAAGGAGCTAAATAATACCAGTGTTCCATGTACTTTCTGCTAAAACTAGTGAAAGCTATAAACTCTGACTTGCGCAAAGCACACTACTGTATGAAGGTGTAAAGGGATTATTAAATATGTTTATTTTTGTGTAGAATAAGCATAGTGTCTTTGCAAATATTAAAAAGTTGCATTTGAATTTCCCTCTTATTCTTATTCCCTGGGAGCCTTCCATTTCTACTTCTAAGTTTCTTCTAATCTGTCTTACAGTTCTTCAGCTATTGGTCTATTCTAATGTTAAACAATTCCACTGTATTATTAATTTCAGTTACAGAGTTTTCGAGAATTCTAGAATTTTTTTTCAAATCTGATGTTACTTTTTAGAGTTTGTTTCCTTACAGAATGTTCAAGCGTGGCTTTTATGTCCTTGAACACAGTAAGCACAGTTTTTATAGTCTATATCTAATAAACCCCATACCCGAAGCCTCAATATACCTGTTTCCCTTGTCTATTGTTTCTGCTGGTCATGATTTATGGTGTTTTATTCCTTGTGTGCTCAGTAATCCTTTATGTGTACTGGACATTGTGAATGAAAAAAAATTTTGTTAATTGGATTTTATTTACTTATTTTGCCAGGTGTCTAGGGGCATGGGGCATCCAGAATCACCTTAACCTCAGTTCAGGGCTTGAGATTTTGATCCACCAAGATCAGGGCCTCGCAAACTGCCATCACCTGTGGATCTCGTTAAAGTGCAAGTTATGATTTAGCAAAACTGAGGCAAAACTTGAGACTCCACATTTTAAACAAACACCCAGGTGATTTCAGTGCTTGTGATGGTTAATTTTATGTGTCAACTTGGCTGGCCAGAGGGTACCCAGATGAAACGTGATTTCTGGTGTCTATTAGGGTGTTTCTTTGAATCCAGACTCAGTAAAGTAGATCACCCTCCTCAGTATGTGTGGGCATTTTCTAATCCATCCAGGGCCTGAATAGAACAAAAGATGGAGGAAGGAGGAATTGGGCCTATTTCCTTCCTGCCTAATTGCTTTGGCTGGGACATAGATCTGCCCTCTGCACTGCTGGTTCTCAAGCCTTCTGATCCAGACTGAAATCTGCACCATCGGCGTCTTGGATTCAGGCCTTCAGACTCAGGCTGAATTACAGCACTGTTTTTTCTGGGTCTCCATCTTGCAGACAGTAGATTGTAGGACTTCTCAGCCTCCACAATTGCATGAGTGAAACCATATAATAAATCTCTTCCTACATGTATAGTCTGTTGGTTCTGTGTCTCTGGAGAACCCTAACTAATGCAGTGCTGATGGTCCACAGTCACTTTAAAGAACAAGGACTTAGATGACTTGAAGCAGGCTTGCAGTTCTTCTGAGTGCTGATTTATTTCCAGTTCATCCTACCTGGATATTTTCCACTTGATTTCTGCTTCCAGTAAATCTAAAAGCTTATTTGTACATTCTGATGGGTTTTCTTATATAAACAATCGTATGGTCTGAAATAATGACAATTTTACTTTTCCAATTATTATACTTATTGTTTTTCTAGCCTTATTGCATGTCTAGGACAGAATCAAATGAAGTGGTCATAGCAAGCATCCATGCCTCATGCCTGATCTCAAGAAGAAAGTGTTCAATATTCACTGTTGTCATGTTTGCTATTAGATTTTATATCACACTTTATTAGATTATGTTCTCTTCCTAGTTTGCTAGGGTTTTGGGGTTTTTTTTAAATAATGAGTGAATATTAAGTTTTATCAAAGTGTATGCGTATTAAGTTTTACATATATCATTGAGGTGGAGAATTACATTGGTTGATTTTCAAGTGCTATCGAACCTTGCATTCCCAGAATAAAACCTAACTTGGTCATAATGTATTATCTTCTTCTACAGTGCTGGATTTGCTTTGCAAGATTTTGCTTAGGAATTTTGCATTCATGTATATTATAGAGATTGACCTATAATTTTCCTTTCATTTAACATTCTTTTTAGTTTTGATATTGCATTAGTCTGGGTTCTGCAGAGAACAAATAGGAAATGCAAATGGGCAGTTAGATAGGTAGGTAGGTAGGTAGGTAGGTAGGTAGGTAGGTAGGTAGATGTAGATGCAGATACAGATGCAGATACAGATGTAGACACAGACACACAGATACACCCATACAGGTTGGATGATGCATATTAACAGGAGGATATTGGTAAAACACTTGGCTCAACAATGTCAAGTCAGTAATTACTATTCAAGTTACTTATATCTATATCTATGTATATCTCTATCTCCTATTGGTTCTGTATCTCTTGATATGCCATGTTTTCATTACTATTTAATTAAAAATATTTTCTAATTTCCAGTATGAGCTCTTCTTTGACCTATGGATTACTTAATTTTTCAATTGCCAATATTTAGAGATTTCTAATTCTTTTCATTTTGTTTTTATAGCTCAGTTTATCATTAGAAAAAAATACTCTATATTAATTCAATATTTTGACATTTGTTGAGTCTTGTTTTTTGATCCAGCATATGGTCAGTTTTGGAAAATATTCCATGTACACTTGAAAAAATGAGTAATTTGAAGAAACTGGGGATTCTGTTCTATATATGCTAATCAAGTTAAGTCTGTATTCAAACTTTATCATTTACTGAGAGGTGTATTGAAGTCTCTATCTTCAGTAAGCCATTTGAGATAGAAGATAAGGTCTCAAAGCTTGATGAATACAGAGACTAAGAAAAAGAGATAGTAAATCTGATTTGTGTTAGAAATTAACAGAAATGGGGTGGGGGGTGGAAAACCAGAGAAGACAAGAGGGAGATCCCTAAACTCCATGATCTGGAGAAGATGAAATATTTATAAAACAAGGGAATATCTAAATATCGATCCAAAGATGTCTGAGCCTCTATTAATGTAAACCCCTTCTCTGTCTTTACAGATCTTCAGTAAAATATGCTACCCACTAAAACACATGGTGAGACTGTTTTGTTTTACTTTGTTTTGAGGAAGTCAGGAACGAAGAGAGTTCTATGTCTGCTTGGTACAGTGCAGAAGCAGTAGTTGCTGTCTGTGTGTAGATCTGCTTCCTCAGAACTTTGGGAAATACCGAGCACCTGTTGAGTGCCAGGCAATGGCTAGGTGCATTCAGTGTGTTCTCTCCTTGCATTTACCTTGCATTGTAGCATAATCCAAGTGTCAGAAATATACCATAAAAATGTGAACCTTGCCCCATAATCAACCACAATTCACAGAAATCTTGGGGAAGACACGGTCTTCAGGAGGAAATGGAATGGGGATTCTGGCTATCTTATCCAGAGCTGAAAGGTTAGAAGATCCCATTTGGCATCTGTGTTACATAACCTTGCAGTATCATTGTCAGGAGATACTGTTGGCTCAGTAGAGGGTCAATAGTAAGTAGTTGCTATTCAAGCTGTCTTTGTAGCTTTCTGTCTCCCAAACTTGGTGATTAGGATCCAGAGGAAAGGGCAATGTCTTTTCCAGTTAAGTGACACCTCCTGCCATCACCATCTGCTGAGCATAGTACTATGCATATAATAGACACTAAGTAAATATGTTTGTTGTTGCCAGGTTCTCAGAGTTCCCCAAACATGAAAAATGCAAGGGGTTATGTTAGTCATATAGTGATGCAGAGCAGGTGGCTTAAAATGACAGTTATTATCTGTTAAGAATTTAGGAACAGCTAGATAGATGATTGAGCTTAGGTCTCTCATGAATTACAGTCAAGATGTCGGCTGGGGCTGAAGTACAACTTGAAGCTTGGTTGTGGCTGGAGTTCCACGTCTAAGTGGCTCAGTCACCTGGCTATTGACAAGAGGCCTCAGTTCCTTACCACCTTTACATAGGGCTGGCTGCTCATGACGTGGCAGCTGACTTTTCTCAAATCCAAGAGAGTGAGACTAAGGCAGAGGCCACAACACCTTTTATCACCTAAGCTTGGAAGTAGCCTGCCATCTCTTTCACGTTATTTTCATCAGAAGTCATCAAGTCTAGCCCACACTCAAAAAGAGGCTAATTAGGTTTCACCTACTGAAGAAAGTGCCAGATCATTTGTGGACATATTTTTAAAACCACCACTGGGACATAATGTTTTGCCTATGGCAGTGTGCTCAATGACATGTTTTTTAATCAGATCTAAGGAACCTCCTTAGATTGTGACATAAAACCTTTGGAAATTCTCTCTTGTCATTTTTATCTCTGCCCTCAAAGATAAAACAACATTCAGGGCCCTTTCCAGTTCTAAGATATATGTGCCTCCCTGAAGAGCATTTAAATCACCATTCCTTGTGGGCATGGTGCTATTAGATTGAATTCTCCAATCACCTACCTGCTCAGTTCTAGGGAAGAAAATTCACTCCATGGGACTCTTCTGTGTGTTGTGGTGTGCTCTCTGACAGCTGGTGGCCTGACTTATTAGACATCACTGCAGTGTGTCATGTACAGCCATGGAGTGATATAAACATGGGAGATGATTCTACCATAGATCAAAGAAGGATGGTGATGGTAAGGGCAATGCTGATGTTCCTGAGTCAGCAATAGTTGTATGTACACATTACTCTTCTAACAATTAGATTTAATCTTTAAACATATTTTCCCTGCTTTGTCCCAAGAGGAATTTAAAACTGTTTCATTTTTGTAAGTAGTCTTTCCAGTTCATCAATAAATCAATTTCTTATTTTTAAGCATTACAAAAGTAAGACATTGTAATGATTTTATTTCTAGAAGTAAAACTTTCTTATATTACCCCACATTCTATTTTTTATCAAAAATTTAAGAAAAACAGTTTGGAGAAATGCTTTCATTAAGCAATATATTTTATGCATTGATAGAATTTCCCATTGCATAGATACCATACTTTTTCAAAATTAAGGCTCTTTGTAGTTTCCCACTTTCGTTCATCTCTTCATTTTGTGTAGTCAATGAATTCTTGTTTTCAATAGTTCATAAAAAGTATTTGGGAGTACTCATATGAAAATGGTGGTTGTTCTCATAATTGTGTCCTTCTTTGTAGGATCCAAATCTGAAAGAAAAAAAAAAAGTAATTGACATGTACAAACCATTCAGAAAGGTATGTTCTTATGTAAAATTTCAACCATCACCTAATGTGGTTTGAGTTATCTGTCATAAAAATCAAGAGAGATTTGATCAATTAATAAAACAGCAAATGAAGAACTAAAAAAAGATTTCATACGTATGGGAAAGGCATATGTATTTTAACCTTCAAAGTCCTCTTCCCATAGTTATGGATCATTCCAAAAGCATAACTGTTTAAGAATTATTGGCTGATAACATTGGTAAAAATAAATCCGAATTTTACAGGTTAAAAGATCATGAAAACTGATATGTTATTCATGTTACAATTATGCATTTAAAAAATCCACTTTGGCAACTTTCAGCTTCTCAGTCTAGTGCTCACATGCTGTAGCTTAACTATTTACTTTGGTAAAAAGTAAATCGTTTGGTAAAAACTCAATTACATAGCTCTGGTTGGTATTATAAACTACAAAAGCACTGGAAAGGAAGCTAAGACCTAGCAAATGAAATCCTTGACTTCCTTTTCCTCATCAGCAATCACAATATCCAAAGAACCTCCATAATGTAGGAGACAGAAGATCTGTTTACCCTGTCATCCCAAAACAATGATAAGGAATATTAAAAAACTTGCCCAACCTTTAACCCTGCTGTTCCACGTCTAGAATGGAGTCGTAAAGAAGTATTCAAGGATATGCTCAAAGATATAATAAAAAGTCTCTGGAAGACTTTTTATAATAATGGAAAAATAAATGCAAAGACAACTAAATTGGTTAGCTAGAGTTTGGTATATCTGTACAATTGGATATTATGCAATCATTTAAAAAGTATTTTCAGAAGAATACTTTTATTATGGAAGAAAGTTCATAAATATACTATTTGGATGGGAAAAATCAGGTTAATAAATAGAATGAATAAACATACATACATACATAAATATGTCTCATACACTTACACAGTTGGAATAATTGTGTGATATATATGTATATAAAAAGCAAAGATGTATTCAAAAGATTACTAGTGATGACTTTTGAATTGCTTATCTCCCAACCAGAACATAAGCTCCATAGGACAAAAACTTGGTCTTATTCACCACTGTGTTCAGTGTCTAGCACAAAGCCTAGCACAGTGCTAGCATCGTGGACTCAATGAATATCTGTTGAATTAAGGAATGGGATTTTCTGGTGAATTAGTATTCTTTAACTATTTCTATTTCATAAGTTTTCATATGTATATATTTTTTGATAAGGGATTTTTAAATTAAGGCAGGCTTTCTACTTATACTTCCATTATTTTCATAATTAAATGGGAAAGCAGATCTAGCTCCCTTCACAGTTGGTTTGGATCAATATGCAGTTGTAATTATCCAAACATATTTTATTTGGATTTCTCTACACTCATGGTATATAGAGAATAAGGAAACAGGAAAGCTTTTGGTTCCAAGATCTGGTTCCATTTTAGAAATCACCTCAATCAGCAAAAGGAGAGAAACTATTTTACTTCTACTATTACTGTTACAAATATTATTGTTGCTATTGCAGCTGTTGACTACTGAGCATTCACCGAGCACTAGTCTAAGAACTTTATGTGTCATTCGAATCTCAAATAACCTCAGGGAGTAGGCACTGCTATTTTCCCTTTCTTGCGGATGAAGCCTTGAAGCTGAGAGAAGTTAAGCAGCTTGCCCACAGTTACCCAGCTCTTCACTGGCCAAGTGAAGGTTTGAACTGGGCAGCTTGACCCCAGAGACGCTGCTCTTCACAACCACATTACACTTACAAAGAGTGAGACTGAATACAGTAATGGAAGCAAATCAAGACTTGGTTATAAGCTCTCCTTAAATGCAATTATCTATTATGGTCCAGTTTCTTCTCGTAAGGAGAGGCAAGAAAAAAAAAGAAATAAAATGGATAAATGTCCTTTTTTCCCCTAAACAAAATGATCTCTGAGGAGTTTCTATAGCTATTAGCTGGTGAAAATAGTAGAAACATCTAGAAATGCTATATATGACATGTTCTGGGTTTGGTTTTACGCAGACATTTCCTCTCATTATCCAGTCATGGGAGGAGAAGAGGCACTACTCCAAACCTCATGTTTGCTACAAATAGATTTCTCAGATAACCTATATTTAAAACTAAACAAACCCAACACATTTCACGTGGTAGAATATCTGCAATGGAAATGAATAATCCACTCTCCATAGTCTCAATCCTATCTGCATGTTAGAATAACCTGGGAAGATTTTTTAAAATCCAAAGCCCAGACCGCCGAGAAGTCCTGATGCATTGGTCTGGGGTGGCGCCAGGTAGTGGTAGCTTCTGAAAGCTCCCCAGGAGAGTCTAATGTGCAGCCAGCACTAAGGATCACAGCGACCCAATGACACTAACAGGCTTCCTACCCACCTTCTTAGCTTCATCACTGACTAGCCATGTAACCCTAGTGAAGTTACTTCCTGTTCCTCTGCTTGAACCCTTACCTATAAAATGGGGATGACAAGAGTACAACCCAATGAGGATTCATTGAGATAACACGCAAAGGAAGCACTTAGATCAGGGTCTGAGGAAACACTCGGATATCGCCTTCGTGATGGTGATCGTGATGATGAAACACCGATGTGATCTTTTTTTACCTGAAGGCCAGGACCACAGCACATTTCTCTGCCCTAGAAGCAGGCATCAATAACTTCAACCCAAAGCAGGATCTTAAATCATCTTTTAACATGAAGCTCCCTGTACCTGAACGACCTCTAGATCCAGATATAATTCGTAGCCCACTACTCGGGATAACATCTAGGTCCCAGAGGAGATGCTGAACCTCATAACTGTAGCCTTACAACATAAAGGAGCTCACTCACTTGGGATTGAAGTGAATTTTCTCAGGAATTCCCCTGGTGTCCCGTGACTACTTTCTGGTTGTCCTATAATTAATGGATCATCAGGGATCCTAAAATTTGGGCCATCTGAATTCAGAGTCCTCAGTTCAGCATGGGAGATCCTTGCATAACCCAATCGTGGCAGAAATAGAAAATGTTTGTAAAAGTTTTATTGTCATTCCAGAAATCTGATGAGATCTAGTAGGTAACACCTTAAATTATTTAGCCCAATTTCCCATTTCTTACTCTACTATGATACTATCACTAGAATTACCTTGATTTATTACTCTGAATATTTATCAATCTATTACTTTTATGATATAAATAGATAAGGAATATGAACATAAGATTTAATTAACTAAACATGCTTGGCCACCTTACTCTCCTTTGTTATACTAATGAATTCTATCTATACAAATTGCTCTCACACAATATATTTTGGAATATACATAAAATATTCATTTTTGATATGGGATGATTTTTTAATGTAATTTTACCTAGAAACCTCACCACAATATAGTAGTGGGCTCTAACAAGTTAGTTAACTTACAAGATTGCATGATTAGAAGCTGGCAAAGCTGGACTTCGAGCCCAGAGCTTTTTTATTCCATGGTCCATGCTGTTTCCACCATAGAATACAGTCAAAAATGGTGCGTTGGCAGTTACAAACTTATCATACTTTATCATGCTTAATAGGTTATATAGTGTCCTCTATGTATAATTAAGCTTAATTTGCTTAGCATTTATTCCTGCTTAAATCATTATAATGACTATGAATTGAAAAAAATATTAACTGCATATTACCCAAATCAATGTTTATAAAAAGTAATAAAATTAATTAACTGCTTCCATAAAGTTTTTCCCTTCAGGATAGGCCTAAAAGATCACAGTAATGATAGATTTATTTTAAAAAATCAAAAAACACCTATGCTCACCTGATCAGCCCTCGATACATAATGTATTCACACCATCTGTCTTTGATCTGTGCTGTCAATATCTAATAAACAGAGAAGAGAATGTTTAAAGCATAAAACAGTGCTCTATTCTGAACTGCCACAAAATTTGTGAGCAACAGTAATAAGTATGCCTTTGTGCATGCTATTTTCTCTGCCTGGCTCCTACTGATCCTTTAAGGTCCAAATTATTTATTCATCCTACAGATGTATCTGGAGCACCTGCATATGCCCATCTAGCTCCTGTACTAGACGCTCGGAGTACAAAGATGAACATGTTTTAAGAGAGGGAGTTAGGCAGAGAATCAACAATTACAATCCAGTCCCTGGCTCCCTGCAGCTTCTTTCCAAGTCTCTCATCCCAAACAGAATTTACTGAATCTTTCATCGGTCATCCTACATATGCACACCAGCTGCACTGTGTACGGTTATTTATTTATATGTCGCAGACCTCCTCTTCCTGAGCTGAGGAATTTTAATCACTTTGGCTCCCTGGTACTTAGCATGAAACCTGGCGTTTGGCAGGCACTCAGTCTGTGTTTGTTAAATTGAATCACTGGAAATAAACACATTTGTGGAGTAATCATGAGTCTTTTTGATGTTGAAAGCTTGAGACCAGGGTGGTTTTCATCAAAGAAGCAGAACATACACATTTTTTTTCAATAGCATGTTGGGAAAACTCTAAACTGGAGGGAGATTTTATACAGAAGAAATTTTTCATTTTCTTCTTTTTAAAAATCCTATAAATAAAAAATATACCTGACTTTTGACCATTTATCAATTTTACTATCAAAATTTGATTTAAAACATTTTTAAATCACAAAAAGAATATACCACAATTTATTAGCTATTTCTTAATTTTTTTTTGTAAGCTTGGTGTAGACATAAGAGCTTGTTAATTAATCTTTACTATTTTATTTCACACATATATATACATTTATATATGTATACATAAAAATTATAATAAATTTTAAAATTTAAATGAAAATTTTAGTGATAAAACAAATAATTTTTAAAAAGGACTGTTCCGGTTTGCCTTGGAAAGATAAAATTTAGTCATTTATCTGTATGTACTTGGAATTATAAGCTGAATATGCTTAACTGCTATTTTATTAGGTTTTAAAAAGATACTGTCAAATTTTAAGACTGTAGAATTTAAATACTCATTTCTCAAAGAGAAAAATCTGTTCATCCAAGCATTTATGACGAAAACCACTCTCCGCATTAATAAACTTCTTGATAGAAAAAGGTATGTAAGAATCCACTGCCAATCTTGATACAGCTTCTGACCATAATCGTGGAAACCAAGAAATGATTAAATAAAAATCAAATCAAATTCCTCTTCCCCAACACTATGCATAATGCCTTACACACACACACACACGCACACACTCATACACACACAATGTGAGAATTCCCTCTTATAAGGGTATAATTTTTCCTTAGACTTGCAAATATCATCTTGTCTGACATTCTTTTTACTTCACAGACCATGTACTTACCATTTATCTTATTTGATTTTATACATAGTCAGACATGCATCATGCATATATTTTAGCCACCACTTATTAAGGGCCTCTACATATAAGACTGAGGGCTTTGCAGGCGTTTGCTTATACTTCATCATTATAACCTTACAATACAATGGATATTGCTATCACCACATTACGATACAGACATTGAGGCCCGGAAAGGTTAGAAACTTGCCCCCAGTCACACAGCTGATAAATGCAGCACCAGCTAGGCTAGTCAATGATGACGGACCACATGGAGAGAGAGGCCCAGCCAACAGCCAGCACCAAGGCCCCAGACATGTGAGTGGGGCCATCTTAAACCTGTCCCTCAGCCATAGCCAAGCCATCAACTGACTGTAAAGGGAACAAAGGAAGAACAGAAAATCACCAAGTCCACCCAAAGAATTATAAGAATATTAAACCGTTGTGTTAAGCCACTAGGTGTGAGGTGGTTTGTTACACAGTGGTAAATGAGTGATGCAGCCTCTGTGATTCCACACTCTCCATGCTTTTCGCTCTGACCTCTCCTTAATCTCTTTTCTGAGATAATCTGCCTTCTCTTCCCTCACCCATCTCCCATGATAGCCACATTAAATCAGGGGTTTTCTTTGGTTTTCCTTTTGCACTTCTCTAATTCCATAAGCAATATCATCCACTTCCATGGTTTCAATGATCGCCAAGATGGTGGCAACTCCTTAATCTATATCTCTGGTCCGGATGGCCCTTCTCAATTCCAGCTCTATACATCCAGCTGCCTGCTGGACAGCTCCATTAGTATCCCACTGATGCCTCAACACTGCCTAAAGAGAACTCATCATCTTCTTTGCAAAAACTCTTCTCCCTCATGTATTCTCTATAATATAATGTCACCATCATAAATCCTCTGACCAAAGCCAAAATCAGGAGTCCATCTTGACTCTACTTTCTGCCTTATCCACTTTGACAGAGACTAACTCATCTCCCCAATATCTGTCTTGCTCTTCTTCCAAAGTTGTAGTACTTTTAGCAGAGTGGTATATGGGTATCAAGATTAAAATATTGCACCTCCCAACCTCTTGCACATCAAGTTATGGCCATATGACTAAATTCTAGTCATTTAAGTGTAAATACAAGTGTTGGATGTAAGTTTTCTAGAATTTCCCTTCCGAGATAACTTTTGTTTATACTCTTGAGCCCTTCTTCATCCCTGCTTCTATCTTGCTAACTAGAACATGGATACTGCCTTCTTAGACCATGAGGCAAACTTGGGAATGGAAGCCTCATAAAGTGGAACCACAAATAGAAGGAACACATTCCTGACACCAGAGTGTCATACCAGTGCTGAATCACCTGCCCAGACTTTTACATAAAGGATTAGACGTCTGTAGCCAAAAATAGAAAATGAAAAGAAAAGAAATACATTTCTCTATGATTGAAGCCACTGTCACTTTGTGTTTTCTGTCACATGCAGAAAACCCTCATTATGTCCCGTTTCCTTCACCTGTCTTTCCAAACACTTGATAAGATGAATAACCTTTTCTCTGCAGATAGTATTTCAAGTCATGAAGTAGAAAACAAAATGTAAAGGACCAAGACATCTACATGATGCTTAACTAAATATAACAATTGTATTTCTTGTTATAAATTAATGCAGTTAGCATTTTGGTGTATATGTGAGTCTCCAGGATTTGATTTGTGTCAGTTCCCCAAAGGATGATTATATCTGGGTACACTGACAAATTCAAGTGTTTTAGACATGAACAGGTAAGGACTAGTGCAGTATCATTTACTGAGGCCCTGTCTAGCTGATCAGCCAGCCTCTTTGCCATTTTATTTTACTTTTTACTCTTGACATCATAATTAACTTCCATAATGGGGCAGATTATATTTTGGAAACATGCTATAATAACTCACTTTTCTGTACAGTATTCTTATAATGTGATTTTGATACCCTTTTATGGGGCTTTGTCTTCCACTTGAATGTGAGCACGCTGCAACAATGGCAGAAGTCACACTATATTCCTTATAAGGCGAGGTAACAGAAGGCAATACAGTCTTTCCTGGTTCTCTTGGGACACTTACTCTTTGAACCTGGGCATCATGCAGCAAGGAAGCCCAAGTAGCCCATGCATGGATAGAAACCAGGACCCCAGGCCAAAAGCCCATCTGAGCTCCTAGTCAACAGCCAGCACCAATGTGCTACCTGTGAGTCATCTGCAGTCCCCAGCTGAGCCACCCAGTTTCATGGAGAAGAGATGAGCTATCCCCACTGAGCCCTGTCCCAGTTGCAGGTACATGAGCAGATAGATGGCTGCCGTTATTTAAAGCCAGTACATTTTTTGGTGGTTTTCTATGCAGCAGTAGGCAATTGGAATACATATTAAGTTGTTGGGGGGGGTGTTCCCCCTTAAAAATGAAGACGATTTTAAGATTGTATTACCTTCACATTGCCATGTTCAATGAGCTGTCGATAATCTCTGGAACCAGGTGCTGAAGTAATATATCCCAGAAATATCACTTGATTAGAGCTACTTTCAGTAGTTTTGAAACAGCAATAGCCTGAAGTTTTCTGTCTAGGTCATCTCTAAGAAAAATGCAAAAACAAATTTTTTGTATTTGCAAAACAATTTTTTAAAACATCTCAGGTACCTAAGTTCCCCAAAAATATCTTCAGTAGAGCACAAACCCAGAGTAATTCCTACTTGGGCAAATGTCTTAATGTTATGGAAATGAACCAGATACAGTGCTTCAATTGAGTAGGTTGACAAACTTTTGACGAAGGACATGATTTTCCCCTACAAATCATTTGGAGTCAAGTTGATTTAAATATATATTTTAAAAACAGCATTTGTTCAACTTTTTATCAGCAGAAATTATGTCAGTGATCTGAGACCTGATAATCAGTATTGCAGCTAAAGACTGATAGAGAATCCTAACATTCACAGAACACTGGCTTATGTAACCTACTCAGCTCCTCAACTGAACACTTTCTAAAAGAAGCTCTCCTGGTCAAATTCTACTAAACAGGATAGTTTATTATTCTAAGCACTGTCAATATATATAACTGAAATAGTTAGGCAGGTTCATCCAGCTTTTGGCAGGTTTACAGTCAGTCTATTTGAAGAAAACTAGGGCCGTCATATTTAATGTGATCCAGCCAGAAAAACTGAGACAAAGTGAACTTAATATAGAGAATCAGTTACCTAGGTGATGAGAAGCCAAACAGCAGTAAGTGAGGCAATCAGAGTTTAGCAACAGTGAGAAGCCAGTATCACCTCTAGAGCAAGAGAAACAAGAGTCTGAAAGCTAGCCTTGGCTGGTGGGAGATGGTGTTCTAGGGGAGGCTGCATGGAAGGAGCTGGGGCCACAGAAGACACTCAGCTGCTGAGAGAAGCACCAGAGAAAGCAGAGAGGATGAGAAACACCCTGGCTTCTCCCCTCCTCCTGCCTTGCAATCTTACTTTATGCCTCCCATTGGCTACACCTACCCAGAAGCCAGAAGGCAACAAACTCTGGAAAATGTGGTTCCCTGCAATGTGTAGCTAAGAGGAAGATGACCCAAGAATGGATCCAAGGGCAAAATAGGCAATAATAGGCATTCACCAAGAAAGATAGCTAATGAATGATTAAGAAAGCAAGCAATGACAAAGGAAGAGAGAGGGACACCCCGAACGCCAAGAGATTGGAGAAACCTCATTAAGGTAGGATCTAAAGACAGGTCTAAGCTCAGATACGTATGTGTGGACAGCTGAGTACTATTAAAAGGTATCTCAAGAAACGGAAGCGTGAAAAGAATGACCATTTGTTTAACATCTTTGATACTGAATTCTCATAACTGAGAGGCAGGCGGCATTTAGCTCTATTTTTAAACAAGATTAAGTAACATGCCTACGGTTATTTTCCATCTCCCCAGATCCATTCTTGGCCCTTCTCTATGCCCTTGGAGTCTGACCCCTGCAGATTTCATCTCCTGGGCTCCCTTGTCTGCTGACTTCCAGTTATGTTTGGCCAACAGGAGGCACCAGCAGGAGAGGAAAAGTTGGAGGAGAGAGAAGTCAGGGCATTTCTTCCGCGGCCCCTCTGGCAGTAGCTACATTGCCCATGCCTGGTGGCCTCTCTTCCCGGTTCCAGATTCCCTCTGGGAACACTATTTCCTCTGCCCTTCCCTAAGGATGGTAATGATTCCACTGTTACTAGTGTCTGAGTGTCTCAGCATCTCTCTTATCTGTTCCTTTGCCTTCCAGCATGTTGGCAAGTAGTCCATTAAGTCTGCAGTGAATTCCGTTCCTTCTGATACATGGAACTAGGATTTAAATCTAGGTATAGAAAAATCCAAAGTCACTGCAACAGAGATAGTGTTTTCATATAAATATATTTTAGCAATATATTATTGGAAAATAATCTATGAATTTGGTCTTATAGTTTTCTTAGGAGATAAATCTTATCCGGTGATAAAAGAAAAATAGAAAATATATGTATGGATATAAGAGAGAGGGAGAGAGAGAATGCATACGTTTCGGTTTTCTACCTGTTTATATTTGATTAGCCCTATAAACATTATCACGGGCTGAAAAAGAGAATTGTATCCGATTTTCAGAGATCAGAAAACTGAAACTCACTGAGGTTATGTTACAGCAGAACCAAAACTAGAACAACGGGTCTTCACACTACAGGTTCTGTGCTCTTTCCCTCTGCACATGTATGCATGTTATAGATAAAAATAAGAAATAGTGATTAACTGGTGGCTCAGTTAATGACTTAAAATTGAATAAAAAGTGATGTGTACCTAAAGACTTCTAAGAACCACTGCTATTTCCTATTTATTGGCTGTAAAGAGATATTTGTGTAGTCAGCGATTTAAAAAATCTTGTTGAATCAGCTAATAACATGCACAAGCATTCTGTAATTTATTCCTGATATTTCATGCTTGTATGCCATAATCACTAGAAAAATAAAATCTCTAAATATTTATTCACAGTAAGAATTTTTTATTTAGTATTGCAGAACAAGGCAAATGAAATATGTAATAATGGTCTCACAAATTATTTGAAGCACGTTCTTTCTCATGTCACTTGTGGGACATAGAGTGTTCTTCAGATACAGCAGGTGCTTGATTTGTGCTTGAATGAATTCTTCTTAAGCTGCCTGACATACTTTACACTTGGAGTTGTCTGGTTTGGTTTGATAATAATGGCCAGCATTAATTGAGCACTTACTATATTTGTATACTTTGCATGAGATAATACATCTCATTTCTCAACATAACCCTATAGAATAGGCAAGATTATTTCTCCCAATTTACAGATGAGAAAACTGAAGGCTCAAGCTAATTAATTAGTAGTGAAGGAAACTCCTTGAATTAGGATTCAAGCCATATTGTCTGATTCCAGGTTTTGGAATTCCATGCTCTTAACCTTTAGACTACACTGCCTCTCTCCCACGAGTTACATCTCCTCAGTAAGTGTCAATTACTGTTGTTATCGCTGATGTAGTCATTATTATTAAATCAAGTAAGATAGCAAGTAAAGGATATGGTGTTCATCAGAGAGCTTTTACAGATGTGGTTAACAGGCAGCTAGACACAGCTATACTTCCTCTTTTCCAGATACATTCTGAGGCTGCCCTTTTAGTCTTCTCTTTCCTTTCAGGTCTATTCCTCATATTGCAGAGGAGGTTGGAGGGAGTTGAAGGAGGTGGGTGGGGGGAAGCAAAGGAAAAAAAGGGAAGGAGTGGATTCAACTGTTTCTTAGGTTTAAACTTTTGCAAACTTTAAACATAAAAGTGCCTATTTAAAAAAAAAACCAATTCAAGTTGCAATTTAAAGTAGAATGAGTTTTGAATGCTTATACTTGCTACATGAAAATTACTGGGGGAAACAGAAGGTATTTCTTCAAACAGCTTTTTAAAGCGAAAATGAACTATCTGTATCATCTGTCTTCCAAACATTCTTCTTATTTCTGAGGCAAGCAAGAGTCTGATTAGCGAATGATTCACAATTAATTACTTTGGATGGTTTTTTATACTATATTATACTCTGACTTATTTTGGAAAATATGCAAGTATACTTTCACAGATCCACATAACACTGTGAGAAAAGTGAAGTAACCAGGAAAATAAAAGTAGCAGACACGTTAGTTTTGTTTAGGTAAAACTTATACTACGACAATGTTTTTTCTAATGTTCTGTATTTCACTTTTAAAGCTCTGTGGCCTCTTGTGTTATTGTGGACAGGACCTGTATGCCCTATTTTATAGCACTTGACATCGGTGTTTATTATTATTACAGTGTGTTTACTATGCTAGAGTATAAATTATTATCTACCTTTATCTTTTTTACAATATTATCTTGGCATTATTCGTGATTATTCAGTACTAAGTCACTGGTTGTGAAAACTATTCTTTAGATAAAACTCATTCTCTATTCCTCATGTCTCCTGTAGAGGGACTTTCTTAGAAAGCTATCTTTGATATCCTCTTCTCTCTCCTCTCCTCCTCTCTTCTCTCTCTCTCCTCTCTCTCTCTCCCCCCCCCCTCCCTGCCCCGCCCTTTACTTTTGGGAAGGACTTTTATAATATTAATTAAGTTTGGAAGAAGTAAGTGGGCAGGCTGTCTCAAATCCTTCTTCTCTCTTCTCCTTGGAAACTTCCCGTTTGCAAACTAGCTATTTTCTGGCTTATCTCTTGACCAAGGCAAGAGCTTAACAGGCAAACTGGGCCCCTGCTGGGTAACCTTGCTGTTTTTGGAGAGCCAGTGCCATGTATTATCAAGGGATGTATTAGCAGTCCATATGGATGCATTAGAATTAAAAGTGGCATTCCGATCTCCCTGTCAGATCCCTCTGCTACCTATTAGTTGACTGTGAAAAACATGAGGGAAAAAAGAATGTCACTTAGTACCTCAAATCCCAACAGCAGTCCCAACTGTAGTAAGCCTGTAGCGAAAGGAAATTTTATTTTTCTGCCATCTAGTTTACCAAATTCCTGGCTGTGTGGCCTTACTGGACAAGTCACCTAACCTCTCTCAGTCTAGTTCTTTATCTGTAAAATGGGCCATACTAGTACTTACTTTCTATAAAATGCAGATTAAAACAATAATGTACTTAGCGCAGCAACGGCTTGGTCACTGCAGCCCTCTACACCGCTAAGGACCGCCTGCCTCTCACATGTTGCTTCAGGTGATTTTTAAAGCAGCAACACAGGGTAAAATACTTGGGGAGAAAAGAAAGAAGTAAGAAAGGTCACTGCACAGAAATCAAAGTAATGAGCTAATAATATTTCTTGGCATTTGTGTACTGTTAGATAAACCAAAGACACCCACTCATGATTCCAAGTGTTGTCACAACAAAATCCACCATTTGTCGGAGACGTTGACAGTCAGCGTTATGGCTGGTGCAATCTCGCCCTCTGGTGACGGAAGAAGGTGATGCTCCGATTTCACAATGGGATATCTTGACAAAACCATAATCCTGCATAGGAATGAAAAGAAACATCATTGTTGGGTCGACAACATCACGCAGACAGGACTAAGCAAATGTGTTAAAAAGGGATGTGTCACACTTCAAGCATCCCATTGAGGGGCATTCAGAGCAATAACGTGGTGGTTGGCTTGTCAGTTCCCTGCATCTCTGCAACTCAGCCTGTCTCACTGTGTCACTAAGCACAGCGCTTTAACTGTTTTAGTAAGTGCTATGGAGACACAAAATACACCAAATTCATTTTACCTGCACTGTCACTCTGATGACATATTTGCATAAACAATTCTAATATTAATCCACACATTTGTGAATGTACGATCTCACCAGCGAAGATACAATGTAACAATTTACAAAATTAAAAACTGTCCAATAACAACTGAAAACACGGTCTCCCTCACTCGTAAGTCAAAGAACTAACTACATATGAAAAGGACGAACAGAGTCCGGCCTCAACCAGCCCCTCCCCCAGCTCTCTCTCTCCGGCCCCCTCCTGCAGGCCCTGCAACAGGGCCGTCTCTACAGTAATGGGCCTAGATCCACAGGTCCAGCATGTCCTGTCCTACTCGGCTCTCCAGGTTACCCACAACTGCCTCCTGGGCGTCACTTGGTGGTCCAGGCCATCTCAAACAGCACAGTCGTGCTGCTTTCCTGGTCATTCCGCCCCATCAGACGGCATCATCTCCTATCAGGTATTCTGGTCAAAACCCTGCATGGCGCCCTTCGATCTTCGCTTCCAGGCCCCTGACATCGAAACCATCTGTAAGTTCTGCCAACTCTGTTCCAAAACCGTTCCTGAATTTGCCCCCTTCTCTCCATCTCCACGGCTCCCGCCGTCCTCTCTCCCCTGCACTGTTCCATCTACCTCGTCATCTGTCTCCCTGCGCCTATTCCAGCCGCCAACAATCTGTTCTTCCACGAATAGCCAGAATCATCTTTTAAAAATATAAGTCAGATCAGATCACTCCTGTCTTAAATCCTCCAATGGCTTCCCATCACAACTGAATGAAACCGAGTCCTCAGCATGGATGATGGAGCTCTCTAACATCAGGTGCCACCTGGCCCTCATTTCTTACCAGCGCCCCATCAGGTACACCAAGCTCGATTCTGCCTCAAGTCTTTACCCTGGCGGTTCCCTCAGCTCTTTCCACAGCTGGGTCTTGGGTCTTTATCACAAAGTTTTCAAGAGACCTTCCTGACATCCTACCTATATGAGCATCCCCTGTTGCCCCTTGCTCACCCAGTACTTTCTCTCTCGGTAGCCTGCTTCTTTTTCTACATAGCACTTAATCACTAGCTCAAATTATCTTATTTACTTCATGTGTACATGTTTATTTTCTGTCTTCACACTAGAATGTAAGCTCCTTGAAGACAGCATTCAGGTCAGACATGCTTACTGTTATAGTCTCAGCACCTACCTCAATGGTTTATAATGGTGAAGAACTGAAAATATCCAGTAACAGGGAAGCCATATGGAACATGCATATCTTCAACATGTCCTCATCCTCTAAGAGGAACCAGTGGAGCACAGTCATATGACTAAGGTTTGACAGTCTCCAAGCCTATGCTGCCTAGTCTTTCAGGACTATGTTCAAAATTAGCATCCAAGGTGCACTCACCCCCAAGTGTGATCCCTTGTGCTTGGACCAAAGTCAGTATAGAAACCCAACCTTCCCCCAGCCACATGGCTAAGTCATTGTTCCCAATGAAAGGCTTGGAAGCATCACTCTCCAAAATCGTTATGAAATCTGCCCCTGTTCAGGAAAAAAAATGCACATGGTGATTCACCAGAGTAATACAAAAACAATTAGCAAACCTTTACTCATATATCAAAACAAAGTAATTCCTGAAGGGTCACAAAAGTGAAGTGGCTCAAATCTGAGCTATAGAGAATTTTCCCATATTTAGAATGTAATTAATACATGGGGCACCTTAAGAAAATGCAGGAAAGGATAAAAACATAGCTTTCTAAATTTTCAAATATTCTTAACATCATTCTCCATATTTCAAGTAAGCTTAATGCCTTCTCAAACATCCGATATATGTTCAAAAACAATAAAGTGTTACGCAATAGTGTTTCATTCTCAGGCAAACACCTTCATGATACTGGCACAGAAGTAAGTATATTGTTTTTTCCAGACCCTGCCTCAGAGGCCTGTACTCAGGACCAAAAGACTGAAGGCCAAGGAAATTTCTCAGCAGCATTAGACTCATACATGCCCTCAGCAATTTCCCAGGAGACATGCATATCATTAGGAATAACCAGAATAGTTCAGCCCTTTATGTATCTTGTTCCACGTGTCCCTGCAGTTGATCTAAGAACCAAATGCCCACATTTTTCAAGGATGTTTCACACAAAGATGAGCTCCACTGGGCACAGAAACTTAAAAATGGCCCCTTAGGCTCTTGAAAGCAATTTGCTTCACAAATGAGCATGCCTCTGAACCGTGCTGCCTTTTAATCCGACAGTTTTCTGGTCCCCAGGAGTGGGTCCCGAAATGATAGGAGCCACCAGCAGCAGCATCTCTAAGAGCAAAGAATCCCCTGTAGATACCCAACAGGAGGCTTTGTTCAGTATCAACTGAATTAATTGCTCTCGAACAAAGACAGATGTGGTTAGAAGCTTAATCCTCCTGCAGTTGCCATTCAGAGTAAAGCCTTTAAAAGAGATTAGTTTATGACCCAGCAAACCTCCTCCTATTACTTATGATCTTGCTCAAAATAAAAGTAACAAGAGCAGTCTCTCAAACCTAAAACTAATTCCAGCAAGACTTACCTGTTTGACTGAGCAGTTGAGCTGACCTTTCTAGACTACACCAGCCTTCATTGTCGTAGCCAAACCTGAAAGGCCAGATGGCGGCAGAGACCTCTGTGGCTGGTGCCTAAGAAATAGTTTGAATGGTAGATCAGGATGCCTGAACAATGACAGTTCCGTGACCCAGTTTTTCCAACTCTTTCCACCAAAATTCGTATTTCAGCAAAGAATTTTCTTAGACGCTTGCCCACATTTACTTCATAAAAATAAAGAGATATTTGCAATATGGCATTCTCATAATCTTCTGTGAACTTCTAGCTTGAGCTTAGAAGTCAGGAAAGCAAACATTTATAATAAGCATTGTTTGTAATAGCAAAAAAAACAACAACAGAAATAATCTGGCTGTTGTTTCAATAGGAAAATAAAAAAATAAATGGTGTCGCAAACACATAACAGACTACTACATAGTCCTAATAAATGAGTTAGGAATACATATTTCCATGTGGGTGAATCTCACAAAGATAATTTTAAGTAAAAAAGTAAGTTGCAAAGTATATATGTCAGATGTCACTTAAAGTTACAGACATGGGGAAAAAACAATATTGTCTAAGGATATGTCATATTTGTAACAATATAAAGAAATGCATGAAAATGATAAAACACCAGATTCAGGAAAGGGTAACCCTTGCACCGAAAAAGAATGAGATCAGACGGATACGTAGAGTTCTTTAACATATTTATAAAGTGATGTGCCAATTCTAATCAGCTTACAAATGGTGTTACTCCCCTACTGTCCTGGCAAGTTCAAGGTTTGGGAGCACAGTCCCCTTTGAAAGTTCCTCTTTTGGTCCATGGGCTCAGTTAGAGAATGCACTGCCTAACCCTAACCATCCATCTCAAACTAATACCTA
Organism: Eonycteris spelaea; assembly: GCA_003508835.1. Classification (NCBI taxonomy): domain Eukaryota; kingdom Metazoa; phylum Chordata; class Mammalia; order Chiroptera; family Pteropodidae; genus Eonycteris; species Eonycteris spelaea. The sequence continues at coordinate 7,237,813 of PUFA01000049.1, read as the reverse complement.
CTGATCTACAACAGGGATCCTGTGGGAAAGTATGGCCGGATAACAATCCACCATCACAACCGGAAAAAAAAACAAAAACAACTTAAAGTGGACCATAAAAATTCAGGTCAGGAGAAGGTGAAGTAGTAACCTCTCTGCATAGGAAGTCACTACTCAACATAAACAGCTTAATGTGCCACCAGCAGTGAGAGTGAGTGGGACATTTTATCTTTATACAAAAAGATTATTCAGTTTTAGTGAATGTCATTAAAGAGAATGGAAACATCAACCAGAGATTTCAAGAAGCGTAATATTTGTCAAGTTCTCACTTTACACATGACTACATTTATAAAATTAACTCTGGATTTCATCATTCCAAAACCTGATATTCCCTCATTCTTCCAATCTTAGCAAATGCTACCTCCCTCTATGCAGTTACTCAAGCCAGAAAATAAGTCGTCCTTGATTCTTCTTTGATAGTATTCCTCTGAATACTGTCTTTCTTCCCTACTAGAATGTAAACTCCATGAAATCAGGCATCTTGTTCAACTTGTTTACCTCTGTGTCCCTGGCACCAAGCAACAGACATTCAATAAACATTTATCAAATGAATGAATGAATGAATTAATTAAAGAAAAGGTATTAAATCCAACTGAATTACTCCTTTTGAAAAGAATCCCTGGCTGGCATTATGTACCTTCTTGTGACTGATATTTTTTGTAGTAATAATGACTAATAAATAAAGAGAAAGAAAGAGGTCATGTAATTAATTATTTACTTAATCGAGAAATATTTACTGAGTTCTCAGGATGTGCCAAGCACTCTGTGAGGTGCTAGGAGTACAAAGATAAACAAGGGGAGCATTGCCTGCATCCTCAGTGCGGCTTTTCATTTAGTATGAAAAATTTGCTTGGTAATACAGATTACTAAAATCCAAAGTTAACCTGTAAAATCTATCTCAGCCAAAACTGTATCTCTAACTGCTTTATGAAACTCATGAAAACTTTTTATCAGAGCAGATAGAAAGTACAACATTGCAATGAGTTATTCTTGCTTCTCCCCACCTTTCTAGAAGGAAAAGAAAGAGACAAGAAAACTTCCACAACCCATCAATACACAAATCACCCGAAATCTCCAAAATCAAGAATTATCTGTAAGATTTTTCTTAAGTCAAAGAACCTCACACTGTTGCCTTCGGCAATATCTACCAGACAGTGCAAAGTAGCCCATCATAAAATAATTCTTTATTTCATGGTTTAGATATGTTAAATCATGGGATGACAAAAATAACTTCATATAACAAAATCATAAGCAGTTTTGCCTCTAGTATATGGGTCTATCCTGTCCCAAGAACCCACCTTCATAAAATAATGCCTCTATGTTATCAGCTGCCAACCTAAGGGTTATAGAGATGGATCCAGGGCCCTGAGGTCATTAGATTTAAGTCTACAGTTCAATCATAATGGTGAACTGCACAAATGTATGCATATAAATATATATTATATATATATATAATTCTCATCAAATTATTTATCATTATTTTTCATTACTTACCCTTTTGCCCAATTTCCTCTCATAGGTTTTATGCCGTAGTCCTAATCCTAATAACCCTACACCAACAAGCAGCCAAAACTAAACGAAAAGAAAGAAAGATAGTTATTTAAAAGAAGTTAAGTTTGCTTAAGAAAATATTTTCATGAAAATTATTAAGCCTATTGACCAAGGATTTTGTGCAAAGGAGAAATGTCTAATTCCCGAGTTCTTTTCATGTGCAGCATGCATGTATAAACCATACTTTAAAACCACGTTTCAAAAACTCTTTCCTAAAAATATTCCAGTGACCATGAGCTTAAAGTAAAAATGAATCATAATATAGACAGGAATAATATACAAAGAAAACTGAAACAAGCAGGAAAAAATACCCTGTAAAATCAAGCCCACAAAATACTTTAGATATTGGAATTTTCATAATAGCATGCTTAACATGTTTAGAAAAATAAAAGAGGGCATTCAATAGTATGACTAAGGCACATAAGACTAACTCAATGATCAGGAAAATTTGTAAAGAAATCATAGACTTCTAAAAATAAAATTATATAATAATTATAATTTAAATTAGAATCTCAATGGACAAGATAAACAGCAGAATAGACAAAGCTTAAACTAGAGAATTAATGCAATGTGACAACTTAAAAACAAAGGTAGAAATATGAAAGAGGTTAATAGACATGGGAAGAGGATAGAAGTCCTACACATCTAACTGGAGTCATAAAGGAAAGAAAAGAAAGAATAAAAAAGAGGCAATATTTACAGTGATAATGTTGAGAATTTCCAGAATTGATAAGACATAGCTCTTAGAATCAGAAAGCCAAAAAGACTCCCAAGCAAGATGAGTGGGGCGCGGGAGGGAGGAGGATCTACATCTAGATAGACAATGGAACTACAGAACACCAAAGCAGAGAAAATCTTAATAGCTGCCAGAGAGAAAAGACAGATTGACTTCAAAGGAGCAAAAACAGCTGACTTCTCATCAGCAAAATTGATAACAGGGGAATATCTTTAATATGCTGAGAAAAAAATAACCAACTACTAAAATAACAAATAGAAATTAAAGGTATAATTTCCAAACCAGAAAAGAAGTAGGGATGAGGGGAAAAAGAACAATTATTGCAAAGAAAGCAAGAAGAGAAACCAGGAAAAAATATACCTAGAGAAAGTAGAAAAGAAAAAGAATAGTAAGATGATACAAATAAATGAGAAGTCACAATAAACGAGAGCAAATTTTGAAGTTAAAAGACTGACACTCTAGAAGAGGAAAAACAATGGAGACAGTAAAAAGACCAGTGGTTGCAAGGAGTTTGGAGGAGGGAGGGAAGGATGAATAAGTGGAGCACAGGGAATGTTTGGGTAGCATTCTGTACAACACTGTAATGGTAGATACATGAGATTATACATTTATCAAACCATATAACAGACAACAAAAAGAGTGCTCTACTGTAAACTATGGACTTTAGTTAATAATATTTACCAATATTGGCTCATCAATTGTAACAAATGTATCACACTAATGCAAGATGTTAATAATGGTGAAAATTGTGGGGGGGAGGTGGAGTCAGGGGGCATATGGGAATTCTATGCTTTCCTCTCAATATTTCTGTAAACCTAAATCTGCTCTAAAAATAAAATCTATTAAAATTTTTAAAAAGACAAATATAATGGCTGCCATAGATAGTGAGGGAGGGATGAACAGGCAAATCACATAAGATTTTTAAGGCGATGAAACTTGATAGTATAATGGCGGATACATGTCATTATGATTTGTCAAAATCCACAGACTGCACAACACCAAGGTGGGCTCTCATGTAAACTGTGAACTTGGGGTGACAGGGATGTGTGTCCGTGTAGGTTCATCAATTGTAATAAATGTACCACTCTGCTGAAGGATGTTGACAGTGGGGGAGGCTGTGTGTATGTGAGGTCAGAGGGTATACGGGAAAGCTCTGTACTTTCTGTTCAGTTTTGCTGTGAATCTAAAATGGCTCTAAAAATAAACTCTTATCTCTAAAAATCACATAACACTGTCTAAACGCTTGTAAAAATAAATGTTTCAAATGCCTTAATTTGATGAATGAATTAAAGAATTATGGTTCTTAAGAATAATAAATAAAAAGACAAAAATTGTCAGGATTAAAAATGAACAAAAACTGCCAGACCTGGTTTTCAAGGGAATAACTAAACATAAAAACCACCAACAAAACTCTAAAATTTTAAAATTTCCCTAAATTTTAATATAATCTCAAATTTTGATGGAACATATATTAGGTCTTTATATAATGGTCTTACTGCTTAGTGACGTTTTTCTTTTAGAATTAATATTGAAATTTTATTTAGCTTTTGTTTTCTATATTTTTACACTATAATATTTTGTCTTATAGTAAAAGTATCAAATCATTGAGGATGAGACAATTTTTACTGTCTTTGTATTCTACATATGTAGAAACATATTCCTACCAATGTAGTTTGTGGAATGTATCATATCCTAATACACTACCAAAAAATGTTTTTAATTATATTTATTTATTAATGGTGAGGTTAGTTAACAAAATCCAATAAGTTTCAGCTGTACACTTTAACAGTAAAGCATACATATATTTATACTGTTGTGTTCACTCCCATAGTTAGATTCTTTCTGTCACCACATATTTGACCCCCTTTACCTCATCTACTCCCCACCCCCCATCCCTACACTCTGGTAACCACTAGTCTATAGTCCATGCCCATGAATCTCTGTTTGTTTTGTCCTGTTCCTTTGTTGCTTTTAGGTTTTTATCCCACATATAAGTGATATCATGTGATTTTCAACTTTTTCTGTCTGGCTTATTTCACTTAGCATTTATCTCGAGGTCCATCCATGTTGTTTGCAAATGGCAGTACTTCATCTCTTCTCATGCCTGAGTAATATTCCATTGTACATATGTAACCACAGCTTCCTTGGCCAATTAATCTATCATTCGGACACTTCAGTTGCTTCCATGCGCTGGCCACCATAAATAATGCTACTATGAACATCGGTGGGCAAATATCTTTTCGATATAAGCTTTCAAGTCCTTGGGATAAATGCCAGTAGAGGGATTGTTGGATCATATGGTAGATCAATTCTTAGTTTTTGAGGAACCTCCATACTATTTTCCATAGTGGGAATTTGAAGTCCCACCAGTAGTGTATGAGGGTTCCTTTTCTCCACATCCTCTCCAACATTTGTTATTACTTGTCCTATTGAGTATAGCTATTCTACCAGGTGAGATGGTATCTCATTGTGGTTTTTGATTTGCATTTCCCTAGTAGCTAGTGATATTGAGTATCTCTTTCCTATGTTCATTGGCCATTTGTATGTCCTCTAGGGAGAAGTGTCTGTTCAGGTCCTCTGCCCATTTTTTTATTAGATTGTTTGGTTTTTTGTGCTTATTGAGTCATATGAGCTCTTTGTATATTTTGGTATATTAGGCCCTTTCGGAGGCATTGCTTACAAATATATTTTCCCATTCGATGGTTGTCTCTTTACTTGTTGATGGTTTTTTTTGCTGAGCAGAAGCTTTTTAGTTTGATGTAGTCCCATTCATTTATTTTTGTTTTACTTCCCTTGCCTGTGAGGTCAAATTCATAAAATCCTCTTTAAGTCCAAGGTCCTTGAGTTTAGTTCCTATTTTTCTTCTATGCATTTTATTGTTTCAGGTCTTATATTTCAGGTCCTTAATCCATTTTGAGTTAATTTTGGTGCGTGGTGATAGACAACAGTCTAGTTTCATTCTTTTGCAGGTGGCTTTCCAGTTTTCCCAGCACCATTTATTGAAAAGGCTTTTCTTTCTCCACTGTATATTTTTGGCGAAAATCATTTGCCCATGTAAATAGGGGTTTACTTCTGGACTCTCGATTCTGTTCCACTGGTCTGTGTACCTATTTTGCTGCCAATTCCATGCCGTTTTGATTACTGTCACTTTGAAGTATAATTTGAAGTCAGGGAGAGTGATGCCTCCAGCCTCGTTCTTTTTTCTCAAGATGCTTTGGCAATTTAGGGTTTTTGTACTTCCATACAAATCTGATGATTTGTTGTTCTATTTCATTAAAAAATGCTGATGGGATTTTGATGGGGGTTGCATTAAATCTGTAGACTGCTTTAGGTAATATGGTCATTTTAACTATGTTGATTCTTCCAATCCAAGAACATGGAATATCTTTCCATTTCTTCGTATCTTCTTCTATCTCTTTTAATTGGGTCTTATAGTTTTCATTATATAGGTCCAAATTTTATACATTCAATAAATATTTTTATTTAATTCAGTCCATTTGAAATGGGTCAGATATTGAATAGTAAACTAATTTCAGGTTTGAGTTTCTAGTTCATCAAAATTCTAAAAGTTAACATATTTAATCTCCTAAAAAAGGGAGAACTAGAAATGGAATAGTCTCAACTGTTAGAAAAAAAGGATTTTGGAAACTGTACCTGTTAAATAATCTTATCTATGTTAGAAGTGAAACAAAACTAATACAGAGTATTTTTAGTTAAAATGACATATCAGATATTTGCTTAAAGTATTTCACCAAAAAAAAAAAAGTAGGAAGATAGCTGTTAACAACATTAGGAAATGTTAATAATTGTTGGAATTGTGGAAGGGTACATGAGGGTTCATTACACTCTTTAATTTCATATATTTGAAAATTTACATTTTTAATAAAAAATTTGTTTTAAAAAAAGCAAAACCATACTTACAAATTTTCATGCATTTTTCACTCTTTCTGAAAAGCACTTTAGGGCTATTTTTGGTTTGAAGAAAGTCAAGGCTTTTCTTAGGACCAAATAGCATATTCAGCCCAATAATTAGCATCACTGTCCCTATTAAAAGAGAAATAAAGAATATATTAGAATATATTACATTTTAATCCAAAAGTCCTTCTAATGATAAACTCCAGCAGCTAAGATTTCAATTAAATGGGCACACCCTGGAAATTCAGTTATTAAGTTATCTCAGCATTTACTCCAATACTACTTGTGATCATTAGAATGAACATAAGAAATAGGTGGAACCCAGATGAGAGATTTCTTTTAATTTCTTGTTTCCTAGTTGCCAGGTTGCTTAGAGTGTACATCGCTAACTGTTGATTATTTAGGGGAGAGTGGAGCACAAGAGAAAGGAGCCTTCTAAATGGCCTTGGGGACTCAAATCTTCTCCACTAAAGAGATCTCTTGTATCAAGTCAAGGAGCACAAAAGAGGCTATGTAGGTTAACACGGCAGTGTTTGTGGGAATACTTCTGGCCTGGGAAGTGGATATTCTGGGCACAGGGTCCTCAGAGGATGCATGCTAGAACTCACACTGTGCCAATAAGGCCAGGAGACAGAATTGAGCTCAATTGGGATGATTACAATGTAGGTTACATGTAAAGTTTACATACGTCTAAGATTGTATATAAGAAGATGGAAACAGAAGTATGATTCTACAATATATAAATTAGGAAATGTCACATAAAAGTTAAGCTTAGATGGAAGGCTAGCCAAAAAAAAAAAAAAAAGTTATGTGCAATTTCCAGGAACTAGCAAAAGAAACCTAGACAATAAATTTATAACTAGCTTCTAATTTAATACAGATTCTTTTCACTTGTATTAAAAGCTACTCTGAACATTACCAATATTTCTAATCATGATAATGCCTTATCGTTATAATGTCACTCTTACTAAAAAAAATTCTTAGTTGAGAAGGAACTCAAAAAGCACATCATTTATAACATTCAAAAGAAATAAACTTATGCTTCGAATGGCTCTTACTTTCATTCGTTTTCTCCACATGGCAGACCCCTAAGCAAGCGGCAGTAAGAAAAAAGCAGGGCATTGGACAGGAAAATATAGCAGGACAGAGTACACAGACCTGAAAGAAACCAGAAGAAATACAAAGTTTGCAAAGCCAAGATTATCACAGAGGAAATGCAGCCAGGGTATTTGCCAGAAATATCAAATTCTCAGTTATTTTAAATATTTCATGTAATTTAAAAATATATCTTCCAAGTCAGCCTGTCCTGACAGACATCTAGCTCATGGAATAGAAAAGTTTATGTGAAACTGTACAGACTAAAGAGTAGTTGGGTGTATACCAACGGCACAGGGGGGATCTGCGAAGGGACTCACGTGGAAGCCTAGAGCTTTGCACAGCTCTCACCCAATTCTGCTTCCATAAGCCTTTGTCTAACTTGGGTATGGTGTTTCCCCTACTGTACTCCAGCACGAGACATTGTGCTTGGGACACAGGAGGTGTGCAATAATTTTTTTTTAATGAATAAATGAACAAATGGAAAAATGAATGTGTGAGCAAACAAGAACAGAATCCTCTACTAACAATTTCTGGCCTCTCATTTTCCAAAGATTTTATCCTAGAAGCATCTGTTGTGTTTTACTTAAACTAAAATGATATGCGATACTTGATTTGTGTATGTCCGGCGTACAGCAGTAATTTCATTATTGCCAAAAGAAAATTTTTAAGTATTATACTAAGGTGGGCTGATGACATTTTAATTTTTGCACAGAAGTTCATAACCACTGAAATGGAAAATACATTTATGATTTGGGAATTTATCATTCACACTAAGATTTATATACACAAAATATATTTTATTGGTAAAAATAGGTAAATAAAAATCAGATAAAATTCGGAACCAAAATAAATCACAATTTCTATATATAATTACATGCCTACCACTGAAGTAGCAATGTGAGCATAATGATCACAACTTTTCCCAACATATCATATAATACAAGTGTTACATAGTACCTCTTTTATACTTTATTATGACTTAAACCTGCTTTTTTACAACTAATTCATTTAAAAGGCCTAAATCCTAGTGAGAGTCCTGAAGAGTATTTTCTAGTAGTTATTACTTTAATCCAGACCTTGCAAATGTACTCACCCAAAAGCACATCAGATCTTTCTCTAGCATAGACACCTCCCGGAACAAATTTAAAAGCTGTGCACCACGCACAGAAAAATGTATCTAGAAGATAAAATATCATAGCAATGGTCATGGTTTTCCCAGGGCTTGTCCCTGAGCTAATAAGATGCCCAAGCACTTGAGGCCACATGGATGCTGTGAAGATGGCAAGTACACAGCCAGAAACAGCGGCTCCCCATGTGGGCAGGTATAGGAGACCTGCAGCCGCAGCCGCTCCTGTTGGTAAGAGAGAAAAAAAGGAATCAGACAGGAAAGTAGTAATACATAGGCTCTTCTATTTTCTAAAAAAAAAAAAAAAAAAAAAAAAAAAAGCAGAGGGGGAAAAATAATAAGCTTATAGAACAACCGAAGTATAGCCATTTATAGCAAGAAGAGACCTCAGGGGCACACTGATCCGATCACCACACTAATGAGAACGTGAGGTCTACAAGGTTAATGTGACTTGCTAATGGTCACACAGAAAGTTACTTGCACAACTGGAGGTGGAATGTGGGTCTAGTAAATCTATTTTAATAGCAGTCCAGCGCTATTTCTTCAGGAATGGTGGGGGAGGGAAGAATGCATTTTTAGGTTATTTGTGTTAAGATCTGAAGAGCAATAAAAACTGAAAAAGTTTGGTACTACCTGTAATACCAAAAACACGTCCACTTAATTTAACCAGCCAGATCCAGGACATTAGAAAACATGTAGACTCCGTGTGATTTCTAGAATGTTTTCATCAAGGAACATTCTAAAAGAATTTCCATCTATTTAAATGCTGCTCCTTGTCCTACAATAAGTAAGTTGACTTTCCCGACCACAGCCCTCAGATGTGGCTGAGACAGTACTGTAGAAGCGATGCTTTAGCAATTCTGCTTTCAGTTCATTCCTTACCCAACAACGTAATAGCTTTGGGAGCTGTGCGATCTGCCTGGTCCACAGCAGGCACTTAGTAAATTTTTGCTAATTTGTTGAGCCTATCCTGAGCAAATCTAACATTTCTCCCAATTCCTGTGAAATTAGCTTTGAGAAAGCACACATGGTCTTACAGCACCCCATTTTTGAGCCATCAATATGTTCCACAGAATATGATATTTGATATTTGATATATGATATTTCCTAGACATTTCTATCAGTGTTGTATCACTGTGTCCCACACTTCAAGGGTGTCTACAGCCCAACTCCTCACTGCCTGGCGCAAGATCTCCAGGAAAAAATGGTGAGGGGAGAAGAAGGTGGATTCAGCCAGCTTCTTAGTGTCCCACGGCTCACATGCATCAGTAAGTTCCACCTGCACCATCACAGGACAATGCCAGGTGACTACCTATTCCTCCTCACTTCAGAAGACTGTAACTCAGATAAACATGAGAGCCAGCTTCCAGAGCCCTCTACAACTGCAGCGTTCAACTCCACAGTGAGACCTTCAAACACTTTAGATCGGACATGGTTATTCTAATAACAGGAAAATTTTTTTCATTGTGAAATAAAACAAATATAATGACTTCACTTTTTAAAAATACAGAACTATACAGAAGCAATTAAGGATCACCTGAGACCAAGATGACTATAGCCAATACTCCAATATATTTCTCCAAAACTTTTTCTATGTCTAGATAGAGGTATTTTTATGTAAATGAAATCATACCACATATTGAGGATTATATTCTGCTTCTCATGTGACATAGAAAGAACATTTCTCATGCTATTAATTTTTTCCCTCAATTTCACGTACACATGCTATTACTCTGGGTACATACACCACAACAGAAGCCACCATGTCCCTATTGTTGGCCACGTACGAGGCTGCTGACACTGTGAGGAACACCTTTCTTTGTCAATTAATCTCTTACTACATCTCTGATTGTTCCTTTAAATAGATTCGTAGAAGTCCAATTACTGGGTCAAGAGGTAAAAACATTTTAAAGTGTCATTACCTGTAGTCAGTTCTTTTCCTGAAAGATTATACCAGTCTTCATTTCCTCCAGAAACCTTGCCAAAAGTCTCACCTTTTGAGCCTGCCAAAATCATTTTTTCTAAAAACTTTTGCCAAATTAATGATGAAAATGGTATCATATTCTGAATTACACTTGCTTGATTATTAGTGAGACTGAATTTTTCCTGTTACTTGCTTACAATGAAAAGAAAAAGGAAAGAAGGGTCTTAAATTTGATATTCTAAAGACATTAGACTTTGGTGCTTCTGGCTTACTACGAAGAATTATCTGGAAGGAAAGAAAACAGCTCTTAAAATTCCCCTTGACTGTTATTGCATTTATTTTAAATTTAGTTTCTATTTTTACATAGGCTGTATATTTTTAAATTCACTAAAATTATATTTTTAAGTAGGCTATAAATACAAAATCTAAAATTTGAAAGGTAGAAAAGAATCCCTCTGACTGTTGTCACTTGCTAGTTCCCCTTAGGAAAGGCAACCAAGGTTCGCATTTTCTGCATCCTTTAAACCTATGTGTAGAAAGAAAAAAATATGTATGCACATTTTTTTATACACCAGTGGTGAAATATGACACACACTCTCCTCTCACTTTGCCTTTTTCACTTAATCATATACTTTAACTACTTATTGTTTGAGACTGAGTCCTTCCAAATAATTTCCTCCAAATCTGTACACCATCTAAGACATTGAACAGAATTAATGGTAATTGAACATCCCAATAACATTTATGTCTAATATATTCATTTTCAATAGATTGGATTTTTCATATAGTAAAACTTTAGGTATACTTTATGGTGCTCTGGGGTCCTCTATATGTGTTGAGTACATCTATGTCCTTTTTAAAACAGAACTTTGATTTTACTAATTGCCATCGAGATTTCAGTTCTCTGCATTTATGAAATTCTGTTGGTTGTTTCCATAATTAATTTCATACTGAGACCCAGTTGGGATTTCAAACTTTAACTGTACAATGGAAAAAATAAGATTTCTATTTCTACACTCTGCTTTATGATGTGGCTTCCAGGGATGAATCACATGAAAAGTGGGCACCGTCCCTAGATAATTAAGTGTGAGCTCCAGTTATTTCAGATGAGCAGGCGATCAGAGAAGGAGATGACGCTCATGAATTATGGCCCTGCTATCCTATCTGCTGCAAATAGCTTATGAGGTGCCTTAAATCTCCTTGCCCCTGGAGTCTTTTAAACCACTATGTAATACTCTAGAGGGACCGCAAAACTAGATTAGTTTGACTCTCAAGGGTATGACCTTATATCTAGGGAAATAAGTATAAGCATAACACTACGTTCACAGCTTTTTTGTTCTTTAACTAAGTTAATGTGTCTGTGAACCTGTTTTCCTGTGTTTGAAATGAAGCTGCTAATTACTTGCCCAATAAGCATCTTGCTTATATTCCATGAGAAAAGACAATATCAATATTGAAGGAACTTTCGATGTATTTCATGTTCCTTTTCCCAATTGCATGCAGATGAAGAAGCTATATGCTCATTGCAAACTCAGGATTAACAAAGTTATCCAGCTCTTTTCTTGAGGCATTTCATGAGGCACCTCGCTGATGAGAAGAAAGGTTACTCCAATATTCATACAAACTTCCACAGACCCCAAAGGGGACGCCTACCAGAAAGTACACAAGCAAGGAAAAACAGCTCAACCAGCTGCAGCTGCTCACACAGCTCCAGGGGTAAAACTGGGCCGACCTCATTCCTGAACGACCTTTTGGAATCACACATACGTCTCCCGCAAGGGTGATGGTCCTTAAGGTGCACAGAAACTTACTTGTGTTATTCAACCAGCGTTACCGATACACGGTCTCACAGACCCGCACAGAGCATCTAGTGCGGCACTCCGGCTCACCTGCTTAATTGACATGTATAAGGGTATCTCTCCTCACGGAAAGCAAATAGAGTATTCGCTCTGTCACACAGTGGGGGATTTTTTTTTTATTTAACACTGAAACATCTCTGCCTTTTAAGAGGAAGAAGAGGGACAGAATTTAGCCATAGGAAACTAAATAGATTGCTCCTGAAGTATGACAGCCTTCAGGAATATTCTGTGATCCTCAAGGGTGTGACTGGGAGAAGATGGTCCAAAGCTGTGTAGAAGCGTGAGGAGCTAAACTGTTACACGTACGAGAGAAAGAGAACGTGAACTTCATCATGGAGCCCCAAAGGAGGACATTCCTGAAAACCAGAGAGCGAGGACTCCTGGGGAGGGGAGGAGGTCTGGCAACGTGGCAACATGCAACCTCCATCTCCTCAGACCTCCAGTAACTCTGCAGGCACCTGACACACGTGCCTTGTAAAGTCGTTTGGGAGATGCGGGAGATGATGTCAGCATGGTCAGGGCAGAATCGGACAGCTGTAGGAGGAAAGGGGAGATGAAATAGGGGAAGGCAGAAATCTGGGCCAGCTGTCACTGGTAATCATGGTGACATCTGCGTCACAGTGGCTGCAGCTTGTCATAACAGCCCACTCGGCAAGCGCACAGACGTGTATGGCTGCTGTGGTCTTCTGCTTCCACTCTAGGTGTGCATGCTTGCAAGAAACTTGGACAGCCAAGCTGAATGAGTGGCATATCTGCAGGTAAACTCCACATACCTGTAACCCACCAGATTAAACTAGTGCCCGGAAACCATGAACAAGTTGAAAGCGTCAATCCGCTCGCCAAACCCAGCAGAACTGCACCTCTGTAAAACAAAGGCATGCCATAAGACATCTGACATTAATCGTGTTTCACTGTCCCATATACAAGAGAGAAAAATACCTCTAGGTGCACCCAAGAGATAACATGCGTGTGAAACAACCAATGAGAGGATGAGAGGCCACCGGGAACCAATGTTGTGTCCGTGCAGAACAGGTAACACCATTCTGGCTTGGAATGAATGACATCTGCAGTCTCTCCCGCTTAGTGTCAGCAGGGAAATTGGGTTTTCTCAGACTATTAAATTATAGTCACACAGGCCATGGAAAACGTCATTGGGAATAGTTTCTATTTAGTTTGCTTCTTTCCTTTCTCTACCTCAATACTGCTTTTATCTACAGGCTCTGCTTTCCTGGCACCTGTGTCAGTTTGATAAGTAACTGAGAGTTGTGTTTTTAAAACAACCACACACTATTTCATTCTTTCGCTACTTTGATAAAAACTTGTAGGAGGAAGAAAAAAAGAATTTAACTAAATTCTAGGGGGAAATTCAGCAACCACAGTAGCTAGGACATGTTACTCACTTAAGCTGTACTAGAAATTAAGCTAAAAAATATAATACTTATTACATAGCAGGCAAGTTTTTTAAAAATGTTTACATGTAGTATTAGCTCATTTAATATTCACAAATCTGTAAGGTAAATACTATTATTATCCCCATTTTTCAGGCAAGACACTGGGAGAAAGAGAACCTGAACCTGCCTGAGGTCAGACACAGTTGCATGTGTAGGACCAAGAATCCCAAAAAAGGCCTTCGGGCTCTGGAGTGAGGCTCCCGCTGCCCTCCTAAGGTTAAGCATCATCCTGAATCCACAGAAGTCCAGACGTGACAAAGGGCTATGGAGGGTACTGTTGATCTTTTTCTATCTCCAATTCATCAACAAATGTTTACGAGGACCTACTTTGTGCCAGGCTCCATTCTAGGATTTGGGACACATCCATGAACAAAGACCTCTTTCCTCCACAGGACTCAAGCTCCAGTTGGGGAGGAGGACAAACAATAAACACAATTAACAAGCAATGCAGGATATTAGAAGGTGGAAAGCGCTACAAAAGAGAAAGAGTAACGGTTTGGAGTGCTGCGGGGGTCGGGAGGGAGCTGATGGGAAACTGGAACACCGTCCTGCCCCCTCATCCCCACGGGTCTGCGGCCTGCACCAACCCTTTGGTTTCCCAGCCCTCTTCAGCACCCCTGAGCCTCTCTCTCACCTCCTTCTCCCATCTCTCACCTCTTTATCCCATCAAAACTGATCCATGACCCATTCCTTTAAGTAGAACCTAGTGTATTTCAGAAAGTAATTCCTACTATGATGGTCAAGGGTGATGATGGCCTAATGCAGTATTTCTCAAACAGGGGTTCTGAGAAATACCAGTTTTATGAGATGGTAATAGGTGTTGGAAAAAAGGAATTCCATGTCCCAGTAAGTTTAAGAAACCCCCAAGAGTCTCTAATATGCTAATTGTGAACCACAAAGAAAGGAATATGAAATGCAGTATTTCCTAAGTCTATTCTACCTAGAAGATGTTTTTTCAGAGTACTTATTAACATCTCAACAAACAAGCGTTCCACAGAAAACAGTCTGGGAATGCTGGTCTCGTGAGTTGGATCTCTATCTTCAAGTCTCACTCCAATTTACAGAATTATAAAAATGTCGGAGAAGGAAACTCTCACTTTACAGTGAGAAAGCAAGGCCAGGAATGTAATGTCACTAGCTTAAACTTAGACAGTGAGTTGCTGGTGGCCAGTCGGGACTCAGCCATCAAGTGTGCCCTTGGGTTCCCGGTCTAGTCCTCCTTTTGCTCGCCCATACCATTCATGCTGGTTTTCACAGGGAACTTTGGAAAGGAAGCTTTAACACATGAGAATAAACGTCTTCCCTTCCACTCTCTTCCCCTGTGCCTTTCTTCCTTTTCGCCCTTCCTCCCACATATACTAGAGCATCTAGATCAAAAAGATAAAGACTCCTAATAATATATATATAATTCCTAGCTCAGTGGCTGACACAGGGTAAGACATAAATATTAGTTCATTTTTTCATTCCCTGCCCTCAAGGAGCATGGTGTCTAGAAAGGAAGAAAGACATCAAATAACTAATATTTTTTAAAATTGTAATACAGAATAACAAGCGATATAAGGGGAGGGGTGGAGATTAAAGGTAGTATGCGGCAGAAAGGAATCCTGGCGATAAACAGAGGAGACTTCACAGAGCAGATGCTTGAGGTGGGCTGTGAAGGGTGAGTAAGAGCTTGCCAGGGTGTCCAGGCAGAGAAGCAGGCCAGGTATATGCAGATGGGGGACTGGAATAGTCTGGCACTTCTAAGGAACTGAAAATGATTTCGGCCCAGGTGAAGCACAGGGATAAGGTAGGGCTCACTTATAAAAGTAAGGGAGGGGCGTGTGCAGATCCTGTCTCGTGTGACCTGATATGAGAGGGAGAAAAACAAGTTTTAAGCAAAGGAGTGACAGAGTCAGATTTGCATTTTAGAGTTCACTCTGGGGCAGTGTGGTGAAGGCCACACTGGAAAGAGAGCATCCGTAGACAGTACCAATCGCCCAGAAAGATGGTGATAACCCACTAAGCAGATATGGCTGGACACAGGAAGAAAGGGACAGAGTCTTTAAGAGAAGTACTAAAACTGAGACTACAGGTAAGGCCCAGTTAGATGCAGAAAATGAGGCAGACTCAGAATTCCAGGATGACTGCTGTTTTCTGGCGAGGATGATGGGGTGGAGAGGCAGAGTGAACCAAGCATGGAGGAGGAAGAGCATGTTTGGAGACTGGGAACTCCTGAGTTGAGACAGAGACATGCTGAGTTTGAGACACCTGTGGAATCGGTCCAGCTCTCTGCTGGGAGCAGGTCCAGCAGGCAGCTGCATGTTCCAAATGTGGGAATTTCAGCCTGATAAGAGAAAACAGATATCAGAGGCAGATGTTTTAAGGATTTCTCCGATCTTTTAACACGTAAGGCTGGACCTAGGCATGGAAGGAAACAGGTGTCAGGAAGAGCTGAGCAAGGATTAATGAGGACCAAGCACACGGACCAATACTGAAACTCAAGGCCGCTAACTCCTCAGGTGCCCGTGGTTGGTGCAGGTCCCAAAGTGCCAGAGGATGCAGAGCTCTCCCTGGCTTCCCTCACTTACCAAGATCATGAACTGTGCCCGAGCTGCCAACCTGGTCCCTCATCAGGGCCCTCTGGTCTTGTCCTTCCAAATGCCCCCAACTGTAATAGGGTGGGCATAGAGGGTCCTGGAGAAAGTGGCCAGGCAACACTGTGCCTTCCTTCCATGAGGATGGTCTTCTCTGTGAACATTCCTCAGAGTCTCTGAGTGCCCATGTAGGAGCTCCCAGAACCTCCTACTTAGCTATGCACAATCCTCCATCCTCCCTCAGCTACTCTGCAGTAATCCTTCAGCACTGGGCAAATACTTTCCTGGATCCTTACCTCCAGAGTAGACATAAATTTCATGACACATTTCTGTATCTACAGTAAACCAAATAGGAAACATCTGGCTGGCACAGGTCTAGCTGCTCAACAGACAAGGCGTTTCTCCTTCAGCCATAACAGCCAATCTATTGCCTCCAAACCAAACTCACCCAAATGGGTTAGGATCTGGTCCTGGATTGGGATGCCCACTCACTGCCCATCTGGAAACCAGAGACCTCTCCAAAAATCCAGTGGGTGAGGAACACGAGACTGCCAAAGGCAGCCCCTGCCACAACCAATGTGGTCTACAGGCGATCCCCGTGGCTGCCTCCCTGCTCTTTCTTCCCTCAGGTTTACTGCAGTCACCATCTAGAATGGAAAATGGAAAAGGGACAATTACATAGGAATTTACCCTCTATATGTAACAGACTTTTAGCAAGTAAAAGATGGCACTTGGCTTCAAGGAGCTTACTTTAGAAGGGATGATGAGACATGCAATTACAATGCAAAGCAGAATCTGCTGAGAGCTAGTCAGTGGAGAGACAGGCTAGATCAGGAATGGTTTAGGGAGAACAAAGCATTTTGGAATTTGACAAGTGAAAATGCAGAAAGCTATTTACTTCATGTGAAGTTAACAATAGGGGCAAAACTATATGTAGGAAAAGTGAATGGAATGTCCAGGAACAAATGCAGTCCAGCCTGAGTGGAACATTTCCGGTACACCAGGCTGCCTCCCATCTAACACTCTGTACGAGTAATAACAGTGCATTGACTGAGCAGTTACTGAGTGCCAAGCTGTGTTTTGGGCCCTTTGTATAGACTCTTAATCTTCACAATAACTTTACTATGTATGCTTTATTAGTAATCCCATTTTACAGATTAGAAAACTGAAGTCCAGAGAGAACAGATGACCTGTCCAAGATCATACAGCTAGTGAAGAGAAACTGGGATCAGAGCTCAGGCTGTCTACCTCTAGCACCTGTGTCCTTAACTTTACTACGTCCAGGACTGTTTAACCAAGGGTCTCAACTCATTGCATAACTCACTTACTATACAAAAATGTAACTGGAGAAAATGCTGGCAGAGAATTTCTTTGTAGGAACAGAAAGCAAGTTGGGCAGATGTTTTATAGCACTGTGAAGCCCTCTGCAAGTTAAAAGGAATCCTGAGGGTCTAGCTATGGGGCTGGCAGCCAGATTTCACAAAGAGAAATCCATTCTGCTAATAAAGAAGCCAGAGGAAGAAGGAGCAGAGTTGAAAGCTGTGGGGATGGGGGAGAGGGCGGTGAAGACAGAGGGGAGGTCAAGGCCTATAGGCCAAGCTGACATTCTTTGGACAAGAGATACCTAAGCTGAATTTGCTGAAATACTCTGTGTATTATGGTGGGTGACCCTGCCTCCAGCTCCAGGACCAACAAATCTTTAATAAAACTAAAAAAAAAAAAAAAATGCCTGGCATGATCAGATATCCTGGAGAAGCTGGTGAGGAATCTGGAGTTTTGTAAATGGGAACACAGGGGTAAAAAAGAAGGCACCAAAAACTGGGTCACATAAATTTAAAACAGAGGCAAGAAAGAAGACAACACAAGTCAAGAAATGTAAAGGACACCTTGAAGTTCAGATCCTTATCAGGTGTACTTGTGAAATGTGCTGTCTGAGTTTCCACCTTTAAATGTTTGTTTTTACAAACTATAAAACATATATTAGGGCTCTCGACCGAGATATGAATATTCTATTAATAGTAATGTCACTTGACCAATTTACTTGCATGATGTTGTAACCGCACAGAAACTTTATTTCTTTAATATAGTCTTTTCCTCTGATTCAAGCTGGTTTTGCCCAGATGATGGCATTGTGAGTCACTTGCTTCCCATCCCCCATCCTCTGTATGCCTGCTCCTTTAATCATTAAGTCTCAGGACATAAGCTTAACTGAGCCTCTGGTCTGTAATCAAGAGGACAATAGATTTTAGTTGGACTTTAGATTAAGAACAACATCTTGACTTCAGATGTGCATCAGCCCCAGTCCCATCCCAGGCAGAATAACCACCTCACTGGCAGAACCAGACAAGATGGCGCCATGATTGATTCCAGAACTGGTCACAATGATCAATTATCTCATTCCCTTTCAATCGTCCAGTCAGTAGCACCCAGGACCCCAACTCCCTTCATTTCCATGACTACTGATTTTCCATATATAATCTGCACTCCCAAAATACCCGGGGAGCCAGGCTTTGAGCAGTAGCTTGCCTGTGTCACTGGGACATGCAACTCTCTAACAAACCTTACTTTTTTTGCTACACAACCTGCACGTATCGCTTCATTGGCTTAGACGCGTGCAGACAGACGGACCCTTTTCTGTCCCGATAACAATGTTCCCCTATTCTCACTACCCCCAACTCATGCCAAATTAGGCCAAAGGAGGCTTATAGAAGCACTTTGTTCACAGTGAGCCAAAACCCTGTAAAGTTCCATGAACCAGTGGGATTTCTCCCTGTATTTACAAAAGAACTGTGACTCACTGGGAGTTACACAAAAGTCAGGAGAGAATTAATTAGAATCTAGTAACACTTCTCCCTTCCTGTCAGAGGGGTCTTGAGTCTAAGTTGGGTATGTGACTGTCTGGTTGAGAGTCAGCTCCAGAGAGGTACTGGTGGTTTGAAAGGTGGTGTGAATATGCAAGATTTTCTTTCTTTTCAAATTTCAGATTTGGAGTTTAAATATCTTCAGACTCCTGAAAAATTTCTGAAAAACAAACCCAGGTAGTTCCCACAGCCCTAACACCATTTTCTATAGTGCGATATACTGGGGTCAGTATGGGGGACAAAAGAGTAAAGGACCTCATCTTGGAAAGTTATGTCCAGAGGGAAAGAAAAGAAAGACAGGGTTGAAAGCCAGCTGAGAGCAGGAGGCCTACTCTACTATCCCACTCCAAAATGACAGAAGCCAGAGATAACTTTATTTTCACCCTCTGTACTAGCAAGGAAAAGGTGTCTTCTGCTTAGATAATAGTACACTGACTGGGCGTTACTATTTCAGAGAGAGAAAAAGTTGAAATAAAGAAACAGTGTAACAGAACTATTTTTTACCTTTCAAAGATATGTTCCATTCAGACAAGAAAGGTAAACTATGCAAGAGAGAAAATATGCCTAAATAAATTGGGCATTGCTTACCTGCAGAAATGCGATCAAGTGTGGCTATGACGCTCAATGTCAGTATCACTCTGTTGGACATCTGATAACTCCAGATGGGGTTTAGTGAAGTGTACCATATGCGGAGAACAACAAGAAGAATCTGTCCTAAAATGAATCCCCAGATTCTGAGGTACCTATAAGTGCACAAGTATTTTTAATGATTTTCAATGTGGTTTCAGTGAACATGTCCATCACGAATTTCACAGTTTTATAGAATGAGTGTATGAAATAGTCTGGTTGGTAATTTGTAGTAATATACATGACTTAGCCTTGGTATAGCCCATTACCTAGGCAACTTGTTAATTCCTCCATTCTCAAAACATTGTTAGGACTGATGGCAAGTATGCATGTCCTCATTTTGTGAAAAAAGAAAAAAAGAAGACTTCCACGCAGCCAGATGGAAGGTAAATACTATAACCTGGAACTCTTGGTCCCGGCTCCCCCTTTGGTAACTGATCACTACACTTATTTGCTTATAGGTGCGTAAGATACAAATCATACCTTTGCAAACCACTTCCTGTCCACCATGTCACGGCTTGCACTATCAGCGAGGAAGACACACCAAGTGCAAGGACCATGACCCGAAGTTTGGCATTTGGAGCCTGGAAGGAGGCTATGCTGCCTACAAAGAAATTAAAGAGAGCTAAACATATCTGGCAATCATGCATTGGTACTCGATGGTCTGAATTTGATAACTGTTGTGTCTGATGCCATCTATTTACTCAGGAAGATACAGTTAATACATAATTCTGTGTATACATATCTTTTCTTAATTTTATTGAGATATCATTCATACCATAAAATTCACCATGTTAAAGTGAGTTTTGTGGTTTTTAATATATTCACAAAGTTGTGTTACTATTACCACTATATAATTCCAGAATATTTTCATCAGCCCAAGAAGAAACCCATACCTGTTAACATCACTCTTTTTCCTCCTCCTCACCCCCAGTCCCTGGCAATCACCTGTCTATTTCCTGTCTGTATGTATTTTTTCTATTCCAGGGCATTTCAAATAAACAGAATCATGCAATATGTAGCCTTCTGTGACTGCCTTCTTTCACTTAGCATGGTTTTAAGTTTCATCCATGTTGTAGCATGTATCAGTATGTCATGCTCCTTTATAGATGAATAATATTCCATTGCTTGCATATATTGCATTTTGTTCATCCGTTCATCAGCTGATGGGCATTTGGGTTGTTTCCACTTTTTGGCCATTATGAATAATGCTGCTATGAACATTTTGTACAAGGTCTCATGTGACCATATATTTTCATTTTCTTGGGTATATCCAAGGAGTGGCATTGTTGGGTCATACGAATAACTCTAATATTTTGATGAACTGCCTAACTGTTTTCCAAAGCAGCTGCCACCATCTTAGAGTCCCACCAGCAACATATAAGGGTTCCACATCCTTGCCAACACTTGTTATTGTCTGTCTTTTTTATTATAACCATACTAGTGGGTCAAAATCTTTAAGGTCAAAAATAACCCAAATCAATAGTAATGTGAACTAGTTTAATAGTTAACTGCATAGTAATAACCTAAAATGTCTGAGGTGCCAGAGGTAAGATAGCATGCAACACCCAGCTCTTTTTTGTAGTTATGTAAGAATACTTTAGGACTCTTTAAAAACAAAGTTGTTTATTTCCTTAAGAAGCATCTGAAGGGAGTTTTAAGACATATCACGTCTTACTTCAGCAAAGCTCAATGACTACCTGGAAGAGTATCTGGCAGAAACTAGCCTCTTCATCTTTAACTCCGAGTCACTACTCCACTTTCTCAAATATAATTCCACCTCTACTCAAGGTGCTGGGTTTCTTGGAGGAAGTTAAAGGGAAAACAACAGGAAGCATCCCAAATACTGTACTTAATATCACCCCAAACTTATAAATATCAACCCCTTATAGCCAACGGAAATTCCTGGGCTTAAATAATAAAAAACTGTCCCAGTAACTGCTCAGACGGTGGCTTTGTAGAAAAGGCAGCATGGAGCAAAGGTAGCAAAAAAATGCCAGTGATAAGATCACTCCTATAAAAGCCAACCAGGGAGTGTGATGAGAAAATGAGACTTGCAATACTCAGGCCATAGTAATTCACAGAAGGATACTATAAACTAACAGCAGTTGAACTCAATTACCACATACTCAATTCAGGGTAGAAAGCTTCATTTCTATTATTTCTGGAACAGAAAATTGCACAGTCATTTGATGTGTCTTTCCATTCCCATGGCACCATCTTTGTAAAGGATGTATTTTTCAGGGGCCTTTACCACTTTCTTTCTGAGTCCAAGCTCTTTAAACACCAGAATTCTACACCTTGATGGGCAGCCCTAGCACACAGCACACTGTGCTCTGCCTTCTTCAGGGTCTGACGCACAAAAAAGCAGAAGACAATTTCCTAGTGATTACTGTAAGTGTTTCTGAAAAAAAGTCAACCGACTGTTTTTAGACAGAAGAAATACACAGCATGGTTCGTACACAAATGCCACTGGGAAAACTCAGAGAAACCAACTGTGTTCTAGCAGAAGGGCAAGACACTAGAGTTTTCAGCTACAGATTCAACCAGACTCTGATGCTTTTGTATTTTAAACCTTTTCTCCATGACCTCACCGTCTTACTTTTTCCTACTATTTTTTCGCCAGTCTCTCAATATTTACTAATATCAATAATCTCAATTCTTTGTGATAGTAAATGTATATTTAAATTTTTTAATTGCTATTTTTTGGCAATGTAACATACTCAAATTCAGAATTCAAAAAGTACAAAAAGGATACAGAGCAAAGTTTCTCTTTCATACCTGTCTCTACGTACCTTATTTTTCACCCTGGAAAAAACTAAAATGTTATCAGGTTTTTTTTTTTTTTGAATTTTTCTAGAGCTATTTCATGCATGTGCAATGAAATACTAAATATAGTTTCATCTAACCTTTTTTACACAAATGTTAGTATTCTGCATACACCACTTAGTGCTTCCTTTTTTTCACTTACTATATTTTGAAGAACATTTCATTACATAAATAATGTTCTTATTCTTTTTTTTTACAGCTTCATAGTATTCTATAGTATTCCAAGTTTCATAACCATAATTTATGTAATTTATCCCGTATAGATAACATGTAGGTTATTTCCAATCTGCTGTTAAAATATTGCTGTGATGATTAAATAACCTTGTATTTTTGTCGCTTTACACATATGTGAGTATAACTGTAAGATATATTCCTAGAAGTGGAATTGCTGTGTGCGTACGTATTTGCAATTTTGATAAATGATCCTCTGCAGAGCGTGTCTCAATGTCCATCCCCACCAGCCACAGATGAGTGCCTGCTTTCCTCCCCCACAACACAGTGTTATTAGACTTTATTCTTTGCCAATCAAGTATATAAACTATATATAAATATATGTATGAGTATAATTTGTGGTCTACACATTTTAGAATATTTTTAAGAACCAATTATATTCCCTTTCCAGTAAATTGATGGTCACTTTGGCTCCCTTTTCTAGTGAGTTGTTGGTCCTTTTTTATTATTAATTTGTTAAAACTCCATATACTACGGAAATTAACCCTTTGACTAAAGAGTTGCAAATATGTTACTAGTTTGTTGTTGTTGCCTTGCATACTATGGTTTTAGTCATGCATAGTTTTCATATTTTTGCATTTTAATTTAATAATTTGAATGGCTTCTGAGCTTTGTGTCATATTTGGAAAAAAGAATACAATATGTCCAAGAGTTGACCCGTTTAACAAGGTATCGTTCCCCTCCTCATTTCAGTAATTTTTAGGCTTTTCCAATCTTACAGAAAAGTTAAAAAGGTAAAATACATTGTTTTTTGATCTAGTCTACCAATTATACTAGAACCTTTCTACGGTAGTAGTAAGAGAAAGATAAATCTTTTTTTTATTCAATCATTTAGCATTTAAAGAACAGTCTACATATTTTTCTACTTGATTTTTAACCAAAACAACTCTCAAAGAAATATTTTAAAATCTTACCAACAGTAATTATCCGTAGCAGGGTTAGCATCCACTTCTTGTTAACCAATTTCCAGAAAGGAGTAATTGTTAGGAATACTGGAGAAAGAAACGCTATGCCAAAACCTTCGAGCCCAGTGAGTTCTAGTGTTTGCAGAGGAAAGTAATAAATCATCGGGGCCAGGCCATGACAGAGAGACCAAGAAACGTATCCTAGGAAAACATTTTCCGGAGAAAGACAAAGTGTAACTTTTTCATGGTTTCAAACAGTAACCCTGCTCTTGCTCCTGCTCCTGCTCCTGCTCCTGCTCCAGCTAGTTGCCCCCGCATCCCCACCCCGCTACAGCTCTGGCCTTAACTGGTTTCCAGGAAGAGAATTCCTCCCCTTCGACAGTCAGGCTGTCTGTGTGAGTCCCTGGGCATCCTCGTTTTTCATGCATAGTTTTCATATTTAACTTTGTTCACATCCCTTTATTAAAGCCACTTCATTTAGACTATTCACGTTGAATTTGTTTTCCTATCAGGAATTTGATAACATTTCCTCACCTACGTGGACCCATCTAGAATGAGAAATGTGAAAATGACAAGAGCAACAAGCAGCAGGACTTCCTCCTCCCACTCCAGACTACATTCAAAGACATGCTGGTTAGGCAACAATCATTTTCTTGAAAGCAGACTATTTTCAACCCAACCCTCAGGAGACAGTTCTCCGTCGTGGAATATCCAGATGTGAAGTCACCTCTCCCAGCTACTGATTGTGTTATCTTCTACGATAGTGACAATTAATTCTAATGGGCACCTCCCCTGTGCCAGGCTCTGTGCCAAGGACTTAACACGGATCATCTCTCCTATTTCTCACACGACCCATGTCCTAGGAGGTTGACATTATTTCTACTCCCCTCTTACAAATGCAAAAGCAAATAATAGGAATGAAAGCCTTCTGAGACTCAGAAAGTTAATTGTCTAAGGTCACAAAACTAGCAAAAGCAGAGTGACCTTACACCCACGCGGTCCAGCTCCAAATACAGCTTCTAATCACAAAGGGTACTAACTTTCTCCCAAGTTACTTCCCAGCCTCCCTTTATCAGCAAAATAGCACTTTTACCACCTCACAGAGTTGTTAGGGTGGAATGAGATCAAGTACAAGGAATACTTAGCACCCTAGCTAGCTCTAAGTGTAAGTCTCATAAGTACATCGCCGTACTTATGAGATACAGACTGAACCAGAAAAAATAGGACCTCTGAGATTACCAGCTCCCAGAAAATCAAGTTCCCAGGAAGGCGCCCCTCCCAGGCCAGAGAAATGCTTGTTTCATAATGAACAGCGAGATTCCAGCCATCTCCCAAACGTCTGTCTGAGAATTCTGATTTTAATCATACAACTCTGGCAGAATTACACCACCAATGATTGTTCTTGGGACTTTTTGCAAAGCTAAGTGAACACACTGAACTCAAGTTCGATGCTTTTCGCCAATGCCCAAATGTGCAGGCACCACCAGGGCCCACTCACGCCGGGCCAACACCAGCAGCAGCTACTGCCCTGTGTACTCACCTACAGCCTCCCGGGACAACGGGTGCCCCTTTCCTCCCGAAAGTTAAGGCTCGGTACAGAATTGTATTAAGTTAAACATAAAGGACACAGGTAGAGGTCTCGGGGGAGGTACCAGACCTATGGGTTCGAGGCCGACACGAGTGAAACTCGCGCGCCTTGGGAGCAATCCCAGGGTGGCGTGGGAATTAGGGAGGCGTCCTCCTCCTCAGGCGCCTCGCCGAACCTCAGCTTCGGAAACTCTACCTAGGTCTTTTTTTTCTTGCTTTCTCCCCCACCCCCTACGGTAGCAAAAGTTCCCAAGGGAAGATAAGCGGCTCTGGGCACGAAGCGCGCTTTCTGCTTCACGGAGCTCAGCCTATCCGCCGAGCGCCGCAGCTCCGGGCAGGGCCGGGGAGACGGGCACGGACCGCGAGGCGAGGGCATCCTCGGCTTACCCAGGAGGGTCTCCAAGAGGATTTCTCTCCACAGAGAGCGCATGGCCGCAGCGTGGGGCGGCGCTTTCTAGGAAAGAAAGCAGCGCTCGGTTCACACCCTGCGCCCCCGCCAGCAGCCGTGTCCTCGCGAGCCTGAATCTGGGTCCCACGTCCCGCGCCGAGTCGGCCGCCTCCCGCCCGCTTGCGTGCCGAGCCCAGGTGTGGGTGGGGCCGCGGCCCGCCCGCGGGGGCGGACGCCGCCCGTGCGCGCTCCGCCGCCGCCACCGCGGGCGCCCGGCGTCTCTGCGCCGCCTGCGCTGCGCTGCGGCAGCCCGCGCCCGCCGCCCGCGCCACAGCGACGGCACCCTGCCAGGGTACGCGTCTGCACCCTGCCAGGGTACGCGTCCCGCGCAGGGACCCGGCGACCTAGGGACCCCGTCGTCGGGCAACAACTAGGAGGGCGACCGGCCCGCTCGCAGAGCGGCCCCGCGATGGAGCGCTGCCGGCGTACAGGAAGGCAGGAGCAAGCGCAGCTTTGGACCCGTGGTGTCCGGGTTTAAGCGAGGCCCACAGCGGTACGTCGGCAGCGGAAGGCAGAGGGGAAGGTTGGAGACTCAAATGGGGCACCCTGTAGGATGGGCCCTTGGCTTTGCCCGAAACAAGCCCCAGCAGGACCTTCGCGTTCTTCAGGCTTGGGCGACGCTCCAGAGGCGAGCCAGCTCCGATGAGAGCCACCTGACTGCGCTACGCCTTTTCAACTTGGGTCATCAAATTGGGTGAACATTCTAGAAGGGCGGTCAAAAAATCCTAGAGGCTGCAGGATTTTCTATGCCTTTTAGAGAAGACCCAACACTTGCTCAGGGGAGAGAAAACACCGGGTGCGAGTGGAACCTCTTCCCTGCTCAACTTTATGATTAATGATCCTTGCGAGTACTCATCCCCAAGGAGAAAGTGAGAGCCGTTCTAATTCACAGTGGCCTGAGTAAAGTAGCCGGTTATTTCTCGCTCATGTATCACCACAACCCGGAATGGCTTGAATTTTTTTAGAGCCTTCTCAATGTAATTTATTTTAATTCGCTTTAATTTGGGGAAAAGCTTATCATTTATCACTTCTGAAAAGTTTGCTCTGAAATTAAACGATAGGTTGCCTGAAAATGTAAGAATCACTTAAGAGCAATAATTGCAGTTTTGAGCAAAAAGGTCAAAATCACTTAATTACTTACTAGTGTTTTTCTGTCACAGGACAGATGTACGGATCAATGGAATCAAATTGAGAGTCCAGAAATAAACCCTTTCATTTAGGCTCAGTTTTCAATAAGTTCCCCAAGACAATTACATAGAGGGAAAGGACGACTGACTATCCACATGAAAAAGAATAAAGTAGGACCTCTATTTCACACCATATACAAAAATTAACTCAAAATGGATCAAAGATGTGAGAGATAAAACTATAAAATCCTTAGAAGAAAACATAGGAGTAAATCTTTGTGATCTTCAGTTAGGCAGTGGATTCTTGGATACAATACCAAGAGCACAAATAAGAAAGAAATAATAGATAAATTGAAATTCATCAAAGTAAAGCTTTTGTGCTTCAAAGAACACTATCAAAAAAGTGAAAAGACAAAACACAGAATGGGAGAAAATATTTTTAAATCATACATCCAATAAGGACCTGGTGCCCAGCCTATATAAACACACACACACAACTACAACTCAATAATAAGGTACTCAACTTAAAAATGAACAAAGGATTTGACAGACTTTCTGAGAACATATACAAGTAGCCAATATGCACAGAAAGAGATTCGATATCATAGTATAAGGAAAATGCAAATCAAAACCACAATGAGATAACGTGTCACACTTGTTAAGATGGCTGTATGTAAAAAATCAGATCATTACAGGTTTTGGTAAGAATGTAGGGAAAGTGAACACTCCTACATTGCTAGTGGAAATGTAAAATGGTATAGTTACTTTGGAAAACAGTATGGTAGCTTCTCAGATACTGAAACATAGAGTTACTATATGATATAACAATTCTACTCCTAGGTATACATACCCAAGAGAAATAGAAACATACATAATTTGTGCATAAATGTTCATAGAAGCATTATTTGTAATAGCCAAAAAGTGGAAACAATCCAAATGTACAATTGCTGAATGGATAAACAATACATGGCATTTTCATGCAATATAATATTTTTCAACAATAAAAAAATGAAGTACAGATAATATCCTACAACATGGATGAATGTCAAAAACACTGTGCCAGATGAAAGAAGTCACAAAATAAATCACATACTGTATAATTTCATTTATATGAAATGTTCTGAATAAGTTATAGTGCTGAGAGTAGATTAGTGATTGCTTAGAGCTAGGCGGATAGGTGGTGAGAGAAAGAAAACCAGTGGGTATGTACCTCCTTTCAAAGAGAGATAAAAATCTTTTAAAATTAGGTTGTAGCAACAGTTGCACAACTCTGTGAATATACTAAAAAAAATTGCATTGCACATGTTATATGGTGTGTTGATTATATATCAATAAGGCAGTTTAAAACTGCAATTTGTTCTAGTTATATTTTGTAAAAGTATTTTGACTGGGTTTCAGTCATTTAATATCAGGCTTCAACGTGTTCACAAAACTTCAGTGACTAAAAACATCAGACACAGTATTTTCCTTCCTTTTTGCCTACATAGGTTTATTTTCTGTGCACTCCTATGAAAAACATCTATTCTAGTGCTGTGTGTGCCTAGTAGTTGCTCTGTAAAGTTTGTCACTTTCAAAGCTAAGTGCTAAAAAAAGCTTTACTTCTGCTGAGGAAGCAATGCATTTTTTCTTCCACTCAGAGCTCACTTTTTCATCTTAGAATTTTTTTCCCTTCTCTTTAACAGTTAGATCACAGCTAACTTCAAGGAAATCTGGAAAAATACAGATTTTTCTGGCTGTGAGCATAGAAAGGAAAAAACCAAGTTGTGGTGAGCAGCTGTCTGTCTTTACTATAAAACCTACTTTATATATAGTGTCGTTTTGTGGTTTAAATAGATTAAGTACTAAGGCACTCAGCACATCACATGCCTGTGTACGGCACTCACAGTGTTAGGTAAATGGTAACTTGCAGTATTGTTTGTATACCCCTCATAATGTTTGGGGGTGCAAGTTACATCAATAGCCCCTCCATTCTGATATCATTTTAATTGCCTTCTCTAGGACTTCTCTGAATCCGAATGAATTATTCTGATTTATTCCAACTGCAAAGACAAGAATGGTACTCAGTATGCTATAGGGAATTTCATCAGAGGTTTTTGTACCCCTCTATTTCTACAAAGTTGTGTTTGCAATCATTTTTGTGATTTACCATTTTGTCCCTCTGTGGCACAGTGTGGGAAATTTTATAATAATTCCCGATCTTTTCCTATGTAGCTTGTTAAATTTGAGTTATTCTTCCTATAACTAATTAATTACGAAGTTGCTTTTAATCTCATCATCAAATATCATAAGTCAAAAGGAATACTCATATGAACCTTTAATTACTTTGCTCTCCATTGAATTTCACTGCTATTTAACCACTGTTACTGTATAATTTTTACTCATGACACACAAGATATGAGTTACTGTATAACAGTTTGACCCGCTCTGTGAATGCATCCATTATGTGTAAATTCACTGCTGCTACCTTGATTTTCATATTTATAGTCTGCCTGATTTTAATTTAATTTCAAAGGCCATGGTCTTTTCAATTTTGTTGGAATCTCTTCTTTGACCTCAGGTTGCCATTTGCATTCTTATTTTACATGGAAATGAATGAAGCCCATTATAGCACTGCCCACTTTTTTCTTCCTCTCCTATTTCTTGGAGGATGAACACATCAAGTTCAGTCAGAACACATTGAGACCATTTTCTTTATCTTATCAGAAGACAAGAATCTCTACTAGATAATACGTTTATGGCATAATAAAGATCCAGTCTAACAAAAAACAGAACTTTTCTTCAAAGAGATGAAATAAAAAGAAACTCCTTCATGTCACTTCAATTATCAGCTCTCAATTATGTTCATTAATTTTTTAAAAAGTATCTGTACCACTTTAGGGTAAGCCAAGTTCGTGTTTTCCAATGACAGAGGTTTATTTCTCACTCACATCACATGTCCTTGGTGGATCGGCTGCAGCTGAACTCCATCCTCAGGAATCTGGTACTCAAGCTGAAGGATCCACCTGTCCCTACGGGCCTCATGGAAAACCATATCACTTTCACTCACATTCAGCAAATTCAGTGGTCAAGCTGACCTCAGTGGGGCAAAGTCTATATAAAGAAGCAGGAAGTGTTTTTGAACAAAAAATGCAATTTATTACAGCCTATTTTTTCCATAAGAATGTATAGTTCTGTTCTTTTCATTTTAATTAGCAATTGATTAATAGTTATTTAATTGTCTTTGAATACCTGCTCTTTTTTTGCCTAGTACATGGAAAATGTTTTCTCATGTCAATAAACGGTCTTCTGCAAAGTGACTTTCAATGGCTGTATATTATTTCATAACATGGTTATATGTAATTTACTTAACCATTCCCCTTTTGATGAATATTTAGGTTGCTTTTTTATGGTAATATTCAAGTAAACAGACTCCTTACCTAAAACACAGGTACACTTTCTTTTTTCTTTCTTACCATACAGTTCATTCAAAAAGAGAGTTTACATGTCTTCAACAAAATGAATGAAGTAATGAACTCTAAGAAGCTGATGGTCCTCACAAGTACACTGAGAAACGTCAGGGAAAGTGATGGAAGGAGAATGGGTGGTTAAGTCAATCTCTTCTGGGTTCACATTTTAACTCCAGCCTTCCAAGGAAATTGAGCAAATTACAACATTTCAGAGCCTCCAGTCCTCATCTGTAAAGCCTCCTTTGCAAAGTCATTATGAGGATTTGTGTTACTGTAAAGAAAATGACTGGCCCAGAGTAGGCTCTGAGAAAATATCTATGGTATAGTTACTTTGTAATGAACAGAGTAAGGAGCACCAAGATTAGAGTATAAGCTTTTGGGGAGGGGGTGGGGGGGACGCTTTGCCATGTTGATCTTCATAGGCCTGGCACTCAGTATGTGCTACGGCATATACCAGACCCTCAATAGATATTTGTTGATGAATGAATAAATGAGTGAGTGAACAAATACATTTTTTTCATATTGGTAGATAAAAAGACAAAGCTACATAAATCATTTTAAACTCAGATTTGGTTGTGCAGACTAATTCTTCCTAATAATGTCCTCCTTTCTTATTTTTCCTAATGTTCTTGCGTTCAATCCAACCTCTCCAAGGAGTTTAGAGATTATGTAGTCAAATCGTTTTTGTTTTATTTCATTAATTTAATTTTTATTCTTGTCAAAGTAATGTTCTACATAGTTTTTTAAATAATTGATTTATTTTAATTAGTTTCAAGTATATAGTACACTGGTTAGACATCTATATAGTTCATAAAATGATCCCCCAATTGCTTTCCTCCCTCCCCTGACCCTCCACCTAGCCACCGTATAATGCTAACTGCATTCCCTATGCCATGCTCCCTGTCCCTGTGACCATCCATCAGCTTCTAATTTGTACTTCTTTAACCCTTCTTCCCATTCTCCCAGCCCCTAACCCCCTCCCCTCTGTCCGTCACCAAATTGTCCACTATATTTGTGAGTCTGTTTTTGATTAGTTTGTTCTTTTATTCCTTAGATTCCACATATAAGTGAAATCATATAGTGTTTATCTTTCTCTGACTTAAAT
The DNA here is from genome assembly GCA_003508835.1 of Eonycteris spelaea. NCBI lineage: Eukaryota > Metazoa > Chordata > Mammalia > Chiroptera > Pteropodidae > Eonycteris > Eonycteris spelaea. The sequence goes on along the minus strand of PUFA01000049.1, from coordinate 7,206,372 downwards.
ACCTTCTAGGTCCATCAAAGCAATATCTTTTTCCATCCCTTCCTTTTAGTCTGTGTGTCTTTTAATCTGAAGTGAGTCTCTTATAGGCAACATGTAGGGGTCTTGTTTTCCTTTCCATTCATCCACTCTTTAGTTGGAGCACTTAATTCTTTTCCATTTGAGGTACTTATTGATAGGAATGTAGTTGTTACCATTCTTTATTCCTGTTTTTGATACATGTTTTTTTCTTCTTAAAGAAGTCCCTCCAACATTTCCTGTAATACTGGCTTGGTGGTGATAAATTCCTTTAGCTTATTTTTGTCTGGAAGCTCTTTATCTGTCCTTCAACTCTAAATGATAGCTTTGCTGGATAAATATTCTTGGTTGTAGATCCTGGGTCTTCATCCTGTCAATATTTTTTGCCAAGCCCTTCTGTCCTGCATAGTTTCTTTTGAGAAATCAGCTGCCAGTCTTATGGGTTTCCCTTATAAGTAACTATCTGTTTTTCTCTTGCTGCTTTTAATATTCTTTCTTTGTATTTAACCTTTGGCATTTTAATTATGATGTGTCTTGGTGTGGGCCTCTTTGGATCCCTGATTTTTGGAATTCTCTGAGCTTCCTGGGGTTTTATGTCCATTTCCTTCACCAGGTTAGGGAAGTTTTCCATCATTATTTCTTCAAACAGCTGTTCAACATCTTGATTTTCTTCAGTTACTCCATCAGATGGATATTTGGACCCTTAATAGTGTCCCATATGCTCCTTAAATTATTTTTAGTCTTGGCATCTTATCTCTTGCCATTCTGATTGAGTGTCCTTGGCTTTCCCATCCTCTAGATAGGGCATTTGATCCTCTTCTTTATTCACTTTGTTTATTCCTTTGTTTATTCCATTTAATATACTTCTTATCTCAGATAATGTGTCTTCATTTCAGACTGGTTCCTTTTTATAATTTCCATTTCCATTTTTATGTTTTTATCTCTTTGTTGAAATTCTCACTGAATTTAGCCAAAAGATCATTGAGCATCTTTATAACCAGAGTTTTGAACTCTGCGTCTGTTATATCTGGATCTCTGTTCTATTCGCTCATATGGTTTCTGCCTCTTTGTCGTCCCATTTTGGCTGCCTTTCCATGTCTGTTTCAAAGCTCCTAAGTCTCCTGGTCTTCTTACTGTGGATTTGTGAAGTAGGTGTCCAGTGGCATAGTCCTGAGAGGGGTTCAGCTGCAGGCCAAATTTAGCCCAAGCCTCTACCCCTCCAGGGCCACCTGTTAAGATTCAACAAGCAATCCACAGATGCTGTGCTTATAGTTGCCTCAAAAGGCCACACCAGAAACCAAGGCCAGCTGCCTCCAGTGTGAGTCTGGGAGCTGCTCATCAAGGAGCACCCAACTCACTGCGGACATACCTGGATGTGTCTTGGGTGGGGTGGCGAGTTGCGGAAGGGGGTTCAGGGAATCCTCTTGGTGGAGCAACCTCTGTTATCCAGTTTGATGATGTCTTGGCTATGCGGTGCTGTGTCTGCACACTGGGAGAGGGGAAGGCTCAAAGGGAACAATGGATACCACCAGCACTTCTGTACCCAGAGAGTCTTGCCTCCGCCCTCACTCCGATAATGTCTCCTTGTAAGTCTCTGGAGCCCCTTGAGCACAGCTGAATCAGCACTGGTGCTCAGAGCAAATAGGTTCATCCCTGTGAAAATCCACTCCCGGAAGCAGCCGCTTTAAGATGCGTGCCGCTGCTGCTGCTGCTGACTCTGTCCCACGCGGCCACTGGAGACCGGGCAGCCTCGTGTCCTCACCCCGTTCTACCTTCTATCATTTGCAGAGTGCTTTTTTGATTTCTCCCTAATTGTATGGCTTGTTCATCTAGCTCCCAGGTGATTTTTCCTTGCTTCTGCTCCTTGTTCCTGTCACAACTTTGATTTGGTCACCAGAGGATGAGCAGGGCCTCTATCATTTACGCCATTTTGATTGCCCCAATGTTCTACATAGTTTTAGGAGTGACATAATAAGGACAAACAGCTTTTCCCTGGCCTACCCCTCCACAACTTGATCCCCATTCCTCAGAGGCAAACAGTTTCAACTCCGTAGTTTTTCATTGGTATTTACTTCTATATTTCTATATCTTGGTTTTCTACAAAATTTAGACATTATTGATTTTTTTTTGTAAAGATGAGGGTTTAAATCTCTTCTCTTTATACTCATGCACACACACTTCTTACTTTCTTCTATCCAATATAGTTGCTTCAGTTCTTTCACAGATTTTTATTAAATCAGTAGTGTGTTTATTCTATTAGGATTATGCCATAGCTGAGCCATACAGAATACTGTAATCAGATTTTATTTCTTATACAATTCTTGTCTTCTCTAGCTTATAAGTGATTTTTTTTTCATTTACTTACCTGTGGCAATCACAAATTCATTGCCTTACTATCCTCTAGAGCTGTAAAACCTCATGATAGCTAAACCCATGAGGTCTTCTGCTCATTCCATTTTCTTCCCTGGAGTCATCTCTCCTGGTGCCCTCTACCCTCTGCTCTAGCCTGGATGGGCTGCTCTCCAGGCTTGTTGCAAAGCTATTGTCCTAGAGCTTCCCTTCAGCCCATTCGAGAAACTGCTTTCATCTCTCTTCTGTGTTCCAAGATCCCATGTCTTCCTCTTAATTAATTAATTCCAGTGGCTTCCTGAGAAAGAGTGCCTGGGGAGTAAGTTGCTGCTGCTGCTGCTGCTGCTGCTGCTGCTGTTGTTGTTGTTGTTGTTGTTGTTGTTATTGTTCACTTTATCTACAAATGCCATTATCCTACCTCGTCAGTACAACCCATTGAGTTTGAGAAATATTAGAATAGGAAGCACCTTGGAATTATTCATTCCAAGGTTTGACCAAGCATGACAGAAATTCCAATGTAATAGAGGCTTGAGTACATAGATGTTGGCCTAAGTATCCTGGGCTGGTATAATGGCTCCACAGTCATCGGGAACGCAGGCAGATTCCACTTCATGATTCAAGATAACTGCTGCTTCAGCTCCAGGCTTTGCATCCTCATTCGAAGAGAGAAGGAGAATAGAGAAGGGAAGAGGGAACCACCTTTGGAGACATTTTGTACCAGTTGCACACATTACTTCCACTGCATCCCATTGACCAGAACATGGTCATATGTTTGCATTAACATTCTATTCTTATTTTATCTTTGTTTTTTAACCTTATTTTCATGATACCTCCCATTGCTTTTATTATACCTATGTATCTGGATCATTACTATTATTATATTTTAAACGCATGTTGTGAAGTAAACATATTCTTAATTTTTATTATTTTATATCTTTAATTTGCAACCCATATGTTGTTGTCACCATTATCACTTCTGTTTCATAGGGTACATTACATTTGAAGCACAACTTATCACACCCCTGAGAAGAAAAACCCACCCCACAAATCAATAGTGACTTTTGAAGGTCTGCCTTCTTGTCTTCCAGGGTAACTCCATCCGTGTTGGTGGCTTAGGCTTCAGAATTATGTTTGGCTTCCTTGATGGTAGCCAAAGTGTAAGGCAGGGGAGATACTGTGTGTTTCTCCCCACATGAAGTGGTTTACATAGAGGGGAAAAAAATGAGTACTGCGTGAAGAGAATGGCAGAGAGAATGAAGAGTCTTGGCAGCATTCAAATGCCCCGTTCCCTTCATTTCTAAGATCCTGCTGTATGTGTGACCTTCTCGTGATTTGTTCAGTGTTTCTATGGATCCTGTTATCAATAAATCCTCCTTTTGTCCAAGCCAATTTGATTGGGATTTTTATCACTAGAAAACACAATAATCTTGACTAGTTCGTATTCAAATAAAGTAGCTTATTCTACTTGCAACAGAGTGTTCTCATTGTGCACCAGGCTAGTTTTCCCAGGAGTAAAGGTTGGAGTGATGGCTAAACGGTGCAAGGTTTCTTTTCAGAGTGATGAAAACATTCCAAAATTGAGGGTGGTGATGGTTGCATAACTCTGTAAATATACCAAAAGTCATTGAACTATATACTTTAAATATATAATTTAAATTTAAATTAATTTAGTTAATTAATTTAAAATTAAATTTTTATCATATGTGAACTATATCTCAAAAAAGCTGTTTTTAAGAATTATTATACGTTCTAGAATTGCCATCTGTACCTATAGAATAGTTAGCACGGGACCTTCATTATACCTACCTGAAGCCGCTTTGCACTCAGGGTCCTGTAAGAGCGGTGATCTAGATGCTTGATAACAGCACCACAGAAAACAAAGCAAGTTGTGTTCCTGCAAAGGTGGAGCCGGAAGTGTCTGTCCTCAGAGACCAGCGAAAACAATCCCTGTGGCTTGGGCCGCAAGGGTTTCTGAAAGGGTGAAAGGGAATCAATCATGTTGGCCACTACAGAGTAAAGATCTACTTAAGTGAACATTTTCAATACAATAAAAAATTAGAATTGAAAAGTCTTGAGAAACATTAAGTTCACTTTCCAATATAAGCATCAGGTTTTCTTCCATTTACACTTGTAATTAAGAGCACCACCTGAGCATGGGTTAAAATAAAAGGGGCTTACTTCGAAGAAAGACCTGGAAAATCTAGACGTATTCAGCAATTTCTTTGATTTATACATTTTACTTATTCGTTCTAACATTTCCTGGAAGCTTTCCACGTGGGAGGGGCTGTCATCATCCCCGGGAGCACGGGAGGTGATCAGGACGTAGTCCCAGCCAGGAGTTCACTGCCCAGTGGTGGGATCTGAAGTGGTCAGGTAATGACAGCCAGGTGTGCAAAGTGCTGCAGTGGAAGCATGGAGGGGGGGCCCTCTGGGACTCTCAGGAGGGAGTCAGCCCTCAGAGGCATGGCTGTTACAGTGTTTTACTCACAGCTAATTGTGGTGCTCAGTTACCTGACTAAGCCTCCACTTTCCCACCTGTAAAGGGAAGCCAATTATAGACCATAAGAAATTTTACATCCATGCATTCACTGGCCTAACTTAAAGAGATACAGATCAAACTTATATCATGCTTCGAGTTAGCTCCCTTGAAGACTGTGACCTGGTGTATAAATTTCTGGAAGTAGTTACCTAAAATATTAAATACCATTAGTATTATCAGATTTTCGTTCATTTATTCATCAAAAATATTTATTGAACATCTTTTATTTATACTTCTCAAACTGGAATACACAACATAGGTGAGTAGAAGTATATCAGAGAATATATAGACTCGGCAGTTCAGTATTATACATCTTTTCAAAGCATTACGTTTACTCAGTGTCAGTTCATAACATTTTTATGTTAAAATAAATATGGGTATGCTACAGAGAAGGACACAAACACATACAGCTTCAGGTCAAAGCACTTGGGGCTTATCGTGGACTACTTTAATATGTCTTCCAGAATTCAGGGGAGGGGAGGAGAGTTTGTTCATTCTTTTTCTGCCATTAATTAAATATCAGTTGTCAAGTAAGTATCTTAGAAGATGCAAAATACACATCCCTCCAAGAGTATATAACCTGAGCTGAAACAAGATACATGAACAAATGAATTGAAAGATATCCATATGTTGTCTTTTGAGATGTGTGAGAGATCGCTTCTGTGTCTGTAAAATCATTTTATATTAGACTCCTGCCATGATAGAACTGTGAAAAGCCAATTCAGGGGACCCACTAAAGGAACCTGAAGGTAGCTCATTAAATAAACAGATTCTGAAATAGCAAAGGAAGGGTCCTTCTTACACATATCAAAAGCTTACATCCACTGAAACAATCAAAGCAGATGGGCTTGGAAAATTTGAGAGGATTACAAAGGGCTGGAATTGGGGAAAGGCCATTCCAGATGAATGGAGTGACATCTAGGAAAGGGACAAAGTCAGGAAAAGTAAAGTTGTAATTTGTGGTTCAGGGAGTAATCTGTTAGTCTGAATTAGACACTTCACCAAGCATTCCAGGACAGCCTAAATAATGGGTCCTTGCAACCAAGGACAAAGAATATGAAATGTACCTACCATTTAGCACATGCTCAAATGAAGTCTGCTGACTTACACGAACAGGATAAGGCAGATGCAATAATGCTCCACTACTCCCTGGCAAGTTAAAACAAGTGCAGCACCAGAGTCTGCTTGAAATGTTTCCAGTTTGCTTCTTCCTTTTCTTCCCTCTCCTCCCTGTCTATTCTTTCAGAGAGAGAGAGAGAGAGAGAGAGAGAGAGAGAGAGAGAAGAGAGAGAGAGAGAGAGAGAGAGAAGAGACAGAGAGAGAGAGAGAAAGAGAGAGAGAGGGAGAAAGGGTGGGAGGAGAATTTTGTAATACCACCCACGCATTAGCTTCATTATTTGCAATTAAACCCAGGAGTAGTCCTGTGTGATGATTCATTCAGAGGTGGAATAATTTGTGCTGGAGGATGAAGGGGGAAAGGGTTGAGACTACCCAGATTCTGGTGTGTGTTACCCTGGCAAGTTTGTCATTTTTACGTCTTTCTAGTTACTAGATTGTTCACTCACTCTGGGAAGGAACCAAATGTCTTGATTAATGTAATTCCCTGTGTCTTAGCACATAGTGTAGATGCTTGAGGGAGTCGATAAATAGTACCCTTCTCACTCACCTTATCTCTGAACCATCTGAGAGATGCAAAGGAAGCAAACAGATGGAAACAAATAATTAGTAGCTTCATTCCTGGTAAACGCTGAATGGAACATGTGGTTTATATGCAGCAATAATGGACTGCCTAGTAACTGAGCCCAAGAATTAAGCAGGCTGACCCATGCAGCCACAGAAGCCCTGGGAAATCCCAGGTCTCACCCCACCGGGAAGAGCCTTATGGGGTGGCCAGGTGCAGACAGAGCATGTGCTTTCTGCAGACTGATCCAAGAGAGAAAGGGAGAGGAAGGTCCAAGTGCTGTATGTCAGCAGCGTGTCCTGGGGAGAAATTTTAGCAAAGTGGCTTTAGAGGACAGATGTATTGCTCTATCAAGTGTCCCTAAGGGCCAAGGACCAAGAAGTCTTCCCATATGTGGCATTACTAACCGTGTGTACTGGGTTGTCTATGTAGTGGGAACTTACTAAGGCCAACTTAAAACAAAAGGTCTACTGAGCAAAGGTGCTCGGTTATTCCCGCTGGTCCTCTGTCTGGCAATGGAAGCTGCGGCACACCTTGTCTTAAGGAAGAATCATTTCATCAGCCCCTCTTAGTTATGAAATGTATTGTACAGGAAGCGTTAGAGGAGGACAAAGGGTGTATCAGACGAACTCTTGGCACTGTCCTCCCTGGGATCTCTAGAATGCAAAGCAGGTCGCTGGGAAGGGATGGAATAAATTTGCATAAGGAGCCCAGAGCCTTCTGGGAGATGAACTGGGGACCCAACATCTGCTTTCAGAAATCTAAAGACTTGCAAATTGTCTGGCCATGGTAGAAATAGCATCAAATTTTTCCAAGAAGCAATAAAATATGGGAATACAAAGCAGATCATAGCAAAAAGGTTTTTATCTTTTAGATAAATTTTTTTAAGTATTTTTTCTCTAGAAGGTGGAGATTTGCAACAATAATAACAAAAGCCTAATGACATAATGATGCTTTCCCTAGTAATAATATATACATATATACATACAATATTAATTTGACAGTATTAAATCAGTGATAATCATCATGGAAATGGTCTGTAAGTAAATAAATGGTATTCTGTAACAGAAGAACGTAGGGTTCTGGGCCAGTTAAAAATACACATGAGATTGTGACTAGAGCAAATGTTTAGCTCATTTGTTAAACTAAAACTTTCAAGCTTGGTAGAACACAAATAAAAAATGATCACACTAATTACAAATAATTTTTGCAAGTTCATCGTTTTAAAAGTCTGATATGCTCTCTCCTTGGCAACAGCCTAGTGTGTGTTCTATATGTACGTCAAGTTCAAAGAGTTTTAGAGTTAAAAAGGATCTTAGAAATCATCTGGTTACTTAGTTAAGCAGATACCCCAGTTCTCTCATTTTACATAGGAGTAGTAGTGACTTACCAAGGTCAAGTTATTGCAGGGACAAGACTAGATCAGTCCCTTGTTTTTTAGTTCACGCCTTTAAAATGTATATTTAAAAATATTTCCTATTTCTGAATCCTGTCTATTTTAGACTGACTTTCCAGTCACCCAATCTAAATTAAAGCAGTTTTCTGCAGGGACAGAAACAACAGAATGGAATCAATAATTAATACAAAGTTTTCCGCAAAACCCTGGCACTTCTGGGAACAGAAGAAATTACAGTGAGATCTATAAATTTTTCCTGCGTAGTTAATGATCCCTGCAAGGGGCCCCAGCACTGTGCTCATATGGTTTTTTCATAAAATTTTAAAAAGTAAGATATTTTAATCACAATTGGTTCAGACAGCTGTCCCTATCCAGTCCGTCTTCCCGTCTGTCACGTTTCCCTAGTGTCAAAAGCATTAGAGTGGCAGCAGGCAGTTTGGGGGTCCTGCTAGGCAGAAATTGAAAAGAAAATGTGTTTTGTTAGCCGCAATTTTGAAAGTAGTTTTTGAACATTTCAGTAAAATAAGTGAGAAGCAACAGACATTATTTGACTTATCATTTATGTATTAAAGAACTGAAAGAAAACTTTTTCTAGCATTATTGAGGTAAAATGGACAAAGTTGTATAAATTTAAGGTGTACAATGTGATGATGTGATATATGCATATGTTGTGAAATCATTGCCACAATAAAAACACACCCATCACCTCACATAGTTTCCATTTCAAAGAAAAATTCCGATTAAAATATTAATTGAATATGAAAAGTGCTTACTATGAAGAATGAGATCAATCAAAATTAGTCTGACATTGAAAAGCAAATTGTGACCAAAATATTTCAGATGTCATACCAAGAGCAGTAATTCATCAAGAAGAGATAAATTTCAAATAAACAGGTTTTTGAATTGTTTAATAATTTTATTAATGAAGAGGATAAAAAATATATTTAATTGGAAAAATATTTAAATTTCTTGCTAATTAGACATGAAACACTGCCATCTAAAAAGATAACAGAAATTATAATATACTCATTGCAGGGGTCATAGAGACAAACTAGTAAATAAGTGCCATCAATTCAAACAGTATTCAAGATAAGATACTGTACAAGGAAACTGGAAAATATCCTGAAATCTTACAGCTCCTACATGAGTGATAAAGATTTCCTCATGTTTGACCCCAAACCTCAATGTATTTGTACATAACTACTAATAAAATATGAATTTGAGGGAAATTCTTCTCATCTATCAACAGTAAACAAATTTTGATGAATCATGGTTAAGGAAAATCTAAATTGTCTTTCTATTCTTGCCATATAAATAATTACAAATCATTTTTTTATGAAGAGAAATAATTTTTTAAATGTAGAGGAAAAGAGATTAGAGAAGAGTGTGAGATAGTTAATTAATAAAAAATATTTTATTTTTCTGGATTGTGTGGTATGTGGTAACTTACCAGCTTTTTAAAATTTATATTTTTGTCACTTCTTTTTATTTTAAAATACCCTTTCATACCTGATTTCTGTAATTGTCATTTTGTATTCTTTCATCTTAAGGAGGTCCCCCAAAATTGAATACACTACAGGACCCACAAAACCGGACCTGGCTCTGGATGTAAGTTAAAATGGCAATGTATTTTCTTAACAGGAAAAAATTGGGGATCCTTTTTTGCAGCCTTTGGAGGACGCTCATTCAGATGCTGAGCAGTATGGTCACGTGGTTGTGGGTTGTACTGGGCTTTGACCAGCAGGTGGCAGTGAGGTAGAGCAATTATGAATGATAGCCCCAGTTGCCACCAAAAATAGCTGCGAGATAAAAGGTTATTTTTGCATACTGTCTGGTACCAGACGTTTTACTTTGGTGTTTGGAGTATTTTAGAAGAAGAATGTTTTCAGAAAGATATGAAGCATAAATATAGCTTTCATTACCAGTTAAAATATACTACAAGAGTCATATTAGTAGCACATAGACCTCCCCACCCGCCCATATTATAATTATTTGGTTATATCATTATGAGCACCATGCTTCAGAGCTTTACTACACTAAAAGCAGCTTCTCCTAAAAATGTGCATTCTTCCTTATTACCCTATGGGAGAAGCCATTGTTTTTCTACTTAATGAAACCTCTTCTAATTTTGAAGAGCAAATATAAATTTGCAGGATCTGTTACATGCAAAACTAAAAGAATTTCATATTGACAGAGAAAAGCCAAAAGTAATCTTAGCAGCGCCATGGGCCAGTGGCAGGTGGAAAGATCACAGTCAGTCCCCATGCGCAGAGCCCTTGCTCGGTTTCATATCCTTCCACATCAGCTCTGCACGATAGCATTTTTTAACTTGTTTATCAGTTTACTGTCATAGCCACTGCCTCCATCCCCACTCTATCACACTTATCGTCCTCAAATAAAGACTGATTACATCACTGTCCTACTTTAAGATGATGGCCTCCACTAAGGACAGGCCCAACTTGTGTTTCTCAGTTCACTTCTGGCTACAATGCCCACTCTGCTACCTCATGCAAACACTCTATATTTTAGTCACACAGCTGGACAGGGCAAAGGATATACACTTCTAGGCAGACAGCCTGGGGTCAATATCTAACTCTACCACTTCTAGCTATGTGGCTTTAGAACTATTATTTAATCTCTCTTTATCTATAAAATGACTGCAATGATCTTTTCCTATCAAAATGGCTATTTACTGAACGATGTCTACTATGTACCAAATACTGTGCTTAGAACTCATAAATAAATATTAGTTCTTTTTCTCCACACCTACTTCTTCCTCACCTTTGTTAATGCAGTTATTTCTACCTGAGCAGATCACTCTTCCTTCCCCTTTATCCTTCAAGGCCAAGTTCAGTAGTTATTTGTGATGTTACTGAATGCCCTTCCTCAGTACTTGGAAGGGCAGTGTATTTTGCAATGTATTTTGTTAGCTTTCTAATGCATTCTTTCCTCCTATAGGAACTGGGAACTGGGAACCCTTTGAAAGTAGGCATGGTTTTTATGTGTCTAAGTATCTTTGCATCTTCTGCATCTAAATATGTACATTCTAGAGGAAAAAATACAGTGTTATCTATTGTTACCAAGACTTCACCACTCTTAGCATGATTCTCTGGAAATTAATTAATAATACTCTGTGTTTAAGAGTCCCAAACATCTTCAAATTGTCTTTCATACTGTGCTGAATAACTTCCTGACGACACAATAAAACCTTATTTATTTGATATATGAAGCACTAGAGAAAATGAGCTTTGAATGAACTGTATTTATTTTTTTCTAATATTTGTATTAGAAAACAGCTGTTAACTAGTTAGCTAGAAATAGCCGTTCTTAATGCTTTGTATTATTTTTGAATTAATGATGTTTAACTGTATGTACTTGTTTCTGCTAATATTAGCCATATTTTTTGTTACTTGGGGTTTTTTTGTTGTTGTTGTCTATTTCTCCCCATTTGAATGTAAATGTTCAAACAGGCAGAAATCTTGTTTATCTTGTTCACTTCTGTGTTCCCAGAGCCTAAAACAGTATTTAATGATGTTTGTTGACTAGACAATAAATAAATGAATGTAACTATATTTCATTCTTAATAGAATCTAAAATTATTAAAATGTAAAATGTTATGTGCACCAGCATCGTTAAGAAATTAAACTATAACCTAAATGATCTAATATGTGTAGTTATCTCCATTTGTATGGCCCACTAACACTTCATGAGCTCTTGTCTTAATGTCTGTTTGGTTCCTAAGCCACCCCGACAGCCAAGCCTTTTCCACACTCCTTTAGACTCATATCCCACCCTATTCCTTTCCTTCTTTAAAGACAGCCTTGCTTTTTCTTTCATTGAAAGTGTGGGCCAATTATATGACCTTCTCAACTCCCTTCTCTTCTATTTCAAAGTTAAGTCATCATTACCTTTATTCACAGTTACTGTTCTGAGCCTCACACTGTTTCACCTCTCTACCTGTCTTCTTCCCAGAATTTCTCTTTCCAGCTCCACACTCCTGAATCCTGATCATCTTTCACAGCTTACCACAGAAACCTTTTTCTCCATGCAGCTTTCTTGGATCTCTTCAGCCAGAAGTAATCCACCCCTCCTCTGACTTTTCTCGGAACTTTTTGTACATTTTCCTTTGGACATCCTAAATATAAGTCCCGCTTTGTGGAAAACATGGTAGATGTTGGGAAGGTTAACAGAATGTGGTTCCAGCCCTTGAGGAGTTTGTTATTGAAAAAGAAGTGTAGCATAATAAATGACAATGAATAAATATTATCAAGAATGTTTTAGATCTCATTAGAATAACACCTAAAGCAGGTCTTTATTTTCTCATCTTTATATCTCACAGAGCATCTTATATAGTGCCATACACTAAGTAAATGCATGTTTCTAGGTTATTTAAGAAAATTCTGGCTTTTAGAACAAAAAAGTGCTTGCTTGCCTTTCACGTAACATTGTCCAGGGAGGAAATCCTCCACCATTATTCCCAGAATAAGGTAAGTTTCCATGTGATCAGTCAGCAGATACAGAAGTGACAGTTGTGTGCTAAAAAAAAGGAGATTGTTCCTTCTTGTTTTTTTCTTTTTTGTTTTTATTGTTGTTGTTGTTTTTTAATTTAGCCTAAAAGAAATGAGAACCATACCAGAAAAGGAAAAAGAGGTAAAGGACACAGACAGTTCAGATGTACTGAGACCTGGAGAAACCTGAGCTGGCAAATGGTTATTTTCCTATCAGAAGCTAACTAGAAGTTGATTTTGGTTTGGTTTTGTTTTTAGTGAAGATGATATATTTGTTTTTTGTTTTTTGTTTTTTAATGCTTTCCACATATATGCTACAATATGGATGAAACTTGAAAACATACTAAATGAAAGAAGCAAGTCACAAAAAGCCATATATTATGTAATTCTGTTTTATACAAAATATCCAGAATAGGCAAATCCATAGAGACAGAAAGAGTTTGGGGGGAGAAGGAAATGGGGAGTAACTACTAAAGGGTCTGGGTTTCTTTTGGGGCGATGTTGTTGAAGAAAAAAATCAGACCGGCGAGAAACCAAGCACCACTTGGATAGTTAGAGAACTCAGGTTTATTATGCCGGCAGTCCCAGAAGAGCTAACGCTCTGGAGATCTGGGCCCGGAGCTCAGGGGCAACCTTGATTTTATAGAGCTTATCCAAGCAGTTACAGTTGGCATGAGCCACTTGGTTAATTTGTCCTCAGGCGGTTACAGATGGGGGAAGTTGCTGTGGATTACAGGCAGTCACAGAGCAGAAGATTTTCAGACAGAAACTCAGGCAGTACATCTGTCATTTGGACAAACAAGCAAAAGGGAGGATGAGTCTTTAGTTAATTCAAGGTCACCCTGCCTTTGGCCTGTGCAGTAAGCATATCTACAGAAGCAGAACAAAGAGATGATTATAAGATTAGCCTTTTTGAGTGGAAAATTCCTTTTCAATATAAATGTTCTGAAATGAGAGTTGGTGGTTGAGCTACGTGTGAACATACTAAAAAAACCCCACGAATTGTACATTTTAAGAAGGTAAATTTAATGTATATAAATTATTTCTCAATAAAGCTGTGCTTTTAAAAAAACTATCCTTAACAACAAAACTTTAACATCCAGACAAGGAAGTCTCTCAATCCAGCAAGTTCCTTGCTACCCTCCCTTTTGTCGTATCCCCAAACAGTAGAAATTATTTGGCCAATCGTAATGCTGATGTTGCTAGCTAAAATTAGGAACACTTTTTTTGTTTTTAATTTGAGAAACCATTCTTAAAGTCTATAAAGGAGTCATTCAGGTGTCCTATTGCTTTTAATTGAGCTGTTAGGTGGTCTTTAAGGAAAAAACCAAAATTTATGTAAGTGTAACTTTTTTAAATGCCTTTCGTATGGTGCCTGAAAAAAGCACTCCCTAAGTGATAACTACCAGTATCATTCTACATTTTGTGTTATCAAAAAATACCCCTTTGACTGATCTGGCAAGACGTGCTCCTCAGCCTTGCTGATTTCCCCAGGCTTTTTTCTGATTTTTCCTTCTTCAGGGGCATCTTGACCTGGAGAATATTTCAGCCTTCATTCCTACCAGATGCAGGGGGAGTTGAACTCTCCTGCTCCCTTTCCCTACTGGAGAGAACTACCACTCATTGAGCCTGTGCTGTGTGCCACATATTTTACATTCTATTTAATGCTGACAGCAGTCCTAGGACTGTTGACCTTGGGTTTTCGGTTGTTTCTGCTCCAGTCTCTAGTAGGGTGCAGGGCGGATAGGGCTGCTCTCCTGCCTCTGGCCATGACCTGTCACCTGCCTCTGTCTCCTAGTCACTATGCAGAGACCAAGACTGGGGTCAGACCTTTGGACTTTCCTTGGGGCATTCTTCCTTGCTCTCTTTCACTACCTTTGCATGGGACCAAACATCATTATCACCATTACCTGAATAAGAATCAGAGAGACCCAGGTCCCAGTCATGACTGCGGCATCTACAGCATCCGTAAAGTAGATGGAATACTTACCCTGCGGGCTGCTCTGGGAATGCAAAATCATCTATGGGGCCAGAGTGGGTGAGCTCACTCCTAGTGGCTGTTATCATTAATGTCATCCTATTTCATTGACACCTTGTATTGAGCACTTTATATATATTTACTCCTTTTGCTCTTTTTCTTTTTTAAACTGTTCTATATTTTTTTATTTTTCAATTATAGTTGGCATACAATATTACATTCGTTCCAGGTGCACAAAACAGTGATTAGACATTTATATAACTTACAAAGTTATCACCCAGATAAATCTAGTACCCATTTGACACCATATATAGTATTACAATATTATTGACTATATTCCTTATGCTGTACTTCACATCTGCATGACTATTTTGTAACTACCAATCTGTATTTCTTTATCCCTTCCCCACTTTCACCAACTTCCCCAATCTCCCCCCATCTGGAAACCTTCAAAACGTTCTCTGTATCTGTAAGTTTCTTTCCGTATTGTTTATTTTGTTCCTTAATTCCACATGTAAATGAAAATCATGCGGCATTCGCTTTCTCTGTCTGACTTACTCCACTCAGCACAATACCGTCTAGATCCATCCATGTTGTTGCAGATGGCAAGGATTTCATTCTTTTTTATGGCTGAGTAATAGCCCATTTATCTATTAATGGACGCCGAGGTGGCCTTCACATCCTGGTTATTGTAAATAATGCTTCAATGAACATATGGATGCATATGTCCCTTCAAAGCAGCATTTTGAGTTTCTTTGGACAAATATCCTGAAGCGGGATTACTAGGTTCTATTTTGTCTCTTGTTATAGCCTTTGTTTTAAAGTCTATTTGTCTGCTATTGTTACCAAAGAGTGGGGATCCTCTCTTGCCATGTGTCCAGATTCTTGATATCTTGAACAAAGAATTGAGCAATACATCGAATACAGCAGAAAAGAAAAGCTTTATTAGAAGGGGAAGTACACTTCCCGATGTGGAAGCGGTCCTGGGCAAGAGAAGCGTGGCTCAAAAGGCCTGGCAAACAAAGCCTTTGGGGTTTTTTTATCCCTACTTTGCTGTGGGTGGTTATTTTTTCTTAGAGGGGTGGGCTTCCTCTGATTGATAGCTAAGATTGACAGGGCTCAGTGATTCATCATTTACTTTCTGCGCATGTTCGTTCCCAGAATTCAGTCTGTTGTAATAATATTAATGAACTTCTGGGCATATGCATCATATTTAATGAGGGTGTAATGAAGTTCAGGTGAATTGAAGGTCATTGGGTCTTTATTGTGCAGGTGTGAGTGACTGGCTTAAACTGATACCTAATTCTATGCTCGCTTGTTTCTTTCTACGAGTTACTTTTAGCCTAAAAATGCCTTCTGGTTTACTTAATTTGGGCAGATTAGGGAGGTCCCCTTCTAGATAGGATAACCTCAGTGTTTTTGCAGGCAGACCCGAAACCCCCTAACTAACTTTTGAGCCTAACTCTTTTCTAAGAGCCATGAGCCCCCTTATTATTAGTATGGGTGTCAAAGGACAGGAGGTCTCTTCTGTATCCACTTTCAGCGGAGAAGGGGCGTTGTCCCTGCCTACGGGGTTTCATGGACCCCTTTCTGTCTTAGTTAGAGTGAGTCTTGGCTTTCCTACTGTAGTGCCGCCTCAGTCCCTAGACAAGGAATGCAGATGCAAACTTGTTATTTAAGTCATACATCTATTAGTGATATGTTTCTATTATTGATTTGCCTACTAAGTGTGTAAAAAGGAAACAGGCTTGGTTAATATATTTCTTAAAGAATGTAAAAGACCTTTAGCCTAAAGACCCTCCTTCTCAGACTCTAAGGACCCTGTCTGGCCTAACACCATTTCTGCTGACGATGGGCCAATGACCCTTATCAATAGCCAGAGGATCTGAATCACCAGTTTCAGGGCAATTATCAGGATTTGAGGGAGAGGGCCATTTTCCTAGAGAAAGGAGGGAAGAATGAGCTAGGTTTACTAAAAAGATTTACTAAAAGAACTCTGCAAGAGATGTCTTGTATCATTTCCTGCATAATAGTAAGAATTTTACAAGTAATATCCCATATTAGTATTAAGTATTGCTATCCTAGATTTTTTTTTCATTTCCATTTTGATGAAAATCTTTTTCTATCTTTTTACTTTCAGTCTGTGTCTTTTCATCTAAAGTGAGTTTGTAGACAGCATATGTTAAGGGTCTCCTTTTCTTATTCATTAGGCCACCCTATCTTTTGATGGTACATATAACCCATTTTCATTTGAATTGTTGGTATGTATTTATTGCCATTTTATTATTCGTATTTTTTATTTATTTACTTTAATTAATTAATTGTTTTGATTGAAGAAATGATTTTTAAAAATTTCCCCACTGTGTACCTACCCCATTCCCCTCCCTTCTACTCTCGGGTAACCACTAGTCCATTGTCCATGTCCATGAGTCTCTTTTTTTTGTCCTACTCCTTTGTTGCTTTTAGGTTTCTATCCCACCTATAATGATATCACGTGATTTTAAACTTTTTCTGTCTGGCTTATTTTTGCTGAGCATGATTATCTCGAGGTTCATCCATGTTGTTGCAAATGGCAGTATTTCAGCTCTTTCTATGGCAGAGTAATATTCCATTGTTATATGTACCACAGCTTCTTTAGCCAATCATCTATCATAGGAATAGATATTAAATCTCTTTGAATGTTTGGTAGAATTCACTGGTGAAGCATGGGTCCTGGACTTTTACTTTTTGTTAGGTTTTTGATGATTGTTTCAATTTCTATACTGCTGATCGGTCTATTTAGATTTAGAATTCTTCATTTAGTCTATCTAGGAAGGTTGTATTTTCTAAGTACTGGTCCATTTCTTTTAGGTTATTAAATTTTGTTATATACTTTTTCATAATATTCTGTATGATCCTTTGTATTTCTGCTGGTGTCTGTCATCATTTCCCCTCTTCATCTCTGATTTCGTTTATTTTTTGTCCTTTCTCTTTTTCTTTAGTTAGTCTAGCCAGGTGTCTTTATTAACCTTCTCAAGAAACAGCTCTTTGCTACATTTACTTTTTTCTTTCTTTGTTGTTGTTGTTTGTTGTTGTTTTCAATTTCATTTATTTCTGCTCTAATTTGGATGATTTCTTTCCTTCTGCTGACTTTAGGCTTCATTTGTTCTTCCTTTTCTAGTTTTTTAGATGAAACATTAGGTGTTTATTTGGGCTCGTTCTTGTTTTTGGAGGTAGCCTGTAATGAATATGAACTTTTCCTCTTATGACCGCTTTTGCCGTGTCAAAAGTTTTTGATATGTTGTACTGTCATTATCATTTGTTTCTATGTATTCTTGATCTCTCTTTTTATTTCTCTCTGATCCAGTTATTCTTCAGTACATGTTGTTTAAGCTCCATGTATTTGTGGTTCTTCCTGATTTCTTTTTACAGTTGATCTCTAGTTTCAAAGCATTATGATCGGAGAATATGGTTGGTATGATTTCAACCCTCTTATATTTGTTGAGGCTATCTCTGTGTCCAGTATGTGGGCGATTCTTGAGAATGTTCCATGCACAAAGAGAATGAATATAAGCAGCTGTTTGGGGATGAAAGGCTCTGTAAATGTCAGTTATGTCAGTTGGTCTAATATCATTTAAGGATGTTATTTCCTTATTGATTTTCTGTTTGGATGATCTGCCCATAACTGACAGTGGGGGTATTTAGGTCCCCTACTATGATAGTGTTTTGGTCTTTTTCTCCCTTTAGTTTGTTAATAATTGCTTTAATATATTCAAGGCTCCTATTGGGAGCATAGATATTAATAAGTGCTTTTTTCAATGCAGATTCCCTTTATCATTATGAAGTGTCCCTCAGTATCTTTCTTTACCTTTTTATTTTGAAAGTCTATTTAATCTGATATTAGAACCACTACTTCCCCTTTTCTCTGAATGCCATTTGCTTGAAATATTTTCAATCCTTTCACTTTGTGTCTGTACATTTGTCTTTGGAGCTAAGATGTGTCTCCTGAAGGCAGCATATGGTTGGGTTTTGTTTTTTGATCCATTCTGCAACTCTGTGCCTTTTTATTGGTGAGTTAAACCCATTTACATTTAGGGTGATTATTGAAATATGAGGTCTTCTTATAGCCATTTTATCTTTCTTTTGCTTTCTTAGAGCTCACTATTTCCATTGCTTCCTTGTTTTTGTGTTTCTGTTTTTTTGGTTGGCTTTTGTGAGTTTTCCCTCTGGTCCTTCTTGTTTTATATTATATACTTCGGTTCTGAATCTTTGGCATGTGGTTAACATTACAAATATGTAAATATAGTTATATATATACATGCAGTCATCCCTTTTCTTCTGTGTGTGCTTATCTCCATCCCCTTTGCAAATTTGGATCTTTGAATCCTCCCCCTTTCAGTCATGGTTGTCTCAGTTTTGTCCCTTTGTATGCTGAACATTCATTCCTACCTTGCTATGGCAAATCTTTTCTTATTTTCAAGCTTATAATGCCCTCTTCCTAGTAAGGGTTGCACTCCTCTGCTTCTCTCAGTCTGCTAGTCACCTTACTCCTAAATTATGTTTTTTTTTTTGTTTTTTTTGTTTTTTTTTTTTTTTTTTTTTTTGTCATTTTGTCTTAGGTGAGCTGATCTCTTTCAGTATTTCCTGTAGTGTAGGCCTCACAGTGGAGAATTCCTTCAATTTTGTGTGTCTGGAAAGGTCTTAATTTCTCCTTCATATCTAAAGGAGATCTAGCTGGATACATTATTCTAGGCTGGTAGTTCATTTAATAGTTGAATATTTGATTCCACTCCTTTCTGACGCATAAGATTCGTGCTGAGAAGTCCGACAATAATCTAATGGGTTTTCCTTTAGGTTTACCATCTTCTTTTCCTTGGCTGTCCTGAGAATTCTGTCTTTGTCATTGATTTTTGATAATTTCAATACAATGTGTCTTGGTGAAGGCTTTTTGGGTTAGATAATTGAGTGTTCTATTGACTTGAAATTCCAAGCTCCAGCTCATTCCTTAGATTTGAGAAATTCTCGTCCACTATTTGCCTGAAAATGCTTTCTAGTCCTCATCTTTGATAATGCCTATTATTCTTATGTTCCTCTCCTGATGGCATCAGCTAGTTCTTGTATTTTCTCTTATTTTCATTCTTCGGTTTCTCTCTTCTTCCTTCTGATTTATTTCTAGATTTCTGTCTTTGATATCATTGATCCTATCCTCCATTTGGTCTACTCTATTTCCTAAACTTGTTATTTCATTTTTCAGTTGTTGAGTGTGTTCCTTATCTCCAGAAGGTCTATTCAGTTATTTTTTGAGGGTTTCAATCTCCTTGCTCTGCTCATCTAGGTGTTTTCAATTCCTGAAATTGTTGATATGACTCATTTCAGATCTCATTGAGTTTTTTTCAGAAGCACCATACTGAATCTCTGTCATTTAATTCGCATATTTCTATGTCTATAAGCTTAATTTTCTGGAGACTTTTCTCTTTCTTTCTGAGATGCCTTGTCACCTTGGTTGTTCATGGTGTGTAATGGACTATTTCTCCACCTGGGCATTAATGGAAGTGTATTCTGATTTTTTTTCTAGAAAGATTTATTATATAACGGTCCCTAGCCTATTGCAAAAAGGTGTTTTTCTTTTGGTTTCCAATAGATGGCGTCTAAGCCTCTTGGATCTCTGCTTTATATAAAGTCTTAATAATGTTTTTTTTTCCTTGTAGATATTTAATCATGCTTGCTACTCTCAATCTCAGTTCCTGTTAGTGTTAGTGAAAGTTTTTGGTAGCAATTGCTCATGTTCTCCTGGGGCTCTGCAGTGTTTCGTCTCAGAGGGTATGGGGGAGGGGCCCTTTGGGTTGAGGAGATGGGGGCTACAGCTCAGCCTCGATTTTGCAACCGCAGCTGGTGAAAATCAACAGCAACATTGTTTCTCTGCTGTCCCCGCTGTTTTCTGCCATCCCTGTTTCTCTGACTTCTGCCCTGATGACGGAACTGCCGCCGGCTATATGGAGCTCACAGCTTTCCCAGACAGGGCTGTTCAGGGAATTTGCCTCACCTCCTCTTCTCCCTCTCCTCCTACAGGAAGCTCTGTCAGATATGAGGGGCAGTTTCTTTATTTCTCCCTGTCCAC
Source organism: Eonycteris spelaea (assembly GCA_003508835.1). Taxonomy (NCBI): domain Eukaryota; kingdom Metazoa; phylum Chordata; class Mammalia; order Chiroptera; family Pteropodidae; genus Eonycteris; species Eonycteris spelaea. The sequence continues at coordinate 7,185,809 of PUFA01000049.1, read as the reverse complement.
TGACCAACACCCAGGGTTCTGACCTGTGGTAGCTCTTATGCATAGATCCCATGCTCAGATGAGCTGGTGTGCAGTTTGGGTGTTTTTTGTTAAGTTTTAGATGTTCAACTTATTGTCGTTTCAAGGGGAAAGATCTAGAGACGTCTCTCACTCTGCCATGTTTCTGAAGTCACTCCAAGTATGAGAACCAGGGATCTAGAGTGAGAACATATGGGTTCGGATCAGGGCTTTACCACCCTCAACTGGGTGTCTTAGACAAGTTATGTACTCCATCTTTGCTGCATTTTCCATAGGACCTGGTACAGAGATCCTGGATGCTGACATGGTGTGGCAGCCGCATGCTATTATTCCTATTTTTAATACATATTTTTTCTTCTACTTAAAGAAGTCCCTTTAAAATTTCTTGTAATACTGGTTTGGTGGCAATGAACTCCTTTAGCTTTTCTTATCTGGGAAGCTTTTTATCTGTCCTTCGATTCTTAATGATCACTTTGTTGAGAAGGGTAATCTTGGTTATAGGTCCTTGCTTTTCATCACTTTGAATATTTTATGCCAATCCCTTTTGGCCTGCAAAGTTTCTGTTGAGAAATCAGCTGACAGTCTTACGACAGCTTTCCCTTGTAAATAACTAACTGCTTTTCTCTTGCTGCTTTTAAGATTCTCTCTTCGTCTTTAACGTTTGGCATTTTAATATGATGTGTCTTGGTGTGGCCACTTTCGGTTCATCTTATTTGGGACTCTGTGTGCTTCCTGGGGTTGTTTGTCTATTCACCAGATTATGGGAATTTGCCATCATTATTTCTTTCAAATAGGTCCTCAATTTCTTCCTCCCCTCTTCCTTTCCCTCTGGTACCTCTATGATGCAAATGCTGTTATACTTGATGTTGTCCCAGAGAACCCCTGAAACTATTCTCATTTTTTTAATTCTTTTTTTTTGTTGCTATTCTATTTGGGTGTTTTCTGCTACCTTATTTTCTAAATCACTGATTCAATCCTCTGCTTTATTTAATCTATTGATTCCTTCTAATGTAGTCTTCATTTCAGTTATTGTCCTCTTCATTTTGACTGGTTCTTTTTGTGTTTTCTATCTCCGTTTTTATGTTTTCCATGTCTTTGTTAAAGTTCTCACTGAGTTCACCTACTCCTCCCTTAAGTTCATTGAGCATCCTTAGAACCATTGTTTTTTAATTCTGTATCTGGTAGATTCTTTGTCTCCATTTTTGTGAAGTTCTTTTTCTAGAGTTTTGTCTTATTTTTCATTTGGGACACGTTTCTTTGTCATCCCATTTGACTGCCTCTCTGTGTCGTTTCTATGTATTAGGTAGGGCTCCTATGTCTCCCAGACTTAACAGAGTGGCTCTATGTTGTAGGTTTCCTGCGCGGCCCAGTGTTTTAGTCTTCCCTGGTCATCTGAGCTGGGTGCCCAAGGAGTGTCCCTTGTTTGGGTTCTGTATGCCCTCCTGTTGTAGTTGGCCTTGGTTGCTGTTCGCACATCAGTAGGAGGAATTGACTATTAGATTGATTGGTTGTGAGGATTAGTCAGCAAGGGCCTGATGCTACAGAGCAAGATTCACTTAGCAGAGCTCTAGTGCCTGCCCAGTCTGCTTTTTGGGTGTTGTCCTTCTCAGATGCAGCCCTGGGTGGTGCTCTGGCTCCAGCTGAAGCCAGCCACCAGGTGTGCCAGCCCAAGGGCCTCCTGGGAGGGGCCCAGCTGCAGGTCAAATTCAGCCACAGTCTGTGTACTTCCCGAGGACACCTGGCAAGATTCACCAGGCCATCCACAGAAGGCCGCTGCACAGTGGGCTTGGAAGTGCCTCAGGAGGCCAAGCTGTGAACCAAGGCCACCTGCTGCTAGTGCTGGACTTGAGGCAACTCAGTAAGGGTATGGGGCACACCAAGGCCAGGTGCTGCTTGTTAGGGTTTTTGTGCGCCTTTGAGAGACTTTAGGAAAGTTCGCAGCATGGGTGCATTCATGGATAATTAGAGAAAAAACTTGAAAGAAATGCTCAAAGTATTTACAGATATAGAATTCAAGACTTAGCAGACTTTTTAGATATGAGCCTATGGTACTTTATTTTTAATTTTTAAAATTTGTATTTCAAACAGAAAATACTTAAATACCATAAATAATTTAAAGGATACAAAAGGATATGCAGTGAAAAGTAATTCTCTCCCTCATGCCTGTCCCTTAGTCCCCAGCTTCCCCACTCCAGAGACAGTCTCAGCTGTGGCTATTTGTGTGTGCTCGGGGAGGCAGTTTATGACCGGGCTAGGATGTTTCCCTGGCTGAACAGTTATTCCCAAAAGAAGAGACTAAAGGCTATTCCTTCCACCTTCCTTTCTTTTCCACAACTTCATTCTAAAGAAGCTTAACATTTGCCCTCCTGTAGCAAAAGCCTAGACTGATATTTTGGGATTACTCTGGCCCCATGAATTTTCTCTGCTTTGCTCAGCAGTGCTTAAAGTCCTTTTAACTGGAAAAGGACTTTTCATTCATGATAAAGGTAAAAGGTTAAAACTGCAATATTGAGTTGGCTCAATACTGCAAACCTGTTATTCCACCGGTCAAAACTCTGTTCATGATCTAACTGACCGCACAGACAGTGGATCAAATGGCTATTAACTAGTTATCTTTCTCTAACCTCTCGTTCCTCTGTGCGTGTTTCCCAAACTTGAGTCATTCATATGCCACCTTCAGGATTTTGCTTGTCTATCTATTCTATTATTTAATTTTTTTAAATTAACTTATCTTTTCTTAAATACATGCATTTTTAAGAGAATTTTTAATATTATACAGTAGTTTCTGAATTCACAGTTGACTATAACTACCAACATTTTTAAATGTGTCCATAACACCGACGGGTTATAAATGAAATGTGTAACAATCCAGAATGGCAGAAAGACCACAAATGACCAGCAGGCTCTGTCAGTCCTTACTAGTTGAGTGTCAGCCCTGCACAGCCCACCTACAATCATCCCATGTACGACCAGCAGTGCACTTATCATATTTTGGAAATTTTACTGCATCCATGCTACATTCACTTGCTAATTTAATAAATCTGATGTTACTTTCTTGATCAAAAGTTGTCACTGCCCACTGTCCCACATCCCTTACAGCAGAAAATCTTGCCTTACAAAATGAGTATGCTCCTGAAAGCAGTCTTGCCTGACCAACTTCCTCCCTATCCAATGTCTTGCCCAATCTCTTGCATCATTTAATAATGTTTCTTGAACTCAGCTCAATATGCAAACTGTCTCCTAGCAATATCCCTACCTAGTACACAGTATCTTGAATTTTTAAGAAATGCATATTACCTCTAGGACATAAATTTATTGAGTTGTCACTTGTCCAAAGAAACCTATACCAAGAGGTTTTTCAAAACTTTGCGCCTGCTTTGCAAGCCACCTCGTTATGCTGTTCCATGGGCTTGAATTTCAGGGTCTGGGTGGAATGTTTCAAAAGACAAGGAAAAGGAAACATGGGGAATTGAAAGATCCATAAATCTTATCTGTGCCATGAGTTGCAACTAGCACTTCGTGTAAAAGATGCCAAGAGGAGAGTCCCTTGTGAGTCAAACCATGGTGCCCAGAAAACAAGGGAAAAACATTTCCAGATGCTTGGCTACCAGGAACAGCACCGTCATTCTCTCTTAATTTCTAATATAGCTGGAAAAGCCATTAAGCACTGTGCATCTTTATTTCTTGGGTTTTTCAGTCATGTTAGATTTTTGCTCTTTGTATTTTCCCTTTCCCAGTTAAGAACTATAAACTCAATTCTAATTAGGCCTCAATAAAGTGGCATGACATTTATTCAGAACTTAAATGTCTACCTACTCATAATGGGGGGAAAAAATCAATAAAATCACGGGAAGAAACAACATAAGCAAAACCACCACCACCCCCCACCACCACCACTTAAAGTGTCAAACTCTTTGAAGTTCGAATTCCTAGAGAATCTCCAGGTGGAAACCTGCTGAATTTGTTTCCCCTCAGGATTCTTTTGCTTTTATTCCTACTGCCACCATCAACCACAGTAGCTTCCAAGGTCTGCTTGCTCCTCTTTTAAGGACCCGGTTTGTGCATATTCAAGAAACATTTTCTTGCCCCTTAGCACCATAGAGACAGGATAGAATTTTCGAGAAGACTTTACAAAATTCCAAAGGAAGTAAATACAGAAAACATAAAATTCCAATTCAGAGGTTCTTAAACAGGATTCCCCAGGGGACATTTAGCAATGCCTGGAGACATTTTTTGTCATCACAACTGAGGAGATGCTATTGGAATCTAGTAAGTAGAGCATTCCATTCTCCCTGCTACAAACAAATTTACAGTATGATGCTGCTAACCCTGCCACAAAGCACAGCACAGCCTCTGCAACAAAGAACTGTCCAGTCCAAGATGTCGATGGTGACAAAGTAGGGGATCCCTGGTCAACTGCTGAGAGCCAAGAGAAAGAAGGAGTCCCAGCTCTTTGGAGCCACAGCATTGCTATATCATTTCACAGGTATAATAAGATAGGTTGAGAAAAAGAGGCCAGATGGAGGGGATCGTGTAAAGACCTCCTTCTCAACGTCTCTTCCTAAGTCATATTGACAAGTGGTCAAGTACAGAGAAAAGGAAGACTCCCTCCCCCATTCTGTTACCCACCTACATTTCTCCCAATCAATTGTAAGACAGAGACTTCTTTGCCTAGTTGATGACACCAATGAATGATCTCACCCTTCAAGTATGACCTCACCCTTCAGGTATAACCTCAATCCTTATACACATGACTGTGGCTTTACCCTTATTAACCAAACAACATAAACATACATTATGCAAAACAATCACCACAGCATTTACATAACACCAACGCTCCATATATGGCCCAAGTAAGTCATTCAGGTACGAGTAGCATCCAACACTGACAGCCCCAGCAGCTAAGGAAGAGTAGCCAAAATATGATCATGGACATGAAGTCATCCATTCAATAAGTTCCAGTGTCAGGTCCTGTGCAAGGTGCCAGAGACATCACACTGAGCAAGATAGATATGGACTATAAAAATGAATTAATACTATGAAAAACTATATAACACCCAAATTTGATAACCTAGAAGAAATGGACCAGTACTTAGAAAAATACAACCTTCTTAGACTGAATCAAGAAGAACTGGAAAATCTAAATAGACTGATCAGCAGTGTAGAAATTGAATCATCAAAAACCTAACAAAAAGTAAAAGTCCAGGACACAATAGCTTCATCAGTGAATTCTACCAAACATTTAAAGAAGATTTAATACCTGTTCTCCTCAAAACACTTTCCAAAAAAACAAAGAGAAGGCAATACTTCCCAACTCATTTAATGAGGCCAATATTACTCTGATACCAAAACCTGGTAAAGATAACACAAAAAAGAAAACTACAGACCAATATCCATGAACACAGATGCAAAAATCCTAAATAAGATACTAGCAAACTAAATACAGCAACATATTAAAAAGATTATACCCGCAATTAAGTGGGCTTCATTCCAGGGGCACAGGATGGTTCAACATATGCAAATCGATTAATGTGATACAACACATAAACAATTAAAAAATAAGAATCATATGATCATATGAATAGATGCAGAAAAAGCTTTCGACAAAATACAGCAGCCATTTATGATCAAAACACTTAACAAAATCAGTATAGAAGGAAAGTACCTTAACATAAAAAGGCCATCTATGACAAACCCTCATCCAACATTATACTTAATGGTGAAAAACTAAAAAACCTTTCTTCTAGGATCAGTAACAAGGCAAGGCTGTCCACTATCGCTGCTGTTCTTCAATATAACATTGGAGGTCCTAGAAAGTACAATCAGGCAAGAGAAAGATATAAGAGGCATGCAAGTAGGAAATGAAGAAGTCAAACTGTCACTATTTGGATGACATGATTCTCTATATAGAAAACCCAAAATGCTCTACAAGAACACTACTAGAAAATAAGCAATATAGTAAAGTTTCTGGATACAAAATCAACATTTGAAAATCCATAGTGTCCCTATACTCTCAGAAAAGAAGAGTGGAAAAAATAATTCCTTTTGCAATTGCAACATAAAGAATAAAATACCTAGGAATAAATCTAATAAGACATGTGAAGGACCTATATAATGAAAACTATAAGACCCTGTTAAAAGAAATTGAAGAATATACAAAGAAATGAAAGATATTTCGTGTTCTTGGATTGGAAGAATCAACATAGTTAAAATGACCATATTACCTAAAGCATTATACGGATTTAATGCAACCCCCATCAAAATCCCATCAGCATTTTTTAAAGAAATGGAACAAAAGCTCATCAGATTTGTATGGAAGCACAAAAGACCCGAATTGCAAAGCCATCCTGGGAAAAAAGAACGAGGCTGGAGGCATCATTCTGCCTGACTTCAAATTACACTACAAAGTGACAGTAATCAAAACGGCATGGATTGGCAGAAAAACAGACACACAGTCCAGTGGAACAGAATTGAGAGTCCAGAAGTAAACCCATATTTACATGGGCAAATAATTTTTGACAAAAAAGCCAAAACATACAGTGGAGAAAGGAAAGCCTCTTCAATAAATGGTGCTGGGAAAACTGGAAAGCCACTGCAAAAGAATGAAACTAGACTGTTGTCTATCACCACACACCAAAATTAACTCCAAATGGATTAAGGACCTGAATATAAGACCTGAAACAATAAAATGCATAGAACGAAAAACATAGGAACTAAATTCAAAAGACCTTGGACTTAAAGAGATTTTATGAATTTGACCTCAAAGGCAAGAGAAGTAAAAGCAAAAATAAATGAATGGGACTACATCAAACTAAAAAGCTCTGACAGCAAAAGAAACTGTCAACAAGGTAAAGAGACGACCATCCGAATGGGAAAATATATTTGCAAGGCAATGCCTTCAATTAAGGGTCTAATATCCAAAATATACAAAGAACTTATATAATCAACAACAAAACAACAACAACAACAACAAACGATCCAATCAAAAAATGGGAAGAGGACCTGAACAGATACTTCTCCCAGAAGACATACAAATGGCCAACAAATATGTGAAAAGATGTTCAACATCACTAGCTATTAGGGAAATGCAAATCAAAACCACAATGAGATACCATCTCACACCTGGTAGAATAGCTATAATCAATAGGACAAGTAATTACAAATGTTGGAGAGAATGAGGAGAAAAAGGAACCTCATACACTGCTGGTGAGACTGTAAGTTGGTACAGCTACTATGGAAAACAGTATGAAGTTTTCCTCAAAAAACTAAGAATTGATCTACCATATGATCCGGCAATCCCTTTCCTGGCTATTTACCCCTAAGGACTTGAAAACCCATATCCAAAAAGATATTTGCACACCGATATTCATAGCAGCATTATTCACGGTGGCCGGGACATGGAGCAACTCAAGTGTCATATGATAGGTGATTAGCTAAAGAAGCTGTGGTACATATATACAATGGAATATTACTCAGCCCTAAGAAAAGCTGAAATACTGCCATTTGCAACAATATGGATAGAGCTTGAGATAATCATGCTAAACGAAATAAGCCAGATAGAAAAAGTTGAAAATCACATGATATCCCTTATAGGTGGGATAATAAACCTAAAAACAACAAAATGAACAGGACAAACAAACAGACTCATGGACATGGACAATTGGCTAGTGGTTTACCAGAAGGAAAGGGGTGGATGAGGAGGGGGAAGGTAGACAAAGTAAAGGAGGTCAAATATAGGGAGATGGGGGAGGGCGAAGTGGTAAAGGGATCAAATATATGGTAGCCTAAAGAAACTGGACTTTGGGTAATAAACATACAATAAATAATAGATGTCAAATTATAATGCACACTTGAAAATTATATAATTGTATTAACCACTGTTAACACGAATTAAATTAAAAAAAAAAAAAAGGTACCCAGCTTTCTGTGCTGATAATGCTCTCGCAAACATGGTGAATGTTCCTAAAATCCGCTGGACTTTCTCTAAGTGTGTCAAGCACCAACCCCACAAAGTGACACAGTACAGGAATGGCAAGGGCTCTGTATGACAGGGAGCAGAGGTTACGGTGGGCAGACCAAGCTGATTTTCGGCAAAAAGGCTAAAACTACAAGGAAGACTGTCCTGAGGCTTGAATGCGTTGAACGGCTATTGAGAGATGCAAGCATGCTGAACTGGGGGGAGGTAAGAAGAGAAGGGGCCAAGTGATCCAGTTCTAAGCTTCATATTTGGTTTTATTATGAAGACAATAAAATCTTGAGGATATGTTCACTTCACGTGGTTGGAGTTGGTCTTTTTTGTGAGAGGAATAAACTAGTGTCATTAATAAAATTCCCTTTGTGGGAATTTTATTTTATGACGCTAACATAACTGATAGTAAAACCCTGCCATGACTAGCACAAAAAAAAGAAAAATATGAAAACAGCATTTCTGCCAGAGAGCTTTTGGCATTACTTAGGCAAAAAAGGATGTGAGCGCCCTCTGGTCTGTACGCGGGCATTCCCACCCAGGTCGGAAGGGAAACGTCCACGGCGGGCCGTGCAGCACTGCGGCAGCTGGGCTGGAGTCTGGGTGCGCGCACTGGGAGAGCGAGTGAGCGAACTGGCGCAGGCGCACCGCGGAACGTTTGGCAGCAGGTAGAAGCAATGGGCTGAACATACTCATAGATGGGTTGATCTTAAAAACATGGTGCTTGTGAAAAAAGCAGGACAATGCAATTTCACTTAAGCAAAAAGTATATCACACAAAGCAACAATATACAGTTTTCAAGAAAAACCATTGAAACAGAAATAAATATATCCATTAAAAGCGTTGCTTGTGGGGACAATAGGCCTAGGATATAAGATAAAGAGATGAGTAAACGCAAGGCCACATTCTGATGTCCACAAGCCCTAGGTTCTTTTGCATTTGTGAATCCTTTTGTCCATGAAAATATATTTAAAATCGTATTTTACAACTGTGTTGGTATAAAGATGAATAAATTAATACTGTGTATAAAAACAACTTTTTAAACCTGAAATCATATTTTTACTTCTGATTTAAAAGAAATTAAACCATTTTCATGGGCCTCACTGAGTACTGCGAGCCCTAAAGCACTGTGCGTACAGGGCCCAATGATAAATTGGCTGTGGATAAATGAATGAATGATTTAGAGAGGTGCCTTGCACAAAGCAGAGATAATTATGTGCTACAAACTGAGGAATATGATTCATCCAGTCCTCTGCTTCTGGGGTACAAAAACCCTTTCATAAAAAACAATTCCTTAGGTGTGCTGGAGAACTCAGTGCCATGGGATATTACTATGGCTTAAGGAAGGGAAGTTCCCCAAAAGTGCTCCAGTTGGGAATTCTGAGTTCAGGCAGTGAATTCACTCACAGGAGTCTGAGCCCGAACCTGGGTCTGCCCTGGCCTGGCTGTCCTGCCTCCCCCAGCAGAGTTGGGCTTCCCCCTGCAGGCAGGGGAAGGGTGTGACTCCTTTAGCCTCCACGTTGCAAGGACAATCAATCCCCAGGAAGCACTGTGGCCAAGTTGGGCACTAGGACTAGGCCATGATGTAGCTTGATTTATAACTTCTGAAGATTTAGACATGCGGTATGCAGGCTTTCGTTTATACTATAGCCCTGGGCCCCTCAAATGTTAGGAACAGTCCTGGTTGGATGATTTTTCTGAGAAAGATGATCCTATAGCACCATGCCAAAACTGGCCTTGCTTAATCAAAATCAGCCATTCAGACTCCTAAGACCCCTTTCCCAGGTGCCAGTAAGCCCCCTAAATGCCTGAGCAGACCAGGATTGGGTGTTCACTGCCTCACAGACTTAGAACCATCACAGTATGTTCCTCTCTTCTTTGTTCTAGCCCAAGCCCCTGCTTTCAGAGAAACACACACATACACATACATACACACACATACACACACATACACATGCACATACACAATACACACAGAGACGTATATGCACAGGCATACTCAGACACATATAGACAGGCACACATACAAACACACACATAAATACAAAGACATACATACACACAGGTATATCTACACACAGACACAAAGAGAGACACACACAGACACACCCACGGACACACACAGAGATACACAAAGAGACAGCCAGGTTACAGTGGTAAAGACAGCCTCTGGGAAAGTCCAAGGTCTTGGTTGAGTTACGATGTTCTAGAGTTCCTGGCAGGAGATCGGATCTCCCTAAATGCTCTCACCTCAGGCACCGTGCTGATTATTCTCCGTTTGCTCCTCAAATCCATTCTCTTCCTATGTAGTTTTTCATGTAGGTACTGAGCATTTACAACTCTCAGTCATTCAGGCAAAAGATTAATGATCTAGGCAAGTAGGCCAAAGACGGAGATGAAGAAGAAATTCCCTTTCCTCTCTAGGGATGGGATGCAGCTGGCACAAACCTGAAACATTTAGAATCATCCACTAGGGAGTGAGCTGCCCCAGCCTAGTGAAGGAAGACCTGGGGTTAAGCAGGGAACCTAAGTGCTATTAGAGAACCTGGGTACTGGCCTAGTCTTTCTCTGCTGCATTGTACATCCTTTTCATCATTATCAAATCTTCAGTAAACTATTCTTAAAACAGTTATAGAGAATGAAAGACAGAAGTCTAAGAAGTGTAATAGCATCAGTTAGTAGTAGAGGACCACCTCAGGCAAAAGAGAGGAATCCCTTGAGTGTCAGCCACAGACAAGCCACAGCTGGACGAACAGGTGGGAGTAACAAGTAAGAGGACACGTGAACTACATCCTGGGCATGGCTCAGAAAACACTAAGGGACAGCCCGAGAGAGACTAATTTCCAATAATAGTAACTCAAGTTTCAGATAGGACAGAGAACATTAGTTATACCCAATCTTGAGGTAATCCTTCAATTTTAGGAATTCAACTTCAAAAACATCAGTTTAAATCATACGTGGTGGCCTTTCATGCTCCTATAGTGCATTTCTAAAATAGATGGAAAGGCATTTAAAATTGTCTATATTTGAAAAATGGGACAACTTTATGCTCCCAAAAGCCAATTCAACTTGAAGCTATAAAAGAAAACAATCCTTCTGAAAGATATCTACCTAAATCTCTCAAGCTCCTGAGACATTAAAATAATCAAATGGGATTGGGCAGTATTTGTTCAATGATCAGTTTTTGACCTTTGCTCATAATACTCCTTTTGAAGTGCACGCAGGCCTCCTGCTAACAGTCATGAATCCCACGACTACACAGAAGACTGGGCAAGAAGTAATTATATCAGGTAATAAAAGTGAGAAATAGCCAGTCATTAGAACTGCAGAGCTGTTTTTGTATAAAGTACAGCCTCCAAGTACAGAATCAGTGTGACATCTTCAGCATAGAGCCATCTATATATAAACAGCAAAAGTACGTAAATTTGATCCCAAGGTAAATGCTTCTACTACATGAAGCCAAGCAGAACTCAATGCCCAAAGCCAGCCCAGGTGTGGGACAGGGCCGGCACAACCATGCCATGAACAGCAGCTGAATGGGTGTCCTGGCAGGTCATGAGGCCTCTCTTGGACTCAGCTTCAACTGCAAAAGATGGAGCTGGAATAAATACTGAGTTCTTCTCTAGCCCCCAATTTCTCTTTATAACTACTAATTCAGAATTCATTCAATTCTTGAGAGCCAAAGAAACAAACCCAGAAATTGGCGTAGGCTCTGGCTTAAACTAAGCTTATAATCAGCTGCTCTGATACTGAGTGTCTATCAGAGCTTGTCCTGGAAATTCTGATACTGTGGTTCTGAAGCGGGTACCAGGTGGTGATATATTTCATAAATTTTTGGATGATTCGGATATGCTCTGAAATTTGAGAAACACATATCCTGCTAAGTCATCAGGCATGTTGACCCGTTGTTAGAAGGGACTGAGAAAAGAAATAACATTTATTGAAAATGTGCTCTTTGCCAATAGTGAACATATGCTATCTCATTTAATAATCATAACAGTCTTTGGTTCAGAAAAAGAAAAGGAAATTTTTCTTTAGGTGGAGAAATCAAACCCGGTAGAAAGTAAGACAATAAAGAATTCTAGATAATTCCTATAAATTAAGTTCTCTCGTTGACCCTTGCCCAGTTAAATAAATAATTGAGCTAATTGTATGCATTTCCTTGTATCTTTTCTTTCTTCTTTTGAAGTAGGGTAAATAAGGGGAGAAATAAATTTCAGAAATTCAACATAGTTGCTCAAATATAGTATGCCAGCTTTATATGTAAGCTAATTGAAAGAGCAAAAAAAGAAAAAAAAATCAGCAACAAGAATGAAGCCCTTCTCTGAGTAAATAAAACTTGTCAAGCCATAATTTAATTATTCGTTTCATCCTATCGCCTGAAGTGCACCAGCCAGCTCTCCGAACAAAGGTTTACTCAGCTGCAATAGAAAACTGAGGGCTCTTACACCTCCCACTTTCTACATAAGCTCTCTATTTAACGATGCTTGTGTTTCTCCCCTTAGATGTGCCAGATGCAGGGTAGACAAATAAAAATTCTAAATTCCAGGTTGCCAGAACACATTATCCATTTATTCTTAAATATAAATCTTCATTCTTGCTCATACTGGGAGAAATTATCATTGTTAAGAAATCTAGAAGTATAGTCAGTTCTCAAAGTGCTTCCCCAGAATATTTATTTAAATAGCACTGCTCTAGAAAGGCTCCATGTTCTTTATTCTTAGAAACTTGGCATGGTGCACTGACAGTCCTACAAGTTAGCATTTGGTAAGGCATTTACACCCAATTGGTAGTTTGACCACCAGAGAAGAGAAATTTATATATATATATTGAAACTTCAGAGTGAAATAGAATTTGACTCTTGGAAGAAGGATGAGGTGAAGAAATAGAAAAATTTCCAATATTTATTTTTAGTATCTTTTCAGATCTAAAGTCATTTTGTTTGGGAACATAGAAGTTGAATTATGATTAGCTTAGCTTACTTACCAAATTATCGTGTATGATGTCTTATATTTTAAAGTGTCATTTATTTATATATTTTCAAATATATTACCTAGGTATTCTTTTCAATGTTCAAAAATTTTCCTACAAGTGGAGCTATATATTGCTGAAATTAAAGAAATACAGCTCTAGATTTTGCTAAAAGCACATCAAAATCTGCAGAGAAATAGAGGACAGAAGCATTTGGGAGCACTTACTGTATGCATGCACTATACATGAATAATCTCACAGAGTTTCTTGGAGTCCTGAAGAGGTGAGGATCATTGGCCCATTTTACAGATGAAGAAGGTGAGGCTTAGAGAAATCCAATGAGTCAATCATACAGTTAGTGGTAGAACTGATGGAACTCAATATATTGGACTCCATAGACCACACTCTTTCTCTTCCATCACTCAAATGACATCAGCCAATGGAGCCTGCAGAGAGTGTGTTTTACTCACTACCCACAAACATTATCTAAAGGACTGAATTGTTATTAATCCTTTTTCTGCCTCTGCTGCCAACATGATGCCTGTGAAAAAGCTTGTGTCAAAGAGAAGCAATAAAAAAAAGAAGAAGCAATTTCTTAAATTCACCCTTGATGCCACCCACCTTGTAGAATATGGAATTGTGAATGCTGCTCACTTATTCAGGAAAGAATCAAAGTGAATGGAAACACTGGGAATCTTAGTGAAGGAGTTGTAACCATTGAAAGGAGCAAGAACAAGATAACTGTAACTTCTGAGATGACTTTTTCCAAAAGGCATTTGAAATGTCTCACAAAAAATTTTTTGGAGAACAATTGACATGATTTGTTGAACAGCCAAGAGAGTTATGAATTATATTACCGTCAGATTAATCAAGATGAAGAAGAGGAGGATGAGGATTAAAACTCACTTATCTAGAATATTTTGTATAAGTTCTTGAATAAAATTTGGGAATCAAAAAAAAAATGCCATTAACCAATCATCATGTATCATTGAGTTCCTACCATGTAATTCTCTTTCTATGATCCTCCAACATAAAAAGCTCATGAGTGCAGGACAATTTCCTCACATAAGGAGGGTCAATTCCTTAGCTAAAAAGTTCAGGGTAGCCCTGAACCTCCAAGGTAGCCCAGCGCAACCAGGGATGAAAACCCTCACAAGTCCAGCTCCTTCCAGCAGCTGGTGCCAGATGTTGCAGTCGGGAAGTATCGGAACTAGAGAAAGCGTAGTAATGTGATCCCAGGAAAGTGATTTTACTTCTCCCTCTGCTCTTTGGAGGTAACCTCACTCCTGATGACAGGGATGGGCCCATGGCACAGACTTGGCGGAACCATAGGATCTAAGGGTGGGCAATGACCCAAGCAGGGACAAAGAGAAAACTTTCCTGAGTCCAACATTTAGATAACAGGAGAGAAAAGTTCTAAGTCAGGAGTATGTGACATTCAGGCTGCCAGTGGCCATCTTTCCTACCATGACCCTGTGGAGAAAGCCTTTCTGCGAACACGTCAGAGGTGAGAAATGAAGTGAGAGAACAAGAGAACGTTGGCAGTGCCCAGGGGCAGGCGCTGGTGGTTCCGTCTCCTCCTCTGGCCCAGTGCGATAGCCCAGGAATGGTCTCCGTCATTTGAAGAAATACATCCTCCTCTGTTTTTGAGCCATTTGGGTTGGTTTTCTGTCCCCTGGAATTGACGGAACTTTGATAAACGCACTCGATTACCTTACCTAGGGACTGAGAATTCCCTTGGTTTTCAGCCATGTCTCTAGTATCACCTTGGCCTGATTTAGCTCACAACCTTCCCCAATGAACTCCTTGAACTTGGACCATATTGCCATGCACATATCCATCTCTTGAATCATGCAGAAATAAATCACCCTGAAGAAAAAATGGCACTGTGTGCTGGTTAATACACTTAGGGATACTGATTAAATATACTTGGGATAGCAATGCTGTGCACATACCACACACAGTGATTTATTGTCTATGTGCAGAGGTGGCTAAACCCCAGCTACAGGATGACAAATGAGAGGCCTCTGTAGTGCCAGATGCTTCTATTTTAGTTTGGAATCTGTCTCCATGGAATTGCAGCCTTATTATCTGATTTCACTCTTAGGATAGCACATTTTGTATATGCCTTTACAGAATGTGAGCTGACTACTGGCTTTCCATATAAGTTGACACCAGGGTTTCTCAGCAGTGGCACTATCGATCTTTTGGACTGGATGATTCTTTGTTTGGGGAGCTATCTTGTGCATTGTAGGATGGTTAGTTGGCCTCTACCCACTAGATGAAAGTACCACTTCCTTTTGTGACAATCAAAATTGTGTTCAGGCATTGCCAAGTATTCCCTGGGGGAGAAAATTGCTGTCAGTTGAAAATTCTTGGTTAGACAGATCACCAAGTTCAGACATTTGGTCTTTGGAAGATGCTTTTGCTTCCATCATTGTCTTCAAAACCCACATACTAGTTCACCAGCTATATATATTTAGAATTCTCAATAATTGAGAATGTTTCCCTACCAAATGCTGAATTTGGGCCATTATTTCAGGTAAGTTTCTGTAATTCATTTATACACACACACAAACACAAACGCACAAGTATCTTTCTAAGTATTCACTCTCATACGTCCTCTCATATGTGCCTTAGACACAGTAACTATATTCTACAACAAAGACTTCAATCAATGTCTGATTCCAATACCCTTTTTTCCCCCAAAATGATCCTGCTTCACCCATGTTAACTCCTACACAGTCCAGCATTGAAACCAACTCTAAGCATGAGCTCATTCTCTGTTAGGGTTGCCAGGTTTAGCAAATAAAAATGCAAAACATCCAGTTGAATTTGAATTTCAAATAAACAATGAATAATCTTTTAGTATAAGTATGTCCCAAATATTGCTAAACATCCGACAAGATAGCCCAACAACAAAGAATGATACAGTCTATATATTGCATGAGACATACCCACCTTTTATCTGACAACCCTATATCTCTACCCACTCTGCCTTGAATCCAGCTGACTTGTGTCACTAGTCTTTTTCCACTTGCTGCTTATAAGGACATTCCTTTGTGCAGAGTTGCCCTTGTGGACAGTGAGCCTGTTAGATTCTGGGTTACTCAGTGTTTCAGCTAGGGTCTAATTAAGAAACCAGAAACCAACTGGAATTTTAATGTAGGGAATCAGTTATATAGATGATGTAAGAGGTTTGAAAAACATTCAGGAAACAATGAAGTAACTCAGATTGGCAAAAGCATTAAGTTTATTCCCGTGCCTAAGCTGGAGAGACCAAAGGAGGAGGCAGAGTTATTGGAGCTCAGGGGTTGGGGTCACCTGGCGAAGCTGGAACTTGAAAATAGGCTGATCCAGCAGAAGCAGGAGACAAGAAGAGTTACAGTCTCTGTCTCCACCCAAGAAGAAAAGGAGAGAAAGAAATATCCTGGCTCCTCCCACCAGCCAATTTCCTACCAGGGCCTCCCATTTTCCAAACCCAGCCCGAAACCCCAACATTTTTGGCACTGAGACTAGTGCTTCTATGAGAATCTAATGCCTGATGATCTGAGGTGGAGCTGAGGTGGTGATGCTAGCACTGGGGAGTGGCTGCAAATACAGATGAAGCTTTGCTAGCTAGCCTGCGGCTCACCTCCTGCTGTGAGGCCCAGTTCCTAACAGTACTGGTCAGTGGCCCAGGGGTTGGGGACCCCTGAGCTAAAGGACCTGGGAACCACAGCCAGTGTAAAACAGTCTGAGTTCACTGACCCTGATCCTCAGGGTCCTTTTTCCTCTTGTCAGAGCTGGCCTGTCTCTTCTAGCTTCATGGGACACAGAAGAGGTGGAATATTCCTGTCTTTGGGATTCAGGTGAAGACTTGATAGCCACTGCCTTACTCACTAGTGCCTACTCCAAATTTAGTAGTGAGAAACTTTGAGCGTCTTTTTTCCTATACTGATTGCAAGCACTCAGTCACCTACTGAGCTTTCCAGTGTTGAGTCACACTGTTGCTCTTCTAAGTCCTATTTTTTCCACTTCTGCTCTTCCTGTATGTTGGTCCCTAGAGCTAGTCACAAGTGCTCTGGCTGTCCACTTGTGGCCTATGGCAGCGTTGCACACCCCACCTCCTTTGAAGTCAGGTGTGACCATGCGGCTTGTGTTGGTCAATGAAATGTAAGCAGAAGAAATATGCGCAGCACTTCCAGTGGAAGTTTTAAGAGAATGCACACAATTCACCACTTTTCTGTTTGCTGGCTTAGGAAACATAAAAGCCTTTGTCAAGATATAACACAGGTCCCTGTATTCATTCCCTATTGCTTCTGAAACAAATTACCATGAACTTAATGGCGTAAAACATACAAATTTATCATCTTATAGTTTGGGAGGTCAGAAGTCCAAAATCAGTGTCACCAGACTAAAGTCAGGGTGTCAACGGGGCTGATTCCTTCTGGAGGCTTCAGGGAAGAATCCATGTCCTTGGTTTCTTTTGTGTCTAGAGGCTGCCTGCTCTCCTTGGCTTGTTGCCTTCCCTGATATCTCTCCAACCTCCTTCTTCCATGGTCACATCTCCTTCTATTCCCTTTAACCTTCTTGCCTGCCTCTTGTAAGTACCCCTGTGACTACGTTATATTGGGCCCACCTGCACACTTCAAAACAATCTCCCCATCTCAAGACCCTTAACTTAATTGCACTGCCAAGCACCTTTTGCCATGTAAGGTGATAAATTCACTCACAGGGTCTGGATGTTGGGATGTGGGCGTCCTTTGGGGCTATTATTCTGTCTACCTCAGTCCCTGCAAGATTTCATTGAGCAGAGTCCCACCTGCCAAGTGCATTAGAAATGCAGTATGAGTAAAAAAAACTTTTATGGCATTAAGTCACTAAAATTTAGGGCGTTGTTTGTTACTGCTGCACAATTTAGCCCACATTTATGCCATGCTTCTTTTCTGACTCCTGTCTGTTTTACAGAATTTTAAAATGTGATAAAATACTAAATATGACTACTTTATGCATAAAATACACTTTAAAAATAGTATACCATAAATAGTATACCACAAATAATCAATCTATGAGCAAACTAAGGTTTGGAGTTTTTGTTTGTTTGTTTCTGAACAACAGTAACTTTAAATCTGTAAAGTAGACTTAAAGATATTCACTACCCTAAAAGGTTCTGTCTTCAGTCTGAAAAATCTTCACACATTCCCTTTGTTCCAAAAAACTAACAGGTTAGCAATGTGGATATACTTAGATATTAAACTAGCTGAAAGTAAGAGAGAAAACAACTCACTGAAAGATTATTAAATCTAGTCCTGTTTTTCCTAAAAGTTGGGGGTGGTAGAGTTTTGACAGTTGAAATGAAAACACTTATCTGAATTTTTAAAGCACAATCCTTTCCTTAATTTCTGTAATTGTGTCATAAGTCATACGAAGTAGAGTGATAAGGGTTTTAAAATCTCAAAGTGGAGTCCAAGTTGGGCTACTACCATACCTCTTTTTCATAAGTCAGAGGGACATGCAGATATGTTAGTCCCAGTCCAAACCAGTAGTGTCTAGCATTTTGGTCACGCCCTCTAATCAGTAAAAAGCTTTCAGTACGTTCTTCCAATGTGTGTTCAAGATGATATCAAGATGAAATGAATCATATTTTAAATGCCTTGGCTATCTTAATAGTATCATATTACATTAGTTAGTATTTCAAGACACAACATGCCCTTAAGGAGAGATGCGTAATAATGATAGTAGGTGTGACTCTAGTAAATGTAAATCCAAATTGTGAACCATCTTCTTGATAATTTTGAATATTTTTGTCAGGCTTTTTGTCAGATCTGATTCGATCCTCATTATTTTAACCTTTTAATGTGGATAGCAAAGAGTTTGTTCTGGGAGTAAAAGTGTCTGCTCTATCATTTTGTTGTTCATTTGCTTGCACTTATGTTATTGTTTTCACTTTGATCCATGGTTTCTTTGCAGGAAATCTGTCTATTTTGTGAGGGATAATTTAATTAAAACCAGTAAATTTCCTAAAAACAGTTATGATAATACAGCTGAGCACATATAAAGTATAATGTATCATCCTGTGCTGAAAGCAAATAAAAGAGTGAGGAAACCACCCTCAACCCCTCTGGGTTCTGGAACACCGACTCTTTCCTCAGCATGGTTCCATGCGTGTGAAACGTACATGTCACTTGGATCAAATGAGGCTGCTATGTCAATATGTATATTTCAAATGATAACGTTTCTGGGATGCATGTGCCATGCTCTGGGGCTCTGATATAAATAACTGAAATGCAAGTTTCTAAAAAGGCTTCTACGAGAGCAATGAATTTAGGTATGTGGCACAAGACCTATAATCTATTCAACTAGCATTGCATCATAAAAAAAAAAAAAAAAGATTACAAAGAAATGGATGCCCAGAAAGATGGGATGAATTTCCTAAGCTCACAGAGGGTTCTTGGCAATTGAGCCTCAGGCCAACACGTTTCTTATTACACCCCAAGATTATGAATGAGTAAATTTAGCAATTCTGTGACTGAATTAAGTCCTGCTGGCCTCCCTTCAGCATAGTGCTATGTGATGAGGAGGAAGGAGTCAAGCCAAGAGCAAGGAGGAGAAACCAGGAGGTGACAGGCTCAGTCCTGAAGATGGGAAAAGATCTTTAGTTCAAGAGAAGATCTGAAGGGAATAATTTGCCTTTACACTGTATCTTTAGCCCCCAGTTCATTTTTGTCTCACTGACAAGGATCTTTACATTATTTTCTCCTGAAAATAATTCTTTCATGCCTCTCCTACCAGATATTGAAGAACATTATATTTGATGTTACACTGGTGGTGTCAAGGGTCCTCAGCCCTCAGGCTGCGAACAGGACAGGTCTGTGGCCCATTACGAACGGGGCTGCACAGTGGGAGGTAAGCTGGGAGCCTGAGAGTGAGCGAAGCTTCATCTGTGTTTGCAGCCGCTCCCCAGCGCTAGCATCACCACCTCAGCTCCACCTCAGATCATCAGGCATGAGATTCTCACAGGAGCACATCTCCCTGGTGCCAAAAACATTGGGGACCACTGGATATTGATACGTATTGATTATATTCAAGGGCAGCCAGCCAGAAATGTGTCTGGTGTGTCAATCTATAAGAAATGGTAAAATGTCCCTGGACATGTAATAAGATGAAGATTATTATATTTCCATCCTGCACCAGTAAAGTTCAATCAGGAAGCAAGACCACTATGAGCATGGGATAGGTTATTTATTATGGAGTTAGACTTTACACCATTTTGGAAGGAGCTCAGGAAGAAAAGGTCCAAGAAGCATCAGAAAGAAGGCCTAACCAGCCCCAACGCAGGTGGACACGTTTGAGCTTGTTGAGTGAGCCCTGAGCTGCAGGAGAAGAGCCGGAAGGAAGCCGGTGTCTGGAAGGCTGTGGGCCCTTTATGGCTCCGCCTCTGTAAGCAGAGTATCTCATGGTGGGGCCGGCATCCCTGCTGGTCAGTAAGGCCATTAATCTGGAAGAAGAGCTGGACGTGGAGTAGGGAAAATGGAAACAGAGTGAGACTCGCTGGCACCTCTGTGGCTGTCCCTATAAACTCTGTAACTGCCTCAAACCTTCAAAATAAGATGACTGCTGATTTGTTTCTGCCTTTCAGATATCACACAATTTTTTCTTGTCGCAACTATATCTCTGAACTATATGGGATATTCCCGTATCTGGCTATCTGGAAAGTGTAGTTTTAATTTAGTTAAGGTGACATTGTACAAAGCCACCACAGCTCCTCTCTGGGACAAAAACTGTGTGGCTGGAAGCAATGGTTTGATCAACTGCTTGGGGCAAAGTTTAAGCCACCCAAGGCCCCAGCTCCAGGAACAATCCAGATTGCTATGCTGCTTTCCGAAGACGTGCGGCTGCGTGCAGGGCTTTGCTTAGTATGTGGAATATGCTAGCCTGGAGCCAGACCTGAATCACTGAGGAAATGGAGGTGCGGCAGCAAGCCGCCCCCTGCAGAACTTCTTCTCTGTGTTAAACAAACAAACAAAATTTTTCACTTAAGCCATTGCTAGCAAAGAAGGAGGAGGAGGGGGAGGAAAAAGAGAGGCAAAGGAGGAAGAAGACCGGTCTTAAGGTATGGAGTCTAAAGTACCAGCAGCATAGCTAAGTAGAAATGACAACATGTCCAGGATTTTTGTAAGCGGTTTTTATATATCAAGTAGTTTGGGGAAAGACATAGCCATTTTGACAGGATTTATATTAGCTATAAACAAAGGGGACAAGAAGAGCTAAGGCGGGGCTATTCTGGGGGAGAAAAAGGTCTGCAGCAGTCTGCAAAGCTCATGAGTAAATGAGAAGCAGAGGCTCCTGGGGTTGGACTCGCCTGACTGTCCTCTCGGATAATCCCAGACGTAGCCACCAGGAAAGTAATCCTAAATTCCAGCAGATGCAGGGGAATGTGAACAGCCTTTTGTCAGAGCTGGTCCACAGATACGAATAGGCTAACCATTCTGTCTCTCTCTCACTCTCCAGCCACTGCAATTTTCATTAAGAACCACAGAGAATTTTTTTCTTGTCCGCTGCCTTTGCCTAGAGCCTCCAGAAAGGAGTACAGCTCTGCTGATACCTTGATTTTTAGCGAGTACTACGGTCTGAATGTTTGTGTCCCCACCAAATTCACAGGTTGAAATCCTAAACCCCGGTGTAATAGCATTAGTAGGTGGGGCCTTTGGGAGGCGATTAGGTCATGCGGTGGAGCCCTCCTAATGGGATTAGCGCTCATATAAAGAGACCTTACAGAGCTCCCCAGCCCCTTCCGCCACAGGACTAGAGCAGAAGTCTGCAACCCAGAAGAGAGCCTTCGCCCTACCATGCTGGCATCCTGATCCTAGACTTCCAGCCTCCAGAACTGTGACGAATAAATTTCTATTGTTTATAAACTACCTGGTCTGTGATTTTTATTATAGCAGCCTGAGAGGCCTAAGAAACCACCTAGCCCGGCAGCCGGCTATGACTCACTCATATGAGGGTACAAAAGCCCAGCCCTCTGGTCTCAAAGAGGACATGCTCTGCAGTGTAGTTCACACCCCAGAGCTCTCCGGGGTCCACGCTGCACTAGCTAGAGCCACATCTTCGCTTAGTTCCTTTACTTGCTCTCTTCTGCTTTCCTCTTTCTCTTTTTCCTAAGAACAAGCATATCCTCAATAAACTGTAGGCACCCAAATTCCTGTCGAAGGCTCTTCTAAGGGGTCCCAATCCACGACCCCTCTCTATGGCATTATCCTCTCCAACCACACTGCCCTCGACAAGAGAAAAATTCTGACCTATCCCAAATTAAATTACAGCAGGCCAGAAGATGGGAGGAAGAGAGCCAAAACCAACAAAAGACTACTCACATTCCTGAATGTATATTAAAGCTTTGACCCAACTTCCAGGCAGCTATCTTTTAAAAAATTGCCGGCCACCAGACCCCACCACATCCTGCTTGTGCATGAACTCTCTGCAGTGTTGCCCACGACCAATCCAGATAGGAAATAGTTCTTCTTCCTTAGGGACAATGCACCCATCCTAGAATTGCCCCCACTTCACATTTTCCCACCCCTCCTTATCTATAGCTAGTACAAATTTTAGAACAACTAACATCTTCCTTCCCCAAATTTATTGTATAAAAGAGCCCCCGTCAGCTCCAGGACATCAGACATGTTCATCTTCTCCATGTAGCCCTGTTGCTGGTGGTTTACACAAGGGTACCCAACCCCGGGCTGTGGACCAATACTGGTCCTGTTAGGAACCGGGCCTCACAGCAGGAGGTGAGCAGAGGGTAAGCAAGTAAAGCTTCATCTGTGTTTGCAGCCGCTCCCCAGCGCTAGCATCACCACCTCAGCTCCACCTCAGATCATCAAGCATTAGATTCTCACAGGAGCACTGCTCCCTGGTGCCAAAAAGGTTGGGGACCATTTGTTCAGACTGTATGTTCCAGGACCTGGTCCTTTTACTGGTTCATAAACCCCCTTTTCAGCAAATTTTCAGCTTCGGAGATTATTGTTTAAAGCCTCTTGCAGGTCCTGAAACCTTAGGCTCAAGCCAGCCTTATGACCATTGTACTTACCCCTCCTTCTGTGTGGAACACGTTTTTCCCAGATAGCCGAGTGCCTGACTCCTCAGCAATTTCAGGTTTTGCTAAAATGCACTTTTTCACTTAAGCCTTTTTTACCTCAGCCTATTAAATTACAAACCCACCCAGCACTCCCTTTTCCCTTTCTTGTTTTAGGTGCATTTAATATAATAATGCCATGTACTTACAATGGTTTTAAGTGTGCCAGGCACTGTTTTCTAAGTCTTTAACACTCATGAAATGTAATCCTCATGACAAACTTATGAAAGTTTTATTAACCCCATTTTACTGATGAGAAAACTGAGGCACATAAAGGTTAAGAACATTCCCAAAGGTCATATAACTTCTAAGTAATGTAAACTTGACCCCAGTCTATTTGACTCCAGACACTACATCACTACAGTGCATTGTCATACTGATTTATTTATTTATATTATTCACTTATTTATTTTGATTATTGTGTGTCTCCTCCCACGAAAATACAAGTTTTTTGAGGATTTTTGTCTGTTCAGTTCTCTGCTATATCCCCTAGTACCTAGAGAAGTCCAGGTACTATTATGAGAACCTCAAATATTTATTAAATTACGTAGCTTCTGTGACGCCTTTCTAGATTCCAGGGGGAAAAAATTTGTAATAAGGGTAAACTGATTATCCACATTTCAGCCAACATCCACAGTCATGTCACAAGGACCTCTTCCTTCCCATCTTGATTCTTGTAAGCAGTTAGATGCAATATATTTAAGGTACATGGTAGTTGTTTAAATATATTGCTCCCATTTTAGAACCATGAGTGCCATGCGGTTATGTAATTTTGGCTAAGATACTGTCTCTGGCATTCTGAATGCCAGAATTTGCAATGACGCTGTCAGACCTTACCAGAGATGGCTGAAGCTGTACCTCTGAAGGTACACCATCTTCCAAGAGGACTCCAGAAAGAAGCACTGGCTACTCTTTCCAGAGTCTCCTAAACTCACCAGTTAAATAAGTCATTGTATGTCCCCAACAAAAGAGTGAGTCATGGCACAGAAAGATGCCTGGAATGTCTGTCACATGATGAATGCCCTTTCAAATGAAACATTAAGAGTGGGAAATAACATTATACTTGCAACAGTATCGCCCCATGGGCAATTGGATTACTCTTGAAGAAACTTCAATTACATTTTTGTTTTATGTATTTACTGTTACAAAACATGTAATAGCCTCTTGCCACTACCCTTTTGCCTCTTAATTATCATAGCTCAAACCTGGTTTAAATTATAGACTTTTGCAGCCAAAAGTGAAACTTCAAAGATAATCTGGTCTACTGCATTCCTTTTTTACAGATACTGAGGCCCAAAGGGGTTACCCAGAGCCAGAACTGGAACCCCTATTCTATTTCCTCTTTGTCCAAAGACTTTATCTCTCCAATGACCTATTTTTCAGTTTGTCAATAAATCGTCCCTAGTGTCACAAAGGAGAAGAAAGAAACCCTCCACCAATAATAAGAAACAAAACCATATATGTCTATTTCACAGCCAAGATTACGAGGTGGAGGGAAGAAGATGAGGTGTTCCAGAGGAAGACAACAATCATTTCTCCAAAAATGATGTAAAATAAGGGCCTCATCCACTCTCATTGTACTTTTCGTGATGCAATAACTCACAGTGAAATTTCCCACATATCTAAGTCCAGAGTGCTGTAGTTAACTAAGTCTCTCATTTAGGGAGACTTAGCTTTTTACTACCATAAAATGCAAGAGAACTGGATAGATTTTTTAATATGAATATAAACTGCAGTATCCTAATGATGTTTGTTTTAAATTATATATGCAGAGCTCAAACCGCTTGGGCATTGTTGAAAATAAATCCTGCATTACTGTGAATCATATGAGCTTTTTCTCAATGAATAGTAAAAGAAATGAGTGCCATCTTCAGAAGTTTATTTTGAGATTTTTTTACTTCCAATAATGCAATATGTATGTATTACGGCTATAAAATAAGACCCAAATATAAAAATCATAAATCATTATGTCTGAAAATAGAAATAAAGAATATATTTATCATTTTAAATATATATAGTATAAATAATAGCAATGATTTTTAAATTCTGTATAACCATATTACTGCTGAAGGTATCCAATTTGTTTATCCTAATGCTTTTCAATATGAGAAGCTAGTGCTATAACTTAAATTATAGAACTTTTAGGTAACTGTCTATGGAAAAGTGTCGATTGTTTTAAAATTTTTTATTGAGAACTATGTGCCTGTGTAACGTAACAAGCAGCAACCTTGAGCCTTGAATTGTGGATTGGCTGTGGGTATGGCTATAACATTTGTAGTTCTGGGTACTGCTGTGTGCTCACTCGCTTTGGGCTCCCCAAGTAGGCCAGGCCACTGCAGACACTGTTATGCATTGCAGCACAAGGGCAGTTTGCTTGCTAAAGGAGTAAAACTCCTGATGAACTATGAGCTCTCCCAGCAAATTCAGGTCACTGTATTATGGAAATTCACCGTGGTGTTTATTATTATTATTATTATTATTATTATTATTATTTATTATGTATGGATATTGTCACGACCTAATATCTATAACAGAGAAAAATAGTCCACTATCCTGACCATCCTGAATTGTTTACCCTAGAATCAAAGATAAATATGCTGTTGTAACTTGTTGAAAGTCCTTATAGCTTCTAGAGGTCAAGAGCTCTCTGTGTTTATATCAGGAGAAAGAAAGGAATAGAAAAAAGTTATTAAACTGTACTAAAGATCCAAAATTGACATGAAACATTTTTTAGAAGCCATTTGGAATAATTGTAGCACAGCACTTATTTAACTGAAAACATGAAACATAGTTATAAAATCATATTTACTCTCCTATTTTGTTAATGACAAAGATAAACTGTAGTCCTAAATCAGCATGTGTCAGATTTACTGGAATGAATATATTTATAAAGGCATTTTATATTATGCATTATGTTCTCTGGGGTCCTTAAATTTCCTTTCCTCTATCCAGCCTCTATTTTTATGATGCTGATTTGCGGAGAGGCCAGGACAGTTGCATGGTTGTATGGTCTTGCTTTTGAGATTTGCCTAAATGGTTTGTCATGGTGTTTACCTTATTCCCACTTTTTCCATTTGCTGTCTGTTTTTTAGTTGATCTTCTGACATTTCAAAAGGCAAGAAAACAAAGCAAGTCTGCAGGCTATAATAGCAGCCTAGAAAAAAAGTCTTTGAAGACTCAAAAGGAGAATGAGCAGAAATGAATGACTAAAAGAACATTTTTGGGTTATCTCTAGATTTAATTCATTTGTGTAATCCCTGGATGAATGACCACAAGTAATCAAGAGTAGAAAAACAAAAGCCTAAACAGCTTTCATTCTGAGCAAGGACTAGGAATTGTTAGGTACAAGGCTGCTTTGTGAAACGGATGCCAATACACAGAGTAGGATTTTGGTTTTTTTGTCTAACAGCCTTTCTCATACTAGGTGGGGCTTTGTGATACAAGTTCTGACTGGAGACTCCAATCTTTCCAGAATCAAAGTGTAAAGCAGCCAGACTTACTTGCTTAGGCAACCAACGATGTAAAACTGGTGAGTGATAAATTCAGCTTGTTGTTAACTTGTAATCACAAAAGTCTTTTGAATCTTGGTTCAAAGACAATTATTTTGAATGGGCTTTAAATGCACAGAAAATAGCCCTGGAAAATGTTTATTCAAGGTAGGTAAACGAAAACTGTTTCTATGGCATTATTAAAACAGATTGGATAAGTGTGGAGTTTCCTCAAAAAATTAAAAATAGAACTACCATATGACCCAGCAATCCCACTTCTGGATATTTACCCAAAGAAATCCAACACTAATTCAAAAAGATATATGCATCCTTATATTCATTGCAGCATTACCTGCAACAGCCAAAATATGGAAGCGACCTAAATGTCCTTTGATAGATGACTGGATAAAGATGTAGTACATATATGCAATGGAATATTACTTGACCATAAAAAAGAATGAAATCCTACTGTTTGCCACAGCATGGCTGGACCTAGAGGGCATTATGCTAAGTGAATTCAGTCAAAGAAAGACAAATACCATATGATTTCATTTACGTGTGTAATCTAAAAAGCAAAATAAATAAACAATGCTTAAACTCATAGACACAGAGAACAAACTGATGGTTGCCAGATGGGAGGGCGTTTGGAGGACTGGATAAAAAAAGTGAAGGGATTAAGAAGTACATACTGGTGGTTATAGAATAGTCACAAGGATGTGAAGTACAGCATAGGGAATGTAGCTAATAACATTGTAATAACTATGTGTGGTGTCAGTTGGATACTAGACTTATTGGGGGATCGCTTCATATATGATGTCTAAGCATTCTGCTGTACATCTGAAACGAACATGATATTGACTATCACTGTACTTTAAAAATAAAAAATAAATTAAATTAAAAACTAAAATAAATAAACAAAATAAACAAAAAAGTTTACATTTAAAGATACTTTTGGCATTCATCTACTCATCAAATATTCAATATGCCTACTTTTGCCAGGTTCATGGACATGTTGCAGGTATGAATTTTAGCTCATGTCACTAAGGTTCAAAAGAAGCCTTTGTGTCTCAAATAAAGTTCCACTTTTTCATAGCCCGCTTCCACTCAGGAAATTCAAACTTGTGAATTTGATGGGTGTGGGTGGGGAGGTAACCCTTTTCCCTAGGGTTGGGAGAAGGGATCTGGCACAGTCCAAAACATTTTAGAAGGTTCCCCAATCCCTTATGGCCACTGTTGAGATGTTCATGTCAAAATCACATGGTCCCCTGAAAGCAGTGGCCCCAGCCCCAGCCCTAGATCTTTTTTTTTTTTCAGGTTTTTAAACTTTTTATTTGCATATTTTTAAAAATTGTGCATTAGATAATTAAAATCATTTGAACCACAACAACAAAAAAAATGGCGCTCTGATTGAACTGCATTTTACAGCCTGCAGGACACCACGGACTAGCTTGATCTTTACTCTAGATTTCACTGTCATCCCACCCAGCTTCTGTCTTCACTAACATGCAAGTTCTTTTCCTTCCCTGCCAGCCAGCTTGGCAGGTGTGAGAGGCAGGTGCGGCCTTCAATGTCAATAGTTCTTGGATGTGAAAAGGGGACAGCACAGTCATTTAAACTTGATCCAACCTCTTTGCAACTTACAAAGTTAAACAGCTAAAAGAAGGAAAATAAGAAAGCAATGCTTGCGGAAAGTACAGTGCAAATCGGCAGCACGTGCCTCTACGATGTGCCTGCTTGCACCTCCTGTTCAGTCGTTTCTTTTGAAGGCAGTGTATTTGTCTCGTGTTTCCGTCTTCTTAAATTTCGACTTGTGGAGTTTCTCAGTGTCAGCCATATCGGGTTTGTCATACACGGTTGCAGAGGAAGCGGAGGGTGGCGCCAGAACGAGAATGAGTGAGTCCCACCTACTCAGTGGCGGTTGCAGAGTCCTACATCTTTTGAAAGCTGGGAAGCTAAATGTTTACTGAATTTCAGGGCCCCCCGCTGCTTTTCTGCCAAAAAGTCCTTCCACGGACTAGCGCTAAAGGAAGAGTGAAGTGCTGGTACCATCACTCCAGGACCTGTGCCCTCACCCCTCTTCCCAGTTTCTCAAAAAGCTCAAGATTTCCCCTCTAGGATCAGTCCACTTCTTCCTCAGCAGGGCTTTTCCTTCTACTACAAAATTCTACACAGGGATGACATTCTGGGTACTTGTTTCATGCTTATTTATGAACTCTCCTTTTATCCCTATAATGCAAAAGTCGTTAATAAGCCTGGAGGTAAGGACACCCTTGGTGACTTTCTTGGAATGAGAAGGAGAACACTTACTATTTGTTTGGGCTGCTGAATGAGTACAAACCACAAATTAATATCTCAATTTTATGTGGTTTTCCAGCCATAGATGTGAAGATGAGAAAGACAGTCCCTGATTTCAGGGATCTCACATCTTAGATGAAGAGGTCATTAAAACGTAGCACACAGGAGGGTTTTTCTGGGAAGGTGGTAATGAACACTTAAACAGCACTGTCTACCTATGTGCCAAGCACTGTTCCCAACAATTTCTTATACAGATATAGATTTACATGGGGTTACAATTGGAACCCAGGCAATCTAGTTCCAGCATCCATGCCCTAAATCCCTAGTCTCTGAATGTCTCCAATGAGACCTGAAAGTAAGCATGAGCTTGTTTCCTTAATGCTGAAGAAAGGGAAGCGGGCAAGGAGGGCTGACTAGACTAGGTAATGAAGGGATTCTAGAAAATTTCTTTCATAAGTAAATCTGCACTGATGATACCAGATGTTGCGAGGATGTAGAGCAACAGGAACTCTCATTCATTGTTCATGGGAATGACAAATGGTACAGCCACTTGGAGATAGTTTGTAAGGTCCTTAACAAGTTAAACATGCACTTACCATATGATCCAGCAGTCACACTCCTTGGTATTTACCCAGAAGAGCCGAAATTTATGTTCACACAAAAAACTGCGCACAGATGTTTACTCATAATTGCTAAAACTTGGAAGCAACCAAGATGCCTTTCCGTAGATGAATGGGTAAATAAACTATGCTATATCCTAACAAAGAAATACGATTTAGTGCTAAAAAAGAAAATGAGCTATCAAGCCAGGAAAAGACTTAGAGTGACCTTAAATGCATATTACCAAGTGAAACAAGCCAATCCCAAAAGGCTTATACTGTGTGATTCCAACTATATGACAGTCTGGAAAAGGTAAACTATGGAGACAGTGAAAAGATAGTGGTTGTCAGAGGCAGAGGGTGATGGTGGTGATAAATAAACAGAACACAGAGGGTTTCTAGACAGTGAATGAAACTACTCTGTAATGGTAGGTGTAGTCCAAAGAAAGTGCAACACCAAGAGTAAACCTTAGTATAAACTATGGACTCAGGGTGGTAATGATGTATCAATGTAGGTTCATCAACTGTAACAAAGGCACCACTCTGGTAGGGGATGGCGTTGTGAGGAAGCTGAGCATGAGTGCGGGGAAGGGAGACAGATGTGGGAAATCTCTGTATCTGCCTCTCAATATTGTGGGGAATCTAAAACTGCTCTAAAAAATAAAGTTTATTTTTTAAAAAAAATGTCCTACCCAAATTTCTATCAATTAGATTTTGATTAATAAGCCTTTCTTCTAAAATGGAATTATGCCCTGCAAAGAATTAAATCTGTGCATGGATTTATACCTGTATTTTTTACCAGAAAATTAAATTGCTTTTCTCCTACCCTGACTCTAGCCAGGTGGAGAGCCTGCTCTAGTGAGAGGCTTGGGACAGACAGACATCAGGCCACATAGACAACAACATGCTCTTGGAATGAGGTCAAAATATCTGCCACAAAGAATTACTGGCCTCTGCTTGATCACCTACTCTCTCTCCAGGAGCATCCTGTTTTATGTACTCAAAGAGCTTCACATGTCACAGACTATGGAGAGAAGTTCTGGAATATTAAAGTACTAGATTTTTAAGGTGGATATCTATTATCAGCACTGTGAGTGAAATAAAGAATAGGCTTGTATCGAGGAAGACTTAGAGACACCCAAATTATGTACATTTATCTTTCTATTTCAGATTTTCCCCATTTGGGTCAAAATTATGATCTTTAGGGCCTGCTCTGCCTCTTGCTGAAGCTAGCAGTCTGAATATCAAACCCAGATTATCCTAAAGCAGCCAGAGCTCTGGGTCAATGGCCCAAAAGCTCAAGCTAAGCTGGCACCATGCCTCTCAGGACAGCGGTGCCAGTTAACGAAGGGAAGTAGAAGCTGAGCTCAGTCTTTGAGTGACACCTCATTTAAATCTGACTGCTCTGCTTTGGTGAGATTTGTTGTTACTTATTCCTCAGAGAGGCAATGAGTGACTCACGAGACCTTTTGATTCACAGAGCTTCTCACAGAGCTGGACTGATGGAAACTAGAGAGTTTGGACAAGAAAAAAAATGGCAGGCAGTGAGGGCTGCATTGGCCGCCAAGGTTATCCGCCCTTCTCTTATACACACACCGGGAAACCTCCCCAAAGGGAACAGGCAAGAGCTCCTTTTACCCAGCAGGGAAAAGGGGTTGTCAGTGAGTCCGGAGCTCCCTGTGGTGCTGCTCTAGGTTCCTATCTACATTTTATTTTTATTCCCTCCCTCCCTCTCCCCACAGTAGGGCCTGCTCTTCAGCCAGCCACACCACTCTCTCCCACCTCCTCCAAATTGCCGTCTGCGTCCTTCTCCCTCTCTTGGTGCCCAAGCTCTGTACCTGTCTTTCAGAATGAGAGAGTGGTGGAGAAGCAGAGGAAGGCTGCAGCTCCAACACAGGCAAATGCTGAGAAGGGAGAACAGCAGCCACTGCACAGAGCCCCGGAGGGCTTAAGGTAGATGTGTTGGAGAGGCAGGCAAGAGCTGAATCACCAAGGTCTGAATTTGAATCTTGCCTGCGGATAGTGCAGGGTTATAGAAATAGAACTAGCTGGAGCTTGCCACGAACACTGACACTTTCTAAATCAACCACATTTTTCATAGCATTAGCCAGTGATAATCTTCATGGCATGACCCTTGTAGGATACTAAAGCAAAACCTAATAAAGGCTCTTTTCAGTGTTATATGCTTCTAGGCCAAGTGTATGTATTTTTATTCTAATTCTTTGGAAGTGATACATTCTTTGTGGGAAGGACACTGTCTTCTCTCTTATCTCAGAAAGTGCCTAGAACAATACATGGGCATGATCAGATTTGTTCAACAAATACCAAGTGATGAATTCACATAATCTGTGCACATTACTTATTTGTAACTTCTAGTTATTTAAGTCAATTAACTGGAACATTGTGGTAGAAAGTAGAAATGGGGGCGGGGCCATGGACTTTATTGTAGCAAGATGTTAAAAGACAAATGTCTTAGGGTATTTGTTGAAAGTTAGACTTCTGTATAATGGAGGGCTGTTCATTTTTATCATAAAACCAATTAGAAAGCTGTTCCTTTCAGACCACAAAATAGCAGAGAGTTATTTCTGACTTCTGGTAAGACAATGTACAATTAGCAATAGAACTATATCTCCTTTCATTTGGAGGGAGGAATGGGGGCGAACGAAAACCAATGATCACATGGAGGAAAGTGGCCTGAGGCTCTATTGGGGAACATGGCTCTTCCAAAACAACAGTATCTCGATAGGCAGCCTTTGAATCCAGGCTCACTCCTTCATTTGTTCAACAGCTATTTACTGAGCCCCTCCTATATCTAAGATGCCAAGCATACAACAGTGAACAAAACAGACACCATCTTTTTCTACGCCACATGAAGATTTCACTGAGGCAGGGGAAATAAGCTTGAAACAAATCAACACCCCACAAGAATATAATAACTTGTGATAGGTGCTATGAAAGAAAACAGGGTGTCCTGCTATGAAAGAGGAGAAGGGGCCCTACTTTTGGCTGGGTAGGGGTCAAGGCAGGTCTTCCTGGGGAACAGTCAGAGCAGGATGAGTAGGAAAAAGCCGGATAAGACTGATGGGGAGGAGGCTCCAGGCAGGGAGAGGATCTATGCCAGGGCTCAGGTGGGAAGAGCTGGTTAATATGAGGAACAGAGAGGAGGCCAGATGGATGTTGGAGGGGCCAGCAAGGGGATCATGGCTGTGGAGGGGGTGAGGCCAGAGGCATAGAGGCCAATGAAAACAGCAGGGGTGGGCGAAATGGGCCGAATGGGCAAAAGGTACAAACTTCCAGTTACAAAATAAGTCATGGGGATGTCATGTACAGTGTGGTGACTGTAGTTAATAATACTATAGTATATATTCAAAAGTTGCTAGAGAGTAGATTTTAAAAGTCCTTATCCTGAGGACGGGAAAATTGTTGCGAGGGAGGTTAACCAGGTAACAATGCATAATGAATGACAGACTTATTGTGGTGATCATTTTGCAACGCATACAAATTGGAATGTTATATGACAATTATATCTCAATAAAAACAAGATTGCTGATAAATTAATATCAATGCCAGGCCCAGGGAGGGTGTTCAGTAAATGATAGTTGCATTATTGTGGAGAGGAAAGGAGTTATTTGAAAGACATTGAAGTAGAATCTACCAGGAGTCAGGACAATTCTTGGGGGTGGGACGGGAGTTTCTAACAAGAGCTGGGTTTGAGCCTGAACAGTTGGGTGTGGGTTCTGATGCCACCAACAGAGAAGGGACTGCAGGTGGGGGATGGGGGTGCACTTGTTGAGTGGTTTCAGCGAGTGAGCGAAAAGCGCCGAGCGGAGGGGGCGGAGCAAGAGGAGGAAGGAGAAGGCTGCAGGGAAACTCAAGAGAGGAGAGGTGAGGGCAGGGAGAAAAGGGGACGCGACCTGGGCGCGGGTGGGCGGCGAGGGCCGGGCACCGGGGAGGCGGGCAGCGGTGGCAGCCGTGCGGGCGGCGGCAGAGGGAGCGAGCTCTGCCCGGCGGGCGCCGATCTGCGGCCTGCGTGGCGATCCTCACCCCGCAGGGGAGCTCGCCTCGGGGTGACAGTGGGAGGGATGGCAAGGAGAGTGTGCTTCCTCTGGACTCTTAATTCCGGGATCCTTGGGGACCAGGGTACTTCGCAGGCCGCGCCAGTCGTCAGCGGCCGCCTAGAGTCGCCTCTACCAACCCTTCTCTGCCTGGCTCCGGCTCTAGCCGCGGACCCACGTAGGGGTCGAGGGTTTGCGCCGTGCAGGCGGCCTCTGCTGGGGATGGTGGTGGATTCCTGCAGGCTGCTTCCGGCCTTTCCCCTCAACCAGAGTGCGATGACACCGTCCGACCCCCTTCTCACGCTGCCCCCCTTTCTCACGCGCGCCCCCCTCCCCCCGGCGCCGTCACGCAATCCACATGCCCCACAGCCATCCTGCTGCGCGCTTCCTTCCCACTGCCCACCTGTCAACACTCCCCTACCTTCCCCTGAAGAAGTTGAGGGGCCCCAACCCACACCTGGCTGTGGTGTGGGAGCTGCACCTGGAAGGCAAGACCTCCTCAAAAGGCTCACTTCCACGTGGACTGATGATTAATTGGGTGCGAGAGGACCTGACCACCAAAGCTGAGATGTATGTCTTTGATCCTTAATTTGAGGCAACGGCCTAATGCCAGACTAAACATAGATAAATATTCTAATTTGTCATTAGGTCATCAAAGAATTCCTGGAGATCCTCAAGAAATACGTGCCCAGGGCCACTCTGACAGGTGCCCTTTACTGCTCACACACTGTGTGCTGAGGGGCAAGGTACTGAGCTGGGAATTATGGGCCTCAGCCCTCGTCCTCATCCCTCATCCTTACAACAGCCCTTCAAGGTTGCTTGTCTGTTACCCCCACTTAACAGGTGAGGTACAGACATAAATCACTCGCCCAAAGCACAGGGAGTAGAGTTAGGATCTGAACTCAGTTCTTTCCAGGACTTTCCACCGTAGGGCATCATGCTATCTCTACAATAACATTAGTTATCTAAGATGAAAGTTGGTACAAGGCGCCTTTGGCTCATATGCCTGGCAGCTGAGTAGGAAACAGCATTGTGTCTAAGATGTTCATTTTGCAGGGGAATCGGTGGTAGTCATGCATTCCAGAGCCTGCAGAGTGTAGTGGCTGTTGGCCGGGTGAGGGCTCAGAGTTTGCCTGGACTATGTCTATCATTGCCAAGTCACTTTTCTGAGCCATGTGACACCAATGATTCATTCCCTCTTTCAGAAACTTTCTCCCCTCTATACCAGCTATTCCTTCTCAGTCATTTCCTTGGCCTTTTATTATTATTTTTTTCTTCTCTTGTTAGTATTCCCTTTGCCTCAGTGTTCACATTCTCCAGTGTTCTTTTTAGACAATTTTATTCATGTTTCTTGCTTTTCCTATGATCTCTATGATGGCAACTCCCAAATTCATCTTTCTAGCCTCCCCCTAATCTGGAACTCCAGACCCAAGTCCTCTTATATTCTAACGCCTACTGGCTAACTTTAATTCCTGCAGGCACCTAAATTTGACATTTCCGAACTCAAATTTATCATCTCTATGCTTCCCACCAGGGTGCTGGCTCAGGTCTCTACACTTCCTTGCCTCAACAATTACAGCATCTTTCGAACTGATCTTCATGCCCTGGAGTCCATCTACCTGCTACAAGCTCAAGAATCTTAGTCTTTGGTGTCTCAGACCTGATCAGAGAGAACAGGCCTTTCTTCCTCTGTTAGCACCCTGGCCTACCTCTAGGGGAGTCCTTTGCAAGTTGTGTAACTGCTGACTTGTCTGTCTTCCCCTTTAGATCGTGAGTTCGTTTACCACTGAGTTTGCCTTATCTTTCCTTGTATCCCCTGGCCTGGCACATAATAGACAATCAGTAAATATCTGTGTAGTTAATGGCCTTGCAATGAATTGAAACTCATTTCAGGACACAATGTATAGGTAACAAAACATTTCACTGTTGGCAGTGTGACATTTCACATTTGTGTGTGTTGGTAGGGGAGAGTATTAGAAAGTGAATTTGCAGGTGGCTAGAGATTAATAACAAAATGAAAGTAAGTTTCCAAGTGGATGAGTTGGTATTAAGGGTGTTTTTAAGGTTAACACAAACATCCAGTCTCAGCATTGTGACTCTCTTCTACTTTCCTTAGACATCACTCAACGAGTAAGCTGAGTGCACTTGCCTAGAAGAAAAGCAAAGACAAAGTCATCATGACTTCAGTATCTACTCATAGAAACCAAGAGAAACCTCCCCACTTGCCACCACCAAGCAAGCAGGTATATTTTTAATTTGAAAGTCTACTACCCGAAGAGGAACATCATATAGGACTTTCCTTAAACCTCATCCTTGACCAGTCATCTTACTTTTTTCCGTCTGGCACTTTGTTAGTTGAGTCCAGGGAAAATAGAATGGGAAAGGAAGGTGTGTTTTTGACTGCCTTGAAAAGGTATCTTTCAAATTTTTATTTACAAAATCCTTTCTTTATTCTTCCCTATTTGGAATCCAGCTGAACGACTCTTACATGGTCTGTCAGTGACTGAAGAGCTTTCCTTTAGAGGAACAAAGCTGTTCAATGACTCTAACAAAATGATACAATGATGCTTGTTTTTACATTTTTGTTATCAAGGCTAAACATACTTAGCATATGCTGCAGACCCGTTCAGGATAGCAGAGTCCTTAACTACTAAAATAACCATCAGACTGAGAACCCAACTTTGTAACTTGTTCAGAATTACTATTATCTGTTTCAGGGACACATGAATGAAGAAA
Source organism: Eonycteris spelaea (assembly GCA_003508835.1). Classification (NCBI taxonomy): domain Eukaryota; kingdom Metazoa; phylum Chordata; class Mammalia; order Chiroptera; family Pteropodidae; genus Eonycteris; species Eonycteris spelaea. Next base: position 7,149,567 of record PUFA01000049.1, on the reverse strand, counting down.
AGAGTATTGTAATGGGTAAATGGAGTTCATGTTCTCTGGGGCCAACTTTTCAAGCTAAAAATAGTTTATGGAGGAGGTAATCTTTAAGGAACAAAGTTTAGAGAGGCAAACAGACAAATGATATCAAGTCACAAGGAGAATTTAGACACCTGAGTTGCTTTGTGAAATGGAGAGCTATTAAACATTGATTGCTAAACAGAAAAGGACCCTCTGGGGAGGCTCTGCAGGAGCTTCAGTCTTGACTGTAGGACTCAAAGCAATTGCAGTAGCCAGGGTCCCTGATCCTAGATGAGAATATATATGTGTGTTTGGGGGAGGGCAAGGAGGGTGTTCCTTATTTCTGTCCCAGCCACAGCCAGAACCAAGAAGAGATGTTTACATTCAGATAAGGAAGAGTGCTTGCTGAGGAACTAAGGTAAGTAGACAATGAGACAGCTCCTTCTCTTGTTGCTGTCGCTCACGCTGACCGCCACCCCTGTGTACTGTGCTGTGCGGAGCTGTAGAGTTGCCTGCTTGGGTTGTTTGTGGAGCTCTGAAGGCATAGGCACCACCAAGTCCTTCTACCTCCTCAGCATGCATGTAACGTGCTTGACACAGTGCTTGACCCATGGGAGAGTGCTCAAGAAATGGTGACCGTCATCCACATTGACATCTCCTATATACACAAAGAGTTCCGAAAAGACTGGCGAAATCAGCAAGGTAGACTTCAAAAGCCAAAATTGTTGGCATCTCAACAAGAAAAACACTAAAACTTCAAGGGTAAATGACAGAGGACTTACATAAATAATTCACAAATGAGGAAATACAAGTGGGACTTTATAGTAAGGAACAAATTAAAATTTGTTTTTAAAAAACGAATGAACCACCCATGGAATGAGAAAAATTATTTGCAAATCACATATCTGATAAATGTCTAGTATCCAGAATATATAAAGAGTTCTTAAAACTCAACAACAACAAAAAGACAACAATTCAATTAAAAAATTGGCAAAGGACTTGAATAGATATTTCTCCAAAGAAGATATGTGAATGTCCAACAAGCAAATGAAAAGATCCTCAATGTCATTAGTCATTAGAGAAATGCAAATCAAAACCACAATGAGATACCATTTTGCTCCCACTAGCATGGCTATAATTAAAGACGAAAACAAAACAGAAAATGATAAGTGTTGACAAGGATGTGGAGAAATTGGAACCTTTCTACTTTGTTGATGGGATTGTAAAATGGTGGCAGCTGCTATAGAAAACAGTTTGGCTATTCCTCAATTAGTTAAACATAGAATTGCCATATGACCCACCAGAATTGAAAACAGGTCCAACAAAAACTTTTGTAGCAGCTCTATTCACAATAGCCCAAAAGTAGAAACAACCCAAATCCATCAGTGGATAAATGGACAAAATGTAGTATATTCCTACGATGGGATATTATTGAGCCATAAAAAGGAATGAAATACTAATATATGCTATAACATGGACGAACCTTGAAAACATCATGCAAAGGAAAAGAAGCCAGTCACAAAAGGTCACATTGTATAATACTCTTTAGATACTATCCAGAACAGGCAAATCCATTGAGATGCAGAGCAGATCAGTGGTTGTCAGGAGACTCAAAGTGGGAGGGAATGAAGAGAGACTCCTTACTGTGTATGGAATTCCCTTTTGAGGTGACAAAAATGTTCTGGAACCAGATAGTCATGATGGCTGCACAGCACTGCGGATGTCCTTCCTCAATGCCGCTGAATCGTATGCTTTAAAATGGCTAGAGTGCTACATATTACACGTATCTTACCATAATAAAAAATTAGTGAACCAATATATAATAAAAGATTACAACCCAGGGCTAGTTGCAGGAATTAGTTACCTCAGAACATTAGAGGAGAAGGGCAGTCTGGCTGGAGAATACGTAAGTTGCTCAAATATATTAGTTAACAGAGAAATGCAAATAAAACGATATATTACTTTACTCTTATTAGACGGTCAAAGTTTAGACACCTGGATAATGCCAAGTGTTGGAAATCCTTTCTTTACTTGGAACCCAGCTTAACTAGCCTTATGCAGGCTCTGTAGGCCTAGAGGGACGGTCGGGCGCAGCTGCGGGGTGTGGAGACTGGTGCAGCCTCTGCGGAGAGCCATCCATCAGCTGAAGATACACATGCCCTATATTTCACTTGTAGATATATATCTGGAAAATGTTCTCACATGGGTCTGTAAGTGGACATGTGGGAACTTGGATGCATCTTGGAGAATTATGCAACAGTTAGGAGCAGTGGACTAAATGTATACAGCAATACGGATGGATCTTAAAAGCATTCAGCCAATTGAAATTTTTTTTTAATAAAATGAAATACATAAAAATGCCATTTACATTTTTTTAAAGATGCATGTACCCATGACAATGATTTTTTTACAAGAAGGCATACATACAAAAGATCCACATTAAACATCCGGAATGGTGGTGGTGGGCAGAGGAGAATGAGAATGTCAATAGGAGTGAGTGAATAATGCATATCTGCAAAGGGGGAAGGATCATAAAGATGGGAGTTAGTCCAGATTATAGCATATCAACATGATAAAAAATACTCTAAAACCAGTAAAAATAATTATGTTAATCATATCAGTAATTCCACCAGAACTTATGTGCAGACCACTTAAAAATGTGGGGGAAAAAAACCCTGTCAAGATAGAAAGGACACTATGTAGAAAATTTTAAAATCTGTTAATGAATTCATAGTCTAAAAATGCACACAGAAGTATAAATAGGTAAATTGTAACACAGATCTATAAATAGATAACTTGTCATTCAGGCTCCGGAGTGAGATCCCAGATGTGTAAATACTGTGCTGTAGGGGAAACCTTCCTCTTCACCCAGGAGGCCACATGGAACTGGGTCTGCAGAAGGCCAGGTAGGCAAAGGGAATGGGTAGAGGCCAGGTAGCAAAGGGAATGGGTAGCATTGCGAGGATCGTGAACTGCGTGGGCAGAGGGTGGAGGTAAGAAAGAAAATGTGGCCTCAGCAGGACTTTATGCTCGCTCACCAGTGAGTTACCTTTTGCTTCTCTGAGATCTTTTCCCTGTCCAAGTCCATCCAGCATTACCAGGTGGAAGGCACTAGCTGAAATGGGTCATTGCTCTGTGCTGATGGCCAGCACAGAGTGACAGGCTGTATGACAGGAGTAAAGAGGCCATCTTGCTCTCCTCCAGAGAAAAGAGTGGATGCTTTTCTGACAATTTCGGGTGACTCACCATAGAACTTTCCTTACAGAGCCTGTTGTTTTGCCCAAAATCAAAAGTGCACATTCACAGAGGGGAGATTTTAAAGATTATCCGAGAATGTCAAGAAGAAAGTTTCTGGAAGAGAGGTAAATCACATCCCTCTTAATCTTTAACTATGTGCTGCAATAAACTACCTAGTATCCTATTAGAATTATAGTCATATTTATTTTTAAGCAGGAGTTTGCATAGTTCCCTAAAGATCTTTGCTATCTAGAGCTGTTTAGAGTTTAACTCCACGTTGGACTCTTTCAAGGACAGAGATAATATCTGATTTACCAATTAGCAGAAAGCGATACGCTTATAACTTTCCTTCATGTGAGCAAGAATGTTTACCAAAGAGTGTTATACAGAGTTTCTTGAGAGTAAACCTTCCTAAATTACACTAGACTCTAACCTCATCAAGTTCAGAAATAACGTCAGGTTCATTGCTTCATCCCAGAGCCAAGCATAGTGCTTCACATGTAAAAAGTACCTGTTCAGTATTTGTGGGATGAATGTAAAGTGGCAGCACCTGTTCCTACTTTTCTTACAATGTCTGTGAAATAACCTTTTCTGCTGTATCGCCTCCTCTTTCTGGGCCTGCCTCATTTAAATAAGACAAGAGTGTGAATCTAGGCTGTGTGTTAAGGTCTCTTTCAATTTAAAACAATTCATGATTTGCCATTTGAAAATGTCGTAAGAGAGCATGTCCATATAGCCCCAAAAGTTACAACATTGCTGACGAGGATAATTTTACTTCGAAATACTCATCTTGATTTCTCAAATCATGTAAATTCAGTATCAACTGTATTGGGAGTAACACTCTTTAGAGGTTGATGTTCATTATGAATTACTGTGATTACTGATTGTGCTCCCAGCAATTCATGCCTTTTCTGACAACCTATTAGTAAATAATTTAATTAAGCCCTAGTAGACTAACATTTCAGTATGATGCATTTGCTACCATCAGGTAGATATGAGTGGAAAAAATTGGTTGCTTTTTGATATGTCTTTGTTGCTAGAAAGAGCTAGATGTTTATCCCTGCTCTCTGCTTTTGGAAGAAGTCGTTTGACACATTTTGAAAGAACTAGAAACTGCCTTTGCCAACTAATTTGCCTGTTTTAAAAATCATAGCTAAACATCACCCATGTTTGACATGAATGTAGTAATCTTGTAATGTAGACATCTAGTAATCTTTGGATGTCTCAGAAAAGAAACATCCAAATTATGTAACAAAATGTGTAAGACAAAAGCAGAGAACTACCGTAGATAGGATATGAAGTTTATTGTACTAATTTTTAATTTTTATGTAGGATTGAAAATTTCAAAATAAATAGTTAAAGGCAGTTTCCAAATTCGACAGCTAAATGTACACACATTAAGATGCCCGTGTTGTGTATAGTGGCTAAAGTCTAGTGTGTGGTGAACGTTCACTAGACGTGGATGTCAGAAACCATGGGGTTCAGGTTTTGTCAGGTTAAATCCGTACAGCAGGGTTGGTGCCTGGGACCCCCAGAAAATTCTCCAGGTGGTATTTAATAAATATTTGTTGAATAAGTAAAATAACAAAGGACTAAACACTCATTGCCAAGGTAGGAAAGAGAAGAAACTCAGAGTAATTCTCCCTAACTTCTAGGTGAGGCACCAAATTCTAAAATTCGAGTATTGAAGAGCATTTTTGTTTTACAGCTCTGCCTTTTTCTCTTGTAAGTATGCTTGTTACCCAAGGACTGGTCTATCAAGGTAAGATTCAATATTTGTTCAATAATTTAATTTAAAGAAGCCCAATATTCTGTGACCCTCCTGACAGCTTTTTGGTGCTTGGTTTTTGTTTTGTTTTGTTTTTTGTTTGTTTTGTTGTTCTTTGTGAAGGATTTATTCATGTAGACTTTTGCCTATTTTCAGCATATGTCCCCACCCCCACCCTCTGGAAGATGTCCTAATCCCCAGAATGAGTGCATGTATTGTTACATGGCAAAGGGAAATTGAAGTAGCAGATGGACAGGCTTTTAGTCAGCTAACCTTAAAATAGGGAGATTATTCTGGATTATCCAGATGGGTCCAGTGTAATCAAAATGATCCTTAAAAGTGAGAGTGGGTCAGAGGATGGAACCAGAGAGATGGCAAAATGGGGTGGGCTCGGCTCAACACTCCTGGCTTTGAAGATGCAGAAGGGGCCAGGAGTCCAGGAATGTGGGTGGCCTCAGAAGCTGGAGAGGCTGGAAACCATAGCCACCCATAGAAAGGAATGCAGCCCTGCTGACACCTGATTTTAGCCTAGTGCTATGGTCTGAATGTTTGTCCCCTCACCCCCAAATTCACATGTTGGAATTTTACCCCTCAAAGGTGATGGAATTAGAAAGTGGGGCCTTCAGGAGGTGATTAGACCATGAGGTGGAGCCCTCTTATGAAAGAGCCTCCACAGAGCTCCTTGGCCCTTTTCACCACGAGAAGTCTGCAACCCAGAGGAGGGCCGTCATCACCACGCCGGCACCCTGATCTTGGACTTCAGTCTCCAGAACTGTGAGAAATAAGTTTCTACTATGTGTAAGCCATCCGGTCTTGGTATTTTGTTACAGCAGCCTAAACATACTTAAGACGTCCACCCAGTGAGGCCCATTTTGAGCTTCTGACCTCCAGAACTGTAAGGTAACAAATTTGTGTTGTTTTCAGCCACTAAGTTTGTGCTAAGGTGTTACAGCAGCCACAGGAAACTAAAATGGTGCTTCTCTCTGTCCCAGAGGCTCCCAGAGGCTTAGCACATTGGACAGATTGTGCTCTGTCCGTCTAGGGCACTCTAGTGAGGAGGTAAGTGGGGCTGCAGTCCAGTGAGCTCTGACAGGCCATTCGTTCTGGCGAGAGGTTGCCCCTGCCCGAGGGCAGGTGACCTGCCCAACTTGCCTGAGAGATCATGAGGACCAGCAGCCGCCCTGCATCTCCCCACGTACCCTTCCTTGCCTCTTAGAGTTCTCCAGTTTCCCTCTCTATTCTCCTTCCTTGAGCCCTTCTTTCTGTCTGTCTCTGTCTCCCCACAAAACCCGCAGGCATCACCTAGTCCCTAAACGGCAACTGGGCACCTGACTGACCCTATTGAAGCCCATTATTTTGTCCCCAATAAACATGAGAGAAAATGTTCCAGTTCTATTTTGGGTCTCAAAGACCATTTGTGTCATATATCTAGAGAATCCCATTTCAAGCAATATATTCTATCTTAAGGATTTAAGTTGATTTATTAAATGTGATTTCATTTTTCTAATTTGAAGATTGTTTTTTATAGAAACATAGTCATGGATCAGTAACAAGCCTTTGTCAGCCATTTTTGACAACAAATAATATGGTCACAAGATCTACAGGGGTTATGTTTTATAAACATCGAACTTCTCAAAATCTACCATCTCTTGCATGTATGTAAATACACTTTCCAGGGTTCTGTATTAGTTTTCTACGGCAGCTATAACAAACTACCACAAAAACAGTAGTTTAAAACAATACAAATTTACTATGGTTCTGGAGTTCAGAAGTCCAAAATGGGTCTTGCTGGGCTGAAATCAAATGTTGGCAGGGCTGCATTCCTTTCTGGGAGACTCTCAGACTTCCTTTCCCGTTTCATCTTCTAGACACCACCCACCTTCCTGGGCGCTGGCTCTTTTATCTACAAAGCCAGCAGCATCTAGCCAAGCTCTTCTTATACTGCCATCTGTCTAGTTCTGTCTCTGAATCCCTCTTTACATTTAAGGGTCATTGTGATTATACTGGGCCCACCCAGATAATCCAGGATAATCTCCCTACTTTAAAGTCATCTGATTAACAACTTTAATTCCATTTTCTACCTTAATTCCCCTTTATTATATAACGTAACAAATTCACAGTTTCCAGGAATTCAAATGTGGACATCTTTAGGAGGTCATTTTTCTGCCTACCACAAGTTGAAATGTTTTTATTTAAAAAGTGTGATATATATATGGTCATGTGATGAATAACATTTTGGTCAATGACAGGCCATATACGATAGTGGTCCCATAAGATTATAATGGAACCGGAAAATTCCTATGGACTAGTGACCTCATAGCCATGGTAACATCGTAGCACAAGGCATTACGCTTGTGTTTGAGGTGATGCTGGTGTGAAAAAGCCTACTGCACTACCAGGTGTATGAAAGCATAGCATGTACAGTTGTGTACAGTACATATTTGATAAGCATAAAAAATGACTTACTGGCTTATATATTTACTATGCTATACTTATTTTAGAGTTTACTCTATTTATAAAAAAAGCGTGCTGCAAACGGTGTGCTGTTACAACACCCTCATACATCTCTTGATCGCATCATTTTATATTGTGCTAGATTTGATTTGATGTTGTTTGTGTAATAACATGCTGTACAGACTTGTAGAGTAGGAGCAGTAGGCTACACCGTCCAGCCTAGGTGCGTAGTGGGCTACACCATCTGTGTTAGTGTAAGTGTGCTCCATGTGTTTGCAAAACGACGAAATTGCCTAAGGATGCATTTCTCAGAACTTATCCCGGTTAAGCGGTCTACGACTGGTACTGTGAATCTCTAAATTGAAACTATGCACTGAGTTACTGAAAAAGGGGTGGGAACAATGACTAATTGCTTGGAAGTAAGTTGTTAGCGCCACCTTTGCCTTGATACCTTTTAAGTCTTAAATTGTCTATTTCATGTTCTTTTCTATACATTAAAGCTAATATTTCTTGCCAAAAATGGCTATTTGAGAGTTAAATTCAATCAAGAATTGAATTATAACTTTTAAGATCATCTCTTCAGATTAAGAACCTGTGCATATATTAAACTATGAAGGTTTTTTTCCACTTTATAAATTTAAATGTTATAAAATGAAATAATATATTTACATATTACTCCTTAGGTTATTTAGCAGCTAACCCACGATTTGGATCATTGCCTAAAGCTGCACGTAAGTCATAGAAGTTAAAAAGAAATCATTTTTTAAAAAGAAAATATTAAAGCAACTGGAGATACAAATGTCCAGGTTAACCAAATTGACTCTGAAAAATCAGTCTCAATTTTTCCACTATGCAGTTTATTCAACTCTTCCTGAGCAACAGGGACCTCACCTTAGATAGTCCTCTCTACCACATGGACCAGGAGGGATTGGCAGGACATACTGATGCTCTCAACAGCAGAGCCTCGGAATGATATATCCATCAGGGATTTTAATATTCTTCTTTTGGCCAGTCTTTTCAAAATATTTTCTATAATGAACATAACAAATGAATGGTTTTTAAAAATCAGGGACTTTCTAAAAATACACCTATCACAAACATGAGGTTTCATCTTCTTCCATTCATAATACACAAACCTATTATGTACAAAGAGGATGCTTTCCAGTTTACAGTCTGAAACCTCATTTCCAGCAGGAGGAGCAGCTTGGCAATTTCTTCCTTGGCAGGTTCCCTTTGCCTTGTGCAGCCTCTCTCCTCCACAGACAGGACAGACTGCAGCTCGCAAACTCCAATCTAAAGAGAGAATTTCCTACCTAGCGATTTGAAAGCTATGATAGCCACAACCGGAACCCCAGCTCCACCTCCCCTACTGGCCTCAGACATCTGTTTGCTGGCTGCGCCTCCCTCAAGCGGCCTGTCTTGGGATCACACTGTTGCTTGCTCTGCCCTGGCCCTCCTACAACAGTTGGAAACTGAGATCAGAAAGCTTCCAGTTCCCAATCCTGCTCTTTAATAGATAACTTCATTCTCAGTTTTTGTTCATTGATTTATCATGGTATTTTTAATATAAAAGTTACTACTGTTAATAAAGAAAGTTCTAGAAGGTAATAATGGGGGTGATTCTGATAATCATATAATCTCTCTTTCCTAACCTGCTTTTACAGTGGCTGGTATCTTGGGATTCGGCCTTGGAAAGGCATCATACATAGGAGTATGCCAGAGCAAATTCCATTCCCTTGATGATCAGCTACGTGGAGCTGGTTTTGGTCCAGGGCATAACAGGTTTGTAATCTGTTTGAGGAATTATAATGAAGATAATTATAAAAAGTGTAAATGAAAGATCATTTGCCATTTATAATATTAAAGTTTTTAAAATTTTAACATCCATATATTGGAAAAGAACCTCTTTACCCCTCAAATTTTGAGTTGTTGCTATTCAATTTCAATAATAATTTTTTATTATTTAACTCATTTACCTATTTCATTTGCTTAGCAAACATTGAGTGAGTACCTACTATATTCGAGGCATTGTGCAAGTCTCAAAAGAATACCTTAATCAGCAGACACGGCTTCTACCATCACTGGGTTACACCAAATTTCAATAGGTTTCTTTATTGCAGGACTTCTCAGAGCCTTTGCTGTGTGTGTGTGTGTGTGTGTGTGTGTGTGTGTGTGTGTGTGTGTCATAATTCCCATAAACAGTAGAACTCGAGTTAAAGGTATATTGCCTCTGCTATTAGAGTACCTGGGTTGAAAACCAGTTTTACCACTTACTAAATAAACTATGTAACCTTGGAAAAGTTTCTTAAACTATCTAATCTTCAATCTTCTCAACTGTATAAAATGGTGAGCAGACTTATTTTCATGAGATGCTATAAGGAATAGAAATGACTATGATACTCAGTAAGTTCTCAGTAAATAATAGTTATTACAGGACCAGTGTTGGGAACACATTTATTCCAAGACCCTCACTTGTCACAGTAGATTCTATTTGAGAGGCAGCACGATATTATGAAAATGACATTGGACATGAAGATCATTACTGGCCTTTTTTTTTTTTTGGATGAAATTATGGTCTCAAACTAAGAAACAGCTCCTATTATTCCTTAAAAAAATTAGGCTTGTGAACTTTAGTATAAAAAATGTATCTTAGTAATATTGTGTTAAGACTCGAGCTTCCAATGTCAAAGCACAAACCTCTGTTTTTGCATCTGTTCTAGGCACTGCCTGCTTACCTGTGAGGAATGCAAAATTAAACATGGATTAAGTGAAAAGGAAAGTTCACAGCCTTCAGCTTCCTAAACTACATATCTATGGCTTTTGAAGTTTCTTAAACCTCTGAATTTGTACATGCTTAAAATTTCAAATGTACTTTAAATAATATACTTACAGTAAAACAGAAACATTGTGATTCGCTCATTCTATTGAAATGCTTTTTGTAGAAGGTGCCTAATTGAATCGAGCATTGTATATTTTTCTACTATTTAAGAACATGTTGGGAGCTTTCACAACCAAAAAGATATTATGTTGATTTCTAACTTGCCTACAGCCTAAGTAAAAGAATTTAGCCTTCTCTGATTCTCTCCATCATACTTTCACTCTGCTTTATTTAGTTCTGGGTTTTAAGATCGCCAATAAGAGGACAGGAATGAATGTTGAGGGACTTGGGAAGTCATGCCCCAGAGGAAACTATTGATTATAGAGATAGAAACACAGGACAAGAAAGACTGCATCTTATAGATATGTGAACCAGCAGTCCCCAGCGTTTTCAGCACCAGGGATTATCTAGTGCCTGATGATCTGAAGTGGGATGAGGTGGTGATGTTAGCCCGGGAGCGGCTGCAAAAACAGATGAAGCTTTGCTTGCTGGCTTTCTGCTCACCGCCTGCTGTGAGGTCCAGTTCCTAACAGGCACGTACTGGTATTGGTCTGCGCCCAGAGGTTGGGAACCCCTATTCTGAAATGTAGGAACTCAGATTTTTAACTTAATAAAAAATATTTCATTTAAAAGAGTTACAATATGAATCAACTATCCTTTCAGAGACCTCAATGACTTTACGCCTCATCGATATTGTGGAGTTTTGGCAAAATTCATTGTCTTTAGGTTATTTGCTTTGCCAATGTGTACATGCTCATGATGAGAACCAAGAACCCAGGTTCTTTTATATACTGCTAGTGGCATAAAAGAATAAACACGACTTCCTAAATGGTTCTTTTTCGAAGGAACAGTTTAGTTAGGGAGGAATCGTGGGAAGAATTAATTCATAAAGTGATAAACTTCTGAGCTATAGGGAGGTCAGAAGCAGCCAAACCAACTCCATGAGTTGGAGTCCTATTCTACTGCAGGGGTTTTACGTGGGAAAAAAAAAAATGCTCTTTCATCAGGGACCTTTTGTTCCATTACAGATTGAGCTCTACTTAAAAACTTCTCTTGCATCTTTGTATTTTCTCAGGAAAATGCTTTATATATGTGTTACCATTTATAGGGTGTGTGTTATGTGTGTTTATGTTTGTGTTTTACATAATAGATCTTGAAACATGTACCGTGGAGGTAAAATACTGGGAAGTTTTATTTTTACATGAACATTAAGTATATGAAATGGAGTGATTTTGACTATGTATGTATGTGTGTGCGTGTGCGTGTGTGTGTGTGTGTGTCCTGGTTTTTCAGTTGATAAAGTTCTATTTCTTTACATCAGAATGCATAGCCAATATCCTAGCTTCTTGGATGCAGTTTAACTCTTGGCTCTGACAACTAGCAATTGGTGACTCCTGATTATCTCAGCTATTGGCAAAAATTCAGAATTGGGCACGTTTATTTCCTGCATACCAGAAAATAATTCCCCAGGGATCAGAACATTTTTACATTGCTAAGCACAGCAAGCCAATGTTGAAATTAGTCTCAGGGTATGAGAGAAGTTAGATCTGTTTTTGAAAAGGCAAACTGTTTTTACTGCTGACATCTTTATAGTTCTTCGGAATCAAATTGTGTTTATTGTTTCGGCTCTCTGATTTTCCTAAGTAGTTAAGTTATTCATGGAAGCAGATTTTTCTAGTGATTTTAGTGTAAAAGGAAATCAGTAAAGCAAAAAAATGGAAGGCCATCAAAGAAATTGTGAATATTTCTCTGAATTATCTATTGCATATAGTAGAAAGTAAGTATGTGGGGGAGAATATCTGTTAAAAGGTGTTAAAAGAGCAACATTTGTCGTTTAGTATTTAGCAATTGCCAACACTCATCACCAGTTGGTCATAGCTTATGAAAGCAATACCTTCATGATGAAAAAAATGATGTACTGAAAATTTGCCTTGAAACATAAGTAATGAAAATATTACATAGCTAATTTTCTTGATATTCAAATAATGTAATGTGTTCGCTGGCAGAAAGAAAACTTTTCCACTTTGAAACTTTGTCCCCAAATTTTAATTATAGAATTCGCTTTCATAGACATTTAGAGTTGACAGAGATTAGTGATTAACACCGAGTCTGAAAAGTCCAGGATCAGACAATGTAATTAAGTGAAGCTGGATTAGAGGCCTGTTAAATGCAGGCATAGTCTTCACTTCCATACACACAAATGTGGGCCTGCTGTTTTCAAATCTTCCAATTTTTAAAAACAAGTGCATGCTCTTAAGTGAAATATCCTGGTTTTTAAATGTTCATTCTTTCATGTAGTCAATCATTGAGCACCCATTCTGCTAGGCACTGTCCTAGGTCCTGGAAATGTAACAGTGAGCACAACCAACAAAACTCCACACCTTCTTGGAGATTATACTCATCACCAGTCTGAGGCTTGAGATCCAACCCAGCCTCTCAACAGTTGCTGCCTGGGCAGGTGAGATTCCTGAACCTATATACATTCTTCCAGGGGAAGGACACCTGCTTCTCCATGTGCAACCCAATATGCTGCCCACCTGTCAAACCACCCAGAAAGGTCTTGGGAGCCTAGGGCTGCATCCTTACCCCTCCAGACTGGAAGCTCCTCCAGGACAGGATGCATTCCCTTTTTGACTTACCTCTAAACCTCCAACCCCAAGCCGAGTTCTTGGCCAGATACAGGTACTTTTAAATGTTTTCAGCCTAAACCTGTAACTTCCCTGTCGCTCCATAATAGCCTTTCAATATTGGAAGGCATGTTTCTTTCAGAATTCTGGCAAAAGGGCCCCCAGTTGTTTCAACCATTGGAGTGGGTTTCCAGTCCTGTGGCCCCCTGGTCTCAGACACCCTTCGGTTTGACGTCCTCACACGCCAAGACTCCAGAATCGGTTGACAGTTCAGAGGAGAGCAGGGTTACTGTACTTTTTGTTTTAGGCACCAGAACTGATAGCAAGAGTGGTTCTGCATCAGGCCCTGGGCTCCACTAATTTACTGGCTACCTAGCACTTAGTCATTTATCTGCTCTGGGCCACAGTTTTCTCATCTGTAAAATGGAAAACATTAGACATAGCCAACAGGTTGTTCATGCGAATAAAATGAGCTAACATTTACACAATGTGTAGAACAAGGCATGGCTCAGGATAACCACTCAATGGATGTTAGCTACTACTACTGCTACTACTAACTACTATTACTACTACTAACTACTACTACTACTACTACTGCTACTACGTAGTAGCAGTATAGTAGTAGAACTATTACCACTACCACAACTGCAGTCCAAAAATGTGCAATTGTGTCCCACTTTTGGCCCATGCTAGACTTTTTCACATGACCTACCTTTAAGTCAAGTCTCCCCATTTTATGCTTATGCAGCTGGTCATTCTGAATTTCAGTGTAACTCATCATACACTTATCTTTTTAATTTCATGATGCTCTTTTCAGGCCCAACTATCTGTCCTTTTCTGTCCAAAATTTGTGATTTTCTGCACTGAAAAATATTGTTTACCCCTTTGGTTTCTTAATGTATAGTGTTTGTAGCACATGCTCAGACATTCATGTTAACTGAATGAGTGTCTTGGGCAAGAAGTATTTATTATAAAATACAAACCTCAAATAGTTTAGTTTATTAGATCGTCTCTCTCTAGATATGAGTGGGTCAAGAATAAGGGTAGGAATGGGAAGGTGCAAAAGAGGGAACTGGGAGGTAGAAGTCAATAATGGGGGAAGAAGTACCTAAAAGGAGCCTCCCTGAATAAGGTTTCAAAATCAGGGCTGTCACTTTAAAGCCCAGAAATATCTTCAATAATTCAATAGATATTATGACTTGGAAGCCCAGAAATGTCTTCAATAATTCAACAGATATTTTTCAGTACTTACTATATGGAAGGTGATATGCTAGAACAGGGGTGCATTCATATGTAAGATAGCCTCTGCCCTCAGAAGTAGAGGAGACAAAGTAAATAAGCAGCTGAAATACAACATATTTCTGTGAGATAAACTAAATACCACTAGAATTCAGGGGCAGCAATGGTTACTTTTGTTACCCTTGCAGATTGCGTTAGCCCAGTTCTTTACCTCTCCTGTATCCACCCATGACTTTTGTCATGGAATTTTGCATTTCTTTTCCACTGTCAGTGGAGTATACTTACCATCTCTTGACCTTGGGCTTGTCTGTATGACTTGCTTTTGACAAAATGTGAAGCGGTTCCAAACTGAGGCCTAAAGAGACCTGTGTGTTTCTACCATGTCTCTATCATGAACATAAAAGAACACAATGCTAGATGCACAGCCAATAAATAGCCTTAGACTGATCCACCAGTTCCCAGTTTGCCGAAAATCTACCTCCCATAATAAACCCTTTACTCTGTCATTCAAGCAATTCTGCTACTAAATTCTAACCCATTAACAGGGTAGCTGGAAGTGGGGTGATGCCATATCAAAAATCTAATAAAACATGTGGCATTGGTTTGGGGAACAAGTGGCAGATGGGTACTGGCAAGACCTTGAGGAGATTGCTAGTGGAAACCAAAGGGCCCGATGAGGGTGTTAACAGAAACCTAAAATGCTCCGAGGAGGCTGTCTGGGAGGGATTACAGAAGAGAGCCGGAAACACTATTGTAAACTGGGAGATTAATTTGTAAAGTTTAGCAAAATTGTTACCTATGGTAACATGGAAAATAGGAAACGGACCTAAGTCGATGACCTAGCTAAGATTCTGGACATGTTAAGGGTGCCACTTGGCTTCTAAAATAAAATGAGGAGACATAAACAATTATTCCAAGTATGATTTGGAGAAAATATAAAGGCTCAGAACAGTCCTTTAAGCCAGCAAAGGGTTCTCATATTCAGAAATGAGTTCCAAGCAAAGATTGAATCTAGGCTGGGGCAATAACTTTTAAAGACCTCAGGAATATGACAGTGCATCATAAGACATTTCAAACACACAAATGGCGCTCCACATGCCTTAACGACATAACCTTGTAGACCCTGCCCAAGGCTTCCAAGAAACCTTAGGATGTTCGCCAGCCTCACAGGGAGTCCTACATAGAAGACACAGGCGGCTTTTGTATAATGGAATAGATTTTCAACTGATAATTGCACAGATGTAAAAAATTATTTCTGGACAATTAAATACTAGTTTGGACAGGGATAGTATGAAGAGGACTTGGGACCTCTGATATCTATGGGCAGGCTGAGAAAACTACTCAATTGCCAGTGTGAGCTTCCTTTACAGGAAAGGTAGGACCAAGAGCCATGGCGAACCCCTGGATGATATTCCTTAGTCCTAGTTGAAGAACCAGAAACATGAGGCTGGCTACTTCAGAACTGCTATGGTCATGACTATTATGTGCCTTTCATTTCACTCTTTGAATGGGGGGGCTGTCTACAAAAGGCTATTACAATGGGATACAAATCAGAGGTCCTAGGAAAAGGTGAGTTTATTATGCACATGGGAGGGATTTGAGTTACTGTGGCCAAATGGACCAAAAGGTATTTGTAACACCTTCCAACCCACAAGTTCTTCTTAAAAGGTATCGAAGGCCTTCTGTTCCTGCCCTTTGATGGGCAGGCTTGCACAGAAATTATGCTACTGACTTCTGAGGCTAGATCATAAATAGAAGGCAATGTGGCTTTAACATGCTTGCTGGAACACTCACGCTAGAGCCCTCCATGGTCACATAAACAGTCTGATGAGCCCACACTAACCCACGGAGAGTCAGCATGCCAAGGCCCTGAAACTAAATGGAGAGGGATGATGCCTGGACCAGGCCCCAGCTGCTCTAGCTCCCTTCTGTTCCTCCAACCAGCATCTGACTGCAAACCTCAGAGACCAAGAACCAAATCACTCCAATGAATCCTTAACCCTGACCCACAGAAAAACTGAGATAATATATGATCGTTGCTTCAAGCCACTAAGTTTTGGGATGATCTGCAGCAACAGCGAACTAAAAACACTAAGTTTCTGGTAGAAATGTAATAAGAGTAAGTAGAATTTAAATCAGAACACAATTTTATTTTCCATTCACCTAAACCAGGAACAAACACTAGGCCAATAAGAAACTATAATGAATTTTTATTTCCCTGAAATTTGCAAAGTTTTCGAACACAACCACTGCTTTTTAAAGATGTGTACTGTATGTTGATTAATAAATGAGTCACACCATTAGATATTCAGAGATGACTTTATTTCCTATCCCTACTAAACATCACTTATGATACTTAAAAATAGGTTGCAAATAAGCCATGAAATTAATAAAGATGCACGTTCCTTTATATTTTATTTACCATAAACACTGAGAATACAGCAAACACTGGAGAAAGGCTTTTAAATAATTTTTTGATGTAAAGCTTAACACTTAAAATTATGCTTGCTCCCCCCACCCCAATTCAACATGCAGATATCCTTTATTTTCATATATGCTGATTCTAGAGCATTACAATCTCTCAATAGTTATAAGAGAGTATCCTGCCCTGTAACCTAAATTTCACAAACTGTGTACGATCATGGTATAATACCATCATTCATATAGTTCCCCAAAGTAAATACATTTACACAAGAGTAACATTAAAATTTGTTTTTTTAAAACATAATTTTAATAAGCCAAAACACAAAAACCCAGGTTCTAGTTTTGAATGTTTATGAAGGCTGCTGCTGAGCTCAAAGCATGCAGATATTCATGACCACCTAGATGAAGCTGGACAGTGAAACGCCTTCAGTAGGTCCAAGGATGCAATTTTTCACTCATCCCAAGTATCTCCATATTTGTTTACTTTGACTAGGAAAAAAGCATAAATAATTGATGATTCCAAAAATTAATAAGAGGCAGTATTTAAAGTTTGCTATTATGATGAAAAGTTATGTTACTCTCTCATTTGAGTAAATGCACGAGTGTCAAATCAAAAAAGGGCTGGCTAGATGCTAGATTTTAGTGAACTGGAGGTTGGACATGAATACTATTGTTAAGATCTTTACATAAACATCTGATCCTCTAACAACCTCATAATCACAACCTTCATTTTAAGAATGAGAGAACAGATTAGTAACTTGCCCAAGGTACAAGCCTAATAAAACAAGAACTAAAATCTGAACACAGACATGTTCAAGTCCAAAAGCTGGGTGCCTTTAAAACTTTACCCTACCAACTAAGTGTGGTATGAATTACAGCACATACAAAACATTACCATGAAATTAACAATGTTTTAAAAATTGGTTTTGTTTTTCACAAAAAATATAGTAATAGGGTCAAGTCTTCACGTTTTGTTTAATTCAATCTTCTTTCTCATACAAGAAATCGTTTCCAATATCCCTGCATTTTACTTAAAATTATATTGTGAAACATGTTCTGTCTACTCTACTCTTTTAGCCTCTTTTACATAGCCTTCATCTGTGACTTACAACTCTTCAGAAGACCCAAGTAGTTGTAACAGTGTAAAGAAGCAGTTATCACAGTGTGGACTAGACCCCCTTCCTCAAGGCTCTTTCAGGGAGTCTGTGAAGTCAAAACTATTTCACTGTTATACTAAGACTATAATTATATACCCTTTTAGCCTCATAGTCTGCCTTTTCTCCTTGCTTTCATTCTCTCATTAGTACAAGGTAGAGTTTTCTAGAAGCTACATGACGTGTGGTGACATCACTGCCCCGATAGCTAACGTTTTAAAAATAATGTGCTTATGTTTTTAAAAATTGTGTCTTAATTTCTAATTAGGTAAATATCACCCAACAAACTAAAGCTGAAACTTTAAGTGATACTTCCTGCCTGTGAACCTACACTGTAATGTCAAATTTTCTGTCTGAATTCCAGAACAGAACATTCTACAATCAGTGAAACTACTTCATAATTAAGCACAAAAAAACTTTCTTTTTACATAGAAATTATTTCACATTACTGTGTTATATAACAGAACTTAAGACTGCTTACAGACAAAACCACAAATGTTAAAATCTAGCAAATGCCAAAGGTCCACTATATTTCCTTTTCTTAACCTTTATTACTATAGAATACCCAACGAAACACTCCATTTCCAATTTATCAGTGTATGATACTATGCTGTGCAGACATGTAAGATCATAAAAATGAGAAAAATACTGCCTGCCCTCATGGAGCTTACAGTCTACATCCTCGAATTACAGTCTACATCTTCAAATTAATTAGCAGAACTAAGTACCGGTAAGTCAGAGTAATGGTCACTAAGTACCAGCAGTCAGAGTAATGGTCACTGAATATGGTATACACTAATTTTTTTTAATGACAAACTGTAACAAGTAATACTGAATACAAGTCTATTTTAAAGCTAGATTCTTCTACATCGAGATGTTATCCATCACTATGAAAACAATTCTAAAGGAAGCAACCACTAACAATTCAAAATAAAATTGGCTCTATAGAATGATCATAAGAAATACTAAGAATTTTTATGTATTTTTACATTATTTGTGGTATATGACTCTCTCAAGAAGGTACCAAGGACCTATTCCTTTGATTTCTAAGGTAGTAAATTGAAAACCTTAAAAAATGACTCATCCTCTAAAATTCCTTGAGAGGAATCATAAAATTCTGTATTAAAATAGCTACAAAACCCTATTCAAAATGCCTCTTCCATTAGAGGTCAACTTTTGTGCCACAAAATTTACTTAGGGTAATGTATAGCTGTTCTGAAATGAGTTAAATTGTGATTTCAAAGTTTATAATTATAGAGCAAAAATACTATTAAGAAAGTCAAACTCCTCTCTGGGAAATTTCCTAAAAGCTGGTTTGTATTGCATATAAACTCTATTTCAATTTCACAATCATATCAGAAAATCAATGTCATTACTCAATCATGATTCTTTGGTTCTGCCCAAAGCGGCATTATGGTTTTATACGACAGATGCATCATTAAAAAAATACTGGTTCCCAATATTTCTTCTTATAAAACAGTCAAATTGGATGTTGATTTTTACACTGTATCACAAAACTAGTCTTACTATCTTATGTCATACTATTTAGGCTTATTTTTAACACAGTATGGCATTTGGAACTCCATAAATAGGAAGAATTGATAACTGTGAAACAGCTATCCTTTTTTTTAAAAAATGTTACTTTCGTTAATTGCTTATGGAATTAAATCACATGTTAGTATAATTAATATTTTTAACTAATGCTGCAGTTTCCAAACCTAAAGAGTAAAGCAATTAGACTAAACTATCATACCTTCTTTTTTGGGCACTCTTTCCTGCATAGGCCTGACTGAGGGGTCAGTCTTATGTGCTAAAGTTACTTCATATGACTCTCTGTTCTTATTCCTTAATTCCTCATATGTAATACTTTTTCTTTTAGGACTTTCTTCAGGATTTGGATCAGGTCCTAAAAAACAAACAGTTAAAAAATGGTGATAAAAGGATTTGAATAAATCCAAAGCAACTAAATTTTATAAATGCTCCTTACCTACAGTAAAAAATAGAAGAAAGTAGGATCAAATTCTTACCACCATTCCAAAAGAACTATATTTACCCCAAGGCAATTAAAAACTACAATCATCTTCCTCTCACATTTTTAAGCTTTTATTTCTAAAATTTAAAATTAACATAAAAATATTAAAAACCATGGACAGAACAGATGTAATAATATATACCAGCACAATTTAAACTCATTACCATGTTAAGTGTTTTAAATGGGAAATTATTCAGTGTTATTAAAGAATATATTCTACTAAAAACTGAACAAAACTAGACATAGTATACATGTTTAGTAATATTTCCATAGTTAACTTTTCCTATAACCAGAATCTATATGCAAACAACTCTACTTAAGAATCGTTTACCATCTTTATATTTAAACAAAAACAACTTGAAAATAGCTATTGAAAAGTATAAAACACAGCCTTTAAATCATAGTATGCATCATTTTCTAATGAATATAACAGTGAAGCAGAAGAAGTGGCAACTATAATTTCCCCTGGGAAACCAGCATTTATTCTTCATTTCTTCCCAAGAGAATATGTACTCAAAGTATGAGTACATATTATCAAAAGTCAAATACTGATATAAACATAAGTGGTTACTCTTAATACTGGTTGACAGGGCCAACTATTGAACATTTTTATAAAATGCATAAAGGGCAAAAAAAGGTGATAAAAACCCTTTTAAAGAAATTAACTAATGCTAACATTAATTCAGTGAACTAAGTTTACACACCACTCCAAAAGTAACATTTTTCAAAGAGGTTTTCAATGAGACATACAAATTGGACATATTTTAATATAATCGCATTAAAATAAATTTTTAAAAAATTTTTGTTAAGTGGTACTATTTTGGAACTCAATGGTAAGGTCTCAGTGAATAGTTAGAATTTTTAAAGCAATATAACTAAACATTAAATGCTTTCAACCATAATCTTTTATTTTAATAGGAAGTATACTGCACTGATACAAAGAATATTTAAATTTCACATTAGCTCTATTATATCATTGTTGCAAAGTAAATTAAAAATGCAAAGAAAACTAGTATAACTTTATATTGGGTTTAAAAAGCACTATTACTAATAATGAGTAATTATTGGACTCACTTCCCCTTTACCATAAATATTTTTTAAAATTCTGAAGGAGATAGTGTGTACTAGATAAGTAGTTAGAAACTCTGGTTCTCATTCCTACTATCCTGACAATTAATTAGTGAACGTCCTTGGGCAAATCACTAAGCTTCTTTGAATCTTGGTTTTCTCAAGTGTAAAATACTGAAGTTTAACTAAATAATCTATCTCTAAAGTTCCTTCCAGGTCTAATATTTTTTCATTTTTCTAAAATTCTCTGACAAATAATGAAAACAAAAATCAGACAGAAGATTAGGGAGAATATACTTAGAAAAGCCAAAGGAAAATGTCTTGCTGTGTAAGGAGCATAATTTACTACTTTGGGAAGGTTATACAGAGCTGGAAGGAATAAGACAATGCAAAACGGCATTGATTTAAATCTAACTGTAATAAACTATATAATAAGGCCTCATAACAACTATGAAGGAATACTTTCTAATCTCAATTCTCTGCTTTGAATTCTTGGTAAGAGGGCAAGTAGTTCTGCTTAAACAAAAGGGAAGGGCGTCCTGGCAAGGGAGGGCAGCGTCTGGGGCAAAGGGGCCACTGCTGGCCCATGTGGAGAGCGGTTTAAAATCTCAACTCTTGACCTAGAGGTGAGAAAGCAGAGCAGTGGACAGATGGATGACTGCTCCAGGGGACTAAAATACACTGTAGTCTGTGGGCAGATACCAAAGGGCACTTTGTTTACTTGTATTCGGAAAAGAAATTATATAACATGGAATGGAATTTGTTACTGCAAATGCAAGGAAGGATGAAAAGGCATTACAAGGGAAGAGCTAATGCATGGCTAGAACACAAGTAGAATGGATTTCAATTTGAGAAATAGGAAAAATGGCAACACACAGTGAGGGACACAAGAACAGCTGCCTTTGGAGATAACATAACAACTTTAACCACTCTCTCTGATCTGCCCACCTCCTTCCCTTTCTGACTACAGTTGGCCCTTGAACAACACAGGTTTTAATTGTGCAGGTCTGCTTATTAGAAGATTTGTATAAGTGGACCTGTGCAGTTCAAATCTGCACTGTTCGTGCTTCTTTGGCAGCACATATACGAACCTGCATTGTTCACAGGTCAACTGTAATTGAATGTCTTTATTTTCAACGATTCAAAAAAAGAAAGCAGTTGAGGATTAACACTCTGAACAATTTTCATCTAGTTAAATTATCTTAACTTTCATTCTCTTTTTTTCTGCAGTTAATGTTCACCCCTCTCACTTTTGCTCCAGAGCAGTGCTGTCCAATATATGTAATGAGTGTCCTATGTCTGCACAATCCTACACAGCAGCCACTAACACATGTGGCTACTGAGCTACTGAAATGCTGGCAAAGCAACTGAGAAACTGAATTTTCAATTTTAATTAATTTAAACAGCCATATAGGGCCAGGAGCTACTTTATATCCTGACCTACCTAGGACCCCTTCTGCAAAGTAGGACCTTTAATCAACTTCTCCCTTTCTACCAGATCCCCTTCCTCCCTTTAACATAAATATATATTAAAATCCTTCCCATCTTAAACAAAAGAAACAAAACTCAAAGTATTCCTTTAAACACTGTCTGTTCGCCATCAAATGCTTGCTTATTACATTTGGTTCAAAGTAAGCATTTTCAAAGAATTCTCTATAGAGGTCCACAATCCCTTATCCAAATCCTTGAAAAGTCAAAAATGTTTCAAAATTCAGACTTTCTCAGAATTTAAACTTATGTCAGTTTAGGTCAGGGTTTGAAATGCGTTCAGGTCAGACTTTATCACCTGTTTATTTTAAAAAACTTCAGTTTTCAAAGCTTTTTGGATTTTAGGATTTCAGGTAACGAATTGCAGACCTACACTTTCTCACCTTTCACTGTAAATTAGACTTATGGATGAAAAGAAGGAAACTAATGTCTGTTGAGATCCTATTACTTGCCAGGCATTACCTCTGATTATTTCATCTCATTCCAAAAGTTCTTTAAAAGAGGTATTGTCATCTGCATTCAAGAGATCAAGAAATTGAAGGGATCACAAATTAGTTACTTGCCAAAAGTCACAGAACTAGTAAATGTCAATTATGATTCAAATCCAGGCCTTAATCCAAAATTGATATTGTTTACTTACATTATGTGATTTTCAAAGCTAGAGTCTACATACACTTCACAGAGCATTTTCACATGGATTTTCTCACTTGACAACGGTTTTGAAAGGCAGATAATTAGTATTTTTCTCACATTACAAGCAAAGAAGCTGAAAGCCTTTAAGACCAGCTTAACAAATGTAAACTTTTTAAAGCCTCCCCCTGAGGCAGTTATCACTTCGCTATTCCACTAAACCTGGTTAGTATTTAAATGATGGGACATACTAGTAATTTATCCTTATATTTCTATATTTACTGACAGAGTGTTTCTCAGAGAAAAAAACCAAGTCTTATTCATATTTACTTCTAACATAGCTAGCAGAATGCCTGATACCTACTGGACCTCAAAAAATATTAAATGAAAAAAAAAATGTTAAATGAATGAAGAAACGAAAGAACAAACATGCTGAGTTTTAGACTGATGGTGGCACATATAGGTGATATCCAGCAGAAAAGGTCATCAAATAAAGTTTATACATACGTTGGACCATAAAATGCTGAAACTCATTTCAAGAGAAGTTTCTACCTTGCGCAATATGATCAGTTATACCAGTGGGAGTAGATTCATTCATAGAAGCACTGAATGGAACTGGCTCATAATGAGAAAATTCTTTTTCCATGTTGTCTGCTGCTGGTGATGTCACGAAAGATGAATGATCACTCACATTTGAGTCATATTTTGACTTCTGAGAGTAGTGTCTATAAAGGAAAATCATATATAAGAAACATGAGCTAATGCCTATACCTTATTTAAAGTATGCTAAGGTATAAAAACCAATTATCTTATTTTCTAAAGAAATTACATAATTTTAATATAGTATTTAACATAATAAAATGAAGTCTGTTTCTGCCACAAAAGAAAAAGTAAAAATATGTTCTGATCTACTTATATAACTTACAAATTGTCACTCAATATAAAGGGGAGAAAATGTATATTCAATTTTCTAATTACTGGGCTTCAGAGATCATTTTAATATGTTTAAAGTTCCTATAAAAAGTACTTCAGATGAAAAATGTGTCCATTTCCCACACTAACTGGAAAGTTACTTCCACAGGCAGCAATCCATATAAACTACAAATATATACAAATATATCTAGCTCTCACGGGCTTTACACTGCTTGCCATTTATGATATGACAATTTATCTACCCAATCTACTTAATTACCTATCTAGACAAATTCATTTTTCTACACTTATACAATTTCTCTACTATTTTAAACAAGAATTTAAAAAGTAGAAATTGGTTGAGCTAAGATAAAGGTTTTGGAATTCAAAAAGAAAAGTCCAAAACATAGGTAAATCAAAGGTGTTTGCCAAATTAAAATCCTCTATTCTAGGATATGAATTCTCAATAGGATGCAACTCTATATTTAAAACAAAGACGGACATATCTCACTCTACCTTTAAAAACAAATCTATAGCTTTTCAGTCTATAACAAAGTGGCAAGTCTTCAATGGTCCTTCAGTTTCATGCCCTGAATTAGGGCAATATCGTTATTTTTTAGCTAAAATTAAAAACCTTTAATAAAGATCAGAATCTGGCCTACCCAGGTGGTGAAGATCGTCGTGCCTGTCCTGATCGTAAAGCTTCTCCAAGAGGGGAATTCTCAAGATTCTTGAACTTCTCTTGGCACGTTTTCACATAAGAAAGCTTTCCAGCAAAGTATCCCATGATACAAGCAACTTATTTGTAAAAACAAACAGAGTGTGAGACTTCAAGAGCCTTTTTAAACAAGAATCTTTTCTAGAAGATTTTTAAAAATTGTGATTCTAAATATGTCTTTGCTGTGAAAAGACTAAGAATTCCTGAAATAATGGTAAAAATGTCACATTAAATCAGAGTCAGAGTTCACAAAGATTCTGTGGATATAATTCACTTTCACAAAATAAAATAACCCAAAATAAAGTTGCTACAAATTCTATTTTACTAATTTTTTTATTAACCTAGATAGAAAAGATGTGGTAAAGATATAATGAAATGAGGAATCAAAACATCAGACACCGAGCCTAGTCACAGGAATTTAGGCCATTTCTTTTCCTGAAAAATGTGGATCATACCACTTGCCTAGCTAATTTCTTAAGATTTGTTTTTAAAATTAGGTGTAAAAAATATCTAAAAATAATGAATCATGAAATGCTACCTAAATGTGGCTACTGTTGCATCACATGTCTGTTTCCAATACAAAGGATAGGCTAACTTGATTCATAAAAACCCTCAGGCATTTTTTAGAGCAACTTAGCTTCTTTTCAATTCACCATGTTACAAAATATAAGTTATGCTTATAAATGAAAGTAAGCGATACTTATTTACATTTTAATGTAAATTAAAAAATTTTTTCCCAAAATTTGGTTTAATTTTAAAATATACTTTTATTTTGATTAACCAGAATCTCTGAACTTTCCTCATAGACAGACCAAGAGAATTTTCAAATACTGTATTTTTATAAAACAATTTAAAAGTAACATGCTATTACATTATAAAAAGAAAAAAATGCCTCTGTCAAGCTCATGATTTTTAATGTGAACAATAAAAAGCTCTACTAGTACATTTAATGGAAAGCTTAAATGAACTGATGTGTCAAAGCAAATAACCAAGCAACCATTTGAGAAAAACATTATTTTACTTAAGTAAAAAAGCTAAGAAGACTAGTGTTCATACTTACATATGAGTTTAGGAATGGAACCATATTTGGGATGACTTGAAAGGATTCCTAAAGATAAAAGAATAAATATTTATGAGTAATATCAATTGTTAAAGGAAGACTTTCATGTAATTAAGATGTTATCTTTTAAGATAAATTCAAGCCAAGTTTATGCTAAGAGTATTAAAGAAAATGACACAGAAATTATGGTAAAAAATGCAAAGAAACTATTTCTGCTAGTCATTACGTGGTCGCTTTTAATGTGAGACAAAATGAGTAAGCTTAGCAAAGAAACATAAAATAACATCTATCTCTTAGCAGCTTTGCGCAATCCACATATAAGGAAAAATCAGATTATCTTTAAATATTAACTAACATTAGCTCTTTCCATAACCTTAGAGAAGTCTAAAGCTACTAAAAGAGAGAACCAAGTAAATTCATTATCAACAAAAATATTAAGAAAAAAGAAAAGACTGCAATCTATCAGAATAGGTGAATTTATCAAGATCATTTGACACGTGCAAAGTCAATAGCAAAAAAAGAAAAAAAAAAGGAATTCTTTATACTAGGAACAAACAAAAGAACATTTTTTAAAAGATACAATTCATTATAGTACCAAAACCATTAACAACCCAGGAGTAATCTAATGAAGAATATGAAAGATCTCTACATTGAAACCTATGAAATTTACTGAGATAAATTAAAAGCAAAATAATGGTGATACATCACGTTCATGAAACGAAAGCCTAAATATTGTCAAAGAATGGCAAATCCTTTATATTCACTGCAATCCTAAATTTAATCAAAGTTGTCCCCAAAACTGAAAAGTGTATTTTAAAAAATATGCAAAGGGCCAAGAATAAGGCAATACTGAAGAAGAACAAAATTGGAGAACTACCAACAGATATCAAGATCTGTAACTATAATAAGATAGTCTGTTATATGTACAAGAATAAACTAACCAAAACCAGAATAGAGTTCAGAAACAGCCCCATATATGCAGTCACTTGATATATGACAAAGTCAACACTGCAGTGCAGTGAACAAAGAAATCCTTTCAAAATATAGTTCTGGGTCAACCCATATCCATAAGGGAAGAAAATGTACCTTGATCTTACTTCACACAATATTCAAAAATAATTCCAATGATTTGAAAATTTAAGTATGAAAAATAAAATAAGGCTTATAGAAGAAAGTATCAGAGATTCTTCATGTCCTTGTAACAAAGATTTTAAACAGACCACAAAAAGCTTCCATTATAAAGGAGAGATCTGATATCTTGGACTCTATTAAAGACTACAGTTAATCACAGCAGGAAAAAAAAGCACAATACATATATCTGACAAAAGACTCAATTCCAGAATATGCAGTGAACTCTCACAAAACCAAAAGGAAAAATAAGACAATCCAATGAAAAATGGACACAGACTTACACTGATACTTCACAAAAAAGGGATATATTCAAATGGGATGTAAACAAAATTCATTAGCCGTCAGATGCAAATTAAAACCACAATGCAATCAGTATCACTTTTCACTCACCACAATGGCTAAAATACAAAGACACGAAAATACTGAGTGTTGGTGACAATGTAACACAATTAAAATTCTATTAATAAACTGGTAGTGGGAGTGTAAACTGGTCCAGTTTATAAAGTCTTGGCAGTATCTACTAAAGATAAATAGATACATCACCTATGATCCAGCAAAATGTCTACCAAAAGACACTGTATTCATGGCATATTTATAATAGTCAAAACTGGAAACTACTCAATTGCCAGTGTACAAGAGGATGGATAAACTGCTGTGGTATATTCACACAGCAGAAAACTATATGGCAACGAGAATACACAATCTAAAGCTATGTGCAACAATGTGGATCAATCTAGTGATATGCTGGTAAATCGGTTCTCCAAATAAAAAGCCTTGATTTGTAATGTCGATTGATTTCCATGGAGCAACTAATGAGCAGGACAAACAGAGATTCATGACATGAATGACAGACTCGTGATTACCAGAGGGTAGGGAGGAGGGAGGAAAAGGGAGATAGATGGGGTAAAGGGGGTCAAATGTGTGGTGACAGAAAGAAATCTAACTTTAGGAGGTGAACACACAGTGTAAATATATATATGCCTTACTGTTTAAAGTGTACACCTGAAACTTACTGGATTTCGTTAACCAATGTTATCAAAAAAATAAATTAAAAAAATATAAAAAATGTTTCACACTATAGAAACAATCCTAGTACAGCAAACAACTTTGTCCTAAAACACATTTAAATGCATATGTATCTTGTTTCAATTTTTAAGATTCATGTCATAGCAGCACATTGTAATGAGGTCCTTTGAGAGTAAACAAAATTTTACCCCCTCAAATCCTTTCATTTCCTTCCAAAACTTTTTTCAACTAGTTGTGACAATACTATTATCTAACTACTACATAGTGCTAATGTGAAAAGGCTAAAATTTCCTATCATGCTCACATTTTAGGAGCTGGCTAATTAACAGTACAGGTTTCTAGGATATGTGGAGGCCGACCTAAGGTCTCTATCCTTTCCCAGGGCACCTTCTCATTTCAAGGAGTAGTTCACAAAATAAAAGTAATGTGTATTTAAGATGCAGAGACTAACATATTTAATACTTACTCTGAAATCAATTTTACGCATGACTATACTGTATTATTTAAGCCAACTGAATTTGGGACAAGACAAAGCTGGCTGAGGAAGCCATTCATCTTTCAACCAGTGCATGAGAATCACCAGGAGTTTGTTAAAATAAATTCCTGGCACTAACTCAGAGGTTCTTATATAGTAGTTCTGGGATGGGGCCCATGAATTTGCATTTCAAACAACGTTCTAGGTAAGAGTGCAGTGGATGCCCTAACTAGACCAGATTTGTCTCTCTACCACCCCTATACACCATCCACAGGCTTCTTGCTCTTGCTCTTGCAGATTAATCTTGCTACAGTGCAAGACAACATCAAATTCTCAATGGAGATATTTGTGTCGGTAGGTCTATGGAGACATAACTCTTCTGATGTTGCTGAAATTTATCAGTGATAATATTTAATATGATACACTATCGTAATTATCTAAAAATAGATAATCGGTATATTATCTATTAGAATATAAAATACAAATATGTAAAATACATTCTAACATTTTCCAGAACTTTTTCTACCTAGGTAAGGAATTCCTTGCTCCTACACATAATTATATACATAAATGAACCAGAAAGAAATTAAATCAGGAAAATAAACATAAAAACATGATATCTAAAATGCTAAATAAATTCAATATTTACCTTTACTAATTAATCCTTGAGTAATCAACATACTTGTTGCAGCCAAAGGCACAGCTATAGGAGGAAAAATAACTTGTCAACATCAACAAAAGGAAAGATTTTGTCTGATTTCATTAGGATAGAAAAACATGTACCAGTAAAATAATCCAGGAAGTATGTTGCACAATTAAGATCTTTGAAAGAGATTTTTTCCCATTTTTAAAAGCTGTACTGTAAATAGTCAGTGGAAATACAAAAGTAGCATTTTAAATTTAAGACAACATTACAAAATTTTAAACAATTCAAGAAGACCTGCTTGCAAAAGTTCTTGGCCAATGTTTGGGCACTTGACTGGTAAACATTGTTCCCTACACTGACATAAAACTTTACCTGAACAAGTGGCTTACTGTGCTTATACAAATAGTTTTTGCTTAACATCTGTTTTCCTGAGTCCAGAATTTTGTCACCTGCTAGGTTGAGGGTGCCTACATAATCAGCCTCCAATAAAAACTCCAGTGCTGAGTCTCTAATGAGATTCCTTCCTAGATAACACTTCACATGTGAACTCCCAGCTGAAGAAATTTAGCAAGTCCTTTGTGTGTGACTCCACTGGGAGAGGAATCTTAGCATTTACCCGGTCTTCTCTGGACTTTACCTCATGCTCCTTTCCCTTTGCTCATTTTGCTTGGTATCCTTTACATGAATTGTTTAAAATAGCTACATGTAGCTGCCATATTGGACAGTGCAATTCCAAACCAGGGGCTGGGAAATGATCTATAAAGAGCCAGATGGTAAATATTTCAGTTTTCATGGCTCACACATTCTCTGTTCCAATTACTCAAATACCATTTTAAAGCTAAAGCACTGAGATAATACATAAATAAATGATCATAACTGTGTTGCAATAAAATTTTATTTATGGATGCAAAAATATGAATTTAGGCAGTTTAGGCATAGTGAACCACTTGTCATTCAGGTAAAGTTTTATATCAGTGTAAGTAACTGTTTACCAGTACTTTTTACATGTGATGAAATATTGTTTTTGATTTGTTTCAACCATTTAAAAATCTAAAAATCATCCTTAGTTCAAAACCACATAAAAACAAATTTAGACCTTAGGCTGTAGTTTGCTCAACCCTGGTCTGGACTATTTATGGGCAATTGAAGAATGAAAGTAATTAAGACATTTGAATTATTCGATTTCACAATCAGAATCCATAACTTTGGGTAGGGCATTAATTTTTGTCATCAGACACAATTTGCAGAAGTCTTAAGGTTTGAATTTTCACTCTGCTACTTACAGATTTTACCTTTGCTGGAAAAACTGTTTCTTTAATGTTGGTTGGTTAAGAATTCTTTCATGTATTATTATTAAAGGTTTTTCAAAGGACAAGTCCCTATTAATTATAGCATCAGTACTCTTTGCAATCATTTTTCTCCTTCAGCTTGGTTCAAGGACTGCAACATGTAGCACTGAAGAATCATATAAGGATGAAAGGCAATGAGTTGGCTGGCCATCGCTCCAATGGACAATGCTTTCACTATTTCACTTTCTACTTAGACCAAGATGGCATAACGCAGAGTAACAGTCTGGTTAAGGAGATTCTGGAACTAGTTCTGCCGTTTACCACTATGTCTTAACTTCTTTTCATGCTATAAAGGGTAAAGGATTCGAACTAAAGTCTCTTTTCAACTCACGTAGTCTGTTATGAAGAGAATGGTAAAACTAACAGGGACTTAAGATTCTAGTATGTAGTCTAAATTCTAATCAGAATAAACATATCCAAAAAGGACAAGTGATTTGCTCAAATCAACATAGATAGTTAATTTGTGGTACAACTTAGATAAAAACCCAAGTCTCCTGACTCCCAGGTCAGTATACCATGTGACTCCTATTTCAGAGTCTGTTATATAATGTTTCTTTAGGCAAATTGATAACACTGATGACCAAAAGCTATTTTGCATTAAGACCATGGTCCCAACCATATCCAATACAAGTACCCCTCAAATTCCTTTAACTTTTCTCCCCTTACAATAGCAAAATGCTATTCTAAATTTGTAACTATTTTCAGCTGAAACTGTTATTCACAATGGCACCAACTGCCATTAAATAAAGATAACATTTACATAATTAAATTGAATTAATCTCCATAACAACCCCGTAAGATAGGTTATTATCCCCATTTTACAGATAAGGAAACTGAGGCAAACAGACATCAGGAACTTGCTTGAAATCTCACAGCTAATATGTGATGAAGCTGGGATTTGAATCCAGAGAGTGAGGCCTATTCTCTTATCATTCATTACGCTGTCTCATTGGAAAACCAAGAGTACACATGTATGATATATCATTCACAAAATCTATAAATTATGCATGAAACGAATATGAATTCATACACTTTTTCAGTAATTCCAGAGGCTGAGAACTAATATAATACACATTAAACCGATCCTTTTTATGTAGATTCTTTCATTACCTCTGTTTTGGCACAGATACACTGGTTTTTTGTCAGTCCATAGGGCCATAATTTCAAGCAACTGGACATAAGATGCCTTCATAGTTATGCTTTAAGATTAACAGAAAATAGATTTGAGTAGAAATAGTTACCTTACAGAATGGCCCCTAGATCAACAAGTCTAATTTTAAACAAAGGTGAAAAGTATTTTATAGACCCCAAAAAAATGCATTGTTACCTTAGTACTTTTTCTACACATTCCTACTTTAATCATCTTTTTAAATCAACAGGCACAAGATGATACTCTCCAAAAAACATAATTTCATTATGTTTACATAAATCTTTGTAAACACCACATGTTCCATAAATATCCTTATTTGAAGATACAAATGTAAGCTGTAATTACATGTTGAATTCCCCCTATCGTCTGTAGTTACAGTCAAGGTTCTATATATTTTCAGTGCTGGATGGTATTACATTATGTGACACTGAGGTTATCTGTTTTAAGAGTAATCACTATTTATTAATACATTAATTTTTTGGCTGCTGTTAACTTCCCAGTAATCCAGATTTAGTATACAAACTGTTTTCAGCCTGTGTTGTTACATGTTTTTTAACTTGTGATTAATCTGTTTTAATACACAGAATTACTTAGGCTTCTATTGTTCATATGCATGTTCTGCTTTTAACAGTCACGCATACATGAATACCATACCTACTGATCACTGCTTTCAATGTACTTTTAGCATAATGCTGTTATAACTACTTAGAATGTTAACATGTATAGCTGCATAAATTATCAGCCAGAAACAAATCTGGACACCATAGTATCTATGTGGCCATTAGCCTAACTTTACAATGATCCCAAACCCTATCTACCTTTTCTTAACCCTGTTATTTACAGATTTGAAATACATCACTATTCTATTTACTCTCTGCAATCTTTGAAGATAAAAATGTGTTGCCAGAGTACAACTGAGAAATTATTCCCATACGGTGAGTCGTGTACAATTTTTAGAAGTCCTTGATCCATGATGACTATGCATCAACACACTTATTCTCACCTGGAGATGTGTAGCATCACCTACTCACAAAGGTTCTTTCTAGCTTGAAACTCTGTAAGTCTGTGAATATTAGACTGAGGATAAAATGCAAAAGATTTTATCGGAGCTCCTATTATCTTAACTGCTCTTTCTTGGTCTTTGTTCATTCTTTAACCAATACTTGTTTCCCTCTCCATTTGTAATGTACCACCCAAACTTTGTCATGTATTCTATCATTCGTAAATATTAACCATGTGAAAGTAACCATCCAATTTTATGCTTTTATTTCCCCACTTAATTTCTTGGTGAATTCACAATACACCTAGACCACGATCCTAATTTCTCACATATACCTTTGTTTCTATCTCTAGTTGCTTACAGATGCTTTACTATGAACTCAAAATGTCCAAAATAAACTTGTTTCCCTCTTGGAACAAGAACACCTTCAAACTATACCTTTTAATTAGTAATGTTATCGTTAATCTCCTAAGCTGGGTATTCTTGAAGTTAATATTTCCTTCATTCCTTAAGTCAATCTATTTAAAAATTCTGCATCCTTTAAAAAATCTTTCATCGCCATCCTACAATCAACTATATGTCCTCAATGACTGATGCCTGAATGATTGCCAAAAATTCATGAGACTTTACCAAGTACAATTTCTCACCCTTTTAACCCGTCCTGCTAATCTTCCTAAAAATGTGTGTGTGTATGTATATATACATACATGCATGTATGTGTGCATATATATTACATATCTGTATCTATATATAGATATAAAAATACACACACACATATCATCCCCTTGGCCCAAGAACCTAAAATATGTAACAAATTAAACCTTTAATTCCTTGATGTTTATTTTTCAGCCTAATAAAAACCCTAATCATTACAACCTCAAGGCTCTACAAGCGATCAAGTTATTGCAAGACTCTGTCTTTGTTCATGATTCCCTTCATCTAAAGGCTCCATCACCACTTTTCTTCATTCACCTAAAGTCCTATTGGTTGCCAAGTCTCCATGGTATAATAAAGCCTTTTTTAACTAAATCAATACCAATTAATTTACCTCTTTTCAAAATTCTATTGCTGTTCTGTACTTATTCTTTCTGAAAGTGTTTCATGAGTTACCTTTGTCTCAACTACACCACAAAACTACTTTAGGGCAAAGACTGTGAGTCATAAAACTTATCTTCCAAGCACAGTACCTTACACACTGTAAGCATAAACACCAGTCTGACTGATGAAAACGTACAGCCTCTTTGAGTCACACCTCCTTTATAAAAATTGTCCTGCTTTTTTGTTAGAATTACCTTATCTGAAAGGACTACAATGACCAAGTGGAGCAACACTAGGGTTCTGTTCAAAAGTAAGATAATGTTTTATGTTTCTTTCAATAGTCTCTGTACTTAAAAAATGCAATCTTCATGTAGATGATCTTTAGTCAGAAATTAAAGCTGGTAGTGTAATAACAGTTCAAAATGATACAATGGGAACTAACCACATTTTATCATGTAATGGTTAAAAGATGAGTTAAAATCATGAGGTTCAGTTTCAGGGAGACTTGGCTTCAAAGTTCAGATATTATGACTAATTAGCTGTATAACACTAGATAACTCATCTCACATCTCTAAACCTCAATTTCTTCATCTGTAAAGTAAGGGTAAAAGTTATCAACATTATTAGGTTGTTTTTTAGATAATCCATGTATATTCAGTAAATGCTATTACTATCACCAACAGAAATAGTTCACGCTCCTGAAAAAAATTCTAGATATTACTTTAAAATGCATAAAATTCTATTTCCTTAATCTCTATTAGTAATACTCACTACACCAAAAGTATACCTATTTTTCTATATGAAGTCATTAAAATTTGGGGTATTAAAGGTCATATTTTGTTGATTAGAAAATTTAACTTACATCTGAACCAAAAGCTTTCATCATTGCATTCTGCGAAGACTCTTCTTTCTTCCTCTGTTGGAATGTAATCAGCCCCTATGTCTTTTTACCAAGGAAATTCGACAAACATTAAAACATGGAACAACTAAGTCTAAAAAATTGCCCCAGTCTATACATTAACAAAATACTGCCACTTAAAAAAAAAATGAAGTAATAAGTGACTTGTAAACTTTTAACAAACTTTGACTTCAAACAGAAATTAATGCTACTACCTGCTAGTTAAGACTTACTACACAATGTGCTATGCCCAGTGCAAAATGAAAATCTGGGACCCCATGTTCAAATTATTAAGAATTTCAGGATGGCAACAGTAGATCATTTAAAACAAGTGTGGCTCCCTATATGACTCTGCAGGTCACACACCTATGAAGCCAGCCCAGCTGCTATGCTGTTATTCAAGGCAGTAAAAACTCCTCTACACAGAAAGTGCTTCTAATTATAAATAACTGATAGTTACGGGGAATTGGTCTTGCAACTTCAGCATTCGGCTCTCGAAAATCAGCCCTCCCATTCATCTTTCCTGCATTGAAAAAATTTATATTAAATATTAGAAACAATTATAAAATAGGTTGAAGTCAGAACACAGTAAAATTACTAGTCTATACGACAATCAACAAATATTTACTAAACACTACTACATCTGAAGTACGTGATGTAATAAAAAGTTATCTAAATAAAAGTCACAGACCTATTAATTTGGCAATGACTATTCATCTTAGGTTCCTTAACTGAAAAAAAAATAATGCTTTATTAGTATTTATCAACTGAGTCTATCATTAAAAATATAAAAGGATATCATATATTTTTTCATTCTGAAGCTGCTTTACTTCACATTATCCTACAAGGCAGCAACCCCCAAAATGGAGTAACAATAACGTCATGTCCTTCTCCCAGTGGTGTAAAGCTAACGGCAAATTCTATATCCTCCAAACTTTCCTCCCTCCCCACATAGAGATTCATAATAAATGACATACAAAAAAACGCATAGCATGTCAAGAACATACTTTGTTTTTAATGCATGCCTCGGGACTTAAAAGAGATCAACAGATTAGATAATTGTGCATTTAATAGAATATTCACATAGATCATGATTATTCCCACCTTAAAAAACAATTTATATGAAACGGTTAACGGCATACATGATGAAAATAGCAATTAGGGCCCTCCATAATTAGCGTATTCAATTAGCTATCGCTGGGGACCTAGGACATGCCAATCCCTTAGCTATGAAAAGGAACGAAAAGGGCAAGATGAATTCAAGGACGACGTAGCTTGCCGAAAAAACTACTTATATCCTAAAACCGCAGGAGAACTGAACTCTCGTAAGATTTCCTCAACAGCATCCTACCTAGAAACCCTGGAGAATGTCAAGGCCGACGCGGCCACTTCGGACATTTATCTCTTAACACCCAAGTGAAAAAAACTGAATTGAACCCACGTAGTGCTACCATGGTCGATTCCTGCACTCCATCCCCCACCTACTGTATCTGCGTCTCCACCTGCAACTCCCACAAACACACCCGTCACCTTGACTTTGTCCCATCCCCACCCCCAGAAGCATTCCCTCTCGATCCTCGGTCACCCGCACGCAGGAGCCCGAGACCCCAGGCGCGACCGGCCCACGCTCACAGGGGAGAAAATGGCGGAAGGCGAAAGGTAGCGGCTGGCCGCGCCGAGGCGGTGAGTGGGTAGGTGGGGGACGGAACGGGGCTCTCTGCGTCACCTCACCCACCTCAGACAACAGCGTCGAGCGACGGCGCGGCGAGCCCGAGCAATCAGGGCTGAAGGCCCAGAGGGTACCAGAGAGGGGGTCCCGATAGGGGGAAAGCAAGCCGGAACCGGGAGGCCCGCGGGACCGCACGGGAGCTGGGGGTGGGGAGCCGACAGCAGCCGAGCAGCCGAGAAGTCACCCAGATACGGGCCCAAAGGATCGCAACCCGGAAGCACTAGCGAAGGAAATGACGTCCGACCTCCCCGCGGCGTCTAAGGCGAGCCGTCCCGAGTAGACGCCTGCGCCTGCGCCTCCCTCTTCGCGGCCCACCCGCTTCCTGCGCCCCCAGGCCGCGGCGCTGGCGAGCTGCAGGGAAGGGGAGCCCCGCCCTGTTCCCCCATCTCCTGCTCCGGCCCCTTGATCGCGCTGGGAGGCTTGGCTTCAGGCTGTTGTGACGCACCGTTCCGGTCTTCTAGTAAACCAGCTGGCAGGAAAGTTCTGGAACCCCTTTTACCCGTGTTGAGAGTTATCGACTTTTCTTAGATGTCTGTTTTTAGGCTTTAAGTAGTTCATTTTATTCATTGAGTCTCTATGCTAAGTGGTATAAACTAATTATCAAGCATGCGCACCTGCTATGTTAGACTTAAGTTTAGCTTCTGTCTAGTTCGAGAAACTCGGTCTTGGTGCCTTTACCTATCTAAGCCTCAGATTTTTCTCATCTGAAAATGGAATTAACACCTACCTCTTAGGGTCGTTAGGATTAAAGCAACACACCTAACAAGAGGCTTAAGGACTCAAATGTCCTCTATTGAAATAATTTATATTTGTATGAGGGGCTTGTGACTTCTGTTTGTGGGTGTCGATGAGAATATTTTATGTTGCCCACCTATTTCTCAGCAATCACACATCATGCTGCACACACATCTATCTAGTTACCATTCATTTCTTCGTTCAACAAGTATTGACTGTCTACTATGAACCAGATATTGAAGGTTATTGGTGAACAATCAGACCTACCCATTTGTTTCATCAAACTCCTAAAAACTCATTCTTATCTCCAGACCGCCTCCCTCCCACCACTATCCTCATGTTATCATTTCCTGCCTCCAGTGCTGTTCCAAATTTATTCCCCCACAGACATGTGTAAGAGACAGCCTATGGTGATCTGTGTAAAATACAAATCCAGTCCTGTGGGTCCTTCCAAAGAGCATTTTGATTATTTCCATCATGCACAGAATGTAAGCCCTTCATAGCTTGGCTTCTGACCTCTTGAGCCTCACTTCTTCTATTGTAGTGTTCACATATCAAAAAGAAACAGCCCTGTTTTGTAGTGTCCTGCCTCCCTGACCAACCTCATCCTGTCCAATTCTATTGTTATTCAAAATCTTGCTTTTACATACCTAATCCTTTGAGAAGCCTTCCCTGAAATACTTGCCAGAGAATTAACAACTCCTTAGCATTTCTTTTTACATACTTCTGTTCCTACAGTATTGTTCTGCACTCTAATGGTTACTTTTGCCTGCCTGTTACAGGATCATTTTAGGACAGAGACCTTGACTTATAAATCTTTAAACTCCCAATATATCATAGATAATCAGTGTAGTAATTAATGATTCATTTTGATCCTGGGACAATGCCTAAGTTGGTTCTGGGCTCAGGGCCTTTGTAATTATGTCTTGAGAACATTGTTCCTTTAGATGTTCACGTAGCTTCTTGTGTCAGGTTGTAGCTAATGCACCTGAGGTGGCCCGTCCAAAGAGGCCTTACCCTGATCACCCAATTAAAATAGCACCCCAGTCGCTCTCTCATGTTACTCATTTATTTTCATAGCACTTATCATGATCTAAAACATTGTTCGATGTCTATCTCCACTCACAGAAATAAAAGATTCATGAGAATAGAAGTCTGTTCGTGCATCAAATGATTAGCACATAGTGATGCAGAACAGGGCAAATGCTCAAAAATGCGGGGAAAAGAAGCCCTGCACTAAGAAGAGGGTTCTTTGGGTGAGAGTGTAGAAAGAATTCTAACATACACACCAAAAGTTTAGAGTCAAAAGGAAAGTTTATTGAAT
Organism: Eonycteris spelaea; assembly: GCA_003508835.1. Lineage (NCBI taxonomy): Eukaryota > Metazoa > Chordata > Mammalia > Chiroptera > Pteropodidae > Eonycteris > Eonycteris spelaea. The sequence continues at coordinate 7,111,380 of PUFA01000049.1, read as the reverse complement.
GGTAACACTACTACTCCATAGAGCATGGTCTCCCATCTGAAGCAGAGAGTGAGAGCTAAAAGAGGCTCAGAGGGTCAGAGATAAGAGAGACAAAGTAAAAGCACTGGACTCTCCCCGCCCCCCCCCCCAATCCCCCGCCAGTGTTCTTCAGAGAACTCAGTTTATATGTCATTTTTTAGTCCTCGTGAGTTACAGTTTAAAGACTTGGTTTAACCCGTTTCCTTGATATGGCATATAGTGAGGAGGGAAGGGAAAGAGTGTGTGTTGTGAAAAGGTGAAACTATGCAGCTGTGAGGGCCTGCTGGGTTGTTAGCAATCCCGGCAGAAACCTTCCTTTGTTCTGCACGTGTCCTCAAGTCTGGCTTGTAGGGCTGATCAGCATATTGCAATCTCTGATTGTAGCTTGATTTAACACTTTAGTTCTCTTGCCTTCTCCCTACATTAATAGATGAAATCAATAAATATATTTCCTAAATGAATTTTTTGAGTACATTTTACAAGAGAAGAACCAAAAATGAGAAAATTAGAAGACATCCTGGATGAGCTTTATATAGCTAAAGCAGTCTATTCTTTGCTTTCTGACTAGGTTGTAAGATTTATCATGTTGTTACATTTACTGAGCCAGCCTACCACATGGCACGTGGTTGTGGGTATTGATGAGTATATTTTATGTTGCCCCCTATTTCTCAGCAATCAAGTCAATTAATATTGGATTTATACTGATAAAAGGGTATGGTGCTCTTTCTATGGGAACACATATTATTCTAAACATTCAAGGTAAACTTATTTTCTGTGCTGACATTTAGAGGTATTACGTCCATTGGTAATTTGGGCAATGCAACAATCAAAGAATTCAAACGTGAATTGGTAAAATCCAAACTGGAAGTTGATTCACATTTGATAGAGGCTACTGGATTTATTAGCCAACTTAGACCCTTGGTACTTTAATCTTGAACTGTGAGATCACCAGAAAATCAATCTACTTCAATTAAATTAAATCAACTGCAAAATACCTCCACTAAATTAAGATCTAATGAAATATCAGCATAAGAAATGTTACATATAACCTTTAAAAAGTTAATTATAAAAGAATTGTTTAGGGTACTCTTTAATTCATATAAATGAAGCCCATTTAATAAATTCCTCAGTTTCAGTGTCAAGAAGTTTCTCTTTTCAGATGAGCTCTTGAACTTCTAATCACAGTTATTATTCAGCATATTTCCATTTATGCTCCCTGAGGGTAGAGATTGTATCTTATTCTTAGTGTTCAACACATACTTACTGCTCAAAATGTAATGTCATTGAAGCCAAGGGAAGAGAATGTTCCAAGAAGGAACAGTCATGTCAAATGCCAATGAGGACTGAGAATTATCCATTAAATATAGCAAGGTTTTTATAACCAGTAAAAATAGTTTCATTAAAGTCTAGATTACAATAGGATGGAAAAAGAGCGATTGGGAATAATGTGGAGAAAAGTGTAGACTTTTCCACAAGCTTAGCTGTTTGGTGAAAGGAAGACAGAACAGTGGCTGAGGGGAAAATAAGGAATGGTTGAGGTAAGTTTTGTAAGTTAAAAGGGAAAGAACTAGTAAAGAGAAGAGTTGAAAAATGGGAGTGAAGAGTGATAATAGCATAAGGCACATTTCCTAACTGGTTTTCCATGAATGTACAACAAGCACTGATTCACTCAGCCTTTGAGATTAGATGTGGGCAGAGCCCCTAATCAATTATCTGCAGCCTCAGCAACCTTCATAGCTAGTAGGGACTAAAGCTTAAGGGCATGCCTGTATACTTCACGGGGATGCCAGCAATGGGCAACATTCAGCTTTTCTCCACCTATGTCAGAAAATTCAGCCCAAGGGCACTTTGCTGCCCATTGTGAGTAAAAAGACCTTGGAGTTGCTGGAAATATTTATGTTCTAGATGCCCAGGGAGCATGGTGGGCATGGCAAGGTGCAGCTGGTGGGTGGAGATAGAAGGAGACAAGACAAGGGATCCTAGTGGGTGCAGCTTTAGAGAGTAGCCTCAAGGAACAGCCCTAAATCTCAGTCTTCGTGTTAATTGGACACATCTGACCATTTTTAGTGATATGTCCACTTCTGAACTTAGGCTTGGACATACTTTCCGGACGCACATTTTGTGCTTTGTTTCCTTCTAATGGCAGATGAGATAAAGAGAAGCATCAATAGAATTAGAGGCCTTGTGTCTGTATTAATATGAACCTAAGAATAAAGAGTTGATTGGTGTCTCTGAGATCCTAAATCATATAAAATTATAAGAAAGCACCTAGCACAGGGTCCAACACTTAGTTTACAAGCAATAAATGTGAGGTTTACATTTTTTTTCTTGAAGATCTGAAGTAATAGAAAGGAATTTGAAAAAAAAAAGTGACGGATCAGCATACAAGTGGTGTATGGCCTAGACTGTAAATTCCTGATTAACTATTGCAAATAGATGTTCAGCTTTCTAATTAAAATTTAAAACAATTCTAAGGTCAATATAAGGCTTCCAATATGAAATAGTTGTACTAATCAATGTTGTTTGGTGGCCGATAAATCCCGATTACATTATTTCTTTGTTCTTTCATTAACCTCAGCTCTATCTCCAGTATCCTGAGTATTGTGTTCAAACATGAATCTACCTACTTTGTTGTAACTGTGCAAAAAGTCAGTTCTTTGTCAAAGGTTAGAAAAATTTTTCCACATCCAGGTGACTCTTTTGCGGAGAATCTTTTCACTACAATGAATATTTGAAAACGAAGACTTTCTTAATAGCCATACCTGCTTTTCTTTCTTATATAAGTTTCATTTGCAGGCAGAATGGTGGGTTGGGGGTGTCCTCCACAGGAGGCGACCCTTGCTGCAGGGCTTCTCATGCTGTCAATGAACCAGAGAGCCATCTGTCCCACTTTAGATTCCAGGAGCCATCTTGCACATCTGCTGTGCCTTTTCTAATGTCACTTATAAAACCCACTAAAAGCTGTTAGATGAATTAGGGGAACCAGAGTGCAGCTGCATGTAGCTGATTTTGAATTTTTGCAGCTGGGTCTTGCACATCAATCTCAGTTTTGAAATTATTTTTTATGAAATTAGAACTACAAAGTGAATAATTCATTTTATAATAATAACTCCTAAGACAGTGGGCCTTAAAATTCTATTCTCTGAAAATTTAAAAACTATATTTTAACAACTCTCACCAAATGTTTAAAATTCAAGCCAAGAAAAGGTAATTAATAATACCTAACATTGCTGTGCACTAATTGTGAGTCAAGCCCTACTCTAAACATTTTAGTACAATATTGTATGAAAGCCTTACCACAACCTATATGTACTAACTTCTATCATATCCTCACTTTACAGGTGAAAGATTTGAGGTACAGGGAGGTTGAGTACTTACTCAGGTTCTCATAGCTAATAAATGATAGAGCCAGGGTTTGAATCTAGCCCATGCTCTACAACAGTGCCTCTCAAATTTTAAAGTGTTTATGAGTCTCACCAGGGGAATTTGCTTAAAAAGCTGATTCAGATGAAGTGGTCTGATGTAGGAACTGAAATTCAGCATGTGTAACAAACTCCCAGGTGAAGCCAATGCTGCTGGTCTTGGGATTACCTTTGAATAGCAAGGGTCCACCACATACTGGTTCTCAACTTGATTACATATTAGAATCACCTGGACAGATTCCTAAAACTAATGAGACCCAAGTCCCACCCCAAACTAATTTAAGCAGAGTCTTTGGGTGTGGGATCAGGCAAGGAAAAAACTAGGCATGAGGATGGAGTATTAAAGGTATCTAAAGTTAATTTTTAAAGAGGGCAGTGTTGGTAGTGGGCCATCAACCAAAGAATGTGAAATCTAATTCTGTATATCTATGCTCACAATTTGAAATGATTTTTTAAACATCTTCTGTAAATCTAAAGATAAAAGTAGAGTTTTTCTGAGTGGAGAAAGGTAAAGAAAGAAAATTGTAAAAGTAATTTAGGGATAGGATGAAAGGCAACAAAGTGTAAAGTCCATTCCCAAAGCTGACAAAGTAAATGTTCTAATGAAAGTAATAAAAATTGATTACTTTCTTTCAGATGTTTTCCCAAATTAAATGACAAGTGTTCAACCAGACATGAAACTGTGAATGAATAAAGTATGGGTGGTTCTAATTATAGAAGACAAGGATATGTCTTTTGTAGAGATCATTAATTTATAAAAACAGCATAAAATGTGTATATCCACATACCACATAATAAGAAAATAAAATTACTCATCACTTAAAATTAAATGATATAACTTTCTAATAAATAACTGCAAATTAAACATATGGATATTTAGACAAATTTGGATAAAAGAGATGAGAGATTTCTGATAAATCTCATATGAAATGTCTTCAAATCTGAAATAAGTACCAGTATTAGCCATATGAGGATTTAAATTATTTGCTATCTATATAATCCCCGTGTAACAAATTACCCTCAAATCTAGCATCTTAAAACAATGTATATTTATTGCCTCATGATTTTTGTGGATCAGGAATGTGGGAATGCATTAGCGGTGTGCTTGTGGTTCAGGGTCTCATATGAAGCTCTGGGCAAAATGCAGGCTGGGTTAGAATTACCTGAAGTGCTAACCGAGGTCCATTTTCAAGACAGCTTACCCACACAGTTGCTGGCAAGGGCTTCAGTTCCTCTCCGTAGGGCTGCTTGGGTGTCCTCATGATCAGACAACTGGTTTCTGCTGAACGATTTTCCAAGAGTGAAGAGAAAGGAAGCTGCCATGCCTTTAATGACCTAGTATGAGAAGCCACCACGGTCACTTCCTCCATATTTTATTTGTTAGAAGCAAGTCATTTTGTGCAGCCCACACTCAAGAGGTGGGGAAATGAAGCTCCACCTCCTCAAGGAAAGAGTATTGTAGGCTTTGTGGACATATTTTTTAATTCATCACAGTCCCTATCATGTAGAACTACAGCTTGATATCAGGGTGGTCAAGTGGATGATTATGTGTGTTTCTGGAAAAAGTCATCTACTTTCAAATATCCATGTCTCACTTCCTATTCATTTCTTAAACTGTCTTACCTCACTTTTCTTTTAACCTCTTTTCCAGTAGTCACTAGTGATCTTAATTACTAATTAAATTGGATACCTTTCACATCTTATTTTTATATCTTTGCAACATTTGATACTATCAATCATTCCCAACATGAAATTGTCTTTATTTTGGCTTCTGATACAATACTGTTTCCTGGTTTTTCTCTTGTAGTGTATTCATACAGTGGTTTCTCAACCGTGGCTACACAACACAGCTTTCTAATTTTTTTCCAGTTTTTTACACAAAAAGTAAGATCTCATTGTTATTTTGATTTGCATTTCACTAACATTTTGAAGTAAAGTCCTCCAGGAAAGTTAAGCATGGTGTATCAGTTTCCCAAGGATCCCATAACAAAGTACCGAAGATTGGATGACTTAAAAGCAGAAATTTATTATTTTACAGTTTTAGTGACTAGAAGTTTGAAATCAAGGTGTCATCAGGGTCATCCCCACTCTTATGGTCTAGAGAAGAATCCTTCCTTGCTTGTTAATGCTGGAAATCCTTGGTGTTCCTTGGGTTGATGTATCACTCCAGTCACACGTCCATCTTCTCCCTGTGTCTCCGTGTGGTCTCCCTCCGTGTCATTCTCTGTGTCCAAATTTCCCCTTTCTGTAAGGATATCAGTCATACTGGATTAGGGTCCACCTTAATGACCTCATTTTAACTTGATTACCACTCTAGAAACCCTATTTTCAAATAAGATCACATTCTGAGGTATCAGGGAGTTAGGACTGCCACATATTTTGGGGATACACAGATCAAACCATAATTCATGGTATATTTGTTTCCAGAGAAAGCAATGCTAATTAATGAGAAGGCTATGATATATTATGTAACAAATATGAAATCAGTTGAGTACTAAAGACACTTAAATTTTTTAAAAAATCAGACAATGTAAGTATAAAATATATTAGTTTTGACTATTTGTTAAGAATAGCTTAGACAATAGGTAAACAATTTACTATCCAAATGTCAAGTTAAAAATGAAATTATCACACATGGTGAGACAAATCTACATGTACCATAACAAACATTTACTGTTGCACCCGCCCAGCCTCCTTTCTTCCTCGTTTTGGCAGCAGTGCCCGATTTTGTTTCATGAAACCAAGTGTTACATTCAGTTAGTGTGGTGTGGTTGGAAGTGATTCTACCCCTCACTTCTAGCTATAGGCCCTGACACAAGCGGGCTGATTGTCCACCCTGGGATTTTGGCTGAAAGTATTGGGAAAGAGGTGCTCTCCCTCCAAGGGCACTGTTAAACTGCTGGTGCCCACTTAAGAAGGAAGCCACTGTAGAGGAAGGCAAAGACCAGAGCTGTGGGTGGGGGTGAGAGAAAGAGGAGAGAGAGATTGAGGATTTCTTGATGCTATCTTTAGAGTATTTAGATCCAGCAGCACAGGAGGTATAAATCTGGATTTCGCAGTTATATGAGCAAAAAAGAAATCTCTTTTTATCTAATTGGTTCGAACTGGTATCTAATTCTTGTTCTGGAAATAGTCCTCATTAACACATGAAGTGACATGGAAAGACATCCATGGAATCCTGCAAAGACAAAAAAAAATTGCAAGATTCAAAACAGAATGATTTTATTTTTGTAAAAAAATAAATTCAAATAAGGAAAACAATCATGGAGAATTATGCAGAGGGGATTTTTAATTTATATATGATATATCTCCTCATTTAAAAAATTCTGGGTTCTGAGAAAAAATGGCCAGATGATAGAGGCTTAGTTCACCCCTCTTGCAACCAAATCAAAGTCGTAACCAAAACACAGAGCAAACAGCAACCAAAGTTGCCTGGGATCCAGATGAACAGAAGCACTACAACTAGAGAGAGAATTAATCAACCTACAACAGTAGGAGGTAGGAGGGGGCGAAGACACAAGGCTGCCTGGTTCCCAGTGGCTGAGTGGGACAGAGGCTATGGCAGTGGCAGCCAGCATCTGCAGATGACTTTTAAATGGGCCGTGTCTGCAAGTGGGCTTTCGTGGTAATGGACATGCTCGCTCTGAGCACCAGTGCTGGGCAGGCTGCACATGGTGCACCAGGGACTTAAAAGGAGACCCTGAGTTGTCAGAGTGAGGGCCGGAGACAAGGATCTCTCCTAGGCAAAAGTGCTGGTGGTATCCATTGTTCCTCTGTTGAGCTCTCCCCACTCCCAGTGTGTGCAGACATCCTAGAACTGGATAACAGAGGTCATTCTGCTGGAGGATTCACTGAAACTCTGCTTCCCCCAACTCATGGTCCCACCTAAGCCACGTCCATTTGTGTCCTCGGTGAGTTCAGTATTCCTTGCTTAGCAGAGCCAAGTTTCACACTGGTGACAGCTGGCCTTGGCTTCTGGCATGGACTCTTCTGGACTCTTGAGGCAACTATGAGCACAGCATCTGTGGATTGCTTGCTGAATCTTAACAGGTGGCCCTGGAAAGGCACAGGCTGGTGCTAAGCTTGGCCTGCAGCTGCACCCCCCTCAGGACTGTGCCAAAGGACACCTACCACACAAAGCCATGCTAATAAGACTGGAAGACTTAGGAGCTTTGCTTAGTACATAGAAACAGACATAGAAAGGCAGCCAAAAAGGTAAGACAAAGAAGCAGAAACCATATGAGAGAACAGAACAGAGATCCAGGAGTCAAGCAATCTAAAAGATGCAAAATTCAAAAACACTAGTTGTAAAGATGCTCAATGAACTTAGGGTAAGTGTAAATGAATTAAGTGGGAACTTTAACAAGAGATAAAAAAAAACATAAAAGTAGAAATGGAAATCATAAAAGAGAACCAATCAGAAATGAAAACACAATCTGAGATGAAGAGTTTATTAGAATGATAAACAGCACGGATAAAGAAGAGTATCGAACCACCAATACAGAAGATGGGGAAGCTAAGGACGCTCAATCAGAATGGAAAGAAAAAAGCCAAGACTATAATAATAATCTAAGGAGTCTATGGGACACAAATGTAAAAATATCCATGTCAGTACCTGAAGGAAAACAAGACATTGAAGAGCTATTTGAAGAAATAATGATGGAAAACTTTTCTAACCTAGTAAAGGAAATAGACATACAACCCCAGGAAACTCAGAGAGTCCCAACAAAGGGGAGCCCAAATAGGCCCACACCAAGACACATTGTAATTAAAATGCCGAAGGTTAAATACAAAGAGGAAATCTTAAAAGCCGCAAGAGAAAAGCAGTTAGTTACTACAAGGGAGCATCCATAAGACTGGCAGCTGATTTCTCAAAAGAAACTATGCAGGACAGAAGGGCTTGGTACAAAATATTCATCATAATGAAAACCAAGAATCTACAACCAAGGATACTTTATCCAGCAAAACTATCATTTAGAGTTGAAGGACAGATAAAGAGCTTTCCAGACAAAAATAAGCTAAAAGAATTTACAGCATCAAGCCAGTATTACAGAAAATATTGGAAGGACTTCTTTAAGAAGAAAAACGTATCGAAAACATAAATAAAGAATAGTAATAACTACATTCCTATCAACAAGTACCTCAAATGGAAAAGAATTAAGTGCTCTCCAGCCAAAAGATAGAGTGGCTGAATGGATAAGAAAACAAAACTCCTATCTATGCTGCAATAAGAGACTCATTTCAGATTAAAGACACAAAGACTAAAAGGAAGGGATGGAAAAAGATATGCCTTAATAGACTTAGAGGGATCGCGCTGAATGAAAAATCAGGGAAAGACAAATATCGCATGATTCCACATACATGTGGAATCTAAAGAACAAAATAACGACAAAAATGGAAATAAGTTCATAGATACAGAAAATATTTTGAGGGCTACTAGATGGGAGGGAGTTGTGGAGGAAGGCGAAAAAGAGCAAAAGGATTAAGAATTACAAATGGATGTTACAAAATAGGCATGGAAAATAGCTAATAGTGTTGTAAGAGTACACCTGAAACTTACTAGATTTTGTTAACTAATGTTGCCATAATAATAAAAATAAAAAATAAATGAATAAAATGCCCTTTGAGACCCCCCCCAAAAAAAAACCCATAATGTTGTAACAAACATGTAAGGGGAAGAGGGTACTAGATTTACTCGGGCGATCACTTTGTGAGTTATATAAATCCTAATCACTATGTTATACAACTGAAAACGAATATGTTACTGTAGTGCGAACTATAATTGAAAAAACTCATTGAATCGTAGAATGTAAATACAAGCAACTAATTATCTATTTCAATAATGCTAGAAAAAATTTTGGAAATTGAGCTTCAATTTAATTATTACTAAAAAAGTGAATATGATAGTGAAAATCTAATAATAGCATAACTATCCGATAGTAAGGGTGGTGAATAAATCATGATCATCCAAACAACAAAGATATTAAAAATCATGTTTTTAATGCATATATAACACAGTAAAACGGTCACCATTTTATAGTAAGTGAAAAAAGTGACACGCAAGTGGCGCACACATTAGAATCACAGTATTGTAGGTAGAACGTGGAGTGCTTCATAGTAGGGACTTCAGCATCAGGCGGCCATGTAACATATATGACTTTTAGCAGGTTAATCTCTTTGAGCTGGTTTTTTTCTTTGACAGGCAGAAGATGCTCATAGTACCTATCTCATGAGGTTGTTGTGAAGAATAAATTAGGTAATTCATGTAAAGCATCTGGCGTGTACAAACATTTCATAAAGGTTATACATATGTATTAGGAAAAGATACTTAAAATATACACCAAAAATTTTAATAGTTGTGTTTTGGGTTGGTGAGATTACTGATAATTTTTTTTGTATAATTTCTATATTTTAAAAAATTATAATCATAAAAGGAGATTATTGTATCTGGTTTTCTATAAATATAATAATGAAATTATCAGCAACAATACTCAATATATTCTTTGAGAGATTTAGGGCAGTTTCCCATTTAGAAGCTAAGTTTATAAGTACACTACCAGATTATCTCCTGATAAAAATGCACGGAAAGGGGAAATCCTGGGAAAGTTCTCAGTCTAAAGAGAACATTTGAAGGAAGTAATAATAATATCTTGTATTTGTGAGCACTTTTTATTTTATAAAGCATTTTTACAAATGCTATTGAATCATCAGAAAAACTTAATTGTTATTTCCACATTACAAGTAGGAAGCCAATGCTCAAGGAGATTAAATATTAAAATAAAAAACTTGCAAATTCAGACCTGAATTCAGGTTTTTAAAAAAGATGAAAAAGAAAAAAGAACATAGCAATGGTGATGTTTCAGAAATTGAAGAACCTGTCCCTAGAAGTTGCCCATAATAATAATAATAGATACTTTTTCCTGTGACTCATTCTGAAAAATCTTTTCACTCTTTAGGGGAAATTCCACAACATTATTTTCTTCTTTTAAGATTATTTTTTTATTACTGTTGTTTTTTTTTATTAAACAAAAATTTTTTAATGTGGGCAATTTATTGTGTTGTTCTTATAAAAATAATCAATTTTCAGGAGAAGTTTTGAGTAAGGCAAAGAGAGCTAAATATTTTGAGTGTATATGTATTTGTGTTGGAATGGGGTGAAGGAGAAGGTGGAGGTAAAATGAGGAACTCTTATCGACCAAAACTAAATAAAATGTTTACAAATCTGAACATTAACGAGCATTAAAACGTTGTGAAGCTGAAAGATAATTTACATAGAGAGTAAAATGACATGTGGTTTTGTAAAAACAGATAGGAACCTTAAATAAATCTGGACAGGAATAGTGTGTTTGTCCTAAGTCAGGGCAAGAAGTCTGCCACTCACACAAAGACCAACAAAGGCCATTAAAGGGAATTTTAGGAAGGAGTGACATCAGGATGACAATAGAGGAAGTTGATTTTGGCAGAAGCTTGGGAAAGAACTTGAAGAGGAAAAAAATATGGAGAAGAAGCTTTCCTCAAGGAGAGAATGACTATACAGAGGTGGAATTGTAAAACTGGAAAAGTATGAGCATACAAGAGTTATCTGTTCTAAAATTTTATGGAAGCTTTCTAGTTCAAGACCTTGAATTAAATCTTATTTTTCATCTGTCTCACCACTATACGTTTGAATTTGACTTTCATTAAGGCCTCAAAATTATAATGACAGTATATTTAACATTTTTCTGCTTTGACCACCTGCGTTAACCTTATGTTGCGCCCAACAAGACTCAGGCATGTTGAATAGGTTGTCAAGCCCAACCATCTGGGCATTCCAAACTCTAGTAGTAAGCATTAACACCTTGGACTTGAAACTTTAAAACAGAACACCATTGTTTCAAATATTGTGTCATGAATTTATTTTGAGATGTTGGGTAGAGGTGAAAGGCTGTTACTCAGGGTCTTTTGATAGCTTTGAACTTGTTGGGATGTGAGTTTCAATTCTCTGAACTCTATTCCTTGGTCCCGACCCGCGGGACCTAGTTATTTGTGGGGACGAGGAGGATCCGACCTGAAAGAAAATGGGGGCGAGAGAAGAGCGAAGGCAAGACAATACTCTGATCAAGCCTTCAAATTTTATTGTGAGACAGGGGTATATATACACTGGTGTTCAGGGGCGGAGTGGGCTATAGGATACATGTAGGCAGGGGATTGGCCGCGTAGCAGGGGTGGCAATAAGCTACATTCTGATTGGTATATGATAATGGGGAAGGAGGGGAGAGAAGAGTATCTTTTGGCGCGCGCGGGCTTCATTGTTGGCGCGCGCGGGCTTGCAGCTAATCTCCAGGAAGTGAAGCAGGAACCTCATGAACCGTGGCCATCTTTTTGTCTTTGTGTGGCTCCCGACATCTCCTCCCTTTCTATTTATTTTAGAAAGGTGGGCCTTAATCGAGTGAGGGAATAGAGGCCTGGCTCCTCCAGCAGGGTAACATCCTGCAAATGCTCTCGGTATCTTTTGGGGAGGAGAGGCAGAGCTGAAAGCCAAATTGATCTTAAATATCAAGGCTTTATGTACATATGGATACCAACCTCTATGCAAGCCAGGCGTATTCTCAGGGAGGACCAGAGAGGTTCTAGAAGAACCCTCCCTTGCGTACTTTGTCTCGCACTCATCTCGATGCCCATACCCTCATATACTTAGGGGTATGCCTGGTTCTGGCGGACCAGCATATGAGCCATATTAAGTACGGCGCCAAAATCGATGGTACCACGGTCGAGGCGCCTGTAAAGTTGAGAACCGGAGACCTGGAGCATTGGTTGGCTCGATGCAAGACTCTTCATCACAGGCTGTAAGTCTGTGATAATGAACAGCAACCGCTGGCTTGACGAGCTGGTCAACCTGCTCTCGAATAAAAACTGTCAGTTTTCTTAAGGCCCAGGGGCCAAGAGACACTAAAAGGAAGAATCCTGCCAAGGGTCCAAGGATGGCGGGGATCAGAGTAGTTAGCCAAGGGGTGGCAGAGGTCCAGTTTTTGTACCAGGCCTCATCTTTTTCTCTTTGTTTTTGCCTGGCCTCTAGGTTTTTCTTAACTTTATCGATGCTATCTTGTACTAATCCTGTTTTGTCTTTATAAAAGCAACATTCTTCTTTAAGAGCAGCGCAGAGGCCTCCTTCTTTCAAGAAGAGGAGGTCTAACCCTCGGCGATTTTGGAGCACTACCTCTGAGAGAGAGACAACAGATTCCTTCAGGCTGTCTAAACCCTCTTGCAGATTTTGTATGTCTTTATCAATAGCCTGACTAAGAGCATAATATTGTTGTTTAGAAGTAATTATGGAGGCAATGCCTGTTCCGGCCCCAGCTGCTCCCAATCCTAATAATACAGATAAGGTAATGGCGGTTACCGGCTCACGCTTAGTACGAGCAGAGCCCGAGTAATATGGAAGGAGGTCTTCGGTGGGATGTATGGAAATTTTGGGCATGAGCATGACTAAAACACAATATTCATTGTTAGATATTAGTAAGCGCGGGTTAACGGAGGGCGTTATGCCAAAGGAGCAAGCAAAATAAGTACCGTTGGGTGCGACAAGATATTCATAGGACAGCGGGGGTGAGAAGGAGCTGTTACAAATGGGTACTAGCTGAGGGGGTAGACGCAAGAGGGGGCTATGTATACAGAGGCCTATTCCCGAAAGCTGAGCCAACGTGAGACCCGGAGAGGTCTCTGAAAAACGGAAGGGATCTGACCAGCGAGTCTTGCTGGAGTCATTGGTAAGTATGAGGTCTGCTGAGGTATTGACTAAAACTGCTATCCCTTCGTAAAACGGGGGAACGGGGGAGAAACATAACCAGCACTCGCTATATCCAGTGGAGTTAAGGGATTCTGCAGTCACATTAGCCAGGCCTTTAAGGATTTCGCCTGTAGAGGGTAAAACCGGGGGGAGCAAAGCCTGGAAAACAGTACTAGCAGACAGGGGGGAAGGGTTAGAAGGTTTTGGGTCTTTTGTCTTAGGGGCAATAGGGCCAAGGATAACGTGCTTGTTGGCGTTTGGAATGGATCGAAGTAATTTGATTTAAAAGTGAGCCCAGGGTCAGTTCCTGAATATAAAGCCTTAGCCCCCATTCATGTCCCCTGAGCCATCCATCAATAGGGGCCCTTTTTCCCTTGTCAGTAAAGGCAATGGAGAGCGGTGTACATCGTCCCCTGTGGATTGGATGTTTGACATTCGGGAGTGGGTACGGTTGAGTTACGCTTGGGATTCCAAGTCCTACTTACAGTTATATAATCCCAAGTGGAGCTAGGCTTCCAACTAGCGTCTCCCGTGGTCTCACACCCCCAGGAGCCACAGAAATAGGAGTCTCTGTATCCACATTTATAGTTAAGGGTTCGATCTCTATGAGCTCCAGGGCAAACATAAAACTCTGTTCTCTGAGATAGGTTCTTTTTACGGCGGTATTACACCCAGGGGAACGGGTAGAGTGAGTGGGAGCATTGTCAAGGGGGGGAGCTTGGGAAGGGGGATAAAGTCTGGGAGTCCCCAGGCCGCGGAAGCTCCGGCAGCCAGATCACAGAGATCAGGGGTAAGAACGGGCCAAGGGGGGGTACTTGCTAATGTGGAGAAATTGAAGGCGACGTCTTTCCTTGCTTCATTGGTGACTGTCAGGTGAAAATTGAGAATTTGATGGGCCAAACGGGGCGAAGGGCCATGCGAGGTCGAGCTTAGGTGTGTTCATGTCATTTTTGCCTCCTGAAAATAAACAAAAAGGGAAGGCTTCTCAGGGGTTAATATGCCCTGGATTGGAATTATTATTGTTTTTGCTTTTATTTGTGTCTAGGGGTTTAATGAGTCTATCTGGGAGCCATCGGGCATTTTGTACCTTAGCATCATATATACAAGCATGTCCTTTCCCCCATATGAGTACAGGGTCAGGCCCGTGCCATGTGTTGGTCATCGGATCTTTCCACATAGCCTGTGCATAGTTATCTGCCGTGGAGGGATGCCAAAGGCGATCAGCAGCGGTTTTACCCGCGGAGTCATGGGTAAGAAAATTGAGAACAAATAGTGCATGATTTAGGAGTGTCTTTGCATTACCTGTTTTCGGGTAGAGTGCTTCTCCCCCCGACTGAAGTTTGAATAACATGTTTTTAAGAGTTAAGTGGGCTCTTTCAACAATACCTTGGCCTTGGGGATTATAAGGAATTCCCGTTATGTGCTTAATACCTAACTGTGCACAGAACTGTTTAAAGCTAGAGCTGGCGTATCCAGGGCCATTGTCAGTTTTTAAAACTTTAGGTTGTGGCAGATATGCCAGGCATGAGAGAACATGGGTAATAACGTTTTTAGTTGCCTCTCCCGTTTGCAAGGATGCACATAGAAAACCACTGCAGGTGTCAATAGACACATGAATATATTTTAATTTACCAAAGGGAGGGTAATGAGTGACATCCATTTGCCATATCTCTCCTGGGACTAACCCCCGGGGGTTGATTCCGGTATGAGGCTCTGGGAGGAGAGTTAGGCATCCTTGACATTGCCGAACTATTTGGCGGGCCTGTTCTCGGGTGATTGAAAATTTGAGTCTAAGAGTGTGAGCATTGAGATGATGTAGTTCATGAGCCCGTTGGGCTGCAACCAAGGGTGAGTCTGACGTGACAGAGGCTACTAATTGAGTTGCCAGATCAACCCTGTCATTGCCTTTGGCAAGCGGCCCCGGAAGGCCAGAGTGAGCGCGTATGTGCCCGATGAAAAAAGGGGCACCGCGGTTTAGAATTAGTTTTTGTAATTTTGCGAATAGGGGGGAAGCATTTGTAGAGGGACGTATGTAAGGCACTGTCTCTAATAGGGGAACAGAGGTGGCTACATAGGCACTATCAGTGTAAAGGTTAAATGGGGCATCTATTAAAAGCTCAAAAACCTTGATTATTGCAGTTAATTCAACAAGCTGTGCAGAGGAGATCTGTCTGTATTCGAGTAATCTGCCCATTAATGCTGAAGGCGGCTATACCGGAGGAGGACCCATCAGAGAACACCATTACGGCCCCAGCAATTGGTGTGGTTTTAGTCCTTTTGGGAAAGACAACCGGGGTCTTTTGAAGGAACTGGACTAATCTGTCCGCAGGGTAATGATTGTCTATTGTCCCCTGGAAGGAGGTGCAGCTGATTGCCCA
Source organism: Eonycteris spelaea (assembly GCA_003508835.1). NCBI lineage: Eukaryota > Metazoa > Chordata > Mammalia > Chiroptera > Pteropodidae > Eonycteris > Eonycteris spelaea. The sequence goes on along the minus strand of PUFA01000049.1, from coordinate 7,095,796 downwards.
ATCATCATCATGTTGAATAAGCCATTGTAACTGAGACGTGTTGTATGGGAGGGTTATAACTTCAGGGTCTCTCCCGAACAACTTGAGGGCTGCCTCTCGGCCTAAACGTAAGAGGGCAGCAACTAATTGAGGATAGGTAGCTAAGACTCTAGGGGGGAGGCTGGCAAATGAACCCAAAATAGTGGATGGTTTTGCCAAAGGACTCCTGTAGGGGAGAAGGGAGTGGGAAAAATGAGCAGCCACAAACTTAAATGTGGAGAGAAGTAGCTAATGGTCTGTTCAGAAATAGCCCGCTCTACAATGGTTAACGCCCTTTGTGCTTCTGGTGAAAGCGAGCGGGGGGAGGAGGGATCAGGATCTCCGCGTAGGACATCAAACAAGGGCTTTAACTCTCCGGTGGTCAGTTTTAAATAAGGTCTAAGCCAATTGATGTCTCCTAGCAGACGCTGAAAATCATTAAGAGTGTTTAAGGAGCTTCTCTTTAGCTGAATTTTTTGAGTGAGGATTTTATTAGAAAATAATTCAAAGCCTAAAAATAGTTGAGGGGGGTGGACCTGGACTTTTTCTGGGGAAATGTGTAGTCCTCGATCTCGGAGGGCAGTGACTAGTTGCTGACTGGCCGCATAGAGCTGTTGCTGGTCAGGACCGGCAAGAAGAATATCATCCATATAATGGATAATATACAAAGTGGGGAAGAGCAACCTAAAGGGGTCTATAGTCTGGGCTACAAATTTTTGGCAAAGAGTAGGGCTGTTGGCCATTCCTTGTGGGAGGACTCTCCATTGAAACCGAGGAGAAGGCCCTACACAATTGGTAATGGGTAAACTAAAGGCAAAACGTTTGCAATCATCAGGATGTAAAGGTATGGAGAAAAAGCAATCTTTTAGATCAATAACTAATTTGACATACCCTTTAGGGATGGCTATTGGAGAGGGAATTCCAGGTTGTAATGCGCCCATAGGGACCATAGTCTTATTGACCGCCCTGAGGTCTTGTAAGAGCCGCCATTTGCCTGATTTCTTTTGGATTACAAAGATTGGAGTGTTCCAAGGGGATGTAGAAGGTTCAATATGTCCAGCAGCCAGCTGTTCCTGCACTAACTCTATGGCTGCATTTAATTTTGTAGTAGTAAGGGGCCATTGATCGATCCAGACAGGAACATCACTTTTCCAAGTAATCTTGTCTGCTTGGAGTGCAGGAGGAGCAACGGCCCTTACAAAAAATGTTTTTCAAACCCTAAACCTGAGCGGTCTGTCTTAGGCGTAGCCAGTATTGGGCTGGGATCTCCCTGTTTTAGTTTGCCCAACCCTTGACCAGGGAGGTAACCTTGTGAAAGCATCTGCTGTGCTACAACTTCATTAGGGCTACACATGATGACCTTCATTTGGGAAAGGATATCTCTTCCCCAAAGATTTACCGGCAACCCAGGAACTACGAAAGGCTGAATGAATCCGTATTTCCTACTTCATCTTCCCAGTTCAATAACTGTGAACTTTGTAAAGTGTTTCTTGACTGCCCAATTCCTTGCAAATGGGTCAAGGAGGCGTGTAAGGGCCAGCTGGGGGGCCATGAAGCCTGAGATATGACCGTAGAGTCGGCCCCCGAATCTAAAATCCCTCCAAATAATTTTCCTTGGATCTTAAGTTTAAGGGTAGGGCGTTCTTTAGTAATAGCCTGGACCCAATATAAGTCTGAAGAACCTGGGGTAGAGGGGCCTCGCTTTTTATGGATAGCAGGGTAAGATGTACTTAAAGGGAGGGGGAGCGCCTGCGCAAGGCGCTGGCCTTTCATAATACTGACAGGGCACTGAGGGGCACTAGCAAGAATTTTTATTTCTCCAGTATAGTCATTGTCAACTAAGGAAGGGTGGACAATAAGGCCGTTTATCGTGGTGGAAGCTCGCCCTAAAATTAGAAAATAGGTATCTTTTGGAGGTGGGCCATAAATTCCTGTAGAAATAATTGTAACTCCCTCTTCAGGTGTTAATATTGTTGAGGAGGAGGCACAGAGGTCAAGTCCTGCACTCCCGGGTGTGGCCCGATAGAGGGCGGGAGTGCTACAGCTTGGCTGTTCCCCGAGGCCGGCTGGAATGGAATTGGCTGGGGGGCCCGGGGCTGGCCCCTCAGCCCGTTTCCCTGAAAGGGGGGGGTGAAAGGATTTGTGGTGCTGTAAAAAGGATTTGTTGGATTGCTACGGCACTCTTTGGCCCAGTGCCGCCCCTTATGGCAGCGAGGGCAAATGCCGGGGATTGACCCAACTCTAGGAGGAGGAGCCGTGGTAGGGCATTGGCGAGCGAAATGGCCTGGCTGTCCACATTTAAAGCAGTTACGCATAGGCGATGCGCCCCTGGGGAAGGGAGGAGGATAAGAAGCCGGGGGAGTCTGAACAGCGGCACCTACAGCTAAAAGGGCTTGAACTTTAGATGTAAAAGGATCAACATCTCTACACATTCTCAGCATTTCATCAAGAGTTTTGTCCCGAGTCTTACCTCGGAGGACTGCTCGACATGCCGAATTGGCGTTTTCATAGGCCAACTGTTTTACAATCTTATCATTGGCAGCCTCGGAACCAAGTGTTCTTTCGGCGGCCTCTAACAGCCTGCTAACAAATTCACTGTAATCTTCTTGCGAGCCTTGAGTAATCTTAGTTAGGGGAGTATTAGCAGTCCCGGAAGCAGGGAGTGAAATCCAAGCGCCCAAGGCCGCATCTTTCACTTGAGATAAAAGACCAAGGGGGAGGCGCTGCTGCCTAGTTTCAGAGATATATCTGCCCTGTCCCGTAAGCTTATCAAAAGTCCAGGATGCTGTTGGGGAATGAGGGTCCTTTACATTGGCAGCAGCGATGGTCTGGCAGCGGTCAGCAAAATCTGCCTTCCAAGTTAAAAACTGACCACGGGTAAGCACAGCCTGGACTATACGCAGCCATTCACTTGGAAGTAAATGTCCTCCTCGAGACAGCGAATCAAGAACAGAAAGAGTAAAAGGGGCATTGGGGCCATAAGCTTTAACGGCCGCGTTCAGCTCTTTTAAGCTTTTGAAATGGATTTTATAAAATTCTCTAGGGCTATCAGCAGGCTCGGCCGGCTCCGGCTCAGTCTGCTCCTCCCTCTCACTTTCTATTTCCGGGGCTGCAGGGGCATCTTCGCCACCGCTCTCGATATCACCCTCCTCCGGACTATGTGTTGTGGAGGCGGGGTCAGAGCGGGCGGAGGCCCGGGTAAGAACAGGAAAGAGCAGTTTTTTAGGTTTTGTGGTTATAAGCGGTTTTCTAGAGGGACCCTTTTGCGAAGGTTGGGAAACAACCAATTTTTGGAGATGGCGGGTTATTCTTTGTTCTACTATCTGCGCTATGAGGTCTTCAGTACCGGTAGGGGGGCTAACAGGACCGGGAGCCGGAAGGGGCAGTGGGGGGGCCGACGGGGGCAAAAAGGCGGGGCGCAAACATTGGGAGGCCGAATAGGGGGAGTGTAAGAAGGGAGATTAAGCGACGGGGCGGCAAGGGGCCAATCTGGGTTGTGATACCTGGCCGCTTCGCCTTCTAGTTCGGCCGCGTCTCCCGGATCCAAAGGCTCGCCATTTTGGCCCTTGGACAGGACCGGAAAAACCTTTTGTGTATCAACAAGGTCCGAATCTCGAGGGAGAGGCGGATAAATGCAACATTTGGGAGGGGCATCAGGGAGGGCATTGAGCAAAGATGGCGTCGGGCTAGGGGAGGGGGACTTAGCTGATTTTGGAGCAGGGGGATCGCCCGAAAGAGACGACCTTGAGGCTGCCCGAGATAGAGGGCGAAGGCAATATTCTGCTACTGACAAGAGTTGGCGTTTATCAGGGTCAGTAGTTTCAACAATATCTCTGATAAGACCCCAGTAAGAAAATACCGAAACAGGAACAGAATCGGGACCGTTTTTGATAAGATAATCATTTAAATCTCTACCTACTTTCTGCCATTTTTTAGGGTGAATTTCGGGGCCATTAACAATAAACCACGGACAGACTTCATCAACAAAAATAAAAAACTTTACCAAGTCTTTCTTTTTAACTCGAACTCCTCTCTCCCTAAGTGAACTTTTTAGGTCTCTTATGAAGACCGCTTCTTTACTTAATCTAGTTCCCATTTTCTTGTAAGGCGGCCGTACTCACCAGGGACGACGACCTCCGTGAGCGGCGAAAGGCGTCTCCTATTGCATCATCAAAAAAGGGGTCTGGCCAGACGATATCTTACTCGGGGGTCCGCCTGTGAAGGATCCGAGCCTCGAGCCCCACGTTGGGCGCCACTTGTCCCGACCCGCGGGACCTAGTTATTTGTGGGGACGAGGAGGATCCGACCTGAAAGAAAATGGGGGCGAGAGAAGAGCGAAGGCAAGACAATACTCTGATCAAGCCTTCAAATTTTATTGTGAGACAGGGGTATATATACACTGGTGTTCAGGGGCGGAGTGGGCTATAGGATACATGTAGGCAGGGGATTGGCCGCGTAGCAGGGGTGGCAATAAGCTACATTCTGATTGGTATAGATAATGGGGAAGGAGGGGAGAGAAGAGTATCTTTTGGCGCGCGCGGGCTTCTTGTTGGCGCGCGCGGGCTTGCAGCTAATCTCCAGGAAGTGAAGCAGGAACCTCATGAACCGTGGCCATCTTTTTGTCTTTGTGTGGCTCCCGACAATTCCTCCCACTCTTTATTCAGAATAGTTCATTGTTGGATAATCACCTAGCAGCTCGTACGTTTTCTCGTTTGTTTTTGTATTTCATTTTATAAACTATTGCTAATTTACTTAGCACTGAGTTACTTTGTATTTGTAAACTATATCCAGACTAATGGTGAATGTTAATATGTGTTCAAAGTATGCTGGAAAGTAAAATCATAACTGTCAGAAAGAAAATACTATAAACAATTGTTATTTTCATATATGCTTTTATCATGGAATTTAAGAAGTTTAATGAACATCAGTTTTGAGACTTTTTCTTAGTGACTTGATTTAAACCCTTTGGGACAGAGCCATTACATCATGTCAACTTTCATTGTTGTAATCTAGGAAAGGCCAATGCCATTCCTAGGTGTATGCTTTTTCATGTTAATACTGGAGGATTTATAGGAGAAGCAGGCTATAGTAGAACTGATTAAGCTGTAAGTTAATGTGCTTGGGAGTCACAGTACATGGCTTTGGACACTGAAGGAAGGAATTTTCCAAGGGAATGTGTTCTTGATGGTTTAATGGAATATATCTGTATTAAGGCTCAGAGAATTTAAGCAAGGGCATGAGAACTCGTTTGGCCTTAGTAAAATCAGCCCTCTCCCTACCACCTTCAGCAAGATTGAAGGGAGGGCCACACAACTGCAAGGCTGCCACTTTCCAATGATCATGATACTACCTGTCTCTCCTACAAGGTGCCAAGAAATCAGGAACAAAGCAGAGGCTACAATGAAGATGGATACTTACCTTTTCTTAAGAGACCATCAGAATTAATCTCATTATGCCAAATCCCTTATGTACTTCAGCAGCACAGACAGAAGTCCAAGCTCCCTGGTTATTTATGATCATTCATAGACTTTAGTACACGCACTGATTGGAATCAATCTTCTACTCCTCCCAGCCAGCCAAACCCTTATGCTATGTGCTCTGGAATGTAGGATTGGTTCCTCTTTCTTTAACTGAAGTTTGGCTAGCCTTTGATGACACTACATCCTTCAGCTTTCTCAAGTGGTTGCTGTGTCTCTCCTATACTCCATTTACAGAGGACCTAGAAGTGATATCCTTGATTCTCCTTGCTATTTTTAGATATTTTTATGTTCTTCCTCTCTAAACAACAACAATCAACTCAGCTTCTTTGAAGCACATGTTATCAGATCTCTACCCCTTTTATTGAGTCATCTACCAGCCTCTTCCTAACTCTCCCTTATTCAGTGAAGGTTCTAGATTTCCGTCTTCCACCTTTTTCTCTACCACTACTTCATACTCCCATGCTTGGTGACTTTAGCATCCACAAAAATTGCTCATGTAAGCACCCTAGTCTCTGAGTTCCTTGATATTATCACTTCTAATATATTTTTTCTCTACTGTGTTTCAGCAAAACACTATCAAGTCATATGCCTCAGAGAACTTCTTATTATATCACTATTTATTACCTCCAAAAAATGTTGATTTCAGGTATTCCATATTCTTCTGACTAATCATCTCTTATCTTTCTAACTCTACCATCACCATCAACCCCAATCAATCCTTTTGGAGCAACTAATCTAGTGTGGCCTACCACTTCTTCACTGTCCATTCTTCTATCTATGTTACTGTCTTTTCTTTTTATGTGGCTTACTGTAATCAATCACTCCACCGCCTATACTCACAACTGCCCTGCCCCTCTCACTTTCCATCTTACTCACTAGAAAAACCCAACCCTGTCTTAAACATAATTGTTTATCTACTTCATATCAGCACTCAGCTATTGACACATGGATATAGGACAACATGCAACCATGTTGACTGTTCTTATTTCAGAGATTTTAAGCTGTAAGTTTCAAGTCAGCTTTATCCTGCTCAACAGTCTTGGTATACATGTGCATCAGATCTTCTTCAATGATTTCAATCCAACATAATTCTCTCTCCCTGCATCCACAATTTTTCCTTCTTGATTTGATCATTTCCATTAGGCTACAAGCAGGATTTAATTATCTCTGTTATCCTTGTCCCCCTCAAGTAATGTCACATTTTTCTATTCTTTTTATTGCAATAGTTCATTAAAAATTGTCTATTATTACTGTCTCTACTTCGTCACCTCATATTTTCAGTTCAACTCCCTCCATTTCAGGCATTTGCACTGGCTATTCCAAGAATAATACTTTTGTCAAGATCAAATAATAACCTTTATCTTGCCAAATCCAGCGGTCATGTCTCATGACCTTGCTTTGGCCTCTTAATACCATTTGATATGATGATCATTCCTTCCAATCACATTTTTTTCCTGCTTCTCTTGCTTCACTGGCCAGTCCTTCCAAGACTATTAAATGTTAGAGCATATCAGGGTTCAGTTGCTGACCTTTTCTTTATCTATGCTCATTTATACTCATATCTTAGATGCTTTCACCCAGTCCCATGGCCTTAAATATGATCTTTATAGTGAAACCTCTCAATTCTCTCTCGGCCTTAACTCTGCCCATGAGCTCCAGGCTCATGTCCTAGTTCCTATTTGGTAACTCCCCTCGTATGTCCACTTGGTATCTCCAACTTCAATTCTTGATTTCACATCTCAGACCTGCTCCTTTCCATGTGTTTCCCTTCTCAGCAATTGACACTCACCTTTCACTCCATTGACCTGAGAGTCATCCCAAACTCTTTTCTTTCCATTATATTCAATCCATCAGCAAGTTCTATCAGGTCCATCGTCATACTACATCCAGAATCCAATGAAATTTCACCTACTCCGTTGTTACAACCACTCAAGTCCAGGCTAACGTAGTCTCTCTTGCAGCCTTTTGTAATCTTCTTTTAACAGGTCTCTCCAGTTCAGTTCTTGCCCTGACACAATTTTTTCTTTACATGGAATCCAGAATGATTTTCTTTAATTAGTAAATCATATCATCTTTAATTAGTAAATCATGTCATATCATCAGAGTAAAGCCTTGCAATGATTTTCTATTGTGTTTAGAATACAAACCCAGTCTTTACCCAGGTTTACAAGGCTTTAATGACCTGGCCCACTTCTTGGACCTCATCCCTATAACTCTGATTTAGCAACTTGGATTTCCTGCTCTTTTTTGGACATTCCAAACTTGTTCCAGTCACAAGGGGGAAATAAAACTTGTAGGGAATCTGATTTTACTTTCAGAATAGACAAAAACGTAATGTTTTGGTTAATTAAGCATGCTGGGACTCAAGTGGATCTACCAGTTGAATCGAATTGCATTTTCAATCATGTGTACATATGGATTGATTGTTGGTGAGTCAATGAACTTCGTGGACTTGTCAGAAAACTTATAATCATACAGTACTTTGGTTGTTGCTAGTGCTAGTTTTCTCCTTAGCCAAGACTGCCTTGATTTGGGTTATTTATGTCAATACATACTTCTTCCCCAGTGGGATGTGAGAAGGAAGACATTGCTCTCATGATTAATATGTTAATAAGCACTCATGAAATCTGTCTCTGGGTTATTGTTGAGTCAACCTAAGATTCTTCCTCCTTACAACCTCTTTCTTCATCTCTCCTGTGGGAAAAGGCCCATCTCTTTTCCAATTTCTTCTCTTTCCCCTTAGTCTCATCCTTCCCCGAAACCTGTTAGGAGAAATTTTACTTGCCTCAAATTATAACCTGTTCTACACTATCTGAGGGCAAATAACACAGGTGCGTTCATAGTACCTAGCACATTGCTTGGCATATAATTGGCATTCATAATTATGGAATTAACAGGTGAATGGAAAGTAGAAATTCCCCAGTTTGTAAAAAGAAACCAAGCATATTTTTGTTAGGCTTTAACTGATAAAAAGACCCAATCTTTGTAGAAAAAAAATGTTTCATACAGTAAGGAAAGGGTTATCACGTCAAAAAGGCCAGCAACTGTCCTTTAATAAATTCTATAGGATCCTGCAAATACCCAAAGGTGGAATTTACAACTGTTGTAGCCACTGTTAAGAGTCTTAGCCTTAGCCTTACAGGCTCTGAAACCCAATTTTGTCAACATACTGAAAACAGATCCATTTCTTAGGTCCAGACTGACATTACCCAAACCCATAACAATGCTATTTGAACCAGAATGCTAATTTATTAGTTTATTATGAGAACTGTAATCATCACAAGAATTGGAACACAGTTCACCTTTGAACAAAATGGTTTGAACTTTGCAAGTCCACTTATATGCAGATTTTTTTCAATAATACATTAAATGTGTTCTCTCTTATTTTCTTAGTAACATTTTTTTCTCTAGCTTATTTTATTGTATGAATAGTATATAACATATACAAACAAAATATGTGTTAATCAACTATTTATGTTATTGGTAAGACATTCAACAGTAGGCTATTAGTAATTAAATTTGGGGGGAGTCAAAAGTTATACGTGAATTTTTGACTGCATCTAGATTGGTATCTCTAACCCTCATATTGTTCAAGGGTCAACTGTATATGAAATCTGTATAATCAGTAAATGCCTGTAGGTATACCTTTATCAGAAGCTATATCAAAGTTGAAGGTTGCTTTGTGACTAGGGATTGGAGATCCATTATAACATAGTGATTAAGAGTCAGACAGATTTGGCTTCAGATCCTGTCTGCCACTGTCTAGCTCTGTGACCTTGGGCAAGTTACTGAAGCTCTGAATGCCTTAATTTCCTCATCTATAAAATAGGGATAATAATGGTCCCTACCTGTAGAAGGTACCTTTTGGAATATCTTTACAGGTCACATAGGTTCACTTCCTCTAAGGAAAACCACCTTCCCTTCTTCCTTCTATAAATGTGTGCCTCTAGTATCCTTGGTTTTATGTTGTGACCTTTTACCACTGCCCACAGAGAAATGAATGAGGGATGGACTCCTTATGTAGGTGAGGCTAATCAGATTCTCCCTCTTAGAAATTTGCAAATTAGACCCAGAGATTCTATCCCATCTTCTCTATTTGTGTGAATGAAGCGATGTAAATTCAGGACTGGAATAATGATGTCTGTGTGCTGCCAGGGCAAATTGGGGCTGGTCTGCAGAAAGAAGAGGGAAATGAATCCGACTTTCCCAGATGAGTGGAGGCTAGGACCATGGCACCAGAGAGAGAGCCTGTGGCAGGGCCTGCCAGTTCCCCATTCCAGGTCCTTCAGAGGCTCAGTGGCTTTATCCTTCCTGGAGATAGCTTTGTGTTCTCTCACAAATATACTCTTCTTGCTTAAGCTAGTTAGGGTTTGTTTTGAACATTTGCATGGAAAAACCTTGACTGAACAGCATTGCATGGTATTTTTAGAAAAGTCAGTAAGTTAGCACATGTAGAAAACATGTGATAATAGTATTATTGCCATGGGTATTGACAAACTGACTCCTTCAATCAAGACATTCTCTCTCCATAAGGGCTTGGATGAAGGCTGCCAGTAGTTTTCTGTAACTCTCCTATTTCTCTGCTTCCATGGCTAACTGTCTCCATTCTGTTGAACTCTTAACCTCATTAGACATGATGTCATATTTTATCCTTGTGAGATAAGCCTTCTAGGGTTGGAAGCCATTCTCTTTTCAGTGTCTTTGGATTTCATCTCTCTATCATTATGTGTTGGTTTTACAATGACTCCAAGATGTTCTTTAGATCCCTCTAATTTCCAGATTCCTTAAGACATTTGAAAGCAGTCTCTAAACACTGGCAATAGTTTATGCCCAACTTGGCTTATCTGTACATGGATATTAAATAAATTGAGAGGTCTTGAAGATTCTGTTGTCTGTCTTATTCTCACTCTCCTCAGATTCATTTACAGGTTTCTTAGGGCAATTCATAGGGGCTACAGCCAGGCTTCTCTATCTCAGTTGCTCTAGTGCCACCACAATTAAATACTACTCTGTTGATTTTCCTGTTAACCTTCTTCGACCATACTCTTAAGAGATCTTTCTCTGTGATGTAGGCAAGAGTAATGAAAGAATCCTGGGAATAGCATATAGACCAATTTGATCAAAATATTAGAAAATAGTGGGAGAAGTTGCTAGAAAAATAGGTTGGGGTCTGTAATGTGTTTGCCATTAGAAACAACAACACCAACCACAATTCTCTGAGGTTGGCACAATCTCCATGCCAGGAAAGAGATTAACTTGGCCCAGATGCTTTCTCCCTTGCCATCACTCAGCAATGTCTGCTGACTCCATAATGCTGGCCAGGGAAAGCCACAGCTCTTCCGTTAGCTATGCAATGTCCGATTTGCTGTTGCTACCATTTTCACTGATTTTCCTGGACGTTCTTCAGTCACAGGTTCTCCAACGTGAAGGATGCTTTTGATGTCAGTGCCATTTTGGAGGCTAAAGCAAATTGTTTTTTATTTGCATGAAAATCACCAGGCTGACATTATACAGGCTAAAAATTTTCACATAGCAGGATTTCTATAAATAGATCCAAAATACTAAATTATGTTGAATGGGATTTTACAACAGCCATCAGATATTTACATACAGTTTGTAAGGCTTGTCTTATGGAAAATGTGACCTGTTAAAGTATTGGGATATGGAAAGTTGAGGATTTTCTCGAGGTATGAAAACCCACCTTCCATTAAGGCTTTACACTGCTTCACTGAAAGAGTGTAATTTTCTAAAGGTACAATGTCTCCTGAAAGATAATTTAGACTATTATTTAGTTATTATGGACTTTTTTGTATATTAAAGGAATAGCTTACTGAAAGAGGATTGGATTTTTTTGGTTGATTTTTAAAAATATTTACTATGTTGATACTTTTATTATATGTAGAAGATAAACAATTTCTGGTATATTATTATCATATATTACCAGTATAGCTACTACACTGGTCAGCTTGTCATTTACATAACTAATATATTGGTACTATATAAATATAAATATACACATAGTCTCAATGTCAGTTATCAATACTCTAAAATTCAGGCCAAATTTATACTTGCAGAAAGGAAGTAAAATGTTAAAGTTTTTATTTGTTTTATGTGTAAAACATGAAGGTTTTATAGTTCAAACAAAAACAAATAGTAATCAATAGATGACTAAATATTGAGATAATTGTGGCCAAGCTAATTTTAAGTATATCTGTATGATTGATTAAATTCTCTATTTTGCTATAGATGACCTCACAGAAATATGTATTTATAAATCTTTATATTATTATTATTCTAATTGGTTAGCAGGATTACTAAATCAGTGTATCTTTATGTGGTTTATCTAGGAACCATCTGGAAAATAGGCAAGTAGAGCTAAATTTAGAAGATAAATTTGGAAACGTTAATGGAATACAGTTTGAGCCAAGGCACATGCAGTGATGCCACAGAGACCATGTTTTTCATACTGTTCTGCTTCCTCTCTCCGCTCTCTTACCTGAGTTTACCTGATACTACATTTCATTAATGTTTTTAAAGATCAAGTATTGCTTCTAGTTATAGTAAATTATGGTGTGTTTACAAAACCTTTTCTTTACCTTGAAAAAAGTAATCAACTTTAATTTTGAATCAGATTTAAATGCAGAAGGGGGGGGAAACAGGTTTCACTGGAATCTATAATAGAATCTAAAATTTTGCCCATTAGTTTTTTCCTAAACTTTTGATGTACCTAACCACAGAGCAAAAAGCAATTAAACTTTCCCCAAGAAAATTATGATGTAACTAGTGAAAATGGGTCCCACTGGATACAACCAAAAGAGAGAGCCTTCTTTTTCCAGCATGCTGGCAAAAAAAGAAAGAAAGAAAAAAAAAAAAAAGGATATCATGACAACAAGAAGAAGAAGTGATTATTGTCTCAACTGCTGGCATCAGAATTCTTTTTAGGGAAAATTTAAGACTGTCTTTGTTTTGGAAAAATGCCTCAATAAGTGATTGAGACCCTGAGGTCCTGGATATCAGCTGGTGACAAAGCTTTAGAGAGGGAGTCAAAACTGCTTAGTTTGGGAATTTGCTTAATGGGAGACAAATTCTTGGCTACCAGGAGAATGTGGAGAAGATGGCAGAGGAGGGGAAAGACTGTGTCAAGAAGGGGAATGACCCAGGGATGATGGCAGAGGGCCATGAGAAATCATTGGTGGTAGGTGGCTGAGAGGACTGTAAGGAAGAGAATATAGTAAAATACTAAAATATAGTAAAATACTGTGCCTGATGGTACTGCTCCCTTCAACTTTCAGCTCTCCCATGAAATCTACCATTTTCATAATGTTTCCATAGGTTTATTGGTTTTCTTAATATTGGAAGAGCTCAGAAGGGAGTCTTCAGGGCAAACGGATGAACCTGGAGGCAAAGGTGAAAACAGAATTCCCCATCCCACACCCCTGCCCTGGTAATTCACAAAAATCTTTGAGAAGCCTTTTGGACTTGTGTAAGATGTCCAGGCTCATTCTGTAAATGTTAAGGGCCCAGGTGTATCCAGCTCACATTTAGGTTCTGTAGGAGGGAATGTGTTTGCTTCCTTAGCGTAAGCTTGCCAGATAAAATACAAGATGCCCAGTTAGATCTGAATTTTAGATCAATACTGGGGACTTCTTTAGTGTAAACATGTCCCAAACATTGTATTAGATATATTTTTGTAGCCATGAGTACTTGCAAGGACTTCCACAGGTACTCCAAGCAGAATCTGGGCCTTGTTCCCAGTAACCAGTATAACTTCTCGGAGAAGAGACAGTCTCATAGAACATACCTTCTTCATTTCTTTCTGCCTCCTCTTTTTCACTTTTACATTTCTCCTGCAATTACTTCCCAGAATTCTGTAAACTAGAGGGAACTGAGGGTGCACTAAGGGAGGAAGTTGAGAGGTAGCATGTAGTTAAGTCTCCTCTGTAAAGGGAAGATAATGCTTACTTAAGGGTTGTTGTGAAATTTCAATGAGTTAATACATATAAATTGTTAAGAACAGTACCTGGCATGGTAAAATAGTAATGTTGACTGTAGGGCCTAAAGTCTAAGGTCTAGAAGCCTTTGACTAGTCACCACTGCTGCCCCTTACCAATTAATCTATTCTCCATACTGTAGCTGGTGATCTTTTAAAAATACAAATCTAATCATGTCATGGCTTTGATTTAAAGCCTTTAAATGGCCTTCTATTACTATGAATAAAGACCTACCAGGCGCTGAATGCTTTTGCTTTTACGAGTTGCTTTATCTTAAATGCTTGTCTCTGTTCCCTTCACATTGTTTTCCAGGCATACAGGTCTTTTAGTGCCATCAAGGTGCCACACATACTGTCCTTTCTGCCTGAAATATTTCCTCCTCCCCACCCCACTTCACATACCCATTTATTCTAATTGTTTAGTCCTTGTCAAAGAATACTGTCTCAGGGAAGTCATCTCTGACCTCCTAGTCTGGTTTACAACTCACAGTTTAGAGCATCTTGTACTTTTCCTTCACAGCCATTTATTACAGTTTATCCTAATTATCTCTTCATGTAATTATTAAACCATAAGCTCCATGAGGACAGGGACTATGTCTGACTTGTTAGCCATTATATTCCTCAGGCCTGACATAGTAGCTGCTCACCCCCAAAATATTTTTTTAATGAATTAGAGTTATGCTGAGACCATGGTCAGCACTATAGGCAGATTTGGTCCACTACATCTTTTTGTAGTAAGCTAAGCTAAGAATGGTTTATATATTTTTAAATGATTGGAAAAAAAATAAAAGAAAGAATGATATATCTTGATACATGAAAATTAAAATTCCATTTCAGTGTCCATAAAGTTTTACTGGAACATTGCCCTGAATATTCATTTATGTAGTCTTTATTGCCACTTTCATGCTACAGCGACAGTTGAGTAGTTGTGACAGAGAACATATGGCACGCAAAGCCAAAAATATTCACTGTCTGGCTCTTTACAGAAAAAATTTGTTGACCCTCGTGTTAAACAATAATAATTCTGGGCTCCAGGGCAGCTTGTATTCAAAAGCACCTGCCGGTGGCTTTTCTCAATTGTTAACAGTTTGCTTCTGTTGCTGAAACAAGTGATCTATTTATTCTGCTTAATGGTAAGGTTAATTAAAAAGACTGTCCTTTGTCCTTTGTTCTTCTACTTCTGTATCAACCGACAGAAGCCCCCAAAGGAGATAGGTCATATGGTATACTTTTCTGTCAGTGGTTTGATCGTGCAACTGTTTTTCCCCCTTGTCAGAATATTTCCCAGTTCTTTGGATAATTCATGAATTCCTTTCCCAAATGAGATGAGTTGATAGGTGGTAGCAACGAATTAAAAACAGTGCCTACATTTTCCCACCAACTTTCCTTCAACTCATATACTGTAACAGATTAAAAACTACTTTCTATCTTCTTTTAAAGGGACTATATCCCTTTCCAGTTACAAATTCATACTTACCAGAGTAATACTTTAAAATACACATTAAAATCTAACAAGTTTTTAAGATTCAATGTGATTTCATCATAGTACTAGATAACCATCTCAAAATGGACAGATGAACTGTTCGTTTCTTTAAATAATTTAATTTAAAAACCTAATCTAGAAAGTAACCACTTGGCTGCTTGAATTCAGATATTTTTAGAGGTAAAGTAGACAAAGGGGATTTTCCTAAATATATTGCCTTTTACTTCTGAAAAGCTGTGAGTGGAAATAAATCTAAGCTGAAAATATACTAAAAATCTCCTCAGAGTAATTGACTTATAAAGTCAGTATTTAATCCTTGATTTAGCTCTTTAAATTCACATTTGCATACAGTGGATCTTCTTAGAATGGAAGTTTCTTGTAATGATCAAAGGAAAGAAAAATGGCAGAATACTAAAATACCAGCAGTAATATGTGTATTTTGGATAAAATTAAGATCTTTTTAATAAATATATCTTAAAGAAAAAAATAGTATTAAAATATAAAAGTAAATGATCTAAAACAGGTGTAGAAATTGAAGTAAGACAGAATGAATGTAATATTTTAAATGAAAGATGATCTCATATTCATTATTATGTATCCCATAGAACAAGAAATCAGTCATTTGACCCAGTTAAGAAGGTGGTATTTCTAGACCTTTATCATGGTGTCAGAAGATTTTTTTCTATGGGATGCTTAGTCATTATGAGCTATCCCATCATAAAGAATTTATATCTGATTGGGTCACACTATTTAAAAGAGCGTGTAGATATTTTTGCAGTAATATAACACAAACATTTCTTTATGTGCTTTAATTTAGCTCATATTATCATTATTATAACTAACACAGCATAGACACTATGATATTTATTGATGGTTATGAGGCAGTTAACCTAAACTTTTGGACGCTCAGAAAATATATGGGTAAATAGTTTTTAAAAAGTGCTTGTATTTTTCACTGTTCGACATTGATAAACAATGGAGGAACTTTCTAAGGACTAAATGTTTTTTTAAAATAATTTTTTATTTTTTAATTACAGTTGACATACAATATTATCAGTTATCCAACATAGTGATTAGACATTTATATAACTTACAAAGTGATTATCAGATAAATCTAGTACCCATCTGACACCACACATAATTATTACAATATTATTGACCATAATCCTTATGCTATTCTTTACACCCCATGACTATTTTGAAACTTCCAATTGTATTCTTTTTATAAAAATGTATTTATTTTAATTATTTTCAAGTATACAATACATTGGTTAGACATCTATATAGTTCGTAAAACGATGCCCCCAATTGCTTCCTCCCTCTCCTGACCCTCCATCTAGCCAACCTATTAAAGCTAACTGCATTCCCTATGCCGTGCTCCCTATCCCCATCACCATCCAACACCTACTAATTTTCACTTCTTTAACCCTTCACTCCATTTTCCCAGGCTCCCAAACTCCCCTCCTCTCTGTCTGTCACCAAATTGTCCGCTATATTTGTGAGTCTGTTTTTGATCAGTTTGTTTTTCTTATTCCTTAGATTCCACATATAAGTGAAATCATATAGTGTTTATCTTTCCCTGACGTAAATACCTTCTAGGTCCATTAAAGCAATATCTTTTTCCATCTCCTTCCTTTTAGTCTGTGTGTGTCTTTTAATCTGAAGTGAGTCTTTTGTATTTTTTTTCTTAAAGAAGTCCCTCCAACATTTCCTGGAATACTGGCTTGCTGGTGATAAATTCCTTTAGTTATTTTTGTCTGGGAAGCTCTTTATCTGTTATTCAACTCTAAATGATAGCTTGCTGGATGAAGTATTCTTGGTTGTAGATCCTGAGTCTTCAACCTGTCAAATATTTTTGCCAAACCCTTCTGTCCTGCATAGTTTCTTTGAGAAATCAGCTGCCAGTCTTATGGGTTTCCCTTATAAGTAACTATCTGTTTTTCTCTTGCTGCTTTTAATATTCTTTCTTTGTATTTAACCTTTGGCATTTTAATTATGATGTGTCTTGGTGGGGCCTTTGGATCCTCTTTTTGGATCTCTGAGCTTCCTGGGGTTTTATGTCATTTCCTTCACCAGGTTAGGGAAGTTTTCCATCATTATTTCTTCAAACAGCTGTTCAACATCTTGATTTTCTTCAGTTACACCGATCAGATGGATATTTGGACCCTTAATAGTGTCCCATATGCTCCTTAAATTATTTTTAAGTCTTGGCATCTTATCTCTTGCCATTCTGTTGAGTGTCCTTGGCTTTCCCATCCTCTAGATAGGGCATTTGATCCTCTTCTTTATTCACTTTGTTTATTCCTTTGTTTATTCCATTTAATATACTTCTCATCTCAGATAATGTGTTCTTCATTTCAGACTGGTTCCCTTTTTAATTTCATTTCCATTTTTATGTTTTTTATAATCTCTTTGTTGAATTCTCACTGAATTTACCAAAAGTTCATTGAACATCTTTATAACCAGTGTTTTGAACTCTGCATCTGTTAGATTACTTGACTCCATTATTTGGATCTCTGTTCTGTTCTCTCATTGGTTTCTGCTTCTTTGTCTTCCCATTTTGGCTGCCTTTCCGTGTCTGTTTCTATGTACTAAGCAAAGCTCCTAAGTCTCCTGGTCTTATTAGTGTGGATTTGTGAAGTAGGTGTCCAGTGGCACAGTCCTGAGAGGGGTTCAGCTGCAGGCCAAATTTAGTCTAAGCCTCTGCCTTTCCAGGGCCATCTGTTATGATTCAGCGAGCAATCCCAGATGCTGTGCTTATAGTTGCCTCAAAAAGTCACACCAGAAACCGAGGCCAGCTGCCTTTAGTGTGCGCAAGGAACACTGGATTTTGGAGGACACACCTGGATATGGCTTCGGTGGAGTTGTGAGTTGAAGGAGGCGGGGTTTCAGGGAATCCTCTGGGCGGAGGGATCTCAGTTATCCAGTTCGATGAAATCATGGCTACGGTGGCACTGTGTCCGGTACACTGGTATGGGGAGGCTCAACAGGGAACAATGGATACCGCCAGCACTTCTGTAGAGTGAGTCCCCTCAGTTCTCACTCTGACAATGTCTCCCTTTAAGTCCCTGGGGCTGCTGTGAGCAACTGAATCTGCACTGGTGCTCAGATTGAGCAGGTATGTGACCGTGAAAATCCTCTCGGAGGCGCGGCCCCTTTAAGAGGCCTCTGCCGCTGCCGTGACCACTGCTGCAGCCTTGGTCTCACTCGGCCACTTGAGACCCGGCAGTTTTGTATTCTCATTCCATCCTACCTTCTGCTGTTGCAGGGTGACTTCTTGGACTTCTCTTTAGTTGTACGTTTTGTTAATCTAGATCCCAGGCAATTTTTCCTTGCTGCTGCTCGTTTGTTTCCGTCATAACTTTGATTTGGTCGCCAGACGGATGAACAGAGCCTCTATCATCTACGCCATTTTCCCCCCTCTCCTTAATCCTTTACGTCTTAATTCCTTCCTCTTTTTTACCCTTCCAACCAATCCCCCTCCCTTCTGGCAACCCTCAAAATGTTCTCTGTATATAAGGGATTTTTATGTTTTGTTTGTTTTATTTTTTTTCTTATAGTCCACATTTAAGTAAAATCACATGGCATTTGTCATTCTCCATCTAACTCATTCCACCCAGCACAATACCCTGTGGGTTTACCCATGCTGTTGTAGGTAGCAAGATTTCATTTTTTGTGGGGGGGGGGACGAAGTGATATTTCATTGTATATTTGTACAACTTCTTTATCGAGTCCTTTATTTTTATTTATTTATTTATTTATTTACTTACTTACTTACTTACTTATTACTTATTTTTATGCCTACACCACCCAGTCTTCCTAGGTGACCTCCCATCCAAGTACTAACGGGGCCTGACCCTGCTTAGCTTCTGAGATCAGACAAGATCGGACATGTTCAGAGTAGCGTGGCTGTAGACTATCTAGTCCTTTATTGATGGACTCTCAGGTTTCATTCATATCTTGACTATTGTAAATAATGCTGCAATGAACATATGGATGCACATGTCCCCTCAAAGTTGAGTTTTGAGCTTCTTTGGGTAAATACCCAGAAGTGGAAATATTGGATCTGTCTTTGTCTCTTGTTATAGCCTTTGTTTTAAAGTCTATGTTGTCTGGAATAAGTATTGCTACCCCAAATGATTTTTCATTGCCATTTTCAACATGTATTTTTTCATCCTTTTATTTTCAGTTTGTGTGTGTCTTTGGATCTGAAGTGTGTCTCTTGTAAGGGTCTTGTTTTCTTATCATTTAGCCACCCTGTGTTTTGATTGGAGCATTTATTTCATTTACATTTAAAGTAATTGTTAATATATATGTAATTAACTGCCATTTTGTTATTTGTATTTTTTATCCCCCCCCCCCGCTTTCTTCTTCTTAAAGAAGTCCCTTTAATGTTTCTTATAATGCTGGCTTGGTGGTGATGAACTCCTTCAGCTTTTTCTTGTCTGGGAAGCTTTTTATCTGTCCTTCAGTTCTAAATGGTAGCTTTGCTGGGTAGGGTAATCTTGGTTGTAGGTACTTGATTTTCATCAGTTTGAATGTTTCATGTCAATCCCTCTGGCCTACAAAGTTTCTGTTGAGAGCTCCCTTATAGATAACTGTTTTTCTCTTGTTGCTTTTAAGATTCTCTTTGTCTTTAACCTTTGACATTTTAATTATGATGTGTCTTGGACCTGTTTGGGTTCATCTTGTTTGGGACACTCTGAGCTTGCTGGGTTTGTAGTCTATTTCCTTCACCAGATTAGGGAAGTGTTTTATCATTATTTCTACCAATAGGTTTTCAATTCCTTGCTGTCTTTTCCTTCCGGTACCCCTATGATGTGAATGTTGGTATGCCAGAGGTTTCTTAAGCTATCCTTATATTTTTAGATTCTTTTTTTCTGTTGCTATTCTGCTTGGGTGTTTTCTGCCACTTTATCTTCTAAATTGCTGATTTGATCCTCTGCTTCATCTAATCTACTGTTGATTCCCTCTAATGTATTCTTCATTTCAGTTAGTGTATTCTTCATTTTTGACTGGTTCTTTTTTATGTTTCTATCTCCATTTTTATGTTTCCTGTCTTTTGTTGATGTTCTCACCGAGATCATTGAGCATCCTTATAACCAGTGTTTAGAACTCTGCATCTGGTAGATTGCTTGTCTCCATTTTGTTGAGTTCTTATACTGGAGCTTTATTCTGTTCTTTCATTTGGGACATATTTCTTTGTTGCCCCATTTTGGCTGCCTCCCTGGTTTTGTGTTTATATATTAAGTAGAGCTGCTATGTTTCCTGGTCTTAGTAGAGTGCTTTTATGTAGTAGGTGTCTTGTGGAGCCCGCTGGTGCAGTTCCCCCTGGTCACCTGAGCCGGGTGCTCCAGGTGTGTCCCTTGTGTGGGTTGTGGGTACACTTCTATTGTAGTTGAGCTTTAGTTGTTGTCAGCACGTCAGTGGAAGGGATTGACCCTGAGACTGATTGGTTGTAAGGATGGCCATGATAACAATGGAGGCGCTGTTGTGCAGGGTTGACCCTGTGGAGCAAGATTGCTTTATCTCGGCTCTGCCCATTCTGCTCTTTGGGTATGTCATCTGTGGAGGTGGTTGAGTGGTGCTCTGATGTGGTCTGAAGCTGGCCACTGGGTTTATTGGTTCTGGGGCCTCTTGGGAGGGTCTGTCTTGCAAGCTAAAGTCAGTTGCTATCTGTGCCCTGCCCAGGGCCACTTGGTGTGAGCTATAAGTGACCTGCAGATAGTTGCCACTTGTGCTGGGCTTGGAGATTCCTAGGAGAGGCTATGCTGTGAATTGAGGCTGGAAGCTGCTAATGCTAGGGGGCTGCTTAACAAGAGGTATGAGGCATGCCAAGAACAGATTTTTTTGGGGGGGGATTTGTGAACTTTTGATAGATTTTAGTAAATATTGCAGCATGAGCCAAGACAGGCCATTTGTATTGAAAAGCCACTGGAAGTGGCTTGGATGGGCGAGTAAGTTGAGTGGGGTGGGATTTCAGGGAATCACCTGAGATCAGGGCAACTAATGTCAGCCAGGTTGATGGAGACTCATATATGGTGCCTCCTGTGTTTGCATGTTGGATCAGGGGAGGGTTCAACAAAGGAATATGCCTTCTGCCAGCACTTCTGTCTGGAAGAAAGCTGCCCCTCCAGCCCTTGCATGGAAGCCAGACAATTCAGATCCTCACAATATGTCCCTGATGACTTTGAGCTGCTGCCCCAGGGCTGGAGCTCCAAGCAAGTGATTCCATCTGCAAGTAAGCCTCACTCAGTCACAACCTTCACTGGGTTTCACAGCCAGAAGTTGTGGGGACTTCTCTCCTAAGCACTGGAACCCTGGGCTGCGGAGCCTGGTGTGGGGCTGGAACCTTTCGCTACTCAGGGAAAGCATCTGAAATATTCCTCTTCATTTTTAACTGCCACACGGTGTGGGAGCAGCCCGTTCAGCATCTTTGCCCCTTCTACCAGTCTCTTGGGACTTCTGTACATCCTTAATTACAGGACTTCTGTTCAGCTAGACATTAGGCGATTCTCCATGATGGTGGTTCTGTAGTTTAGTTGTAATTTTGATGTGGTTGTGAGAGGAGGCTAGCACAGCATTTTTCCTACTCTGCTATCTTAACTGGTGCTCTAAACAATGCTTTTGAAGAGTGGTAAGCTTCCCAAGAGGAAAGGAAGGGAATTCTGTAAAACATGACAGATGCCAAAAAAAAAAAAAAAAAAAGAAGAAGAAGAAGCATTTCAAGGGCCTCCATGAATAATAAGAGTTTCTCTACAAATATTCTGGCAGGAAACTAGCAAGTCAATTAGTGAAGATGCTGTAATGTTTACTTTGGGTAGAGTGAAAATTAGAAGTCAAATAGTTCCCCCACCCCCACCATGAACATTATGTGGGAAAACACCTTAGGAATATTTTAATTTCTAAACCACCTTTTAAAATAAATGAAAAGAAGCATCAGCAATATGAAATTAGTATTATAGACTCCATTGGAGGTTTGTGCAATTTTTTTTTATTGTCAAATGTATTCAAAGTATTTAGGTTCTGAAATTTTAAACTCAAATTTTGATTTTAAAATATTCTTATTTTATGAAATAATTGGGAGAATAGAGGGTTTATTTATATTTATTTTTATACCTTTACTTTTCAAAGTTAAAAGTTGTTAAGCCTATGTCAGTTCCTGAAAATCTTTTGCAATTTTCACTAGTCCATGAAATTAAAAAGTCTGGAAACTAGTGATCTAGAATAGTTGATATGATAGATTTTTAATAAAATATTAATTAGAACACTCATGAAATAGTTATATTTTCACATTGTAAATTAACCTTATTGTTTTCAGTCTTGCTCATTCAACTCAATTTTACATGCATTTATTGAAAGGCTTCAGTATGCCAGGCATCATCCTAAATGATGCTGATGTAAAAATGCATAAGTATGGCCTTTGCTGTTGAGAGCAAACCAGTTTAGTTCAGGAGACAGAAAAAAATCCCCACTTCTTTCTTCAATGTGATACCTGTAATTAGAATAATAGATGTATGTATGTGATAGAGAAATAATTAAGTCAGGAAGGGAGGTTAGATCAAAGAAGTCTTCACAAAGAAGGCAATGCTCTGTTGGGGTTTAATAGACAGAAATGAGACTGTTCTAGGTGAATATGGACTGGATGGCTGTTCTGCCCAAAGGAAACCACATGCCCAAGTGCATTATGACTTGGAAAAGCAGATTGTTGATACTGATAGAGCAGCCAATGAAGGAGTGGCCAGAGAAGAAATCTGAGAGGTAGCCTAGAGTCAGATTATAAAGGGACTTGTATGTTTTGGACTATATTCAATATGTGCCTAGAGAATCTTTGAAGGGTTTTAAGTAGGAGAGAATTGGAAATCTTTCTGAAAATGTATTAGTATTTCCTTTCTGTCTCGGTAAGTAGAATAGCAACAGGAAAAGAAGAATACCAAATATGGGTGGATTAACTTTATAAAAGAAGCCATAGGCATGAGTCTACAGGAGATGAGCAAGGCTGTTGGGTACAGGATATTGTGAACATCACTCATTCATAGAGTTGTCAGGAGTCAGAGACAACTCAACAGCACTTAACACGTATGAGTAGAGTATACTGAACATAATCAAATCTTTTGCTGATTGAAGATTTTTCAGTTATATTCTCAATGAATATCAGTTCTCATTTTACAAAGAAACACATTAGGCCTTTTCTATAGAAACCCAGAAAATATTTCTTGAGATTTCTTTATGAAATCAAATTACTAATGAATATGTTTTCTCTTAATATGTCTCATTCTTGTTAATATCAGTAAAGGGCTAACAGAAGAGATTTGGGTTAACAGCTTCTAGTAATTGGATTCTTCTTAATTTTACTGTAGAAAATTGCTGATTAGTAGACAGGATCCACCCAAGTGCTGAGTGAGGGGTAAAATTATGCTACTTATATAGAGAATATGGAGATTCATTATATTCTCTGGAGAATGGAGATGTATTTATCATTCCTTTCCCTGTTTTTAACTCAATGCATAACATTTACTAAATAAATGTGTGGTGAATTGAAAATAATTGTCAATGTAAATGGTTATTTTTTTCTGAGAAAAACTACTGATTTAACTGGTAGTTCTTTGATATGATTTACCTTTGTATATAAACAGGGAGGAATAAGTGATCATAATGTTTTTTACCCTTTAAATGAGTTTAATAAATATCTGAATACAAGGATGTTAAATAGCTTTAGTCGCATTTGCACAATGGGGAAATTTTTTTTAAAGAATGGGAATTTGGCTTAGATATGGGAAATGAAGGTAGCAGACAAAATACCTCTGAAGGGGAACGTGCAAATTGTAAATTTCTTCATGGTTGGAACTGAGACTGTGTTCAGTGACATTGAACATTCTTAAGAATGATCTGTATATTGGAAGCTCCACGTTTGCAGATTTTCTAAATTATTCTTCAATGTGAAATACCAATAGGAGTATTAGTACCAGGAGGCTGGGTATATGAACTAAAAAGTGATAAATAATCCTATTGTGGGCAATATGAAATAAAAAAAATATAAATTATTGGTAATGATCTCAGCATGATTGGTTAGGTGTAAGGAAGAAAATCTAAAGGTTACTATAGACTGTCCTTCGGAGTTATGAACTCAATATGCTAGGGTAAGGAAACAATCTAGATGTCATATAGAGCAGGTGTTTTACAAAGAACTCGAAGTCGTCACTTAGACCTTGAATAAAAACCTGCAGTTGTATACACATATGAAACTAGGTGTCTTTATTTCAAGATCATACTAGATATTAGAATATAGAATATTCTTATTTTGATTATATTCTAATATAGAATATCAGACCCAGAAGCAGCCTCAAAGCTTAAGGTTTGTAAATCAGGAGAAAACCAGGAATATTACTTTACCTTGGCTGTAGGATAAAAAAGGCAACCACCAAAAAAGCAAACAAATGGAATAGGCTGAAAATAGGGGTTTAGTTATAGACACTTAATGAGATATATCTGTGAAGGCCATATGACTACAGTCTAGATATTTCCTTGTCTTTTGACTCCACTAGAAACACCTAAACTACCTACAATGTTTTTCTTTTCTCATTCTTTGATATTTATGGGTATCCTGGGAGATTTTTCACCTGTACTCACTAGAAGTCCCATTGACTACCGACTACCTGTTTATATCCTCTTTCTGGCTGTTAAACTCCCCCTTCTAGGATACTGCTGAGCGCGTGCATTTCTTGGCACTGGTGGGTTTGCTGGAGTTAATGCATTAAATATCCTGAGTTTTAAAGCCTCAAACTTCACTGTAAACTTAAACGTTTTCCCCTAACATTCTTAGATGGGTACCAAAGCACTAACTGTACCCAATTTTAGCAGTCACAAACCTTTCGGTTCTTAACGATATCCCAACAGAGGGCACAAAATTCGAGTCTGCGTGAGGTTTTGCTGGTACAGGGTTAAGCTTCTGGTCGTGGGCTTCTTTACTTCAAGGAATAGACTTCTGGTACCTCTCGGGCTCAACCCGGGCTCCCTTTGCTAAAATTCTAAGCAAGGGTACGATAGTGATATTGCGACCTGAGGTTGGCACGAGGGGAATCATCTATTCAATCTTTCAGAAGAGTAATAGCACTCGTGACAAATGCAGACAACAGAGGACGTGAATTAAACGGAACTTTGTTAGATTTTTAAAAGATTTTTAAATGAACAATGAGAAAAACAAGGCACATCCGATTTGCAAAAGCTTTGTTAAAGCTCTTCGGGTAGGAAATGCCAGTGGAATCGATGGTAGGAGTGGGACACTGAGTGAAACTTGTTAAGTAAATCAGGAGGAGTTAGTTACTAGAATTTCATTTTAACACTCATTTACTGGATGAGATTCCAGATACAGATACATTACCATCTGGAGAAGCTTTTGAAATTTTTTTCTTTTCCCTTTCTGGGTATTTCCAATACAAACTGTGATTTTTGTCCACGACCTTACCAACATTTAAAAGGAAAGGCGTTTAGAA
The DNA here is from genome assembly GCA_003508835.1 of Eonycteris spelaea. NCBI lineage: Eukaryota > Metazoa > Chordata > Mammalia > Chiroptera > Pteropodidae > Eonycteris > Eonycteris spelaea. Next base: position 7,070,332 of record PUFA01000049.1, on the reverse strand, counting down.
GAAGGCAAAGTAGGAAGGAATTTGCGGGTGTATTTCTCGCACCCGTAAAGGGAGAGCGATAATAGGTAAGGGGGTGCAGACTAACTTTCTTACCCAATCAGGTGCAGACGGAGAAGATGTCCTTTTACCAATAAAAATAAAGTTCGCCTTCCAAAGGCGGGAGGGTGAGCTTGACTGCCAGTTCTCCAAAGCAAGATAGAGAGGACTGAGAGTGGATTAGAGGCATAACCAACCAGGGAAAAAGGGGTGGGGTTGTGGGGGGGTGGGGTAACTTTGAACGGCGGCTGGCCTGCCTAGTGGAGTGCGAGGAGTGCTGTTTCCTGTTATATTGTTTTCACCAATCAGAAAGGGACGGGGAGTGGCGGGGCGGGGAAGGGGTGGGAAGAATTCGCAGTACAGCCGAGCGCCCGTCGGGCTCCGGGGGAGAGGGAGAAATCCGGTTAAAATCAGAGTCGGAGGGAGGTTTAACCACAGGTCGGTTCCGATCGGATTATTCCTTAAAGGGGACGCGCCATTGTCAAGAGAACAGAGCCTGGGGCCCGAGGGCGGGGACCAGCGACGCCAGAGGAGGAGGCAGCTACACTTGGACTGGGGATTGGTAGGTGTTGCCTGAGGAAAGGCGCTTCATTTCACTTTCTTTTCCAGCCCTTGGGGCAGGCACCCTGATGCCCACCGACCGGCGGCCCCAGCCCTGGCTGGAGACGAGGTCGCCGGCCCTCGCCCGGCTGCCCTTCCTTATGGGGGCCAAGGGAGAGATGGGCCAGGCTGGCTGGCAAGCAGCGCCTCCCGGGCCAAGACTCTTAACGGACACTAAATCGCGGTGCAGCCCCCGCTTTAACCGAAAACCCGCCGGAGCGGCTTTGGATCGCCGCGCGCCTTGCTCCCCCGCGCACCCGGCTCCTTTCGTGCGCGCCGCTTCCTTGCGCGCCCCCTTCCCTTGGCGCGCCCGCCTCCCCTCGCGCGCCGGGTTCTCCTAGCGCGCCCCATTCGGCTCGCGCGCGCCGCCGCCTCGCGGACTCCCGGGAGCCGCCCGGCGGGGAGAAAGGCGGTGGCGGCGAGGAGGGAGGTCGGCCGCCCCAGCTTCGCCGCCCGGGCGGTGCAAGGAGGGTGGAGGAGCAACCTTGGGGAGGCAGCTGGCGGCCCCGGGCGGAAGGGGTGCTTGGGACCCGTGGAGCGTGCGGAATCGCCTGCCCGGCATTGTCCTTCTTTTCCTTTGCTCACATCTCTCCGCCCACTGCTCGCGGTCGTGGGGAGGGGTGCGGATGCGGGCGCTGTGCCCGCGTGGCTTCGGGCTGGCGGCGCACCCCCAGACCCGGAGCCGGCCCCACCGACGCAGCAGCCACCGCCCGACGGCTGTCCAGGCCTGCTGAGTGTCTCCTGCTCTCAGTCCGCACCCGCGCCGGCTGCCTGGGCGCACAGTTCTTCTTTGCAACTTTTCTTTGCGTATCGATGGAAGTTGTGTCTTCTGGGCGGCAGGTTCTTTGGGCATAAGCTCATTTCCTGCGTTCCGCCGAGGCTGATTTCTAGGACGATGTGGTTCTTGATTGCTGTCGGTCTTTTCTTCCATCCCAGTTTCGTTTCTCGACACGTAAAATCTCCTCTTTCTTAGATTTGCAATTACGGGGGAGCATTCAACTCTCTCAGGTCAACATGATTTGAAAAGGAAAAAAAAGTGGGCGGGTGCTGGTGAGAGCAAAAGCTCCACGTAGAGCCAAATTTGCCTTAACCTTTGAACCGTGGAAAGTATTAATTACCTCGACTAACTGGCGGAGGTTCTTTTAGAAGGAGAAGGAAAAGAAAACCAGGTTACTAGGGTCTGTGAGTTTAGGGGAAAATGACTTGATAGAAATAAAGTTCGTTTTGCCAAATACTGTTCTGCCTAGCAGATATCTTCCATAAAGTTAATTACTGCTGAACTCATAGTCATTACCATTAGTAATTTTTACTATGGATAAAATAAGTATTAGAGGTTTTCTTCATCTTGAGCATTATCGTTACAGTCTACCTGTCAATACTTGCTAAAGAAATCACATTTAGAAATAGTACATACCTTGTGAGAGACCTTACTTAGAAAAGGGATGTTTTTGTAAGCATTCATTTTTGACAGTTTCTTCTTGTGCAGTACTTTGTTCTTTTCTGTGCAAGTTACAGTCCCATAAACAAAGTAACAGTAGATGTGTTATTCTGTAGTCTTTTTTGCTACTCATCAAAAATATCATTCCATCCTGTCTTATTTTCCATTCTGTTATTTGGTAAAATTACTTATGTAGAAGAGTGAATTTTGTCAGAACACTTGGCCTAGTGTCTTCTTTTTTTTAAGCAATACTAACAACTTCCTAAAGTGTTCATTGATTAACTCACTGTTTAGTAACTTTCTCAGTGATGAAGAACATTATAAGTTCACAGGCTTAGCAATAACAAAGAGAAACTATACTTGGGAAATTGAAAACTAATTTTAGATAATGTTTGAGAGTCACTTTATTCTTCCCACAGAATTTAGGAAATTTATAGAACATGATCTTTTGTAAGTAATCTTTAAAATTTTTTTTTTTAAATTATAATTGACCTAGAATATTATATTACTTTAAGGTATATAACAGCGATTAGACATTTATATAACTTACAGTGTTATCACTCCCATAAGACTAGTACCCCACCTGACATCATACGCATTATTACATTATTATTGACTATATTTCCTGTGCTATTGTAGTACCTGACATTGTTATACCTAATCTCTACCCCTCCCCCTTTAATCCTCTTCCGTGATAAGGATGTCAGGCAAAACCTGCAGGCATAATCTTCCTATTTCATAATAGAAAGTAGAAGATTCAAATAAATTTCTAAATTTCTATCTTTGTTTACTTTCCAGCTTATTTAAACAATAGAGAAGAGAATTTCTAAACTTTTAAAAGCACATAAAAAGAAAACGTTCACAAAGAATTACCTTTGAAATATCTAGGTTATGTTTCCTGGAAAACATTTTTTTCTGTGAGCTTTTCTCATTGTTTTAAACACATTGTCTCATAGATACACATTGCCAAGACGTTTCTTGAGTTGTGAGTTGTCCCTTGAGATCCTTGGGAACTAGGACTCTTCCATTTCTGTGCAAATTCACTGTCACCTCTAGCTTTCTAGTGTCCAATTAATGGGTTGTCTTAGGTCTTTGTGACAGAAAAAGAATATTCTATAGAGGCTGCTTGACAGACTTATTTTTATTTTTTACTAAACACCTTTCTAAATTAGTTACACCAAAGAACAGCAATTGGTTCAGTATCAGGGGGAAGATATATTAACCTTTTTGTCCTGTGTAGAAAAATGTGATTTAATTATTTATAATATCTGTTCCACAGATCTTTTGTAATGATGATAGCTTATTGTCACAATTATTAGAAGTGGGTTTAATCTGTTAATATCTATTGAATACTTAGTTCAAGAATATTATGGGAAGATAAAATAGAAATGAATGATAGTCATTACTCTCAAAGATATACAGTTTAATGGGAAGATGCAAAGTTATTATCCATAGGCAAAAGACAGTGTGTATCTCGGTGTAGTAACAGGTGCAAAGTAATGACAATACAGGATTCATACTAAAATAGTAAAGGAATAATAGATAGTAGAAGAAACCTAGGTGAGGTGGCAAAGTTTTCATTGCTTTATTTAGCAGATTTTATAACATTTTTAATGAATTTAAAAAAAATAAAGTATGTTTGGTGGTTGGCTGGTTGTATGTTTTCTACTTGAACTATATTTATCTATAAAATATTTTTGGGGTACAGAGCATGTGCTTGAATTTCAATTATTGTTACCCGGTCATTCATCTAACCCAGCTCAAATTTCACCTTGTCTGCAAGCCCTTCTGTTCTAATTGTGACTGCTCTTTCCTCTTGCTCTTGTAAAACTCTTTTACAGTATAAGCCATGCTCTGACTTACAGTATGGTTATATGTCTATCTCTTCATTATGTTGTGGACTTTGGTAAAAACCATTAACAAAAGTTAGAGGCCTCCCCACATTTTTTTACTGTTGCCTAAAGTACTTGAGCAGTTTTATTAGGCTACTAGAATTCTGTAAAACCATAAGCTGTAAAAAAGTTCAAATTTTTGGGAGGGGCAGATAGGGGGAAAGTGTTTAAAGGAAGAAAATCATTATTTTCCTTACCACCAAAGTATCATATGCTCATTTAAAAATATTAATAAGACAAATGTATAATTTAGAAATTATACATTAATTAAAAATACATAACACTGCCTTTATCACATAACTATTGGTACTGGTTTGGTATTTATTCTAGATTTTTCCCCTTTTATTGCTTTTAGAGAGGACTGCCTTAAACTGTCATAGTTGAAAATTTTAATTAGTAAGCTGTGTTTACTGGGAATGGAGAAAGGAAATCAATTTCTATACACTTGTTTATTATTTTTTCAGGCTTAGTAATTTCTATTCTACATTTTCTTGAACTGTAAGGCTGCCACCAGTATATGTACATTCAAAACATAGAGTTCATAATCATTTCAAAAATTGATCAAAATCTGTATCCTTGAACAGTTTGTTTGCCTTTACCCTAAAATATATTTGGAGTATATAGTCTAAGCTTAATCTCTCTCTTCTCATTTCTTGATTTCTCTCATTTCTAGAGAGCATTAAACAACTTTGAAACTGCCAACAGGCACTTCTAGTAGCCAGAGAAGGAATACACAGAAGCTTTATCTCTACCTTACAAAAAAGGGACTACAATTTAGGCTGATGAAGTAGGTGATAGGATTCTATTGTTTAAGTGCTTTGCCCACTCAGGGGGGAAAAGGGGTTTCTAAAGATCCTAAATAGACAGTTCAGCCACTGGCAGTCAGTAGGTCTAATTACCTGAGAAATCTTCATTCAGCAAATTTTTATTGACTATTGCACCTACTTTGTGCACCAAGCTAGGCATTGAAGATAAGATCAAGTCCGTTCTACTATATGTTATGAACTCCTCTGAGTAGCATTCTTAGAGTGGTACATGGGGATTAAAGGCAGGGAAAACAAAGTGTAACCTTAGGTGAACTTATTATTCACTCTGGTTTATTGTTCTGTATAGCTTCTTCCAAAGCATCGTAGCGCACAAAATCGTCTACAGGAGGTGGGTTGGAGCCCATGGAACCTGTTAAATGTTTTTTAACGCTGCTATTCCTATGTGGCATATTTCTGGAATTCCACAAACATTGGTGTCTTTCCTTACACCCTACAGGGATTATTTATTTCACAGACTGCTGTTATGAGACTACATCTCTCTTCAGCACAGTGGTCTCCAACTCCCCAGGCCACGGACCCTACAGTGGCCTGTTAGGAACTGGGCTACCCAGCAAGAGGTGAAAGGACCAGTGAGGAAGCTTCATCTGTATTTGCAGTCTCTCCCCAGCGCTAGCATCACCACTTCAGCTCCACCTCAGATCATTAGACTCATAGGAGCACTGGTCCCTGGTGCCAAAAAGTTTGGGGACCGTAGTTCTAGCCGATGATTCATATTTTTCTGATAGACTAGTAATACAGTCTTTTAAACTCAAAATACTATAATAGATGCCTTTATCAAGGTTTTTTAATGTTATAAAATTATTTTGAAAAATCACTTGTATTACAATATAGAGTGAAGTATTTCTAACTTTTACAAAATGGATCCCTCTACTCCACCATTGCCTGTTGCCCATTCTGTGTATTTGTGGGGAAAGAATTGGATTGTTAAGAAAGAAACCTTGTAGGACTGTCAGTATTGGGATGAACCAGGCCCGGAAAACTATCTGACAAAGAGGTACATCCTCTGGAGTTTGACCATAATGCAGCAATTGTGAATTTGTCAGGTTTTGTGCAGTTAAAGTAAAATAACAGCTTTGTTGAGATACTAGTTACATACCATACAACTCATCTATTTAAAGTGTACAATTCAGTGGTTTTTAGTATATTCCAGAGTTGTGTACCACCTCCACAATCATTCTAGAATTTTTTCATCACCTTCTCAATCTCCTTCCCTAGCCCTAGGCAACCACTAATCTACATTCCATCTCTATACATTTGCCTGCTCTAGACATTTCATATAGAGAAAAATAACATTATAGTAAATGTGCATTCCTGTATAAATTGGTCCCTCAATGCGTAAATCCTAGGACTAGAGAGGGTTCTTTTATGTGTGTAGCTCCAAGTTTAGAAAGATTTTCTTTAAAAATTTATCTAAATCTTTATTCTACATAAGCTTAGAGAGTATTGAGAAAAATCCCTCCCTCTCCCTTGCCCTGAAAACCATAAGACTTATTTTGGTGATGCTTTATATTTGTTTAATCGTTTGGCGACTTTTTCAAGTAAACAATTTGTGTCTCAAGTTCTGCATACTGGACTTAGAGAACAGTATTTGAGTTGAAAGTACTTACTAAGTTCTAATCATTGCTGAATATAATGGGATGTTTACCTTATTGGTTCAAAATGTTGTACTTGTGCAGCTCACCGTTTATTTGATCACAAATAGTGATTCCTTAATTGAATGTGGTGAACCTTTATTTGCCCCCACACAATGCTGGTGACCTTATAAGGCACTTAGTAAGTGCTTATTGATTGCCTGTTCACTATAGCCATTTTTTCAGCTCTACTGGTGCTTATATTCCTTCTTGTAATAATAAGGGTAGCTAAATTTATCATTTACTAAGTAATGTGATAAGTACTTTATATGTATTATATTTTAAGGTAAAAGTTTGCAATTTATTGTTGAGAATTTTCTGTAATTATCTCCATTGATTGTAGTTTTGCAGGCTTCTGATCATTTCTTTGTCTTTTTAAGATTATTTTGATTGACCGTTTTTGATCAAACATAAGACATTTTGATGCTGCCACTTTCTCCATCTTTCTAGGAGATGTCAGCATAAGGTTTTCACCAACTGCATCCTGCTATTGGATGAGAGCAATTGTAAGATACATCTCTATTTCAGAGCATCCATACTTCAGAGTGGTTAAAGTTTTTTTTTTAAAGGGTGTCTGGGAATTTGGTGAGAAAGGGCTATTAGTTTGTTCACTTACTGCATGCAGTCTCATTTTTTAGTTCATAAAATATTTGCATGTATGCGTTGTTGCCTGAATGGATTTCACCATAATATTTCAACTTCTTAGGATTCCATGTTTTTATTTTGTTCTATTTTTTTTGTTATGTTTATTTCATGGTAACATTCAGATGTGATATAATTTAGTTCAATACTTAATGCTGGAAAGGTAATTTAAATGCAATCTTCAGTTTTGTTCTCCATTATTTAAGATGGATTATGCTGTCTATGATACTGGTAAAAAAGTAGTACTTTGCTGGTTCCATTGATGTGTCTTGGGTGTCAGTGAAATCATAACAGTTTTTTTAGGGAGAACTTCCAGTCTTTAGTCTTCACAGTTGGTAGTATACAGACCACCATATTTTGTTCATTTGTTGATAAAACCATTTCTTTCTGAATCGTGTCTGGTTTTGTGGGTTGATTTGCTTATGATTTTACTATTCGCAGTGTATATCTCTTTGTTTTTATCACACCTGCCTGTAGAAGTTTCCTTATCTTTCTAATTTGATATTTTCAGTGCTGCATGAGAATAGCACCCATAACCACATTTGTTGAATAGTGGATTAAAAATGTTAGAAGGCTCTAGGTGGGGAACTAAAAGACTTCCTGTGCATGGAGTGTTAGTGCTAGGACCTTGTTATGTTGGTTTTTACTGCTCAGAGGATTTTTTCTTCTTTCCTGTTTTTTTTTTTTTTGGACTGTTTCTGGTAGGCGGACTGTTTCTGGATAGCAGAAGGTGGTAAAACGGTTGTGTAATTACCCTGTAGATGTCGTTAACTCTTCCTGAATAGTAGACTTCTTTAAATTCTGTATTATTAGGTCTAACTCAAGTGGATGGGGAATAATTAATTGGGTGGATGGAAAATAATTCTTTTTCAGATGTCTTGATATTCTGTTTCTTTTAAGACCCAATACAACCCCGAGCATGTACACCAGGATACTTGTTGTAAAACAGACTTAATGTAATTCCATGCGTAGAAATCAGAGGCCTTAAAGAGCACACATAGAATAGCCATTTGTGCCTGTTATCTAGATATTTATATTTAAACTGGATTGTTTGGTAATCTATTTTCTTTGAGGTAAAATTGTCTTCATTGATGTCATTTCCTGTGTTTGTGTCGATGATAAGTTAGAACTGTGGTTTGTATTTACTATTCCTGGCCATATTAAACCCTTGGTATGCTTTGAGTGAATGCTTGTTAGAGTTTTCGTCATAGATTCCTTTATGGTTGTTTCAGAACTCACAGAGTTTCAGAACTCATAGAGTCATGTTTTTAGAGCTAGAATGGCTTTGGGAATCATCTGATATAGCTATTACATTGTGTAGATGAGAGTGAGATTGTGACTTGTTTAAACTGTGGACAGAATTGATTTCTTTTTGATTCTCAGGCCAGTGATTTTTTGTTCTAGTGAAAATAGGGGATAGAATCTTAGACTTTGTAGTCTCTGTAACAGATATCTGCAGAAATTTTGTTACACCCAGCAGTATGAGAAATTGTGTCCTATTCCTAATATGTGTGTTTATTGTAAACTGTATACTACATGTTATGTACATAATAAGACATTAACAAAAAATGAGATGAAGATGAAAAACATTTTAAAGTGCATTATTTCTATGTCTTTATTCCACTTAAAATAGTAATTTTATAAATATCGAATGTCGTTGCTTAAAAAAAAGTTTTAATTTTGAAATTATAGACTCTGGGGTGTTGCAAAAATAGTAAAGGGAGCCCTGTATAACCTTCATTCAGCATCCCCTAGTTTAAATATCTTATGTGACATAACATTAATAACAACATTTAACCAGGAACTGATATTGGCATGATACTATTAAGTACCCATATTCAGATTTCACAGTTTTTAATGCACTCATTCATGTGTATGTGTGTGTATAGTTCTGTGCAGTTTGGTAACATTTCATGTGTAGGTTCATCTGACTACCACCACAATCCAGATACAGTACTGTTCCATGACTGCCAAGAAACTTACTCATGTAGCTCAAGGTCCCTTTCTCCCTACCCTCCTCATCCCTATTTCCTGGCAACCACTAATTTGTTCTCCATCTGTATAATTGTGTAATTTTAGAATGTTTACATAAACGGAATCCTACTATATGTAACATTTGAAATTGACTCTTTTCCCTCAGCACAATACTGTAGAGAACCAAGTTGTCCTATGTATTAGTGGTTCATTTCTGATTGCTGAGTAGTATTTATTGTATGGATGTACCATAGGACATAGTTAACTCTCCACCTGTTGAAGAACATATGAGTTGTTTCCAGTTTTTGGCTGTTATGAATAAAACTGCTGTGAACATTTGTGTGTAGGTTTTTGTGTGGCCAAAAGTTTTCATTTTTCTGCGATAAATGTCCAAGAGTACAATTGCTGGGTTATTTGGTAAGCATGCCAGGCTGTTTTCCAGAGTGGTTGTATATTCCTACTGGAAATATATGAAAGATCCAATTTTTCCATATGCTTGCCAGAATTTGGCATTTTTATTATTTTAAAAATATTAGTCATTCTGATAGTTGTATAGTGATATCTCTGTGTTTTTAATTTGCCTTTCCCTAATGGGCAAATTAATTGTTTCCCTAATGAGCAAATTGGATTATTTTTCATTGTTGTTTTGAGTTTTTTATATATTTTAGATAAAAATCATCTGTCGGATAGGTGGTTGGCAAACCTTCCTATCTGGCTTGTCTTTTAATCCTCATAACAGGGTCTTTAACACAGCAAAAAAGTTTCAAGTTTTATGTACTGCATTTAATAATTTTTTTCTTTGATGAATTGTACCTTTGGTGTCATGTGTGTGGAGTCTTCACCTAGTCCTAGGTCTCAAATATTTTTTCCCTATGTTTTTTTCCTAAAATTTTTGTAGTTTTGTTTATATTTTATAAAATAATCACTTTTTTACCTTACAATTTTTGATAAAGCACTGCTATTATTTTCTTGTTGCTTGCTTGTATTTTGTGCTATTATTTTCTTGTTGCTTGCTTGTATTTTGCTTTGCTGATATTGTATTTTATCTGCTTTTCTTTGCAAAAATCTTTTAAAACTCCATTAGTGAGTGATATAATTCTGATGAGATCTGCAAATATACTTAATTGGGCCTGCGTAAGCTTGCAGGATGTTGCTGTATGTTGAAAATGAACAAACAAGTGAGGACATTACAAATGATCCTTCAGGTGTGAAACTATCACCTTTCCTTTAGGAGACTTTTGCCTACTGTAATTCATTGTCACAAACAAACCCTTCTGAGTATTTTAAGATGGAAGAGATTTAATGTGAGGTATTAGATTCTTATAGAATTGTTAGCAGGGCCTAACAGCAGGTTTTAGGGTGGCAAAACAGAGGTCACCCACAACGGGAGCTTTGAGGGCACTCCAGTTATGCTGGAATCCAGAGTTTGTGCCATCTCTGCTGCCCTTGCCTCCAGGCACCCCGAAACTGCGGGACAGACCTGTAGTTGCAATCCAGGATGAGGAAGTCTAATCAAGGAGTCGCTGCTGCTGCTGCTGCCGCCGCCGCTACTGTCACACTGCTTTTTGTCACCCAAGAGGCAGGAGAATGAACATTGGAATGATGCTGTGGACAAATCTTGTATTTCCACAGCTGTGCTTGCCACTAAAACGACCAAATGTGCTCTTCAGATTGCCCATAGGTAGACTGTAGGTCAAGCGAGCTGATCTGTGGTATCTAGCATATTTCATATCAGTGCACAAGACTGAAGCAGCCTGACACAGGACCCAGAGAGGGTGCTGGTGTCAGTCTCAGCTACTGAATATTAGTAAAGCTCAAATTTTGAATTTAAGAGTACAGGTATGCATATGAGCATCTAGTATTTTCTTCGTACCCCATTGGCTTGATCAACCTTCCTCTGAAGGGTACATGTACTCCACTTTGAACATAATACATTTTGAATGATTTAGTAGTAGAAACATAGGAGATATGATTCCCCCCCCCAATATTTAAAATTTATCTTAATACATCCCAATTTCTGAAACTATCTTTCTTTTTATAAATATATACAAGTATAAAATGTTATTGTTTTGGGAAACACTCATTAAATTCAGTCAACATTATTCTTCCTTACTCTTGGGAACTGAACCTTCTAATGCTTGTGTTTTTCCTAACTTTCCCTGGAGAATAATGTAAAAGAGGTGGGATTTCTCCTAGAACTGTACTGTGGTGCCAGACTCTCTACAGCCAGCAGTGAGCACTACTTTGGTATCTACTTGTCAAAAATAAAGTGTGGCTTGTTTTATTGCATAGTTTGGATTTTATTCCTGGGTGCAGCAGATTTTGGCACAAAACCAAAATAGAGACATACAGATATCCTTGCAAAGACTGGTTTTATATGGTCTGTGTTGGCAATCAATTTAAAATCCAACAAAAATAAGTTGTATGAAAAATTTCGAGTAGGTGTTCATGTGCATTTTCCTAGTGAGAGGTCTATGGGTTCATCAGGTTCTCAAGGCAAAGGCCATACCCAGGAAAGGCTAAAAATGGCTGCTCTAGAGTTGTAAATTTAATCAAGACTTCTCAACCATCTAACACCAAGTCTTCAGCCATCAATCACAGATGCCTTCCCTGATCTTTATTCTGTGTCTCTAGTCTTTTCAGGACATAAAAAGAAAATTATTGTTACCCAAGTTTTTAAGGAAGGGCCAAGGAACATCATAAGAGTTCATTAGTAGATGAGAAGAGATACCTGGAGATCATTTAGATCAAACCCCAATAAATTTTTTTTTAAAAAAACAAGATACTTTCCCATATGGTTAATGGATCCTGAATAATAATGGGTTATATGTGTCAAAACATATTAAAATATTGATAATTTCTAATCCAACATATTACACGTTGGGGAATTTATCTGAGTGCTTGAAATAGTTTAAAAATATATGTTCAAATCTGGAACATAAAGTTGTACAATTTAGGAAGAATTCTAAAAATTTAAATTCTGTGATTCAAAATTGGTAAGAGGATCAAAAATACATAAATGCATTGGATTTTCAAATCAAATATGTTACCTTTTCACTTAATTTTAACCTTGTTTCTTAACATAGGACTTCTTCTCATACACTAAAGCCTGAATGGAATGTGGCATGGTGTGTAAGGTTTAAAAACCTTTTTTTTAAAACAGAGTCATGCACAGAGATCTGAACTATAAAGTGATGAAAGGAAGATGATATTAGTTGAATTAAGTGACAAGAAAAGCCTTACTTTTGTACATTTCCCTTCATCCCAACACACACACAGACACACACACACACACACACACAGACACACACACACACACACACACACCACATGTCCATGTGTATGCGGATAGAAAAAAGAGTAGGGAGGGCTTTAATAACAGGCCAGTGGAGGATGTGCTTTCTGAATCCTGGTTCTCCTGGTTCAGTTCCACAAACATAATAGTATTGTCTATAAATCTGGCTGTTGGGTTAAGTTATTTAAAGTCTCTAAAAGTTCCGTGGGTAGCCTCAGATTCCTCATGTATGAAATGAGTAAAAGGTGATTTTCCTGAGTTGTTATAAGGATTAAATAAAAAGAAAACATAAAATAGTGCTTGTGACAGACAGAATAATGGCTTCCCAAAGATGCCCACATCTTAATCCCTGGAACTTGTGAATGTTATATTACACAACAAAAGGGAATTTAGGTTTCAGATGGAATTAAGGCTGCTCATGAATAGGGAGAGTATCCTGGACTATTTGGTGAGCCTAATATAATCACAAGGGTCTTTAAAAGAAGAAGCAGGAGGCTGAAAAGTCAGAACCAGAGAGATGGCCTTATGAAGAAATCATCCTGCCACGGCTGGCTTTGAAGATAAGGGGCCATGAGCCAAGAAATGTGGGTAGCCTCTGTAAACCCATAAAGGCAAGAAAGTGGATTCTCCTTAGAGCTTCCAGAAAGGAAGGCAGCTGTGCCAATGCTTTGATTTTATTCCAGTTAAGACCTGTTTTGGACTTCTGACTTTCAGAACTGTAAGATAATAAATTTGTGTTGTTTGAAGCCACTAAGCTTGTGGTCGTCTGTCTCCACAGCAACAGGAAACCGATACAGTACTTAACTGAATACATATTAGGAGCTAAACAAACATTTTCTTTTTCTCAACACAATTTGTTGAATTAAACCCGTGTCTAGTTCAACATATCTCTATACCTAGTTTTCCCTTTTCAGAAAGAAAGATGTCCTTTGCTTCTCTTCACTTGAGCACCGGAATCTTATTCTTTCCACATTTTTCTTCATCTTCTGTGTTTTCATCCTTTGTCCACTACCTCGCACTGTGCTCAGAGCTACCTCGTCTGGGGAACTCCCTGCTTGACCCTGCTTTCCCTTTCAGTTACCACATTATAGTACCTTGAAGAACCCAAGGATCCTAAAGTGTCTTCAGATTTGTCAGATAATTTTCACTTTAATTCTTTATAGGGTTATAAATATAAGAAAAATATATGAATTACCTTTTCATAAGCCCTATACTATATTCGTTGTGATGAAGTTAGAAGTAATGGGAGTCTCTTCTCCACAGAGCCCTACTGTAAACAGTGAATTATCAAACAGTTAACTAGCAATAAATACCAAGCATCAGATGACTGAGTGTCAGAGTGAGTCGTAAGATAGTAGTCAGTGTCATGAAAGGGCAAAGCAGAGAGAGGTTATTTTAAATTGGAACAACCTGTGAAGGCTTTGTAAAAGATTTTGGAGCTAGGAATATTCTCTTCAAGGAAATAGGGGAATTGGTTTTAAATAAAGTAATCTGTTACTAGAAACACAAAACTTCTTAAGGTTTACTAGTTTATTATTATTTTTTTATGAACACATGGAGAAAACTTTTCCTGTTGAACTTTATATGGTTGAGGAGAGATTTGTAGAATTTAAAAAACTTATCAACTTAAATTACAGTAAGTTGACAACACATTTATCTTGACAACCTGAAGTATAACACATGGGATGCCTTTATTCCCTGTGTTGCCTTGAGTACTATAATTGCTTTTTCATTGTATTATATCTTAATGTTATAAAAATGTCAAAATATAATTTGAAACCTATATGATCTAATCTGAGTTCATTGTGTTTTATGTGCTAGAAACATTGATGTTGTCCAGACTACACCTGAAGTATTGTGTTGAGTTCTGGATGTCACATTTGAAAATGAGCCAGAAAACAAAGTAACAAGTGTTGGGGAGGATATGGAGAAATCAGAACCCTTGCAGGTTGCTGGTAGGAGTGTAGAATGTTGCAGCTGCTGTGGAAAACAATTGGCAGCTCCTCAAACAGTTAAACCCAGAATTACGCTACGGCACAAATATTTCATTTTTACATATGTACCCAAAAGAATTGAAAAGAGATATTCAAAGAAATACTTGTACACGAGTATTCCTAGCAGTACTTAACATAGCAGTTCACATTAGCCAAAAGGTAGAAACAACCCAAAAGTGCATCATCGACTGATGAATGGCTAACCAAAATATGGTATATCCATACATGGAATATTATTAAGCCATAAAAATGAAGTACTGATAAATGCTACAAAGTGTGCGAATCTCAAACACTTCATACTAAGTGAAGAAAGCTGGACACACAAGATCACATATTGTACGATTGATTCCATTGATATGAAATATCCAGGACAGGTAATTCCATAGTGACATAGATTAGTGGTTGCCAGGGGCATGAGCAATGGAGAGTGACTGCTTAATGGGTTTAGGTTTCCTTTTGGGGTGATGAAAATGTTTTGGAACTAGAAAGAAGGGTTGAATATATACTACATGCCATTGGATTGTACACTTTAAAATGGTTCATTTTATATCATGTGGATTTTACCTTAATTAAAAACATCAGTACATTAAATCAATTGAATAGTATTGGGAATCCAGTAATAAACCGTATGATCCATCCCTTCCTTCCTTCCTTCCTTCCTTCCTTCCTTCCTTCCTTCCTTCCTTCCTTCCTTCCTTCCTTCCTTCCGTCTTTCCGTCTTTTCTTTCCTTTTTTTTTGGTCAAAGGAGCCAAGATAGTTTGATAGGGAAAGAACTGTCCTTTCAGACACCTCTATATCCACATGCAAAAGAAAGAATTTGAACTGCTTCCTCCCAGCATCCACAAAAATTAACTAAAAATGGATCATAGACCTAAATTGAACAACTAAAATTACAAAATTCTTAGAAAAAATATGAATATACCTTAGTGACCTTGGGAAGTCAGGCAAAGCCTGCTTAGATATGCACTAAGTAGCACAAGTAAATGATAATATTGATAAATTGGATTATCAGAATTAAAAACTTGTACCTTAAGGGACCACCATCAAGAAAATGAAGACAACCCATAAAATGAGAGAAAATACTTGCAAGTCGTATTTAATAAGAGACTTTTATCTAGGATGTATAAAGAACTCTTACAGTTCAACAATAAAAAGACATAACCTAATTAAAAATGAGAAATTCGTGAATTTTATGGTATGTGAGTTACATCTCATTAAAACTGTTAAAAATGGTCAAGACATTTGTAGTTTTACAGGATTCAAAATTCAAATCCTATACTTTTCCCTGCTTCTCCTTTTCTCTTGCTCTCCTCCACACCCCTGCCCCCTCCCAGCTTTTATTAGCTGTACCTTTTATACTGACAAGTTGAGAAAGCATTTACGTTCTCTTCTGTAACCTTACTGAAGTCTTTGGTGCTTTGTTTTTATGTTGGTCCTATGTTTTTTATGTTTTTTAATTATTGTGCAAATATTCATTGCTGAGTGGAGTAGTGAGTTGTGGTTCCATTTCCTTCTCTACACCCCAGTGTCATGACCCCATGCCAGTAGAAGAATGATGATCCTAGGATAAAGATGAATGGATTCTCTTCTGTAATCCATTAATTGCTCAGTCTTGTCATGTTTTTTTTTTTTCTACACTTGAACCATGACTTTCTTGAATAGCTTTTTTGCTTTTCATGGTATATCATTTTGGTTGTTTTTTGGCAGCATTTTACAGAATATTCAACCACAGGGACATACCTGATTGTTCTGACCTTTCTCTTATTGCCAGGGGCTGCTGTAGCTCCAAACACCTTTTTCTCACTTAATTAAACACAGGAAAAAGGAAATAGAATGGATGCTTCTTTTTGGATCTTTCTCATTTCAAAACGTTTTTGAAGAAATTTTAAACATATAAAAAAGTTGTGAGAATAGTAATGTGAACACTTATCTTAATTTCACCTAGAGTCATCACACAACCATTTTTGCTATATTTGTCTTTTTCTTTCTTGATCTTTGTCTGTATATCTAGATCTAAAGAAAATTGCAGAGATCATGAGTCTGTAACCTTAAACAGTTCATCACATATCACCTAAGAAAAAGACTCTCTCATGTGATCATGGAACTGATTAACTTCAGGAAATTTATCATTTTTAATTGTCACACATTGAGTTCTCTGGAGAGGCAATTGCTGAGCCAGAATTAGGATTGCACAAAATTAAAAGAAAGATGTAGGATTGGGCAGGTGGAGTCATCCAGTGTGATGGCGCCCTGCCTGCCAGCACGAGGAGCAGATTTGGAGTCAAGATTGTCCATTAGAGCAGCGGTCCCCGCCCAGCCTTTTTGGCACCAGGGACTGGTGCTCTTTTGAGAATCTAATGCCTGATGATCTGAGGTGGAGCTGAGGCGGTGATGCTAGCGCTGGGGAGCGGCTGCAAATACAGATGAAGCTTTGCTCGTTTGCCTGGAACTCACCTCCTGCTGCGCCACCTGGTTCCTAAAAGGCCACGGACCAGTACCAGTAATGTGGGGTTGGGACTCCTGCATTAGAGGAATTACATGTTAGACAGAAATTGCTTTGCGTGTACCTTTTCTCAGTTGTGGCATGGGAGCTATCTAGGTAATAGCGAAACCCTCTCTTGAAAGCTGAAGCCAACTCTGATGAAGCTAACAGCTTGTCCATACTCCTCACACCTGGTAGTGAGCCTTTTGGATATGAGTGGTGCATCTACACGCCTACCATAATATTAGAATCTAATCTACAGTTCATATTCAGGTTTGCCAGTTGCCCAATAACTACTCCCTTTATAGCAATGCTCCCCCAACCCAGTACTACATCTCTTGTAACAACTCGAATCTCTTTTTTTTTTCATCTTGCAGGAAAGTCTTTCAAGAATCTCCCTAGATGACTTTTTTGTATGTCTCATTGGCCTGAACTGAATCGTTTGTCCACAATAGGATGGGAGCAGTTGCTCAAGCCAATGGCTGGGAAAGGAGAATGTCATTTCTAGGCTTAGTTTAGACCTGTGGTGATTCATCCCATGGTCTGGAGGAGGAGCTACCTTCTCTACTCATGTGCTTCTTACCTGATACTTCAAAAAAGAGAAAAAAAATGTTTCTTTAGCAGGGAATAAGGGAAGAAAAGTGTGGGCAGAAGACAATAAGCAGCATTCTGGAGTTTTATGTTACATATCTTTTTCTGTTGCGAAAAGAGACATAGGCATTCCTGTCGTTAAGCCAGCTTCTTAGTCTTTCTTTTGAACAGAATCCATTCCTTTCTTCCTTTCATGGAGCTCACTAATTTTCTGTTTTAATAGGATGAATTATTATCTAGTCCTGTTGCACAGCTGCTATCCTGGGACTTTTCATTTTACTCTTGGATAATTTCCACTATATCTGTATCTTGTGTTCTCACATCTACTTTATTAGGTTTTCATCCTTGTTTGCTAAAGATCCTCAAGTAATATGTTCTTACATGTCTGAAAATGTTTTTATTCTGCCTTCTCACTTGGTTGAAAATTTGAGTAGAAGAGTTTAGGTCAAAATCATTTCACTCTGGAAAAATTTTTGAGACATTGCTCTGTCTTCTACAATTGAGACTTTCTGATTTTAGTCAAGATTCTTAATTCTTGTTTTTTTCCTCAAATGATTTATAACCTTTGGTGGTTGTTAAATTTCACAGGATTTGTTTAGATGTCTTTTCTTCATGGAACAAAGGGTTCTTTGCTTTCTTTCATCTGTCACCTGGCTCCCTGTCTTATTTTATATCCACACTTTATTACCGATCTCACTTCTTTTAACATCGATGTGGATGGTTTATCCAATATCCTTGACAGTACCTTTGGCACACACTGCATCTGTTAGTTATTCCTCTCCTTCCTAGTTAACAGCAGCCCGCTTTTGTTCAGGTATTTAGTACTCACGTGCTTCATGGGCTCTCCTCAGCCAGCACACGGGGCAGTTTGTGAATGTTGTTCAACCTAGATCAATTGTGTTATAGTCTGCATGGCAATGGTTGGTTTGGCATGTGGCACGTAAAGGGAATCCCCTGGTATTTCAGTTTTTGTTAATTTATGAAAGTATACCCTTCTTTTGGATGTTGTCATATGAGCTCATGACTCTTAGAGCTGCTGTAGCCATCTTGGACTCTTGAGAAAGTAAGATGATGAATGACCTTCAAATCAAAATTAACTTGTCTAAAATTGAACTCTTGATGTCCAGTCTTCCCTCTACCCAATTTTTCACTCCATCTTTCCAGTTGCAAAGGCTCAGAATCTTGGCATTATCCTTACCTTTACTCTTTCTTTAACACCCCACATTCTATTCATTAGAAGATCCTATAAGCTCTCCTTTAAAACCTTAACTCTTTTTTTCCCGTTTCTATCACTACCATCCTGGTCCAAGCCCCTGCCATTTCTTACCTGAGTTATTGCAATAGAGCAGTGCTTATCCAGGTAATTTTCTTAGGGCTCAGCTTGACAGACCTGTGGATTGTCAGGCCACATTTAACATCAGATTCACTTGGGAGATAGGTAACAGCTTACTAGCAGGCAAGTGTCAGATGTTCTCTTTGGTGGGGGTACTGGTAGCTGTCCACAAAGAGAAGAGCAAAATCTATTCTCTGTGCCTCTCCTCTCCTTTCAGGTGAAGCTTAGGTGTGAATAATGAGGTTCCCATGAGTTGGTATGCAGTTAACCTGGCTTAGGGGTGCCATGTTCCACAAAAGCCATTGCCTTGTATAACAACCTATGAGCATAGCTTCCAGGATCCCTGCAAGGTACATGCCCAATTACTGGAGTCACAACACTGAGAGAAGACCAATGTTATGACCATTCACTTGTGTGTTGATAGTGCCTCTCAGTCCCAGGCAGTTTACCGTGGGTCATTTTTACCATATTTTTACCATGTTGCCTAGTAACACAGCTAACATTTTGCCTATATGATTTCTGGGGAACAGAGCTAGAAGGTTAACTGAATCCAAAAGCAATTTCTCATGCTGAAAGACAAGGGTTTTGCTAACACTCCAGTCACAAATAGCCTCTTACTGAGAGGTCCCTTGTACTCAGCACAGCGGCCAGAGTGATCCTTTCAAATGTATGACAAGCGTATTAGTCTTCTGCACACCCTGCAGTGGCTCCCCAGCTCACTTAAAGCACATTTGTCTACAGGCCCTGTGTGAGTTGGTCCCTTATAACTTCTCTGATCCTTTTTGCCTACTACTTTTCTCTTGCTCATCTGCTCTAATTGCCCTTGTTCCTGCTCTGATGTGCCAGGCATGTTTTCCCCTTAGGGCCATTGTGTTGGCTCTTCCCCGTGGTTGGAACACGCTGACTCATGACATTCACCTGGCTGACTCTTCAAATCTTTGCTTAAATGTGACCATTTCAACAAGCTGTATTCTGGCTAGGATTTAAAAATTGAAACCCGACTGCCCCCTGCACTTGCTGTTCCAAGATTCTTTTCTATGTTTTTTTCCCCATAGTGTCTGTAACATTTTCATACTTAATATTTTACTTCTTACATATGTTGTTTGTTGTTTCCCACTGTTAGCATGCAAGCTACAAGAGGGTAGGATTCTTCATCTTTTTGTTCGTTGATATATCCCAGCTGCCTAGGTCAGTGCCTGACACATAGTTGATGCTTAGTATTTTTAAATAAATGAGCACATCTTTACCAAAGGCATACTGTGTGCTGAGCACTTAACATATGTTATTTAATCTTCATGAAATAAATACTTTTACTGTCCCTTTTTTGTACCCTTTATATATACATATACATATAAATACATACACATACGTACAAGCATGGGACAGAAAAGTTAAGATTTAAGTAATGTTGCATAGCCCATAAATAAATCCTGGCAGGCTGACTTTGAAGTCTGGCCTCTTAACAAATACACCGCAGTTAAGCATCTTTCTACATATGTAAGTTTTTACCTGCTTTTGGGTTATTTATTTATTTATTTATTTATTTATTTTTTGTGACTATGCCTTTATTGGGTTAGTGGTAAAGGACATTTTAATGTCATTACACTACATGTAGCCCAGTTATTTCTTGCATTACCTTTGGTTCTGTTTAAAGCATCCACAGATTCATTTGCTCCATGCCCAAAAGTCCTTGAAATTTGGTTCTGTCCAAAACGTTTATGAGCATATTTGATCCATGCCAAATGGTTCTTGATATTTGGTCCTGTCAAAAATGTCCTTGCTTAGTAAACATCCCTGGGTTCAGATAGCCCACAATGTTTATATACTTTTGGTTTATAGGATTAATACATAAAAAATACTGTCATGTTTTACTGGTTCAGTAATTGTCTTGTGGCTGTATTGCCTATAATAATGTTTCTTGCCTTGGCAGCCTACCTAGTAATGGCATGTGAATGGCACATGGGGTTGACATGGACCAGATAGCTCTGTGGACATTTTGGCCAGGACCAAATGTCCACTAATCCATTCATTTTTCCTGGGGCCCATCAACCATATCGAATGTATCCTTTTTAAAAAAATGATTGTTGGCATAATTCACTTGACTCCCATTTGTCTTCTTTAATAATGAACATTGATGATGTTCTCTAGTACTTCCCTAAATACTTGGATGATAGTATATTATTTTTTTTTATGACCCTGGAAAGGAGCCACAGACACAGGATGGGTCAGGGGAGGTTTCATGGTAAATGGTAATAGAAGGCTCGGCGCTTAATAGAGGGTGAATGTTTAGGTTTAACTTATACCTAAGAACTTCTCATTCTTAATCTTATCTGGGTCATGGCCCCCTTTGAGAATCTGATGAAAACTATGGACCTCTCATTGGAAAAATGGCTATAAACACATACTTTAATTTTTTATTCTATTGTAAATTGCTTTATATCACATACCATGTAAAACCAGTCTTTGCAAAGATTTCCGTAAGTCTCATTTTTGTTTTTGTGTAAAACTATTTGCTGCTGCTTTATGATAAGTTGAAATAGTGGCAATGTCTTTGATATAGTAACACACACATCATTTTTTAATTTACAAACAATTTTGCCTTTTTGTTTTAATGACAACCTAAACTAAATACCTGATTTGTAAGATATGTGGAAACTATGTGGAGTTAGAGGCAGATCAGATAAAGCAAGTTTTTTTAATTAAAAAAAGTTTTAAAAATCTTTTATTTCTAATAGATTTAAAAATACTTATTTTTTTTAAAGAACAGTTTTCAGTTCATAGCAAAATTGAGAAGAAAGAGATTTCCCATATATTCCCTGCTCCCACTTGGGTATAGCCTTTCCCATTATCAACATCCCTCACCAGAGTGCTACATTTATTACCATGGATAAACTCATATTGTTACATCATAATCACCCAGTGTTCACTTTTGGTGTACATTCTGTGGGTTTAGATAAATGTATATTATAACGTGTGTACATTATTATGGTATTATGCAGAGTATTTCACTTTCCTAAAATTTTCTGTGTTCCAGTTGTTCAGTACCCCTCCTTCCACCTCTGGCAGCCACTAGTCTTTTTACTGCCTCCATATTTTTCCGTTTTCTAGAATGTCAGATATTTGGAATCATATAGTATATAGCTTTTTCACATTTGTTTCTCTCACTTAGCATTATGTATTTAAGATTCCTTTATATCTTTTCCTGGCTTGATAGCCCATTTCTTTTTAGTGCTGCATAATATTCCACTATCTGGATATACCACAGTATTCTCATTCATCTACTGAAAAAAACATTGTGGTTGCTTCTAAGTTTTGATAATTATGAATAAAGCTGCCTTAAATACCTTTGTGAAGATTTGGCTGGACATTTGTGCTCTCCGTTGGGCATATACCAAGGAGCACAGTAGCTGGGTCACATAATAAGAGTTATGTTTAGTTATGTAAGAAACTGCTGTCTTCCAGAGTGGTGGTACTATACTGGATTCCCATCAGGAATAAATGAGAGTTCCTGTTGCTTCACACCTTCCCCAGTATTTGGTGTTTTCAGTGTTCTGGATTTTGGCCATTCTGGTAGATGTATAGTGGCATCTCGTTTTGCTTTGCATTTACCTGATGCTTATTTGTGATATGTATATCTTTTTTCGTTAAGTATCTGTTAAGGTCTTGGGCCTATTTTTAATTAGGTTACTGTTTTCTTATTGTTCAGTTAAGATTTCTTTGTATATTTCAGATAATAGTCCTTTATCTCTCATTCTGTGGATTGTCATCTTGTTCCCTTGATGTTGTCTTTCTCAGAGAAGATTTTCATTTTAATAAGGTCCAGCTTCCCAGTTATTTTTTAAATGGATTGTGCCTTTCTTATTGTATTTAAAAAGATATCACCATAGCCTAGGTCATCTAGGTTTTCTATGTTATCTTCTGGGAATTTTATGGTTTTGCATTTTTACCTTCAAGTCTGTGATTTATTTTCTGTTAACTTTTGTGAAGGGTGCAAAGTTTATTTCTAGATTCATGTGTGTGTGTGTGTGTGTGTGTGTGTGTGTGTGTGTTGTGTATCCAGTTGTTTCAGCCCTGAAAAGACTGTCTTTGTTCCATTTGTTCTTCTGTCAAAGATCAGTCGGCTGTATTTATGTAGGTCTGTTTCGGGCTCCCTATTCTGTCACATATCTATTTATTTTTCTCTCCCAATATCAGACTGTTTTGATTAATGTAGATTTATGTGAGTCTTGAAGTTGGTAGTATCAATCTTCCAACTTGTTCTTGTCCTTCAATATTGTGTTGTTTCTGTTTCTTTTTCCTCTTTGATTAAACTTTAGAGTCAGTTGATATCCACAAATGTTTTACTGAGATTTTGATTGGATTACATTGAATTTATAGATTAAATTGGGAAGACCTAAACATCTTGACATAGTGTCTTTCCATGAACATGGACTATCTATTTAGTTCTTTGATTTTGTCACCAAAGTTCTGTAATTTTGTTCACCAAAGTTCTGTAATTTTCCTCTTATAGATATTGTTACATACTTTGTTAGATTTATACCTAAGTATTTCATTTTGGGGGGTGCATATGTAAGTGATAGTGAATTTTTAATTTCAAGTGTACACTTTGGATTTTTTAGACATTTCTGTCATTTGCAAGCAAAGATAGTTTTACTTCTACCTCCTCAGTCTTTCTACCTTCTCTTCTCTCCTCTTCTCTCCTCTTCTCTTCTCTTCTCTTTCCCTTCCCTTCCCTTCTCTTCCTTCCCTTCCCTTCCCTTCCCTTCCTTCCCTTCCCTTCCCTCCCTCCTCCCTTCCCCTCCCCTCCCCTTCCCTCCCCTCTCCTTTTTTTCTTTTCTAGTATTGCACTAACTAGGACTTGCAGAATGATGCTGAAATAAGTGGTGAGAGTGGACCATTAAGTATGTTAGCTGTAATTTTTTTTGTAAATAATCTTTATCAAATGAGGAAATTGCCTCCTGTGCCTAATTTACTGAGAGTTTTTATTATGAATGGGTGTTGTATTTTGTCAGATGCTTTTTCTGCATCTATTGATATTATCATGTAATTTTTATTTTTAGAGTGTCAATGAGATGGATTACATTGATTGATTTTCAAATGTTGACCCATTCTCGCATGCCTGAGATAAATCCCAGTTGGTCATGGTATAACTCTTTTTATACATTATTGGATTTAATGTGCTAGTTTTGTTGAGGATTTTTATATCTGTGTTGATGGATGATATTGGTGTGTGTAGTTTTCTTATAATGTCTTTTGGTTTGGTATTAGGGTAATGCTGGCCTCATGGAAATAGAAAGTATTCCCTCTGCTTCTATTCTCTGAAAGTTATATTGGAGAGAATTGATATAGTTTCTTCCATATATATTTGGTAGAATTCACCAGTGAACCCATCTGTCACTTGTGCTTTCAGTTTTGGAAGGTTATTAATTATTGATTCAACCAAAAATAGTACGTACCTATTCAGATTATGTATTTTTGTGTGTGTTTTGACCGATTGTATCTTTCAAAGAATTAGTTCATCTCATTTAGGCCATCAAATTTGTCTACATATAGTTGTTCATAATATTCCTTTACTCTTTTAATGTTCATGGGATCTGTAGTGATGTCCCTCTCAATTCTGCTACTAGTAATTTTGTGTCCTTTCACTTTTGTTCTTAGCCCACTTTTGGTTTCATTGACTTTCTCTATTGGTCTCATGTTATCAATTGCATGGATTTCTGTTCTGCTTCTTATTTTTCTGCTTACTTTGGATTTAATTTGTTCTTCTTTTTCTAGCTTCCTACAATGGAAACTTAGATTATTGATTTTCGATCTTTCTTCTTTTCTAATATGTATATTCAGTGCTACAAATGTCCACTGAGCACTGCTATTGCTGCATCCCACACACTTTAAATAGCGTTTTCATTTTCATTCAGTTTAAAATATTTTAAAATTTTTCTTGAGAGTTCCTTGACCATGTGTTATTTAGAAGCGTGTTGCTAAATCTCCAAGTATTTTGTGATTTTCCAATGATCTTCCATTGAATTCTAGTTTAATTCCATCTGAGAGCAGAAATTGTATGATTTCTATTTTTTAAAATTTGTTAAGGTATTTTATGGCCCAGAATATGTTCTGTTTTGGTGAATGTTCCATGTGAGCATGAGACGAATGTGTATTCTGCTCTTGTTGAGTGAAGAACTCTAGGGATGTCAATTATATCCAGCTGATCGATGGTGTTGTAGAGTTCAACGATGTCCTTATTGATTTCCTGCCAGCTGAATCTGCCCATTTCTGATAGCGAGGTGTTGATGTCTCCAACTATAATAGTGGGTTCATCTATTTCTCCTTGCAGTTCTGTCAGTTTTTGTCTCATGTATTCTGATGCTCTGTTGTTAGGCGTATACACATTGGAGATTGTTATGTCTTGGAGAATTGACTCTTTTCTCATTATGTAATGCTCCTCTTTATTCTTAATAACTCCTTGCTTTTAAGTCCGCTCTGTGTGAAATTAATATAGCTACCCATTTTTCTTTTTTAGCGTTAGCATGGTATATCTTTCTCCATTCAGTTACTTTTATTTATATGTCTTTATATTTAAAGTGGGTTTCTTATAGATAATCTGCCTTGCTTTTTGCTCCACTGACAGTCTTTTGCCTTTTAATTGGTACATTTAGACCACTGATGTTTGAATTGATTAATATCTACCATATTCATTACTGTTTTCTATTTGTTACCTTTGTTCTTTGTTCCTTTTTTGTATTATATATTTTTTTCTGCCTTTTATGGTTTTAATTTGAGCATTTTATGTAATGTTTTTCTCTTCTTAGTCATTGCCCTAGAGTTTGCAGTATACATTTACAATTAATCCAAGTTCACTTTTAAATAATACTATGCTATTTCTTGGGTTGTGTGATTACTTTGTAATAAAATAATTCTAACTTCTCTTTCCTGTCCTTTTATATCACTGCTGTCATTCATTTCACTTATATATAAGCATACACGAACATATACACACACACACACACACACACAAGCATATTACATTTTTTTCTATTTTAATTTGAACTAACTGTTAATCTCTCAGCTCAATTAAGAATAAAAGAAATGAAAGTTTTTACCTTTCCTTATTTCTTCTTCAGTGCTCTTCCTTTCTTTGTGTGGATTAACAGGTCTATTGGCAACAAATTCCCTCGGTTTTGATTTGAGAAAATTGTTTTCTTCCCTTTCGAAGGATAATTTCTCAACATTGTAAATATTTCATTCCATTCTCCTTTGGCTTGCATAGTTTCTGAGAAGTTAGATATAAATCTTATCTTTGCACCTCTATAGATAAGGTGTTTTTTCTCTCTTTAGTTTCTTTCAGGATTTTTTTCTTTATCTTTGATTTTCTGTAGTTTGATATGCCTGGTTGTAGTTTTATGTTGTTGTTGTTGTTGTTGTTGTATTATTATTGGCATTTATCCTGCTTGGTGTTCTCTGAGCTTCCTGGATCTGTGGTTTTGAATCTGATATTAATTTGAGAAAATTCTCAGTATTGTTTTAGGTATTGCTTTTTCTTTTCTTGTGGTACTTCCACTATTTATATGTGACAGCTTTTGTAGTAGTCCCACAGTCCCTGGATATTCTGGGTTTTTTTGGTCTTTTTTTTTTTTCTTTGCTTTTCACTCTTCTATTTCTTTTCAGGTTTCTCTTGAGATAGCTTCAAGCTCAGAGATTCTTTATTGGCTGTGATAAGCTCATCAAAGGCATTCATTTTTATTACAGTGTTTTCATTTCTGACATTTCTTTTAGTTCTTTCTTAAACTTTCCATCTCTACTTACATTTCCCATCTTTTTCTGCATATTGTCTATCTTATCCATTGGCACCCTTAGCATATATTTGAAATCTCTGATGATGCCAACATTCCTGCCATATTTCAGTCTGATTCTGATGCTTCTCTGTCTCTTCAAACTGTTGGTTTTTTTTTTTTTTTTGCCTTTTATTATGACTGTAATTTTTTTTCTAAATAGCCGGATTTTGAGCAAAAGAGACTGCTGTAAATAAGTCTTCAGTGTTGTGGTATGGTGTAGTGTGAGGCAGAGCAGGGTGGGGGAGAGGAAATGTTCTGTGGTCCTGTGATTATGTCTCAGTCCTTTAGTGAGCCTGTCTGTGCCTCCAGATTGTGAGCTTCACAAGTGCTTCTTGGTCTACCCCTTCACCCCTAGAGGAAATTAGCTTGTGAAGCCATAGTCTATTAAATTCCTCTGTATCTATGATTATAATCCACTTCTCATTATGAAATCATATTTATGTGTTTTTCTATTTCAGAAACTCTTTTCCCTTCATCGGATTTTCTGGGTTTGTTGAATTTTAATCAATTTTAATGGACTTTTCAGATACTAATTAGGTTAGTTTATGCTACAATAAAAACAATCCCCAAATTATCAGTGCTTAAAACAAATATTTTTTCTCACTTATGGCACGTCCATGCCTTTGGGCAAGTTGCCTTCTCTTACAAGCTTAGCATTGCAGTTCCATGTCAATACCTGCCTCCATGATTGCTGAGATAATGGGGGAGAGAGGTACAGAGTTGAGCCCCAGTTGTTAAATGCTTTCATTGGAAGTGTGCTGCGTGTGTGTGTGTGTGTGGTGTATCACTTCTCACATTTCATTGATCAAAACAAATCACATGAGCATGCCAAACTTCAGGAGGGAGAAGGAAGTACAATCTTCCATTATGCCCAGAAGGAAATGCAAACTGTATATTGTTGTTAACATCCTTTATATCTTTATTTATTTTTTTGACTAGCTGATTTTGTGCTTTTTTGGTAAGCCTGACTACCACTCCAAGTCCCCCAACCCCCCCAAAAGAGTGAATATCTTAGAAAAGCAAATGATTTTTGCCTTTCACACCTTTGTTTATAAGTTTGCCAAGATCATTATCCTTAGAATTCAGAAAATTTTGAGCGTCCTCAGTGTCTGCCAGTTTTCTTAAGACTGTAGAGATTTTCATCTACACATTGTTCAGCATTAATAAATAGCAGCCTGGCATGATATTTCATCTTCTCTTCTCCTTCTCTCAGGGGTAGTCTGAGTCTGTTGAAGACTTTAGTTAGTAAGTATTATAGTTAGTATATATAGCCCGGAAGATGATGGAGGGGGCACTGAGCATGGGCCATTTTCTTCTGGGGTTTAGCAGTGGAGTGGACTGGCAAGCAGGCTCTCAGAGAAGATAGAGTTGATGTAAGGGCAAGTTGCTTTTCCTTTCCCATTGTTATTACCTTAAAATATCTTTGTGGAAACAGAATTTCAGGTGTGGGTGATACCCTTTTCGAATTTCTAATGTTGCTTGAGCTTTTCCTTTTGTGTCGATTAAGTCATCTCAGAGGATATTGGAACAGGGAGTTAGTCAAGTATGTATTTTTAGGTTGTTGTTTGAGTATTGTTCCTCCTTTTACACTTGTTTGGGTGTGGTTGATTCAGATATTGGCAAGGAAGAAAGGAAACAGTTTAAAACTTGTTTTCTGGAAACATTAGGTTACATATCAAAGTGGGTTTAAGGGTATATAAATATATTGGATTTATTTGTTGAAAACAAGAAGTTCACCTCTTTTCCTCTGTTATTCTACACTCTAATCTCTAACAGTTGTGAAATGGAAATTTATGAAGTTGTTAATATTAATTTTGTTGAATAAAATGTTTGAAAAACTATATTTTTTTTTAGTGCATATTATTATTATTGGTATCAGTTATTTAACCATCATATGTTTATTGTGTGCCTGTGAGTCAGTATATGGTGCTGGGGATTATAAATGTAAACAAGACAGTCTCTGACTTCCTGGAGCTTGCTTTTTAATTGGGTAGGCAAAATTAAACAAATATTGGTTGATAAACTGATGAAAAATCAAGTTTGGCTGTAGTGTGTGATTGTTTCACATAGGGTGGTGGGGAGGGCCTTTTGGGGGAGATACCATTTGTAGTCACCTGAATGGGGGAACAAATCATGCTCAAGGCAAAGAATCTTCCAACCAGAGAGATTACAAGTGCATGGTCCCCGCTTCCCCATTTTGGAATAAGCTTCTGGTATTGAAGAATAGCAGGAAAGTTGATGGCCAGAATAAAGGAAAGAAAGGTTAGAGAGGCCATTTTTCTGTATTTGATGGAAACTGCTGGAGGATTTTGAGCGTGGGGGTAATGAATAAGTTTATATTCTAAAACAATCATCTGGTTGCTTTTTGTGGAATTGAGGCATGAGTAGATTAAGCGCTACTTTAATTGTTTGGGCCAGAGCTGATGATGGCCCTGACTAGGGTGGTAGCAGTGAATGGGAGAGAATTGGTCAGATTTAGTATTTTGAAAACAGGGTTGACAGAACTTGTCGATAGACTAGAGTAAGGGTGTTTGTAAAGAAAGGAATAAAAGTGACTGCCAGTTTTAGCCTGAGCAACTAGAAGAGTGATGGTGTTATTTACTGAGGTGCAGTGCTGGGGATAGTGAAGATATAGGGGGATCTATTAAGACCTGAGTTTGAGATTCTATTAGATGTCCCATTGGATAGTTGAATTTGTGATATTAGTGCTCAGGAGAGAGTGGTCTGGGCTAGAGATACCATCTATAGCCTGACAAATCCCAAATTTGGATTTTAGGCCTCGAGACTATAAGGTCACTTAGAGGTAAGGTCAGCAGAGGAGAGGGCCAAGGACTGACTCTGAGATCCTCAACATTTAGAGCTGGGAAGGAGGCAGAGGAAGAACAGCTCATGAGGAAAGGGAAACCAGAAGTGTGGCACTTCGTATTCCAAGGAAGGAGGTCTTTCAGAAAGGAGGAGGAGATGTGCTGCTGTAACGTCAATGAGGGTGAGGACTGATTTCGACCTTTGGATTTCGTGCAGTGTAGAGGTAGGTCAGTAGTGATACTAACAAGAGGTGTTGCAGAGTGGGGAGTAGAAATCCTTGAAGTTGGATAGAAGAGAGAATGGGATAAAGGAAGTTAGTGACGTACTGAATAAAGACAACTGTGTGAGAGGACTTTTATTATAAAGGAGAGCAGAGAAACGGGGCAGTCCACTGACACTGGTTTTGCAATCAAGGGAGATAGAAGTTCTGGTCACCAAGTCTGGCATGTGTGGGTTTTTTTTGTTTTTTTTCTCCTTTTCTTCTCCACACTACCAAGCAATTCTCAGACACCAGCTGGATGTCCTACAATTTAACTAAACTCTGATGTTACCTGGAGATAGCATGAGATCTCACAGGTTACCTAGGGGTGAGTCTTATAAGACTGTCCCCACCTCCCTACCCCCCCCCCTCCCTGTTCAAAGAACAGTCACAAACCCAAGTTGTTACCTGTGCTTCTGACCTACTGGAGATACATGGAAAGTTCCAACAACTCTCCTCTTTAGGTTAAATTAATTTGCTAGAATGGCTCCCAGAACTGGAAGAAACACTTTACTCACCTAGACTGTCAGTTTATTATGAAAGGCTATAACTCAGGAATAGCCAGATGTTAGGGATGCATACATAGGGCAAGTCTGGGGAACGAGTGCAGAACACACCACTCTTCCTGCATCTGCACGTGTTCACCAGCACGGAAACTCTGCAAACCTGTCCTTTTGGGTTTTTATGGAGGCTTCATTACACAGGCATGATTGATTATATCATTGGCCATTGGCAATTGATTCAACCTCCAGCTCCAACTCCCTCATCATGGGGGTGTGACTGAAAGTTTCAACCCTCTAAGTCACAAGGTTGGTTCTCCTGGCAGCCAGCCCCATCCTTAGGTTCTGTCCAAAAGTCACCTCATTAACACAGAAGATACTTTTGGCTCAAATCACTTAGGAAATTTTAAGGGTTTTAGGAGTTTTGTGGCAGAAATGGGACAAAGACCAAATATATATTATTGTAAATCACAATCTCACAGAAGGGCTCTTTTTTTTTAATCTTTAAGGTGGGTGATCATTGTATGTTTGTATGCTGATGGGCATGATCTCTTAGGAATGGCAAAAAAAGATTTTGAGATTTTTGTCGTCTTGAAACTGATAGTCGCAGTTGTAAATAGTGTTTTGGAGATAGTTGATGTTGGGTGGAAGTTTTCTCTACCCCACCCTCTTCAGGGAGCCTTTGTAATTTTTTTTATTTTTCTCCTTTTGGCTTGCTTAGTTTTATTGTGCATCTTGATAGATTTTTATCTTTCATATTTCTGATAAATAGTGATTATTAGGAATTTGAACCAATTGTGAGTAAAAAAATGTAAAAGACATTTAACGCTAATGTTTCCCAGGGCCCATTGTTTACCACAAAAAGGAAACCACTGACTTCTTGTTACATCAGTGAAGATAAAATTATTTTGTGAACACAATAGTCCTTTTGTGAGTAACATTTTATACTGCAATCAAAAGAAATTATTTTGTGCAAACAAGTTAATGAGAAATGTAGACTTCTGTTACAAGTCAGGGTTTATTTTGTGAGAGCCCTTCCAAATCTGCTTTGTCTTCATAACATTTTAAATTCCAATGTTAGAGATACTTGCTGTAATTTAAATTATGAAAAAATTTAGTTTAAGCAAGTTAAAGTTAGGTATGTAGTTCTTAATTTCTAGATATGTAATAAAAGTTTTCCAATTTTTGAGTATCTAAGAAATGTACGTATAGACAAGCATCTCAGAAAAGCCAGAGACTGTTTAAATTCTAAGCTGTGTTGTATCATAGATACAACTTTGTTATATAAATATGACCCTTTCACTAATGTAGTGATTCTCGACTTTTTTGGTCTACATATAATTTGTGTATAAGGAAATAAATAAATACGCATATATGTATGGATGCCAGATAGTGATAAGTTCTATGATGAAAACAAAATGGAAAAAGGAAAGTGACATGGGAGGCTTACCTGATATTGAGTGATTGTCTGAACCCCTTTTTTCCTCATTGACTAACCGGGAATAATCACCTACTTCCTTAGAGTTGTGTGGACTTAATCGTATGTGTAATGCACCTAGCAGAATACCTGGTATCACACTGGATTATCAAGTACATGTTATATTCTCCTTTTCCCTTTCTTTCTGCAAATTGAGTCATCCAAATCTTGAGAGTAGTGTCATGTAATATAGAGTGTGTTTAAATCATGGGTTTGAATTAGAGTATGTTTAAAGCATGTCCTTTGTGTGGTTTTGAAGTTCTCGTAGAGAAAGTAAATGATAACATGAATGAAACTTGAGGGACATCATGTGTAGTGAAATATACCAGTCACAAAAGGACAAAAGCCACTTATATGAGTTACCTAGAATAGTCAAACTCACAGAAACAGAAAATAGAATGCTTGTTGCCAGGGCTTTGGGGTGGGGCAGAAATGGAGTTATTGTTTAATAAGTACAGTTTCAGTTTTGCAAGGTGAAGCGTTCTGGAGATGGAGAGTCTGATGTTTGTGTGATAACAATATGAACATACTTAATGCCACTGAACTGAATACTCAGAAAGGGTTACGATGGTAAATTATATGTTATATGTATTTTACCACAATTTTTCAAAAAAGTAAGTGATAAAACTAGTCAGTCTATTTTAAGAAGGCTTGCCTTCCCTCCCATTTTTGGTAGATATTAGTGAATCAAGGTGTTTTTTTTTCCTTTCCATTTTCTTGAGATGTAATTGACATACAATGTGGTATAAGGTTAAGGCGTATGGCATAATGACTTGACCTGCATTCATATGAAATGATTACAAATCAAGTTGTTCTTGACCAAATCATGAAATAGTGGGTTCCTGTTCTTACATCATGAATCTATGTGAGGTTACCAGAAATTACAAATTATTATCAAAAATTTTCATCATAACTTCACAGAAGTGTCACACTTTAAACCGTTGCTTTTAGAGCAAAGCGTATAGTATGGCTGGAAAAGACATATGCCAATTTAAAAAAAATATGTATTGAGCACTCATTGAAGGAGCAACAGTAATGACATTTGTCAAGTGATCTGCTGGTTATTTTTCTAAGTTTATATTTAGTAATACATATAATACTTCTAACATTTTATTACATTTATTTTCAGCCCTTGAATATGTTAGAGTTAAGAAACCCAAGGCTTTGGATAAATGGTTTTCTACTTTAAAAATGATTTTAGAGGCATTTCAGTGCATAGAAACAAAGAGAGGGTATTCCAGTTGGAAGAAAGATCTGGGTGTAGGAGTGAATGGGATGTGTTTGTATAGAGCGGAGTTTAGCCTGACTGTAGTTAGCAAACATTAGGGAAATGGGCTAGCAGTTTATTCTCTTATTAGGACCTTGGCTTGGAGGCTAATGAGTTTCTAGACTTTATTTTGTAGGCATCTGGAGTACTAGTGACTTATCAAGACACCGAGTTTTGTGATCAGAGTTGTACATTAGGAGGTGCATTTGGCAGCAATGTCTGGGGTTCATCTGAGAGAGAGAGAGAGAGAGAGAGAGCGAGCGAGCGAGCGAGCGCGCGGGCGAGAAGGTCAGAGACAAGTTAGAATGATTACTTAGAATTCTTTTGAAGTCATTTCTAGGAAGAGTGTGTTAGTATTGGAGTGCTTGGGGTCAGAGTGCAGATGACTGGTAATTGAGAACAACTTTATAGGTGAGAAAGTAGATATGTGATAAGACAAATGTGATAAGAGGAAGTAAAGAGGAATCTGTGGTTCATGAGTGTTAGATTTTTTTTTTTTTTAATGGTCATCTGAATATACAGGTTAGATGTAGGTTTAACTTTGAAAAAGGAGGGTTCAGAATGCTTAAGAGCCCAGGAAGAGGGACTTTAGGAGCCTTGAGCTGAATTCAAAGAGTTTACATAGGGCACCCTCTTTCAGTTCAAGAGACGAGGGTATCTGTAGAGAGTAAGGGCCTGTGGTGGGTCTGGGAACTTGAAGGGTAGTAAAGTTTCAACCCCTCTAAGATGGAACTCAGTAGGGTCAACCATCACTCTTTACAGTGTAAGATAGGATAATAGTAATAGTAGTGTACTTATGTTAGTCTTTTATATGAGTAACTCATATAGGGTAGTCTCTCTTATACAATATTGGTTGCATAATCAACCAGTAGTTGGGTTGATAAAACAGAAAATTTGTTTAAAATGAGGAATCCTAAGAAAGATACACACCTTAAATATTTTATAATTGATAAATATAGAAATGTTTATATGTCATCAATCTTATGTATAGCTGAGGCAATTTGACTTTTTTTCAAATCAGACAGTTTAATTTTCAAAGACAATTTTCTTTTTGTGCTCATCTTGGATGTAATATGTAACTAAATTACATAATTATTGTAATTGTAACCAGAATAAACAGATTTTGGAACAAATAAATTTCTTCTTAGTAGGCATACAACTGAGTTGATGAGAAAAATGAGTTATATACCAGAGAGGATTCCCCCTCCCCACAAAGGAAATTGAAGTTGTGGCTTGTCCATGGTTTTAGGTTTGGCAAGAGTCTGGTTTTATCTTGAATCTAAAGCTTTTCCCATATGTAGTGTTGCAAAGTGATAAGGAATAATATTGGTTAGTGGTGAAGAAGAAATTATAAACTATATTTATATGTTTTTTAATGTAGCAGCTTTATTGAGGTAAATTTCACATACCATGCAGATTGCCAATTTAAATCTACAGTTTGAAGTTCACAGTTCACAGAATTGTGCAACTATCACCACAGTCAATTTTAGAACATTTTCATCATCCCCCAAAGAAACCCTTTACCATTAACACTCATTCCCCATCTCCTCTCCCCTGGCACTAGTCAACCACTGATTCGTTTTCTCCCTATAGATTTGTTTGTGCTAGACATTTCATGCAAATGGAATCCTGTAATATATGGCCTTTTGTTATTGACTTATTTTACTTAGCCTAATGTTCAAATTCATCTATGTTGTAGCTTTCATCAGTACTTCACTCCTTTTTATGGAAGAATAATATTCCATTGGATGGATATACCATGCTTTATCCATTCATCAGTTGATGACATTTGTGTTGTTGCTGCTTTTGGCTGTTACAAATAGCTCTACTTTGAGCATTTGTATACATATTTTTGCGTGGATGCATTTTTTTATTTCTCTTGGTATGTACTTGAGAGTGGAATTACTGGGTCATGGTTAACTTTTGAAGAACTGCCAGACTGTTGTCTAAAGTAGCTGTACCGTTTTATATTTCCAACAGCAGTGTGTGAAGATTCCAGACAAACACTTGACAGCACTTATTATTATCTGGCTTTTTGATTATAGCTATCTGACTGTGCATGTGTATGAGTGTTTATGTTTGTAAAGTGATTTTATTTTTCTGACTATAACAGTAATGAGATTTTTGGAGGTTTTTGGAGATTTTTCTATTTTGAGAAAATATAGAAAAACATAAAAGAAAAAAATCAATTTAAGTCAAAAATCTAGAAATAATATTGTAATTTTTTCTCCATGATTTAATGTAATTTTTAAAATATGACTGAAATTATATGTGATTTTGAGTCTTTTTTTTAGCAGCATTTCCCCGTGTTAATTTTTTTTTGAAATTTTATTTCAGTTTTATCCTATCAAAGGTTGTCTGTTCTGTTCTCTTTACTTTTGTGTTCTTATTATTTATTTTTTTCAGATTCACAATTAGTCCAGAGGAGTCTGGGAAGGGATTTGTGGTTAATACACCATGTTTAACTAGAAATTACATCTAGGTTAACTGCAGCATAGTATTCCAGCCATGAGTAAATCATAACACAGTTAACTGTTTTCCAATTTTGGACATTTAGGTTTCTTACAATTTTTCTTTATAAATAGTGTTGTAGAAAACATTTGAATATAAAATTCTGTCTGCATTTTGAGTATAATTACTGGGTAAATAGCTATGAATATTTTAAAGGTTCTTGTTAACATATTGACAAATTGCTTTTCAGGATGGTTGTCAAATTTAAATTTCTTCTAGCAATGCATATTTATGCCTTTCTGATTGGACCTTCACTAGAGGTGAATTAAATGATAACAGTTGAGTTTTAAGGTCACTAGAGCTGGGATTTTCCAGTTTTGTTCACTGATGTGTATAGTGCTAGTACATAGAAGGTGTACTAGGTGCTGCATATATGTTGAATTGCTACCAGTAGGAAAGAAAATGGTTTTTTGATGGATGAGAAAATAATTTACCATTTGATTTTTCCAGGACACTAGCCTTGTTATACTGATCATATAACAGCATGTTTTTTATGAAAAAAAGAATGAAAAGTAAAAGTCAAGCTTATTTGAGAGAATTGTCTTAAATTTAATTTTGTTTGAACATTTACATGTATCAGAAGTTAAAATGATACATTGAGAAGTCTTAACTCCTCTTCATTTCCTTACTGTCCTTTATAGGTAACCATTTTTACTAATTTCTTCGGCATCTTTGTAGTGCTTTTTTACAAAGATTAACAATTAAGAATATTCTTACTTCCCTCTCCTATCCCCTCTTTTTAAAAAAAATACAGAGTGTAGCATACTACTTATATTATTCTGTACTTTGCTTATTTAATATTTTCTGGTGATCTTTTCATAGAAGAACACAAAGTACTTTCTTACTCGTTTTTATAGCTGTACAATATTCCTTCTTTTACCAATCCTCTTTGGTTGTTTTCAGTGTTTCACCTTTACAAATAATTCTACAATAATTTTGTGAGTGTGCATTTACTATATATCTGTAGAAGAATGTCCCAGAAAGAGGAGTGTTGAGTCAAAGGAGAAGTTCATTCTTAATTTTATAGATACTGCCACTGCCACTGGCAGTGGGAAGTGCTTATTTCTTAGGATCAGTTCTAGGTAATTCTAGGGTCAGTTCCATAATGCATGTGTCCTTAAGTACTATGTAACCATTCTTATGATGATGGCCCTTGTGTCACCAAGAAACATAATTATGTTTAGATGGTGAGGAAATTCAAAATACACTTGAGAAAGATGTTATGGTTGATGAAAAATATATTTAAATTAGAACCTTTAAAAGACTAATTCTCTTTTTATTTTCTCTCCAGATAGATTCTTTCCCTATATAGTTGAGATTTTATTTTGATAAGTAAATTCTTCTTGACCACATTCTCAATTATAAAAGCTAATTTCAATAATGATATGTGAAAACTGCTAAAATGTTACAACTTTTGTTTGAAACATGGCTGTTGCTAATAATCAACCATAATTTTTTGTTTTCTCTCTCTCTTTTTTTGGTCTTCCAGACTTCATCATTCCATATTCTGCTTTGTACATGGTGAATCACTACTGCTTTGCACCGGTGTGCCCATTTGCGTGCCTATAAAGTACAAGCTCCAGATTGAAAAAGCTTCTAGATGGATCCTTTCCAAACTTGGTGTCTTTTCTACAAACTCTGTGCCTCAACAACCCTTTCTAAGTGGTAAGGATATGTACTTTAAAAAAAATAATAGAAATTTGTAGAACAACTTTTTCATTGCTGTCCCCATTTTTATGCTTCCTTTATTTTTACATATGAGTAGTACCTGTACTTTTCTTTTTGCGAATTTTAAAGAAATCATATCTAAAAATAGAGTAACAGGTTTTTGGAGGCTTCAAAACATTCTTTCCATATTCTGGGTTCAGTATAATATGTAATTATTTATAAAGAAATATAAAATATATAAGAAAATATGTGTATGTACTTTATATACTCTATAATTCCTTATTGTAAGGCTGAAGTGGTTTTTTCTGTTACTATCTTTTTTTTTTTTTTTTTTAAATCTATTTAGGTATTTGAGTACATTGGGCCAAGAACATCCTTTTAATTTTCAGGCAGTTGTAAATTATGTATACATTTATGGAGATGGTAAGAGGGGTGTGTAATGCCAGCTCTTTTCATAGCATGGCACTTTTCATATTCTAACATTTTTCTGAATCATAAATGCTAGTTAGTCACCATGTTTTTGATCATCTTTTGAGGGTGGGGGAGAGGAATAAAATTGAGCATAACAAATGACTGAAATTAGAGACCTGTAAAATAAAAGTATTGAAGTAGGCTCATTTTGAGTGTCAGTCAACAAATATTACTAAATGCCTTCTATTTATTCTCATGTTGAGTGCCAGTCAACAGATATTTACCAAATGCCTTCTATTTAGCATTATGAGGAAGTAAGTCACCAAATGGAAAGCATGGCATTACATGAAGGTGCAAGGCAGGGAGGTCAGTGAAGAATGGTGTACATTTTAGTTTTAGTTCTAAACATTAATTGCATTGTGTTTTTGAGTACAAGTTAATTAGCCTTAGTAGAACTGGTCTCACCTGTGAATGAGTGAATTAACTAAATGATTTATAGTTTCTTGGTGCTGTCACATACCTAACACTTTATGATTATAATGAACAAATTGATAGATTTTTGGTTTTTCAGGGTACTTTTTCTTTTCTAACTTATCTGATAGAGATATTTTTAGGCTATTTTTCTGAATTGTAGAATTAGAATAAGATCTTCACTATCAGAACATTTTTCAGTTAACCATTTTCTTTTGAAGTCGATGTCTTTCTATTTTTTCTCTTCACATTCTCATCCTTCTCTTTTGACATCTAGAATTATCCTTCATTTGACTCAGATGTTTACTGTCTCCCATATCATATCCCATGACTCTAATCATGCTTCCTTGACTTGTCTTACATCCATCATTTTCACCTTAGTAATTTTCCAGGATCATTACATCTTAACCAGTGGTTCCTATCATGGGACCCTTTTTTAAAACATATAGATACCTTCTGAAATGAGATTGGGAGAAGGGTGTTATTCTTAGGCAGGTAGCTAGAACCAATTAGTAAACCAGCATTAGTTGACATTAGTTGACTAGGACTGGAGTTCAAAATTCTGTGTGCTACTCACAGCCATCACTTCTTGCCTTAGATCTCATCATCACCTGGAGCACCTCCTATTCTGAGGTCTTGGAAAGTTTCCTGTCATGCTCATAACCCTCTATCATGTCACACTTTTCGATTCTGTTCTTTGTCTTTATTATGACTTGCAGTTTCTTGGCATTTTCTTGTTTTTCTAATCAAGTTATTTATTTCTTAGCTTCATTATCTCTCTATTCACCCAAACCCATGATCATTCTTGCAGCAGCATTTTACATTCTCTTGCCATTTTAACATCCTGAGGAACCTGTTTTACCAAATCTCAAACCTGTTAATTTGTCATCTGCATCCTTTTTGTTTAGTTCGAGCTGCTTGATGCAGTTGGAAAAGAAGTTTGAATCTACTCGGCAATCATTTACTCGATCTCTAAACTAATTCTTTTCAGAGCTGGCTTTTTACTCTTCCTTCTGAAGACCACATGTTTTGTCACTGTCAGGTTGCCTTTTTGGGGCTATCTTACATACTTCCTGATCTATTCTTTTTACTTTGGATTTTTTTCTTGTGTCTGAAGAAGAAATCTTTTGTCTTATTTTAAATTTTTTATGGAAAATTTAAAGCAAGTACAAAAGTAAATAGACTTGTATAATGAACTCCCTTGTATTTATCACTCAGATTGGATAATTTTTAAGTCATGGCCAAATTGTCTGTCTCTCACCAACTGCTCTCTCACTCCTGTATTATTTTAAAGGAAATCTTAGACATATAATTTCTTTGTATTTCAGTATGTATTCTTCTTAAAGTATAAGGCCTTCTTTTAAAAAAAAAATGTAACCACAATACCATTATCACCCTTAAAAAACAGCAATTCCAATATAATCAAATACTCAGTTGGTGCTAATTCTAATTCTCTCATACATTTTTAAAGCCTTGACTGGATTGAAGCAGGATCTAGCTAACCCCTCCCCTAATTACACTTGGTTGATTTTTCTCTTAAGGTTTGCTCCTTAACTACCTCTCCCATTTTTGTTTTTAAAATTTGTTACATAAATTAGGTCTTTGTCCTGTAGATATGGATACTTCTGTTACCATTAATCACTGTGAAGTGATTAAACATACTCATTTTGTGTTTCTTGTTAATTGGTAGTTGTACCTAGAGACTTGCTCAGATCCAGGTTGAGTCTTTTGGCAAGTCTATGTCTTTGGCAAGTGTGTCTCTGGTGCAGACACGTCTGCTTGTCTCTGATTAGTTGCCATTTGTGCTCAATGCTTTTAGATGAGAGGTTGGCAAACTTTCTCTGTAAGGGAGCAAGTAGTGGTTATTTTAGGCTCTGTGGGATATCTGGTCTCCTCTGCAACAACTACTGAATTTTGCCCTTATTTGAGAAAGCAGCCTTAGACAAAATATAAGTGAATGGGCATGACTGTATTTCAGTAAAACTGTATTTACAAAAATAGATGATAGACTCTCTGCTTTAGGTCTATTAAATCATTAGGGGGTGCAAGATGGTGATATTTTAATACTATAACTTTACCGTTCTTATATTAGGGGGAATGTTCTATAAAGAGAAACTGTTCCTTATCTACGTGTTGTCATGTGATACAGTTTGTATGTTCATACACCACATAACAATGTTTTGGTCAACGAAGAACCACAAATATGACAGTGGTCCTATAAGATTACGACGGAGCTGAAATATTCCTATTGCTTAGTGATGACGTAGATGTTAAAACATTATAGTGTAACACGTTACTCATGTGTTTGTGGTGATGCTGCCAGTTGTGTAGTATAGCACAGAGATTGTGTACAGTACGTAATATTTGTTAATGAACAACTATGTTACTGGTTTATGTATTTACTTTTTTCATTTTAGAATATACTCTCTTTTTATAATAAAAAGTGTGCTGTAAAACAGTATGCTGTGTTATGCCAGCAGCAGCCTCATACATCACTTGATCGTATCATTTTCTCTTGCTCTTGATTTACTTTCATATTATTTTGTGTAGAACATGCTGTACAGGCCTGTAGCCTGGGAGCAGAAGGCTATACCATAGAACCTAGGTGTGTAGTGGGCTGTACCATCTAGGTGTGTGTGAATGTACTCTACTGTGTTCACGCAGTGATGAAATCACCTAACGATACATTTCTCAGAATGTATCCCTGTCATTAAGCAGCACATGACTGTATTGTAGGAAAGGTTGGATAAAAGTTTGGTAGTTTCCCTTGACTTACCAATTTTAAAAAATGAGTTGGTTATATTAGCCTTCTCTAGCAGTGACCAATTACAGTCTTCCCTTCTTCCTTGGACTTACTAACTTTTATCTTTAAACAGTTTAGATTAAAAGAAATTTGTTAGGGTTATTAACCTTATTGATGCTTAAATTATTTAATCTTTGGCCAGTGGGAGCCTTTTCAAGTTGCTTGCTGAGCTATTTTAACATCACTCTAGTAGTTTGTGATAGCTTCTTTATCTGGTATGACAAGAAGTTCCAGGCTCATCATCTACATTTCCTCCCCACACCTGTTATCAGCAATTTCTTTAGGGAGCCCTGATTTCTTTATTGGGAAATGGAATTTCAAGACTACAATCTGGGTTCTAGGGTTCTCATTGTTAATGGATTGATCACTGTTTCTAGGCTTTTTCGCTAGTCAGAACTAGGAAAAAAGTTTTTTAAAGATGAACCTCGTGAGTTCATATTGATACATCTAATTCAAGTTTCAGCACTACAGGATTTTAATTTACTCTTTTTAAATTTACATTTGTATCTTTCTCTCAGCTGAGAATCCTGGATCTCAGTGACACCAGGAATAATACAATTAGAACATTACATAATACTTATTTATATAGAACCCCCTTATACACACAACAGTGTCAGAATATCAAAACCAATGTTAAAATTTTGTCTGTCTGCCTTCTTTTGCTCAATATTATGTCAGTGAGGTTTACCCATGTTGTATTTAATACTAATGTTTTTTTCATTGCCTTATAGTATCCATTGTTTGAAATACCAGTTTTTTATCCATTTCCAGTTGATGGTTATTTGAGTTGCTTCTAGTTGAGATGTTTATAGATAAACTTGCTATGAATACTCTTGTACATATCTTTTGGTGGACCTATGCACTTTTTTCTCTTGGACATATAGATGCTCCTCAACTTACGATAGGTTGTGTCCTGATACACCTATAGTAAGTTGAAAATGCATTTAATACATCTAACCTACTGAACATCATAGCTTATCCTACCTTAAATATGCTCAGAACACAGTATCCAAAAAACACAGGACACCTGTGATCATGTCCCCTGACTGGGAGCTGCAGCTTTCTGTGGCTGCCCAGCTTCATGAGGGAAATCAAACTGCATTTTGCTAGCTTGGGAAAAGATCAAAATTAAAAAATTTGCAATGTGGTTTCTACTGAATGCATATTCTTTTGCACTATTGTAAAACTGAAAAATCGTAAGTCATACACCATAAATCGGGGACCATCTGTTTACCCAGCAATGAAATTTGCAGTTCTTCCCCTAGGAATGTTTAGTGAAAGTATTGTGTATTGATAATCTATCACTGTGTAACAAATCACCCCCAAATTTGTGTCAGTTTCTGTAGTGTGCACCTTAGCTGGGTGCTTTTAGCTCAGGGTCTCTCATGAAACTGTAATCTAGTTGTCAACTGGGGCCACAGTCATTCCAAGGCTCAATTAGAGAGGCCAGAAAGGATTCTTCTGGGGTGCTTTCAAGTGTACTCATGTGATTAGTGACAGGTCTCAGTTCCTTTCCGGCTGTTTTTAGAACCGGAGACCAGTTCCTTGGGCCTCTCCATAGGGCAGCTGGTTGTTAGTTTGGAGCAAGAGAGAAAGGAGGTCCAAGGTGGAAGCCATGGCCTTTTCATAACCTATGTTAGAGTGACAGCCCATCACATATGCTGCATTTCTCTAAAACAATTATCGTGGTAAAATATGCATAACATAACATTGATCATTGTAACCATTTTTAAATGTATAGTTCTTTGGCATTGAGTACATTCACATTTTTGTGTAGTCATCACTACCATCCATCTCCAGATCTTTTTTCATCTTTCCAAACCAAAACTCTGTACCATTAAACAATAACTCCCTATTTCCCTCTTTCCCCGGTACCTGGCAAGCACCATTGTACTTTCTATTTCCATGAATTTGACTACTCTAGGTACTTCATAAGTGGAATCATACAGTATTTGTCCTTTTGTGACTGGCTTATTTCATTCAGCATGTTTTCAAATCCATCCATGTTGTAGCATGTGTTAGAATTCTTTTCCTTTTTAAAGCTGAATAATATTGCATGTATAACAACACAACATTTTGTGTATCTGTTGATAGACATTATTTATCGAGGGACATTTGTTTCCTCCTTTTTGGCTATTGTGAATAATGCTGTTATGAACATTGGTGTTCTGCCTTCTGTTTTTAGAAACACGTCTCTAAATCTAGTCCATACATAAGAGGAGATAATTGCCTAAGGGTGTCAATACCACGAGGCGGGGGATCAGTGGACCTCTCTCAGAGGCTGCCTAGCACACCGTTTAAATCAGTTTTACTAAATGTTTTTTGTACAATTATGCCACCAACTGGATATACATTTAAGTTCATTTATTTTATTTTTTATATTTAATAATTGTTCTGAAGTGCAATTTTGTTAGGTAATCATGGATGATAGGTTCATGGTTCCAAAGCCAAATCAACAAAACAAGGTCGAGTTAAAGGAGTATAAGTTCCGTTTTCTATGTCTTTTTTTTCCTTCTCCTTCTAAGTAATTGCACTCTAAAAACTTCAGTTTACTCCTTCATTTTGTTATTCTTTAATATAATCACACTATATATTTGTATCCTTCCTTTCTTATGTAAATGATAGAATACTATATACTTTGCCTTTTTTACTTGATATATCCTGGCGAACACTCCTTAGCAGTACATTACTTAACTCCTTTTTTTATAGCTACATATTACCACATTGTGTGAATAAATAAACCATAGTTTATTTAACCAGTTCTCAATTGATGGGCATTTGGATTGTTTCTAGTTTTTTTGTAAGTAGTACTGTATGAGTACCTTGTGCATATAAATGTCTTTTTATATTTTGCCATTGTAATTTGGGGCAAATTCCAAGATGTGGAATTGCAAGGTCGAAGGGTAAATGAGTAAGCAGTTTTACTAGATATTGTGGCTTTTATCCTCATGAGAATTTTATCTCTTTGTGTTCTCATCAGTAAAGTATGAGGGCATCTATTTGTACATAACCTCAGGAGCAGAACATATTGTTTAACTTTTTTTTTTTTTGCCAAATGGAATTTCATTGTAGTGTTAATTTCCATCTCTCATTATGAGTGAGATTGGATACCTTTTTTTTTAACTTTTAAAATGTCTTTTTTTATAGATATTTCAGAACCATTTAAATCAATAATGATTTATTTTATTTTTTAGATACCATTATGTTGAGGAACACATTTGGCTAAATATCTTTTTATATGGTTAAAAGGCATCTGCATTTCTTTTTCCATGAATTGTTCATTTCTTTAGCCTTCTTTTCTCTAGGTTTGTTGGTATTTTCTATTTTATAAGCTCTTGACATATTAGGAATGTCAACATTTTTTTCCTCTTTCTGCCAGTTAAATAGAGGTATTCTCTAATGTGCCTTCAGTAATTACAGATCTGTTCATATCACTTCTTTTCTCAAAAACTTATGGTGGTTCCTGTGATGGTTAATGTTATGTGTCAACTTCACTAGGCTACAGGATGCCCAGAGAGCTGGTAAAACATTATTTGTGGGCATGTCAGTAAGGGTGCTAGTACAAGAGATGAGCATTTGAATTAGTAGACTAAGCAAAGAAGATCCGCTCTCACCACTGTGAGTGCGCATCATCTAATCCACTCAGGCTCCAAATAGAACAAAAAGGCAGAGGAAGGGCAAATTTGCTCTCTGCATGACTTGGGACTTCCATCTTCCCTACCCTCAGACATTTGAGCTCTTAGCTTTGGCCTTTGGACTCTAGGACTT
Source organism: Eonycteris spelaea (assembly GCA_003508835.1). Classification (NCBI taxonomy): domain Eukaryota; kingdom Metazoa; phylum Chordata; class Mammalia; order Chiroptera; family Pteropodidae; genus Eonycteris; species Eonycteris spelaea. Next base: position 7,025,827 of record PUFA01000049.1, on the reverse strand, counting down.
AACCAGCAGTTACCACCACCTTCTCTCCCTGCCTGGCCCTGGGCCTCGGCTGAGTTATACCACTTGGTCCCCTGGTTCTTAGGTCTTCAGACTCCTCCTGAATTATAGCACTGGCTTTTGTGGATCTCCAGCTTGCAGATGGTGTATCATAGGACTTCTCAAGAAGTGTTGGTAGCCAATTCCTATAATAAATCTCCTTTTATGTATCTCTATATATCCTATCGGTTCGTTTTTTCTGCAGTCTCTGAATCCTGACTAATATACTCCTATATTGTGGAAAAATGAAAGCCTACCTGAAATTGAAGACATTATCATTTTCCCTTCTCATTTGAGACTGCTGTCTTTTTCTTCCTCTTCTCTTTAGCTCATCGTAATCTTCTGTCATGACATCTCGGCCTCCAGAACTGTATCTCCCCTCTATTTTTTTCCCCTGAAGGCTCTGCTTAAATCTTAATTAGTTCCTCTAATCCTTATCATTCTTAAATCCTCTCAGGCAGGTTGATTTTTAACCCACATACCCTATTTTCTTATATTGATATGTCAGTTCTAAGAGTCTTCATAGTCTGTGGTTGTATTAGAAGTACTCATGTATTTATTTGGAGTGCAACCGATAAGAACTCAATAGATATTTGTTGAATGTGTGAAATTAGGGAGCATTCCCTTTGGTAGATCACTCATTGACATCTCTTGTAAAAGAGGCAAGTTTCAAGTGCAATTTTACAAATACTTTGTATCGAACCTTTAAGGACTGACCTCATTTAGAGATAAGGAAATCTTGCCTTCAGTTCAGTGAACATTGAATAATATTTATACTCTCTATAATAGTTTGACAAAAAAATGTTTATATGGCAATATTAGATAGTTCTTACTACTTCTAGGGAGTTAATAGCATATTTAGAGCATTAAATATTAGATTATTACAGTGGTGGAAAATGGCCAGTAAAATCATGAATATGTAGCATATGTAAAAGTACTTCTGCTTTTACTTGAAGTATCTTGTAGACTAACTGTTCACTTGGCTAACTTGTTACCACATATCTTTCTAGGTTAGTCTGTAATTTGTAGTCTATTAATTTGTAGTAATCTGCATACTGATGAAGATTAATATACTTGATTCTCATATGTCATTTTGTTTGTATATCAGGGTCAGCCAACATGCGTTTGTTTGTTTCTTATGATGAGAAGGGTATTATCACTTATTGCCTATAAACTTGCAAGATGATATTATATACTCCATCTTTTTATTCTTAACAGGTTTTCTTATCTCCCTCTCTTATCCCTCCCTTCATCCCTTTCTCTCTTATAAATGAGGCTAAATCTCTAAGTTAATATAGCTTAGTATTGTGTAACTGTACTACATACCTTATGCTGCCTTCTCATATGAAGTCATTTCTCTGAAATTATAATGGAAATGGGGTTTATACAGATTTGTTTTACATGCGACTTTTCAGATATTAATCTTTTAGTCTCTTTGGATTGCTTCTTGGATTAAATGACTATTTTTGTCTTATACATATTGATGCAATAAAAGGGTTGGGAAAGCATAATAATTTTGGTTCCACACTGGGATTTATTTTTGTTATTGGAAATATAGTAGGGAATAAACCTGTTAAACCTGTTTATAAAAGTAAATTTCACAAAGTCACATCTCACCTTTTTGTTTTTTCAGCAATATTAACTAATGAGAGATATTTTGATTGTATTAAATGAGATTAAATTAGGACATTAAGTTTCTGGAATATGATTTTTTTAAAAAAATTACTTTGAAATATTAACTAGGGCAGGAGCTTATAGATAAGAATCAAATTTTTTGGTACTGTGATCTTCAATCAAAATGCATTTAGTTTGGAGTGATGAAAGCTTTTATTTTTAAAACTGAGAATCTGTAAAACAAAAAAAAGTTTCGTGTGACTTATGGTTTGGCAGGTTTATGAAAGTCTTAAAAGATAAAATTGTCATAAGTAAAATATCGCATTCCACATAGGATTTATGTAACTAGCAGTGAGGGTGAAAAAACCTGATGAAGTGAGAGAAATGACTCAGTTCTGCACTTTGCACTTTCCACATCTTATTTCCTCTCTCATTTCAAATCCTACATGAGTATGCTACATCTTCAAGTATAATCACGTCATTAATTCAGAAACCTGATGTATTAAATGATAAGCATTTGTTGTTTTGTAATAACTGCATTAGTACCGCATTGGAACTTTCAACAACACTTTCCTTTTAGTTTGGGGGTGGGAAGGGGGAATGGTCCTAGAGCTGAATGAGTCACACCACAATACAGATTCATTAAGGCCAGAGCTTATGTCTTATTCATTGTTTGTGTCCTTCACTACCTGGCTTGATATATAGTTGGGCTTAGTATGGTAGAATTTTGTCTGTTCTTCTTATACTGTACCTGGTGTTAGGTTTCTGGAAAGATTCATTTTTTTTTCCTTTTTGCTTTGTTCTGATAAATCTTCCAGTTAGTATTTACATCTACCCTTATTATGATTTGAATGTTTATTAAAATTTTTAACAAGAAGAGGAGCATAACCTAAATTGCTAAGTTGGTCCAGAAACAACATTCAAAAGGTATTATTCCAATGACCCTGAGCTTCACTCAACTAAGCCAGGGACTGAGTATTCTTTCAACATAGAGCAGGAATAAACAAAAAGAGGCATGCAGGGGACCAGGGGCACTGGAGAAAAAAGGTTGATTTTAAGTGGAGTGAAGGGAAGTTTCATTTTAAATCACAGTTATGGCAATTGATAACTCGTATACTTTGTCAGGTTTTCCCTATTATGTAGAAACTGCTGACACAGAATTTTGCAGCTGATTGAATTATCACTGTGTTTAAACTGAGCATCCATCTTTGGGAAACATTTTAGATTAAAGAATGCTGGCTGACTATAAAAATGTTTTCACTTCTTATTGTTGGGTACCAGACGGGGTTGTTGAGAATCTCAGCATTTGAATTCTCAAAGGGAAGTAGCATTAATCATCTCATTGCCTATCCTTAGATGCTCCATAAAGACCATGTTTCTAACACACATACAAAAAATGTGTGTATATATTACTATCACTCCCACTCTTCCAACTGAATCAGTGGAAATCATCTAATATGCATTAATGAGCCTTGTATTTTAAGCAATTTATTATTGAGGAATGTTATAAAACCTTGCTAAGTCTTTCCTGGATGATTATAGAAGAAAAATTTAATGATATTGTTTCTCATTTTTCTTTCAATCATCATTATAAATGACTTCATAAATTATTTACCAATAAAACTTGTTACCAGATTTTGTCAATGAAAAAAAAAAAAAGAATTCTGGCCGAAATGGGAATATCATTCTCTTTTATAAAGTTATTCTTTGACTTTAAAATAATAGTAAGACATTAATGGAAGATGATTGTATTTAAATAAGCATCTGTGATTTGTTGGTCATAATATGATTTCTCTCTTTTCCCACCTATTTTTTACTTTTGATAAGGCAAATTTATTCTTTCTTCATGAAATATTTGAGATAAACTCTGCTAATTATGCTTAATTATCCTTATTTGAGAATTCTCTAGCTTTTGTTCTGAGGTTCAGAATGAATATAAAGACATTGAAATCATCATAATTGCATTTTAATTTGAGAACTTTATCTCTTAAAATTCCATATAACAGGTCATTCTTTTAAAAATCCAGATGTGCAGTATTTATCAGCTCATTTACTACTTTATCACTTTCCACAGCTGTGATGTTGAACATTTACAGAAATTATGGGTTTATTTGGGGTAAAGTGAATTTAATGTGTGTAAAGTGCCTCACCTAGTTTCTCACACATAGTAGGCACTCAGTAATTAGTGGTCGTTGTTGTTACTATTATTGGGTACTTAATTAATTTCGCTTCTAAGCACCATTTTTAGGGTGCAGTGAACCCATCTGAATTCTGCCCTCTATGTTTGTAATTTATTTAGCCTACTTAGCCACTTTGAAGAATAAAGGTTATTGGTGGGTGGGGTGGAGCTTTTTGACTTTTGTGTATAAATCCTTTTAGAGTTACTGGATGTCCTGGAATGTGAAGGATTAAGCTTTGTGACACGCTCTATATGGTCTTCTATAGTGACTGAACAGATTTGGAATGTTGTTTTGTTACTATCTTTGAAATGTGTTATTTCCCAGACAGAGGACGTTGATCTGAATAAATTGCTTCTTATTCTTTATAAAATTCTAAAGTGAGAGGAACTCTCAGTCAACAATAAACCTTACCCAACACAATACTTTCTTTCATAAACATGGGGAGGAGGCAATCCCAAGACAACTATTTCTGAGATAAAGCCAGGTGCTGTTATGTAAGTAGGAGGATATGTGATAGGACCCAACTTCGGACCTTGTCACATTGGGAACTTAAGGCTTGGAGGCCTACCATGAGATAGTCATGTTTATTAAGCTTTAATATTATTTTAACACTTCTATCAACAGCTAGGCAGCTCCTCAAAGAGAGGCAAAAAGCCATTCAGGCAATTGTAGATTGTTGCCCAGGTAAATCCTCTGGCAACCGAGACTGTGAGTACCACTTCCTCGGTGAAATCTTTTCTGCCCCCTCCTCCACTTAAATTGATGACTGTTCCCCTTTTTCCTGATCGTAACTTGAACATAACTTCTCTCAAAGCACCTAAAACATGACATTGCATGTGTCTCTCTTCCAGCTGGTTTGTAAGCTCCTGGATGGTGGCAGTTGTTTGTGTCTATGTAAGTGTCAACCAAGTGCAGATTCTGGGAGCTCAGGGTCGACCTTCAGTCAGTGTTAAATGCAGTGGTTTGTGGATACTCCTCAACATTAACTGGTGGTTTGTGGCTACTCCTCAACATTAACTGGCCCAATTACATTGTTTGCTGTTATCTCTAACAATTCTTCAATGCAAAGCCTCTAGAGAGCCTAGCCCCATCCTGTATCCTATGCCACCCCCATCATTCTCATTCTCATTTCTTTTTCTGTCACCAATGAGAATTCTCTGTTTCCTTTATTTCTTTCAAAGAACAGTTGAAGTCCTTTTCCATGAAACTTTTTAATGGTATGTTTAATTTTATTTAGTAGGAATTAAAATTTAGAAATCCAAGAAAAGGTGAGAAATGTTAGCCAGAACTGGAAATTTGGAATTGGCTCATTAAAATACATTCTTCTTTTAAGTAACAAAAACATATATGTAAACATTTCATCATTTAAAAATCAAATTATATTAACTTTGGTAAAATCTAGATTTCCCCCCCTCCCCCAAATAATTCAAAACCTCAAAGTAATGGGGATTCTACATAAAGCTTATGGAAAGTGAGAGTTGTGTTATAATTTTCAGATTGTCATGAGAAAGGTATCTTTTATTGCATGATATGGTATTTTATAACATATAAAAGGTATAATGATTGACCTTTAATTGTCTTTTTTATATAGTTTTATTATGACTTAAAATTGAGAGTCTTTACGTTGACTCCTTTATCTCACCTCCCCCCCTTCAATTAAACCATAATAGTTTATCGAAAGTTAATGTGTATAGGAAAAACTTTGATGTCACTGAATTTTTTTTTTTTTTTTAAGAAAACTATCCCTCGAAAGACAAAAGCAGAGAAGGCCTTTTAAGCCAAAAACTGGTGGACTTTAGAATACCATAAATCATGGTTAAGTTATAAAAGTTTTATATTGTCCAGTCCTCCACTGTTATTTTTCTTTTGTGCTAGACCTGCGTTTTGCCTATTTCCTTGCTCATTGATGATATCATTAAGCAGGCAGGGGGAAGAAAGGTATTATAATGAAACTAAAAGGAATTTAATTTGATTCTGAGTTTTAGAATAATTTTACAGTGAATTATTTTTAATATCTTTTATGGACAAAGTAACAAGAATAATATTTGTTTTGTTATATATGTTATATATACGTACACATTTTTATGTACATATATATAACATGTACATAATATTAAAACATGTTACACGTTTTAATATTTTTATGCTAATGAATTTTCATTGATTTGTATTTATTAGTATTGATTTTTATATTTATTAGTGTGTGGAAAACATTTAAATGACAGATACCTTTACATTTATGTTTAATTTGCATTTAGTTGAGTTTAATCTTTAAGTGCTTTATTGTTTTTATGAAAGCCGGTTTTCTGGGCACTGTGGTAGATGTTACTATGAACTTCTCAACCTTCAGGGGCTCCTAGTCCTAGAGCCAACTCCTAGGACCACAGAATTTTAGAACAGGAAGAAATTTAAGATATTATTTGTGTGTGTGTGTGTGTGTGTGTGTGTGTAAGGGACAGTCCTCTGATTCCTACCCGTTTCATTGTCTCCTGTCACTTGATTCCCAGCCTCCCAGACATATAATACTTTCATTTCTGTGCAAGGTAAAGAGGCATTTAAGCAGCCAGGTGATTATGTGACACGAAATGCATAGCTTTCAGGTCTTCTCTTCCATCTCCTTAGTGTGGTAAGCAGGAAGAGATAAAGCCGTTTTTTTTTTTCAGGCCAATTATTTAGTTCAGGGATTTAAAACTGTGAAGTCAAGAAATCATTTTAGTGGGTACTGACTGGAATATAAAACTTTTTTGAAAAAAACAATAGTTTGGAGACTATCAAAAGGTATTGCAGATTATGTCACATGTATCATGTCGGTGTGTATATATGTTGTGTTATATAAAATGTGTTATAAGTACATTTGCATAAATTTTTTTTTTTTACTGCAGTGAAGAGTTTGGAAAATATGTCTTTAATCTGCCCATTTTGCCCTGGTTTTCAGCTTGGGGAGCAGCCATTGATCTCCTTATCTCTAGATGGGTTACTTATTCTTCTTGCTATGCTCTCTCATTGTCATGATCTGACTCCATGGTAAAGTTTTCTATGCAGGTAGAAATATACAAGGTGATATTTTCCCATATCCATCTTAATTAAAGATGTACAGAGAAGTAGTGTTTTCGTTATACTGATCTTACTTGCATGCCTCTTGGGTACAAATAAACACTTTAGCAGATCTAACTGTTAATCTATAAGTATTGTTTATGATGTGCCTAACTTGGTACCAAAATGTGATTTAAGCGCTAAGAGAATTTGGATTATTTAATACTAGTACATAATAAAACTACTTATCAAATATTCATGTGGGCACATACAGAGGCATAATTGTATTCTTATAGTGCACGATATAAATACTGATATTGTTTTGGAGAGTCAGCAGGGTATGATGAAGCCATGGTTTGGAAAAAGGCATTGTAGTATGTTTTTATCTGTGGGAATTACTGGCAAGTGTAATTGGGAGATTCTAAATACCGTAGTTGTTTACTTCACTTTTGAATTTGGTTTACATGTTTTTGGTCTTGTTATTTATTTATTTTTTAACTAATCATTGAGTTATTGTTCTGTAAGACCTATAGTAGAAGCTAAACCATAATTGTTTTATCTATTTTAATAACTATAACTTCTTTTAAAGATTTAAAACAATTTCCTTTTACTATAGATAGTTTAAAAAGTATTTAAACAAAGAGAATAGTGAAATGAATGTTCATGTGCCCGTTCCTCAGCTTCAACATTTATCAATTCTTTGTTACCTCTATCCACTTTCTTTTCCTAATTCGCAATTATTTCGATGAAATTTCTTTGTCATAAAACATGATCTGTAAATATTTCAGGATATATTTTTGAAAAACAAAGACTTCCATTTCTAGACATATAGAGTGGAATCTCAGGAATGTTTTTGAGAATGTGCTGAGGTAATGGATACTGAAGTTGTGTTTGGAATGTTAGAGTGATAAAGGAAAAATGAGATTCTCTAAATGGAATAAATGGAAAAAGAGAAATACCTGATAAGCAGTTGTACCAAACAAACAATGGAAAGGTTACAATGACAAAGTCAGTTAATAATTTTTAAGTACCCATGGCTAAAAGGGAGACATTGACATTTTTCAACACCTAGTATGTGTCTGCGTTTCATCCAGGTCAGTAGAGGAGTAAAAACCACATGTACTTTATACCAGGTAGAAATTCTGTTTCTTGAGGGGAAAAAAATGAAAGATGTATACTAAGACTGCCAATCAAGATATTCACTGCAATATTTATAAGCAGTGAAAAATTAAACCTAATGTTTAATAATGATGGAATGATTAAATAAGATACATAATAAAATTTCAAAATATTCTATGACCACTAGAGATGATACAATGTGATACTAATTTTGTAAAATGTTTAATGCATGTTAAAATACCTGAAAAATTAACACAGATATTAACATGAATTAATAGTGACTATCTGTAGGTTTTGAATTATGAGTGGTATTTATTTTTTCATTCCTGTTTTTTGAAAGTGTTGCAGATTCGTCTATCTGTATGTGCTAATATATAAGTTAATAAATAATAATAAACATTTATTGAGTACTTACTATGTGTCAAGCGCTATTTAAGCTTGTTTCATCCTTATACTTAATTATCATACTAGCCCTAAGAGGTTTTATATTACCCTTATTTTATAGATGAGGAAATGGAGGCATAGAGAGATTGAGTACTTTGATAATTTGAGTCTCTTCTTCTAAGTTTATTCTTTGCTTCTAAATGTAGTTTTACCTCCAATAATTGGAAACATACTAAAAATATTATTTTGTTTTTCTACTTCTTACTTAAAAATATATGGTGAATATTGTGACATATTAGTAAAAATATTTTTTAATTGATGGAATTAATTAATTTAATTTAACATTTTTAATTTCATCTGAATATACTATGATTTTTAAAACTGGTCATTTGTTTATGTTATGTGCCTCCCTGCAGCATTTTGCTCATAGGAATGATGGTACAATGAACACTTTGTAACCATTGTAAAGAAATCCGAATGTGCATTCTCAGTTATCTCTCTAGAAAAAGCTCATAGAAGTGGAATTATTGGGTCAAAGAACATAAACATTTTAAAGGCTTTTGATACAAGTTCTGAGATCACAGGTGACAAATGATCATTTCTCCTTAAATTTAGAGAGTTGTTCTGGGGCTATACATTCGGGAGAAATAGGTCATGTAAACATCAATGAGAATTTGTGCTTTCATAGTTGCTTTTACAGAAGTCAACTTTTCTGAGCTCGTGGGAGACAGTAAACAGAAAAAGAGGAGAGACAAACTTTGGAGGTTAAATTGGGGCATTTCCTTGCTCAGTGACCTTAAGCAGCTACTTCTTCATTTTTCTTATTAACTTAAAATTAGCTCAGAACATTTTTATTACAGATTATTTTATGAAAACATACAAAGTGTACATATCAAATTTGCATGAATTTTCTTTGATGTTTGATTTAATAACCTTGGGGTCATATTAAGTAGAGCAATTTCCATTGCATAATTTTAAAATTATAGATATAAAAGGCATAACACATTACAAAATTTTTCAATCACAGTTGACATACGATATTATATTAGTTTCAGGTGTACAACATAGTGATTAGACATTTATATAACTTATGAAGTGATCACCTGACAATTCTAGTATCTTCTGACACTGTATATTCTGTAATTGTTTTTTAATATTAATTAGTTAATTTTTAATTTTTCAATTAGAGTTGACACTCACTGTTATTTACATTAGTTTCAGGTATACAGCATAGTGGTTAGACATTTATATAATTTGTGAAGTGTTCCCCGAGTAGTGTAGTACCCACCTGACACTATACATAGTTATTACAATATTATCAACTGAATTTCCTGTGCTGTACTTTACATCCCCATGACTGTTTTGTAACTATTAATTTATATTTAATCCCTTCACCATTTTTACCTACCCTCTCCCAACTCCACTCTAGTCTGACAGTAATTACTTTGTTCTCTATATCTGTGAGTCTGTTTCTGTTTTGTTTGTTCATTTATTTTGTTCTTTAGATTCCACTTATAAGTGAGATCATGTTGTATTTTCTTTCTCTGACTTATTTCACATCACTTATTTTACCCTCTAGGTCCATCCATGTTGCAAGTGGTAAGATTTCATTTTTTTATGGCCGAGTATTATTTTATTGTATATATGTTCCATATCTTCTTTATCGAATCATCTGTTGATGGGCACTTAGGTTGCTTCCATATCTTGGCTATTGTAGATAATACTACAATGAACATAAAAGGTATAACACATTGATTAGAGTCTGTGATGGCCTTGGAAAATGGTTTAATGTTGCACTTTAAAATCAAAAATATATATATATTTTAAGGGGACTTACTTTTTTTTGTAACAAGCAAGAAGAATAGAAAAATATTTGGTTAACTGAATCGATGGTTTCTGTTAAGTGATTAAGATTTTATTTTGGTTCCTCTTAAGCATGTTTTTTCCAGAAGCTCGTTTAGGCGACTTCTACAAAGATTTTTTTTAACTGAAGATTTGGGCAGAGGAGGAGAATTTTATAAAGGGGATTCAGAGAATAATGAATGAAATAAAAACAATTCCCCTATGAAGCTACTGAAGAGGTTAGGATTGAATTTTCTGGGAAGATGAAGATTGAAAAAGGGCAATCTTATAGTCTAGAAATTTGTGAGTTGTATAAATGGAATAAATAGAAAACATTCAATTGAAAATTGAAAGCTGTAACTATTGTAATGGAAAAGAATATGACTTTTCCTACGAATAGTGGAACTATGAAATCTATAGATCTGTGTGTGGCGTAGTTAATAGTAATGGGTTTTAAAATTTAGTGATAGGAGTTCATTGAAGATTCAGTGAGGTTGCTGTCTTACAGGTCAGCTTCTACATCTGTCCAAAAGATTTCTCTTGGTGTTTAAGTCTATAGATGAGTAGGTAGAGTATTCACATGATAATTTTGTGGTTGAATTTCTTTCTTTTTTCTTTGCCAACATGGAATTTAATAAGAAAATTATTCTAAATCACACATATTCATTCATCAGTATATTACAGATGTTGTACTCTGATACTGTTTTCATTTGATTCAATGAATGAAACCTTTATAGAAAACTTCCCCTTAAATTTGTGAATGAAAAATTTTGCTAATTGTTTTCATTAGATCAAGTAGTATGACAATAACAGCTATTCTGGCTAAAGATGTAAAATCAACAAAATGTTGATTAATTTACCTACAGAGACCATTGCTTCAGCAGCAAGAGATTTAGATTTTTGCAGTGAGGGCCAGTTATTCTAGCTGTGTACCATCATATAGCATTTCCAGTAGGTGGTATAGTATAATCTGTGATTACATTAGTCAGTATAATGTTTCTGTACTCTTTAAAACGGAAATTTGGGAGAATGTTAAAAAGAACAATGCAAGTCCATTTTAAAAAATGTAAAATTAGAAAAAGAAAAAAAATGTAAAATTATAGCATTTCTAAAATAAGAGAAAAGGTGAATTTCTAAAAATTAAAGTATGATAAAACAAATGTTGATTTTATGAATCATCAATTTTCTTTGTTAATTAAAGGTATAATTTCAAGTTATTAATGATTTTTACCAGTCAGACATAAAAGATATTTGAATAATTGTTACCTGCAATTGATTATTTGTGAGTAGACTTTATATTTTATATAATCTTGGGCAGATTAAAAAATTACTGCATTTTATACATGTTTTTGTAATAATTTTGCTATTATGAATAAGAACTGTGATTATTCTAAATTTATTTAAAAATCATTGCATCCTTGGTCTAAAAGGCTGTCAGAACATTTGCATCATTTTAAGAGGCCTTGCAAGATACCGAGAATAATTTTACTAGAAGAGTCGGAATTTGCCCTCATAGATTCCATATCTTGCCATGTGGTTTTCTTTCTTCAGTTGCATTATGATGAATTTTTAGGTCACCCCACACTTTAGCATTCAAGTATAAGTGTAAAATACATTTTGAAGTCATATTTAGAGTTTCGATCTTTAGATTGATTTACAGTGGATCTTTGAAGTAATTTAGCCTAGTCTTTGATCCAGGGCACTGGTCCTTTTTATGGCATTTCTAACGATCTTTGCCTAAAAACTCCAGCAGGATCTTATTTCTTTATGAAGCAGCCTTTTCATTAATTATGTAATAATTAAGTTGTTATTCTTTTTGTTGAACTCAAATCTGCCTTGTGGTAGGCATTATAATGTCCTCATTTTCCTTTTCAAATTATGAAGTATAAATTCAGTTATTGAAAATAGTGTAATGAACATCACTGAAATTTATTTTCTCTTAATTTTTACTTCATTTGCTTGAGATTATTATTTTCTGTATCAAACAGAGACATCTATGTCAAATGTCTTACTACAATGAAGGTATATATAAATTTGTGGCATTTCTGTTCTTTGTTATTCCAATAATTCTGTTCGCAAGGAAATGAGGTTAATGTGCTATCTGAACACCCATTCAACTTTCTTTTACTTTCTGGACTGAAGTGAAGCAAGGCTCTCATTGAAGTGCCTCATGAATTGATATCCTCCCAAGTGCCAGAGCTAGACCACCGTTCTCTTTATTTATGGCACATGGAAGCTTCTAGATCATTACTCTCCCTTCAGCTTTAAAGCTTTGCCACTTCAAAGCTTGTGCTCTTTGGCTGTTTACAGCCTTCTCTTTGGTGTTGTCAAATACCAACTGACCTCCTCAAGTCACTCTTGTTTATATGAATATTTTCTTTTAAAAATAAGAAACTAATAGCATTGATCATGTGTACACCATGACCACATTTACCTAATTTCTCTGACCTTGACTATCTCAAAAGCAGTAGAATAAAAGCAGCACTAAAAATTATTCTTCCTATAGATAGAACATTCTCCAAATTAATCAAGTGAAATTAAAATAAAAATGTGTCCCATGTTAAATAATATATATGGATACAAGATGAAAAACTATTAATGTGCATCTCATTCCAAACCAAGACAAAAACAACAACAAAAAACCATCCCTAACAATGATTATAATCTATAAAGTCAGAGAAGGATAAACCAAATTTTTTTTCAGGGTAACCAAAGACACACATTTATTGTATCAAAAATAGAAGTTGAAAATAGAAAGGTTGCATATCTGGTAAGAGGTATTGAAAACTCTAGACAAATATTGGAAAGTCTTAAAATGACACAGTGCTTTGACAGTGTGATTACAAGAAGAGAAAACACGTATAAAAACATGGCATTAGCTCTTGCTGTATCTGAACAGAAGGTTATTCACAAGTGAAACAAAACAAGGCCTAGACATGCAATATTCCTAAAACTGTTTTGTACTCTAGTAGTAATTGGTTTTGTGATTTGTCCTAGAAGATAAAGTAAAAATAGTTTAAATTTCATTAAGTAATAGACCAATGTATGACTGTACTGTACCCACTAACTACAGAAATAATATGCTATTTGTCACATGAGCTTTATTTGGTTTGAGGGAAAAATGATTCCATGAACCAAAGATAAAATAAAATATCAAGAATTATGGCAGAATTGTAGATATCATGTTGTTAGGTTCAGAAATATTTGGTGGAGCAGTAAAAAATTCCAGTAAGCCTGAATGATAATTGATTATGAACAAGTATGAATTATACATATGAATTAATACTTTATTCATATTTACCAGTTTTTTGACTTCAGAGATTTGGTTTTAGTCATGATTTAGTTGATTGTGCCCATGAGTAAGTCGAATATCATTATATTTCCTAACTTGGCTAAAGGAATTTCAAATTATGAAGTTTAAGTACAAAAATTAATATTTTAGAGAGTAGTTAGTCCTTTCTGTTGGGTTGAAGATTCAATTAATTAAATAGGAAAAAATAGTAAGAAACCAGTTATGATTTAAAATGAAGTTAATTTGAGTTTCAGTGCTAGATTTAAAATGTGGCCTATTTAACTATTGAAAAATGCCTAGACGTTTGATGGTAATAAAGACAGAGAACATGCACGATTACATGTATAAGCCATTATATATATGGTAAAAGGATAACTCACTGTGGTCATTGGTTTCATTCTTAGGAACTGTCAAATTATTACAGATAATTTGGTTCAGTAGTTCACAATCCATGAGCTCCTCAGAGTTGTTAACATTGGACTTTGAAGGATATGTATTCCAAACATTTCTGTAGGCGGGATAAATATTAGGCCCAGTGGCTATGTGAGTTATTTTGCAAATCTATTTATTTTGGTATATAGAATAAAAACATATTAAATGTATTATTGAATAATTAAGGTATTGATGTATTAGTTCAATCACTGGCTAGGAAAAGCATTACTTGTCAATTCAAAGAGAAGAAAGGATGGGGGAAAACTATAGATTAAAAGAGATTTAAAAGACATAGTAACAGTTGCCTATATGGATTTTGTTTAGATCTGGATTAGAACAACTATATTAAAAAACACTTAATGAGACAGATGGGGAAATTTGAGCATTGATTGGTAGTCGATGTTATAAAGAAATTATTATTTATTATAGATATTATAGTGATATTGGCTTATGTTTATAAAGCACATCTTTGTCTTAGAGTAACACACATAGCATGATCTACAGATGTAGTGGTGTAACGTCTGGAATGTGCTTCAGAATAATCCAGAGTGGTGAGATAGGAGTTAGAGGCGGTAGGATATGTAAATGAAACATAAATTGCCATGAGTTGATAATGGTGGGTTCATTATTACTATTCTCAATATTGCATTATTTTGAAATTTTTCATAATAAAAGTTCAGAAAAAAATGTAAACGTTATTGAAAGAGGATAACAGTAGCACTAAGTGATACTGCTATGTAATATATTCAGCAATAAGGACGGGTATGAGTAACACACACATGTGCTTATTATAAATATATCTAATGTGTAAATCTTGTATTTTGTTTCTCTTCAGAGCCGAAGCCATTTATTTGAATCTTGGATGATTAACACCTAAATGCTTAATTTGCAAAACTGCTCAAGAATCCCACAGTCAGGATTAGATGATCCAGATCGCCGTCAAAAAATTGCTGTCTTGAGTTCTATGGTAAGATTATAATAAATATTCTAAAGGTTAAGTAATGACTCTGATCTCTAAAAAGATTTTTAAATGCTATATTTGAGTGACTAGCTTCTTTATAATTTCTCAGTCTTGTAACTATTATACCAGGAGTTCAAATTGTGATAATCAACCAAAGATCTTAGATATGTTGTAATGCAAACGAGGCTTTGTGGCATTTCCTCCTTGTAGATTCAGGTAGCAGTGGAAGCAGTTTTGTCACAGGAATGCCATGTTTTCCCTTTGCTGTGTCTCAAGGTGGGGTCTTCCACTGGCTAATGCTGAAGAGGAATCTGGCTTTCAGACTGTTTGTTAGGAATCTGCATCTGTTAAGAGAGGGGGTGTAGAAGCAGGTTGGACAGAGGAAATTGAACTGCAGGCCCAGCAAAGTCTTGGCCAACTCTACAGGGAAACTTGTAGTTGTGAGTTTCTTTCTTTTCATCAATAGTAAACTTCTTAGGGATAAAAATATATCTTTAATGCCTTTACCTCTTGCACAGGCCATTATAGAAGCTGCTCAGCAAATTTTTATGAAGTGAAGGAAATCTGAGAACAATCTTGTGATCTCTTCAGTAACACCTAATCCTTGCCCTTCATTTTCCCAACTGAAAGTGCATTTTCGAACAGTGGGTTAATAGTGCCGCAGGTGGTGGTTTTGTATATCATGAACAGATATGTGGGTAACTTGCCCTCTGTCATCAGCTTGTGCTATACACCATTATGTTTCTAGGCTTCATAGGTAAGGAAGACCTGTAAGAGGGCCTCACCCCAAATACACATTTTAAAGAACATAAGACCATATCTGTAAAGAGTTAATAAGGAAAAAAAACCCCCTAGAAGACTCAGTGATAACTTCTAGGCTATTAAGGCATACGAATTATGGTTCTAACTGGTTGTGTCTTCTGTGTGTGGGGAATAGGCTGATCAAATGTGAATTTTTATCTCTTTATGTTCAAGGGTTAAGAGAGAATCTACTTAGAAGTATTTTTAAAAAAGCATTTTTCTCCTAGTTGGTACATTCCTGCTCTAAAGGCAAGAGATTTAAACCCTATACTTGACTTCCTTGTTTCTTCCTCCCTTTTCACTGTAGGATTCCTTGAGACAAGATTTGCATTAATAAATCCTCTAAATTTGCTCTGAACTATAATACTATATTAATGCTTTACATGTAGAGGACTTTCAATTAATATCTTTTAAATAATGAAATAAAGAATAATTGACTTAATAATAATGTGGTAGAATAATGAGGACTAAAAACTTAGTAATTCAGAACCAGAAATTTTTTTTTCCTGTCTATATGGACAGTTTTTCCTATCTATATAGACAATTTTATGCTTCATCTTTTGAAATATGTAAATCATTAAAATGTATATCTTCAGAGTTATAAATCTATTCACTTTGGTTTTTCATTTTCTTGCTCACTTAGTATCCCCACCAGAGGGCAGGCAAAGGAAGGGAGAAAAGAAGATTTTAATTTCAGTTTTCAAAGTCTTATGTAGGCACTTTCTACTGGGATACTTTGTCATGCTTTTGGATTACATTAAAGCAGTAAGATCAGCTACATTTGCTATTTTAAAATATTTAGTGGAATTCCCAGTCATTTGGAACTAAATTATGTAATGTTGATTACTGGGTTTATTGAATTAAATATTTATACTTTAATTCTATATTCTTAGATCCATATATTTTAAATTATCACTTATTTTTTTGGTAATTCATGCCAAGGTTTTCTTTCCATTGCTGCTATTGGTAATTGCAATTGATTGTAATGAGGACTGTTTTTTAAAAGTACATTGGAATGTTTATTAGACAGTAGTAAAGTTTTAAATTACTCCTTTTCTGTCCTTTCATAAAATTTGATGTTCCTGAGGTCTGTTAGTGAATTTTTAGAATGATAAGAATTATCTTTTTGAATACAAGTTACTGCTTCACACTTCAACTGTACATTTATTTAAAAGGATCACACACTTCAGACCAAAGGAAATTTGTCTTAACATTATCCCAATGTTATCCTAAGTTTTCAGAGTCCAAATGTTAAACTGAATGGGTGCTAAACATTTTATAGTCTCCATATTGCTGTTAACACCCATTGTAGTTGTACAAATATATGTATACATGAAGTGCCGTTTTATGGTCGATAGCTGTTTGGTTTGTTATCAGTTTGAACAGCGTATGTTCAAAAAATCAGCTTCCAAACAGCTGGCACTTGACTTGCTGGTGTTTAGCACCACCTAAACTCACACGATGTTTCTTTGCTCTTTGACATAGATAGTGTACCTTTCTTCTCTTCAAGGAAATTGGTATAAGCGCCTTTCAGTGTGCTGGTAGGTGTAATAATGGGAAGAACCTTAAAATGGATTTTTTAAAGAAAGTTGTTCCTCCCATTTTTTGGGGAGATGTGGTTTTGGATACTGGAGATAGTTTTCAAGAAAGTTCCCCAAAATTACTGAAGATGAGATGTCTTAGTTTGCTTTCATCAGAGAAAACTGTAGTTGAAGAAGATGGAACCAATTTCTGTTGTAGTAATTATGACAGACACCAACTAGGTAAAGTAAAACATTATTTTCAATTCTTTAAAAAGTATTTTATGAGTGTAAAATTATTTTTACTAGTATAAATTCTAAGTATAAATCTTTATTTTAAAAGTTAAGTCTAAATATTAAAAATATTAATACAGTAAATATAGAGTTGGCCTAAATTTTTTTAATATCAGAATTTTGCTTCGCATTTAGATGGAGAAATATTGATAAATCAAGATAAAGACATTAATGAAGTTAAGTGGTGATCTATATAAAAATATTAAGTGTGTATTTCTTGAAAAAATGTTATTATTATAACCTGTAAGATATGTAAATAAAAAGTAAGATGCTGAGTTTGTTCTGTATGATTATGAATTCTTTTTGAGAATAAATAACTACTCACATAAATTATTGTAATATTTAGTAGAAAGGAGTGTTTCTGTAAACCCTCTGCAAGTTTGATATATGTTCTTATAGCTGTTTCCTATGCCTATTTTAATGTGCACATAGACATTTTTATTTGTAGAAATTAAAAATAGGTTTACTATTTAAACTGTTCTGATACGTGCCTTTTCATTTTATATATCATAAACATCTTTCTGCCTCATTTAAAATGCACTCCATTGTGCAGATATAATAATTTATTCCCTTATCAATGAACATTTAGAATGATTTTAGCTATTAAAAATAATTATATATTAAATATCTACTTATATGTCACATTATATCTTTTATGATTACTTAATATAAATTTCTTTGTGCATTTTAAATTATGATAAAAGATGCCAAATTACCTTTAAATTTTTTTTCTATTTAAGGTGGTATATGAGTGTCCCAATCTGTCTCTGTAACATTATTTCTTGTCAGTTTAAAAAATAGGGTTGTATTTGTGAGAAACAACTTTGTTTTTAAAAAAATATCATTTATACAAAAGAAAGGAGAAGGAGCATTTAAGTTCTAAAATATATATTGATATGTACAGTATACTGGTATTAGATTTTTTTTAATACTATTCATTCATTAGAGTGGATGAAGTCGACGTTGTGCCCCTAAGTAGTTAGTGCCTCTTAATTTCGGTTAAAATCTGTAAATTCTTCAGCACTTAGTTTTGTGTTCAACAGTGCATATATGATAAATGAAAAATATGAATATATTAGTATGTTCAGTTATTTAAATTATTAAAAATTTATTTTTCCTTTAACTTTCTGTCTTGAATTATTTAGTCGTTTATTTTAAGTACTAAAGCCTATATGGCTGGACTTGGTGTTTAAATGTAATATGCTATGCCCATTTGTTTAATATGGCTCCTTTAAAAAAAATTTAAAATCTTACACATTTTTTGAGTATAGCATACATGTTATAAAATGTAATAATTAGATTTTGTAATTTATGTTAATTTTCACATAAGCACTTAATTTAATGATTAAGAATTTTCCAGAAGGTGGCTCCATAGTGTAGTGGTTATTAACACGTCTGCTTTACATGCAGAAGGTCCTGGGTTCACACCCCAGGTAGAACCACGTACCATACCCCGGGGACACCAGGCCCCAGGTACAGGCTGTGAGCCTGTGGGAGGAGATGCCCTGCCTTCAGAGATTCAGTTCTTAAGGGGAAATGGTGGCAACATCCATAGGTCAGGGGTGGAAGTGGCGGGGGAGGGGGGATTAAAGAGGGGGAAAAAAAGAATTTTCTATAGTATATATATATATATATATATATATATATATATTATATATATATATATATATATATATATTTTTTTTTACCAGTCATAGACAAAGCAGAACCATGGAGCACTGAAGAATCTGTTGTCTAAAATTTCTGAGGCTACAGGTTTTTTTGTGGAATAACTCTTGCCCAATTTCTTTCCAAAAATGAAATTCAACTTTAGGGAGTAATTATTAAAATTAATTTATAAGACTTTTTGGCCATTTTATAGAGTTTTCTGGTTCTTTAAATTTCAGTTTACAGATTCAGTTTTCTTGAACCTCAGGATTTGATATTCAAGTTTTATTGTTTGTAAGAATAATACCCACATGGTTTGCAGCAACCTAAACATAGGTTGCTTGCAACTCAGCATGAATGAACTTTACTTCCCGTTTCCTGGTGGTTCTGGAATAGAGATAATGTCGTTACAGCCCGAACTTTTACAAATATGACTAGGTACAGTTCTTCTAAAGGATGTTATAGTTTTGTTCATTTACTGAAAGGAGAAATCAAGAGTATGAAGAAATGTCATCAGCAATGCAAATAACTAGTCTTTTAGAAAAAAACTGACGTGTAATCTCATAGTTTTGTATTTGGATTAGTTGTTTTCAACTTCTTCAATTGTTAATTCAGATTTAAAAAGTTATTTCAAGAGGATGTTAGGCTTGTAATATGGTGTAATAAATGTACTTTTGTGAGAGGATCAACTGAGAATATGTTAGTTTGCAATATATAGAAGTTTACCTGCTGCTTTTAACTCCAAAGGTACTCATATACGCTTATGGTTTCTTTAACAAAAATATGTATAGAATTTTGAGGTATTTGCAGGGGTTGATATTTTGAAGAACATTTTTTTTGCTTTTGATTTTTTTAAATTTCCCTAAATATTAAGTAATATAATATTTTAAAATTTGTATAGAAATTCTTAGACAGCCCCCTAGATTTATCAGAATTCCTCTATTAACAAATGCCTATAGACCACTACACTGTTCAAATCCCCTGCTGCTATTTCTGTTCCCAACAGCTTGAGTTGTGGGCTTACTAAGAGCTGGCTGTGTTTTACACCAAACCTGTTTATGCTAATTATAATTGTAATCATGATCGTGTAATTTAATTAGGTATTACATAATTTAGGAAAATATGAGCCTGAAAAAGTTTGTTTGGTGTAAACAAATTTGAATGTTTTGGTTAAACTCCATACAAGAGAATTGCTAAAAAAAAATTGCTTTAGAATTACATGTAGGCCAGAGAAGTATACATGATTGGAAGGATTTTACCTTCAGATACCTTCAACTTCCCCATCTACTTTGAAGAAATTGAAACTGGAAATTGTAGATGATATACATGGATTGAATTTTAGGTAAGAAAGACAATGGTGTAATCAGCAAATGTTCCTCAAGAGACAAGTGTTTGGCACTACAGCAAAAGGCTAGGGAATAAACATGGATTTTATATTTTAAGTTAAAATAAAACCTTCAGTGGACATATTGTTCTCCTACTCCCGATTTCTACTTTATTGAAGATTTTTGATTACATGATTACCTAACAGTTGTAATTTATAATAAAGGGACTCTGCTGTTTATAGTTATATAATGTGCAATTTTGTTTAAGAAAGAAGTCATTTATTTGCTATCCCTACTTCCTTAATAAAAAAAGGGAATCAGAAGGTTCATGGATTTGTTACATAATCTTACTCATAAGATGCTTAAATATTCTTATTTTTTTATGTGTGTAGAGTTCTAATCATGTGGTCAAAGACTGATTCCACTGATAAATATTAGTAGAATTGAAGAATTAACCCAAATAGTATCTGTCTTAAGGCATAAAAGTTGGAGGGGGTGGGGAGAAAATGTCCTTTACTGATTCAGAATATACTTCCATGTTGTCTGACCATTGGAAAACAATGTTAGGCATAGTCGTGAGTCAGAGCCTAAGAATCAGGCAGTGTATTTCCATAGGCTTCTGTATGACAGCTGTAAAGTCCTTGTATCTCCAGGATTGGGCTTTTCTTCTGATGGACTCAACCTTAATTTTGTTGTTTACTTTATTTGGAGTCAAGAATAATGAGTGTAAATATAAGATTTGTTTTTAAAATTTACCAGGAACAGAGATAGTGATACATTGAATAGAATGAAGTATATATCAATATTAGAGATGAAAAAAGTTTTTGAGTGCCCTCTGTATTCTGGGCACTATTTTCTTGTTTTGTTTTACCAATAACTAAAATAGTATTGTTTGCCTACCATTTTAGTGTACAACTGTCCCTTTTAGTCCCTCAAATAGCATGTAAGTTGTGCATGGACTTTGCTCTGTCTACTGAAGTGTTTCAGGGCTTGGGACATAATAATTGCTCAATAAATATTGGTTGAATGAGCAAATGTTATCTGTCTTGAAAACTCAGTGAGAAGAGGCTGTTATACAAAGTTATTAAAGTTCAGAGAGGCTTAACCAAATTATTTGCGTTTTTTTGGCTACTAAGTGGTATAGTCATGCCGTTGTTTAAAGTCAGGCATTTGCTCTTTCTACTTCATCTCACTGCGGTGTTGATATTTTTTAATCTTTATAAACATTTTTTTTTTAAGGCTATTATATCTACCAAAGTTGTTTCATTAAAGAACATACACTTTTTGGAGTGCTTTTATTTTAATTAAGAGCTATGTTTTCATGAGAAACAACTTTGATTTCAGCATTATTCTTTGAGACTGTCACTTTAATGAGTAGTTGATAATTATTTTTATAACACTCTGTTTAGATTAGCTGATTAAGGGAGTAGCTGTTTCACATGACTTTTACAAAAACAATTAAGAGACTCACATTGAGGTAACATTTTCATTTCATTACAAAGTGTTAATGACTCCATGGTACATAAACATTTAAATAGTATACTGGCATACCTCTCCTGAGGTATTCAGGACAGCTCACTAGCAGGAACAACCAAAATGTGGCGCTTATTATAAAATTACAAATGCCTCATGGGAGAGGAGAGACATTGGGAAGACTCACAGGTGTGATGGGAAGCAGTGAAGTATTGAGAAAGAAGTGGTTGGGGCTTTGATCCAGACTCAGCTGAACTCTACCAGTGACTGACTGTGTGTCCTTGAACAAGCTGCTTAATCTTTCTGGGTCAGTTAACCTCACCTAACAACTTGAATGATACGTTCTTTATAGCATTGTTTTCAAGGTAATGAAAAATGGTAGCAACATTGACACATAGTTCAATATGGTGGCTGTTGATATGTGCAAAAACTTTTGGATTTTTGTCTTGCAGGTAGATAAATTAAATTTAACTAGAATTTATTCTTGGAGCATTCCATCATAGAAAATATTCTAGGAATTTAGATCTAGATCTTTTATTGTGCATAATTCCAAAAAATTTTAGCATGTGATTTATAGATATATGGCAGTTCATGGGTGCTTGAGTCGCACCACCTTTTCCTGTGCTTCCTTCTTTGTCCGCTGTGTGTCCTCTCCCAAATAATTACTGCCAAATGGCCGTGTGATTTAGAAGTCACAGTAACAGTATTGCTTCAGTAGTTCCTCTTGGCTATTTTTAAAGTTAGTGTAACACTTCTTAAGAAGGATCATTTTAGGCTGTTTCCTCAAGTTACATGGATATATATTTTTAAAAATTGGGACATTTAAGTATCGCTAGAGTTAGGGTAGGGATCTTCACTTCTTTGGCTTTTAAAAAGGACTTCAAAGAAACTTAGTTAAAATAGAGATGCATCTTTATCTTTTTAAGGGGTGTGGAATAGTTTCCTCTCTATCCCACTTACTCTGCTTTTTCCTAATCACAGAACCGATATTTATCTAGTACATACTGATATGATACTGATTGGGAAAATATTACAATATCAGTTGATATCTAGTTTTTGCTCCATGTCCACCCCTTGCTACTTGAGTCCTCCTGTCCTACCCTAGGACCCTGTTGAACCACCCCAGCTTTTATCAACTAAAGGATGAGTCCTAGGCACACCTCGACTCGCCTCCACTTTCACCTTGTTCTAATTGTTCAGTTACCATACCCTTCTGGTGGCTGACTATTTTCAATGAACAGTCCTGCTTATTCTCACTTAAGGAGCAAAGAAAGGAGGTATTATATCTAAGATAAAATAATTGAAACAAATGGGTAAGAAAAATACACAACTAAATAAATATTAGGCAAAACATACTGAAATAATAAAGGTATAAAAAGATGAATAAGGTGATAAAATAGTATATATCAGAATATGCTAAAGAAAATAATAGAGGTGAGATTAAAAAACACAGTAAAATGGGTTAAGATGACTAAAGCTAAATATAAGTTTAAAATGTAACCGAAGGAATATAGTAGAAAGGTTAAACAAAAATAAAGTGTGCTATTAAGAAAATTCAGGAAGCAGCATACAGTCCAAGGGTTGACTCCACCTGCCTACAGGTAGTGTGGCCTTTGGGTTGAGGCAGCTATGGTTATAAGCTTCCAGTCCTGGTGACTTGCTGAACCTGGAACTCTGCAGGGGGAATAGAAGTCTGTCTGTGTGTGTCCTTGGGGTTGAACAGTTTCTTTCAGCCCCAACCTCAGCTCATTATTCTCTGTGTTAGGACTCTAACTCATTATCCACTAGCTTCTGTTATTCCATTTGACATATAAAAGTATTGTATCTTTCACCAGATAGTAAGCTCTTTGTGAACTGAGTTGATCTTATTTGTGTGGGTATCCCCAGAGCTTAGCCAATAGGTGGGTACTTAGTGAGCCATCAGTAAATGTTTGTTGGTAGTTAGTGTTCCCTATCCTTTGGTTTTTGTCCTTTGTATTCCAGAGTAAGTTTTTACTTGTTAAGGAGAACTGCTGTCAGTTGCCCTATTTAGCCCACTGACTTTTCTTTCAGAGTCATCTAGCACATTGCTCAGTGGGCAGTGGATCCTGAGGCAAAACCAGCCTTCCATTAGTTTCAAATGAAAAAAGAAAAAGGAAAAAAAAAAAACAAAAACACTGCATGTTGAGGAAATGTTGACTAGAACAGAGGTTAGCAAACTTTTTCTGTAAAGGGCCAGATAGTAAACATTTTAGGCTTTGCAAGCCACAAGTCTTTGTCACAGCTATTCAGCTCTGCCTTCATAGAGCAAAAGGAGCATAGATGATATGTGAATGAATGTATATGGCCATGTTCCAGCATAACTTTATTTACAAAGACAGGTGATGAACCAGATTTGGCCTGCGGTCTAAATTGTTCCAACCCCTAAGCTAGAATACGGAAAATTCCTAACATCTGAGAGTTCCATGCAGGTAACTTACCTGGGAAATAGAGGGTGGACGCTTTGAAGAAGGGTCCAAGATTATACTTCCTTGTATTTTCTGTAACCCTTGGAATAGTGTTTTCTATCCATTGTAGAAGTTCAATAAATATTTATTGATTTGACTAGGAATCCAACTGTATCACTTATCCTATTCTCCCTGGGCTTCTGTCGTCTCATCAAAATTTGCGGGATTATGTTATGTGATCTTTAATGTCTCTCCAGTTAAAAAATCTGTGATTCTATGACAGTTTGTAAAAGGCCAGATGGTTTATTCTTTAAAGATAAAAATTACTGGCTTATGACATTTTCTGTATGTCTTCAGTATCCTGATATAGAGTTCTGAATTGGTTGCTTTTATCAATCATTCTGTTTGTGGACTTTTCCACACTGGAACTCACTGTGTCCACTAGGCTATACTTATTTGTACCTTCCACTGGTCCCTATTACCCTATTCAGCCAATTTAGTAAGCCTAGTCATTATTTTGTTTAAAAGGATAAATTAGCTATAAAAGTAACCTAGACAATCTCAAGTGATTGTTTGTACAAAGATGGCAATCTAAATGAGGATCAGTCATTTGCCTTTTAGAATTACATTTTTCTAAATTCTGTATCAGCAAAGCAAGCATTCCATCATTGATTTTTTTGCCATTTAATAGTTAAAGAAAAATAATAATCCAAAATAATCCTAAGTATTAGGATTATTAAGGTATTAGTAAATTTTTACCACCTTACCTAAATTCTAACTTCTTCTTTTACTTGAACTTTTGATAGGTTTTTCTTTTTTTTTTTTTAAGAGTGATTTATTTAAGATTAGATAAACTGATCTCTTATATTGTTCTCAAGGAGCAGCATAAACTGATAGGTATTTCTAGTCTACATCATGGAGAAACTTAGAAACTTTAAGGAACTCTGAAAAGTTCTTATACGTAACACAGAAAATAAAATCTCTCTATTGTTTCTCAGACTTCTAAAAGTTTTCCAGTCTATTTTAAAATAAGTATCGATGCGTGCTAAAAATATAATGTTTTTATATTAAAAAGTGAAATATTTTTATAGTGGTATAATTTAAAGTAGCTCTTCTTAAAATTAATGTGCTTAAGAATGACCTAGGGGCTCTTATAAAAAAAGTAGGTTCTGATTTACTAGGTTTAGAGTGGAGCTTTAAAGAATATTAAGATTAGGTTCTTTCAAATTACTTTTAACATAGTACATTATGATTGCATTTACCCATCCATAAATATTTTTTGTGTTTTGAGCTGGCTTACTTAATTCTGCTGGACAACCTTTTCATCTTTTCTTAACACTATTAGTCCTCTCCTTCCTAAGTGTAATTTTGGTCTTTACATTAGTTGCCTCTGTGGTTTGACGCTTTCTTTCCTTTTCTCATTTAGACTCTTCCTCTTATATTTTATTACAGCCTTGCTGAGTTACCCCATTGTTTAAAAAAGTGTTTTAAGAATGATAGCAAAGATGGCTCTAACAATAACAACCTCTAGTTGATTGAAAACTTACTATGCTACTGATATTGTAGGAAAAATTCAGAAAGACAAGCGTTGGCAGGAAATAGTGAGCCTTTACTTTGTGGTGGGTGCTTCACACATAAGGTGACCAGAGGTCTCCGGAGACCCTGGACAGTTGACGGTTTATATCTCTGTTCTGGCATGTTAATAGTGCCTATTTTCATGTTCAAAAAGTACTGCTTTCGACAATACATTTTAATGTTATGCTGTTCATGGTTCATAGAATTTTAACTATTATTTCCTAGTAGGTTTCACCAATTGTAATACATATACCCCTTTCTTCCCAGGATCTGTATGATATGTATTAACAGTAGAAAGTACCTTAGTTTTAACAATCTGGTTTCTTTTCAGGAAATGAACAAACATTGTGTGTGTGTGTTATAAAAATACAAATCCAATAAATAGTAGCCTTTTTAATAGAAAAATTTTAATCTGGATTTTTATTAATAATATTTTCAAAAATTATTTCACAATTAAAAATAATTGCCTAGATTTCTTAGGATCTCAAGAATCAATTTTAAATATATTTAGAAACATTTTTTTTTTTTCATTCAAGAAATAATAGTATCTCAGCACTGGGGCAAATGACAGCAAATTGGTATGGTTTGTGAGGGCAAGAAGGAAAGTATGATTACAGGGTTTGGACTGCTTCATTTTAAGCAGAGGAAGCAGATTTTTTGGTTTTATGTGTGAAATATATAAAAAGAACTTAAACCAAAAAGCTAGGAACAATTGGGCTATTAATAAATACCCTGTGTCAGGAAGGTAACCTAATTGTACCTTACGGCATGCACAAGTAATAGAATTGCAGCATAGGTAACCACTCCCAAAATATAGAGCTCAGTTAAAATGCTTCTTTACTGGTTTTATGTTGCTAATTTGTGAATATATTGGTGCAATGATCCAATCTGTGACATTCTTATAAAACATATCTTTATTAGAAATGCTTTTATGGCTATAACCATTAATTCAGAAACTTGATTTAGACTTCTAAAATAAGCAGTTAATTTGGACTTGACCTGAAACCTTTCTATTCAGAAATCTAGATAAAATTCTGGTCCAAATGTTTCAGGAGCAGATTCTCCTCATTACTAATTTATTTTGTTTACCCTTTCATAGTGCTTTATTTGAATTATTGTCTTTTTGTTTTATATTTCTTCAGTTTAGTTGAATCCATTAATTCATAGTTATTGTTGGCTGCAAGTACTTAAAAATAATGAATTCAGTTTTTCTCCCTCATTAATGGAGAAGACAACTAGAGAGCTTGTGGGATCGGTTGTTTTCCCCTGGGTCCTCCTCCTAATTTTAGTCCTGACATCCCTTTTTTACTTTAGATCTATACAGTGAGAACTCTTCTTGATGTGACCTACACCTGACTTATTTCACAGTTAGTACCACCATCTGCCCAGTCACCTAAGTCTAGGGGTCACTTGCATATTTCAGCTTTCCTTTTTTTACCCAATCTTATTTTCAGTCGTTATCTCTTACCGTATCAATTTAATAGCCCATTGACTTCTGTCGTGTTCTCAAGTTCATTTGCCACCTAATCAAGTCATCTGCCTGACCTTGTCCCTGCTCACAACTTTTCTGCATTCGATAATCAACTCCAGGATTTCTTGAAGCCTCGTGGGTATTTCGGAGGTTCTTTGTGGGTCTCCGCAGGCAAGTGGAAGAAGCAAGTGGTAGGACTGGTGCTCTAATGCTGATCAGCTGTAGTTACTTTGATTTTAATCTATTTGCCCTTTCGAGGTTAGGCATAAATTTTTATTCTTCAGAAGAAGATCCACTCCAGAACGGATTTCAAATTCAGTATTCACTCGGAATGGGCATCCGTGATCAACTTAACTCAGTAGGGCCTTGTCCAGTTTTCTCTGTCACTGTACCCCACTTTATTGCCTTCACAGCACTTAATCACAATTTGTAACTTTATATTTGCATGTATGTGTGTGGGAACACACATACCCACACCTACACACACACCCTTTATCTCCACCATTGGATCCTAACCCTCCCAAGGGCACAAAGATCTGTTTTAGTCGCTAAATTATCCTTTAGCACCTGGCCTGGTGCTTCAACACAGTGTTTACATCATTTATATTTAATGTAATTAGTGACATGATTGGTTTAAATCTATGCTGCTATTATTTCCTGTTTGTCCCATCTGTTATATTTTCTTTTTTTTCCATCTTTTCATGCCTTCTTTTGGATTAATGGTACATATATTTTAAAAAATATTTTAACTTATTCTACTATTGTGATATTATCTTTTCTATTTTTTAAACTAGTTGCTCTGGGGTTTACAAAATGAATTTCAACTTATCCAGTTTCTTTTCAAATAAAGAATATAACATTTTATGAATAATGTAAGAATCTGAAATCTTCTGTTTATCCCCTCCATCCTTTGTGCTACGGTAGTCAGATGTTTTATTTCACATATGTGATAAACCTGACGGTATGTTGTTGACCACTTTTGCTTTAAGCAGTCAACTAACAAAGATAATTTAAAATGAGAAATAAAATGTTTTCTTTTTACCTGCAAATGAGCCTTTTCTGGCACTCTTCCATCATTTGGTATAGATTCAAGTTTTCATCTTATATAATATTCTTTCTGCCCGAAGAAATTTCTTTAACATTTTTTATATGCAAATCTGTTGCAGGCAAATTCTTTCAGCTTTTGTCTTTTTGCATAAGTTTTTGCTGTTTCCTGACAATATGTTTTCACTGAATATAGAATTATAGATCACTAGTATTACGCTTTAAGTTTTTCAGTGATGTTATTCCCACTTCTGCCAATAGGTTCGGATGAAACATCTGTGTTCATTTTTACCTTTGTTCCTATGTATGTAATGTGTTATTTCCTTTGACTGCTTTTAAGATTTTCATTTTGTCATTGGTTTTCAGAAGTTTGATCATGGTATGCCTTGGCGTGCATTTTTGGTATATGTATTTATTCTCACTTGAGGTTTGATAAGAGTTTTGGATGTGTGGGTTTAGTCTATCAATTTAAAAAATGTTTTGATCGTTATTTTCCATTCACTCCTCTGAGATTTCAGTTACATACATATTAGACCATTTGATGTTTCAAAGGTCACCAAGTCTTGGTGTATTATTTTCATTGTTTTGTTGTCTGTGCTTGAAGAGTTGCTGTTTCCATTTCTCCAAGTTTACTAATCTTTTCTTCAATAGAAGCTCATCTTCTCTTGGTCCCACTCAGTGAATTTATTATTTTTAGATAACTGTATATTTTATTTCTCAAAATTCTCCGAGTCTATTTTTAAAATTTTCCATTCTCTTCTTATTGTGTTTATTTCCTTTTAAGTTCTTCAGCCTTTTTAAAATAGCTTTTAAAGAGCCCTAATGCTAATTCCATCATATCTGTCATTTCTAGGTCTGCTCTATTGATTAGTTGTATGGGTCACATTTTCTTATTTCTTGATAAATCTAATAATTTTTAATTGGATGCTAGACATTTTAAATGTGACATTGTTGAAAACTGGATTTTGTTACATACTTTTAAAGAGTTATCTTTGTTCTGGAACTCAGTTACTTGCAGATAGCTTAATCCTTGAGACTTGTTTGGGATCTTTTGAAGCTATGTTAAGGAGAATTTAAAGTAGTCATTAACCCGTTAGTAAAGCATGACCCTTCTGGAGTATCCACCCAGTGCCCTGGGTATTCAACTGTATTACTTTCTCAGATTTTCCTTGTTTTTGATGACTTTGATAGTGTTGAGGAGTACTGGTTAGGTATTTTTTAGACTGTTCAATTTGGGTTTATCTGATTTTTTCTTCATGGTTAGACTGGGGTTATGGGTTTTGGGAGGAGGAGCACAGAGATAACAAGTCACTTTCACGACATATGAAAGTGTGTGCTCTTGACTTATCACTGAGGATGTTAACCTTGATATCCTGGCTGAGGTGTAGTGTTTGTCAGATTTTTCCACAGTAAAATTACTCTTCCCCCTGCTTTCTTTATCTCACTCTTCAAAAGGAAGTCATAAAGTGTAGGTCATAGTTTTAAGGATCAGGGAGCTATGTTTCTCCTTCTTGAGGGTGAAGTACCTACATAAATTATTTTGAATTTTTCCAGGTATGTGTCAGGGGACCCAAGACTATCCTCACACTTAATAATCTGTTAGAAGGACTCAGAGAACACAGCATATAGTTATACTCAAAGCTATGTATGATTAAGTAGAGCAAACAGATACTAAGCAAAATCAGCAAAATGAAAAGGCCTGTGGGGCAAAATCCAGGGGAAAGCTGGCACAGGCTTTCAGAGTTTCTCCCAGCGGCATCACAGAGGAGGCAGTTGATTGCCCAGCAGTGACCTGTGGCTCCATGGGTGAATGTTACCAACCGGAGGAACACCTTAGAGACTCAGTGCCCAGGATTTTTACTGGGGCTAATCGTATAGGTACCCCTTCCCTGACACATACCCAAATTTTAGACTCCTTGGAGGAAAGCAGATGTTCAGCATAAACTGTATTGTTTGTTCCAACAGTTTAGGCATAGCGAGCCACTCTTACTAGTTCCGGAAACAGTGGGGCTGTCTTAAAATCTAAGTTCTTAGATGCGAGCCAAGGGCCAGTCTCTTAAGCAGGACTTTCAAAGGATACCAGTCAGGCATGCTAGGTTGACTCTGTTTTGCACAATGTGAGATTTCTCTCTTACTTATTTATTTAATCATTAATTTATATCAGTATAGATTTGGGGATATTTACTTTATTGTTTGGGTTATATTTCAAAGCTACCTTGTTTATTTTGTTGCTTTTTTACGGCTCTGGCTCCTACTTTCTGGCTCTACAAGAAGCTCTAGCTTTATCTTCTGTGTTCCACGTTCAGGCCTAGACTCAGCCATTTTCCGAGGAGACTTGCTTTCTTTCTATAATGGAGTTTAAAAATGCTTTTAAAAATTTATTGTAGAAAATTTGGGGAATAGAGAGAGTAAATAGACGTAAGTACATTAACAAGTAAATGTTAGCTGGTATAATTACTGTTAATGTTCTGTTGCATTATTTAATGAGGGTTCAAAGCAAAATATGAAGTGATTTTTGCAACCCTTTTCTTTCTCTTCTTTCATTCTCTCTCTCTCTCTCTTTCTCTCTCTCTCTCTCCCCCCCTCCCTCCCTCCCTTCTTGTATTTCGTGTATGGCATTAATTACCTAATAGACCTGAGGACATCTTTTCTTCCATTTCTAAAACCTTTCAGTCTCTTTTCTAAACTCCAGAGAAAGTGAGGACTTGGAAGATTCTGAAATTTATGGGGGCTACTGAAGGGTCTAGGAGTGACAAGATGTTTGACGTTTAGTATGGAAAAACTTGCCAAGTTTGTCTTTTCTATATTATGGTTGTTCTGGATACCAGTTCAGTCATTTCTGAGATATTTAAGAAGGTGTTAATATGAGGAGTAATCCATATATTTGCTCTCCTAAGAATGTTAATAATTAAAGACTTATTTCCTTTGAGTAGATAGAACATTAAATTCCAATGACTTGTGTGATATTTTTAGTTAAATCTAAACTTTGTTTTATATTGAGGAACAATTTGTTTGGATCCTATATCTAAAGGGCAATTTTTTTTTTAAGGATTTACTGAGAATTTTTCCTGGTATCCATTCTTTTGAAGTATTAGAATGTACCTCCCTCTGCCATCTTAGAAACGTGAAGGAAATAACTATTCCATAAATCCTTAAAATGCCAGTGAAAGGGCATAGAATTAAATGGAAATTGATTAAAAGAAGGAGAGAAACCTACTTCCTAACTCCTTGAAGGCAAGAGAGCTGCCACAGTCATCTTTTGGGTACTCAGTGCTTTATGGTATCTGGCCCATGCCAAGACAAGCTCAAGAAAGGCTGATAATACTGAAATTGTGACTTTCTTAAAAATACTCTAAATCTTATTTAAAAAGCGATCTTTAATATATAATAATCTAAAAGGTAGAGAGAGGTTTAGTTGAAGGAAATTACCCAAAGTAGATTTTTCTGCTTTGCCAAAGATACGGCAATAAGCAATAATTTCTGCAGCTGTCTGTTTGTGATGATGAAACCAAAAATATATATGTACAACTTGGAGAATTCTGAATTTATTGAAAGAATAAAGTAGAAATTTTGACTGTTCTTTTGGCAAACTTGAAATAAGTCTTGAGCTATGTATTTATTTCTGTGATCAATCTATAGGTTAAGAATAGAGAACTCACTTGAAAAATGCTAGGAGTATTATTATTTGTGTAATTTAAAAATGTAACTAGGAATCGAGGGATTGAAAAAGCATTCAAAGTATAGTGAGTGAGACTTGTCCTGGTCTTCTAAAAAGGATTTTGTTGGGGGTGCGTATGTAGTTCTTCTGGTTAATACTTTAGCGATTTGGGTGATGAAAGTTTAGTAAGGGTTTAAAAGTTCGATAAGGGTTAGAAAGGAAATACTTTTCTATTAACCGTTTGTTAAGGTTGTGATTAATAGTTGGAATAGTGCCATTACTTATTCTTTACATTTCAGAATAAAGTTTAGAGCCAAGGCTCTGTCCACATGGGCCCATTGAATTATTTTCCATGTAAATGTAGAGCACCATTTTCACACACCCTTTATCTACAAGGAAGTCTTACTGAATGTAAAATGGAATTTGCAAAATAAGCCCTGAAATTAACTTTAAGCCTCTGTATCTCAAAGAAACTTGATTTGCTTTGACTGTATACACATTGTAACAGAATGCTTAGATATAATAGAAACTTTAAAGTTCTGACTTATTTTTTTTTAATCTATGTAAACAAAACTCAAGCAGAAGAAAATCCCTTTTTTAAGCTTGCAGGGTTATCATCTATCAAAAAAAAAAGTTATCCTACTCTGATATTCTGTATAGCAGTTTTGCTTGTTACAGTTGATAAAGGTTTACTAGGAATGAACCTTGATTAATTTGGTGGGACATATTAGTCAAATAGTATTAAGGTGTTTTAAAGATTTGTGTGAGGCTAATAATAGGCTTATTAGCTCAATAAGGGTAGAAAAATATGGGAAAATATCTGGGCATGTGCCTCCTAACTTGTCTGCTTGCTGATGTGGTTCAGTTGAGTCTCGGCATTTATTTAATGGTATAGCTTTTGTGGGTCTAGATCAGCTTATTCCCCTAATCTGTTAACAGCTGTTTGATGAAAAGAGGATTGTATGTCAAATCACTTTGGAGAATACTTTAATTAAAAAGAAAAAATATATTGGTTTGTGTGTAACTCAGAGCCTTTGTTTGTTGACCTACAATGTTGTTATATGAGAATGGGATGCAGTAGGTAGTGTTTTTGAACTGTGGAATGCCCTTTATATCATGTTAACACCTTGAGGCACTTGAGATCCACTAGACCTGGGAAAGGCCTGCTCCTACCTGATCCTGGGATATCTCTGGACAAGATATGCCCAAACAATGGTGTTCTGGTATTGGGGTTCTGTGTGATTAGCTTTTGAAGCCCTGGTTTGAATTTAAAATTTTGGGTCTGTTCAGAAGTAGGACTGTTTCAGACTTATTCAAGATTTCTTGGACTATTCTGAAGAAATACAAGTTTTAAATACACTCCCAACAATACACTTATTGCTGAATACGTCTTAAAATGAATATGATTATCTTTTTCCTTTAGTGTATGATACTTGTGCATGGAAGACTGTTCTTTTACCTTTTAATACGGTACTAGCCATTTGGTTATGAGTAAGTTTATTCAGTTATGATTTTGGTCACTGAATTTACTTGTTTTTGTGGTTTTTACAATACAGTAGTATACATGGATCAATAGTATACATGGATCAACACAAATGTGCACCACATATGGAAAAACACATGCCCTATACGTATGCCTTCAAAGTCACAGTAAACTAATTTTGAGGTCAAGATATTTTTCTTCTGCTTTTCACATAAAGTATTTGTTGGGTTTGTGAAATTTTCCTGCTGTTTGAAGAGCAGTTAAACTTTTAATAGTGTCAGTTTAGAGTTTTAAAACAATTTCTATAGGAGTTTTTAAAAATGTGCGTTTTATTGGACCAGAGGATTTCTTGCTATTCGTTGATTATATGACTGTAAGATTCTCACAGGAATTTTGTGCTATATTACTAGAAGACTATGTTTTAATATAATCCTGTTATTGTAGTAGAGTTCTCTCTTTTGAATAAGTTGTTTGCAGCAGAGGAAACTTTGTCCTGAGATGAGCAGTTTTAGAGGGCTGATGGAGGCTCAGCCATGGTGTTCATTACATCATCTTTTCATTCCATTAGCCAGCATTTTCTCCCGTGGGTTAAGTGAGGTGGTGGACTCTGCATCATCACAAGCACGCTAAGAAAGTCACTGCCTGGGTGCGTAGAGGGTGGAGAAAATGTACTATTAAAATCACCTTAAGAAAACTGATAGTAGAGTGGGACAGATACCTCCGATTTTTTTTTTTTTGTCAGCTGTTACAGGAAGAGATTTAAAGAGCTCATGCTAGATCTAAATTAATTTTTTTATTTATAAGGCCCTGAGGTAGTGAGAAAAGTTGACATCCGCGGATAGAGCTCTACCCTTGGCTGTTTAGTTGCAGTAGTGAGTCCCCTGAAAGCTGCTGGAGGCACAGCTCATCAAAACTGGTAACAGGAACATAAACAGAGACCGTTGCGGCCACGTGTTTGTCTACATAAAGAAAGGTGAGGATGTCCTTCAGGGCGCTTAGGATAGACTTGCACGCTTCTATTCAGTGAGATGGTTCATCTGCATTCAGCGGCGTTGCCCTCTAGTTGTGCGTCACTGTGAGACTGCATGGTGAGGAAGCCAAGGCACTGTGGGTCAGAACTCTGCTGCCGTGAGAAGAGGAGGGACAGCAGCTGGGGGAGATAAATCACCAAATTCGGTGCTGCTGCTGCTGCTGCTGCTGCTGCTGCTGCTGCTGCTCCTGCTCCTGCTGCTGCTGCAGCCAGTTGAGACAATGTTGAGTCTACAGGAGTCTGTGTTTTTTGAAATTAGCATAAAGTCCTTGCTAAAGTCCTGGAGCAGCAGCTGTAAGTATACATGCCGAAATGGGAGAAGCGCTGAGGTATGATCAGTGCCATTCCTTGCATGCTGATTCTTTCAACCAGCCCACACTGAGGAATATTTTCTTGAATGGTGATCAGTAAGATAGAAAATCTAGACCTGCATACCCTGGGCAGTTATAATATTGGTAGTTAAATGTTCTTCGGCAAGCCATGGCTTTCTTGTTAATTTGTGTCATTCTGGCAAACTTTCTCTCGGTCAAAAATGAGGGAAAAAGATGACAAATAGACTCTGATCTCTGCAGGGTTATGGGATACCAGTACTATTCCACAGTTCTGCTAGCACAAAATGTTTGTTAGAAGCCGCATCAGCAGTCTAAAGGCATCAGACAATTTAGTATAATGATCATAACTTTCCCGTATTCCTGTAATTGAAGTTACAATGAGTAATTTTCATATGTATTAAATTTTCTGATAAAGAACATTCAGGATGATATATTTCACAGTTCAAGTAAGTCAATAAAACTAATGTCATGGGGCTCGTATCTTATTTAGAACTCCCTTTCTAATATGTAGATTTGACATAAATATTGATTTTGTTCAGTATTTCCAGTATTTTCTAATGATACTTTTCTTTGAAGATCTCAAAGCACTTCTAGACATTATTACCAAAGTCTTTTTTTTTTTTTGCCAAAATTATCTTATAAATATGATACTAAACTAATAAATAAACAAGCAAAGGTTTGGTTATAATATCTGTTTTGCCCAAGCAAATTTGAAGTAAAAAAAAAAAATGTCTTTTCCAAGGTCACACGATATAGCAGAGAACTGGAATTAGAACCCAGTTGTTCCTGCTCCCAGCTGTGTGCTAGTGTCTGAACAAACTAATGAATAAAATATGAGAGACTACGTTTAATTTTTTCCAGTTAACTTTTTACCAAAATATTTATTTTGTTTTATAAGCAAATAATACAAAAGACAAAGTCTTTTGATATAGTGGAAAAAAACCTCAAGATAAAGCATCGTAGAATATAATTTGAGGGGATTTGTATTATGCCAGATATGCTGCATTTATAATCTTTATTTTTGATTTGTGTGTGATTCTTCCATATGGAGATACTGTCATGCCAGGTGGCAGAGAAAATTATATTAGTTCTAAGAAAGTTTCTGAGTGAATATACATAGTTAAAATATTGAGAGAATTATAATTACTGGCTAATTTAAATTCAATACTTTTACTATTTAAAAGGGTGATATAGAATACATTTTTATAAAATAAACTCAAGTATGATTTCTAATTTGTCTTTCTTTCCCCATTCCCCTTCCTTTTCTCTCTTTCCCCCATCCTCTCACCATGTGCTTAAAAAAAATAGTAATACAGTTTTATAACTGAGAATGAAGCTATAATTAATGGAATTTTACAGAGGAACAGTATGCTAGATTATTTCACAGCAGCTCGTCTTGTGAAAACTTTGTTTGCTTAGATACTTGTGAACTTTGTGGTATTTTGTTTTGTGGCCATTTAAACATTTCTGTATGTCATTGCCTGAACCTGGTAACCAGCCACAGCCAAATCTCATGTAATTGCATTCCCTCAACCCAAGGGTACACCAAAAACATGTTTGTAAAGTCGTTGTTGTTAGCTGTGAATAATATAATGATTCAGTTTGTGGGCATTTCATTGTCCTTGAGCATTCAAAGTACAAGTCTCTCTGAAGGCCTTTTTCATCTTTGTAAAGCAATAAGTTGATACAGAAAAGAAATTACAAGTCTTATTGTTCAGTAAGGCCCTAACCATGTCTACCCTAGCTCTGGAACATGGGAGAATGTTTTTATT
Source organism: Eonycteris spelaea (assembly GCA_003508835.1). Taxonomy (NCBI): domain Eukaryota; kingdom Metazoa; phylum Chordata; class Mammalia; order Chiroptera; family Pteropodidae; genus Eonycteris; species Eonycteris spelaea. Next base: position 6,989,083 of record PUFA01000049.1, on the reverse strand, counting down.
TCACCAGTATCTGTGGATAACTTTTTTGTCTTCATTTAGCCCGATTGTATTTAAAATAGAGTAAGAGGGAGGATTAAAATATGTTGAAGACCCTAGAAAAAGACAGTAGTTAACTTTCTTCCTAGGAATGTTTTCGTAATGATAACACTTGATTTAACCAATGTTTACTGAGCATATCCTGTGCCGTAACAAATGTGATCTTTGCTCATAAGGAGATACCAGTTTTTGTCAGAGTAAATATACGTGAAAAGTTAACAGAAGGCAGTTAAGTGAGAAATGTTGCATATGCATTATGACTTACCAAATGAGTGTTACACACAAAAGAACAGGGAGTACAGAGATGGAGAGGATCATATCGAACCATGGGGAGCAGAGAAGACTTAGAGGGAAAGGAATTTAATTTAGTTTGGTTTTGAATGATAGGATGTTTCCCACAGTGGTAGGCAGTACGGCCACCCACAGTCTCCCTGAAGCAGAAACCAGGGATGGGGCAGGCAGCCCTCTCATCCCGACACCCTACTCCCTACCCCTTTCAGTCATTTACCAAGACTTGTCATTCTTGGTTCTAAAATGTCCTTAATCTCTCCTGCCTTCTGTTGCCACAGCTGCTTGTCGTAGTTCAGGCCTCTCTCTTCCCATCACCTGGATTATTGCCATAGCTCCTTTTTGTGGAGTTTGCATCTTCCACATTGCTACCTAGAGTTCCTTCTAAGCTACCTCCCTAAAGGTCTCTTCTTTTTACTTCATGGTCTTTACCCTGTGGGATGAAGCCCTTCATCATCTGTCTAGCTCCTGCTCATTTTGTTTTTCTCTTCTCTCACCATACTTACCCAGTTTCTAGAGCATGCTATGTCTTTATATCTGCTGCTACCTTTGCTTAGAACACACCCCCTAGCCCCAGCCTCTTTGTCAGCTTCACAGTGAATTCCAGTTCACCTTTGAAGACCCACCCTTTCTTGAGTCATCCAGATATTTAATGCTTCATCTGTTGTGTTCTTCACTTTAAACATCATTGCATCGTACACTTATCGCCCTATTCATGTCTTTCTCTGCTACTTGAGTATAAGCTCTTGGAGGGCATAGATTGACTGTGTTGGTGTTTTATTTGTATACTTACGCTTAGTTAAGTCCTGGTATTGCAGGCAAGTAAGATAAAGCTTAGGGATGCAGTCATTTTTTGTTGGAATGGATTAATAATAGGAAAGAAGGTAGGAGGATAAATTTATAACCCCTCTTATACTGTGTGATTATTATACACTAGTGATGTCTCTTGAGAACTGTTCCTGAAGCAGGAATACCTTAGTGATTTCAAAAAAGTTCACATTTTACTAAATTCTGTTTAGTAAATTTCTTGGGAAGAACAGAGAAAAACCTAATTTATTCATAGTCTTTGTTTAGAAAAAAGATATGGGAAACAATTTTTCCATTAAATAAATTATATATTTTAAATGTTGCTCATATCCCCCCCAAAAAGACAAAAAAAGTATTTGTTATTGAACTTAACTTAATAGTAATGTATCATTCTTTCTCATTAAATATAATAATGTTTCATGTTTATAAGATACATTTGCCATGATGAGTATTAATGTTAAATGCTGCATTTTATATTAATCTCTGGAGGCCCCGGGTTTCAAGGCCTGCTTAGCTGGCAGAATGTTGTTGCAGTGCTGCTGAAGTTTGATTATAGTTGAGCCTATTTCTTTCAGTAACAACAATGAAGTGACATTCATATGGCCTAAATTCAGGATTTTGTCTCTGTGCCAACAGTTTTAGGCATTACTTCTTTTAAAAACTGAATCAGGAACATTCTGTTAAACCAGCTGTGTAGTGAATGTTATCATTTAAAAGATTGGCCTAGTTCTCCAAAATTGATAAGACAAGGCAAGATTTAGTACTGAGAACTATCCAGCTATGTATCTGCAATGTTAATTAAGGTCATAGATACATTTATTATTAATATAATACCTCTCGTAAACATTAATTTATAGACTTTGCATCCATAATTTTATGACAGCTAGTGTTTTAAAGAATTCAGTTTTTATAACATAGAAGAGATAAATTGACTTGCATTAACCACAGTTTTATAAATTAAAATGTGAATAAGCTACACTCTGTTAAACTAAATTGCATACATTACTTAAAATTTTAAACAATGGGAAAAGTTCATAAACAGAACTTTTGATGCTCAGAGATGTTTTTTCCTGGATTGCAAAAATATTAAAAACCACAATTATGCATTTATTTTAATTTCAGTTAAAATTATTTGATTAATAATAATTTATTATCATTTATTGAAGTGCTTATGAGCCCGGTATTGTAAGTACATATTATACTTGAGTATACATACATGTGTGTACAATCACATACATATGTCCATTTACTAAACCTCATGCACTCATGAAATTTGAGGAAAACTATTATAGCTGTTTTTATTAAATAATAGCTTTTTGTGATATAATTCACATACCATAAAATTCATCCCTTTGAAGCACACAGTTCAGTAGTTTTTAGGGTATTTGCAGAGTCGTACAACCATCACCACTTTCTAGTAGTAGAATGTTTTCATTTCCCCAAAAGGAAACCTCATACCCATTAATCTGTTTTCTGTCTCTGTGGATTTGCCTATTCTGGACATTTCATATAAATGGAATCATACTGTAGGTGTTCTTTTTGACTGTCTTCTACACCATATTTCCAAGATTTGTCCATTTGGAGCATGTATCTGTACTTCATTACTTTTTTATGGCTGAATAATATTCCACTGTATGTATATACCACATTTTGTTAATTCAGCAGTTGATAAATTGCTGTTTTTATTGAAGAGTAAATTGGGGCTCAGACAAGTTAAAGTGTACAAAGAATACCCCTCCACACACACACACACACACACTTCTTTATCTAGCCAACTTCCAGTAATCCTTCCTGTTTCAATTTAAAGTCTTCCCTGATCTAGTGATACTTCAGCAAAGTGTGAAGGAAGAAAGTTAACAGTTTGGGGGCAGGGTGGCTGGGTGAGCAGAAGATATAGCATGTGCTGGAAGCTAGGGGAAATATGGCCATTTTGGCTGGAGCAGAAAGGTATGGGAATGAGCTGGTAAGGTACTAGACCACATGGAGTCTTGAAGACTTTGTTATGGGTTTTGGTCTTAAACCTAAAATAAATGGGGTACCATTTTGTGATAGTAGTTGGGGTGATTTCATCAGACTTCTAGTTTTCATGGGATGGGGACAAAGAGGAGGGGTAGGGAGAGAGGTACAGCCTATGCAGGGAGACGAGTTAGGATACTATTTCAGTAGACCAAATGTGAGATGAAGGTTGAACAAATGAAGAAATGTTATTTCTTTACTTAGCAAACATGTATAATGCCCACCAGATGGATAGGTACTTTTTTAAGTGCTTTACAAATATTCACTCATCTAGTTATGGATGTGGGAAATATGTAAGAGGTAGGAATAATAGGTTTGGACTTAGATATAGATGTTGAAGGAGATCTTTATAAGATGAATTTGGTAGAGTAATTTATGTTCTGATTAACATTAATTTCAGAAACGTATCCATTGAGAATTAATATTGGTTATAATGGGAAAGAATCACCTATTGCTTATTGCCAAAATACTCACCCTCTCATCCCTCAGAGAAATCTTTCTGCTTTAGGATGCGATGCCTGAACGATGAAGCCTACTCACTGTGCTATTAAGTGAGTAGTATGTTTTCCGTAATGGTCCCCGAATTTGGAGTTCCTAGCTTCAGAGATCACTGAATTTAGGAATCATGGGCCTGCTTTATCCATTTTTTGAAAAATATTCTAACTCTTAAACTAGATTTTCCTCAGTTTATAAAGGACGAACTCTTCATCTTCAAGACTAAACATTTTGCATTGTGAGAAGGACAGCTGATTATCTGACTCATTAAGTATTTGGTTTTATGATTTGTTTTAAGTTTTTTTTTATTGGTAAATATTAAAATAATGACAGTAATAATGAAATAGAAAATATGAAATCAGGAAAATATAACACAGATGATTATAGTAATCACAGGTGTCTGAGGGTATTTGAAAAAGTCAGTGTCATATCTATGGTAAGTGTCAGACCCACTGTTCCATAAACCTTGATGTTGTGACCGTTCCTCTTTTGTATCTTTTGTCGTAGTTGTGTGTAGATTTAGTCTTATATCAGGCCCTAGGTCCAATCCTGTGCGAAGATGGGGAGTTTGAGAAAGCCCTAGCTCACTAGTCCAGGTGACTCAGCAGAAGCCTAACCTCATTGCAAGATCTGGCCTGATTTTGTTTGTCCGTGCTAGTGTCTGGGTGGCTACCTATTCTCATATCAAAGCCTCCACCTCTAATCATTGGTATTTCTTCCTTCCTGAGCCTTGCCTTGTCAAACTGTTTGCTGCTCCATTTTCTCCAAATATGGGACTCTGCTTTGCCCTTCAAAAGTTCTCATCCAAGAACAAAAGCAAAAAACGTGCAAATCAAATTCTGCTGGCATACCTTTTTAGTGATCAGTCCTACCTCCCCAGGTGGGTTTAATCCACGTGAGATTAAACATGACCACATATTTCCTGTTCTTGGATTTTGAATTACACATCTGTTTGCCAGCATATCTGTTGTTGTTTCGTGGACCTTCCTGATGCTTTGTACTTGTTATCATATTCTTTAGGTGCCCTGTTCTCCCACAATTAGTTGAGTTCTCTTCCAGTTCAGCCATTGTGCATACAGTACCGGTATTAACAGCCGGTATCTATCGCCCTCCTGTACTGATTGTTAAATTTTTTAAACATGACATCTGGCAGGTATCTGGCTTATTATAATGTTTAGGCCCCAAATCATTGGATTCTGGCCTTTTCCACTATTGGCCAAATTTTTAGACTTTTTTTTTTTTTTGGAAGTAACCATGTTTATAATCTCATTATCACATTGATAAGACAGTTTGCTAGCCTTTTGCAGGATGGAATGGGCTATATATTCTTGATTATCCTTTCTCCTAATCTGTTAAGGCATGATGTCAGAGCACTGCCCATTCAGTGGAATTTCTGACAGTTTTATTTTTGATCTACTAGTTGGTTTCCATTAACTTTGTTATGTCCCATATTAAACTTTTGTCTAAAATAAGTAGTGTTTTAAAGCTTTTAACAAAAACAGTTAAAAATCCATTTGGATGGGGAAAATTGTAAAATTCAAATTCCAAATTGTCAGACCTGATTCTACTAGAAGAAAATGAATTGTAAAGGTGATGTTAGTTCATAGTAGAAAATCATACGAATTGTTTGAGAAGCTGTTATTTTCAGTAATATTTATTGATCCATGTAATACAGGAAGTAATTAGCAAAGGCATTCATAAAAATTGAAGAATGAATTAATATCCATTAACATGTAACTTAGTAATAATGTAACATAACAAATACAGATTTATATTAGATGCATTAAATGGATTTTTCTTTGTTTAAAATAAGCCTCACTGATGTTTGTAGCTGCTTTATCCATAATTGTCCAAACTTGGAAGTGACCAAGATGTCTTTCAGTAGGTGAATGGATAAATGCATTTTGGTATATCCAGACAATAGAATATTAATCAATGCTAAAACAAAATTAGCTATCAAACTGTGAAAAGACTTTCAGGAAACGTAAATGCATATTACCGAGTGAAAGAAGCCAGTCTACATACTGTACAATTTTCAACTATATGAAAATTCTGGAAAAGGTAAAACTATATGGAGATGGTTAAAAAGATAAGCAGTTGTCAGAGGTTGGGGAGGGGGAAGGATGAATAGATGGAGCACAGAGGATTTTTAAGGCAGTGAAATTACTCTGGATGATACTATAACTGGTGGATACATTTGTTCAAATCCATAGAATATAGAACCCAAAGAGTGCGGATTCCAGGCTCTGGGTGATAATGATGTGTCTGTCAATGTAGGTTTATCAGTTGTAACATGTTCTAGGGGTGTTGAAAATGGGGGAAGCTATGCATTTGTGGGGGCAGGAGGTTATATGGATAATTCTCTGTATCTCAATTTTGCTGTGAACCTAAAACTGCTCTAAAAAAAGTTTAAAAAAAACAAGAGAAAAAAAAGACAAAATTTTAGAGCAATATGTAAATGAGTCATTCTTTTATAGGGAGACTATGGAAGAAAAGAAAATGTAATGCCAAGTAAACAGCTTTGGTAATATTCTTGAAGGTAAGGTATTATGTATTTTTAATCCACAGTAGGGATTGCCTGTATGCACAGGGTGGACTTCAGTTATACTCGGATTTTCCACTGCATGGGGCTTTGTGCCCCTTATCCCTGAATTGTTCAGGGGTCAACTGTAGTGCATTTTTATGCAGAGTATGGGGGCACTATATTGCCATGGTTTGATGTCTAAGGCCTAGTATGTTTCAAATAGAAAGAAGTCACTTTGGCTGCTATTCGAAGCTGTTATTTTATCTGCTAAGAGGCAGGGATAACTGTGAAGGAAGATTTTTGAGGAGTTTACATTGACTATTATTAGGATCTTAACTTAAAATTTAGTTATGCAGAAAATAGAAGGGAGGATTACTTTCAGTAGTAGTGAGATTCGATGCCCTGGATGTAGAATGTAAGGCACAGGGAGGAGTCTATGATAGTTCTGAAGTTTACATCGTTGAAATCTCACCCTTCGAAATGGGTAACGAGAGGCCGAGGATTGACTGGGCACCGTGGCGTGTGGTTTGGGGCACAGACAGTGAGTATAGCGACGTGACCGAAACTCAGAGAAAAATCGATTCAACAAGATTTCTAGTATGAAGTGGGAGAACCATGTATGACTTTAATTTTTTTATTATTTTATTTAATTTTTTTACACCTACAGCACCCAGTCTTCCAAGGTGTTCTCTCATTCAAGTACTGACCAGGCCTGACCCTGCTTAGCTTCTGAGATCAGATGGGATCGGGCCTGTTCAGGGTGGCATGGCCGTAACATGTATGACTTTTTAAAATTAGCTTTTTGAACAGGTTTATTGATCCTTTACTTTGCTTCTTAGAGCTTTACCCCTGACATGCATTTATTTAACACTCTCTGAATTGCTTGATGGATGCTATTTGTGGTATATTATATATACATACACACACACATATACATATATATATATGTACATATACATATATATGTACATATACATATATGTATATGTGTGTGTATGTATATATATATACATATAACTTTTCCTTATTTATAGTGTCTGTAAAGCTTTTTAGTGATCAAAATGTTTTAAATAAAATCATTTTAGAAGCATAAGTGTGAGGCAGTGGTTTTTAGCCTTGACACACAGCAGAACACTTTGGGGAGTTTTCCAAAACATACATAGGCCTGGACCGCACTCCAAAGGTTTTAATTCTGACTTAAGGGGTTGTCAGAGAAGCTAGCCAAGACCAGGATGTGGTCAGAAATCTTGACTTTGGGGGTGGCTCCATAGTGTAGTGGTTAGCACGTCTGCTTTACATGCAGAGGGTCCTGGGTTTGCACCCCAGGTGGAGCCACAGACCATACCCTGAGTGTGCCAACTCCTCACAGCGCCCCCCCCCCGAGTGTTCCAGGCCCCCCAAGTGCGCAGGGGGTGCCAGGCCCCCGGTGCATGCCACGAGCATGTGGGAGGAGATGTCCCGCCTTCAGAGATCCAGTTCATAAGGAGAAACTACAGTATCCATAGATTAGGGGCGGAAGGTGAGGTGGTGATTAAAGAGGGGAGAAAAAAAAATAAATCTTGACTTTGACTTATTGTGAAGTAGATATGAAATCTTTTTTAGTAGGTGGAATTGTAGTAAACAGTCTGACAGAGACAAGTTTTTCTGTTTTGTCAGTTTACTGTTTTACAGTAGGAAATGTGCCAAGTGTATGTTAATGCTAGAGCTAGCAGACCACCCTTTGCTCTGCTTGTGGGGTAGGTCATACAAAGCTAAATTACAATCAGAAAGTTGCATGGAGAACCTGAGGATCAAAGAAATTAACATCTGTGATGTTCTGTGATAGGGGTCAGAATGCATATCCTTTTGTCCAGCCTACTGAACTGTACTTAGATAAACATTACATTTCTATCAGCATTGCATTGTTTAATTTTTCTGTACCTTGCCAACAATAGAACTAATTATTCTTTTAAATATTTGCTACTCTGATGTGTATAAAATGAAAACACATTGCAACTTTAATTTGCATTTTCTGGGAACTACAAACTTTGCATATTTTTTTAATCTATTGTCTTTTTAGGTTTGTTCTTATGTGAATTGCCTAAGTATATCTTTTGGCAAATTTTCTGTTATGTTGTCTTTTTCTTGTTAATTTGTAAGAGCTCTTTGAATATTTTATATTTTCTGTCATCTTGACTATTTTTCTCCAACTTCGTTCTTTCTTGGTTATAGTATAATTTGCCTTATAAATATTTAAAAATTTTATTTGGTTGATTGCATTTATCTTTTTTTTTATAATTTTGAGTTTTCTGTCTTGGCTAAATATCTCTCTGCATTGTACATGTTGACTCTTAATTTTTTTCGAAGACTTTTACAAATTTATTTTTAATTTCATATTCATCTGGACTTTGGTTTTTGAATATAATATACTTTTCCCCAGATGAATAGTTAGATATTACAATAAGTAATATCTAGCTAGATATTATAATAAGTAATCTCCTTCCCTCTGATTTTGCCTATGTTGAATTCTTATTCTGGGATTTTTGAGACATTCTCTAATCTTTAATGTTAATCTGATTTATTTACTGATATATGTTTACTGAGTTGATTACTGTTATATTATGTTCTGATGTAGATATATTTTGGATTACTGTTTTGATTATAGTTAGAATGTGTTCTGATTATAGTTACATTGTCTTTTGATTTAGAAAATATTCTTTGTATTTTTTAAATAATTTTTTTAGCTTTTCTTGGGTATTTATTCCTTCGTGTATACTCTAATGTAGTTTTTATCCAATACAACTTAAAAAGAAGAGTTTTGACATCTTAATTGGAATTGTGCTAATTAATATATTAATTTTGTGAGAATTGACACTTAAGATAAATGCCCCCATCCAAAAATGTCTTTCCGTTTGTTTAGATCTTTTTTTAATGTCCTTTCAGAAGTTCTTATAATTTCCTCTAAGTCCTATTAAATTTTGTTATTAAATTTATCCACATCTATTTTCTATTTATGAATAGAAGACTTACTCATTTTTATTTCTAGGTGGTTATTGCTAGTTAATATAAAAAGTTCATGTCTCTCTCAATATTTATAACAATAATATTTTATATTATTGCATTTACTTATGTTATCCCATAACTTCCAGGATGGTGTTGAATAATAAGGCAAGAACCAGCATCCTTGTGTAGTTTCTGTTTTCAATCAAAGTAGGTTTGGTGTTTTGAAACCTATAATGATATTTGCTGCTGGTGTTTGGTAACTATTTTGTTTTCCTTGTCTCTGGCTGCTGGATACTAGTGTGCAGTTATATTTCTTTATCTGCTAATTAAGTGTGGACCATACAGCCACAGTTTTTTAAAGAGTATTCCTTGGAGTAATGGAAGGGAGAGCCATCTCAGCCTCTGTGAGCCTCTATTAATTAGCTCCCAGTTAAGATATTAGGAGGAGGCCCCTTTACTCCTCATCTTTTCCTGTCATCAGCCTTAGGGTTGTACAAGATTCAGCCCACCTTCTTATGGATTCTCCTCAGCTTCTTGGAAGTCAAGGAAGATGGCTACATATTACTATGCAGTTTACCTCTCCCAGGCCCTGGGCCTAGGTATGTTTGCTGGGCGAGGTCCTGCAGGATTCTAGTGTTCAGATTTTCACTTCAGGGCTATCCTGTGCCGATCCCCAGGCTCATATCTGCCACAGAGCTTTTTCACTTTTTCACTGGCAGCACGATTTCTATGGGAGGAAGGGAGGAGAACAAAAATGAAAGCAACTTCCTTGTTGCTTCTAATACACACCCATGGTTGATATATAATTCATTCATTTATTTTCCAGAGGGAAAGCAAAAGCTTAGAGAGGTTAAATAATTTGACTAAGATTATGATGATACTAAGTAGCCAAGTGAAGTCTGGGCCCTTGGCCCTCTGACTCGTAGATCCATGCATATTTTAAAAATACCACATTATTTTTAGATTGTTAGAATAGTTTCTTAGCTGAGCTTCTGAAGTTTCAAAAGAGTACAAAAAAATAACCTCAGGGAGACTCTAGCTGAGTGAATAATGGATTATTTATGATAGGTCATTTTTCTTGAGCTTTATAATAAGTGATATTTCTGTAGTAGACTTCAAGTAAAAAAGTTGGAAGTGTGCCCAAGATGTCATAGGACTTCTATGTTTAGAAACTGTTTTCAGTGGGAATAGTTTAGACTAGGATAAACAAACATTTTAGGAACAGCTGTCCAAAAAATAAGCAAAAGTCTTAATTTTTTTTATCCATTGAAATGCAACCAGAAGCAAAAAAGTTGGACTGATTAATGAGGAAAATGATTTTATTCATACAGAATAGAAACAAAGTATTTACAAATAAAATTAATAAGAACAGATAGATTCTCTGATGAAGGAAAATGCATATTTTTCTTTAGGTACAAGAAGGAGGATGAATTAACGAGAGTATGCTAGGTTCTAGAAAGGAAGTCTTAAGATGTCAGTTTCTAATGAAATTGTGAGGATATGTGTAAACTTGAACATATAAATGAAAGACAATAACTGAGAATTTACTGAAGATGATGAGTAAATGAGAGTATTTGTACCAATAGATAATAAAACCTATTATAAAGTTACAATAATTAAAAGTATGGTAGTGATACAAAAACAGATTATTAGTGAACAGAATAGAAAACACATTTGGGTATGGATTTAGTTCATTATAGTGAACAAAATTAGTGACAGAATTTCAGTAAAGGAACCCAAAAGAATTGCTTAAATAGTGGGAGAAAAAATAAAATAATGCCTTTATTGTATATCACCTCGAAGAAATTCCAGTTGAATGACAGATTCAAAGAGAAAAAAATAAAACTAACTCAAAAGGCGTTAAAAGAAATTATAGGTAAATATATATCTAATCAAAATGGGAAAGCCTTTTTTAATCCATTTTATGTAAATGAATTTGAAGATGAGGCCAAAGTATTTAATTTGGGAAGTAGTCATTCTAAGTAAATAGTATTTTAATAACTTGCACCTTTAAAAGAAGAAAAAAGATATATCAAAATCTAGAGATTCTGCAGAAAATAAAGCCACTAGTCTGAAAGTTTTTAGAAACTCAGAACCTAAAGTGACAAGGGATTTTGAGGCCTATTTCTTCATTATAGATGGGTGGTAACTCACAGTGGTATTTTAGATCTAGTTCTTACCAAGAATTTTACCAGTTAATTGTTAAACCATTGGTGGTATGAAATTAGCCATGATGGGAGTAAATACACAATGGAAATTGGCAAATACTAGAAATTGGGACTTTCTTTGAGCCATTTACCAGCATATCACTTGAAATAAGAGTATATTCATTAGGATAAAATGAGATGACATGCAAAATACCTTAATAAAGTATTAATGTTTCATTTCCATCAGAAATCAACACTATCTAGTATGAGTTTCTTTTACTCATAAAGGAATTTTGAGGCATACCTTGCTTTATAGTAAACTGTGTTTGTGCACTGAAGTCATCAAATGATGCTTTCGTATTGTACCTCTTCAACACCTCCAATGCATACATTATTATAGTCTCCTTTTTCCTCTTCAGATATAGTTGCTCTCAAATGTGCAGTGTTTCTTTGGGTAGTTGGCTGAAAGGTACACCAGTCCAACAGACCCCCCAGAAGATGAAATTTGCTGTTAACTCCCTAATGCTGATTTTGCGTTCTTTGTTTTTGCTTTCAGCCTGCGTGGCATATAACCTAATTTGTGTTTCTGACATTCAATTCTTAATTGACTTATAAACTATTTCTTTTCCCTGAGCTCGATCCAAGTACATTATTGTTTAAAGCTTTAGTCAGAGTTGTTTGTTTTGACTCTTCTCAGGCACCTGTAGTTCTGTCGGACGGGGATAGAGTAGGCTTTTCTTTGATTTATTTTCATGTTTTAAAAAATCAATAGACTTTATTTTTTAGAGCAGATTCAAGTTTACAGAAAATTTAAACAGAAAGTAGAGAGTTCCCATGTACTCCATTCTCAGACCCCCCCCCACCCCCGCTTTCTACTATTATTAACATTTGATGTTAGTGTGGTACATTTGTTACAGTTGAACCTATGCTGACACATCGTAATCACCCAAGTCCATAGCTTACATTACGTTCACTCTTTGTGTTGTATGTTCTGTGGGTTTTTACAAATACATAATGACATATAGCCACAAGTATAGTATCACACAGAGTAGTTTGATGGCCCTAAAAATCCCCTGTGCTCTTGTTTATCCTCCCTTCATCCCAGCCCCTTCGCAACCACTGATCTTTTTACTGTCTTCAGAGTTTTGCCTTTTCCAGAATATCATATAGCTCGAATCATATAGTATGTAGTCTTTTCAGATTGGCTTTTTCACTTAGCAATATGCATTTGAGTTTTCTTCAAGTGTTTTTAGGGCTTGATAATTCATTTTTTTTTTAATGCCAAATAATATCCCATTGTCTGGATATATTAGTTTATTTATCCAATTACCGACTGAAGGATATCTTGGTTGCTTCAAAGTTTTGGCAGTTATGGATACAACTGCTGTCAACACCTGTGTCCAGGTTTTTGTGTAGACATATTTTCAGCTTCTTTGGGTAAATATCAAGGAGTACAGTTGTTGGGTTGTATAGAATGAGTACGTTTAGTTTTGTAAGAAACGTCCAAACTTTCTTGCAAAGTGGCTTTACAGTTTTGTATTCCCACACCAGCAATGAATGAGAGTTCCTGTTGCTCCATGTCCTCATCAGCATTTGGTGTTGTCAGTGTTCTGGATTTTAGCCATTCTGATAGGTGTGTAGTAATATCTCATTGTTGTTTAAATTTGCATTTCCCTAATGACATATGATGTGGAACATCTTTTCATATGCTAATTTACCATCTGTGTGTCTTTGGTGAGAATCTATTTTGATTTTGCCCATTTTTAAATTGGGTTGCTTATTTTCTTATCGTTGAGTTTTAAGGATTCTTTATGTATCTTAGGTACCAGATACATGTTTTGCAAAGATTTTCGGTCTTTGTCTCATCTTCTCATTTTCTTAATAGTGTCTATTGCAGAGCTGAAGTTATTAATTTTCATAAAGCTTGACTTACCAGTTTTTCTTTCATGGATTTTGCTTTTAGTGTTTTATCTAAAAAGTCATTGCTGAACTCAAGAATACCTACATTTTTCTCTTATCTTATATTCTGAGAATTCAGGGGGGTTTGCATTTTACATTTAGAATTGTGTGTGTGTGTGTGTGTGTGAGAGAGAGAGAGAGAGAGAGAGAGAGAGAGAGAGAGAGAGAGAGAGAGAGAGAAGGGAAGGAGGATGTAGAGAGAGAAAAGTGAGTTCTGTGTCTAGATTTTTTTTTTTAATTTGTGTGTGGGTGTTCAGTCATTCCAGCACCATCTGTTGGAAAATCTCCTCTTCCCATTGATTGCCTTTGCTCCTTTGTCAAACATCAGTTGACTTCATTGTGTGGGGTATATTCCTGGACTTCCTGTTCTGTTATGCTGATCTGTTTGTCTATTCTTTCACCAATGTCACACTGTTTTTACTGTCACTTTAAAGTAAGTGTTGAAGTTGAGTAGTGTAAGTCCTCTGACTTTGTTCTTCAATATTGTGGTAGCTATTCTGGCTTATAAACTTAACATCAGTTAAGTTTATAAACTTAACTTCGTATAAACTTAACATCAGTTTGTTGATGTCTACAAAATAACTTGCTAGGATAGGCTTGCTTTTTAAACTAAGAATTTTTTTTTTTTTTTGCTTTTTAAATTAAGAGATATTTTTTACTTTTGTTCTTATTCCAAGGCCATTTACCTCATGCCTTTTCATTTTTAGGTGGTCATCAACATTTTTAATATTAGCCAGTATGGAATGTATGTATTTAGAATGAATTTATTGTTATGTACATGCATACACACAGAAATTCAATATTTGAATAATTGTGTCCTTTTCCCCTTTTTAAGAAGGGGGTTATTTATCGGACGGCATATAAAAGGGCAATATCTGGAAATCAGTTTGAAGTAGAGAAATATAATCTTACAAGGTCTCTGTGAATATTCTAGACAAAAGGGGATGACATAAGCTGAAGTTAAGAATGGAAAGATCTGTGTTACGCAGTAGTCTGGAAGAACGACATAAGGGTAAGCTATAGGTAGAAATCCAGTTAGGCTGCCCAGGCAGTCAAGAGAACAGAACAGGTGTAAATAAACAGTGTGCAATGGTGTGTCCTCTTTTTGTGCCATATCTGGTGCAAGATACTATTTGCCAGTCACAGTGTCATCCCTAACAGAGTAAATGGCACCACTATCCTTAGGACGATTGAAATAAAAAAACTGAGAGTCATCTTTCATTCCTTTCCCTCACATTGATATCAAATGCACTAACATATGACAAGCCTCAAATCCTTTTCCTTCTCTTCTGTGCCACCGCCATCCTCTTAGCCCAAGCTGTGATCACCTCACTTGGATTTCTGCAATGGCTTCCTGATTCTATAGGTGCCCTCTTCTAATCCATTGTCCAGAAGAGCCAGAAAGATCTTTTAAGGAAAGGCCAAATCCTATCCCTCTCCAAGTTAATATTTTCCCCAGAGTTTTAATTGCATTTGGAGTAAAATCTAATTTCTTTACAAAGTTCTAAAACTTAAATCCTTGACTGATGATTCTGACTTCATCTTAACATTGCCCCCTACCCCTGCTTTCTCCCTTGAGCTCCAGCCACACTGGTCTTTTTGTTTCTCAGACATGCTTTCTGTTCCTGGTGCTTTTGTGTTACTGCCTTTTTTAATCATTTAGATTTGAGTTCAAATGTGACTTCTTCAAATGAGGTCTTTCCTGAACATGCTCTCCAAAGTACTATATTTCAACCCCTAACCCCATCTGTGTTTCATTTATTCACATCTGTTTTATTTCCTTTATTGTTCATGACATTGTTTAGAATTCATTCATTCATTTAGTACCTATTTATTATATGCCTAGTATATGCCAGGCATTATTCTAGGCACTTAGGATTCATCAGTGAACATAAAAGACAAAAGAAAAGCCCTGTTCTTATGGAATTTACATTAGGGTGGAAAAACAGCACAGCACAAACAGAATATATAATTAAATTATAGTTATGTTGGGCAGTATGTTAGAAGGCAGTAAGTGTAATAGTGAAAAATAATGTATGGTAATACAGATCGGGAGATCTGGTTGCAGTTTAGGGTTAGGATGCATTGTAAACAGGGTTAGCTATGGTAGGCCTAATTGAGTTGATTATTAAAGGAGAGTTCTTTTGTTTCTTTTATTTTTAGCTTCAGCACCAGTCAGCAAAGTGAATAAGTACTGCGCTTCTTCCAACTTTCATACCACTTTGGGGAAAAAGAGTATCATCATGTCAAGCATTACAATTGACCCAGATGTCAAGCCTGGAGAATATGTCATCAAGAGCCTCTTTGCAGAATTTACTGTTCAAGCTGAAAAGAAAATTGAAGTTGTAATGGCTGAACCCTTGGTAAGTAGAGCTAATCTATAAACCAGAAATTTCCTTGACTTTTGTATTAATCAATGTAATGCAAATTTTCTGAAGGAAATAGTATACTTGAAAAAAATATTTAAGGAAGCCAATCTGAAAAGGCTACATACTGTATGATTCCAACTATATGACATTCTGGAAAAGGCAAAGCTCTGAAGACAGTAAAAAGATGAGTGATTGCCAGGGTTTGGGTGTGGGTGGAGGGGGGTGATGAATAGACAGAGCACAGAGAATTTTTAGGGCAGTGAAGAAAATACTCTGTGATACTATAACGATGGATACATGTCATCATACATTTGTCCAAACCCATAGAGTATACAACACCAAGAGTGAACCGTTATGTAGGCTATGGTCTTTGGATGATTATGATGTGTCAGTGTGGGTTCATCCATGGTAACAAATGTATTATTTTGGTGGGGAATGTTGATAATGAAGGAGGCTATGCATGTGTGGGTACAGTGGGTATGGGAGGTCTCTACCTTCCCCTCATTTTTGCTGTGAACCTAAAACTCCTCTAAAAAAATAAAGTCTTAAAAAAAAATTAAGGGATAGGTTAGTGTCTTTATCTGCGGGGGGCCCTAGTGGGGTAAGTTCCAAGAGCCCTAGTAAATTCCCGAAACTAATGAACCCTATATGTACTGTGTTCTTCCTACACGTACATACTTTTTTATGTAAAGGAAGCACTTTATGGCTTCTCTTTGGCATATCTGAATTGCCAGCATCACTACTCTTGCACTTTGGGGCCATTATTCAGTAAAATAAGGGTTACTTGAACATAAGTCCTGTGATACTGTGGCAGTTGATATGTGATAACTGGGATGGTTACTAAGTGACTAATGGGCAGGTATTATATACATACAGTGTGGATACGGTGGACAAAGGGATGATTCAAGTCCAGGATAGGACAGAACAGGACAATGCAAGATTTCATCACACTACTCAGAACAGTACATAATTCAAACCTATGACTTGTTTATTTCTGGAATTTCCCATTAAATATTTTTGGGCTGCAGTTGACCATGGGTAACAAACCGTGGAAAGCAAAACCATAGATAAGGGGGAACTACAGTAAAATGGTGATCTAGAAAGCTGTAATGGCTTTAGAATCTGCTTTGGTAAGTTGCTGCAGGTCACAAAGAACAAAAATAGATTTCGCCAATGGAAATTGTTGAGACAAATGAAACATAAGAGAAAATAAAAGACAATCTAGAATAATTTGCAAGTTGATGATATGACAGTAGCCAAACCCATCATCCGGCTTTAGTAATTTTCAACTCATTTCAAAGAGTACCTGTTTCATAAAACATTTTGTAAACAGCACTATGTTGTTTGGTCCTATCAGCTCTCAAACATTACATACTCTTAAAGGAATTTTAATTTTGAAATATGAAGGTGTTAAGAGTAAAAATATTAAAAGAAAATGAGTGCAATTACTTAATTTGACTGAGTTTAAAAAATGGTGTTTTTGTGTTTTCCTCCTTCCTTTTTCTTCTAGTACCATTGTCACTGTCCTATGTCAGGGTCAGGTTCTGTCATATTAGGCCTTGGCAAGAGCCTTCTACAGTCAAGCGGTCCACTGCCTTTACATTTTTCTTGTTCTCACCAGCCATTTCTTTATCTAATACAAAAATATTATCATCTTCTTTAAAAATCTTCCTCACTTTTCATTGCTATGGAATAAATGCAAGTTCTTGTTGGATCATTCTAGCCACTGCGTAGTCTTGTTATAGTTTGTATAGTGTCTCACAACTCTCTTAATCCTGATGTATGCTATGACACTTTAAATATCCTCTATATATTCTTTTGTCTTGGTTTGTTTGTTCTTATTTTTCTCTCAAATTAAAATGCTTTTAACACCTTTGTTTTTTAAACCTATATTTATCCTTTCAACTTACCATTTGTTCTCTCTAAGATAGTGATTCTCTTCAAACTAAATAAATCTTCGTTTTACTGTAATAAGTTGTTCATACTTTTAGATTCTAACACTGCCATGTCCATTGCTTACATGTTTATCTCCTCTAGAAGATAAACCAGAAGCCAGGTCTTGTTCACCTTTCTATCTGCAGCATTGCTTATGGTAGTAGGTGCTTAGCAGAAGGTGCTTAGTAAATATTTGTATTTTAAGTTGACTTTAGCCTTAGAACATTGCTGTGGCATGTGCCCTTTGTTCTAACAAACATAATGTCATTGTTCCAGCCAGAGCTTTTAATAGTGCTTTCAGAATGCTTGTCTGATGCTGACTATATTTAATAGCTAGTTTGATAGCTAGTTTCAGAGACATTTGCCATGTCATCTAAAATGAGATTATAAAATTATGGTGAATAGTGGTCAGGATTTCATCAGAATATAGATGTTTCTACCCCTTTGCCACACTTAGGGAGAAAGTGTCCCTGCTTACTCTGCCTAAGACACCAGGAAATGCCCCAAAGTTGCGGTCTCTAGCAGCCAAGGACAAACAGGCTGAGAAAATTCCCATCAGATTTTAGCCCCCATACTTGGATATATCAACATAATTTCTTATCCTCGTCAGATTTCTGCCAGTTTTGTTTCATATATGTGACAATCTGAGTAGATTGTATGTCATCTAAACAGCATTAAGATTTGGTAGTGAAGATAGATTTAATCTAATATTTTTATTATAGCTTCAAATGCATTTATTATGATTTTGTTTATTTAGAAATTTATTCCGTACTCTTTTAGGTAATAAACAATCATCAAAGAGGAGTTTCTTGTTCTCAAATGAAACTCTTGCAGGGTCACTTAAAGAAAGTAGCATCAGTGGATTGTTAGATACAGGGAGGCTGGCGTGTCTCATGGTCAGTTGGTCAATGGGTTACAAAAAGCTTAAAAGTGTGAAGATAAATGGCTTTTGCCAAAATAATTTAATCTGGCACTAAAATGAGAGAATAGGCCTTTTCATTTTCATTTTAGAAGCCATAATAAAAGGAGGTTAAGGAGGCTAAAAGAGTTGAAGATTAGCTGAGCTTGACTTTTAGCCACAATTTCATTTTCATTTTTATTTTAGAAGGAAGTTTCAGGAAGGAAGAGCAATCAGTCATTGATTGAAAATGCAATGCAGCTTGGAGACTATACAATCCAGTACCTTAGGCTTCTTTCTTCCTTAAAGGAGGTGGATCAATCCAGGCACATACAAGCTTATCTGTTAATCTTTTAGATTGCTAGCTAGTGACTAGAAAAGAAGATAGGGAAAAAGGCTTTCACAGTCACCTGCTGATTTTGACTTTATATATTTGGTTTAGGCCCAACATTTTTACAATTCTGCAATTGCCACTATTTTTTGAGAATATTAAATATATATGTGTTTTAAAAAGAATTTTCTCTCTCCATATGATCTTTTCTTTCTTCTAGTTTTCTGTTAGTTTTTCCTTCTCATGTGTTTGTCAGAACATACTATGTTTCACAGTTGAGACACTGAACAGCAGCTGATTAGAAGTCTAGTATACGTGGAGGGGCATTTTTGACTATGGTCTTCAGTGTGTAATCATCTGAACTATCAATGTCAGATCTTTTCTAGGGTCTGATCAGAGTCCCTAGGGAAGGTTCCCCTAGTACCCACAATGGGAGGGTTTAGTCTTAACTGCTATAGCATTCTGGGGATCTAGAGGCAGAAGATAATGGGTTTTTGATATTCAGCATATAAATTGTTAATCTCTCTGGTATGATGCCTCATATACAGCTGTAGTATCCCCCAGTCAGCATTTCTGTTTTGCCTTTTGCTAAAAAGGACAGTTCCTCTGTGGTTAAGGTGAAGGGATGGTCAACCTGCTAAGCAGAGTGAGTCGGTGAAGGAAAGGCGAGGGAAGAGCTAAATCTTTCTTAAACAATTGTTCAATCAGCGTTTATTTTTAACTTCAACTTTGTCCAAACTTTTCGATCACCAGAGTGCTCCAGTTCCTGAGCCTTTTGGGAGTTCAGAGGCATCAACAGGATTTTTTCCTTCACTCTGCATAGCAAGCCTCACTCATGTCTCTCTGATTGTGACTCTAATGTCATCTCATGGTCATTCTGTCTAAAATCTCACCTCCCATTCTAACTTTCTGTCCTAAAGTCTGTACAAGATAATACTGCATTTTTTGTTTGCTCTGTCATTAGACTTTTAGCTCCATGAGGGCAGGAGTTATTTAGGAGAGAATTCCCATCTTTTTTTTAAATAATATTTTTTATTTTTTAATTATAGTTGGCATACAATATTACATTAGTTTCAGATGTACAACATAGTGATTAGACATCTATATAACTGATGAAGTGATCACCCCAATAAATTTAGTGCCCCTCTGACACTGTACATAGTTATTACAATATTATTGACTATATTCCTTATGCTATACTTTATATCTCCATGTCTATTTTGTACCTATCTATTTTGTACTTCTTAATCCTTTTGCCGCTTTTCACTGCCCCCCACCCCCCACCAAAAGCTCCTCCTTTCTGGTAACCTTCACAGTGTTCTCTGGATGAATTTGTTTTGGTTTTTGTTGTTAGTATTGTTGTTGTTTATTTTGTTCTTTAGATTCTACATACACATTAAATCAAATGGCATTTGTCTTTCTCTAACTTATTCCATTCACCACAATACCCGCTAGGTCCATCATGAAATATCTTTTCACATCCCTTTACTTTCTGTCTCTATGTGTCTTTTAATCTGAAGTGAGTCTCTTGTAGGCAGCTTGTGTAAGGATTTTGTTTTCTTATTCATTCAGCCACCCTGTCTTTTGTTAGGCACATTTAATTCTTTTTCATTTGAAGTGCTTATTGATAGGTATGTAGTTACTGCTGTTCTTTATTCATATTTTTGATTTTTTTCTTATTCTTCTTAAAGAAGTCCCTCCAATATTTCCTGTAATTCTGTCTTGGTGGTGATGAACTCCTTTAGCTTTTTCTTGTCTGGGAAGCTCTTTATATGTCTTTTAATTCTAAGCAATAGCTTTGCTGGATAGAGTCATCGTGATTGTAGGTCCTGACTTTTCATCACTTTGAATATTTTGTGCCACGCCCTTCTGGCCTGCACATCTGACAGTCTTATGGGAGCTCCCTTGTAGGAAACTGCTTTTCTCTTGCTGCTTTTTAAGATTCTGCCTATGTATTGAACCTTTGGCATTTTATTTATGATGTATCTTAGTGAGGGCCTGTTTGTGCTCATCTTGTTTGGGACTCTCTGAACTTCAATTGGATGTATGTCTGTTTCTTTCATCAGGTTAGGGAAGTTTTCCATCATTATTTTTACAAATAGGTTTTCAATTCTTTGTTCTCTCTCTTCTCCTTTTGCTAACTCTATGATGTGAATGTTGTTGTGCTTGATATTGTCCAAGAGGCTCCTTAAAATATCTTCATTTTTTTTTTTTTTTGGATTCTTTTTTCTTGTTGCTGTTCTACTTGGGTGTTTTCTGCTACATTATCTTCTAAATTGCTGATTCAGTTCTCCACTTCATCCACTCCGTTGATTACCTCTAATGTACTCTTCATGTCTGATATTGTATTATTCATTTCTGACTGGTTTTCTTTTATATTTTTCTTCTCCATTTTTATGTTTTCTATCTCTTTGTTAAAGTTCCCACTGAATTTATCTACTCTTCCCCTAATTTCATTGAGCATACTTTGTAACCACTTTTTTGTCTTCTGTCTGGTTGATTGCTTGTCTCTATTTTGTTGTGTTCTTTTTCTGGAGCATTGTTCTATTCTTTCATGTGGGATTTTTTTTTTTTTTTGGCCTCCTCATTTTTCTGCCTCCATGTGTCTGTTTCTCTGTATTAGGTAGAGCCCCTAAGTCTCCCAGTCTTAGTAGAATGGCTTCATGTAGTAGGTGTCCAGTGGGGCCCAGTGGCATAGTCTTCCCTGGTCACCTGAGCGAGATGCTCAAGGTGTGTCCCTTTTGTGGAATGTGTGTCCTCCTGTTATAGTTGAGCCTTGGTTGCTGTTTGCATGCTGATGGGAGGGATTGACCCTTGGGTTGATAGTTTGTGAGGATTGGCTGGTGAGGGGCTGACCCTACAGAGCAGGATTCCCTTTAGCAGGGCTCTGGTGCCCAGTCTGCCCTTAGGTGTGTCATCCTCAGATGCAGCCCTGGGTGGTGTTTTGGCTCTCATGCTGGTTGAAGCAGCCCACTGGATGTGCTGGTCCAAGGGCTTCCTGGGAGGGGTGTAGCTGCATGCCAAATTTAGCCTCAGCCTGTGTGCCTCCAGAGCAACCTGGTAAGAGTCACCAAGCAATCTACAGATGGCTGTTACCTATGCTAGGCCTATAGGTGCCTTGAGTGGCCGTACCAATAACTGAGGCCGACTGCTGCTAGTGGGGGCCTTCGGGCTACTCAGCAAGAAGTACAGGGCACTCCAAGGCAAGATGCTGCTTCTTGGGTTTTGTGAACCTTTGAGAGATTTTAGGAAAGTCTGTAGCAAGAGCCAACACAGGTCAGTTGTATGGAATAAACCACTGGAGGCAGCGTGGTTGGGCCCATGTGTTAGGAGAGGCAAAGTCTCAGGGAATCATCTGGGCAGAGCAACCTGTGTTAATGCAGGTTGATGGAGACCCAGATATGGTGGCTGCCTTTGTCTTCATGCTGGGAGTAGGGAGGACTCAACAAAGGAACTGTGGATACTGGAAGTACTTTGGTTGAGGCGAAAGCAACTCCTCCAGCCCTCGCCACGAAACCCAACAACTCAGTCTGTCCCCATATGTCCCTGTCACTCCTTGAGCAGCTGCCCCAGCACTTGAGCTCAGAGCAAGTAAGTCCATCAGCAAGTAACTCAGGTGTGGTGCCTTTACGAGGAACATGTGCCAACTCCCGCAGCCCTTCATTTCACTCATCCACAATCTCCACTGGTTTTCACAGCCAGAGGTTGTGAGGACTTCTCTACTCAGCACTGGAACCCTGGGCGGGGGAGCCAAGTGTGGGGCTGGGACCCTTCTCTCCTCAAGTAAGGGAAAGGGCCCTGCAGCCAAGATGAACTTCCCAATTCTCCATTGCCACACACAGTTGTAGGACTGAGACATTTCATGTCTCTGTTCCTCCTACCAGTTCGAGGTGACCTCTCATGTTTGTCCCTAATTGTAGGGCTTCTGTTCAGCCATACCTCAGGCGATTCCCAGTGATGGTTGTTCTGTAGTTTCTTTATAATTTTTATGTGGTCATGAGAGGAGGCATGCACAGAATCTGCCTTCTATGCTATCTCAACTGGTCCCCCAAGAATTCCATCTTTAGTTGCAAATTATTGAGGGATTTCAGTATCACTGTTATGCTATCAAAATCTTTTCGATAAACTATCTTGATTTTTCTGGAAGCTACTTGTTGCTGTCGCTACTCTGTACATGTATACTAGTTATATTAAAGAAACCAATTAGAATATAAAGGATTGTGAGCCTTACAATTATTATTAGGCTTTTATAGTATCATGAAGTAATGACATTTTATATAAAGTGAAAATAATTCTAAAGGTCATATAATAAAAATAGTGACCCTTTCTTTCATTCTTAACAGGGTAATCACTGTCTACACAGTTTTTAGTCTACCATTTTTCATGCCTGTTATTTATCCATCTCGTAGCACCTGTCACCTTTTTTAAAAAAACACAAATAGGATTATGTATGTATTTTTTCTTTACTTAGGTATTTTTATTTTAACAATGTAAATTGGAGATTTTTTGATATCAGGTCATAAATAAATTTGTATTATTCTTTCTAACAGTTGAATATTATTTCAAGAAAAGAAAGTGCTATATATATATCTATATCAATGTCTATGTCAATAATATCTATATCTATATATCTATATTTTTAAACCAGTCTCCATGGAGAGGTAGTTTGGGTCTTACCTCAATTTGGTAATTTACTGAAAAACTTCCTACAATAAATATTTTTGTTCATAAGCCTTTGCATTTGTGTGTATGTGAATATAGAATATAACTTGTATTCTCTTCAGTTGTTTTGATAATGAAGAAATAAACATTTTGGTTTGTCTATGCAAAATCTCTTATTGAAAGACAGTACACGTGCTTGAGCAATGATTAAGGCATCATCGGTCACACTGTAATCAAACTGAGAGGTTAGCAAAGTCCTTGATTAGTACTTAGTGCAGTGCACTTATTTTATGGTTTTGTACTGATGGTCATGTGAGTTCCTTTTGCATTCAAAAATCATTTCTGAAGTTTTTATTATGGAAAAAAAATAGTCCATCTCCATTTCCTGGTTTAGGAAAAGCTCTGAGAGGATGTCCAATCTTCAGAAACCTTTGAGGAATGAAAAATGTTGAGTATAAAACAACAGTGTTTTCTGAAAAGGTTATTTGTCTTCTTTTATCCTTCCTGGCTATTACATTATTGTATAAATGTGCTGTGTGCCTAATAAATAATTAGATCAGAATTCTTCACAATATTACTAAAGATCTTTAATATTTACAGTGAAAAGGAGATCAAAGAAGTCAAATAAGTTGGAAAGAAACCACTTATTGTCTCCCCTAACATCCCCGTTCCCTTAAACACACAATTCACATTAGAATAGTAAAGATCCGTTGGCTCAATATCAAATGATAGTATCAAATGATACTTTCAGAAACATTGTTCTATGAAACTTAATGTATTACTTAGATTTTAGAGCTAGTTAATTAGGCATATATATTCTTATACAGGATTATCATCATTTTGCACATGGATGGTGTACAGTTTGGTTTTAGAGATATAAGACTAGTTCTGCAAGATAATTACCAAAGTGTACTTAGCGTATGAGGGCTCAAATGCCAAGGACATACCAAAAACTTCTTCCTATTAAGAAAGTAAAGTGCCATGGAATTCAGATGTTTTCCTGACCCCATTTAACTTAGAAACTTGGTTCTCTTATAGTAAGATTAGGAATTACTATATTTTAGTGGTATATACATTTGTAAGTTTATTTTTATGAAGACTAGTTGTGAGAGAAGAAAATTGTAACACTGTTGGATAGAGAAGCTTTAAAATACACGTATTTCTAAATTCCAGTTTCTTTTATAGAAGGATGGAGTTTATTTTTCTGATACATATTTAGTATAGAAATTCAGATAAAAAGCACAATGTTGAAAATTTAGAAAAACATCCTAAAAAATCTCCACAAAAAAAATCAAAATATATTCTAACATAATCAAGACATCTCTTATATTCAGTAAGTTAAGTGGTGCGATAGCCAGCAAGACAAGTAGGTAGAAAGACTGGCAAAAGTATCACACTATGAGTGATATTTTAAGTTAAACTAATGATATTAAATTTCATTTCAATTAACAGAACAGAACCTTTCTTGAAACAATCTAAATACAAATGAAACTAAAACCAAAACCAACTCACAAATCTGAACTGTTTATCATATGAAGGATTTCTGATATTTTATATATACATATATATTTTTTTTAATTGTAGGAGAAGCCTTTGTCTAGATCTCTACAGAGGGGTGAAGATTTTCAGTTTGACCAGGTATGCCAATTTTGGGGGGATATTTTTTCCTGAAAAGAAAATGTTTGTCCTAACAGTCTGGTCCAAATATAGCCAATATTAAGAAATTCCTTTATTTTGTTTAGTGATCCTGTATCTCTTTATACACTAGATTCAGCCTGGAATTAACTGGTAGTTTGTTTTTTAACAAATAGAATGAGTTAGGAACTGTGAATTTTATAGTTCATAGAATGAGCTGTGAACTTTAGTTCTGTTCATTCAGCATTTAAAAAATTGACTTTTTGTTGTTAATCTCTTTACTGTGCCCTTTTAAATTTTCTCAGAAAGTTTCCAGTTACATCCCTCAATTTTTCCTGCATATCAACCCCTACAGTTTTTAAATTTGTTTTTTTCCTGTTGGGGCTCTCAGAACCTTTGCATAGAAGCATCCAGGCTGCTTCCCTCCTTTTCCACCTGCTCCTGTAAGCAGAGCTGGAGATCAGGACTTGGTCCTGGAAAGTGATCCCAGAGATCAGACTTGGGAGAGTGAAGCAGGGGAGAGGAAGAGCTGACAGCAGGTAGCGTTTTAGAGGTCACTGCTATGGACCCTGTGGCTTCATTCCACTTCTGAGAATTATGCAGAATGTCTGTATAATTAATTGTATGTCTGAAGAATGGGATGCTAGGGCATTTGTCTGCAGCTCCCATCCCCAGGAGTTGAGAGCTGCCCCAAGAGGCATTAACTACATCCAATCTTCACACTTGTACTTCTAGCTGTGTTTGTGTAAAGGCCAAGTAGACACTCTCTGTCAGAAAGCCAAAGAAGCTTGAAAAGAAGATCTGCAGCAACTGCCCTGCCAAACCCCCTTTATATAGATTACTAATATCTAAAAGTTGTTGTATTTCTCTAATGTTAATTCTTTCCTTTTGCCGA
Source organism: Eonycteris spelaea (assembly GCA_003508835.1). Taxonomy (NCBI): domain Eukaryota; kingdom Metazoa; phylum Chordata; class Mammalia; order Chiroptera; family Pteropodidae; genus Eonycteris; species Eonycteris spelaea. Next base: position 6,963,104 of record PUFA01000049.1, on the reverse strand, counting down.
GGTTAAATGTTTGATAAAGTGTTATTTTTGTCATAATTATGTTTGCTCAAGAATTATTTTCTAATGTGTTGATTGTTTGCAAAAAAACAATAACCCAAATTAGCTTTCTATTATCATCTAATATTCCTGAGATACTTTTCTCATAATCATGTGTCTAGGAAATAGAAGTTCATATTAGTCTATTTGATTAAATAAAGATGACTGTTTAGAATTACTTGGTAGAGATGCACCAAAATACTGTTTCTGGATCCCAGTTCTGCTGAATCTGAATCACCAAGAGTAGTGCTCTGGCACTTGTATTTTACAATAGCTCCTTAGGTGATTCAGATGCATACACCTAGTATGTAGCCATTAGTGTAAGAAGAAACCAAGAATAGGGAGACTAGTTCTCTGTTACAGTAATAATAGGATCCCCTTATATAATGCTTTTCAAATTTTAATGCCACTGCAAAGGAATTAATTGTTACTAGTAATTATTGTTAATGTATTATCCGTAGATTATTTTAAGAGTATTTAGATTATGTCTTGAATTCCACTTCAATGATGAATGAATGAATGTACAATCAATTTGGAATCCTATTAAACAAGGTTTTAAGGGAAATTTCCAGCTATTTTCTTATGTTAATGATTAATAAAACTATAAATGATCATGCCTCAAAGTTTGATTTGTTTTTCACAAGGAAAAGGTATGTGTGCTTTAAACTGTTTTAATATATATTTACATTGGCAGATGGTGTTTTATTTTTCCTTCTTTATTAACAACAAACCAAATTCTTTTGAGTAGTACCTGTCATTAATAAAATTTAAATTTTTAAAAATAGTTAAATAAAATAAGAATCTTGTTTTACTTTAATTCCCTATATTAGAAACTATTCATCTGTCAAATTATAGTAATTTATTAATAGAACCATGATTAAAAGAAGGCAGAGATAATGAAAAAGAGAACAGCTTACTCAGTCAAATAAGTTGTTTTATTCTTTTCTATTTTCTTGGATGAAATACATTCTGAAGTTATGTGAAAGACATAAAATATGAAAATTCAAATTTTAATTCCTAGAGATACCAGTTTATCTTGGTTAAATAATAACTCCTATAGTCATGGAACCAAATGGAACCTTGAATATTCCTGCAACCCATAGTTTTTTAGTGATCCCATGTCTGCTCTCTGGGATCTCTTTCCAGCATGTTTTATTATATGCTCATTTAAATATATTAATTTTATGAGCAATGGGTTGAATCAGATACAGAAATTCTTATGAAGAAAGAATTTCTGGGGGTTTCCCCCCTGGATTCTCAAGAAGAGTGATCTTAGGGCCTGCTCATGGTAACTGGTGTACCCCTTACCACCATTACAGGCAGTTGAGTTCATTCATGAAATGACTCGGATATTCACCTACAATTCATATGATTTCAGGGATGTCTCATTTTGAGTTGCAGTTGTTTATCCCACCACATTATCTGTCTGTTTATGCTCTCTATATATTCTGAGGTTTGAAAACTTGTATACAACACATTTCTAATATTTTTATTTGTATCACTAATTATGTAATTATAATTCTCTGTTCTGTATAATAGCAGTATAGAGTAAATTAGAGCTTTTCCCACACTTTTAACATAATAGTCTTGTTTCTACGTCTCTTCATTCTAGTGGCAACATTTTAGAACCCTTTGTTCACATGAGGAGAGAGGAACTGGCCAGGGGAAGGAAGTAGATGTGTTTTTTTATGTTATACATAACAGTTCTCCCTGAGGTACCCATGTGTATAATCAGGGGTGTTACTGATGGTCATGTTTCTACACAAGTGAGTAGCATATGGAGGCGGGCAGAAAGGAAAGCCTCTGCGCTTAACTGAATGGATTTGGATAAAGTTTAATAGTGGGTGAAACTTAGCCCACTTTACTACTTAGCTATATATCCTTAGCCCTTTAAAAATTTTTAAAATACATTTATTATTTTGTTAATATATTTATTCACCTATATTTATTCTTGAAATGTTAATTATTTTTAAGTGATTGCTGGTAGAATACAGAGCGTGGTATTCTGATGTGGTATTTTATCTTCTGTTAATATCTTGTATTTTCAGTTGATAAGCTCTATGAGCTCAGTAGCAGAGCACTGTCTCCCTTCCTTACTTCGCACCTTGTTTGACTGGTACAGACGCCAGAATGGAACTGAAGATGAATCTTATGAGTATAGGCCTCGATCTAGCACAAAATCTAAGGGGTAAGTAGCTCATTTTTCACTGTTCTACCTGGAATCAAAGCCCTTTCAATGAAGAGGGTGATAGTGTTATCAAATGAAGATTGTTATTGTTTGGTTTCTAAGCAGAAGCATTGATTATTTTGTTTTGAAGTAAGGGGAGAGGATAGTTCATACTTAACCATAAATCAGGAGAAGGTACCAGTTAAAGGAAATGCAGCCCTGCGGGACTCGTTAACTGTGACTACTCATGCAACACCGAATTTCAGGAGTGCCATTTCAGTAGTGCAGTTAGGAGCTTTAGTAGTCATGGAAGAAATTAAGGAGATATTTATTCCGAGAAGATCCTGTTCATGTGGTTTGTGAAGGAAAGCAATTGTTTGTTTGATACAGGAAGACTGCCAAAACCCTATGTTATTTTTCACGAGACCCTTCTTAGTGTTCAGATCCTAGAACTTGTCTTCTCTTTCAAATTTTCCAGGGAGAGCTTGGCTTTCAGTAAAACATCTGTTTGTGTTCAGGTTTAGAATTGGACTTTAGTAGATGCCACTTGTGATTTTTCAACCTAGATTCAGGAGAAAGATACCTGGCACAGTATTTTCATCAGAAAAGTTATTACTTTTGTTTTAGTTCTTAATTAATTTAAATCGGATATGAAACAGTATTAGACTTTCTAAATGAAATTTAAAATATTTTTTTCTTAGTAGTTTTTTTTAGGTTAGGTTTAATTTCTGACAGCTATAACAGTGGAATGTGTGTATAAATTGCTAATGTACAAAAGAAAGAAAAGAACACGAGAATATGTAATATATATATTGGGTTATTAAGCTTGTATGAACATTCTCTATAGGACATTATACACATTGGGAACTCAGTAAGTAACATGAACTACTAACCAATATCTATTTTAAAATTCATAGTCTTAATACAATCGAATTTGGTATTCTTGTTTCAGGGATGAACAACAACGTGAAAGAGATTATCTTCTTGAAAGGAGAGACTTAGCAGTAGATTTCATTTTTTGTTTAGTTTTAGTTGAAGTTCTAAAGCAGGTAAGCTCTTTTATTTCTGCAAAGTCTGTATTATTTTTCTCTTCCTTTGCCTTTGTATTTCAGTTTCCTTATTTAGGATGATATGTCTAAAATTCTAACCCATATAAACTGAATTTCTATAATTCAAGTACACTTGTTTCAGTTGCCTGAGGCCTTTATCTCCTGTACCTATTACTTCCTGTTCCTTTTACTTTTGTATGCCATCCAAGACATGAAATCTTTTTGGCAAAATAGAGTTGAATAGAAATTGTTTTAAATATGGGCCTTTAGCTACAAGTATGCTATGTCTGTTGTTTGCCTGTTTCAATCTTTTTTTACTTCCACTTTCAAAGAATTTCTTTTCCTAAGCCCTCAAACCTGCATTTCAACATGTAATAATTGTGCAGTAATAGTTGAGGAATGGGGGTGATTTGACATGGGTAAGACTGAATTGTCAAGTGCAAATGGTTTTCAGTCTAGTGAGAATACCTCCAGATAATAAATTATGTTTATCCATTCAGTGAATATTAGAATGCCATCTGTTCACTCACATTATTCGGGGTATTGCACTCGTGAGCTAAACTGTGTATGCCATCTGAATGGCATGGACAGTAGAAATATGTATACGTATATGTCGCCAAGTGTCATGTATATGTTTACGATTCAAAACTAATACAAATATATATATAAATACCTGTACTGATTTTGAAAGTATGTTTTTATAAGTTTGTCGTCTTTAAAAAGTTATATATCATTTGAAGAAGATCTATATATTTCCAGTCACTCACATTATATTTTGAAAAAATTTAGGAAACCTAAAAGAAAAAAATTGTATTTCGCATATGACATATTTGGACAGGGAGGTTTTTTGTGATATAAAATGGAATAGTAGAAGATATAAGATGACATTAAACAGCAAATATAAGATATAAAAGTTGTAGGTCTGTTTTTTTGACATAGCTAATATAAAAATATTTGAGTTATATAAAAATTTATTCTTTTGCATTTGGTTTTACAACGTCTGTGAAAAGACATTGAAATCTGAATATCTGAAATCTGCAAATAAAAATTTTAAATATGTAAAATAGATAAATGAGTTAATTGAAGATAAAATCGCTTTAATTGATACCCATCATGAAAGTTTTTTAGTAAATGTGAGGAAGAAAACTTTTCTGGGAGGTATGCTAACAAGGCAGATTTGCTTTCTGTGACCTCTCAATTTAGCTGGGATCTTAAGACCCTGATGTAACCAGAATCAGAGGAGCTGGGGACCAGAACTGGCCAGACACCATGAATGGACTTTGACTGGGGCTCATTGGATTTGATCGCTAACATCTCCTGTGTGCTTAATGTAGATCATTTGCGTGGTTTGCTAACCAGCATTTGCACATTTTTGCTTAGTTAAATAGTATAGGGTTTCTTCTTCCAGCAGGAGAGATTGAAAACTCCCTACACTGACAGTCAGGACTGATCTGGCTATTGTGCCTTTTTTCCTTTGTTTCCCATGATATTCTTCTACTTAGCAATCAAGTCTCTTTTCTTCTCATCTAACAGCTGCCCCTCATTGCACTGGCTTCAGAACTTCAATGCATAGATAACCCATGGAGGTTTTTCTTTCTCCTCTTCTCCTTCCTCCTTCCCTGCCCTTTTCCCTTCCTCCTCATCTTTGTCTTCATCCTCCTCGTCCTCTTTCTCCAAAATAATCCAGAGAGCTCTCCTGGTAGAAGAAAATCAAGATCTATAAACGTAAGACCATTCTTTCAGTGGGCTCATTTTTAAAGTCCCCTGCACAAACTCCTTTCAGACCAATGGTTCACATGAACTCAAAATGTGAGAAAGAAAAATACAGTGGCTCTGATAGCCAGTCTTTGTTTTTGGTTCTGTCACCACGTAGTTTTAACCTGTAGTTCACTTTCCACTTACCCGTTTCTCTCTTTTACCATTATCCTCATACCTTCAGTCAAAGGTACCCATCAAAGAATAAAATATATCACCAAGAGCATTGATGTACTTTATTTTAAATCCTATGTAAGATCTTTTTTCTTTCCTAGTAAAAGGCAAGTCCTCTTTTTTAGCTTCTTTACAACTAATAAAACTACAGAAAATGAAGGAAAAGTCAATAGAACTCTCTGAGATATCATGACAAACTAAACCAATTTTCTTCCATGTCAAAGTGATGTAGAGTTTAATAGATCTGGAGAGTAATCAACGTAATGTGTCTTGAATTTAATAAGACTTTTACTTTGTCCCACATAATATACACATATTAAAATATAATTTAGGTTTTTTTTTGGTGAGATAGTCCTAGGAGTATTGAAGTATTGATACATGGTTGGTTCAGTCTTAAAGAGGAGTAAATATTCCTTGTGGATTAGTCTTTGACCTCATATATTAGAAATTATGTTTCTTGAATAATTTGTTATACCTTCAGTGATAATCACACATGTTTAGAACTCATAAAGACTCCATGTCCTTTGTACCAGCTGGTCATTAGAATAAGCTCTGGGAGATAATCATGGCAAGTATTTTCATCCCAACTGTGTCATTTACTTGCTTGTGCAACTTGGGCAAGTAATTACCCACTCTTTTCTCTTTTGTAAAGGAGGGTTGATAATAGTGCCATATTGTGGAATCATGAGAATTAAATATGATAATGCCTGGGACATGGAAAGTGCCTAATATATGTTATTCTGTTCTCTTTTGTTTGTTTTTTTGTTTTTCTTTTTTTTAGGCGAGGCAGTCCTTGGTTGACCTCACAGATTGCAAGGACCTTGTCAGCTTACAATCCCTTATTTTTTAATTATTTACATCTACAGCACCTGGTCTTCCAAGTACTAACGAGGCCCAACCCTGCTTAGCTTCTGAGATCAGACAGGATCAGGCTTATTCAGGGTAGCATGGCCGTAGACTATTTTCATTTTAGAGATGAAGAAATATTCTTAGTAATTTAAGATTTTAAATTACTTTACTCCAAGTTTTCTCCCTTTAATAGTAAAAGTAAAACTATTGGTAAAATCAGAGATATGAAATCAGGTGAAATGACCAGAATCTTATAAAATTAAAATTTTAATCATGACAAGTTAGACAAAGAATTGAGTTAATATAAATGTGATGAAATTAGTGTGATTGGTTCACTGTAGGAACAAAATTAATTCAAGATGATAGGGGACTCATTTTATTTTTTCAAGAAAGTCAGAAGAATAATTTTGGGGTCATGGCAGACTACAAATTTTAGTGCTTTAGTACCAAAGGCATTAAAATATATAATAAAAGCATGTTTAAACAGCAATGTAGCATTTAGAAAGTTTAAAACAATTTTCTTTTATATTGAATTTTAGTCAGACATATTCATTGGAACAAATAAGAAGATTGGGAAACTAGGTTTGTGAGCCATTTCAAGCTCTTTGCTTAGTTTTATCAGTGTTTTTGTGACGTATCAGAAGGTGGAGGAGATCTTTAGTATTTTCAGATTTAAAATTAGCATGTTAAATGTTGATAGGCAGCTCTGAAGGTTATGTGATTATTTGTAATTTTGCTAAGAAATGAATTTTATTCATTCACCTTTTTTGTTGAGAGCTGATTTTTTAGATAATGAATGAGCCTTGTTGATTCCCCAGGATCCATTTCTTACCCTAGTTTTGTTGTTTTTCACTTTCATCATGTGATAAAAGCTTTAAATTTGGGGAGGTGGTCATAGGAATAATCTTGAATTAAAACTTGGGTATTTTTTAGGATATATGCTTCTTAAATGTTCAAGTAGAATTAGAGCTGCTTCTAAAATCGCACAAAATGAGATCTGAAAAATTCATGATACTTAAGAATGGGAATATTATTCCATAAAAGTAGAATTTTTTCTTTATAAACTGAAATGGGATTCCCCCTTTTTAAATTCAGTTGAAAATAAGGGAAGAAAAAGAGTTTCAAGCATGTGCATTCTGATAATATTTATTCTTTAAATAAAGATTTTAGCTTCCCCCCAAAAAATTAATGGTAAGATGTGTTTCTTCTTTCACTTCTGTTTCTAATGTGAAAAAAAAAATGGAAAGTTTTTCTTATTCATTTTCTTTTATCAAATGCATTTTCATATAGCAGAAACTGGGCACACAGTATATTCTAGAGAAGTACGCACAAACTTTTGAACTTCAGTTCCCTCACCTGTAAAATAGGGGACAAATACCTGTATGGCTGTTGTAAGTGTTGTATATAATGTATATAAAATGACTAACTGATTAATACCTGGCACACAGGCAAATAAAAGTGATGGTGGTAATAGTGTGGAAATCATAAAGAGCACACAGCATAACTAGGCAGTGTGTCCCTGTCTTTCTGTCATTGTTAGTCTTTGAGCATAACCGGAGCAAATAAAGACTAGGAGAAATTATAGATTTAAGTCACCTTATGTTTCATTATCTCTGACCTAGAGCACACCAAACATCCTTGTGAGGAAATCAATATGGTAAAACCACAGCATAGCACAGTAAGTGGGGTACAAAAAGTAAAACATGTAAAATGCAGTGTTGCATTCTTGCAAAGTCACAAAAACCTCTGGAGCCAGCCTGCGTGTGCTGTGTGTGAGTTCTGGAATAAGTTCTGGGAGTCAGGCAATTTGATGCAAACACAATCTGTTCCTGGCTAAAGTTTGGCATCCCCTGGTGGTAGATGTCTGCTCTGTTTTAACTATCAATAGGATAATCAGTGCTGACTGGGAGGAATCAACTCCAGTGATTCCAGTAACTTCTTTGTTACCTGGAGCTGCTCTTTTTGTTGGCCCAATCCAGGGATGATCAGGCTAGGAGAGCACATCTGCCTCCCTGCTGCCCTAATGGGCTCTGGTTTCCTGCCTTTTTTCCCTCTACCAGGCCTTGTCCTCAATATCTCCATCCTATATTCTGGTTCCTTTATCTGCCCTACATTCCTAGGAGGTAAGAATTTTGGTCTGTTCCCTTTCAGAGAAGGGTGGAAAAGGTGAGAGGACAAGGATCAGACTTTAATACATCCAATTTTGCATTCTCTCAGGGCTTGTAATAATAGGGTTCTAATCATTACCTGCAATTAACAGGTGAGGAAGTGGAAACTTCCTCAAGGATACATAATTTGTAAGATGGGAAGCCTTGGTTGGATTAGAATAACCCAAAACCCAGGTCTTTCTATACATTCCTATATCGGTAAGATGTAATTGTTATACTTTTATAATGATTGGATGTGTTTGCCTATAAAAGGTTGAAAAGCTACTTGTAATTATGCAGTCAATCATAAAATCCTGGTGTTATACCACAAATTGCAAGATAAATCCTGGGTTCAAAATTTCATCTTACTAATATGGGACAAAGGTTAAGACTGTTCTTTTAGAGTCTCTGAGTTCTTGAACTTTACTATGTAGAATAAATCTAGTTTCTACCCTGTTATTAAATTTATTAAACACGGGTTTTTAAATCTCAACTTCCACGAAGTGGTGAATAAAATTCATTTCTTTCCTATATTATCAGGTTACCTTTAAAAGGTTCTCCGAGACCTAGAAAAGTAGAGTTTGGATTATGGCTGCTTCCTCGCTTAACCCCTACTTGATTTTGTGATAGAGCAGTATAAGAGTCTCCCTCATGGTGCATTTTCTTCAAATTGGATTCCAGGTACAGGCTTTTAGGACAATCTTAATTCTAGGAAATGTGAGCCAAATGCTCTTTTCCATCATCCTCTGGTAACTATAAATACTGAGCCACTTATCCAAGGTGAGGCTATAATATAGCCATTAATCTTAGAGTAAGAGTTCACCATGAGCCTTTTATTTTTATTTTATTTTTCAGTTAGAGTTAGCATTTAGTATTATTTTACATTAATTTCAGATGTACAGCATAGTGGTTAGATATTATATAATTTATGAAGGGATCCCTCCAATTAGTCTAGTATCCACCTGGCCCTATTATAGTTATTACAATATTATTGACTATGTTCTCTATGCTGTATTTCATGTGATTATTTTGAAACTACCAATTTGTACTTCTTAGTTCCTTCACCTTTTTCCACCCGGCTCCTCCAGTCCCTCTCCTGTTCGGCAGTCATCTGTTCTCTGCATGTGTCTGTTTTGTTTGTTTTGTTCTTTAGATTCCACTTATAAGTGAGATCATATGTTATTTATCTTTTTCTGATTTCACTTAGCATAGTACCCTCTAGGACCATCCATATTGTCACAAATGGTAGGATTTCATTTTTTTATGGCTGAGTAATACTCCGTTGTATATATGTACCACAACTTCTTTATCCAGTCGTCTGTTGATGGACACTGAGGTTGCTTCTATATCTTGGCTGTTGTAAATAGCACTGCAGTGAACATAGGGGTGTATGTATCTTTTTGAATGAGTGTTTTGGATTTCTTTGGATAAATCCTCAGAAGTAGAATTGCTGGATCATAAGGTAGTCCTATTTTTTCTTTTTTGAGGAACCTCCAAACTGTTTTCCATAGTGGCTCTACCAATTTGCAGTCCTACCAGGAGTGCACGAAGGTTCTCTTCTTTCCACATACTCACCAACACTGGTTTTTTGACTCATTGATAATCACGATTCTGACAGGTGTGAGGTGATATTCATTGTGGTTTTAATTTGTACTTCTCTGATGATTAGTGACCTTGAGCATCTTTTCATATGTCTTATTGGCCATCAGTATGCCCTCTTTGGAGAAATACCTATTCAGGTCCTCTGCCCATTTTTAAGCGAATTGTTTATTTTTTTTGGTGTTGAGCTGTGTGAGTCCTTTATAAATTTTGGATATTAACTCATTACCAGTTGCCTCGTAGGCAGATACGGTCTCTTTCAGTAGGTTGTCCTTGTTTTGTTGATGGCGCGTCCTTTACTGTGTAAAACTTTTCATTTGGATGCCGGCCCATTTGTTTAGTTTTTCTTTTGTTTCCCTCCCCCGAGGAGATTATCACGAATAATATTACTAGGAGCATGTCAGAGAGTTTACTGCCTGTGTTCATTTCTAGTAGGAGGTTTATGGTTTGGGGTCTTAAATTTAAGTCTTTAATTCATTGTGAGTTTATTCTTGTATATGGTGTAAGAAGGTGGCCTGGTTTCATTTTTGGCATAAAGACTATTCAATAAATGGTATTGAGAAAACTGGACCAATCCATGCAACCACGAGCCTTTTAAAGCTGTGCCAGCTGCCATGTCCCTTCCTGCTTGGAACACTGTTTTAGAAGTGATGACAGTGTTCTCAGTGTTGTGTGAATTTAGTCACCCCATTGAGAAGAATTATTGTAAATGAATAGTTACTAATTGGATTTCTTGTCCTTCATTACAATTTAAATGTGATTCTTATCTAATGTTTCTCTCATATTTATTAGTTTTGAACTAGTTTCTGATAATTATTCAGGACTAAATTTAGCCCCCATTAATAGACTTCTGACTTATCTTTGTATGAAATAAATTATCTTCATTTTAAATCTCTCTCCTTTATCAAACCTTCAAGAAGCATTCTGACCATCTCAGAATAATTATAATTTTCTATTATTTGTTTCCTAGTCTAGTAGCTTTCTTAGTTATATTTAATATTCTATTAAAATTTCATCCTATTGATGAGGTGTTCTAGACTCTATATTGTTAATAATGTTAAGCAAATGTAGAATTTTTTGTTTTGTTTTAATTGGAACACAGGCCCACAGAATTCGATAAATTGTGATCCTGGTTCAAGACACACTATTGTTGTTGATCTCTGCATGGCTACTTGTTTACAGTGTAGTGGTTACCTGTGAGCCTGCCATCTGAGACTCGGAGAACTAGACTATTACCTACAATTTAAGCCTAATTATGTGACTCTCTCCTAGGTCACTTCCTGGCTCTTCTCTTACCAGTATATTGATTTTTGTGTTAATTATTCCATTAACTTTAAAAAATGTTCTGATATATGTTTGAATAATATATGGAGACCTTATATTATAGAGAAAAAGTAAAGACCCAAAGAAGGGTTAGACCCAAGAAGTTATTTAACGAAGGGCAATAATACATTGTAAAGAAGTGACATGACAAAGGAAAACAGTTTGGGCTTCTAATTCTAAGGAAGGTAAATTGTGGGGAGGTAAATATCTGGGGGAAACTAATGGAAGATAAGGGCTATTTTGTGAGATATGTTTGCGCAGATCCACCTCAGTGCCAGTGTTCTACTTCCAGTGATCATGGTTATTCTCTGCTCTGTATGGGAAAGGCTGCTTTTATCTAGAAAGGGGGAAGAATACAGAGCTTTCCCTGCATCTGCTGTTTCTCAGGTGCCTTCAGCTCAAAATAATCCTTTTGCCAAAGTGCCATATTTTGCAGTGACGTACTTTGATCCTCTTCACTTGATTGCACCCTATATAAAAAATTGATTTAAACTTCCAGCAATGGATATGAAACCTCAGTCATCTACATTATCTCTACTATTTGGTATTGTCAGACTTTATATATCCCCATCGAATAGGTGTAAAACAATACCTTGTGCATTTTCATTCTCCTTATTACTATTGAAATCAAGCATCTCTTCATATATTTGTTTTAGGAATAAGTATAACAAAGGACAAAAGTAGAAAAATATAAAACTTTGCTGAAAGCCTTTAAAGAGTAGAAAGATATTCCACGTAAATGTATAAGACTATAATTATCCCCAAATTGATGTATAGATTCATTGCAACTACAATAATAATCTTAACAGTTATTGTGGAACTTGAAAAGATGACCCTAAATTGAAAGCGGAACAATAGTAGGCCAAGAATAGCCAAAATATCTCTGAAGAAAAATAAAGGGGACTTGCAGTACCAGACATCAGAACTTATTAATAAGCTCTAATAATTAGGACAGCATGATTTTAGCACAGACCTGTGCAAACTGACAGTTCAGAAACGGACATACATACATAGAACTAGAATCTGTATCAGTGGTGACTTGTATAATCTTTGATCCATCAGTTCCTCTTTTTGTATTCTTTCCCATGAAATTATACAAGATGTTTATTGTATATTATGTAATTGAATATCAAAAATCTGGACTTGTATGTTTATTAATAGCACATTAAATAAATCATGTATGCTGAGTATTTTATGGCTGTTAGAAAATATGAGGAACTAAGTACTGACATGGAAATATGAAGCATCATTCTGTTAAGTAAAAATAAGGGTTTGTGTGAGTGAGTGAGTGAGTGTGTGTGTGTGTGTGGGAGGAAGTCTAGAAGGATCTATACCAAGTTTTCAGGTGTGATTATATTTGGGGGAAGGGGCAGGAATTTTAATTTCTGATTTATATATTTTTATTTGTTTTACATGTTAGGAATTATAGTGTAATTTCTAAAGAACTAAAAAGAAAAGATATTCAAATGACAAATTTCTAATACTAATAAAGCCATAAATAGTTTTAATATGTTGGAAAAATTGTCTTTTGTGAATCCTGCTATGATAGAAAATTGGACTATGAAATAAAGGGCTGGCTCCGTCAGAGGCTGCTTTTCTCTAGGTGCTGCAGAGCACACCTGAATGTGTTTTTAACTCTCTGATGGTAACAGTTTTAGTAACAACAGTTATGATTACTTTTTCCACTACATAGTCCATATTTCAATGATTTGTGTTTACAAAGCTAATAATCTTAAATTTAGAGCTTGTTAAATTAGGTGTTCAACTAAATTCTTAGAGAAAAAATACTAACATTTAAAAAAATGGCATTTTGGACAATGGAAGACTGATTAATGAATCATTACCATGCAAATTAAAATTGTTAATTTAATTAGTTGAAATGAGGAGACTACTCATAAGACTTCTAATCTATTTAGCTCTAACTCATTTGACTTTTTTAAAATTCTAGATTCCTGTTCATCCTGTGCCCGATCCTTTAGTTCATGAAGTTCTAAACTTAGCTTTCAAGCACTTTAAACATAAGGAAGGGTAAGTAAACTACAAATTTGGGATTGTTGCTTTTTTGTATAGTTCAGGTTTAGAGTGTTTAAATATACTTTGAACTCTCATTCATCATTCGTTTTTAGTGTTCAAAACAGTTATCTTCCTGTTTTTTTTTTAAATCCACACAAAATACTTATATGAACGATTTTATAAAAATAATTCTTAAAACTGTTGATTGGATTTGTTAAATTTCATGGCAAATTAAAATCTATTGAAAATTTATGTTTTTTAAAATCATTCTATAAATGAATGTTCAGAGAAAATTATATAATACTCAGGAGTTTTCAGTTATTAAGAAAGAATTTGTAGAAAAATTTAATGAATACTACATTTGTTCTCTTATTTTAGATATTCAGGAACCAACACTGGGAATGTGCACATTATTGCAGATTTATATGCAGAGGTGATAGGGGTTCTTACCCAATCGAAGTAAGTTTCATTTATTTTGATTTGCTTTTCATTTTAGAATGCTTCATTACTAATATTATAGACACTGACAGTTTTTAATCTATGGTATTTTTCATAGAGTTCTTGTGAAATCTGCTCCACCATTTATTACTAAGCTGTTATACTCCTTAGAGAATTTTAAAGTAACGTCTATACCTTAATTTCACAGCTTGTTTTTATTTATGTGGGTTTTCCATAAATTTCTGAATCAAGGTAGTCAGAAATTGCCAAGATTCCTCAGGACATTACCTTATTTCCTATTTTTAATTCCGTCAGAAGTGTTTTTTAAAAATCTTCCTTTTGGAACTCTTCAGGGAACTAATGATTACTTTCAACATTTTCTAGTTGAGTGCTTTTATTTCTGAGATAGCAGTGCAGTCTCTTCCTTCTAATTATCCTATTGGTTTTAATACTATAAACAGTTTTGAATAGGTAGATGAGGTACTACTGAAAAGGAAACATAGATACTAGGTTACTCTATGAACAGGTTATTCATTAGAAGTTACATTCATTGAGTTGTACTGTGTTGTACTGTGGTTATAGTAAATACTAACAAGATGTTTGTCTTTAGTATCCTGTGTTTGCTCAAAAGACTGGAAGATTTTGACTTTCCTTTGTTGCTACTGGAAAATAAAGTATAAAATATCAATTCAGATTTTCCTGCATGCCGTTTGAAGAGTTTTTGGCCTTGAACTCATCATATAAAAACCATTCTAAATTCTAAGAGGGCAAGCATTGTTAATGTTTAGTAGTTTAGATTTTAATATTGAGTAGTATATTTTATTTAGTACATTTTTTATTCTTTGTAATACACGAGAGACCCTTGTATAATCAGTTCTATAGAGCTTAGAACAATTTGAGTATTTTATGTGATTTGCACATAAATAACATCTTAATAATTCATTTATTTTTAATCAGTAATGAATCCCTGTTTTAGGCGCATAGGCATAAACCACAGAAACAAGCAATGATGTATTTACTTTTGGCGTAATAGTTTATGATTCTTTTATTTTTATTTATCAAAAATGAATTTCTATCAAGAATACAGATTAGAAGTTCTAAAAAATATATTAGCAAGTTGAATCCAGGAGAATACTGCATCACTGCTAAATTAATTCCAGGACGGTAAGGATTATAAATCCAAATGGCCATGTATGTAAATTTATGAAGTGAGGTTCACCTTCACTACTAGTCACTTAGAGAACCATTGAGGTGTTTTCTACCCATACATATAATGAGCACGGAAGAAAATGTGCATGGAGCCACATTAGGGTAGGCCAATAACACTCACATTTGAGGGAGCAGGTGATAGGATGCAAAAGGGGAGAGGAGAAAGGCCAGGAGGTGTGTAAGAATGTTGTCTCTGCGTTTCCTTTGACTGTAGTAACTAATAATTACCATGAGAAATTAGTCAAAGAAAAACCCTTGGATTCTAAATTATTGCAATGGTAAGATTTTTATCTACTTTATATATTTTTTTATAAAACACAAAAGAATGTTTTCATGGAAAATGGCATTGTAATCTCCAACACTCAGATGGAAATAGATGAGTTATTCATCCTATCATGTAGCCATATTTCATTAATATGTAATTTTCTTTTTTCCTACTGTAGTCAGTGACCTGTTAGAAAGTATGCTTCATGTATCATTTTAACTTTCAGGAGCTGGTTTCCTCAAGCAACAATAACAGTAATCTCTTTAATTGTTACATAATAGATAGAGGGGGAAATGATATATTATTGATTAATAAAGTATTAGCTATATTTTTCCCAGTGTAAGCAAAGAAGTTTAATAGACTTAACAGTGTGGTCATTTGAATCCAGGATGGTGCTCACATTTTGAAAGCAGTTTGATTCTTTAGCTTATTCAGACTTTGAGACCTATGTCCTCTCAAACTTCTTTAGTTTTTCTTCACTGCAGTGAGATATTAATTTTAAGTGATAATTATTAGTCTGCAATTGACTGGTTTACCTCTTTGAACAAATTTGTAGTCTTCAATCTATCCTTCATATAACTCAGATTGCAGACTTTATAAGAAGGAGCCTTAAAAATTGGAGACTCTCTGATTTACATGGGAATGTTGCATGGCTGGGTTATTTGATCTTATTTTTTTGTAATTATGGATTATTAAATGTTAATGGTGCTGTTTCGATGATGATATAGAAATAAAGAAATCTTATTCTCTTTAAGGAATGTTTGATTTTAAAATAGATGAACAAGAAATTTAGAATAGCATAATTTTGTCTTCCTCTGTATACTTTTCTGGTAATTTTGATGAAGGCAGAGAAAGGAGAAGATGTTTAGGTAAAACACTTTTTGATTTCAACCTTAAATAACAGGTAGGAAATTAGTATTTTTAATTCATATGAAATTATGTATCTGTGTGCATTAAAGGTTTCAGGCTGTGAGGAAGAAATTTATGACGGAATTAAAAGAATTGCGACAGAAGGAGCAAAGTCCACATGTGGTACAAAGCGTCATCAGCTTAATAATGGGAATGAAATTTTTCAGAGTGAAAATGTATCCTGTAGAAGATTTTGAAGCATCATTTCAGTTTATGCAGGTGATACATCTTCTCAATTGCAGTGGATTTAGCCTGACAGTGACTTTTCTTGCTCATCATGACTTTTAAAAAGAAACAAAATACATATAAATTACTGACATCATTATACATATAAATTACTGACATCATTATTAATTCCTTATTCCAAGTGTTAAATTGTCGCACGTTTGAGTTAACTTTCTCTTTTAATTTGAACATGTTTTGACCTTAGATTTTTAGTAAAATTCCAGAGTGTTTATAAAATTATTGTGATACTAAAAATCCTTAAATCTATCTCTTTTGTTAATCTGATGTACCTTTTTCCTCCCTCAAGGAGTGTGCTCAATATTTCTTAGAAGTAAAAGATAAAGATATAAAACATGCACTTGCTGGTTTGTTTGTGGAGATTCTTATTCCTGTAGCTGCTGTAAGTATACTTTTATTTTTATATTATATTTTAAAAGTACCTCTTCACTCAAGATGTTGCCACACGAAATAGTCTTACTTTATGGTAATCTCATAGGCAGTTAAGTGGAAATTTGAATATAACATAGGTATGTGGAAAATGGTTGTTAGACAAATAGCAGAAGAGCATTGATCAGTCTTTTAATTAAGAGAACAAGCCCTTAAGATTCAGAGACTATTAGGAGGGTAGAGTATCTGCAACCTAGCAGTAATGGTTGCCTCAAATTGCTCAGTATAACATATCGTATTTGCTCATGGCATTCTCGCCTTACAAAACGATGGCTGTGTTAGTGGCCTCTAAAGAATTTAGAAGTGCTGTGACATACATCCTGGAATTTATATGATTCTCTCAATTTTATTTTATTTTTTATTTTTTAAATAGTTATCTATTTATTTGTTTGTTTGTTTGTTTGTTTATTTTGTGGCATTAAAGAAAACCAATAAGTTTCAGCTGTACACTTCAACAGTAAGGCACTGTCTCAATTTTAAATCTTCTGTTCTGTCATTATTGTGACATCATACCTGTCAAAATTGTACTATGAATCATTTAAAAAATATGATTGCAGTAACTTTTAGGGAAGCAGATTTATATAAGCTTTTTTTGGTGTAATATAGTGCGTTATTCAAAACTAATATCGCAGTTACTAGTAATGAAATATATATGGTAATGAAATTTATAACAGTTTTTGTTTCCTGGTCCCCCCTTCCCCGCACACACACATTCAGTTTTTCTGTGTGGTATGTGATATGCTACTCACTTGCAGCATAGTGCACATTGCTGCATAAATTATATATACACACACATTCTTAAAAGATTTATGGAAATAAAGTTGACATACAATAAACTACACATATTGAAAGTAGACAATTTGACACATATATATGCCCGTGAAACCATCACCACAGTCAAAATAAAGTACATATTTATCACACACTCAGTTTCCTCGTGTTCCTTTTTAATCCCCCCTCTCACTCAGCCCACCTGGTTCTCAGGAAACCATTGATCTTTCAGTTTCTCTACATTATAGAGTTTTGGATTTCCTAGAATTTTATATTAATGGAATCTGAGAGTATGAGCTCTTTCTTTTCTGAATTCTTTTACTCTGCATAATTATTTTGTGTTCCAACTGTGTTGTAGAATATATCAGTATATTCCCTTTTCATTGTCGAGTAGTATTTTATTGTATAGCAATGCCAGGTTTGCCTATACGTTTACCTGGTTTGGGATATTTGGGTTGTTTCCAGTTTTTGGCTGTTACAAGTAAAGCTGGTATGAACATTCATATAGAAGTCTGTGTATGTATATATCCTTTTATTTCCTTGGGTATTTACCTAGGAGTGGAATTGCTGGACCAAATGATAGTTATATGTGTAACTCTTAAAGAAATTGCCAAACTGTGTTCCGAAGTGGTTATACCATTTTGCGTTCTTATGAGCAGTATGTGAGAGTTCCAGTTGCCTCCATATCTTCCTCAACACTTGCTTTGGCCATTCTTTTTAATTTTCACCATTGTTTTTAATTTGCATTCTGGTTTTTAATTTGCATTTCTCTAATGACTAATGGCTTTTGAGCAACTTTGCATGTCCTTATTTGTTGCCCATATATTTTCTTTGGCAAAATGTGTGTTGAAGTCTTTTTTCCCATATTTGTATTGGGTTATTTGTTTTCTGATTGTGTGTGAAACGTATAGTTTTCTAGTTTTAAATATATTCCATATACAAGTGTTTTATCAGAGAGATGCTTTGTGAATATTTTACCCTAGTCCATGATTTGTCTTTTCATTCTCTCAACTATGTCTTTGAAAAAGGAGATGTTCTTAATTTTGATGAAGTCTAATTTATCAGTTTGTTCTTTTATAAATTATGCTTTTGGTGTCATATCTAGGAAGTCCGACTAACCCAAAATCACAAAGGTTTTCTCCTAGATTTTGGTTTTAAAGTTTACTTTTAGGTCAGTGATTCATTTTGAGTTAATTTTGTATACAGTATGAGCTGTAGATTGAAATTTTGTTTCATTTTTGCATATGATACCCAGTTGTTCAGCACTGTTTGGTTATTTGTTGACAACTCTTTTCAAGTACTTTAGTCCCTTTGTCCAAAAAAATCAATCAACTCCATCTATTTCTGACTATTCTGTTCCAATGATCTCTATATATGTACTTAACAGTAGCATACTATCTTAATTCCTCTAGTAAGTTTAGAAAGGCAGGCAGTGTACATCTTACAACTTTATGCTTTTTCAAAATTATTTTGGCTATTCTATGTTTATTGCGTTTTAATATAAAATTTAGAATCACCTAATCAATTAAAAAAAATTTCTGGGATTTGAATTAAGATTTCATTAAATGGGAGAACAGATCTTAATATTGATTCCTGCAATTCATGAGCATAGTATCTTTTTTCTTCTACTTAGCTCTTTATTTTCTGTCAACAGTGTTTTGTAGTTTTCCGTATACAGATCTTGAACATAACTTGTTAAATTTATCTCTAGGCATTTCATATTTTTAGGCTATTATAAATGCCATTGTTTTAAAGTTTCATTTTTCAAGTGTTCAAAATACTTTTCAGTATGTGTTATTTTTGCCTTATTTTACTGGCTAGGACATTTCAGTATAATGATAAATGGAAATAATGAGAGCAGACTTCCTTGCTTCCTTTCACATCTTAGGGTTAAAGTTGTCAGTATTATCAATAGGTATTATGTTACATATAGCTTTTTCATAGATGTCTTTTATCATACTGAGGAAATTTATTTCCATTTCTAGTTTTTGAGGAGTTTTTTCAGAAATGAGTGTTGGATTTTATTAAATGCTTCCCTCCCCCTCTGTTGAAATAATCATATGGTTTTCTTTTCTGTTTGTTAATACAGTGAATTACATTAATTGATTTTTCAATTGTTGAATCAACCTTACATTCTTGGGGTTTAACACCATTTGATTATGATGATTTTTTTATATTGTTAGATTTTATTTGATAAATTTTTTTCTCAAGGTTTTTTGTATCTGTGTTCATGAAGGCTGTTGTTCTGTGGTTTTCTTTTAATGCCTTTTTTGGTTCGAATATCAAGTTAGTGTCAGAAGAGTTTGTGCAAAATTGGCTTTATGTCTTTCTTTGGAGTTGGAGAGAATATACTAGATTCTCTCTTGTATATTCTAGAAATATCTCTAGAAAATTCCAGGAATTTTCTGGCCTGGAATTTTTCTTGTGGAAAATTTCCTTCCAAATAATTTCCTTGAAATGACAGGTTTACTCACATTTTTTTTTTGAATGAATGAACTTTCATATCTTTTAAGGACTTTGTTTATTTCAACCAGATTATCAGATTTATTGGTGTAAGGTTGGTTATCATATTCCCTTATTTTCTTTAAATACCTTTGCTGTCTGTAGTGACTTCTTTCATTCCAAATATTGGCAATTTGTGACTTTTCTTCTTTTTTCCTCATCTGCTTGGCTAGAGGTTATTAATCTTCCCAAAGAACTGGCTTTTGACTTTATCAATGCTGTTTTTCAGTTTCTATTTTATTGATTTCTGCTTGGGTTTTTATTATTTCCTATCTTCTACGAAAGGTTTTAATTTGCTATTTTTACCTAGTTTTTTAAGGTGGAAGATGAGGTCATGAAGACCTTTCCTCTTTTTAAATATAAGCATTTATGTATTTCCCTCTTAAGTAGTTCTGCATAGCAGCTCACAAATTTTGATATCTTATGTTTTCATTTTCATAAACTTCAAAATACTTTCTGATGCTCCTTATGAAATCCATAGGTTACGTAGAAGCATACTTTCTAAACGTTTGGGGATTTTCCAGAGATCTTTATGTTATTCATTTTTAATTTGTGGTCAGAGAATACTTTGGTCAAGCCATAATACTAGGGGAGAGTGATGGCACAGTCCAAACCATAACACCTGCCTTTGCACATAGAGCTACTTCTGTCAGACACATTCTCGCCTCTCTAATTACCTCCCTCCCCCCTTTGCCTGGTTTGATTCAACTTATTCATACATTATATGTATTGAGTGCTTTCTATGTGTCAGGGTTTCTTCTGTGCGCAGGGCATACAATGACCAAGGTAGGAGACTCCCTGCTCCTAGACTGTACTCCTGCTGAGGAAAACACAGTAAACTAGTGTGTAAAATATGTCGTATACAGACGGCGGTAAGTACTGTGGAGAAGCGTTAAAAGTAGGGTAGGGGCATGAGAATTGCCAAAGGGATAAGGGAGTTGAAATTTTAAATAGAATAATTAGGAAGGACTACCACCTTAAAAGAGATGGTAACTGTTAAGTAAAAACTAAAGGAACTCTGTATCTCGGGGAAGATTTTTATGGGCAGAAGGAATAAATGCAGACGTTCTGAAGCAAGAACATCCTTTTCTAGGAGCGGCAAAGACGCTAGCTAGTGTGGCTTGATCTCAGTGCATGGGGCAGAGTAGTGGGAGATAAGGCCAGATCAGTGGGGAGCTATTGCAGTATTTCAGATAAGAGATAGTGGGTTCAGCTTGGATGTTACTTCCTTGTAAAGTTTTTCCATAGATGCCCCTTCTGAGAATTTCCTCTTACAGCCTCTGTTATACCTGTTCACTTGCCTGTATTCTCTGCTGTTCTCTCAGGGCAGGGACCAAGCTTATCTTATGTACTTAACATTTGATCATTTGGCACATAATAGTACTGTACTTCAGTGAGATTCTCAGTGAATTATTAACTGATTTCAAACCTATAGAAAATTCTTATAATCCTTGTATAGTTTAAGCTAACATTTGTAACCATTTTTCTCGTTTTGCATTTCTTTTTACCTAGGCTGTTAAAAATGAAGTGAATGTTCCCTGTTTGAAAAGTTTCGTGGAGATGCTTTATCAGACTACATTTGAACTGAGCTCCAGAAAGAAGCATTCATTGGTATTGAGAAACATTTTAAGCCTTTACATATTTAATTATGAGTTTTAATGATTGATTTATGAATTTGGCGGAGATTTAAGAGAATTTTAAAAATTGATATTGTAAAATATCCAAAGTATAATATAAAGGCAAATTTTATATATTTTTCTCTTGCTCTTTTTAGAACTTTCTATTCTTGATTTTACTTTTGATAGATCATTCAGACTTCATTATAGGTATTTGCCTGGCTTGACAGGTACTTTAAATTATGTATTATAGTATGGGTAATGTACCCCTGTGTTAAACCACAAATTCCTTTATTTTACATGATGATATATTGCATTCTGAAGCATCAGATTATTTAGCAACCATTGTCTGTCTAATTATATCTTTTCAGAAATTTAAGGCATTTCCCCCATATATAACCAACCATTTCCTATAACTTTGAGGGATTTCTCTGTAAATTTTAATGCAGCTTGGAGAAAGTTTAGAGAATTAGATAAATATTTGACCACTTAAGATAGAAATATAATAATGATAATAAACACGGATAGTGCCAGGCATTGAGCTAAGTGCTTTGCATCTTTTGCCTTGCTTTAAGCCTCATAACCGTATAGGATATGTGTGATTAAGAGAACTGAGAACTGAGGCTTAGAGCTCTTAATGTATCCTCTCTGAAGTCAGACACCTGGCACACAAAAAGCTAAAACTTTAATGCCAGTCTGTCCTCTGATCCCAGGGCCGATGTTCGTAACTGCTGTGCTGGTTGAGACAGTAATGGCTCTAGGGAAAACTAATATCATGTTCTAACTCGGGGAGGCTATGATAGGTCAAAGAATTGTTCTTATAGAAAATTTACCGTTTGTCATTCTTTGTTAGATTTCTCTGAAAGATCATATTTTTTTTGCAAATGGAAAAACTGCATAACAGTTTTTTAGTTTCCTTGTTTATGAGGATAAAAGAAATACAATTCACAAGTCCAGTGCTTTTTCATGAAAATGTTAATTCTTTTTCCTGTCTTCTACAGGCTCTATATCCACTAATTACCTGCCTTTTATGTGTCAGTCAGAAGCAGTTTTTTTTAAATAACTGGCATATTTTCCTACAGAACTGTTTGTCACATTTAAAGGTAAGACATAATCTTATTTATGACCTGTAAATAGTGACTGTAGTATATTCACTTATGTGTATACATTGAATAGTACATAAAAAAACTTTTCATACTCTTGGTACATTTGCATGGTAATACTTTACCATATTCCTTTTCTTATACATACTTCATTTCATCTATAGGGAATCATATATAGAAATGAATAAACTTTTGATTGAAAATTTGGTTTGTATATTGTAAATTCAAAATTGTACATTTTTAATGATTGTTGTTTATATTATCCTAGATCTGGCAATATTTGTCAGTAAATCTCTTTAGAATCTCTTTAGAATTACAGAGTGGCGATTAATCTTATAAAACTCTCCAGATACTTATTTTGTGTTTTGTTTTAAAAAAATTCAGTAACGTTTGCTCAGGTCTGAATAATATGATAAAAGCCTTGATAATAAAATATTGCTAATAGCACATTTAATGTACATATGCCCAGCCAAATCTAAACATGTCGTACTGGATCAACATGGATATAAAAGCTCCTGAAATGATTTTTAGATCGAGGGACAGTTGTTACTAATATTGTGTGGCACGTCCATGTCTGGTCTCTCTTTTTAGTGAAAACAAAAGCTGGAAGGATCACTACCTCCCTAGGGTGCTCTACTAGCAGGATCTAACAGGATTTCATTTTCTTCCGTGCACAGGAGCACAATTCATGACTGACAGAATGTGAGGATGTTCCTCATCTGCATGTCATGTGAACGCTTGGTTTAATACTGTTGATACACATGTTGCACTCTACTCCTGAAACTAATATAATATTGTATAATATTATAAAATCTGTAATAGATATATATATTCAAATATCTGCTTACAAGATAGGACCTTTCACTTCCTGTTATTCCTCTAAGTTAGGTTTAAGAGACTGAAACCTTATACTTTGAAGACAGTGAAAGCAAGGCACAGACAGATTAAATGACAGCTAATGTGGTATTATGAGAGGTAGGACTGGCTCTTCTTTTTGCACGTAAGGAATGACCCACTTGACGACACACATCCTATATATCTTTTTCATGATTTCAAAGTACATTTTCAAAAATAATCTTGATTGCCTTTGCAGAGTATACAGAAAATATAAGTCTTTGAAAAACATTATTAGCTATTTTGCTCTCCTAGATTTACATTGAATTATTCGTTTGTTTATGAGAATTGATGTATTCTTTTTGCTTATATATACAAAAAATTTCAGGCAGAAATCAAGCTAATTAAACTCTTTATGACTTAAAACCAGAAAATAAGTTTTTGTTTATTTAATTACATTATGTACTGTTTTCTGTCCTCATTTTGAAAATTCATACAGATGAGTGGTACTGAAAGAGAATTGGTAATTTTCTGGTGTAATACAGTTCTGCTTTTTAAAAGAATATTTTTTAATTTTTAAATTACAGTTGACATACAGGAGTGCAACATAGTAATTAGACATATATTAAACGTAGAAAGTGATCACCCCAATAAATCTAGTACCCATCTGACAACATACATAGTTATTACAATATTATTGATTACATTTCCTATGCCATACTTTACATTCCCATGACTATTTTATAACCACCAATTTGTACTTCTTAATCCCTTCCCCTTTTTTACCTATCCCTTCAACTCTGCTCCCATATGGCAACTGTCAAAATGTTCTCAGTATTTGTGAGTTTATTTCTGTTTTCTTTGTTCATTTATTTTGTTTTTTAGATTCCACATGTTAGTGGAATCATATATTGTTTGTCTTTTTTCTGTCTGACTTATATCACTCAGCATAATACCCACTAGAATCTTCATCCATGTTGGTTGTGGCAGATGGCAAGATTTTATCCTTTTTTATGGCTAGTATTCCATTGTATATAACTACTTCTTTATCCTTTTCTCCATTGATGGACAGTCAGGTTGCCTCCATACCTTGGCTATTCTAAGTAATGCTTCAAATTAGTGTTTTGAGTTTCTTCGGATAAATACCCAAAAGTAGAATGGCTGGGTCCTCCTTTGTCTCTTGTTATAGCCTTGTTTTAAAGTCTGTTCTGTCTGGTGTAAGTATTGAAGCTCTGCCTTTTTGTTTGTTGCCATTTTTATGGAATATCTTTTTCCATCTGTTTACTTTCAGTCTGTGTGTATTTCGATCTGATGCGAGCCTCTTGTAGGCAGCATATGTAAGAGTTTTGTTTTCTTATCCGTTCAGCCATTCTGTTCCGTTTGCTTGGAAGATTTAATCTATTTACATTTAAAATAATTATTGATAGATACGTGGTTATTGTCATTTTATTATTTATATTTTTGATCTTTTTTTTTCTACTTCTTAAAGAGTCACTTTGACATTTCTTGTAATGCTGGTTTGGTGTTGATGAACTCCTTTAGCTTTTTCTGGTCTGGGAAGCTCTTTATCTGTCCTTCAATCCTAAATGATAGCTTTGCTGGGTAGAGTAATCTTGGTTGTAGGTCCCTGCTTGACATCACTTTGTATATTTCATGCCAGTCCCTTCTGGCCTGCAAAGTTTCTGTGGAGAAATCAGCTGACAGTCTTATGGGAGCTCCCTTGTAGATAACTAATTGCCTTTCTCTTGCTACTTTAAGAATCTCTCTTTGTTTTTAACCTTTGGCATTTTATTTATGATATGTCTTGTTGTGGGCCTGTTTGGGTTCATCTTGTTCTGGACTCTGTGTGCTTTTTGGGCTTGTATGTCTATTTCCATTGCCAAGTTAAGGAAGTTCTTTGTCATTGTTTCTTCATATAGGTTCTTTTTTATGTTTTCTATCTCATCGTTAAGTTTTCTCTTTGTTGAGGTCTCACGAAGATCATTGAACATTTTTATAACCAGTGTTTTGAACTCCACATCTAGTAGATTCCTGTCTCTATTTTGTTTAGTTCTTTTTCTGGAGCTTGTTTTATTCTTTTCATTTGGGAAATGGCTCTTTGTTTCCTCATTTTGGCTACCTCTCTGTTTTGTTCCCATGTATTAGGTAGAGGTACTGTGTCTCCTGGCTTAGTAGAGTGGCCTTATATATCAGGTGTCTTATGGGGCCCAGTGGCACACCCTGGTCAGCAGAGCTGGGTGTCCCAGGTGTGTTTCTTGTGTAGGCTATGTATTCTCTCCTGTTGTAGTTGAACCATGGTTGCTGTTGGCGTGTCAGTGGGAGAGATTGACTTTCACACTGATTGCTTGTGAAGACTGGCCATGAGTACAGTGGTGGAACTGTTGTGCAGGGGCTGACTCTATGGCGCAGGATTCACTTAGCAAGGTTTGGTGTCTACCCAGTCTGTCCTTTGGGGGTGTCATTTGTGGTGGTAGTTGAGTGGTGCTCTAGTGTGGTCTGAAGCTGCCCACTGAATGTGTTGGTTCTGGGGCCTCCTGGAAGGGACTCTGGTGCAGGCCAAGGTTAGCCGCTGTCTTTGCTCTGGACTAGGGCCATTTGCTATGAGCTACAAAGTGATCTGCAGATGGTTGCTCTCTGTGCTGGGCTTGGAGGTGCCTAGAAGAGGCTAAATTGCCAACTGAAGCTGGTGCTGATAGTGCTGGGATTGGGGCTGCTCAGCAAGCAGTATAGGACACACCAAAGCCAGATGCTACTTGTTTGGGTTTTGTGACCCTTTCAGAGATTTTAGGAAAGTCTGCAGCATAAGCCAAGAAAGTCCATTTTTATGGAAAATCTATTGGAAGTGGCTTGGGTGGGCCTGAATGTTTGGTGGGCCAGGTCTCTGGGAATCAATCGCAGGGTGGGACAAATGGTGTTATCCATGATGATGGAGACTCAGATATAGTGCCCTCCTTCTTGAGCAGACTTGGTGGGAGGAGTTCTTAACAAAGGAAGAATGGCTTTTGCCAACACTTCTGTCTGGAGAAAGCTGCCGCTCCAGCCCTCCCGCAGAAGTCAGACAATTCATTTGTTCCCCACATGCCCCTGGAACCTTTCAAGCTGTTGCCCCAGGGCTGGAGCTCAGAGCGACTCTGTCAGCCAGTAAGTCTGTGTGCGGACCCTTTAGAGGAATGTCTCCCTATTCTCACTTAGCCACAATCTTCCATGGTTTTCACAGCCAGAAGTCATCGGGATTTCTCTTCCGAGCACTGGAACCTTGGGCTGGGGAACCTGTATGGAACTTGGACACCTTGTTCCTCAGCGGGTCCTCTGCAACCTAGATATCCCTCCCAATTTTTAACTCCTACATATGGGTGTGGAATCAGCTGGTCTAGCATCTTTGCCCCTCCTACCAGTCTCAAGGTAGTCCTTTTTGTATATCCTTAGTTTTAGGACTTCTATTCAGCTAGATTTCAAGCCATTCTCAATGAGAGTTCTGTAATTTAGTTTTAATTTTGCAGTGGTCACGGGAGGAGGTGAGCACAGCGTACACCTACTCTGCCATCTTAATTGGAAGCTTGATTTTTTTTTTATGCTATTAATAAAGTATTTTAAGACATGCATTTAAGTGTTCCCGGAAATTTGCTTTGTTTCATGACAATTCAAACTTTTCTGTTGCTCGTTGGAATTATTTTTATATATCTATGTTCCCCCCTAACATATTTGCAATTCTTTCGCAGTACCTTAACTTTATTTTACTTTATTTTTTTTGTCTTAAGGCTTTCATTTAAAATGCTCTATTTTCTTTGAACCCTTACCTCCTGTTAAATATTTCTGGCATGTTGTTCATTTTCATTAATGGCTATGTCAATCTGCCAGGCTAAAGGAGGTAAGAGCCACTTAGCATGAATATTTGGAATATAGTTGTCTTAACCATTAACCCTTAACTTACATTAAGGCTCTATTCAGCAGAAATTTTATGAATTGATTCCTGTTTATTAGGTTTTAGATACTGTGGCTATGCTGTGTAGTTGAGGTAAGGAACTGAGCATTCAGGGAAAAACTACCTTCTCTTGTGATAGGTATAATTTATTTATTTTATATATATATATATATATATATATATATATATATATATATGAAATATAGGTTAAGATAAAGGCCTTGCCTAAACTGATTTTGTTTTGAGATTCAAGTAATCTCTTAATTAAAAAAAAAATCTGTTTTCCATTTATTAGACCAGCTACTTCTTAAAATTAATTTTATTAATATTTATTATATGCTAGTTTCTCTAGAGTATCTCATTTAATTGTTTCAGTATCTGAGTATGGAGGAAAATAAATAAGTAACCCATGTTTAGGGAGCCAAAAAGTGATAAAGATAAGATTTGCATTTAGATCCATCCAGTTCCATAATGTTTGCTCTTTCTGGTCCCATGTTACCTTTTAATGTACTATAAGGAATGTTGTTATACTGAATATTTTAAGTAAATATTTTGGCTATAATTCTGGGATGTTAGAAGGGCATTATTCTCTAGAGTCATAAGAAAAAATGTGATATGCTTTCAAGGCGCACTAAGATATTGTGCAATTTTTAAAAACTATACTAGTGTTTGAAATTGGCGACCATAAAAAATGGGCTTTACTCCTATAGGCCCATAAATAACATGAGAGAGCATCAGTTTATTTTCACTGAAAATGTTAAATCTGTTATTTTTATTCTGGATAGAATTTGGGAGTTTCCCATTCTTCTATTTTCATATCAACTGAGGTCATTATGTTAAAAATGGTTTTAAAGTTTCTAAAGAGCAAATGAGAGAGACAAAGGATTAGTAAGAGTATATACTATATAAAAATAATTTGGAGATTTTTTTTCCTACAGTGAATACTTATTTTCTTTTAAAAAAGTTAAACGTGTTTGAACTCAGCTGCAGTGCTTTAGGAGGAAAAATTAGTTAAAATTTTAAGTATTTCTCTCAATTTCGGTACTATAGATGTATTCCATGAAGCCCAAATATAGGATATTTTTCCTTAGTGTTTCTTGCCACTGTCTTGAAAATTTCAAATTTCTTCTAAATAGAGACCTTGGTGAGGAGCTGTCTTGTTTTGTGCTTATTTTCATCTAACATGCATGTGCTGCATCTCATGTTTATGTTTGCTGTTTCACATTGCTTTATTTAGATGCCATCTAACAACAGTATCAGAAAACAAATAGAAACACTCCAGGTGAGTTGTGTCGATGCTACAAAGTAAAATATTGCTTGATCTCCTTCAAGTGTGGCTTTTTTTTTTTTTTACCTCATTGTTGCACTGCATGTCTAATTTATTTATTCAAACCTGTCTCTCCTACTGTAAGAGAAGATTAACACACACCAGGAGCATTCTACAGGTTTAACATTAATGTGACCCTAAGAAGATGAACTTGATAGAAGTAATAATAAATGTTGACTCTTAATCAGAATTCTCAGTTTTAAAATAGTCTGTTTAATTTACATTAGCCATTATAAATGAAACTTTAAAAAGTTTTCAATTGAAGTGAAGGAGACATAGCTTAGATTTTGAATATGATTTTGATGTAATGCTTTAAATTCTTATCCTGTTGTTTTGGGTTTTAAATAAATTTTGGGGGGAGAGTCACAGTAGATAAAAAGGTAAGGAACATTTAAAGATTGCTGCCAAAGAGCATATTTGACCGATATATCAAAACTTTATTATATATTAAAATTATTGAATTTTTGTTAATGTAATCCAATTTCTCACATTAGACCAAAATTGTAACTAGGGAACTATATATCTTTTTTTAAGGCTCAGGTCAGTTTAGGGTGTTTTTATTATTTGGACATGATAGGAGCATGGTAGTGGCCAAATAAACAATTAGTCATTGATTTTCATCTTGTTGTTTTGGCATTGTTCGTGATAAAGTAAGTTTGCTTTATAAATAAAGTAGTCCGTCTTGGAAAGTTTGAGAATTGAGTTTTACTTTTCCTGCTAGATACTTCAGCACTTAAAATAATCTAAAAACTTTATTAATCATTTATATGAGAATAATTTTACGTGGAATTGGACTTAAATATTTTTACTATGTAATTTACTATATATTAATATTTTAAAAATATAATTTAATAATGTGAAAGTATTATTTGGAGTGTACATAAAACTCATTGAATTCATGTTTTGTTATTTGTGATCTTGGATTTAAATGATAGAAAAGAAAGTACCATAGGAAGCTTCGTTGTTATATTAGTAACATATATACAGTATATGTTACTTTAGTTACATGTAACTAATTAATAGAAAACTATTTGGGGAGGGTTTTTAAAATTTAGAATCATGGATTTGGCAATGGAGGGAGAGATTGATATTGAGACTTACCAGCAGAGTAATTGATACTACATTCTCAATTATGTCAAATCTTTATATAGAAAGATGTACAAAATTATATTTTCTAGTGGTTGTCTTTTGTAAAAATACCCTCAGTTGTTAACCTTTCTTGCATTGCTTTTAATCGTGTATAGTAGATGTCCATTATTCTATATCTTAAGAAAACAAAATAGAATGGCTAAACTACTTAGTGTTCAAAAACTCCCTTTTGTCTGTTGCTATATATAAAAATCATTAACAATAAGAAATTCCCCTAATCAAATGAAATAAATGCTATTTTATAGCAATCATTGCATCCTACAACCAACATTAAGAATTTCTCCTAGTAAACTTGATGATTGGCTACATTTTAAGTATTCAAAATTAAATCTCATTACGTGACTGATCATTTAAGAACTTTGCTTTTTATAATAGCTAGTATGAAGGAAAGGTTGATCAAATTGTGATTGAAGTGGAATACTTTTCTGATTCTAAATAATAATAATTTAAATAATATTCTGATCATAATAAAATGTTAGTAGTATAACACCTGACACTTATTGAACATTTAACCTATGCCAGACAGTGTTCCAGTTCCTTTTCACTTAATTACTTCCTGAATCTGTGAGGTAGGTATCATATTATTTTCATTTTAGAGATGAGGAAAATGTGTCACCAAGTAATTTAACAGTATCCAAGGGTGAGGATTGGCCAGTCATTCCTAATTTCAGAGTACATGCTCTTAACCCACTATTCCATATTTCCTCTTGTAAGGTTAATCACTCAGTAATATTTTACGTTATTTCACAAATGCAAATGTCTACAACAGCATTTAGTGTTGTAGGTTTTAACTGTGTGTGGGTTGCAATGAATTACTGCTTAGATTAGTAATCTTTCCATCATTATGTCACTATTGTTGTGTGAACCATTTACCATCAAATAAGTTGATGTGTATATAATTTTGAAGTTCTTAGAAGTACTAATACAATTCTAATATTTTACTGGTTTGTTTTAAGAGTATAAGGAATAGCCCAAGATTTTTCTACTTATGCTTACTTTTGAGCTATCGGTACTTACCAAACATATACCAAACATACACTTACCATATATGGCTGTATTACTTATATTTTTAAACCTGTTTTAGGTTGAATAAAAAGAGGGTAAGGTGAGGGCTGTTAGTTGTTGAGAGAATATTATTTAATCTTAAATAATTGCAAGTACATTAATAAATAAGCTTATTTTAATTCTCTTTTGTTCTAAACAGAATAAAGATCCTAAAATGTCTCGAGTTGCACTGGAATCTTTGTACAGATTGTTGTGGGTTTATGTAATTAGAATAAAATGTGAAAGCAACACTGTAACTCAAAGGTGAGTGCCTTCATTTTAAAGTGTGTTTAAAATTAAATTTTAGTAAAAAAAATGTCACACTAATGGAGTTTTAGTTAACATTACAGATAGCTTGTGGGGGAATATGAATTCTCTGGCCATTTTATGAAGAATAATAAGAAGAATAGTTTGCTAATGTTCTGTTAATTTCATTATCTCATTATGACTATTTTTTTCCCTGTAGTCGTCTTATGAGCATAGTGTCAGCACTTTTTCCAAAAGGTTCACGTAGTGTGGTTCCTCGTGATACGCCTCTCAATATATTTGTGAAGATTATTCAGTTCATTGCTCAGGTGAGTGCTTCACCTCATATTACATATACCCTTGTCAGTTATAGAATAATCTATTTTAGTAATTTGGAGTCTTAAAATTTGTTTCACATCTAAAAGGCATGATACGACATTTGTTAATATTGAATAGTAAAAATGAATGTGTATGCTTTAAAAAGTAAAAAATAAAAGATGCTAATGATTTTTCATGACAAAATAATTTTAAATCATTGATCTACACGCTTGAAAAAGGAGAGAAGACCCATGGGGAGAATCACATAGGTTAGGAAGGATCACGAAGGTGTCTCATAACCCTGCTGCTAGTCCATTTACTAATTACCTCTTGAGTATCTTGAAAGATTTTTTTGAAAATTGTTTTCATAATCTGCATTAACATAGGTTCTTAGGTACAGATATCAGAATCCACTATAGCTAGTTGAAAAAGGATCTTTTCAGGAATATAAATAGTTCACAGAATCACCGATAGGACCAGTCTGAATGATTAAGAGGTAACTACAGAACTGGACTCTCAAGGAAGCTGCTGCCTCTGCCACAGTCAAATAGTTGCCAAAGTAGGAAGTCACCACAGGTGCTTTAGAATCATGCTGCTGCCCTGATCCCCACCAATAACATAGATTTGTCATCTCTGTCCTCCTTATCTTCCTCCTGTTAACTAATTCCCAAAGACTCAGATGACTGTACTGCTTAGCAGGGTCTAAATCACATCCTGAGGCCTATTGTTACAAGGCATCCTGGGAAATACCATTTTAGCTTTCTAGCCTCTGCAGTAAAGGAAGGATTATTAGAAGGGGATTAAGTGGGTGCTGAGTGAGCAAATCTAAGGTTTTGGTCACATTCCATTTTGGAACATTAGTCCTGGAGTGTCATAGGTGGAGTTATGTCCTCAACTTAGGAAAATGTTTTGATTCCAGAACATTTATTGCATTCTCTTTGAAATAGAACTATGACGATTTAGGCAGTCCATAATGTATTATTTTGAAGTAAGAAATATTTAAATAAAATTAACACATTTCTATTTATTGGCACATAGAACTAATGATAATTAGGTAAGTATAAATGTGCCAATAAGATGAATGAAAGCAAATGTGCTTCAGATTTAGTATTCAGAAAACTTTTGCTTCCAGGTTGTATCTCTGTCCTCCTCCCCACCCCCAGAGGTACCCATCCCCCCTGTGGCAGTTAATCTCATTAATGTTTTCCTTGGGAATTTCCTTTCGGTAGCCCCACCCTTTCTGTCTCTGCCTGATCTCACTGCTCCCCAGGTCAGCTGCACAGCTTTTCTCGTGGGACTTCCTTTCATCATCATTTTGAAAATTGCTTTACTTAGGTTTGAATATGATTTTGGTGAATGAATATTTAAAACTTTTAATTTGGTTTGGGTATTAAATCATTTGATAATTAAATAAAATATCCTTATATTTTTAAATATAATTCATACATATATTTCTAATATACAGCCAAATTTGTGAACTTCTTACAGGCACAGACCTGTGTCTGCCATTATATGTATAATTCTTAGCATGATAACCTAACATGTAGTAGCAAGTTTAAAGGATATATTATTTTTTTCTAGGAACGTTTGGATTTTGCAATGAAAGAAATAATATTTGATCTCCTCAGTGTTGGAAAATCTACTAAAACTTTCACCATTAATCCAGAGGTAAAGAAAAATATGTAGTAATGTACTATTCTCTACTACCTTTTCTTAGAGCACAATTTCTATAATTAGAACTCTTAGGTTCAAATCCTTAGTAAGAAATTCTACTTCTAACTACAAGTGTGATCTGGGACAAGTTGTTTAACCCTTCTGAGGACTGGTTTAATGGTAGTTTCAGGCGTGGTAGTTTTTTCAAAAGTGGAAGTTTTCTAAGTTAGCCAGCTCAGCTGGCTTCTAGAAGTTGTGACATGAGCTCAGGTTTCAAATACAAATAGAAACAATATAAATATAAATGATATAGACATCAGGTTTCTTTAATAAATATCATTCATTCAACATTTATTAAGCACATAAAATATGTCAGGCATTGTTTTAGGTGTTGAGATAAAACACAAAAATCCTTTTCCCCAGATGGAGGTTAAAATAGTAATTTTTAATAAGATGAAAAAAATCTTATTTTCTAATTCCATGGTCCTATTTTTCTCTAGTAAACTCTGATTCACTCTGTAGACATTACATTTTCAGATTGTTTTAAAATATTTTACAAGCTAATTGCTTTTCAGAATTTAATGACATTCGAGAATATAAAAAGGCAAATAAGGGTGTTTTTTAAATGTCTTTTAAATTATTGTGCTGGTCCTTCTAGTCAAATCTTAAGATATATTTTTATTCAGTTAATAAATCATTGGAAAGTTATTGAAGCTTCTCATTTATACGATTTTTAAGATAAGTTAATATTTATTTCCAGATTTTTAAAGTGAAAAGACATGAGTGTTATATATATATGTTCAATGTGGTTTTCAGCAACGAAAATCACATAATGAAAGACATTTTTTAAACATCATTTTGAAAAATATTTTCTTCATTAAACAAATTGATTCCTAAAGTAAGTTTTCTTGTCACTGATACTCTCATAGTAGGAGTAGAATGATTTACTTTGTTATAATTATCTTTAGTCTGTATTTTCTTTTAAGGAGTCTTTTTAAGCTTTTGAGAGCTAGTTTCATTAAAGCCAGATAAAAGTATTTACTAATTCCTTTAATCACTGCACACAAATTGCAGTACTCTGAAAGAATGAATAAATGAGGGCACCTCTGTGAACTATGGTACATTGTGGAGCTTTCTCACTTCCTTCAAGCTGTCTTCTATGACTGTGTGACATGACCATCTGATATTTAGACTAAGGGAAGGCACCAGTACGGTGTCATACATAAAGATGAATAAAGCTTAAAACTTTAAATCTTATTTAGATAATAAAAAATATGTAAATAAAAGTTCTGTTTTCTCCCTGTATTCCAGTGAACTGTCTTGCACACCCAGCAGGATGCATGTACCTGCTTTAGAGACCAGTGGTGTACCTCAGAGATAATGGCAGCTTGGGCTGACATACTGTAGTGCAGATGGAAAGATGATGATTTACTGGAGAAAAGAAACATTGAGAAAGAATCAAGTTTGAGGGGAGAGTGCATTTGATTTGACATTGTCAAATCTGAGGCATCTTTTTGACATCCAAGTAGAGATGTCTGATGGGTCTGAGGGTCAGTCAGGCTTAAAATTAGTGAGTGACCTGGTATGAGTGTAAATATATGAGATCGTTTCAGGAGAGAATACATGATAGAAGGCAGCATAACTCATCTTGAAGCAGTCCGATATATAATAACCACATAAAGGACGTTAAACTTGAAATGCTGGCAGAGATGACACAGCTAGCAGTGGCATAGAAATATCCAAGGAAGGGAGTGTTTCAGGAGAGAAGGGATACTTGACAGTGTCCCATGCTACTGAAAATCAAACAAGATGCAGGAAAAGTGCCCACCGTTTTGAGCAGTGTGGTCACTAATGAGTGGGAGTTGCTTCAGGGAAGCATTACAGGGGAGGGCTTATTCCATTAAGGTAAATGAGTATAGTTAAGAGAAATGGGGTATATTCAGTTGAAGAGGAAGTGTTGAAGATGCAGCAAAAAGAAGGATAATAGATAGTATAATTTCCCGAAAATGTAAGAGCAGATGGGATCTAATAACTAGGAAGACCAGCACCCGCTTGAGCCTGACAAGAGCAAAGGAGAGGGAAAAGAGGTGCAGATATGAGTAGACTGGTGTGTATTTTAGTGAGAGATTGAAGGAAGGTGATGTTTTTCTCTTTCTGGGAAGTAGTAGACAAATCATTTGGTGGAGAGCAGAGGGATGGGGATGGTAGGAGGTGGGTGAGGAAGAATGGAGGTTTGAAATAAGCTTTGTAGAGAGTAGGAGAAACAGTTGACCACCAAAGTGAGTGGGTAGCATCTGGGAATTTAATATTAAAGGAAACTCCAGTGCCTAGACTAGTTAAAAAATGTTAAACAGAAAGTCTTAGTTTTCCCTCTGACCTCCTTTTTCCCATCCCCCAGTGCTGTTCGATGAGACATTTTTAACATGAAAGAAATTTTTTCTGAAACTCTAACTTCGTTATTTTGAAACTTTTCTCTCTGAGAGAATGAACATAGGCCTCAGAGTCTTCCTTGTAATAGCAGACAGTTTGCAGCAGAAAGATGGTGAGCCTCCGATGCCAACAACAGGAGTTATTCTTCCTTCAGGAAATACTCTTCGTGTGAAGAAAATTTTTCTCAATAAAACCTTGACAGATGAAGAAGCAAAAGTCATAGGTTAGTGTTAACTAGAATAAATACATTGCTTTGTGATGCAGTTTAATATTCTTTTGTAAAAGGTTTATTGAATATAAAATGTCCATATTTGCCTAATATTGTTATTCCAGTATACAGTGATACAAAAATGAATAATTTTTGGTAATATCTATAAGTTGTCATGCTAAGATTCTCAGGTTAAATCTTTATTTTCTCAAATGATACTGTTTACTGCATTTTGTCCTCTCTCAAATTAATTTTAGTTCTGTACAATTTTTACACATTTATCTCCAATATACTGAAGATGGTCATTAGGGAAAGAGTATTCATAGTTGAAACTACTTCTTTTGTAACAATGATAAATAAGTGTTGTTTAAAGATTAGTAGGCCTTTATTTTTTATAGAAAATAACTTTTTAACTTAATTCCTGATATTTTATAACTGTGAGGTTTTATGTCCTAGGAATGTCAATTTACTATCCTCAAGTGAGAAAAGCATTAGATAGTATTCTCAGACATTTGGACAAAGAAGTTGGGAGACCAATGTGTATGACTAGTGTGCAGATGTCTAATAAGGAGCCTGAAGATATGATTACGTATGTAGTAAATTGTTTCTCTTCCTTGCTATTTCAGTTTTTATAAAAGAGTATAGGTGGCTGATTCTTGCTTACTTGTTTTGTTACATTCTCTTCTGGAGTTCTTCTATATTGTCATCTGCTACAATTATTAATACAGTGATTCCTTCCACATGTTCAGTTTTATTATTTAAAGTGCCATTGGACCTTGTATAGAGAGCAAAAGGCATCCTGGATCTCAGTCTACTTTGTTGTCAATGGTAAAGCCTTACACTTATTGTGTGAGTGATAGATAAATCCTAGTTACCCCAGATGTGTGTGGACATGGTTGGTTTATTAAGCCAAACAAATGCTCTTATTTTCATAACCCTGATAAACAAAAAAAAAAACCTAAAAATCTGGATATCAGGGCTAAAGATAGGAACAATATATGAGTAGATTTTTTTGAAATAGTACTCATCCCAACCACTCCCACCTCCCTGGGCTCTACCCTTGTCACTGCTTATCACCCTAGCATCTTTTTTCCTTATTGTTAGGGACTTCTTCAAAAGATTGTATTTTATGCCAGTAACTTCCTTTATTCGCTAAGAAGTATCTACATATTCTGTATAAGGGAAAACTTTTTTTTTTTTTTAGGTATTAATATCTGCATTTATAGGTCTTAGATTACCAAATTGGATATCAGATCTCTCAACGTACAGTTATTACATACTAGTATACACTAATACCTCTGAGAGTTTCTCTAATGTGAAATTTTTCCTACATTACTTTATATGGAAAATCTTTATTCTTTTCATCACAACCACTTTCCTCATTTTTGTCAATAAGCTGACCCTCACATGGTTCCTCTGATGCACGCGTAGAGTCGCCAGCGATGGCAGTGTCCACATTCCCGCTTCGGCTGTTTCTTCTGTGACACCATTAATATTTGATTCAGATTTCACTTCTAATGATAGCACTTTTCCTTTCTTTACTCTGCTTTAATCTTTATTGGCCAGTTTTTCCTTTTGATTATCTAATTTTGTAAAATGTCACCTGAGTTTATCACTGGAGAAAAGGAAGCAGCACAACTACTTATTTTGTATGTGAACCAAATAACTGAATGGCAGTGGCCAATCACAACAGACTTTGAAAGAAATGGTGTGAGTGGTCACAGATTATGATGTACCTCTGTTACGTACATCATGACTGGTGGACCAAAGAGCTAACAAGGAAGCTTGTTTATGCAGTTACTTATAGTTAATGTGCAATAACCGAAAATTCAGCCATGCTGGATCTGGTATCATTTAACTGAATTGAGGTAACTGAAATTAATGCATATGGTCACTATGCAAAGACTGGCTATATAAAAACTCTAAAAGTCAGTAGCAAGCCCAAAACATTTAAATCATCTAAATTCTTTTCTACAAAAGAATTATTTGGCCAACTGAAGAACAATTTGGATAAAATAAATTAACTAAAAGCCTCACCTTGAAATACAGACCAAAATAAAAACCAGTATTTTAAGAGGTTAAATAATTAAAATATATAAAATCATGAATAATGAGAAGAAAAATACTATAGTATTAAACTGTTATCAAGCCTCTGAAGGAACCAAATGATTTTCAAAATTAACACATTTTGTTACATAAAAATTTTAAATACATATATTTGTGTGTGTGTGTGTGTTTGTAAATCCTGAAGTAAAAAGACAAGGACAGTACCAACATTGGTATATGAGAAAGTCTGTTTTTCAAGAACCTTGTTAATAAATGATATTAAATAAAAATTTTAATTTTATAAGCCCCCAAATAACCAATATTTGGTTACTTAATAATACTACTATTGCTATTACTTTTAATAATTTATTAAAAGTTCAATATTTGTTAAATTTAATTAAAATTTATTAATTTGAAATAATTATAATTTACCTAAATGTTTATTATTCAAATACAATAGTTTCAATGTTTGTTTTATAATTACCAAAAGTCTTTTTTGCTTGCCTACTATGTTTTCCCCTGAATTATCTCTGTATATTCTTTTTTTGTTTATATACTGATAATTATTTACTGGATTTGTATGTGCTCTTTTTATATTAAATACATTCAACTTTCTGGGGTGGGCTCCTATTTTCTGTCATTATTTTTCTAACTTTGCTTTCATTGTCTAGCATGTGTGATATACTTATTAAGTCCTGTTGTGATATATTTTTCAGGGGAGAAAGGAAACCCAAAATTGATTTGTTTAGAACTTGTATTGCTGCTATTCCGAGGTTGATTCCTGATGGTATGAGCAGAACTGATCTCATTGAATTGTTGGCCAGGTAAATGAGATGACTTTTTGCTATGTTGATTTTTATCTCTTGATTCCTTTAAATTTCTAACATAGCCCTGTTACTATTACCTCTAAAAGAGTAATAATAAAGACTTTTTAATCCTCTATTTGATTTACTTGCTAAACTCTTATTTTGTTTTATATGTTTTGTTAAACATATTCTCCCCACACATTTTTTACTTTTAAAATTCTTTTAGATTTCTCTACAAATCTTAATTTTCAACTCCCTAGCTTTCTAACTAGTAATACTTCCTGAGATTTATATTACACATTATCCCTTAACCTGTGGGCATTATCAGTGTGTGAAGATACCCATTAGACAATTAATTATTATGTTTATTCCAACAGTCATTTCTTTAGCATCTAAGGTAGTGGTCTCATTTTTACTTTTTCATTCTATTGCAGTACCTGCAGGGTTGAAGTTTTTGTCTCTCTTTCCTCTATTAGCCATGTCATAAATCTAAACAATTAGTAAATAACATGAACCAAACTTATCTACTGGCTCCCAAACCTAATTAGGTTGAAAACCCACATTGTTGATGTAGGTAAGAATCCCCTCAATAAAAGCTCAGATAATAAATATTTTAGGATTTGCAGATTATGGTCTCTGTCACAAATACTGGTCCCTGCCTTTTTAGTGCAAAAGAAGTCATAGGCAACATGTAAAGGAGCAGGCATGACTGTTCCAGTAGGTGCCTGGCTGGATTGGCCTTGAGCCATAGTTTAGTATCCCTACCCTAAATAGAAAACCGGGTACAGTGACTATCAGAGAGCAGTGATACTGACTGTACTGAAAGTTGTTTACTGGCTGCCAGGCACTTATCACTAAGTCTTAAGTTAAATATGCAATGAATAAACAACCCTTTCTACCTCTTTCTTGAGAATACCTAGCATTCCACATACCCATGCACAACCCTTTGCTCAACTGTTGCATCAGAGATAGAGTGGTATTTTTCTCTTTTCAGGATTATGAGTTGAGGAAGGGAGTTATTTTGAAACTTTGCACTATAAAATGAATTCATCCCTTCCCACTCTCTCTTAATTTTTGTTGTGAATTAGATTGTACAATTACCAAGTCCATGTCAGCATTATAGAGGAAAAAGTTAAATTATTTATAATGCTGTTCCTTAGGAAAGCACTCTTGCTCCTCCCACTTCAGTTTAACTCACCCCATCTTTGTGGTTGATGACCCCATATCCCTCACCAATATAAAATTGCATCTATAAGGGGTAGAGATGTGGGTGTTTAGTGAAGGAGAAAAGTGAATGACAGTTTGCTTTGCTATTTACTTTGCTTCTTTCCTCTATGATATTCATTTATTAATTCATTCAGCAGAAAGAAAGATCCTAAGGCCTGTTCTGTTTTGTCCCCTATTCTCATTTGCAATTGTGATGTCCAGATCCTGATTACTTTAAAACAAAGCAAGCAAACCAACAAAACAGAGACGCATTGTAAATTTGTAGATCTGCATGCTGGCTCTAAGGAAAGTCGATTGGTTCCCTTGCCTCAAATTAGCCAGGCTACATTGTTGTTCTCCCCATGCGTCTATACTTTTGAGTCACAGAGATGGGCATGAGATGGATATTTACATATTTATGAATTTAAAGGATGTTGAAATAACCTTTAAAGTCATCATCATATAGTATTCATCTCCCACAGT
Organism: Eonycteris spelaea; assembly: GCA_003508835.1. Taxonomy (NCBI): domain Eukaryota; kingdom Metazoa; phylum Chordata; class Mammalia; order Chiroptera; family Pteropodidae; genus Eonycteris; species Eonycteris spelaea. The sequence continues at coordinate 6,922,835 of PUFA01000049.1, read as the reverse complement.
ATCTCCCTTGGTGCCCCTTTCAGAGACAGCATACTGGGCTAGAGATCCTTAATTTGACCCTGTATGGTATTTCCGATGTCCTGCTGTAGCTGCTGCTGCTTGGTGGCTTACTCCCAAGTCTGTCTAGCTGTAATACATTTTCTCTTCCGTCTCATTGTGAGTGGAAGGTTGGCTTAGTGAAGACTGAAACTGAGTTTGGCAGTGAAGACTGTGATATCTCCTTTCCCCTAAACCACACAGCTCTCTTCCTCTGTCACTGAAGATAACTCCATCTTCCCAGCTTTCCAGCATGTAATTGTGGCTTATTTTTAATATTACCTACTTATCTTATTCATTCAGGCTGTTTCTGACTCTGATGCATTTTTCTTAGTATGGTTTATCACTAATCCTCTTCAGCCTTAAATCAGAATCTAGCTCTTATTCATATGACATATACTGGTAACTTCACTACTACAGCTATCTTTTCTGGTTTCCATGTTTATCATTTTTTTGTGTGGTCTGTTACATTATATTCATGTCCTCATATTGTTTCGATGCCTTTAAAAGGCAATTTCGTATAACCTCTCGTTTGTTTAGACAGACTGCCTTTAAGGGTTTATGTGTTATTTCGACACTTTTTTCCCCATCTTTTTCTAGGCACGCCCCATTTATGATGTTCCTAAATTTTCTCTCATTCCGCCTTCAAGAATTATTTCAGTTAAAATGATTCCATCTTGATTTGTTCTATTTCCTTTTTTACAGTCAGCCATTTTATATTTAACTGTAAACCTCAGCAACATGAAAGGAATGATAAGAGATAAAGCATCTCCTTTCCAGTGGTAGTAAAGGACCAAATAAATATGAGATAGTGCTAAGATATTATGATTCGATATCATTTTTGATTGATTGTAGGATAACATGGTATTTTAACAATTAAAGTATTTTTAAATGTAATTCTGATATGTCAGTCTGTATTTTCTTAAGTACAGCATTTGCACTATGATCAAACTTATTATTTTGAATTATAGTAAAAATACTAATTAATAGATTGATATGTGAATTTAAACGAATGAGTACAGACTAGCACAAGGATCGAGATAGCACAAAAAGTGAACATTGGTTTCTATCTTTATACTTCCTGCAAACCAATGAAGAGGACATATTTTTTAAGTTCTTAGTTTTAAGTTTTAGATGATAAATCTGGAAGGGTTTTGAGGTTCACTGATGGAATTTTGTTCTTGGTAGGCTCACGATTCATATGGATGAAGAACTACGTGCTCTGGCTTTCAACACACTGCAGGCACTAATGCTTGATTTTCCAGATTGGCGAGAGGATGTTCTTTCAGGATTTGTTTATTTTATTGTTCGCGAAGTGACTGACGTCCATCCTACACTTCTTGACAATGCTGTAAAGATGTTGGTACAATTAATAAATCAGTGGAAACAAGCAACCCAGATGCATAACAAAAACCAGGACTCACAGGTATCAAATTCTTTTGTATTATTCCTTTGTATGTGGGTAGTGGTGAATGACCAATGGTGTTAATATGTATTGACTTTATTAAAAACTAACATTTGTATTAGTTTTATTTACTTTTAAAATGTTTACAATCCCTTAAACAGATCTTTCCTGTAGTTCATATATTAAATATATGATGTCTCTGTGTTCAAACCTTTCCATCCTCTTCAATTGATAACAAGGAGTTTTGAATGAACATAGAAAGTAGAGGCAATTCTAGTTCACATTTTGGTTGTCTCCAATATATTTCGAACTGGTATAATAAAAACTTTTTGATAGCCTTCCATTTGAATTATTGGATTGGTATATCCTTGGCACCAGTCCCTGATTCACATATACAGTATATATGCTTTCTTAACCATAATAGGTGCTCAGATTTTTGATTTATAACAATGTGTAAGTCACAGAACCTTGGAATTTTAGAGCTAACTCATCTAAGTCAACCCAGCTTCTCAACCTTTAATGAGCGTACAAATCTCCAGGGCTTAGAATCTGTTTCTCACAAGCTCCTAGGTGACACCATGCTTCCGGTCCTCAATTTGAGTACAAAGGATACTCTCTAATTTCCTCATTTTCTACACAGAAATGTTAGACCGAGAGTGATTACTAGTGTCAGTTCCAAGGTTACAAAGTAGCGAGATAATGATAGAAGTTAGGTACAGAATTCATGTTTAGACTGCCAATTAAATGCTTTTTTTCACTTTTGTGTACTATTACTAATTTTTATAAATTAAATATTATTTAAATTGCTTGAGGTGAGGGAAACCTATAGCCATAATTTCTGTGATTTACATTATTCTTTATGAATTGTTTTATTGGAATGTCTTTATATGCATTTAAATATTTTTATTTTTAACTTCTACTTATTTTTCAAGCATGGTGTAGCTAATGGAGCTTCTCATCCCCCTCCTCTGGAAAGGAGCCCGTATTCCAGTGTATTCCATGTGGTTGAAGGGTTTGCTCTTGTCATTCTCTGTAGCAGTCGACCTGCCACTAGGAGATTAGCCGTCAGTGTCCTTAGAGAAATACGGGCTTTATTTGCACTTTTGGAAATACCTAAGGTAAGATTTCGGTATTTCATTTAGTTTCTAATGAAAGTACTTAGAAACTATCCTTTTGTCCATCTTTATTACATTTCTGTTACTGCCATGCAGGTATAACTTTATAACAAAGTCTTGTTGACAGGGACTAAACTAACCCCATCTGCCCTCGATTCCATTTGTAACAAATAGTACTAAAGTGAATTTTTAATGTTTAATTAGGTTTGGCCAGTTTTCTTGAACATTCCTAAAATTTTTTAGACATTTGATATCTTTTTTATAGGGTGATGATGAATTAGCCATTGATGTGATGGACAGGCTGAGCCCATCTATTCTTGAGAGCTTCATACATCTCACTGGGGCTGATCAGGTAACTGTAATGATTTCTGTAACTATAATGTAATGATTGTAATGACTGAATATTATTCAGTCTTGTTTTGAACTTAAGTCTCACACACACACACACACACACACACACACACACGAATTTCCTCTACAAATGTAATTCATAAGAAAGTATTTTTGAAAACTAATGTACTTTGAAAATAAAAAAAGATACTTTAAAAAAGTGGCACTAGTTTATTTCCATGGTTAGTAAACTTCCTCATAGCAATAAAAATATTTTATCTCTGTAAAATTCCAATCTTTCCAATCTCAGTTTTTCTAAAGTCTAATATTACCATCAACTGCTATTTGCTATTATAACATATAGAATTTTTGACTTATATACTGGTTAAAATAATATGAAGAAATTTTGTTGAAATTTGGAACAAAAAAATGACACTTTGCCTTTAATAAGTGTATTTGTTTGTTTTGCTGCTTAAGTTTAAATGCAATGGAGTAAAATTTTAGTGTGTATGCCAGAGTAATAATGTGATTTGTCTCATTAAAATGAAGAAAATGACTTCATTTTTTATTTATACTACTAAGAAAGCTTATGCAAACTTGCTCAGTTTGGTTTTAACAACAAAAAGTCATATATTAAGATTTCAAGATGGATGTAAGAATAACTATCAAACTTTACTACTTGAAATTTTTTCTTCCTATTTTATAATACATGGACAAGAGGTTGATGTGCTTGCTATGTAGCGCTTGGCCCTTAGAACTCACAAGTTATATAAAACCAAGGGAGTTAATAATAAAACTCTGTAAACCTAAGAAGTGATTATAAATCTGTACAATTTAAATGATTCTGTTTTAGATGATTAACCATGAATTATGCCAACAAAAAGAGTGACGGATGACTCTCTAAGTACTCAGTGCCTGGCTCAGAGTAGGTACTTTATAAATATCAGTTGAGTGGTCAAGTGAATTGAGCCTCTGTTCAGTTTAAGGCCATTCAGCTTTTGTTGTCTGAATGAAATATAATTTGTTCTGAAGATAAATCTTTCTCTTCAGTATAAGCTCAGAAAATCATTGAGCAAATATTTAGGAATGTGTACCTCTGGAGAAGAGCCCATTTTCCAGTCTGGTCCATTTAGACATATATGGGGCACATCAGCATGACTTTTTTTTTTTTTTTTTAAGATTTTATTTATTTATTTATTTATTTATTTATTTATTTATTTATTTATTCATTTTTTGAGGTGAGGCAACTCTTGGCTGACCTCACAGCTTGCAAGGACCTTGTCACTTTACAGTCCCTTATTTTGAAAAAAAAATTTTTTTTAAATTTTTTATGCCTACAGCACCTGGTCTTCCTGGGTGGGCTCCCATCCAAATACTAACCGGCCCGACCCTGCTTAGTTTCCAAGATCAGACGGGATCGGGCATGTTCTGGGTGGCATGGCCGTAGACCAGCATGAAATTTAATGGTTCATTTTTGAGTTATCTACAGAAGTTGTATATTCAAATTATATAAACAGCGGTTCTTAATTTGTTGATGTATGGATCCTTTTGAGACTTATGAAAGCTATGGAATCTCTAGAAAGATGCAGGTATGCACATGCACAGAAACCTTACGTGCAGTTTCAGGAAATCACTACTGTCTTAGTTCCATCTTGGACCGCATGTCACCCATTTTAGAACTTCTGTTCTGGAAACTACTAACAGGCCACTGATAGTTTAAAGCACTTTATGTGGTAAAACTTTGAAAGTTATTGAAATATGCAATAATCAATTTTTTTTTCTCTACGTAGACTACTTTGCTGTATTGCCCTAGCTCGATAGATTTACAGATGTTAGTAGAATGGAACTCGTCTCCTATTAGCCACCAGTTTGATGTGATTAGTCCATCACACATATGGATATTTGCACATGTGACCCAAGGCCAAGACCCATGGATTATAAGTCTCTCCAGTTTTTTAAAGCAAGAAAACCTCCCAAAACACTGCTCCACAGCTCTGAGCTATGCTTGGATGTTTGCATATACCAGACTTCAGTTGTTGTCCCCACAGGTTGACATAAAGTAAGTTATTTTCCTAGTAAATTTTAAAAATGTGTGGACTCTCAGTTTTCATAATGTATTTGAAAAGTTATGTGAATTGGAAATCCCATAATAACATGCCATAATGTATGTAGGGATTTAGGAGGGAGATGAAAGTTGCAAAGGGTGTAGTCTCTTAAGCCTTTCGTCCTTTTAATGTATTTTAGTCTCATCAAATGGTAATTGTTAGTTTACTTAATTACACAGTGTTTGGTATCTAACATGTGTCCAGTGAATCTGTGCTGAGTGAAAGAATGATGAGGTATTAAAAGAGGGATATAGATGTGAATATAGATAAATTTGTAGATAAAAGGTGAGAAGTAAAGAGAAACCAACCTCACTGACCTTAGTTTTCCTGATGATTGAACCTAAGTGTGAGTTCCTGGTTTTATCTTATCTAGCACGCCATTGATCAGATTGCATGCAATGAGTCTTCTCCTCATATGACTTGCCCATATAAACCCAACACCTGGATAAACCTAGCACCTTAGGCTCACATTAAAGTCTCTCTGAACCTGGCTTAGAGAGTCTGTACTTTTTTCCTTCTTTTATATCAGTGGTATTCATGTACTCTCATGTTGGAACCAAAACAAACTTCTCAAAGTTCATGCAATGTGGTCTACAGTTCTCATTCTTTGAGTTTGTTTACATGAACCTATAATGGCTTTGTTTTCTCTAGCCCCCACATGTTCGCATCTGACACATCTCAAATCCCACCGTGTTCTTAAAGCCCTCTCTCATATCTCGAGCCCAGAGTAATCATTCCTTCTTTTGTATTTGAATACATATTTGGTATTTATATATATACAGGCTAAATATTATATATCTCTGTACATTCTCAGATATTGTGTATTGGGTGTTACTTTTTAAATGGCAAGTGACACTTGCCACCTAGTGTAACATTTATGACCTTATTTAAGTCTCCTCTAATTACTGTATTTTAAATTATAAGTCCCTCACCTACCACCATTCTCTGTCTCCCCCTTTGCCCTTTTTCTTCATCAAACTTAGCATCATCTAACATTGTTTTATTTGTTTCTTTATTGCATATTTCCGCAGCAAACATGATAGTAATGGTTTTTTACAGATTTTTTTTTTATTTTCACTGCTGTCACAAGTCCTCTGAACATTTTCTAACATACTGAGTCCTTGTTGATGAATTAATGAAGTGGTGTGTATGCATATGCATCAAGGCAAGGACTGTCTATTAGTATTTTTCCTGTTTTTGTTTTGCTCTCAGTCCTTAATCTCCGTAGAATTTTGGTTTTTGGAAAGATTTATAGAGTAGTTTCAAAATATCTTGTTCGTCTAATCTTTAAAAACAAATTTGACAAAGCTTTTAAAATGAGGATATTCTTTTGACTTTGCAATTCTACTTTCAGGAATTTACCCAAGAAAATAATTAAATTTGTAAATAAATATACACTTATTTATAAATTTATAAGTAGTTAAATTTATAAGTAGGACTTATTTATAAGTAGTTACATTTATAAATAAGTATATATTTAAATGTGTAGTATTGTGTATAATAGGGAAAAATTGCTATTAGCTAAAATATTCAACAATAAAAGCTTGGCTAAATCATCATAATCTCTATAATGATATAGCATACAAAAATGATGTTATGGAAGTATGTTAACTTATATGGAATATGTTTGAAATCTATGTTAAGTATAATAAGCAGGTACAAAACAAAAGAAATAAAATTATTCAGTTTTTATAAGATAAAAGACATATTCATACATTCGTATACATGTATATGAATTAAAAATGCCTAGAAGGGTTAAATGTGATTTTCATTGTGCTTTTATTTTTTCTAAATTGAGCATGTATAATAAGTTATAGAATGTGGCCTGATAAAATATTAACTTTAGTCACAGGAATAAGAGACAATGTTAAAATGATCCTGTAATATATTTTAATTTTAGGTCTAATAGTTTATTCATTTATATTTTTATAATCATTCACAAAGATGTAGTAGTAGTCATAAAAACTTTATGCTAACCATCTCCTCTAAATTGATAGGAATTTCGTATTAATTAAAAAAAAGACTTTTCAAAACATGTTGTATTATTTATATCTACCTGTTTTTTTCTCTCCTTTTTTTCTTAGTAGCCCCATCAATGCTAAGAAAGTAAATACGACCACAAGCAGTGACTCATACATTGGCCTCTGGAGAAATTATCTACTTCTCTGCTGCAGCGCAGCAACATCCACATCATCTTCAACGTCTGCAGGGTCTGTGAGGTGCTCTCCTCCTGAGACGCTGGCGTCTACCCCCGACAGTGGCTATAGCATTGATTCTAAAGTAAGTTTTCCAGATCTGCCATTGAATCTGAATGGCACCGGAGAAGTAATGTTTTAAAATTTATTTACCAGGATAATCAAGTAACTTGTTTGAAAAGTCTATTAGTTGCTTGTATGAATAATGGAAAAAAATGGTGTAAGAAATCTCATTACTGTGTTTTGGATTCCTAATTGGCATTAATTATATATATAGTTTTTCTTCAGGGAAAAAGGACTATGCTAATTAAATTCATCGGAATGAATATTCTTAAAGGAATTTTCATCCCTATTTTCTCTTGTTCTATTTCCTATAGTTCTCACACTTCTCAGTATACAAAAGGAATGACTTAAATAATTAAATATCTTTTTAGAAGTTCCCTAAATTATGTAGTGATACAAGTGAAAATTGATAAGATCACTTATATAGTCTTAATGATACGACACAGATATTATGAGATAGTTGAAGAAAATTGAGAAAATATAACACCTGGTATCTGACTTTAACACTGACCAATTTTGTTCTCATTTTTTTTTCTGGACCAAAAGACAGACTATTTGATGATGGTATATGGTATATTATAATTAGCGTCTGGAAGAAATTAAGAGACCCACAAAGCCCAGTTCTGTTAATGAACTTGCAGTGAGGCATTGGACAAATTATTTAACCTTTTAAAGTTATGCACACACAGGGGAATTTTGAAGCACCATTCATCTACCCACTTTCCTTCACCAAATATTGTTGAAATGTCAAGTTATTTAGTTGGATGTATTGTCATTAGTAGGTGCTATGAATATAATTTTTTTTTTCCAGATTATTGGAATCCCATCCCCTTCGTCCTTGTTTAAGCACATAGTTCCAATGATGCGCTCTGAGAGCATGGAAATCACAGAGTCCCTTGTTCTAGGTCTTGGCAGGACCAACCCAGGAGCGTTTAGGTAATTATGTGTTTTCTCTGTGCCCTAAAAAGTAAACGTGGCTGGTAGCGGGAGAAGGTGTGATAGAGTACTTACTATCAGGACAGTTGCATATCATTCCTTTTACCAGTAAACTAGTTATGTAACATTTAACAAATCGTTTAATTTATTTGAGGCTTTCCTCCCCATTTTGATTGAGTAAATAAGATTTACCCTATTTTCTTCACGGAATGATTATGAAAATCAAATATATACGATGTATAAATGTGTTCTAGTAATAAAATGCTGTGCAAATCTTTAATATTTTTCTACCTAATTTATTTATAGTGATTGTATTTATAATCTAGACCTATTGGTTAAAACTATAGTTTTTCCCCTTCTTGTTTAAGAGAATTAGATTATTTTTTAAAAATATGTACATGTTTGATATTTTTGATGTTTTTTTGATATTAATGAAGGAAGTCCTTTTTTTTATGCCTGAGGTTTTGCTTTGTTATTGTCCTCTGGGCCCTGAATTTATTTCGAGTTTGTCCTCTATTGATATGAGGTGGTATTTGCTGTTTTGTCCCCAACTAACATGCACGACAGAGAATAGGTTAATAAATTGTGATAAGTCTATAGGTGCAGGATAGCTAGCATTCATTACAGATATCCTTGGAAGATTATTTTATGACAAGTAAATACACTATTGTGCAAATTGAAAAAAATGGGATACAAAAATGATCTCAACATCTTAAAAAACAAATTCCCCTAAGTGGAAATAATTTTGAGGCAGATACCATAAATGTCTGCAATAGGTTTCTGTAGATGATAAAATTGAGAATGGATTTTATTTTCTTCTTATGCTTTTTGTATTTTCCCAGTCTTCCAAAATGAGCGTATTTTCAATTTAAAATCAGGATATAAGCAAAGATAAAATTAACATGTTCGTGTTCATACCCTTTAACCCTTTAATTTCATTTGTAAGAATTAATCCTAAGGAAACCATCAGAAATGAAGACAAAGATTAATGTACAAAGGTGTTCACTGAGGCAGTATTTGTAACAAGAAAAATTAGATAAAATTTAACTAATCCGTAATAAATGAAAATGGTTAAGAAAGTTAAGGTATCTTACCTTTGTAATAGAATATTATGACCTAATTAATGACACGTGAAAGTGAATATGCTAGTGTTAAGTAAATTTAAACAAGGATATGATTTTATATATATGATAGGGTTTCAACTTTGTAAAACGTATATGCACTACAAAATGATTGAACAGAAGTCTTAATAGTACTAATCTCTACAAATTAAAATAAATGGCCTATATCATTTTTGCTTCTTTCTAAATGTTCTGCACTGTGCATGTGTTATTTTATAACCAAAACAATAAAAATTGTGTTTAAAACACTAGAATTAGGGTTAACATTTGTCAGTAAACCTCCTTATATTAATATTAACATATTTGCACTAGATGTCAAATTATATTTGTTTTTAGCTATTAATTAAAAGAATGTACAGTATATCATTTTTCTTCTAGGGAACTAATAGAGGAATTACATCCCATAATTAAAGAAGCACTCGAAAGAAGGCCAGAGGTAAGCTGTGTGGTTTTCTATCATTAAATATTGATACAACAAATACTTGCCTTCTTTATTATACATGTTATACCAACAGTTAGAAATTCAGAAGTAAATAAGTAAACGATTGCCTAGTGCAGTTTTCAGCATTTAAAAAAAATATACAGAACTCTTTTTTTCAACCCCCACAGGAGATCTTATGCAGAAACATGTGTAAAACAGATGTTAAATTACTCCAGCTATAGTGAAGACAGGTCTAGATCGGGGTCAGCAAACCTTTCCTGTAAAAGGCCAGATAGTAAATATTTTCAGCTTTCCATGCCATACTGTCTCTGTTTCCGCTACTCAGTTTTGCTGCTTAAATTACTAGACAAATGAGTGTGGTCATATTCCAATAAAACTTTATTTACAGTACTAGAGAACAGTGGGCCATATTTTGCCAGTCACAGGTCTAGATCCCCAAATCTACAGATAATGTATCAGGTTCTCAGCAACTCTTAGAAACTACAGATCTAGTGGAACAGATATGTCCATCATAATTATAACAATGTATTACACACTGGAATAAAGCATAGATCATGGGTTATATGAGCTACAGAAGAGAAAGCCTCTGACTATGCTCATGGCTAACAGAAGGCATTATATGAAGCCCTGATATTTGAAGTGAAATTTGGAGGATGTTCCCAATGGACAAGCAAGGGAAAGACTTTTTAGGTGAATGAAAAGCATTTGCAAACTTTATAAAAGAATTTTGAACATTGCAAATTCTTTTGTGTGATTATATGAGGGGGAAAGTGATCGATTAGGCAAGAAAGCAAGATAGGAACTATCTCATAGAAGGTGCCGGGTCTAAACCTTATTCAGTAGACCACTGACCCCCAAAAGGCACTGGAATCTGAAAATTACCTGGAGGGCCTGCTAAAAATTACAGGATCCTGGGCCTATGGGATGAGAATTTCTAGAGTGGAGCCCAGACTTGTTTTCTTTTTTTAAATAAGCACCGTGGATGAGTCTGGTGTAGAACACTGAGAATCACTGCTGTTAGTATCAAAGATCCATTGAGGAATTTAATCAGGAGAGGGAGATGGTGATAGTAGCTATTCTTTTAGAGGCTTTAAAACAGCATCTGTAATTCTTCACTCCCTTTCTTTAACAGAGCTCTGTAGAGTAGTGATAGTATTCCCATTTTGTAATTGATTAGACTTTTGTTTCAGAATGATCATGTTAGTTACAGAGCAGGATGATTAATTAGAGGAAACTGGAATTTGGAAATAGAATTTAGTGGCAGTATTTATACTTTTGAAATTCAAGGGGGAAAAAAGTTATCATGGCAATTAAATAGATATATACAGTGAATTGCCTTGAATGTTAGATATATTTTGAGAACTTTAAAGTCACAATCTTTCTATGGAGACAGAATGAACACAGGCCAACTGCATCTTTACAGAAATCCTCAAAGACTGTTGAGAAGCCATCCTGTTCAATAGGAATTGCTATAAACTTTCCAAAGAGCTAAAAACAAAAATTTAATGAATTGATTATCAGTAAATTGGCCTGCTTGTGGACGGCAAAAAATTAGATCATGGACGCAAAAGTGAAGGAGTAATAAATACATTTTAAATTTCTCTGTATTGGGAAAATTTCATCATAAATAAAATAATGAGCTATAGAAGATAGTGGTGTAGGAGATCTATATCTTAATACTATATGAGTTCCTATTAGACGCAGAATCAAGTTGAGATGTTAAGCTCTTGTTCTAGGTATTAGTAATTTGGCCCCAGTAAGACAATGGCACTTATTATTACCATAATGATCAAAGAAATTTTTTCTTTTGTTTTTATTTGTATTTATTTCTTGTGTGTGTCAGAATTCATCGTTAAATGGAAAATTTGGCATGAGCAAAATCTCTGGGGTTTCTTCAGTCTCCTTTGTAATATTTTCCCTGCCCTTCTGTCATGTTTTGGGTAATATCTTAGGGATTCTTTGTCATTCAAAGAGAACATTTTATTAACTGCTTCAATTCTTCTAAAATTGTGAGATTAGAAAATCACCTAAAAGTAACAGTAGAATTTTATTTTCCCACCAAACGAGGGGCATCACCACTGAAATTTTTGTTTATGGTTGTGTTTGGCTCATTAATTTCAACCTGTCCACACATATCTCTTTGATGCAACAGCTACCAGAGTGCTTGAAATCTACATTGCACAACCAAAATAATTTTGATAAACCCTAAAACTAAGACATTCACAATTTTCTTTCCAAGTTGTACCAGTACGTTTTCTATCAACTTCCCTGAAGGATTTTTAATTAATACTTTTGTATCTTTGAAATAGAATATGAAACGGCGCAGGCGTCGAGATATTTTGCGAGTACAGCTGGTACGGATATTTGAACTGCTGGCAGATGCTGGTGTCATTAGTCACAGGTCGGTATTGGGTTTTGATTTTTAAAACTTGAAATGATTAGGGAATGTATTTTTTTCTCTCATGAAATATAGAAAAACAAAAGCACCTTTGCAACAAAAAAACTTGTTTGCCTCGTTATAAACATTATTTAGTAGTCAAAATTTCATCCAGGAAATTAACTAATGGCCTAAAAAATTTATGAAAAAAATCTACCGCCAGTACTGGTTTGCTTTAGGCAAAAACTGGGTGTAATGTTCCTACAATTTTGATATTTGTTGGAATCTAGTAATCTGGGCAAGTGGATAGTAGCCTCTTTTTTTTACTGACTGATTTAACTTTTTCTTGCCTCATTTTTAAGATCTATTTCTTCTGGACTTGTGAAAATCGTATATTTAAAGACTTAACATAATAAGGTTTGCAAATTTATTTTAATCCATTGTTAATCTTTTGTGCTTGGGAAAAAATATGAAATCCACAAACGTTATTCATAATTGTTTTTACCCCTCATAAATGAAAACATAAAACCTGGAGTTATTTCTAGAGTAAAGGCATCTTGACAATAAGACTAGCCCCCTGAGGAAAATTTCATCAGCTTTTATTGAGAGATAACTATCTCCTTAGGAAGGAAGGTAATGATGTTGCCTGACCATTGAGGAAAAAAATTGGAACTAACCATTTCCAAAAAAGTTACCTGAAAAGAGATCTTGAAAAAAGATATGTTAATAATCAAACAAGTATAGTGTTGTTACTTTAGCATTTGTCTTGATTACTTCTTAATATACCTAACACCTTTCATAGTTAGCATCAAATGCTTTTGACAAGTATTTTTAACATAGAGCTTTAATCAAGAGAATTTAAACCATTACTTTACCTTTCTTTATACTAAATTAAAAGCAACTGAAAAAAAAAGAAAAAAAACCCATTATTCTTTGTTCTGCCCTCCAGAAAAAATAAAACAGGTCAAGTTAGGAAAAGTAAATTTGAAACTTGCTAGGCTTTATGCAAAAAAATTAATCTAATACACATCTGAATCTTATTTGTTTGTTTTTTTCCATTTTTGGTTGCTTTTAATGTTATGTGAATGGAGAATCTTTGAATGATACTGTTTTGGGGAACTGCAAGGTGTTGGTATTTTTAAAATTAACTACAAAAGCTGTACTTATTATTGAGCATTAATGGTTTTGAACACAGTCATGTGTTTTGATTTTGTTCTTTTAAGAGAAATGAATATAAGACTGTTGCTGTTACAGACTTTTTATTTCCTTGGTTAAGTAAAAAAAGATGAATTCTGAATGCCAAGAAGGCAGGGATATTTGTTTTGTTCACCCAGTCAATCTCGTGTGCATCGTAGGTTGTCAATAAATATTTCTTAAATGAATGAATGTTTTATTCTGGGTCAGGTTGCAATCTACTAAATTACTTTTCCATTTACAAATAAGTCATGACCTAGAATTTAAAAACACCTGTTTAGGGAATAAAGGAAACATTTTCATCATGAATTCATTAAACATATTTTTATTGTTGTGGACTGATTTTTTTAAAAGATACTGTAGTATCATTGTGACATGTGTAAGAAGCTATCCACAACTAGTAAAAAATTAATTTTATTTTTAAAATCATACATTTTAGAAGTACTTTTCAAATATAACAGTTAATCAAAGTAAATATAAATGTAATAGCTAATCATTTTTGTGGTGCTAATAGTTTATGGGGCCTTTCATATATAGTAATACATTTATAATCTTACTAAAATGCTCTGAAGTAGATATTGGTCACATACTTAATAACTGATGAAACAAGACTGGAATCCAAGACATTGACATTAACCAAATGTGACCCCCTTCCAGTCAGTGATTTCAGGTTCTAGTCACAGAGCTCTTGACTCCAAGAGCATCTTATTGCAGAGATTCTCGAGACAAACCCATAGGTCTAGACAGAAAATTTGAAATCCAACAGTCTTACTTGAATTCTCTTATATTTTTGCATCCCAAATAATACCTACTCAGGAATCTTGCTGAGAATAAATACCTGATGGATATTTGACTGCTAAAGGTATAATAATATGCATGGCAACTATGAGAATGCATAGCACTAGTCTTTCCTCTTTCAGCCTTTCTAAACCGATCTTGCCTATCCCATCTGCCTCCTTATTTCCTTATTTTGAAAAGCTATATATTTTGACAAAGAGGGAATAACATTCGGTATTCAGAATAGTTAAATATGGAATTGAATAATATAAATTGCAGTAGTGATTCTTTAATTAAGAAGCAACATCTATTTTTATATCAAGTAAGCCAATATTATGTTCCTGTTATTTTTGGATGTCAAGTTGCACACAACCATGACCATGCAAAGTTCTGATTTTGATTATTAGGGAATTGTTTTGATTCAAATTATCGTTTAAAATCACATTTTCTTTATCATTTATTTTCTTCAATATTTTTAGTGCAAGTGGTGGCCTTGATAATGAAACACATTTCCTCAACAACACTTTGCTGGAGTATGTAGACTTAACTAGACAACTCCTGGAAGCAGAAAATGAAAAAGACTCTGACACACTGAAGGATATACGATGCCATTTTAGTGCCTTAGTGGCGAATATCATTCAGAACGTTCCAGGTATGATTTTCAGTTTCTTAAACCATTATTGAATATTAAGGGGCCATCATATTTTTTTTCTTGCCCTGAGGTTCTATAATCTAAGTTGATAAAACAAGTTGTGAACATACTGGGAAAATGTGTCAGCATAGCATGTACGGCAAAGAGTTTGTTTTACCATTGAATTAGCGTCAGTGATTAAAAATCAAAAAGCATCCCAACATGGATTTTCAATGACAGTCATGACACTAACACAAAAATTTGAAGTAATCAGTAGAATAAACTCTTTGGACAAACTTCTTCTAGACTCAGTGAGCAAAGAACGTAACGCTCCAAATGGTAATTGAGAATAGAATTAACAAGATGCTTTTGAATAATGGAGAGTGTGTAGGCCATAGATGGATATGTGCCACCGAGCGAGCACCATAGATGTAAAGCACCACAAGGACACTGTGTTACTGATTGATGCCTTTAACAGATGTGTGCCTATTGTTGAGCCCATACTGTAGGCCAGGTACTGGTTTAGGCACTAAAATATTGAAATATGCAGTTTTATTTCAAAAAGTCATAAATTGTTTATAAGTGAAATACATAAAAATGTGATTATATATAGCTTTTGGTATACAATATAAATACAGATGTTTCTTTTTAAAAAAAAAATAAACTTATTACCTTAAAAAGTATATGCAAACAGTTGACTTTTCAAGTAAGAACAGAGTTGTGTTTTATAAAAATATCCTGTAAGCACTTGGTTAGGTACATGAATTTCAAGTACAGGAACCCTATTTTGAACTTTTGGGGAAAATGATGCTATTTAGAGGAAAAGAACAATTTTTGCCTCTCAGTATTCTGATCTGAAGCTCACTAATGTAAGAATATAATTTAGTCCATTACTAAACACTTGTCTATAACTTTCACATGGGTTCATTATGATACTGCTGCATTTCTTACAAAAGAAGAATTGATGAAAATTTGTACAACAGGACTTATAGAATAGGATTTTAAAGTAGAAAGAATCTTTACAGAGCTTCTAAACAAGTGGTTTTCAAATTATGTTGTTTCTCCTCTGGTGCCATCAGCAAGAGGCAGCAGAGTGGGTTTGGACGCCAGGCCTCATGTCTTACTTCAAATAAATGAGCTTCCCTTTTGTTTGTTCTGTATGTCAGGATTCCATGTAAGGATCCTTTAATAAAGACAGCTGCACTGCTGAAAACGTATGAAGTTTAAAAATAACTTATCTAGTCCAAAACCCTCTTACCAACTAACCAAGACAGAGGTGTTCATGGTAATGTCTTAGCCAGCCTTACTGTGTAGCGGCAACGGCCCAGGGAGAAGCAGGGTTCCGCCTCCCAGCTCTGCGTCAGCCTCCTGGCAGCACCGAGCCTGCTCTGACGTCCTGCTTGCAGAGATGCTGTATCTCGCATAATGTGCTACATGGTGACATAGACCACAACTTTGTTACTGTGACTTGCATATGTGTAAATGATTTCTATCCCTACGGAGATTTTTGTTAAGTTAAAATGAAAACTTTTCTTTTTTACAATATTACGTATTCAATAATAAGTTAACATGTATGTTAAAGTAAAAAGAAATGGAAATGAATTTTTTCTCCATCTATTTTTTTATTTACAGTGCACCAGAGAAGAAGTATTTTTCCTCAACAGAGCCTTCGTCACAGTCTATTTATGTTGTTTAGTCACTGGGCAGGTCCTTTTAGCATCATGTTTACTCCCTTGGACAGATACAGTGATAGAAATATGCAGATTAATAGACATCAGTACTGCGCACTAAAGGTATCTACTTAGAAATCTGATTTTTTTTCTTATGTTGAGTATAGTTATTTATTTTTTATCTCTCAGTGCTTGGAAATTATTAAAAGGATAGGGGTTTCTTCTGATTTTCTGAGAGTATTAGAATGTACATTTGCCTTCCATATTCAAACATTTACACTGTAAGTCTATTTAAATACATAAAATGTAATATAAAAACGTTACAGAATCTACCCAAAATTTGAATACCATTTTCTTAAAGAATTGAGGATTGCCTCAAAGAAACACCATTTTTTTCCCTGCTTAAGTGCTTTTTCTTAGTCTTTTGTGCCTCCCTTCTCTTTTAGTTCTGTTCAAACTTCATGTCTAATTTGGTATCATGATACTTTGGTACTTTCCTACTCATAATAAATTACCTAGTTTCAAAAATTATATTTCACTTTTCTTTGTAAAGAAAAAAATTAGAGATATTGTTGTTACATAAGCATGACTAAAAATATCTTGCCTCCTCTCATTAAACAACCAGCACTTAACCTCTTAACTGTTTTAAATGTAATTCTGCTATTATTGTTTGAAGGCTATGTCTGCTGTACTATGTTGTGGCCCTGTTGCAGATAATGTAGGACTTTCATCAGATGGTTATTTGTACAAATGGTTGGATAATATTTTGGACTCTCTGGACAAAAAGGTAATTGGTAATTCCCTTAAAATTCATAATAAATTATCATTGCATTATTTGGAATTATTGTATGGCCCACTGAAAACAAGTCTTTTAAAATTAGATAGAAAACATATTATGTAAAATTAAATGGATGCCATAATCTAAGAAAGTTCTAATTCTTATTTATTACACACTCGTTTGATCATTTTTTTTATGTTGAAGAATTAATACAGTAGTAATATGTATATATCTCAAAACATGGTTCTAAGTCTATAAATAAAATATTAATGTAGACTACATTGAGCTTCAAGGAAGAAACATGTTTTCTGCTATGTTTAGTTTCTTGGGTGTTCTGTTTTGGTTTTTTTGGCCCCTCTCCAATTAATCACGCTCTCCTGCCCTCCTTATTCCATGCCCTTTGTGCTCATACTGGACACGCATAGACGTCACAATTTAAAATAGGGCTTACATTTTTTCCCCCACAGAATAATTTTTCTATTAGGGTATCAAAAACAAGAATAAAGCTTGATAAAAATAACTGGAGAGGTTAAGAATTCAGTTTTCTGAAAGCACTTAATCACTGTTCACATTCATCAGCCGCCTTTAGAGCTCAGCTGGAGGAGAGAACGAAATTGCCAAGTCTTGTGCAGAAAGCAGGAGACCAAGTCTAATTTACCCATGTGGGTTTTTCTGCTGGCTGAGTAAAATGAGAATGAATTAAACAAAGGGAAACTGAGTTTTGTGATTAAATGTCATAAATATATGCACTATATTATTTTGGTAAAATGTAGAGAAGTAGGCATTTAAGTAATACACTGCTCTGTCTGTCCTGAGCAATTTTGTGACCTTTTCTTAGGTTCATCAGTTGGGCTGTGAAGCAGTTACGTTACTGCTGGAGCTGAACCCAGATCAGAGCAACCTGATGTACTGGGCTGTGGATCGATGTTACACCGGGTCAAAGAGGGTGGCAGCTGGCTGCTTTAAAGCCATAGCTAATGTCTTCCAGAACAGGTGCTCCAGACACTGTTTTATATTCTATTTAGGTGTTTGTTTGTTTGTTTTAAAGAAAATATTTCCTTTTAGTCCAGAAATATTGAGAAACCAAGTATTTTCTCTCTGTAAACTCTTAACAAAATTTAACCCAAATAAGGATCATAATCACGTTGCATCCATTTTGTACCTTTTGCCTTAAAGAAAAACCCAGTCGCCTCATGGGCTTCGCAGCTGCATGCATGGCAGCAGCCTTGTCCTTTGTATATCATATTTATTCACTTCTGTGAAAGCCTCTAAACATTACTTACCTAATATGTAAAATTTGTCCCTAGGGATTATCAGTGTGACACAGTGATGCTCCTAAATCTGATACTGTTTAAAGCAGCTGATTCTTCTCGAAGCATCTATGAAGTTGCTATGCAACTTCTACAGGTTTGTAAACAATTGTTAATTAAAATCTTTTCACTCAGGATTTTATGAAGCATAACAATCTATTCTTGCCTAAAAAAATATACTAATGTTCAGCTTTATTTTTAATATCAAGGTGTCATATCAATTCCTGATTATCATTAGAAATAGAGGACAAAGATAATATGGGTCATTTAAGTCTATAAGTAATACAAACTGTTTAGAAGTATATTGTAGAGAGATTATGTATGTTAAACATAAACCTCTGTGTGCCTCTGTGTGTTCAAGTACTTATGAAAATTTAGTGGTTAGGGGCCTGGGTTTTTGTGTAACTATTTTTGTTCCGCAGATAAGAATATGAGTTAAATTTTTTTTTTTTGAGAACTAAGTGAAAAGTAATTAGCTCTTTTATTTATAACCTCGTATAATTTTTCTTTATTAGACTGAGAAACATAACCTAGAAGTCAACTTGCCAGGCATGGATATATATTATTATTATATAATACTTAACTCATTGATAATAGAATGAAATTCTTTCCTCTTAACCAAGGATTAAGAATAGAATTCAAGTAGATACTGATTTTCCAAAGGGTGTGAAGTGGTACTAATGCTGGCTGGTAAGGATCATCTTAGGAATTCCACCCTGATGTCTTTGTTAATTAAGAAGAAAGTTCAGTAGTGTAGCTCTTTACATAGTATAATGTAAGAATTTTTAGTTTATATTCCATATTTGATTGTGGTTAACCAAAGTCTGTTTAAAGATTTTTTTCACTTATACATGTTTTATATAGTCATATTTTTAATGGAAAGTGATCAATCTTTTTCAAGTAATTGTATATCAAGATGCCGAAGTTGATTTCAGACTGTGCTACTAACCCAAATCATTGCCATTAAACACAAGGACTATAAATCCTGGTAAACAGTTACAGATATTTTGCAAACATTTGGTGGAATTAGAAATTAACATGTGAAATACTTTACAATGTATAATTTTTAAAGTGTAATTTTTAAAATGAAATATTTCTTGGGACATTTTATCTTTCTAATTATAGTTGAAATTTAGAGGACCCATGAAATCTTAAATTGATGGATTTACTATAATATAATAAATATTATATTCCTATAGATCCTGGAACCGAAGATGTTTCGCTATGCTCACAAATTGGAGGTTCAGAGAACAGATGGAGTTCTAAGCCAGTTGTCTCCTCTGCCGCATCTGTATTCTGTTTCATATTATCAGTTGTCTGAGGAATTAGCAAGGGCATATCCTGAGCTAACTCTTGCCATATTCTCAGGTATGATCGATTGTTGCCCTGGTTAGTAGTTTCTCTTTATTAGCAATAATTTCTAAAGAACTACTTTTAGGAAATTTTAAATATATGAAATATGAGGTTGAATCAAAACAAAACTTGTCTTTATATGGAGAATTTTAAAATAAAACTCTTAATACTGATCTATCATGATATTTAGATGTCTTATTAATGAAATCTTTACAGGACTTCTCACTTTTTCTCATTTTGCCCTCCCTTTTCACTCTACCCCAGAAAGAAAAAAAGAAAAAGAAAAAAGAAAAGTGAGAGGGGGCTTCACATACAATTTCAAACATGTTTCTTTAGTAGACAGTAGAACTTCTTGAATCTTCTAATATGTATTTATCTTGTATACTGGCCTGTATTTAATATAATGCAGGGATAAAGATACAGGTTTCTTTCTGTAAGTAAAACCTCTAATCATAGGGAAAAGTCCTGCACTGCTATAAGCAAAACTATTGCTAGGATCCCACACTGCTTTCTAGTCCAGTTTCCTTTACTTGGGGCCAACAGATATTCATTCCTGCCAGAGTTTCTGAAATTTCAGGGCTATGTGTCAGGCAAGATGTCATATCTATCTGGGTTTCCCAGGATTCAGATTTAGGACAATTTGGTGATCCATTTAGTTTAACCTTCTGCCTAATGAGCACACTGTTGTAAATGCCCCCATAATGTTTTATCCTTTAACTGAAAAGTTTTTATTATAATACAAAAGACAGCTAGTTTTTCTGCTTTCTACCTGCAGCAAGATCTTGTTCTAGTCTGAGTACTGGACGTGCTCCAAAATTTGCATCCAGGGGAGTTCAGGGTTCTGCTGTGAATCTTTCTTTCATTTGGGCTCAAGGTATAATGGGCGTAGCCACCTTTGGGCATTTTTCCATGGTACCTATGTCAGCAGTGAAAATGGTTTGTTTCCCATTTCTAATTAACTTGAGTGGGTATAAAACGACTTAAATTCTCCTAACATTTGGTTCTTAAAACAGTTTACCTGCTTTGTTTGCACCGGTAGATGACAGCAACCATGCCCTTTCCTTTCTTTTTCCCAACTCCCACAGTCCTGACAGCCCTTATCGGGTGGATGTGGACGGTCATCAACATAATGTGGTGGCTATCATGAACACTAATCTTGCTGTTGCTGGGCTTCTTCTAGAGGCTGCTGTACAGAAAGCTGAGTCTCAGAAGTCATGGAATTGGTCAGCATGGCAGCTGATACTGGGATGGTCCCAGGTCCCACACACACTGACTCTTCCCCCAGACAGGATCTCTTCATTCAACTACTTTCAGAGCTCCAAGTCTAATGTTTTATGTGTGGAGGCAATAACAGAAGAGAGTCTTATAAAAAGTTGGAATTTAGCATAACTATATGCAAGGCATTGGACAGAGCCCCTCATTGTTAGTATATTGAATTTGCACAATAACTCCATGAAGCAACCACTTTTGTTACCCTCTTTTTACAGAATAATAAATTAAGGATCAGAGGTTGACAGGTTGGCCCTTGGTCAGGCAGCTTGTATGTGGTAGAGCTGGTGTGTGCAATTCCAGAGCCAAGTTCCAAACCACAGCTTCCACATTCACTAATGAGTAAATAGGTACAAGTAAACGTGGGCAAAAGGGGTATTCAGGAAAAGGAAGATTCTTATTTAAAGTGATTTATGGAGATTAAACACTAAAAAAAGCTCATGAGCTGTAGAATCAACCTTGTGTTTGAATCCTCTGCCACTGGATCTTTGTTGGACCGTAAGCAAGTTACTCTGACTCTGTCTACCTCACAGGCTTGTCTGGGCATTAGGTGAGATGAATGTAAAAGTAACAAGTATGTCATAGGCATCTCCCCTAGATAGAACCAAAATATGTGAGATTCTTTAAGGGGTCAATTTAAATAATGCATATAAAAATTGTCTTTTATCTGAAAATTATATTTATTTATTCATTTATTGTGGTAAAAAACATATTATAAAATTGACCATTTTAATCATTTTAACTGTACAGTTCATTAGTGTTAAAGGTATGTATACAGTGTTGTGAAATAGCTCTCCAGAAATTTTTTCATCCTGCAGAACTGAAACTCTGTACCCACTAAACAATACCTTCCCTTTCCACCTTTCCCAGCCCCTGGTAACCATCATTCTACTTCCATATAAGTGGAGTCATACAATATTGATGTTTTTATGACAAGCTTATTTCACTCAGCATAGTGTCCTCATGTTGTAGCCTTTTTTAAGGCTGCGTAGTGTTTCATTGTGTGTATGTACCATATTTTGTTCATTTATCTGTTGATGGACATTTGAGTTGCTTCCACCTCTTGGCTATTACAGATAGAGCAGCTGTGAACATGGATGTGCAAATACTTCTTTGAGACCTTTCAGTTCTTTTGGGTAAATACCCAGAAGTGAGATTGCAGGATCATGTGGTAGTTCTATCTTTAATTTTTTGAGGAGCTCTTATACTGTTTTTCTGTAGTGGCTGTACCATTTTATAGTCTCATCAACATTATACAAACATTTATTTATCTTAACCACGAAAGGTATTTTATATAAAAAGTAAGAATGTGATATGTTAGCTGTTACTTTTCTTTATGGTGTCATCAAAGTCAAATTTATTAAAAGAAGAAATAGTACTTGTTTTTTAATGTCATGAATAAAAACCAACTTCCTATTCTTAAGGGTGAGATGTTGAAATTAATTACAAATCAAAGGAAAGCAAAATCATATCAGTTGTCCCCTCTTTTGGTTTGTTTTTAATTACAGAGATAAGCCAGAGAATTCAAACAGCTCACCCTGCTGGGAGGCAAGTCATGCTGCACTATTTGTTACCGTGGGTGAACAACATCGAGTTGGTAGATTTAAAACCTTTGCCCACAGCAAGGCGACATGATGAGGATGAAGATGAATCTGTAAAAGACCGAGAACTTATGGTGACTAGCAGGCGCTGGTTACGAGGAGAAGGCTGGGGATCTCCGCAAGCCACTGCAATGGTTTTGAACAATCTAATGTACATGACAGCAAAGGTAAAATGGGTTTTGTATTTGCAGCTACTGCAGTTACTGTACCCAGTTACTGAGTTAGGAGGAGTAAACAAGGTTAGAAATAGATGAAGAGATTAAATAATCCTCTGGTAACCAAGCAAATATGCACTATAAATTCGTTTCTCTAGAAAAGTTTTCGTCATATATAAAATTATTTTGCGGGGGAGGCTAACATATGTGATTACAGTCATGTACCATTTAATGGTGGAGGTGTATTCTGAGAAATGAGCCCTTAGGCAGTTTCCTTGTTGTATAAACGTCACAATGCACTGACATAAACCTAGATGATATAGCCCACTACATACCGTGGCTGTGTGGTGTAGTCTGCCGCTCATAGGCTACAAGCCTGTATAGCATGTTACTATATAAAACAACCTGAGATTAAATCAAGCACGAGAGAAAATGGTGAGAATACAAGGTGTATGAGACTGCTGCTGGCATAACACAGCATACTGTTGTACAGCACACTTTTTATTATAAGTAGAAAGTATACTCTAAAATAATGGTCAGAGGTATGGTATAGTAAGTACATAAACCAGTAACAGTCATTTATTATCATTATCAAGTCTTATGGGCTGTACCGAATTGTATATGCAATACTTTTATATGACTGGCAGCGCAGGAAGTGTGTTTACAACAGCATTACCAGAAATGTGTCAGTAATTCATTGTGCTGGGATGTTATGATGGCTGCGATGCAACTAGGTGATAGGAATTTTTCAGCTCCATTATAATCTTACAGGACTGCCGTTGTGTATGTAGACTGTCATTGACCGAAATGCCATTATGCACTGCATGGCTGTAATGATGTTTATGTTTAGCATTGTTGAAAGAAATGATTATTACTCTAAGATATGAGAAAGATAAAAACTTTCTATAAAAACTTTATTTTTTAATATTGCATGGTGTGACAAGTTTGGTACATAATAGACAGTCATTACTGAAATATGTTTTGTGTTTTCTACACCTAGTATGGTGATGAGCTAGCCTGGTCGGAGATAGAGAATGTGTGGACCACACTTGCAGATGGCTGGCCAAAAAACCTGAAAATAATTTTGCACTTTTTGATCAGCATTTGTGGAGTGAATAGTGAACCAAGCCTCTTGCCTTATGTATGTATTCAAGTTCATTTAACTTAAAACTTCTTATTTTTTATTTTTTAATGGTGTCTTGTAATATCAGAGTATAGGCTTCAGTAGACCAGCAGAAGCAAAGCAGTGTCAGGGTGAGGACAGTCAGGAAATAGCACAAGGATTTATTCACTGATTCACTTAACAAATATTATTAGCTAAGTTCTCTTCTACGTTCTGGACATTATCATCTGATGGATGATACAAATTTTATTCTTTATTTAACAATAAATCAGTAAGTTAATAAAATAGTCATGATAAGGGCTGCAAAGGAAAACTGCAGAGCACTGGGAGTGAATAACCTTGGAACCATAGCTGTCTGGCAGGATTAGAGTTGGTATTTGAGAGAAAGTGATACTGAAATGGAAACCACAAAAACAGTTTTTGCTAGGCAAAGATCTGGTGTTGGGATATTAGAGCAAGATGGTGAGAGCTCAGTGCTCTCATTGTGATTAAGGCTTCTGGAAGCAAGGGAAAGCCTGGTTAGATACACAATGAAAAATCAAACAGTCTTTGCCTTCTAGGTGGAAAGCAATCTTTTAATCTGCTCAAGTTAAGAGAACAATATGACACTATCAAACATGAGAGTTAAACTGATACACACGTACGTGCACACAAACCTGCGTGTGTGAATATGTAGATATAGCTCAGTCACATAGCAGCATCTCCTAAAAGTATGTTCCACAAAAGACTGTCTCTGCAGAATGTCACCCTAGAAGTTCTTACAGATCCGACTTTAAACAAACCATTTAATAGCTTTGCTTTACTGAGCATTTCCAAGTTAACTCGATAAATGAAAGAGTTGAGGAGTACTTTGAGTTAGGTGGGTGTATGGCACCAAACAGCATGATATCCGAGCATTCCTCCAGATATTCTCCTGCCTTTAAGCCATCTTGACCCCTTTGCTGCCTTGCTCTCACCCCAGGCCTTCCCACCCTGCACCCTTTACACTTACGTTTTTTCTCTTTCCCTAAATAGCCATGTTGCTTACTCCCTCACCTCAGGTCTTTCTTCAAAAGTCCATTCTCACTGAGACCTTTGCTGCTGGTCATCCAATCTAAAACTGCAAATGCCCTGCCTCTACACCACACTTTTTCCCCCCTTTCCGTCGATTTTCTTAGTACTTACCATCATCAAACATATTTTACCTACTTACATCATTACTTTTACCTCAGTCAATTCAGTGGATGCGAGCTCCTCAGCGGCAGGAATTTTTGTCTGTTTGGTTCATTGCTATCTTCCCAGAGCCTAGAAAAATGTTTGGCTTGCAGAATGTGTCCATTAATTGGACAAATGAATGAGTGAGTTAGGACTGGAACTAGAAACAGGCATAAAGTTATTCTAAGAAGCCAAGATGAAATTTAGGGAATAACCATTTGCCAGGAATTTAAATGTTTTTAACAACAATAATAATAATTTCTTAATTGTTATTTCTTAATCACTTACTATAGTCCAGGCATGGTACAAATACTTGATATGCATTATTTCATTTAATTATCAGAATTCATCTGTGAGTTTGTTAAGATTACACAGTTTTAAAGATGAATAAAACAAGGCAGAGAGAAGAGTAACTTACAGTCACATGGCCATTTAGCTCTATCACTTAATAGAACTGTAATTCCAACCCAGATCTGTTTGTAAAAGATGGGTGAAAGCTTCATAGGGAAAGCGGTGGAGTTGGGGTGGGGATGGGGCTTGAAGACTTGACAGGAGTGGGGTCAGAAGTGTCAACTCAGAAGTCCTCACAGTCACATGGAACAAAAGCAGAAATAGGAATGAACCTGGCATGGTCAGAGATGACTGAACATGAGAACAGGGGATTAGCAAATAGAGCAGGTGGGTAGATAAAGAGTTGTGTGTAAGAAGTCAGTTATCAGTGGTGACCATTGTGAGACTTTTCACATGATAGAATAAAGCTCGTTTTAAGATCTCTCCAAGGGTCATACAAAGCGGAGTTTCTCAGATGTCTGTGTGCGTATGAATCATCTGTGGATCTTGTTCTGGTTCTGATTCTGGAGGTGGGAGTGGGGCCTGAGATTCTGTATTTCTAGCAAGTTCCCGGATGATGTCTATGCTGATAGGGTTGAAGAATGGAGAAAGATACATATAATGCGTACAACTGAAATGGGTTTTTTCCCCTGCTTATTCAACTCATACTATCTACTTAACATTTGTAAAGTACTTTATACATCTTAATTTACTAATGCTAACAGCTTTATGAAGTAGGTGCTATTGTCCTTATTTTGCAGAAGGGAAAACAGGAACTTTCCAGCTCATATGGCTAATAAGTATTAGATCTACATTCCAGGCCACACTGTGTAGTTTGAGTTCCAATTTAGTTCTAGATCTTTGCTCTTAATCACGACTCTATTCTGCTGGGTTGAATGTGGAAAATGGAAAGGCAGAATAAGGTAAATCCTAGGTTTGAATGCTGCCTGACTAAAAATAAGAGCAAAACTTGGGATGATAGTAATTGAAATGTTTTCCATTAAAAAAAGAAACTGATTTATAGAAAAGCAGTTATCTTTTGCTTTTCTAAAAAGAGAGTAAAAGCAAAAATGTAAAGGAAATAGATAACATTGTGGAAACCATTAAACAAATTTTCAGGTCATTCTAATAAGATCAGTGTTAAAGGAGGACAGTATTTATAAGGCTGATTAGTTAATGTGTTATTGCTGATCAGCGTTGTAGTTAAATTTAAGTTGTACTTACTCGTCTACCACTTAAAATTGAACTTAACTCTGATAAAATTTGTCTGAAGACAGGTTTATGAAATAAAAAATTTTGCTTTTTCTTTTCTGAATAATTTCTTTCGTGGCAGGTGAAGAAAGTTATTGTATATCTAGGTAGAGATAAAACAATGCAGTTGCTAGAAGAACTGGTGAGTGAGCTGCAGCTGACCGATCCCGTCAGTTCGGGAGTCACTCACATGGATAATCCCCCATATTACCGCATCACTTCCAGCTATAAAATCCCGTCTGTCACCTCAGGTGAGAAGTTATTTAAAACTGATTGTCTCAAAAGAGAAGCTTTACCTAATTGTTCATTTTAACAAGTGTTTGCTTTAAACATCATCAAAAAAGCGTAAACATGAGTCATGTATGGTGATTCACTTGATAAAACTTTGTACTTATATGAGTAAAGAAATTTGACAGTGTGACACGTCTTAATGTTCTAGAGGGAAACATATTTAATACTTATTCAGAATTGGAATAAGATTTATAATGAATGCATTTTTAATGAATATAGTTAGTGTATTAAATATAAAAAATGCTTATTGAAATTACTCTAAATTTATATTATATTTACTTGAATGTTATAAGTAATATCCAATTATGTCAGTTTATATATGATATTTTGAGTTGAAAAAATATGTCCCTGAGGGAGTAACTTCCATTGAAAATCAGCATAATATCTGGGCTTATTAGATTAAATTTTTCTGAAACTTACTCAGTTTCTATTACATGTTTTGGGCATAGTAATAACAACATTAAATATATAGTTATAAATCTTTTAAATTATATCTTTACAGTTGATTTTTTTCTTATCTATTTTTATCTCAGCCTTTTTGTTCTACTTTCTAGGAATCTTTTATATCCACTCGAATGTTTTTAATTATCCACTCGAATGTTTTTTTTTTTTTTTTTTTAATTAGAATTTTTTTAGGAACATTCTCTTCATGTTTTATGGTTGAGCTATCTTCCTCTGTGGCCAATAAAGTTTTCTTGTCCCACCAAAATTCCTTTATTCTAAATGTTGCTGGCCGTTTGTTTTGATTTGTCTTAGTAAAAGCCTACCAACTCTAGAAATATGAACATTTGTGACAACGATGGACATAGAAGGTATTATGCTAAGTGCAGTAAATCAGACAAAGACAAATACCACATGATTTCACTTATATGTGGAATCTAAAGAACAATATAAATGAACAAACAAAGCAGAAGTAGATTCATAGATACAGAGAACAGACTGATGGTTGCCAGATGGGAGAGGAGTTGGGAGGCTGGGTGAAGAGGTGAAGGGAGTAGAAAGTACAAATTGGTAGTTATGAAATAGTCACGGGGATGTGAAGTACAGCATAGGGAATGTAATCAGTAATATTATAATAACTGTATAGTGACAGGTGTTTACTAGACTAATCGGGGGATCACTCCATAAATTATATAAATGTCTAACCACCATGCTATACACCTGAGACTGATATAAAATAATATTGAATGTCAACTATAATTGAAAAATTAAAAACGGAAAAAAATAAGTAAAAATTTTTAAAAGCCTCCTAATTCTAGGTCTGTCTCTTCATAAAGAGTGGAGTATTAAAAAGTTGGTTTGATGTTCTGTGGGCATATTTGGAAATTGTTGACTTTATCGTTTGTCATGCAATGATCTCATTGATATAAGAATCTATAGGGTTTTTTCTTGGATAATCAGATTCCCCAGGGAAAACTCTGCTAGTCATATGCCTAAAGTAGAGAGTATAGATGTGTGTGTGTGTGTTTATACACAAATACATATATCCTTAGAAACATATGCGTACAATATAGTCTTCAAGCCTTCTGCTAGCCCCATGGGGTATAAAGGTTGTGAGGGGTACAATCTCAAATTTTAGTATATGTATTTTCACTTAATCCCCCTATTTTCAATTCCTCTTTCAATTGGACATGGTGTGCCCTAGTCCAGAAATTTTCTCATTTAGTCTCATCAGAAAAGGCTTTTGGGAGTGGAGAGAGACAGTCACCCAGTAGAAGAGGCAAGTGGGGTAGATCTTGGGACCACCTACTTTTGAAACAAATTTTCAACCAATCCTGCCATTTTTAGCAGCACCGTCAACCCCTACTTCCAGAGGTACTTGATGCCACTAATTCCTGAGCCATTTGGAGGTTCAACAACATATACACAAGGAAGCTTCTTGGTTTCCTCTACTACCAGCTTAGGATTCAGCCTTCTTAACACTTAATTACTTCCTGTCCATTTGTTTTCCTGCATCTAGATTTTTTTTTTTGCCTTTAAAATAATTTTTATTCTTTAGTTACAGTTGACGTACAATATTATATTATTTTAGGTGTACACATAGAGATTAGACATTTATATAATTTACAATGATCACCCCGATAAATCTAGTACCCACCTGACACCATAGTCATTACAATATTATTGACTATAACTTTTGCTATACTTTACATCCCCATGACTATTTTTGTAACTATCAATTTGTACTTCTTAATCCCTTCCCACCAAACCCCCTCCCATCTGGCAACCATCAAAACATTCTCTGTATCTATGTGTTTGTTTCTGTTTGTTTGATGGTTTATCCTGTTCTCTAGATTCCACATGTAAGTGAAATCATATGATATTTGTCTGTCTCTGACTTACTCTAATCAGCATAGTACTCTCTAGGTCCACCCATGTTAATTCATCCTTTTTTTTAATGGCTGAGTAATAGCCCATTATAAATATGTACAACCTCTTCTTTATCCATTCATCCATTGATGGACATTCAGGTTGCCTCCATATCTTGGCTATTGTAAATAATGTTGCAGTGGATATTTGGATGTACATGTCCCTTCAAAGTAGTGTTTTGAGTTTCTTGTAGTAAATATTTAGAGGTGGGATTACTGGGTCCTTCTTTGTCTCTTGTTATAGCCTTTGTTTTAAAGGCTATTTTGTCTGGTATAAGTATTGTTGCCCTGCCTTTTTGGTTGGTTTCCATTTGTATGAATGGTCTTTTTCCATCCCTTCACTTTCAGTCTGTGTGTGTGTCGATCTGAAGTGAGCCTCTCTTAGGTAGCATAGGTAAGGGTTTTGTTTTCTTATCCATTCATCCACCCTATGTTTTTTGATTGCAATGTTTAATCCATTTACACTTAAAGTAATTATTGATAGATATGTAGTTATTGCCATTTTATTATTCATATTTTTTATCTTTCTCTTAGAGTCCCTTTAATATTTTTCATAATACTGGTTTGGTGGAGATGAACTCCTTTAGCTTTTTCTGGTCTGGGAAGCTCTTTATCTGTCCTTCCATTCTAGGTAATAGCTTTGCTGAGTAGAGTAATCTTGGTTGTAGGTCCTTGTAGGTCACGTTGACTATTTCATGCCAGTCCCTTCTGGCCTACAAAGTTTCTGTGGAGAAATCAGCTGACAGTCTTATGGGAGCTTCCTTGTAGGTAACTAATTGCTTTTCTCTTGCTACTTTTAAGATTCTCTCTTTGTTTTTAACCTTAGGCATTTTATTTATGATACGTCTTGCGGGCCTGTTTGGGTTCATCTTGTTCAGGACTCTGTGCGCTTTTTGGGCTTGTATGTCTATTTCCATTGCCAAGTTAAGGCTTGGGGCTGCTTAACAAGAGTTATAGGGCATTCTGAGGCCAGATATTATTTTGGGGGGGTTTATAAACCTTTGAGAGATTTTAGGAAAATCCGCAGCATGAGCCAAGACGGGCTTTTGTATGGAAAAGCCATTAGAGGAGGCTTGGGTGGGCCTGCAAGGGCGGGTTAAGCTGTTAGCCAGGCTGATAGAGGATCAGATATGGCCTCCCGTTTGCATCTCCATGCTGGGTTAGAGGAGGGCTCAACAAAGGAACAATGGATCTGCCAGCATCTGTCTGGGACAAAGTTGCCCCTCTAGCCCTCGCCCTGAAGCCAGACAAGTCAGTTCCTTCTCATATTTCCCTGGCACCTTTTGAGCTGCCACTACAGCTCTAGAGCTCAGAATGAGTGAGTCTGTCAGCAAGTAAGTCCATGTGAGGGCTGTTTAAGAGGAACGCCTGGAACTCCAGCCACCCCACCATGTCACTCAACTGCAATTTTTGCCGATTTTCACAGCCAGAAGTTGCAGAGCCTTTTCTTCCCAACACTGGACTCCTGGGTTGGGGAGCCTAGTGTGGGGCTGGACCCCTATGCAGCTGAGATATCTCTCCTAATATTTAACCTCCACACACAGGTATTGGGCCAGCCCATTCGCGTCTCCACCCCTTGTACCAGTCTTGACGCTTCTTCTATATACCCTTAGTTTTAAGATTCTTCAGCTAGATTTTAGGTGATTCTCAGTGATGGTTTTTGTAGTTGACATTTTTGTGTGGTCATGAGAGGAGGCCAGCACAGTGTTTACCTACTCCGCCATCTTGACCAGAAGCATCCAAAATTTAGTTGCTGTTGTCTTGTTTTCTTCTTGGTCGGTATGAGTACATTCCTTTTTGAAAATTATTTTTCTCTCATTTTAGTAGAGTTGTGTCATCTGTAATTTGATGTCTTTTGTTTTTATTGCATTATTCCAGGATTGAAATTCACAGATACTGTTTTATTTCTTATTACAGGAACTACTTCCAGTAGCAATACAATGGTAGCTCCCACAGATGGCAATTCTGATAATAAACCCATAAAAGAGAATATTGAAGAGGGTAGGTACTTCTCTCTTCTTCATTAGCCTTTCAGTTTGATAGGTACTGATCATCATCAGAATAAATTATAATTTCTCCATTGGAATGTATATTTTATTGTGTTAGAATTCTAGTAAAGAATATATTTCCATTTTGGAAGTTCTCCACATTAGCTGTTTCAGCATTAAAGATGCTGACATGCTAGATTCTTTTATATCCTCTGCTATATAAATTAGTGGAATATGATCAGTCAATTTTTGTTTTGCTTACATATTTAAACTTCTCTGAATGGATGTTTACTCTGCCAGTTTTACATAAAATAGATTTTACTAGAACATTATTACTAGAACATTATTACAGGTAGAAATAACTGACTTAAAAGTCTAAGCTTTGGATTGTAAGGTTGAAATTAATATATATCATAGTATACTTTTGTTAATATTTTGTATACTGTATTCTTTTTTTTAAACATAGAAAGTGAAATATAAAGTACAAAAACAATTTTACTGTGAACCGTGACTAACTGCAGTGATCATTCCCATAGCTATGTGCACCTAGACATCTACAGTGGATTCAACAGTCATTTAAATCGCCAACATCACAGACTAGAATCTCGATACAGTAGCAAGTTCTGGAGGATCTTATGAAGAAGAAAAAGTAATAAATTTCAATGTTTTTTATAACTATAATGCTGAGGTGTATTATTACTTGTATTAATGCTAATAAATATATTTTTCCAATAAACTATTTTTAAGAAGAGTATTTAACTGCCACTAGTGGTGTTCCAACGTAATCCAAATGTCTCGATTTTAATAAGAAGCATAAATGGGGGAATTTTGTTTTGAAATCCCGGGTTCCCCATAGATAAATCCAAAGGAATTTAAGAATTGGTTCTCAGAAAGCATCATAGAACAGACCCTGGCAACTGGCTGCTTTTTTGAACAGGTTTGTTCTTTCTTCAGGGATTCACATTTTACTAGAAGGTTTTCCCTTGTGATTGCAAAGTGAATAATCTACCCAAGTTTACTATAATACTAAGGTTGGGTCAGATAGAAGCACAAACCTTCACTTCAGACTGGGAAGGGACCCTGAAATGATCTGGTCCAATCTCTCCATTTTGCACATGACGGAACTGAGGTCCAGAGAGGTTAAGTGACTTACCAATGTCACACAGAATTCACATTTCCTGATGGCATTTTTTACTGCACCCTGCAGCCCCACTGCAGTAGAACAGATTTTCTTTTAAGATGGGTTTGTGTTGGCCCTATCTCAGGAAATTCAGTTGAGTAACTTACCAGAAAGCCCTTGTTACAAGGCAGCTTCACCTATATTGTGGTCTCATGGCTCGGACATCAATTATGGAATCATAATGAAGTGCTAATGTAGTTTTGTTTTGATGTAGAGGATGGAACCTGAATCGATATCTCTTTTTCTCTGATTGGTTAATTTGATAAAATTTGTACCCATGTCTTCCTAACAAACATATGTCAAAATAGTGGGAAATTATTTTTATCACTTTCCAATGCTATAAATAGTCGGTTCTACTAGAGTTTGCTTATATTGGCAGAAAATAGATGGTGTAGAAAATGAGATCATTTTATTTTGATAGGTGATTCAATGCCACTTTATTCTAATTGGCGACTGAAAGTGATGGAGCTAATCAAGGAGAGCCACTACCCTTCCCACCAGCTGGAGGCTGCTGGTCACCACTGGTGGATTACTTGCCTGAAACATCATCACCTGGATTACCTCTTCACAGGTGGACTATAGCATCATTCCTACTTCATACAAACCAAATTCTGCTTTACACTTTCAGTGTTCCTTATGCTATCTGACAACACAGAATAAAAGCATCTTCTTTCGTTAGATGCTACAACAAATTAGATCAGTGTGTTTAGATTTTAAAAATATTAAACTCAGAATTATAACTGTTTACAGTTAATAGTATTAAAGCTAATTGTGCTGCTGCTTTTCTGGGTGTCTGGCATAGTTACTTGACCTTTCTGGGACCCAGTTACTACATCTGAAAAATACTATTTTATAGTAGTAGGCACTGTTGTTTTGAATTGAGTTAAACTAAATCTTACTTAACAGAATCACATAGAACAGTTACTGCATTCTCTGAAAAATCATTAATATACCAAACATGTATTGAACACCTACTATGTGGCAAGCAGTGTGCTAGGTCTTAGGGTTGCAGATGGAGAAGATATGATCCTTAACTTCAAGGAACACTTGACAGATATATTCTAAAGCTATCACTTAACAGTTTCTTTGCTGTATTTCTTTTCCTCTGTTTTTCTTGAGAGGTGGTATTTTTCCATAAAATACAGTAATAAATCTTCAAGTAAATTTGTATAAGATTTTTTCTAGGTTTACTCTAGTAAAGCATTAATATTTTCATTTGTCATAGGTGTAACATAGCCGTGATCCTTTTGACTGATCTGATTATTGATCACAGTGTGAAGGTAGAATGGGGAAGCTACCTCCATCTTCTTCTTCATGCAATTTTTATAGGTAATAAATATTTGATTCTAATTTCTTTTTATTTTATATTTTTGTGATAATTTAAAGGCAATATGGTTTTAATGAAGTTTCTATGTGTTTTATTCCTGTTTTTTTTTCTATGTGATTTCTCTGACACTTTTTACTATGATTCTTATGGTCTAGTGGGGGTTATTCCTAGCCTCTCTTTTAACCACAAACAATCTATCCTCTTATTTCTATCCTATGGCCCCTCCCGCTCTGCACACAAACACATATATCTTTAGAAGGAAAAATTCTGTAGCTGTAGCAAGAGTAAATTAATTTACCTCTGGGTTGGGAGCTTTCAGAGTAAGTGGAAAATGAAATGAGTTCCAAAGAGTTGGATTGTGAACAGTCTGATCACTGCAGCTGAAACTCCACTGTGCCTTCTGCAGCAAACGTGTGGGCTCCATCACATACATCAACAGCATCTTTTAGGCTTGTAGGATTGGTGTCCTTAAACAAGTCACGATAGCTTTCTCCTAAGTTTTCCTGATATGTACACTTACATATTTTTACTTCATTCCTTTGGTAATCAAACATCTACTGATTTTCTGTTTGTGCTAGGCAACACACAAAAAATGCTTGCCTTTTACATCTAGTGCTATGTAACAATAATCTAAGAGATTACTAAATTTTAGACATAAAACACATTGGAAACTTATCTTGATTCTCCATAGTGTTATAGGATAATAGGCTGTTGTAAAAGTGTATGCAAACTCTAGGCCAGTAAAAACTTTATGTAGTATTTATCTATACAAAATATTTTACATAATTTCTGTTTTTCTTTAAAATATGAGTTTGATAGCGAGAATACTCATTTCTCTTTACTGATGATTATTATTTTCTACTATTCTTTTTAGGGTTTGACCACTGCCACCCTGAGGTGTATGAACATTGTAAACGCCTGCTTCTGCATTTATTAATAGTAATGGGATCCAACAGTAACATCAACTGTTGCCTTGTCCTTCTCAGGAACAAAGAGTTCAATGAGCCCAGGGTGCTTACAGTCAAACAAATTGCACACTTAGATTATACTTTCACAGGTATTTACTTTGAAAAGTATAATTTGAAAGTGGAATCATAATTAATTTGAAATTGTGCAAATAGTGAAAATTAAAGTCAAAATACTAGACTGTGTGTTTTAAAATGTAGTTTTATTATGTTAAGTACCATTGACATTTATAAACAGTAAAAGAAGGAATTAAATTTGGAGTATTCTAGTCTCTGTATTGCCTTTATCATAGAAATGTTAAGTTACGAACATGTAAGTTGAAGATATAAGGAAAGAGTGCTTAATTCTGAAAAAAATGTTGAACTGTATGTATTAGATATCTCTTTATCTCAAAATCTGAAAAATTGACTGCGGAAAACATAAAAATTTTTTTATTCACTTCATTGTATTTACTGCATTTTAAAAATATTCATTTTGAAGTATAATGAGTTTCAAACTACACATTTTGAAGTTTCAAGGTCCAGATTAATGAGACTTAATTATAAAATTTATTTCACTGTCGATGTGAAATTTTTTTTTTTTACTTACAAGTAATATTTACTTCTTTCCTAATACCTGTTATTTATTTATTCCATTCATCACTATCCTCAGGTTAATAATAGGTGATCTAGAAAATAATTATATTTAAAAACTGAAATAAAATTATGTTTTTTCCTAATCATATGATGTCAGAAACAGGATTAATGAATTTTGAAGTTGCTTAGTTAAAACCATGTTATTTACTTAATACCTATAGTTAGTAAAACAAAAACAAAGAAGTTATTAAGAACTTATTTATTCGTCTTTTAAAACTATGATTAAAAGATGAATGGAATAAAATTTACTGCCTTTTTTTATGTTAAGATTTCATAGTTTGCTTTTTTGTTTGTTTTTAAGGCTCGTTTTGTCATTTTGTAAATATGGGCATTAGTAGTAACCTTTAAAATTATTTTATTGATATAATAGAAATATTACAAATGGACTTTAAAATTTTCTTTAAGTAAAATGAAGCAGAAAGTATGGACTCCTTTCCATAGGAAATTGAAAATCAGCTCACATCATAGAAATGTGACTGACTTACTAAATGCTGAGGAAATATACCAAAACATTAGGAAACTGCCACTTTCAACCTTTCTTCAGCAGATGGCAGCAGAGGACTGCAAAGTAAATCCAAACAGTTAAGTTTTAACAATAAGCTGTGAAACGTTTGCCAAAAAACTCGCTTGACGGAATTTGGTGCTTATGAGGCTCCAACAGGAGCGCTGATTTGTATCAGCCAGCACTGAGTCCCTCACGCATGCCTCATAAATCTGTAAGGGACAGTAGTTCAGCTCTTCAAACATTGTGTGAAATTCTTTTATGTTTTGTTATTCACGACGGTCTTTCTCTTTCAGCAGGTGTTAGTGATTTTATACCTGATTACCAGCCCTCCCCTATGACTGACTCAGGGCTTAGCTCAAGTTCTACCTCTTCTAGCATCAGCCTAGGAAATAACAGCGCAGCCGTTTCCCATCTGCACACCACTGTCCTCAACGAGGTCGACATCTCAGTAGAGCAGGACGGGAGAAAAGCAAAACCCTCATGGAGTTCATTACCTCAAGGTACTGTTGGCAGTTCTTACTATTCCAGCAACATATGGGTGTCACGTTGTTCTTCCATTTGTCAGCTACAGTGAACCTATTTTTTTCTGAAGTGCCATTGATTTGAAATACACAGAAAATTATTGTGCCGCCTAAGACTTTCATCTTTTGTGTTCACATTGTTATACCTGGAAAGGGCCTTAAGTGTCTGGATACCAAGTGCCGAGAGAGAATATTGTGTTATCTAGATACATATTTCACTTTCATTAACTACTTCACCAGTCAGTTATAAGATATTTATGGTATATAAATATACCATCCTTCCTTACTTATAGAGCTTTGCAAAGCTCTATAAGTAAGGAAGGAACATAGGTGGGGAGAAAGGACTGGTGTTTGATAGCAAAAGCAAAATTTCAGGGGCATGGGAAACAAAAGTGTGTTTGGAAATGGTGAGTAAACCAGTCTGTCTATAATGCTAAGGAAAGAGAGTTTCTAGACAAGAAAACTTAGGAAAATTCAAACTGGAGGGCCGTGAAGCCTAGGCCATGTGTTACAGATCTCTTATCTTTTGAGAAAGGAGACTTTATTGAAAATCTATCTTCAACGACCATTATTCTGTCCTAAACCTCCCCTGTTGTTTTTGCTAGTAAATTATTTTCTTCGCACTATAATCTAAATACAGTCTGGCCTCTATGAATTGTGTTTTAACCTTTTAACATGTAAGCAATAATAACCAGTACTCTTCTCATTTGGCAAAATTTGTCATCTTTTCCTCCTACCTCTGAGAGAGTTTGACTGTAATGATGGAGGAGGACTGAAATTAGATGTATAACCTGAATCTTCTTCTATTTGCTATAGTTCAGAACTTATTCATGTATATAAATAGTAATAGTAGGCTATGTGACCATGTGACATGCCATTTGATTTATTCACTACTATCCCTTCTAACTGCAAAGGTACCTTTTAGGCCAATATGAAAGTTAAAAACCAAGGGAATTACATCTGTTCTCTGTTTTCAGAAAAAGAGGGCCCCTTTGGAACCATGAGGATGTTTCTGCCAAGAATCCTAGCATAAAGAGTGCTGAGCAGTTAACTACGTTTTTGAAACATGTGGTTTCTGTTTTCAAGCAGTCAAGCTCAGGTATCTTTCGATAAATATTTCAGATATTTACTTTCATTAAATATTTTAATATTTCAAAACTTCTGATAGTGTTTAGTAAAAAAGTTGACAGTTGTAATGCCTAAAATAAAAAGTTGTAGACAGGTTTTCTTTTTTAATCCATTATTAGTGATAATAGATTTATTTTGTTTAAAGAAGTTACTACTAAAAAATAAAAAAAAGCTACTTGTTACATTTTGGGGTTCTTAGTTTCATGTACAATAGCTTCATAGAATTATAATACAATTGTATAAAATTAAATTACATTAAAGAACATGTGTAGAGGTAACAAGATTTTATATTCCAAAAATTATAGTAAAAATGTATGTATTGAAAGCATTGGTTCTCAACTAAGGGCATTTTTGCCCCTCTGGGTGTTTAGCAATGTCTGGAGACGTTTTTGTCACACTTGGGGGCAGGGCAAGTGGTTACTACTGGTATATAATTGAGTAGAGGCCAGGGACGCTGCTGAACATTGTACACTGCTCAGAACACCCTTTACAACAAAGAATTATCTGGCTAAAATGTCAGTCGTGCCGAGGTTGAGAAGCCCTGTTCTTACGGATTACTTCCATGGAGATTAGAATGAAGAGTTGTCTAAAATGCCAGTGGAGTTTAATGAAAAGAAACAGCATTGAGTCATAAAATCTGAGCGCCTACCCATTTTGCCTGGTACTGTGCTGAGCTCTGGGTTTAAAATGTTTAGCCGCTAATTATAACCCCTATATTCAGAAAAACAAGAACCATCTTCTCATTTCCTTTCTTTGCACAGAAGGAGTTCATTTGGAACATCATCTTAGCGAAGTTGCTCTGCAGACAGCACTTTCTTGTTCTTCTCGACACTATGCTGGGAGATCCTTTCAGATTTTCAGGGCCCTAAAGCAGCCTCTTTCTGCAAGTACACTTTCTGATGTTCTCTCCAGACTTGTGGAAACTGTAGGGGATCCAGGAGAAGATGCACAGGTATTTCATTAAATTATTTCAGCAGTTATTGAGCATCTACTCCTAGTCAAGGACTGAGTGCCAAATATAGATTGCCTGCAGGTGGAGCTAGATCATGGTCAGGTAGGATTATTAATGTCAGATGTTAACAAGCAGGCAAAGAATTAAGAAACAAAGTTTTATAATTAATATTTAATAACTTACTAATCAAATCAAATAGTTTAGTGACTTGTTAGAGGAAGCTTTATATTTATACACACACACAGTCCTGGATAATACCCTGGGGTGACCACAAGGGAAAAGAGATAAGAAGTTAAATTTAAATGTAAAATAGAACAATGAATTTCATTTTCTAAGATGAATTAAGTGAAATATTGGCAATAGAGAACTTAAGTCTGTATAGACTTGAGACTGTTAGAGACACTGGGGGCTACAGTAGTGAATAAGACAAAGTTCCTGGCCTTCTGGAGCTCACATTCTATTGGGGAAATAAGCCTTTAACCCACCAGTAATGTGTAAGACAATTTTACATAGTGATAAATGCTGCGAATACGGTAGAGAAACAGTTAAAGAATGACGAGAAAGAGAGAGTAGTTTTATATGTGACCTTCAGAAAAGGTGATTTTCAAACATGTGCTTCAGAAGTGAATCCTATGAAAATCTGGGGAAGAACATTTTTGGCAGAGTGCAAAGGCCCTGAGGCAGGAGCAATAGGCTTCTTTGAGGAAAATCAGGCAAAGCAGTGTGGCTAAAGTGTATCAGATGGGGGCATCCAGAGGCAGAAGGTTGATGAGGTAGGCAGTTCTGGATCATGTGAAGCCTAGTAGGCCCTGGTGAGAGGTGGTGTTTTATTCTGAATTGGTGATGGGAAACCACTCACAGGTTTTCATGGGAAGGTGATGGGTATAATTTGCTTTTCAAAAACTCGATCTGGTAGCTAGATGGCATTCTTAGGAGGGCAAGAGTAAAATCAAGGGGGTGTTAGTTAAGAGGCTATTGTAAGAATCCAAGCTGAAATGGTGGCAG
This sequence comes from Eonycteris spelaea, assembly GCA_003508835.1. Taxonomy (NCBI): domain Eukaryota; kingdom Metazoa; phylum Chordata; class Mammalia; order Chiroptera; family Pteropodidae; genus Eonycteris; species Eonycteris spelaea. The sequence goes on along the minus strand of PUFA01000049.1, from coordinate 6,883,207 downwards.
CTTAAGATTGAGGGAAGCTATGGAAATAGAGAAAAGGAGTCAGATTTAGGATATATTTTAAAGGTAACATTTTCAAGACTTGATGATAGAGTCAATTAAGATATGAGAGAAAGAAACAAGGGTGGTTGCTAGATTTCTGACCTAAGCAATTTTGGATGCCTTGCAGTACCATTATAATCAGTTTATACCATTAGTTTGATGAGTCTTCATCAATCAGCAAGATCACATTGCTCAAGAGTTTAATCACTTTGTAATGTTAATGTGGAGTTCGTTCTATTTTTAAATCTCATCGGGAAGTCCATTGCAATTTTTTTCCAGAGCATAATTAAAGTCTGCCCTTTTTCTCTAGGGATTTGTGATTGAGCTTCTTCTAACATTGGAATCTGCAATTGACACTTTGGCTGAAACCATGAAGCATTATGATCTTCTTTCTGCCCTTTCTCAGTAAGGATTTAAACCAGGCAACCTGTAGATTTGTATATTGAACTTCAATCACTAAATATGTGTAACTGTTACATTATATTATTCTTATGCTGGTAGTAAGAATGACACCAAAGAATTCAGATGAATTACCAGTGGGAAAATGAGACAGTGAGAATGGGAAAAGTCAGAGAGCTAAATAAGTGTGAGTGCTGTTCCTCTGCTGTCCTGGTCAGAGATGTGCTACTTGGACTTCATTGACAAGCTCCCTTCCTGCCACACTCAGCATCCCGTTGTCCCCCCAGCAGTCCAAGTCCCTCAGGACTCACACCTTCCACATATGTTTCTTCTCCCTAGAGCTGCCTCCTTCCCACTTCCTCTTCCTTGCAAACCCTGAATTGACTTACCCTTCAAGCCCCACCTCACATGTCACCTTTTCTAACTGCCCCACCCCCACCCCAAGGAGTTTTCTGACTCCCCCAGGGAAGTGCTAATTATTCCATCCTTTGGGTTCTTACAGTGTTTTCTTCTGTATTTTAATAACAGCAGTTAGCAGGTTATAAATGTATCCCTTTACATGTCACTCTCCCCCAGCAGATTTTATCTAATAATCTTTGTATTTTGCATTCTGCTGGTACATTTAGAAAACATTCTGTAATTATTTTTAATTAATGTTAAATGTGAGAGAGAAAGACAAATCAAAAAATTTTGAGCTTGGTTCTTTTGGAAAGAGTGTGCATTGACAGAAATGAAGCCATTGGGACCATCAGGTTTGGAGATAAGACAAAAGGGTCTGCTTTGGACAGAATGTTTGCTAAATCCCAGAGCTGAGTTATCCATGATTGGGTATAACAGGATTTTCGTTTCTAGTCAAACCTCCAACTCAAAAGAAACAGTTTGCCACACTAAAAGATACTCTTGTACATTTTGTTTTAATATGGAGGAAAGAACTCAAACTTGATTAAGCAAAGTCAGATAAAAATGATTTTTCCTGGTTACCATTTTTCAGTGTTTTTCGAGAGTAAAATGAATATAGCAAAACAAGTGATTGTGCATGCGTTCTTTTCTTTTTTTAAAGAACCTCATACCATGATCCTGTAATGGGAAACAAGTATGCAGCTAACAGGAAAAGCACTGGACAACTCAATCTAAGCACAAGTCCCATTAATAGTAGCAGTTATTTGGGATATAACAGTAATGCAAGAAGTAACTCTTTGAGATTAAGTTTAATTGGTGACCGAAGAGGTGACCGGCGGCGGAGTAACACACTGGATATAATGGATGGACGGATAAACCATAGCAATAGTTTAGCAAGGACTAGAAGCCTCTCCTCTCTAAGAGAGAAAGGATTATATGATGTGCAGTCCACTACTGAGCCTACCAACTTGATGGCCACCATTTTTTGGATAGCAGCATCTTTATTGGAATCGGATTATGAATATGAATACCTCCTGGCTCTCAGGCTCTCAACAAACTGCTTATCCATTTGCCTTTGGATAAATCAGAGACTCGAGAGAAGATTCAAAATGTACAAAGCAAATTGAAGTGGAATAATTTTCCGGGCCTTCAACAGCTCTTCCTTAAGGGTTTTACCTCAGTATCTACACAAGAAATGACCGTGCACCTACTCAGTAAACTCATTGCTGTCTCCAAACACACACTGGTGGATCCTTCCCAGTTGTCAGGTGATGTTAATAGAATTGCTCTTACTTTTTGTCTTTTAATGTTAATACAATGTAAACTAATCATTTATTTGTAAATCTACTAATTTCTGCTTTTCCACAGTTAACAGGTTTTTAAATATGTGAAATAGCCTAAATTCTTTGGTAAAAGCAAAACAATTTAGAAGATCGAGTACCCCAGGAACTAAAAAGAAAATGGTTTCTGTGAACCATTAAAAAAATACCTTTAACTTTTAAAATGATGTGCAATAAAATTAGTTATTGTTTGCTTTTTTTTTTTTTGATAGGCTTTCCTCTTAACATCCTTTGCTTATTGCCTCACTTAATCCAGCATTTTGACAGCCCAACTCAGTTTTGCAAAGAAACAGCTAGCCGAATAGCAAAGGTAAGCAAATGTTATGCTGAAAGATAACACTAGAGGGAGATTATTTGGAGTTTATCTTAACGGGGTGGGGAAGACCTTTTTATTGTCCCTTCCTTTGTGATTTTCACATCAAAATTTTTATTCTTTTTATGCATGTAAAGGAGTTATACAGTAATGATATAAGTTATAACTGCTCAAATGACAGTGAATAAAATTATTTCATTAGAGTTAACACTTCTCTGAGTCAGTCTTTTACTGTTCCATTTCCTACTTTATCCTCTATCTTTCTGGCAGTTTCTAATTCATTCATTTGTTTACTAGCAAATATTCACTTGGGTTAGATGCTAGAATACAATGATAATTAAAGTAGATGGTATACCTACCCCTGTGGGTCTAATAGTAGGGATGCAAACAAGGAAGTATGCAATCATCATAGAGTTTGGTAAGTACAGTACTCTAAGAGCCCATAAAGCAAGTCTTCCTCTAGGAAGTCATATCTAAGCTGACATTGAAGGCCGAATAGTAAAAACCAAAGTAAGATCCCTGGGTAAGAAACAAAGAGCAGGGCTGAGGGGGAAAGTTTCTAGGCAGAAGAATTTGCATGTACAGAGTCCCTGAGGAAGAAGTGACATAATGTATGTTGGGATTCTCAAAGTTCTTTCTTCCTTCATATTTATCTTTTCCTTTTAATACTCTCTTCATCTTCTCTCTGTCCTTTATTCTTTTTTTCTTCTTTATTTGGCTCTTTCCCTCCCATTGAACAGTTCTGAAACAGGAATGAAGCTGGTTTTAAATAATCTGTTAATATAGGTTTAAAAGTGCTGTATAGCTGTTAATCTTAATTTTGAAAGAATATGATTTTGACATTTTATATTTTTAATTTCCTCTCAATAACTCAAAGAATATTTTAGCTTCTGCTTAAACTTAATTCTTAATTAAAATTTTTTGTTCACATTCAGTCTCGAAAATAAGGCTTTTCAAACTGAAAATAAAAAGTTACAAGGAGTTATATAAATTTATAAGTAATATACATACAACAGGAAATTAGGTGAACTAAGTCGGGCGTGGGGTGAATGAATGGCAATATCAGTGAGATAACTAGCTCTGGGAGAAAAAAATTAGAGAAGTCTGCAACAGAAGGGAACAAGCAAGTAAAAATTCTCTGTAAGAACTTTTTATATAAGCAATTTTTTTTAAACCCGAGATTTAATTAACAGGTAGCATAGCAGTAAAGGGAAAGAGCAAGCACCTATATAGCCAAATAAAGCACCCACCTCTCCATGGCCCAAATGTCAACCGGTAAGGGCAAATTTATCTCTGGGTGCCAGTGTAGTAGAAAATAATAAAATATCAATCCCATTAATCACATCAACAGTAGCAAGAATAACAACCTTTCCATTTTTTTAACAGATAATATTTAATAAATGACAAGAAAATATTTAATAAAGTAATGCTGTTAAGTCTATTCCTAATTAAATTTCTAAATAAATTAGATATGGAGAGATCTTTAACATAATCATTTTAAAAGCATGTATTTAAAAAGAAGAGCCATTAATGGAAACACATCTGTTTTGATTATTTGCCTAAAAATCCCAACAATGTGTATTTGTATTAATGAGGTCTGAAAGTGATATAAAATAATTTATTAAAATAATTCATTTTAATATTCTAATAACAAATTAGGAAAATGTCATGAACAAGGATTTTTTTTCCCTACGTGAGGGATAAGAAAGAAATTATTAGGGGGAAAAAGTATATTGGCTTACTTTGGGATTTCAGGAATTTAAAAAGCATAAATCCCCTAATAAGGAAAGTAGAAGCTTTTAAGAATATCAATTGAAATGTGTTGAGTAGCTTCCTGCTAAGTGCCAGGGTAACTGAGGAGCACAGCTTGGCCTGGCCTGAAGGTTGTGGAAGCCCACGGAGTGTCAAGCCTCTTCTGTCATAACTGAGGCAAAGAATAGAAAATTCTAAATATCTTTTTTTTTTTAAGTAATCAAATATTTAGCTTTCTGTGAGTCAGAAATTGTTTTTGAGTCTGTTTTCTTCCTGTTGAGCAGCACACATAGGTTCTATCTGTATGCTTTCAGCAGCCTGCAGGATGTGAATTAAATTGGTTTCTTAATTATTCTCTCACTTAAACTGTTGAGTAATTTTCTGCCATTATGTGCTTCCTCACTATGCAAATATAGTTGTACTGTTTATTCCTTTGGAGACCACAGAATTTCAAAATGAGGCAACACTTAGGACAAATATTGTCTTTTTTAACTATTCATTATAGCAAGAATAGCATGCTATAATAGCAAGAAAAGCATGTTATAAGACACGCTTTTTTGGATCATATTTTAACCTGGTAATTCAAAATTTTTGAAATTAAATCTAAGCCATTTGTTTTATTATAAAATTTCACAGCATGTATTCCAAAGAACTTTTTTCTTCTTTAAAATAGGCTTTTTAAAATCATTCTTTAGAAAAAAAATATTCTTTAGGAATATAAGAATTTTATAGGAATGTCTTATTCAGGAAAATTTTTTATAAAGAATTTTTTTTCTTATGTGATATTTTAATAGTAGGATAAATTATTTTATTTTTAAATACAAATAAGAAATATCAGCCAAATGTTTTTTTCTCCTTGTGTCTGTTTTATGGGTAAGAGGCTAATGATGCATGAAATCAACTGCTTTTAATAACTTCATAAAGTAACTTACAACATACTGTGTTAGTCTCTGCACAGTCTTGCATACCTTCATATCTTGGGCCTATCCAGTGATAATGTCCACATGGTGAAACAAAATAAGAGAGTCATCTGACAATTGAAATTACAGTATATATTTTAAAAGATAATACTCTTTCTTTACTCATTACTCTAGGCAATTTGTGAAAATACATACAAAACATCAATAAGATGGAAAAATAAGTGAGGAAAATGGAAAGAGGAGAACTAAAAGAAATATCAGTGAGACGAGCCTCTTACAGTAGATAGGGATACAAGACCAGCTGGCTCTTTCACAGTTCTGCGTTGTTTGGGTGTCCCCAGAGGATAAGGAACAGCCTCACCTATCGCTCAGGGAACAAAACAGGCTAAGAAGGTACCATTTGGTCAGTTAGGTCCCACCAAACGTTTGTTGATTCAGATTCCTCAGTACTTTAACAAACAAACTTTAGGAAGTCAATACATTTTGAAGTGGCCTATAAATGATTTGCCAAGGACCTTAAGAGCTGACGAGGTTTTTAGGTGGTTTCCTGAAGAGCAGTTTGGGGTCCACCCTGCAGATTGCCACTCATTGGAGATGCAGAACTTGGTTTTATAGAGTCCAATTAAGTCCTTTGAACATATCACACGCATTGAGGCTCTCTGCAATTGACTGCTCTACTGAGACTCCGAGCAGCTTGTGACGATAGCATTTCTTCTTTGCCACAGCAGCTCTGAACCTCTCTGAGAATTCCCAGGCCGAGCCTGCCTATTTAGATACTTATGCACCAAACCATGAATAGATTTTACAAAATGAAACTCTTACAAAACCATGTATGGGTTTTTACCAAAAACAGTTAGTTTTACAGGGCATCAGACTGAAAAACGCCATACTATTTAACAGAGAATTCGTGTTTGACAAATTAATCATCTTTCCATATTATCTGTTAAGTTATTGTCTTAAGAATGCCCTGTGCTTTGTTTCTCTTCTGTTAACTTTTCTATTGTATTGAAATAAAATGCATTAAAACTTCAACATATACATCTAAATTATTTCATTAAATGCATTTAATATAAAATCAAGTTTAAACTTGTATCTTTGCTTTTGGTGAATGGAATTATTTTGTTTTTTTAGGTTTGCGCAGAAGAAAAATGCCCAACACTTGTCAATCTGGCACACATGATGAGTTTGTATAGTACACACACATATTCCAGAGACTGTTCTAACTGGATCAACGTAGTGTGTAGATACCTGCATGACTCCTTTTCAGATACTATGTTTAATCTTGTGACTTATCTTGCAGAGGTAAATTTACCAAAAATGGGGGGAGGGATTTTTTTTAACTCTTCTGTAGCAAAACTTTTAAGTAGACTTATTTCTAGAAGGAGCACTTATACTAATCTTCAAATTATCTTTGAGAGTGACTATACATCTCCTTTTAAACAAAAATATAGCTAAAACCTTTCAAGTATAAAGTTTTTATAAAGTTTTTTTTTCCATTTACACTATTTCTTCACTTATTCTTAAGTGATATAAACTCAATATTAACCTCAATTTATTTAAAATAGAAAATGGGTTTTTAGTGGTATTGATCCTAGAGAATTATATAATATTTGTTTCTACAAAATTAGTTCTTAACTTTGAAGTTCGTTTTAGAATAACACAATATACAAAGGCATTTCCTCTGGGGAATTTTTTATTTTGATCATACATTTGCTTCCTAATCTAAAATGTGATTTTGGTGGCTAAAAATGGAACAGCATAAAAAGTTAATATTTGTTGAGGAAGTAACTTCATGCTTATTAGTAAGTTACTGAGTAGATACCCACCTCAAAAGGAAGAAATTCCTAGTCACTAAAAATGTTTGTCAGCTTATAATAAAGTAATACCTTCCTTTAAAAAAAGTTGACCTCTAGAAATTAAACTTAAAATACTGTCTAAACTTAAAAGACATTATTCATAACTTAGTAAATGTTGTAAATATTGCTCCTAACACTTTTAACTTAGCTATGTTGACCATCATGAAAGGCTTCAGGACTGGCGTGAATTTTTAAAGTGTTGGTTTTGATAAGTTTGCTCCTATCAACTTTATATTTAAGAGAGCTGACAGTGTGAGCTACCTGTCTGACAGCTTTTTAATCTGAATGAATGCAAGTCTGTAGGGTTATATTATACCTTTAGGTCAAGAGCTGAGGTAAAACCAGTCCTAACCTCCTTCATCAGCTTTGAGTTTAAGTGCCTTGGACCAGCTCCACTTTCTCGCCACCATAAAGCTCACCACTAAAATAGCACTAGTTCTCCCTGAAGATCCAATCAGGGGTTCTAAGATTTGGAACTGGCACCACACAGCCTACTGTGTGCCACACATGGGCAACATTTGTCCACTCCGTAGAGAGAACACTTTGCTGCAAATGTTACTCTTCCTAGTGAAAGATATCCTTTCTGTACTATTATTGATAATCATCAGAGTATTACCAATAACAGCACTAAAGTAGTTACATATATTTAAAACTATATGTATTTAATTGAATTGTCCTGTAAACCCTAGGAGGTTGGTGGTATCGCTATTTTATTTTTATAAATCAAGGCTCAGGGAAGTTAAGAAATGTGTCCAAGATCACATAGCTAATAAGAGGCTGATGTGAATTCCTTGGGGTAGTTATTTTTTGGTAATGCTGATAATAGTTTTTTTCTCTTTACCTAAAATAAATGGTGGTCAATTAAATTAGGTAAGGAAATTAAAGAAAACACAAAGATTAAGATGAAAAATATCTGATTCTCCTTTCTGAACCAAAGACAAAAATAATAAACATTACCTTTTACCTTTTTTAGTCACTGGGTTTCTAATCATCTATAAATTTGTGGCTTAAATCTTGTTTTTCATTATCATAAATGTAAATGTTTTCATTTACAACCTGATTAAAGTATATTTTTTAATTTTACTTTTAGCTGTTAGAAAAAGGATTGTCCAGTATGCAGCAGTCATTACTACAGATCATCTATAGTCTTTTGAGTCATATTGACCTCTCTGCTGCCCCAGTCAAGCAGTTTAATCTGGAGATCATAAAGATTATTGGCAAATATGTACAGGTGAGTGACCACAAAATGGTGCCTGATAAAAAGCACCAGATATTTAAAAAGTAAAAAATATCGGACTCGGTTTAATGTTAATGATAACAAGTCACCTGGTCTGTACTGAATTTCACCTTCGAACTATCCGTTAAGAAAAGCCTTGCTGAGCAGATTGGTATGTGGATATAATTTATCAAAATGTGCAAACTCTTTAAGAACTTTAATAAACTAATATTTCCCATTCACTAAATTTGCATTCACTAAAGCAGAACTTACCAATGGAAACAGTTAGCAATGAGTTTATGTCCCAGTTCATATCTGGAAGTAATAAACCTGTATTAAAATATTTTCTATACCTTTAGGTAATCCAGGTTATTTTTTAGATTCCCTTGAAAATCAGTGATTGCAAATATTTCAAAAACGTAAGATTTTTTGGTGATCCTGTTTATCTTCTCTATCTTATAAAATCTCTCAATAAGTAAAGCTTCCCCAAGTAACTATTATATTTTTTTTCTAAAATACCTTGCTTTTTACTTCATAAAGCATAAAGGTGTTAACTCATCAGACATTTGGCTGGCTCTCCCATAGAAATATATACTACATTAAATTACTAATTTATGAAACATAGATATATTTCTTTTGTTCAGAAACACAAGCTCGCATGCCTGCCCTCTGGGCTGGTAAGTAACTGTAAGAGGGCATAGGTTTGTACTTGAGTGAATGGTACATTCCACATCTAAAAAGAGCAGCACAGCTTAGCTTACCCTGATGGTCGCCATGTTGGAGTACAGGTCCAGTCTGTCCACAATTTTAGAATTTCTAAAGAGAAGCTGGAAATGGGTATTTCTCCAAAATCTGCTAATTTCAAAATGTAGACTTAACTTTTTTCAAATGTATTTATAATACGAGGTTGAAATGTGATATTGGTAACATAAATTTTAATATAGCTGGAGTATATTCTTAAATGTTGTGTGAACCAATGTCATATTTAGGTGATGGGTCATCGTAATCAGTGACTTCTCTTTCATTCAAACATTCAACATTTTACAGAATGTTGAATGATAATCTTTTACATTTAGAACACAGCTACTCATATAATATGCGGAAACATTCCTGAAAAAGGTTTAGCATTTTATAGTGCTCAGAGCCTTTAGTTATTTTTGTCAGGAAGAAAAATGGTGGTTGTTATTGTCAGTACTTGGTGAATGTAAACCGTTTCATGCAGTGCTATTCTTAAAACGTCACTATTATGTGGATTGTTCCTCACTGTTAAACACATGTCGTGCTTTAGGTGTCTTCACCAAGACGCCGTTAACGCAATTGAATGACTCGGTTCTGCTACAGGGTTTTCATTTCCTTTTGCTGTTTTAATGGTGTTTCCCACCCCCAGAATTGTTAGCTGTGAAACAGTATATATAATGCAAGGTTGAAATGTGATATTGGTAACAAATTTTTAAAAAGTAGTTTTTTATACGTATTCTTTTAAGCAGCTAGTAAGGGAAAAATATTATAAGTGCTTTATTAGACATTGATTTTTCTCTACATATACATTTTCATGTAAATTATTCCTAAATGATGTTGTAGAAATAATTAAATTTTTAAAAAGCAGAAAAAGAAAAACTCAAAAACATAGCTACCATATGTGTAGGGAGAAGAAAGGCATCCTGCATAACTCAGTAATCTCTGAGCATCACTTTAACACAGTATTTATACCTAATATTTGGGGCTTGGGTCATCAACAAAAATCTAAATTCTTTTAGCATTTTCATGTCTAAACATGTATGCATTAAAATTTTTTATCTCCAAGACTTAACATATTTAGAGCCATAAAACTATAAACTTCATTCATCTAGAAAGTTCACATATACATAATCCCTTTGTTTACCACTACTGCCAGATACTGTATTGCAATTTCTAAATTAATAATATTTATAAAGCACTTATTGGGATAAATGCAAGATATTCTGATGTGGTAGCAATATATATATATATATATATATGTATATATATATGTATATGTATGTATAATCTCATAAAAATAACATTACAAATAACTTGTTTTTTTTTCTTTTGTAACTCAGATCCTCTGTTAAAGACCTCAAAGTAAAAATGATTTATAAGTGTTTTTGTAAAACAATATTTCATCACTTACACTAGCTAAATTTCTGTTCCTAATTATGTATTTGTAACTGATATGTTTATTATATTTTCAAACCAGAGTCCTTATTGGAAGGAAGCCCTTAACATATTAAAACTGGTGGTATCTCGCTCTGCAAGTCTTGTTGTACCCAACGATATCCCCAAGACCTATGGAGGAGATATAGGTTCTCCTGAAATATCTTTCACTAAGATTTTTAATGTCTCTAAGGAGTTGCCTGGGAAGACCTTAGATTTTCATTTTGATATATCTGAGGTAAGATGCTCAGGAGTCAGTATAGATGCTGTCTTAGAAATTTTTATTTGTTCATTTGTTCATTTATTCATTTGTTCATTTGTTCATTCAACATGCATTGAGCTCATACTCGTAGGAGTCACTGTGATTGGTGTGACAATGGGATGGGAGTGGAGAGAAGGCCTACCTCGGGAAGCTTACAATCTCTTGGGGAAATAGGCAAATAAACATTGTGATCAGTGCTAGCTGGAAGTAAATTTAAAGTACTATAGGAATACCTGTACATCTAGCCTGTTTCTGAGCTGAGTGTTGAAAGATAAGTAACACTAGACAGGCATGTGTATATGTGGGAGTTTGGGGAGGATTAAATCTAAGAAAAGGCAGCATGTGTGAACGACAGCATATAAGTGTGGCGCTCTGGAAACTTCCAGTGACTACACCATGCCTTGAGCAGAGTACAAGAATGGAGGTAGAGGGTGATGACAGATGAAGCTGAAGGCACAGGATGGGCAAGATCACAGGGATCTTGCCTGCCCTAGTAACAAAATAGTTTTATCTGAAGCAATGGAAGCTCTTAAAGGAATTTTAGCTAGAGTAGAAATATTAGGATTTGCATTTCAGGACATTCACTCTGGCAACAGGTTGGAAAATAGACCAGGGAGGAGGGGAAAGAAATCAGTAAGGAAAGAAATTAGGATAATTTCGACAAAAGATAATGTAGAACTGTCCCTAGGCAACTGCAGAGAAAATGAGGGAAGGGATAGTTTTCAAAAAGACTGAGGAAGTCATTGCTGGGATTCGATGGGAAGGAGAGAAGATGCTAAGTCCCAGGCAGTTCCTTTGATAACCGCATGCATGGTGAACTGCTTTTGGCAGGGAAGGAGGGGGTGATGCACTCAATCTTGACTGTACTGACTCTGAAGTAACAAAGAAACATAACATAGATAGGTACCTGCTAGTTAGATTTTGAAATCTTAAGTTTTAGAGGAAAACTTGGGTGGAAGTACAAAATTTAAGGGTTTTCTCGTTGTATATGTGGAAAGTAGAAATTGTGGAAGGAAAAGCAAGGCTAAAATAAAGTGAGACCTGAGAAGCCCAATATTTTAGGGCTAGACAGAGGTAAGGCCTATTAGTCCCAAAAGGAACCTGGGCCCTGACTATGTCACATATTAATACAAATCTCATATAAGGATTTTTGACCTTTGCTGGGAAGCCCAATTCCTTTTTCTCCAGCACCTGAGCACAATCTTGGTGGCCTTGGTGCCATTGAAATGGTTTTTTACAAGCCAAAGGAGGAATTTTTCAAGTGAGAAATTATGGATCAAGTATTCCAGGGGAGCTGAGGAAGATAAAAATTAAAGATCTAATTAAATCACATTTTAATTGATCAGGAATATATAGATTTAAACTTTTTTTTTACAGTGTGGTCTTGGTATTAAAATTTATCCAAAGATTTATCCAAAGCTTATTGGTTATTTTTTAAATAGAAACTATATTTATTGCTAATTTTTTAGTTAATATCACTTGAGAATTCTAAAATGGAGTACAGAGCATGGGTATATGATAGAGAAACTGGACTTTGCTCTTCTCCCAAGTCAGAAATTGATGGTGTAATAATTTGTTTGAAGCAGTGTTATGAATTCTCAAAACATTCGACATACTTAAATTTCAATTTGTTTCATCAAAATGTCCTAAGTACCTGCCATGTGTAGGCACTGGAGCTACACCAGCAGGACAGGGAGGAGTCTCACGTAATAAGGAAGATGGGCACGTAAACAGATCATCACACTGCACGTGCCCAACCATAGTTACCCAGAAGTGGTGGTAGTTTCAGAGAAGGCCTCCTTGGGAGTCTGGAATCACCTTTAAAAGGTGCTTTGCTAAGTATTCCATGCAAAGGGGGCAGCGTGTACCACAACAGAGGTCAGAAAAGCATGGTATATTTGGAAAATAACAGCGAGTTCAGTTTTGCTGGAGTGTGAAGTTGTGAAGTTCAGGATGAGTGTTAGAAGTGGAGGTTAGGGAAATGGGTAGGAACCAGATCATAAAGGGACTTGTATAACATGCAAATGAGCCTGAATATTATTTTCAAGTGCAAATTCAAGACAATGCACAAAGCCAAGTACTTATAAATGAGTTTTGCATCATCATAGAGTTTTTACCGAAATAAAGTTTGGAAATATACATCAGATTTATAATAAGAAGCTACATAGATATCTTCTTCTTTAGAGTTGTTACTTATCTTGAATCCATACCTATCAATATGTATTGGGGAAAAAAACACCAAAATATTGATAGGTATTAAATCTGAATGATGAATTTTTTAAAAATCATTTTTATATTTTCTGAGCTTTCAAGAAGATATATTTTATACCATGGGGAGAAAGGTAGAAGTGGTAGTTTTTAAGGAAGGCAGATCTGTATTTAAAATAGGAATAAGCTCTCTGGTAGTCTCAGGGATTCATTTCATTAAAGTGAAATCTCTTGATTAAAAAAAAGACATCATCATCTTTGATTTTTATAACATCTACTGCATGCTAAGTAATCTTTCTCCTTATGCTGTGTTTTTGTTGTTTGTTTTTTAAAAATGTATGTATTATTAATCCTTTATGTTCAAAGATTTAAGTCAAACACTGGCATTTTGTTTCTGTGTAGACACCAATTATTGGAAACAAATATGGTGATCAGCATAGCGCAGCTGGAAGAAATGGGAAACCGAAAGTCATTGCTGTTACTCGAAGTACTTCTTCTACTTCTTCCGGTTCTAATTCTAATGCCTTGGTCCCTGTTAGCTGGAAAAGGCCACAGTTGTCACAGGTATGTAAAAGAACACTAAAACTGAACATTCATAGAATGGAAAACGCAGTTTTCTTGTGTGTGTGAGAACTTGAGATGTGTCTTATTTTATCAGTAATCCTACCGTTTGAATTTTTTTCTTCCTTAGCGAAGAACAAGAGAAAAGCTAATGAATGTGCTTTCCCTCTGCGGTCCAGAATCTGGCCTTCCGAAGAATCCATCAGTGAGTAATTATGAAAGCATGTGTAAAGGTTTAAAAAATCTTGTTATTCCATGAAGAAATGGAAATTATTCTGAATTATTCTGTATCCTTGCTTGCTTTTCTAGCTTACCCTAGTCAATGGGTATTGACTAAACATGAAAAAAATATATGACTTGTCTTTGTGATACTTGGCAGCTAGCTATGCTAATTAAGTATTCAACCCATTAGACATTAACATGAAAACCAAATTAGAGCTCTGAATTCATTGATAGATGAAGCCTGCAGTGGCTCTTAGGGCACTGATGTCTTATATGCAGAGTGACAAAGCTGATGGATGGCCTTTTTTTTTTTTGTATGGGGGGTCAGGTTGTATTTTCTTCTAACGAAGATTTGGAAGTCGGTGACCAACAGACTAGCTTAATTTCTACAACAGAAGACATAATTCAAGAGGAAGAAGTGGCTGTGGAAGATAATACCAGTGAACAACAGTTTGGCGTTTTTAAGGATTTTGACTTTTTAGATGTTGAATTGGAAGATGCAGAGGTAAGGATCTGAGCTTTCAATTATAATATTCATAGAATAGTTAAAGCTGTATAAGAATGAAAAATTTGACCATAGGCTCTTTTCTTATTAAGGTCAGTGTAAGGTTAAAAAGATAAAAATCTAAATTGAGAACTAAATGTGATTAGTATAATTAGTCCAATAGCAGAATAAGTCTGAAATAAAAGAGGAACATCTAATTTTTCATCTTTACCTTTAAAAATAAAGTAAAAAATGGATTTCTTCATTTTTTTTTAATTTAGGGTGAGCTTAGGCCTAAATATTTGGCATTCCTATACAAATTAATATGCAGCAGAATAGTAAAAAATTCAAGTTTATCAAACAATTTTTAAGAACTTGGCACTTACACCAAAGTGACGATTAGGAAGGCTTTGGCTCGCTAGGACTCTTTCCTGTGGCAGATGACTGAGATTCTTTTTATGACATTCCTCACCACTTCTTTATGATGTAGCCAACTCTCTCAGATGCCTCAATACTCAGAAGGCTTTCTCCTCTAAATTGGTTCAGTTTAGATTAAATTAATAGTTATGTCTGTCCAGATGCTTTCTAAGTGGAAAATCCAACTCAAAGAGTAGGTTTATTAGCTTATAAAACTGAGATAGTCCAGAATCAGGGCTTATTTAGAAGCGCTAAGTGAGGTCTTGGGTCCCTGCAAGCCACCTTAACCTCAGACAACGAAAACACGGTCATCATTGCTGTGTGTAGCCTTACATCCGCACTTAGCAGTGTTCAGAAAAAGTGAGGGTCACTTCCAGAAATGTTGTCATGAAACTGAAGAAGTTGCTCTTTTAGCAAACTTCTTGTCCCATCTCACTGACCCAAATTGAGACATTTGCCAGTTTCTGAAACAATGACCGTGGTAAAACAAATAGGATTGCCCTGGTATCCATACCATGTCATTGGTATAACTTTCTCCAAAGAATTCGAAGTCACTCGTATAACACGTATGCCTTCACCAACTCTCTTGAAGGGATGTTTCCTTTGGCTCTAACAGATGAGGTGTAGGATTGAAATGTAATGGCTTATGCCATGTCACACCCATAGTTATTCATGGGAAACCAGATGAGGGAGGTCCTCTCATGTGCTTCAGCCTCCCCTATAGATGTGAGGTGATGGCCATGGTGCTTCAGAGTCGAACAGTGCCTTTTACACTACCTTAGGAGCTGAACACGCTCCTATATAATAGTTTGCTATTTATATATTCCCAAAGACACAATTGAATGGTTTCATAGGAGCCCCAAACAAGTGTTATCCGGCACCTTATAGGGCCAGTGGCTTTAAATTTTTTTTCACTGTGATCTATAGTTAATACATTTATATCATAACTAAGTATATACGTAAACATACTTTTAAAGTGAAAATTTCAAGAATGTTGAAACTTTTTATTTTTTTATTATTATTATTATTTTCCTTTCTGTATTGATTTTGAAAACTGATTTCACATTCACAATTTGAAAAACATGTTGGAGGAAATAGGACAGACTTGAACAGTCAGGCAAGAAAGTGTGATGGATTAAAGAGACCTGCTGCCCTATCCCACGGCATATTCAGCTTCTAAAATTTTTGTAGTTATTTGCTTTTTAGAGTTCAGATTTAAAATTTCTGAAGGCAAGCTCTTGACATTTTCGTAAGGATTTTTTGTGTGTTTGCTTTTTCTTTTTTAAAAGAACACTAAATACTTCTAAGTTCATTTAGTGCTCTAAAATGTCAGTAATAATAAAAGTGGCTTTTGAATACAACTTTAGTCAGATTAAATTAAAGACATTTATTGTAGGTCTGTCTTTAATTCAAGTGACAGTAATTTAGGGAAAGCAGTGCTAATAATTTGGCCTCTTAATTAGGCCAAATTAAATGATAGAGATTCTCTAAATCTTGCTGAAAATATGGTAACTGAAAATACTTTGCTACAAAACAAACAACTGCTAATGAAACCTTTGAAAGCCCACCAAATATATATTGAGGATGGTTGCCATTATTATATGTTGTGCTACGTAATAATATTTGAAGTAATGTTCTAGGAAGGTGGCTTTTCAGACTTTGACCTGCAGAGCCCCAGGGCTTCCAGGATATATCCTGAAAAGGGACAGATCTGAGGCCAAAATGGGGAAACTCTGGGCCACCTTTGCAACCAGAGGAGCTCTGGTTTTGTTCATCATTTACACAATTGACTTCCATCTTAAATTTCATTTGAAATTGGTATTTTTCTGCTGTATTAAAAAAAAAGAAAAAAAGAAAAAAACACCGTCCATTCTGGACAATCCTCTTGAATAAAGAAACATGAATAAATCACACTTTGCTAGCTGACTCACTCACTGTAACTTGTCATTATCAGGGCTTAAGAACGTGTTGTAAGAATTATATCCTTACAAAGAAGGATCAGCTGAGAATAGCAGAAACATATAAATCTGGGGTGAAATTGAAATTTGTCAGAGTACCTTTTGAAGTTGGCGAAAGTTGTTTTGATAGGTGCAGTTTTGATTTTAAACTATTTTATAATAAGAAATGACCATTTGGTTTAGCCAGAACAGACTAATCCTACAGACTAAATCCTACAGACTAAAATAATTGTGACCCTGTATGTTGTCAATTGAATGGGTATTTTAAGTCAGTTTTGCATTGTATCAAGTATTAAATCTATGTAAATTTTGAAGATTTTCTTAAAGTTTGTGTTGCTAAAGTGTATCAAGAAATGTTGTTTTAAGTGTCTGTCTCTGACTTTTTCGCAATATATTTTGCATAAGAATGTAATTCAAATCACATGTTGGCTTCCTACATAAGGCTTAATCCAGAGCTTGAATCAGTCTTTGGGTTTTAGAAATCACAAAGAGTTTTCCCCAAAAGTGTAGTGTATATTTAAATGTTTGTCTTCGTTCTTTCTAATTCTGTGTGTTTTCCTTTTTGCCAACCAGGAGCTGCAGGTAAGTTGCAGCCTGGTGTTGTGGATTGTTTCTTTGTTGTTGTCTGTGATGTATTTGTCTTTGTGGTCTCATTTGTGTTTGTGTATTAGATTAGAAAAGGCCTAGATAGTAGATTTAATTGGTCCCCAGTAATACAATATAGAAAGTTAAGAAAATTACTAAGTTAAAATAGGTTATCAACCGAATATTTTGATCTCTTTAAATATAAATATTTAATGATGTTTTAAAAGTTTCAAGAAATTGAAGGGCTGATTGAAACTCTGCTTTTGATGATGCATTAAGTATTTTCATCTTGGCATATGCTTTCCTGGTGTGTGACATTTACAATATTTATAAATATGTACTTGAGGTCTTAGAAATCATGTCTTGCCTTTCCAGGGTGAAAGTATGGACAATTTCAACTGGGGGGTCCGCAGGCGCTCACTGGACAGTATTGACAAAGGGGACACTCCATCCCTCCAGGAGTACCAGTGTTCCAGCAGCACCCCCAGCCTGAACCTGACAAACCAGGAGGACACAGACGAGTCCTCAGAAGAGGAAGCAGCTCTCACAGCAAGCCAGATCCTCTCTCGCAGGCAGATGGTACACAGTTGTTACTTTGTTATACAACGACAGAGGGTCTCCTTTGCCTTTTAACTTCCAGTTTAGTAACCACTGTTTCTTGATATTTCTGTTTTTCATTTCAGTTTGGGTAAAATGCACACACTGAAATGAAAATACAAAATCACAGCGACAATGGAGTATTTTGTCGTTCATGACAGAACTAAATGTTTAAGTTGATACTACGCACCCATTAGCAGCTAAGACATATTTTATGTTGCTCCTCTCCTAGTAATGGTGAGTTGTTTGGGGCACTTTGAGAGGACCTCCTCTTGAATGATACATATTTGCTATATCAGTGTGAACACTAACACGGCTTAATTCGCTACCCACTTTTCTTCCCTAGTTAATACGGAAAGATCAAGCATGACTTTGCTTTCTTTCACAATCAAGTCAATTTGGTGGAGGTTCTGGCTTGTATCCCAATGGCCAGACAGTAGAGAGTTAAAGAATGAGTGAAAAATGAGAACCGGAAGGCTGCAGAGTAGTCTGTTCATTCAGAAATGATGGATGCAGTGGTAGATAGGTTGGAACTTGAACATGGCAGTTTGAGGAAAGAGAAGGTTTGTGGAACAGCCACTATGGTCTATATGATAAGGAATCAACCAGTAAGGACCAGGCGTAACCTACAGTGACATAGCTCTTCTACGAGTGCCTTTTACACACTGAGCTAGACTGTGTGTCTCTTTGATTTGGACCCATTCGCTCCGCATTTGGTCTGCTGGTAAAGTGTTGGCACTGGTGTTAAACGGCAGGACCTGAGCTGGCTTTAGTCAAAATGTAAAGTTGTCAGCTTGTGGTTAGCTTCTAGTCACCTCTCACTTTTGTGTGTGTGTCTCTTTGTTGCCCCAATAAATCTTTCAACTAACCCCCATTTAGTTTTAGATGATAAGCTAAGCTGTCGCTGATCAGCACTGAGTGTTTAAGATGCTGGCGTTTCACGTATATTAGTCACTATCACTCTTCCTCCGACCACACGAGTAAGTATGGTTATTGCAGTTCTGCAGAGTCAGTGACTTGTCCCAGGACACACAGCTAGAAACTGGGTTTGAACCAGGCAGTCTGCCCCTAGATCTGTGCCACCTCGGACTTGGTCCTCCGTGGGGCTGTTTTCATTTAAAGGAATGTTCGAGTTACTGGCAACAGTGACCAACAGTTTTTGCCTTTACCTACTTCAATCACAAACTGAAATTGCTAATGCTAAATATTGGCCATGGAAAATTTATAACCCTGCTTAAAAGAGGAAAAGGTATAATGTTTTCTTTATTTCTAATTAATGACAACTACTTTTCAAAGACTATAAACTCACTAATGATGGACTGCCATGACAACAATTTCATTGTCTTAATTCTTTTTATTTTAGTGACGTTTTGTGGCATTTATTTTTGCTTAAAGAAATGAACAGGTAGTTCACATTTGCAATTAACTCTGCTTCCTTGAGAATCCACTGCAATAACCATACTTGCCTCGTGTGGTTGGAGGGAAAGTTAGAGTGACTAATATGTAAAACACCATGAACAGAGCTGGTGCATCTTAAACACTCAGTGCTTATCAGCTACAGCTTTTCATCTAAAACTTAACGAGGGTTTAGTTGAGAGGCTTATTGGGGCAAATAAAAATCATAGGGAAGAGCCCCTGCCCTCACAAATCGCAGACCCGTGGAAGACACAAAGCTTACCATAAAAATATGATTTTCAGTTCAAGGTGAACATAGTCACATAGAGCTCCTCCCTTTTGGTAGTGTTTGTTTAGCAAAACTTAATCTGTGTTAAAGGATATTTCATTTCCGCTGATGGATTAGCTGCATACATTAACAGCACCACTTCTGGTGTAGACCGAATAGGGGCGAAAGGTAATTTTAGGAAGTCAAAGAAGCTCTTTTAACTGAGCCTCCCGAATATCTTATGATATAGAATGTTTCTTGTGGCCTTTGTGACCATCACTGACTCAGAATTCCTAATTCTACTGTTTCTTCTTTAGTTGAACAATGATTCTGCTGTAGATGAAACAATGCCAGACCATCCTGATTTACTTCTTCAGTCTCAAGATTCCACTGGCAGTGTCTCAACAGAAGAAGTGCTTCAAATCAGAGATGAGACCCCAAGTTTGGAGCCTTCTCTAGATAATGCTAACAGCCAGCTGCCTGAGGTGGGGAGAAATGGGGGCTGGTGCATGGCCGATCTGGGCTCTTTTTAGCACTCTGTTATATCCCTTGCTTTTCTTTCAAAAGAGTTTTCATCTGACATGCTAATTTTTTGATTTGTTTCTGGTATTTCTAACCTGTTGGGTTGTTTTAAGTGAAGTAGCCAAATCTGAAGACAAAAATAGTGAATGGATTACAAAAATGACCTACAGGTTAAAAATAATCTTGAGTGTTTTTAATGAGCATTTTGTGTTGCAGAATGTGATTAGGTTAATGTACAGATGCTTCTGGGGATGGTGAGCATCTTCTGTGGCTCTGTATCTTCTTTGAAGGACCGCTTTCGTTTTTTCATCTCTTTTTGCTTTGTGTTTGGGTTTATGTAATTGGTGCTATGATTGGGGTCAAAACCTCAGGCCAGCTGTGTTAGCAGTTGTTTAAATTAAATTTTTAAAACGACTGGAACCACTAGTATTATGTTTTTTGGAAAGGCCTGTGAGAAGTAAGCCAGATTCCAAGCTAATGACTGACTAAAAATAAGTAAGTATTAGTTTTCTTAGCTTTTTTTTTTAAAGATTGTTATAAATACCTTTTTTTTAATTGTAATTGTATAGCTCTGTCATATGTGCTTTTATGCCATGATAACTATTAGAGAAATACTGTATTTTTTCATTGTTAACCAATTTAATGTAGTTATTACAACTCATAATTTTAGTAAGTTGAATTCTCATGTCTAATTAAGCTGACAGTGTATTTTACATCTTTAACAGTAAGCAGGCATGTTTTGAAATGAAGGTATTTTGGCAGCTTTTTAAAAATGCTCATATAAGTCTGACTGAAGTTTAGATAATTCAATTCAAATATTAATTGAGATTGTACTAGCTGCCAGGCATTCAGTAGGTGCTAAAATGATGAATAAGGGAAAATCCCTGCTCTCAGGGAGTGCATTGTCTATTAAGGGAGACAGAGGAGGCTAAAAAGAAGCATAATTTTTCAGTATGATAAACTCAAAAATAGACATGTTCAAGTTTTTGAAAACTCTGAAGCCGATTGGCTGTACATAGGGGTAATGGTGGTAAAAGACAGGCTTCCTGGCAATCGGGCCATTCCAGGCAGAGGGACATCGTGTGGAAAGACATGGCACTGTGAAGTAACATGGTAGATTCAGGTAACAGCTGGAGATTCTGTATTTCTAGAGAATATGTCAGAGGAGGAAGAACAATAAAAGAGATGGTTAGGGTCTAAGACATGAGGGGTCCTACATGCCGTGCTAAAGACTTAGACTTTATCTTGAGATGATAGGAGGTCAAGGATTTTCATTCTTTAAAGAGATATCTGTGACAAGCACTGTATCAGATACCTAGATAGGAATACAAAGCATACACACGTTCAGTCATTTAACCAATATTTATTGAGCCCCTACCAGGTGCTGGGCACACTATTCTAGGCACTCAGCTTATAGCACTGTGTGAAACAGACAAAGGCTTTTGTCTGTGGAGTTTAATTCTAGTAGGAGAGACATAATAAATGGGTAAAACAAATAAAATATAAATAATATATCAGAAAGTGATGATTTTATACTATTTCATACTAAAAAGAATCTAATAGCAATGTGGACTTGGTGAAGGAGAAGTTTGGATAGGGTGGCATTTGAGGTGAAACCTAAGTGACAAGAAGGAGCCGATCCTTGAAATTGTGGAGGAAAGACGTTCCAGGCTGAGGGAGCAGCAGTTACGAAGGCCCTGGTTTATCTGAAGAACAAACTGCTCAGAGGGGCTGGAGCACAGTGAACACAGGAGAGTGGAGGGAGAAGGAATTAGGGATGGGCTAAGGTGCCCTCATGGTCCATTTTAGAGGCCATATAGCTGGTAACCATTCGAGGATTTTAAGCAGAAGAAGGCCATCATCTGTTATGTTTATTTTTTCAATATCAGCTTTTCTTGTGAAATAAGGCAAGTAGGTCCTAGTACCTGACACATGGAACTTGTGGTCTAGGCACCTATCATTGGGGAAAGTTATGGTCTGATTTGGGTTTTAGTAAAGTGTCTGTGATAGAGGTGTGGAGAGTGCATTGGAGGAGGCTGAGATACGGAGATAAAGATATTAGCAAGAGTTAACGGGGGCCCCGGAAACCACCCAGTGCAAGGACATGAGAAATGTTTATGAAAGAACTGACAGGATTTAGAGATGCACCTTAAGGAGATTATGTTTCTTTCAGTTGTTGGGAAGCTTGCCGAGTGATAATACAATCATCTAGTTAATAATATAATCCACTATCTAATTTGAATCATAGAGTGTTAAAGATCAACTGACATTCTCTTTAGAAATGATGGCAATGGCAGACTGATTTCTAGAAAGACTTTCTTAACAAAAGCAGCATGGTTAATGGTTGTATGTTTTCATTTAATTTAATTCAGAAATGAGGAACTCTTATTTTTTGGTTATTAGAAAGCTCCAATCATAGTAAACTACCTCCTAGAAATAATTCATATTTATTAGAAATGAGTTGGAAATTCATAGATATTTCCATATATCCTGGGAATTGTGTTATTTTAGATGGGCATTTTCCAATAATATTTAATGGGCCTAATTCCAAGGCACTGTAAAGTTCCTAAGGATTCTTCCCTACCCACATCCCCCCAAATCAATTTACTAGACTTTTTCCTTTTACAGTAGTGGGTTTCATTATCACTATAAACTTTGTGACATTAGTGGATGAGAATGAAAGTAATATTTTAAACCATACTATTAGAAACAGTTCTTTTGACATTAAAACTATCACCAAAAGAATGCTGTCCACAAGAGAATAATACAAGTTTGGGTATGTTGGCCTAATTTGTTTTTCCTTGCTGTATCTACTAGTGTCAAATAACCCAAAATTGTCCCCTTTTAAAACAAGTATGAAAGCACTAACATGTTGAAATAGAACCATAACTATATTATTAAAGCAGTTTCTTAAAATAAGCAATATCATTAATTTTAATAGGTAGAATATCTTATGAATAAAAAACCCATTCATAGAAATATTTATTTGAATTTTTTCCCTTAAATTATGTTACTATCAGGAAGATAGATCAGGCTATAGTGTTTCTTGTCATGACAGGAACGTCTGGGCTCTAGAAGGGATTAAGTTCTGAACTTATGTTTATTAGAGAAACCTTTACAGAAGGTTTCTTCTAGTATTTATAATTGTTTAGAGACCAATTCATGGATGACAGAAATTATTCCTTATAGGAAATGATCTCTGTAACAAAGCATGGGTTTTGTGTATGTGTTGTCTAATAAGAAAATTTGATTCTCATAATCTACTATAACTATAGAATCCATTCCTGTAACCCAAAGCATTCTTCATGAAATTAAGGTGTTAGAACTTTTTGAGTATGTATTATATAATAATAATTACAGATAAAACATCAATCCTCAAATTATTATTCAAGAACAAATGACAACCAAATATAGGTATAAACTAATGAAATCTGAGGGCATTAAACTAAGGACTCTGGTGGGTTATTTATAATAGCTGAGATATTGATGTTGAAGGAAAAATTAACACCAATAAAAATTCCAGGTGTAGAATATCTCTAGACTATCACCTAAACTATCTTTCCAAATAACTGATGCTTATTTATTGGCCAAAGCATCAAAAAAAATTTTTTTCAGATAGAAACCTTAGAGTGTATTGAATGTTATTAGAATGATTAAGAAATAATTGCACTATATTATTTAATAAGTGTTATTCTGTGAAGACTAATGCCTTTCATATGCACTTTGTATTTTCCTGCCATATTTCCATGCTCCGGACAACTTCTGATTCCTTTTCCCTGAAAAACTATCAGTCTTAACTTGGGCTGCTATGACAAAATACCATAAACTGGGTGGCTTATCAACAATGGAAATTATTGCTTACAGTTCTGGAGGCCAAGAAATCCAAGATCAAGGCGCCAGCCAATTCACTGTCTGGGGAGGGCACTCCTCCTGGTAGCAGATGGCTGTCTCCTTGTCATGTCCTCACGTGGGGAAAAAGAGTATTTAGCTCTCTAGCCTCTTTTAAGGGCACTAATCCCATTCATAAGTGCTCCACTTCATGACCTAACCACCTCGCAAAGCCCTCACCTCCAAATACCACCATATCAGGGATTAGGGTTTCAACATATGTATTTTGGAAAGACAAAAACATTCAGTTCATAACGCTTTCACTACCCCATCTTTGTCAAAGCCCATCATATGTGTTTCCTCTGAAGAGATGAGTCTCAATTTCCTCAACCGGGTGTGACCTTCCCCTTCTTTGAGTACCAGTAGTCTTTTATATATTATTTATGTTTACCTTACACTTACCATACTCTACATTATTGTCATTAGCATTAGCCTAACTCCATTTTTAGATTGTAAACTCATTGTGGTTAGTTATTCATTTATCTAAGACCACCCAACCCAAAATCTGGTCAAAATCCTTTTCATTTTATAAATGAATTTTATAGATGAATAAACTAAGACCCAGAGGTTCTGACTTTCACTTTTCTTATTTTGGAAGGAAATTTCTATTTTTATCAATGAGCACAAGATAAGGAACTACCGTAAAACTAGTAACTTAGGTCTAAGTACTGAAAGAAGCAGCTGATCTTTATTCCTAACTGTAAGAGACCAATAGTGCTTATTTTCAAACTGATTACTATCAATGCAAATTAAAATTGGCATTGATACCGTCATGATAGACAGTTTGGAAATGTTTTTCTTCTTTAAGAGCGGTAGTTCATTTACAACCAATACCTGTTGAGCATCTACTCCATGTGCCAGGTATGTGGCAACAATATTTCAGTAATGTTACTGTGGATAGGAAGGTAAATCCAAGAGTACACTTTATAACATATTTTCATCATCATTTGTTTAGGGTTAGGACAATGCATTCAGTGTATTTGATAAATGAGCTTGTCGTTCATTTAGTTTTGAAAATAAAAATCTAAAATTTCCTAGTGTTTTCCAAACTATAACTCAGTGATGAAGCATTGTTAGTACTCAAATCTGAAATGAGGTATTGTGGTCTTATTACCTGAAAACAGTTCTTATATCACAAGTGTTTAGCTCATTATACTAGTAAGACTGTCATCTTGTTTCAGTTCAGCATCTTGTTTCAGTTAGCATCCTCCTAATCGGCCAGAACCTGTTCTTGGTTCACGGGCAGCCCCACAGGACCAGTGGGTCAGCTATTTTGAATTATCTCCCACCTTATATCCAGAATTTACTGGATATAATATTCTAGTATAATTAAAGAAATTACCTTTCAAATAAGAGAGAATTTATAGTAATAATATAAACCTTTTATGTACAATTAGAATATATATGAAAAAAGATATTTACCAAAAGATATATTTCTAAGTAAACACCCAAATCCTATTATGAGAACGCCTCGAAGTTTCTGTGTGGCAATATGTGTTACCTGTTAATTTCAATTCTTGTTAAACTTGGGGCTATTTTTAAAAAACAGTTTTCTATAATAAGAGTCCAAAAATTAAACTGTAAATGAAGATAGTGAAAATACAGTATCACAAACACCTTAATAAAATAGATGTATATTGATGGCAGTAGTCATTTATTCTATGTTGATAAAATTATCTTTGTTAATTTCCATAAAAATATGATTGTTTTACAGGATACAAGTTCAGTATTAAAAGAGGAACGGGTTATTACAGCCTTTGAAGATGAAGGGTCATATATAATTCAAGAACAGCAGGATTCTATTGTATGTCAAGGAATTCTTGATTTAGAGGAAACTGACATAGCTCCGGAAAGCTATCCAGAGTCAATCTGTGAAGAAGATGTTACCTTAGCTTTGAAAGAACTAGATGAAAGATGTGAAGAAGAAGAAGCTGATTTCTCTGGACTGTCTAGGTGAGAATACGTATCACAAACACCGTAATGAGGTGGTGATATCTTCTCTCCTATCCCCTCCCAGTTTATTTACTTCATTTCTGTGTATATGTTGGTCTACACTCATACTATGCTCATTTTTAAAGATAAAATGATGAGTTTATTTTGTTATTAATATTCACTTAAAGAAAAATAAATTGACCATTCTCAAAGCATATTGAGTGGTATTATACATTTAGAAGCACACCAAATAACCTATTTTGGCAGACTGTCCAAAAGCCAAATGTTACAAATCAATATTGAGCCACGGCCATATCCAGGTATCAAAATCATGGAATGAACTTCTGTGATACCAGAATAAGTCTGAAATATATCTAATATTATTTTACAGTTTCATTATCAATGATCAGAGTTTTCAAGTTTGACTCATAATGGACAGAAGTGATCATTTCTTAGTACTGTCAGACGCTGGATTATTCCTTTTAAATGGTTCACTATTCAACAATTTGAAGCTCTTCGATATTTTTTACACAAAAATTAATATTTAGTAATAATTAAATGTCAGAGTTTTACTCTTGCAATAAAAATTCAGTTATACTTCAAGTGATAATAGAGTTTTAATATATATAACACGTGAGGAAATTTTTTACGCTCAGTATATCTAGAGTGCTTACCTATATTTGAAAGTATATATTCAGATATTAACAGCAAATCTTGGTGACACATCTTGTTCTTGTTATGATTTGCATATGACAGTAGCCCGTACACTCACTCACTGATCATACACAACTTCAGGGGTGACAGAAATGATGGGAGGTAGATATTCAACTATTTAGGTTTCTAAAAGGCTAAAGCCAAATAGTTGCCTTTAGCCAAGTACTGAAGCTGAAATAGAATAAAGATTCCCTCCTAAATATAGAGGTATATTGACTCAAACTTATGGATACATTTTATTCAAATCAAAAACTACAGTGACATTTTAAAAATTAACCTTTTTAAAGTATAACCTAACTTTTCTCTTCAAATGTCTGCTTAATTTTTATCTTCCCCTCAGTCTTTACTCAGATCCTTCTCTCCATATGATTTGCTCTATAATTTCTGTAAAGCCTTAGAAGCTGCCTTGTAATGTGAAACATGCAGTTTTAAGACCCGAGTAACACAAAATTCTTTATAGAGTGTCTGACTGAAACTTTTTTTCATCTTCAACACCCAGAGTTACACACTTCTTAAACTGTCCAGCCCAATACATCTTTGTCTTTTTTTATTGCTACATTTTTATGTCTGTTATCAGACCATTGGGATTATAAATTCCTTAAAGAAAGTAGCTATGTCCTAAGTTTTTTTGAGTCAATTCTGTTACTGCCAGGTACACAGTATGTGTTCATGAAATAGTTGAGCTGGCAGCATGTGTCATGGCTTTTAATATCAGGTTCGGACCCATAGTCCTGGTTTCAAATTCTGGTTCTGTCATTTCCTACCCAAAAACCTAGGCACGTTATTTAACCTCCCTAAACTATTTTTTCTCATTAGGAAAACTGAGATCATAATAGTACCTAAGTTTATAGAATGGCCGTAAAAATTGAATGAAACAATCCATACAAAGCACCTAATACAGCAGCAACTTGACACAAAAGTACGTGGCCAAAATGTTTTAAATATTATCATCATCAATTTGGGCCTGTTCAAATAAAAAGCCTCCAAAACTGACCGTTTAAAATGAAAGCATTATTATTTTTTTTAATTTATTGAGGTAATGTTGGTTAATAAGATTATATAAATTTCAGGTATACGTTATAATTCAATATCTGTATGCTCTATTGCATGCTCACCAACAAAAGTCTAGTTTTTTTCCATTACCATATATTTGCCCTCCTTTATCTAGTTCATTCTTCTTCCTCACCCTCCTCAGTCTCTGGTAACCACCGTTCTTTTGTATGTATCTATGAGTTTGTTTATTTAAAATGAAAGCATTCTAATCTGAGTTATTCATAGACATTACTGAAATTAGTCCATAGTTCCCGGCATATTATAGGATTTGGGTTATTTTTAGGTATTTGCATGAAATTGGGTTTCTAATTACAAAGATGCTAAGTAGAAAGAACACAGAAATCTGTTTATTTGTGCTTCCTTACAAAGTTTAGGTTGTATACATACCTAAAAATCTATGTTGGATGACTAAAACTATTTTAAGTAATTGACTCTATTCTTCTAAGATAGTATTCTGATTACTTTGGTATTTGTGTTAACAGTCTAGATGAGAAGAGCAAGATGGTTTTCCAGAAGTACAGACATCACCTCTACCATCACCATTTCTCTCTGCCATAATAGCCGCTTTTCAGCCGGTAGCATGTGATGATGAAGAGGAAGCCTGGCGTTGCCACGTCAGTCAGATGCTGTCCGACACCGATGGGTCCTGTGCAGTGTTTACTTTTCATGTGTTTTCCAGGCTGTTTCAGGTCAGTGAGGTCTAAGGTTTGTGCATTCATATTATAGTTACCTGATAAAGTTATGGTTTTTTGGTCTAAGATCAGTATCTAAAACTTTAATATCATACTGATTTTCATTAAAAAAAATTTTTCCCTAAGATAGTGATATTTAGATTTACATTGTGACACTGTCATACAGCCAGTTCTTTATACAATGACTATTACAGATATCTCCCTTAAGACAATTAGAATAAAACTTCAAAACAACTGGTAAGTTTCCTGCAGCATGCGAGGCACCAGTAGGAAATATAAAGATCCTTGCCTTCAAGGAGCTTACAGTCAGTATCATAAAACAGTTTATAATTTAGTGGCAAATTAATTGGCACTTTCATTACTGTGTGGGGACCTTAAAATTTTAGGTGAGGTTGCTCTCAATCCTAATAACAATAAACAATAATATAATAAATAAGTAACACTTATTGAGTACTCACTACATGTTAGGCTCTATGCTAAATGCTTTACACTAAGTATTTAATTCTTACAACAAACCTATGGAATGTAGATACATTTTTAGTATCCTGTAACTAGGGAAAGAAAGGCACAGAGAAATGCTACCTGCTACATACATATTTTCACTAAAGCTTTCCCAACCATAGCAATCTCCAGTCTCCCTCCTGGAAGAGAGGAGATTTAGTACTCATTAATTGGAGCATTTATTTATTTCTATACTTTTATTTTGCTACTTGGTTTTCTGTTTATATTCCTTTCTTTCCAATGATATTCTAAACTTCTTGATGCTGGGAACTGTGGCTTATGTTTTTTTTTTTTTCTTAACTAATCATAATGATACCTAACAGTGCTACACATATACATGTAGGTACACATTAACTATTTGTGTAATTATTATACTACTGATAATATAATCTGATTCAACGAGTACTCACTATAGGTCAGACACTGTCTGATTGTTTTATGTAAACGAATATTGAGTTTTGAGAAGATGTTATTCTTAATGCATTTGTATGACTTTAATTAAAGTAAGGTGGCAACCAATAGCTAAGAATAGTAAACTATGTTTACCAAAATTTTCTTTCAGGTAGAACTTAACTTTAGAAGAGCTAACTCCTCAGACATGTGAGGACTTTATTTCCAAGGGTGCAACATGTATTCATTCTCTCTCTTCTAACAAAAAAAATCTCAGAAATAGAGGCATCAGTAGTTTCTTTTTCATAGTATTTTGTAAATCTTTGACCCTTTTTAGAAATTAACATATTTCCTAAAGAAGTGCCTAGAAATATGGATTAACAGATCAGTTCTTAGAATTCTGAATCACAACAATAATTTTAAAAGATTGCCCTAATTAATATACTTCTTTACTTAAAGATTAAAAGATGCTTTCTTATGAAATATTAAACTTTTTCTTATTGCTTTTCTCCGTAGACAATTCAGAGAAAGTTTGGAGATATAACTAATGAGGCAGTCAGCTTTCTTGGCGAGAGTCTGCAGCGCATTGGTACCAAATTTAAAAGTTCGTTAGAGTGATGATGATGTGTTCAGAATGCCCAACCGTCTTTGTAGATGCTGAAACAGTAAGTTTTACATGGGGCTCATTATATATACAAAATCTGAATGGCACCATTCCATGAATGGGCTGTGTAGAAGGTAATTCAGAATTTTAAAGTGTGTCGATGCATAATTTT
Organism: Eonycteris spelaea; assembly: GCA_003508835.1. NCBI lineage: Eukaryota > Metazoa > Chordata > Mammalia > Chiroptera > Pteropodidae > Eonycteris > Eonycteris spelaea. The sequence continues at coordinate 6,853,376 of PUFA01000049.1, read as the reverse complement.
CTAGATTATGAATAACTAGCAAAATACAATTCCAGTATATTATATGCAGTGACTTGTAACTATTTCTGATTCTGACCCCTCCCTGCCCTCACCCACCAGAGTCCTAGATCGGGAATCTAAAAAGTCACGCTCTAGGGATTTATACTTTTCCCAATTCTTGAAGACAATTGGGTAGAAGGGGGCTTGACCTCCCTCCATGAAGAACCCAGAGCTCCTTGGTCTGGGAGTGGGGGTGGTCTCATCTTGTTTCCAAGCACATTCAGAGATAGTGTATTGTGATAAAGAATTAAGGTTTAAGAAGGTATTGCATTTAAGGTATATATTCTGATGTGCTATTTCTTGCCCGAGCCAGTTTTTGGAAGCATATTTGAAGGCCTGCTAGTCCTTACTAACATTCTGAAAATATCACTATATTCCTACTCTGTCTCAGTGAAAGGTCAGCAGCCCTCAGCGGGACAGAGTACAGTAAGACACACTGGTAGCAAGTTGGGCCCCAAGCCAACTAACAGAAATTCTGTGGCCCAAAAGTTGTCAAGTCTCATGATTGGGATCAGAAATGGTAATCTGGATCAATGTGTTTCTGATTTGACAGCTGATGTCATGTGATTTGCTAGAAACACTCAAGTTCAGTGTTTTGGAGTTGCAAGAACACCTGGACACTTACAATGCCAAAAGAGAAGCAGCTGAGCAGGTCAGTCTCTTTTTACCACAGGAAAAGAGTGGTTTGCTTTTGACAATAGAAGTGTTAACCTGGCAGCTGAATAGCTGAGGTAGGAAAGAGGACCAACCCCTCCGCACTTGCCGTGGGGTTTTACTGAGAGTGATGAGGCCTTTGAGCTCTCTGTCCTTTCTCTAGCTTTTAGAAATCAGCCCTCTAAGAGCACGATGGGAAAACACTGCTTTATAAAAAGCTTCTATGTAGAGACTGTATAGTTGCTGTCAACATGGCAAGTGGGGGAAATAAAAGCAGTATTGCTCTGGGAATACATTACGATCTTGCGGTCTAGAAAATCTGCAGCCTTTGACAGAGTTGTGGTCTTTTTCTTATGATGTGTGTGTGCGCATGGGTAGGCAAGGGGAGAAAGAAGCATGTAGCAGATTATAGCTATTACCTGCTAAGAAATATTTCTCCGACCCTGCCTGGCATGAAAAAGCTGTAGCTCTGTTCCCTGAGAGTAAATGTTTTCAATTAACAGGGGCAGGAAAACTTAAAGAAAAAAATGCTTCTTTTTACAAATTGTATATAAATTATATGCAATGGATGTGTTTTTTCTAGAGTAGATGAGTCTTTCATTAGTAAGTTTGAAGTATCTATCACATGTAAAGACTTATGAAAAATGAAGTATAAAACCTGCTTGTATCTTTTAATATTCTAGGTAAGAATAAAAGGCGCAAATACTGTACATGAATAATCAGTAACAAAAGTAAAGTGTCATTTATAAGTGAAAGTACTGACAATGAAAGAGACTTCGCAAAATTGTACAGGTCTAACAGAAAACTGCTGCCATACTGTGATTTCCAAAGAAAGGTCACCTGGACTAATAGGAAAACTTCACGGAATAGAAATATGACCTTAGGCCTTGACAGATAGTAATTTTAGATTGGGAGATGATTTTCAGGGAGAGAATACAGTATAAGAAAATTCTTATAATGGGGCTTTCTCCCCTTACAAGGGAGAGAGGACCTTATATTTGGACCAAAAGAATAATGACAGATTGGAGAAGAGAAAGGAGTTTTCAACATCAGAAAAGCTCTGGTCATCTTATAAATAATAGTGCCATGTACACACTCGTACAGACGTTTTGCATATATGTGTTTGCATATCTGTTGAATGTCTAAGAGTAGAATTGCTGGGTCATAGGATATATAAAAGAAAATCCAATAACAGACCCACATTTATATAGTCATAAAATTTACAGCAAAAGTGCTTTGCAATGCAGTGGGAAAAGAATCTTCAAGAAAATTTTCCTGAATCAATGAAATATTTGTGTGAGGGGTAGGAAGATGAATCTTGATTCATTCTTGAGCTACCATCTCACTATTTCTTGTCCTACCTATTCTTTTTTTCTTCTTTTGTATCATTGGGTATTTTTTATTACTTAGTTTTTCTCCTTTAATAGTTTTTTAGTTATACATTCTTTTATTAGCCCTTGAGTCATCCAGGGGTCATGAGTGAAAGCCTGAGGTATTTATCAGGACCCTGCCATCTTGGCAGGGATCGAGGGATTGGACCAGAAATTTCTGCTTACCTTTGTAGGTTCCCAGATGCTGCTACTTGGTTTTTTAGTCTCTCCTCCTGCACGTGATAAATGTAGGAAATAGCAAGTGTCCCCAGGAGGAAATACACAAACTATTGGGCTCCCTTGTCTTCAGTTTCTCTTTTGGCTCTTGGCCCTCCACTACCTCCTTACCTTTTTTCCCCAGCATAATGAAACTGTAGACCAGCACTTCCTCTTCAACCTCTATACCTAGAGACGTGAGTAAGCAAGCACCCCTAGAGTAAACACTGGGGTCAGTGTAGGGCACCCTTTAGAACTTTCCTCTTACTCCCTATATCCTGGCTGATGGTATTCAGCTTCTATAGATGACCTTGGAGGACTGGCCTTATGCAAGCTAGGCCATCATGCCCAGAAGACAAACCTCTCAGGTTAAATATTAACCTTCACCTGAGCCTTGAGTAAAGAACACATCATGACAGGAACACTGATTCCCTGTGCACGGGCGGGCCTTCTGCACACAGATAATCTCCTGTGTGCTGCATATACTAGCTGAGAAGATGTAGACCTGTGCTTTTCAGGGCAGGATGCAGCTGTAGCACTAAAGGGTTGGGGCTCATCTTTTAACTGAATAAAAATCAGAAATGATTATGTTAAATAGTGCCTCCCAGATGCCACATCACTAGACATGTCATATATTTAGTAAGAATAGGCCATTAAATAATTTTTTTTTCCAAATGTATTAGTATAATTGGACAAATTAGACTGGATTATTGATGAGTAAGTGTATAAGCACTGTAACATTTTGTGTGAATAAAGACTAATGCACAAATTCCATGATGTCGACTGAATTATGCTCATATAAAGAAATCTTCTGGGTGGCTTTTGACAGTGGCTACCAGCGGCCGTATCTCACTAGAAAAGCTTATCATGTTTTTCTTTAGAGATGCTGTCAAGCAAAGAGCCTAAGGGCTTGTGCATCTGAGGGACTGGAATAAAAGGGACATAAGGTCAAAGAGATTGTTTTTTTAAAATAACCGGGACGTTTCATTTCGATTCTTTGTGTGTATATCGTTAAGCTACAGTTGAGAATTTTAAATGTCTAAAAGTACTGAAATATTTTCAAAAGGTAAACTTAATGTAGCTAGTTTTTCTAAGTCCTAATGATTTTTCATTTCATTTGTATTTGTATTATTATGTTTGATCTATTACACCTAATAAAAAAGAACTAGAAAATCAAAAGAATCGATAATATTATTAAACTATCAAAACCCTTAGCCTTTATATCAGCTTGGATGTTCTGTGACTCCAATGTTTTGTCCCCCCCCAACCCCCACAAACCACAGTGCTATTATTTTATTTTTATTTGACCAAGAAAAGGTACTTTAAATAAATATCCAACTTCAGAAATAGCCTCTGGATAAGGGAAAACACCATTTGGCTTCTATATCCAATATTCTTTGGAGATAACATGTTTTGTCATTCATTATTGTCCAAAAAAAGGAAGAAAAAATAAAACAAGATTTAAAATGGATTTTGGTTTCTGTTTCATTAATTAAAACTGACACTAGTCTTCTGAGAATTACACTCTTCATAAGCAACTGGACCTTGGTAATTCTTTCTAAATTGCCTTTATTAAATTGACCAGAGGAGAAGCACATTTTTCATTTCCCTGTCTTACATTAGACAAAGGTCAGGTATAGATTGTGAAGATTTCCAATAAAACCTGCAAAATGAGGAATACTCTTTCCTGAAGTGGAGCATCACAAGTCCCTGGAGAGAAGACCCTTTGTCACGTCTCCATTAGTAATCACTCGTGGGTGTGCGCATCTTCGTTACACTGAGGGAACCACCCCACTCTGCTTTGTTGCATATAAACAGGCTCAAATGAAGATGAAAGGCTCTGTCTACAACCAATCCTTGCAATGCAGATTAACTTTTAAGTTTGTTTATATGCACTGGCTGTTATAGTAACAAATGTCATCATGCATCATGTAATCACTGTGTTAAAATTCACTGTTACTTCTTCAGTGGTTAGACAACTGTAAGAGGACATTTGGTGCCAAAGAAGACGTGTACAGGATCAACACAGATGCGCAAGTAAGTCTCTTATTCTTAGTTCTGCTATATTTCTATATCAGGTAAAATAATGTTTATGCTCAAATGCCCTCAATTTAATATTTTTCAAAATAAAAAAATATTTTTAACACTTTTCATTTTTGTTATCAGAACAATCTTTGTAAAAGTTAGGTTCAGTGAAATATTGGCTTCGTAATGAAAAATTCACTTTAATAAAAATGAACGACCAGCTTGTGACTGAAGCTTAATAACATTCAATAGATAAGTTTGATGGCTATCTGGACAGTCCAAGGCAAATTTTAGTCGCATCTGCCTCTCTAAAGAAATCTTTGTTCTGCCTTTGTATTCAGCAGATAAATTGGTCAGGAAAGCAAACCTAGGAGTGATGTTATATACATTCATATTAGCCTTTCTAAACATGAAATTCTGACAAGATAAATTGTAATGGTTTTTGCTAGTATAAAATTCAGTGAAAATAGTCATATAATTTCTAAAAGTGCACATGCATAACACATACATTACATAAAGTGAGGATAAATTAAGAGCTACAAATTATTCTAATAGGAATGTGACTTCATATGGGCAAAATACGTTCCTCAAATAATGGCCCCTGCATTTGACATCAGATCCTAATCTTTTTCAACGCCAGTTAGATCATAGATTTCTAGTCACTGTAAAAGTACTTTTTTGAAGTTAAAAAAAAACTGAAACATTGAGAAAATATAGTATACTCTTCATAAATGTTACCTATTTGCCAGGCACTGTGCTAAGCATGTCGCATTCATTGTCTCCGTCCTTACAACTCATGTCTAGTAGATGCTTTAATTATCCCCATTTTGCAGATGAAGAATTGAGGCTCAGAGAACTAACTTATCTAAAATGACTAAGTAGTTAAAATTAAGATTCAAACCTAAGCAAATCCTGCTCTGTTATAAAGAAATTGTTAAATCGTGTGTATAAAGAAAGGAGGCAAAACAAGGAATTAACCCTAGACTAGAATGAGATCCTTTGGTTTGAATTGTCTTTGCCACTATTTAACTGCACGGCTTAAGCAAGTAATATTAACTCTCTTTTTCCTATATAAATTAGGTGTTTAGACTAAGTGATTTCTTATATCCCTTCTACCTTGAAGAAAATGAGCTGCAGCTCTAGGTTTTCTACTAAATAAAAATTGAAAACTCTATACATTTAAGATTTCATTTACATCTTCTCCTTTCATATTCAGCTCCTTGAGACTGGGGATCCTTTTTATACATTATCTGCTACCTGTCTCTGTGTACCTTTTAGCCTTTTTGTATGATAACCCATCAATAATTATTAGAAAATAAATGAAAAGAGAATGTATATGCAAATTTCAATATGCTTAAGAAGCAATAATTTAAAATATAGTGTTAGCATATTTAGTATCATTGCTGGTAATTCAGAGCTATAGAATTAATTACATTTGTGTTATTTCCTACAATTGTGGTGAGCATAAGCTTTATCAGTGGTTTCCGTTATGTCCCAAAGTAGAGGCCGTAGATATATGCATATAGAGTCAGTTCTATTTTATTTATGCTAAAAAAAAAAAAAAGAGAGAGAAAAAGTGCTTAAAACTCAAACAGTTGTTAGTTTCCATATAAAACTGTATAAAGTAAAACTTGAGAAATTTAGATATGCTAATAAGTTTAACATGGGATTGTGCTCAACTAGTGTTCGCAGGATTCTCTACATAATTTATGGTAAGCTGTATAGAGCTAAAGTTCACCTTTGCTTTAGCAAATCCTTTCTAAATTGATAGGAATAAATGTTACGTAAATAGTCCTTCAGAGGAAACTACTTAGAAAAGCAGGCCTCAATAGGTATTTTTAGAAGCAATATTTACATTATGGCAATTGCAGTTTTAATTAGAAGTCATTTTCTCCATTAATGAAACTAGGTCCAAATGGCTGTAAATATATTAATGTCATAATTTTTAAATAGTCCATAAACTAGATGTTTCACTATGTATTTTATAGACCTTAGCTCATTTGATTCAAACTAGCTGTGTTGAATTCTGAAGTTTACTAAATTAAATTTGAAATGCAGTTTAAAACAGACATCTGCTTTCGATATTTTACCTTCTGTCTCAGCACCAGTTATGTCAACAATAGGACCTAAGTAGACAGTAAAAGGTAGGTAGCCTAGAATGAGCCACACCAAAGATAATCTCACGAGTAAGTATTATATAAGCCAGTTCTTTTCTGAGAACTGATTCATTTATTTTCGAATCAGAAATTTTCCAATTTACTAAGAAAAATCTTATGATGTGGGTGTTTTTGTTTTCTGAAAGGCTATAAAAAACCTAGATAAGGACCAGGTATGATAGATTTCCCAAATCACATTAGTTCGATTTTATTCTTTGTTAACTTTTACACAGAAATAAACTATAGCCTAATGTAATTTAGTTATTTGGCAAAGTGTTAAAAACACCCTGGATTGTTACAGTAAATGTTTAAAAAGTTTTATTATGAAGATAGCATCATACATTTTTCTTTGGGGTGTAATTAAATGTTCTCCAATTTGCCTGGGACATCTGTGACCCTAGATAAAGTGATTTCTTACACTAATTCTTGGTCTTTTTCTTCCTTTGTATTTTTGTGACCCGATCACCTTCTTGCTTAGCAAATGGAAATTCTAGCAGTAAGTGACCTGTCTTAATTTATAGACTACTTATCCGTGTCAAACAAACTGGTTTTCACTTGCCATCTGTGACCTAGCAGTGTTGTCATGGTCTACTTTAAGAGTAGTATGTGCTTCAGGTTTGCGTAGTCCTAATCTATGAAATGTTGGTCCTATAAAAATTATGAAATTTTAGAATTAATATGTACAACTAGCAGTTGCCTTTTAATACATTTATAACTAATATCTTCTTTTAAATTTCCTGATTTTAAATCACTGCATGTTAATTTCATTGTCTCACTTCAATGAGATTGCAAAGTGGGGCTTTTTATTTTAGAAAAATGAATTCATTTTTAGGTAGAAGGTTATCTAATTTTACTTTGCTTTATCAAGCACTTATTGATAAATGCAGTGAGATATACATCTTGATGAGGCAAAAGTATATGCATTTGAGTTATGAATTTAAAGTTTTAAGTTACAGTGAATCCTTTTTAAAGCGGCCTACGTATTGCCTGCTTAAAAAATTTCGTCTGTCAAAATGGGCTTCACACTAAAAATGAATTATGTAACAATATTTTTAAATTTTTATTTTAATCAGTCTTGAAAGCATCTTTCATCTGTCTTTCATCAGCTTCACACTGTATTAACTTGCTTACTGCAGAAAAATAAGTGCCAAGACAATTTTAACATTTATTTAAATTTTTATTGGAAATGTGCAGTCTAGTCAAATATAGAAAATCGCACCTAAATTTAATACAATGTTATTTATTTCTAGGAACTGGAGCTCTGCCGAAGGTTATACAAATTGCATTTTCAGTTGCTACTTCTGTTCCAAGCCTACTGTAAACTTATCAACCAAGTAAATACAATAAAAAATGAAGCAGAGGTAAATACTCAGTTGTACCAAGCACCAGTAACCAATCCTAGAAAATTAAAATATATACACACATACATACTCCTTGTAGGAGAGCTTTAGTCAGAAGTCACGTATAATGAATCATTTTTTTTCAGAATTTTTTTTTTGAAATGTGTTATTTCTATACCTATCAGTAAGTAACAAAGTAGATATCCAACAATCTTAAAAGGTTCAAGACCATAAAAGTTTCAGTAGCTGCAACAGATTATCTGTGATCAAAAGTCTGGTAAAGCACATTGATAAAGACATAACTTTATATTATGAAACCTCCTAACATCTTGCCCATATATTATTTCTGTAGTTCTAGTAACACACACAAAAGTAAGCATGTCAAAACCACTTTGTTTAATGAATAGATTCAAAGGTAATGACTTCTTTTTTCCCCATTGTCAGCCACTGATATTAAAACTATCACTGGGAAAATGATTTAATCTTTTTAAATGGTTAAACTTACACACACACACACATACACATACAGAGGTTTATATAAAATATACTGAGTAAATAACCTTTTAAAATATAAGGACTTTGCAGTCAAAAAAATTTTCATAATTCTTCCATAACAGTAAATGTATTTTTACTGTCCAAGATGAAGTCTATATCACATGGTAAAACCAATATATACATTAGTTACAGCATGTCTTATTTATTACAACATTTATTTTATATTTACCACAGCCTGTTTTATCAAGAGTATTTAAAGACTAAAGTAGTGGTGGCTAAAATTATCCCTACTGAATAAAAAACTTAAAATAGTAACTGCCCTTAACTAGTGAGTATAACATTTGCAAATCTTTAAAATACTATACTATCAAATCTATCTTCACAGCCAATTAAATGCTCTTTTTGTTACTGAATATACAAATAGATCCCTTAAAAAGATGTATTTGTTTTAGGTCATCAACATGTCAGAGGAACTTGCCCAACTGGAAAGTATCCTCAAAGAAGCTGAGTCTGCTTCAGAAAATGAAGAAATTGACATTTCCAAAGCTGCACAAACTACTATAGAAACTGCCATTCATTCTTTAATTGAAACTCTGAAAAATAAAGAATTTATATCAGCTGTGGGACAGGTCAAAGCTTTCAGGTAAAATGTGAAGGGATTTAAAGGAGATGCCTCTGCACCTGGACTGGGAGTTTACAGTGAATGGGTTTTGGTTTTCAATTTAATATCATGTCTTAGTGAAAGAAAAACATGACTTTGTGGTTTTCTGTGGCTGTCAGTAAAATGACACGAATTTTAAATTTTGTTCACTCTCAGTGAAATTTTCAATAATATATCTGTTCACATATTAAAGTAGATGCTCGGTGATTCCTAAGTAAATTTTGTCATCAAAGGTATTAACTTAAAATGTAGTTAATAATTGCTTGATTGAATCTCAGGACTTAAAAATATTGTGTATTTTCAGATCTCTCTGGCCCCACGATATCTTTGGCAGTTGTGAAGATGACCCTGTGCAGACACTGTTACACATCTATTTTCACCATCAGACGCTGGGCCAGACAGGAAGCTTTGCAGTTATAGGCTCTGACCTGGATATGTCAGAAGCCAACTACAAATTGATGGAACTCAATCTAGAAATAAGAGAGTCTCTACGCATGGTGCAATCATACCAACTTCTAGCACAGGCCAAACCAATTGGAAGTTTGGTGAGCACTGGATTTGAGAAACTTCGGGCATTTAGGGAAACTAAAGATGATTAAGAATATTAACAAGCACCTTTTATGAACCCTTGCAATTCACCAATAACTTTTTTTTGGCAGTATCTCCCACCAATGTGTACCTAATAATCAAGATAAAAAAGAATGTCAGAATCAAAGATCTGAAGAAACTAATTGTTTAACAGCTGCCAATACCTCCGACAATAACTGTGTGAAGACGGAATTTTTAAATTACTTAACCTATGTGAACAGAAAAGGGCTAAAAGTGATGCATACAAATACATACATTACTTTCTGGAAAAAGAATTGTAAGAATGTTTGCAATAATGGCCTCTAATACTGAGACATTGGAAAGCAGGTGAAATGAGGCTGAAATCGAGGCTGGTTCATTTTAGCTGAAGACCTGCAGAGCTGCTTGGGCTTCTAGCAGTCATAAGCATAATCTGTAAATCACCTATGTGAAGAACATCCAGTTGGATAGATATACACAGAAAGACTTATTTGCAAAACCATTGATTTTCAACATGTGGGATAAGGGTGTGGGTGTTTTGTTTTTTAGTCTGTATAAGGAATTGTGTGTGCGTGAGCTGGGATGTGTGAATATGTGATAGTCATATTTTCAAGGTGTGGATGTTTGGTAATAACGTCTCAGAGCATGCCTGAAAGAGCACTGCAAGATTATTTTTGAAAAAATTTTATTTTATTAGATCTAACTCTTCATAGTGTGTAAATGTTAGAACATTTTAATATTTTAAAACTGGGCTTTCCCAGTATTTCGAAAAGAAATAATATATCTGTTAACCTTATTGGAATGCTGCTCAGTTCTCTGATCAGTGCTTATGTTGCGATTGTTGATAACTAACCAAAGTAGATGCCTGCAGAGACTTTAAAATGTAAAATAAAGATGTATGCTGTCCGTCAGCTATTCTCATTAGAAAAGTTAACTTATTTTACTCCATAATTATTATAGAAACTGTATAGATTAAAACCAGTATTTTCTACACTTGTGCAATGCACTGTTACACAAGAATGGGTGTACAAAGCTAAAGAGAAAATTGTGGTCATTGATGGTAGAATATATGACTTGCAGGCTCCAAAGTCTGCAGAATTCAAGAAGAGAGAAGAGAGATACAAATGCATTTTTCTATGTTTATTCAGGACTCACATGTTTCACCCTAAAGGAACCTGGGGCTACGGGGGAAAATGAAAGGAAGCCTGAAGACCGACTACCAAAACATGCAATATACTTATTCACTGTCTAAGTCTGTAGCATAACATGAACTGGAGTCTCTGTCCTTTTTTAAATAGCATTTTGTAAAAGAAATGAATGTAGTCCCACAATTCCTCTGATTTGAAAGGAACACCTTGTATTTTTTATAAGCATCTCTTATCCACTGTGACTTTCCTTTTAAACTGGGCTCTGATTCCAGAGTTTAGAATGTAGAAATGCAATGCTTAGCTTTGCCTTTTCTTGGGGGTGTGGACCCTGCCAGAAACGTAATTATGCTCCAGGCATTAATTGAAGGCACTGTGCACACCGTTGGACTGCTGACTGTAGTTGTTACCTGTAAAATTCTAACTGGTCACGGCACATTCATAATCACTGTATTTTTTGACCCTGATAAAAACAATTATTTTGATGGTGTTCTGGTACTGTAAATGGTGTCCTTTAAATTATTTAATAACTTTTGGGTGTGGGGCAGGAAGAGAGGGCTGGTGTCCAGAGACACACCACACTTTACATCTTATCAGCCCCTATTTTTCTCACCTATCCTTTTTGTTAAAATAAAAAGCATTGTAGCTGTTGGTTTCCATTGTATTTTAAGAAAGGATGAATGACTATAGTGTGCATCATTAAGAAACTTTTCAAATGTTATCTTCATTATTCTTAATTTTCCTTAAATGGGGGAGAACAAAATTAGTTGATTACCCAAACCAGACCTTTCAAACAGTTGAGATTGGCTTTTCATATTAATATATAAGTCTATTAATAATGTAATAAAAATGAATACCCCTAGAAATCAAGATGCAGTCATTAAGATTGTACTTTTGTAAGAGGATTTTGGCAAACCCCTACTTCTTTGCTCCTTGTCCTCTGAATCCAAAGTTTGCATTCATGAAAGTATATCAAATCCTTTATTAAATACTTCTAGTTCCACTCAGAGCCCAGTTTTTGCTTATATAACCTTTTTCCTTTGGCCCACTAAATTAATCATTTTTAAACAGTGAGTTTGTAAAATAACACCAGAAAAGATCTGGCAGTTTCCCTGTGATGTTTCTAAAATAGAAGGCAAAAGGGTTTTTACACGATGTAGAAAAATACTTCCTATTTTTAGTGATACGAAATATAGTATGGGTACAACCTGCAATCTACCTTAAATTCAGGAAGTAGTTACACATCCTCTTGGAACAGACTCACCATTTCAGAGTAAGCTTCCCTCCTGTAGGCTTGTGAAAACTGCTCATATACCACACCAGCACAACCTAAGTGGAAGGAAATTATATTAGAATCAATGTAATTTTAATTGTTTTATGACTTTAAATTTTCAAAGCATTCCACTGTCACTTTAGCAAATGTAGGAAATAGGAAGAGAATTAGACTCACTTCCCTGACAAAGAAAAGAACAATCTGGAGTACTTCTAGCCTCTCAATCTTTCACTTAAAAAATGACATTCTAGATTTCTGATTGTATACATACAGCTTAACAGTGCCTTCTCATTGCTAAAATAACACCGTAACTCTTATGACAAAAATGTTTTTGTACCCTTTGTCCAGTGTCTGAATGCCGGCCAAGTAAAACAGCTCAATTCTTGCTTTCTCAACTGCAAAAGAGGATTAGGTACTGTTAGGGAAATTAAAAGCAAATAATATTGAAGAACGACTTAACTACCCCCGTTAATAGCCAGTGAATTTCTCTTAGGACCCACTGCAAGTATCTACTGTTCCTTTGTTCATTTAGCGCTTACTGAGTGCGTATTATATACATACCACTTGCATGCCATGTGAGTCAATTGAGTTTCCTATCCCTGCCCCAACCCTCAACTAAATCAGTAGTGACAAGTGTCAGAATGAGGCACATCAGACCTTCACCCACACCTAGAGTTGTCACTCATTACTCTCTGGCCCCGCCATTTTATCTGACCAGTCTCCTTACTGGTATGCAGGCATCCACTGGATAGTGATTATTGCTTTTTAAAGTGAATCTGTGCCCCACCTCAGCTTTAAAACCTTGACTAGATTCTCACTGATGAAGAACGGTCGGTCCTCTTGAGCACGCTAGGAAGTCCTACCAGTCTCACCAGCCATGCCCATCCCCGTCCTGTCAGTGTTCTAGCACCGTGGTTTCCTCCCGGTTTGCTCTACCACTGGGCCTTTGCACGTGTTTCCTTAGTCTGGAAATTTTCCCTTCCTCTCTTGATCTAATTCCACTCATCCAAACTGCAGCTCAACAGAAATGTTTAAGCAAGGCTTCTCTGACTTCCCCAAGTCAGATTCCCTATTATAGGCGCTTGACTAGCTCTTCCATGCTCACACGACAGAACTTCCGTTTTACATTTTTATGCAGCAATCTTTGGGCTACACTGGAAGCTGTGTAAGAGCAGGGGCCACAGCTGTATTTTCCGGTAGGTAAGTGCAAAGTGACTACTGGTTTTCACAGTTCAATTCCATAAGCAGCACCTGGGGTGTTTGTTAAATGTGTCAGATGGTGATTAAGTAGGGGCAAAGGCCTGCAAATCTGCATTTTTACAAGCACCTTTCTCGGGCCATATGGATGCTGATGGGATTTTTCCCTTGCTACAGGGACTCTAAAGACCTCGAACTTGTTTTAGCTTTTATTCCACACACTTGTCTATCAACAAGCACCAGAGATTTAACAGACTTAACTTGTATGGGCCCTCTAAGGTAGTAAGGGTTAACTTACATGAGATGGTTAGAAAATTGGAAAAAGGCATAATATGCACCCGGTTCCTATTATGTGGTTTCTGTAACCATTAAACTAAGAGCCCTCAACTGATTTCATTAGAATCCCGAAGCTCTAGCTGAAGTGCCAACCCTGACCAAGGCAGCCTGAGACTGGGGCCTTCCCTGGTGTTGGAAGCTATTCGGCAGTTAGGATGAGAATCCCTAGGTTAGATGGTGTAAAATTGTCCAATGATTTAAGTGCAAGCCAATAAAAACTAAAGCTGTAAAACTCACTTGAAGATCTTTAGTACACTTAGGCCTATTTTTAAGTTACCACCTGAAGTCCATTTAATGAAATTATTTAACATCTTAAAGAAGTTGCTCACTTAGCCCTGTGTTCCAAGCCCCATCTGTGAAATTGTGATTAACTCAGTTTTGTTCAGCCTCCCTCCCCCAGTAGTTAGCTGCTAAACAGATCACTGGGATGTGCTGACGCTCCCACCCACAGCCAGCCAGCCACTCACGGTCACCAACCATCCACACAAGAAGGCATGTTTATCTCCTTCAGAAGCATGCTTATTTTAAGGGTTAGATGGCTTCTCTCTATTCAACATCTTGCTTAAAAACTTCAGATTCACATAAGCCGTAAACATCACATCTATTAGTTCAGAGCCTGGCTGTTCCAGATGCACTGTATGAATATTAATAAAAGTAAAGTGACAGGCCCAGACTGTTAGCACCAGACAAGCTCTCCTAAATCTTTATTTTTAAAAACATAAGACTGTATCCAATCTATCAATTGTTTTGCAATACTTTTATTTAAAGGCTTTGTCAAAAATACAGCCTTTCCTGAAGTAGTTTGAGAAGGGGAAGGCAGAGAGAAGGGGCATGGAAGAAAAGCTAACTTGTCTGCTCCACTAGCACACATTCAGGACGAATTTTTTACATTCGTTTAAATAATATATTTGAAGCTGAAAGTGCTGTCACAGGATAGGCGTTTGCCTTTGCATCTCCCACACAAATCTTGACGATGGGGCCTTTTAGGGTCAACGTGGCGAAGTTTTACAGAGCAGGAGCATCTAGTCTGTTTACAACTCTGAAAAATCAAAGTGAGACACACAAAGATAAACCCTTGGTGATTTCCTATATCTTCTAGTTCATTCAAATAAGTACTGAATGCACTCTAAGCAAAACCCTGTGCTAATCTCATCTATCCCTTCTAGGAAAGACAGAGTTAAGTAGAGGATGATTAACCATTTGTTGTGGGCATAAGATTTAGTTCAGAATTGGGATGTTTCTTTTGAAATACAATGTTCTTACAGAGAGTCTTCCTGCACACGAAGAGTGGAGAAAAACCAGGGAGAATTTAAAAGCACTGCAAAACGAGGAAAGCTATTGTGTGAGGCTGGTGACTAGGAGCAAGCTGAGGGTCAGGCCTGGCATCCAGTGGCTGGCCGACCTTGTCCCTCACCCCAACCTGCTGCAAATGACCGCAAGCTGGGGCAGAAGGGAAAACAACTGCTAAGTTGAAAAGTGATTAAGACTTCCTACTTTAGGACCTGAGCCTACCTGCCTCCATCTAAGTGAATCTAAACACTTTTCCACACTTGGTTTCTCTCTCCACCCAACCTACGATGTTTTCAGCGTCCAACTCAAGTGCATTAGGCTGTCTCAACTGGTAGGTCAGGCTTCACTAGCTGTGGGATAACTGGCAAGTTGTGTCACTTCTTTCCTCACACTATCTAAGCCCCTCAGCATAGTACAGTGCTTAGTTAATAAACAAGCAATGTTACTATTTAACTGCATAAATCTGGGCATCTTTAAAACAAATCCTCCTTTTGAGAGCTCAGACAAGAAAGAACTTTAAAATCCTGTGCTTATGCTAAGTACTCTAACTTGGGCATATGCTTCATAAAAATCGTTTGGGCAAAATAAGCACCTTTACCACCTCATGCTAGAACGGTATTCTATTTTTCAGTTTGCCTTCTCTTACATTACACTGAGCAGCGAGTAAGGCATTCTTCCATATTACAAGTGAGGTAAGTCTTTAAAGAATGCTAACATGACCAAGATTTGCAAGGGGAGAAGGAAACTGACATCAAAACCCTGTTTCTCAGTTGAGTGTTATCGTTCAGTATTATTTCTAAACACCTACAAAAAGCTGTCAAAACCTGCAGGTCTCTGGGAACCCAGCCTCTTTTAGGAAACGTCCAAAAAACTACACCAATGCCCTCTACCACCACCCCATTCGGACACAAAACGCAAACATTTGACTTACTTGACAGGTGATATCCTCCACTCGGTAAGGGTTGTAAGACTTCTGACAAGTTCTGCAAAACTGCTTGAAATAAACCTGTGATGAGAGGGAAAACGTAAAGCAAAACCCTCTTGACACTTCTGTCAGGCGCCAGTCACGTGGCAATTCTTACCTTGTTAGTGCCTTGTACACACCACACATAGGCACTTTCCCATCGGATGTTGCACTCCTTGCAGTGATAATAGCCATATTTCTGCTCCAAGAACTGAACAAAAATACCAGAGTTTAACCAACATGACATCTCAATTATTATCCTTCATTTCAGAAGCTGGGAAGGACTTATTTAAAATTGGCAACTTCATTCCAGATCAGGGAGGAAAGTAGGGTCAGGTTCAAATTAGTTTCCACAAGGTAGTAATTAGGTGAGCTAATGGCTTAATTGAGCAGTTAAGCAAGTGTGGGCCCAAAAAAGTTTATACATAGATTAATTTGGTTCATAAAGCAAATTGACAATTAAGTGTTTTCCCTCAGACAGGCAAAAGGCCAAACATCCAGAGTCTTTAGAGACCTTTTGTCTGTAGGATAGTTTGACTGGAGAACATACACATATGAAAGTGGTTAAGCTGAAGAACACCACTCTGCTTCTTTAAGTATTTTAAAGTGCTCGCCTAACATTAACTTCTCTATGCTGCCAGTTAAGTTTCCACCAAACGGTAGTACCAGAAACCTAAGATAAGCCACAACTCATGTTAAACATGAGGTAGCATTGCTTTGTTCTTAAGCTTTCCTGCCAGTGAGAAACCAGTCATAAGTTTTGGGAATTGGGCCTTTAGAATTGGAAGACACTCAGCCATTTCACAGGTGAGCTAACTGAAGTCCAGGAAGGTTAAGAATTAAGATCAGTTGTGAATAACTTGATTCACTCCTCTCCTTCACACCACCCCACACCCAAACGGCCCTGGGGTGGCTGTAGAAGAGACATCAGAAGACTCCTCTGGACCCCTAGGTACCTGTTACACCTTTCCACTTTCCTAGGGGTACCACTACACTCAGTGGACTCCAGCCCATTAGGGTTCAGCTAGTGTGAACCAGTCCTCCAGTCCAAACGCTCCCGCAGCGTTGTTTCTGAGTAAAGGTGTTTAGGAGCAAGGAAAGATCCTGAGAGGTACTACAAAAGTTCTAGATTCCAGTAGCAGCTCTGGAAATTGGGCAGGAATCAGGGGCGAGCTGACCAGCTCCCCAGAAGTCTCCTATTACTGCTTTTGCCAATTAAATTCAGAAACGTGAGCGGGATCCTTGGGAATCGACTCTCCTGACAGCAAGTTCACTGATGTTCTGCTGCGTACCCCACCTATGCCACCCGCACGTAGAGTCAACACTGGGCTACGTGCCCACGACCAGGGTTTTAGACAGCAAATACGCTCAGAATGTTCAAAGTGCGTCTCTCCCTCGCCAGCCTGCGGCGCTGATATTTACAGTCGCCGTCAATAACAGACTGTTAATGCTACTGTTAGGGAAAGATGACGCGTGCAACGGTCAACAGCAGCGGAAAGGCACACAAACGTGCCCCGCGCCTGAGGCAGGCCAGCGCCTCCACGCGTCCCGGGCGGCCTCGGGGCGAGGGCAGCGACGGTAACGCGGCGGACACACCGGGGGCCCTGCGCTCCTGGCCGGTGCCGCGGCCGCCTGGCCTCACCTGGAAACGCGGGCGCTCCTTGCCCGGCTCGAGGCTCCGCGGCGACGACTTCTCGCCCTCGGCGTCCTGCGCCCTGCCCCGCGGCGGCGGCTGCTCCGGGCTGCCGGGCGCGTGCCGCGGCGCCCCCTCGCCGGCGCGCGCCTCCCGCGGCGGCAGCGCCCGCCCGGCCGCCGGCTGCTCCCAGCTCGCCCGCACCGCCGCCCGGGCCTCGGCCTCCTCCGCGGGCTGCGGCCGCTGCGGCGCCTCCCTCGCCCCCCGTCTCGCTGCTCCGGGCCGCGGGGCCTCGGCGGCGGCGGCCCTGGCTCCGCGTCCGGCGCGGTCTCGGCGCCTTGCAGGAGGGCGGTCAGGCAGCGGGAGACCACGGGCGAGTACACGGCGACGGTGCGCGGGAAGCGCACGGGCCGCGGGCCGCTGCCCGGGGGGCTGCTCTGCGCGGGGCCGCGGCGGGCCGGCCGCGGGGCTGCCGGGCCGCCCGCCGCGCCCTGCGCGCCAGCGCCGGCTGCGGGGCCGGGGTCCCGCGCCCCGCGCGGCAGCGAGCGCCGCCCCAGCGAGCACTGCACCGAGACGTCGCGGCGCGGGTTCACCTGCACCGCCACGTCCCGGCTGCCGGCCCTGCGCGGCCGCGCGGCCAGGCCCGGGCTCACCTGCGACAGGAGCGCCGTGAGCTGCGCCCGCTGGTAGCTGTCGAGGTACTCGGCGGCCGTCAGCTGCCCGTAGCCCGGGAAGGCCGGGGCCGCCCTGGGCGAGGACGACGAGGGGACGCGGAATAGCCCCCGCCGCGGTGCCGCCAGCCGCCCCCTCCCTTGGCGGCGGCAGGGTAGGGGTACGAGTACGCGGCGCACGTGGGGTACATGAAGCCGTCCAGGACCTCGTCCCCCAGGGCGGCCATGAGCGCAGCCCCACGGCTCCTGCCCGCCGCGCGCCCTAAATAGACAGCCTTGCGGGGGCGGCGCCCGCCCCACACCACCACTCGCCACGCCGAGCCGCTCCCCGCACCCTTCCCGCCACAGCCCGTGTCCACGCATCCCCGCCAGGAGGGCTGCTCCCCGACCCTCTCGGTGCGGAAAACTTCCACCCCCAGAGGTTCGCACAAACGCCCTTAGAGGATCTGGAAAGAAAGCTTTCTTTGCGAGGCAAGAACTGATTTGTAAGTAAACTTGCCAGAGGGAAAGAGAATTCCAACGAGAGATCACTGGGATCAGCTGAGCTAGGTGGGCCCCATACCTTGATCGGCCAGGTGTCTGGGCCTCCCGGGAAGCTGAGGGGAGCCCACGTGCCTCTGGCTAGTGAGCAAAAATGCGAAGGTTTGGAGAACTGTTTTGGGTCTGTTACCTATGACCTCAGATTTATTGAATTATCTCAGAGCTGCACTGAAGTCGGCCCATTGAACCTTTCTGTAGTATACAGGGAAAGCACTCTAGGACATCCACGTCTGTATCTAATTGTCGCCTCCCCTGGAGCACGTGCTCGCTCCCACACTTGCCCCCACCTCAAACGGGGATCTGAGACACTGTCGAGTACCAGGAGGTACTGATGACTGTTGCTCTTCTCTGGGTGGAGAGTACTTCTACAAATTTCCCTAATCAAATCATCCCTCCAAAGGATAAGTTGATTTGGGGTGTATTACCATAAACGCAAAAGACCCAGTCCCCAATTGAAAAGAAAATGCCTTTGTTCATTACCAATACATACCAGATGAAGTAATCAAATCAAATACGCTAATGTTTCTCTCACTTGATACAGGTTTCACAATAAAATACTACATTTTGTTGTTTAATTGACCTGTTTTAGGAGTTTTCTAAATGCAGGTCAAAATTCAACATTGTCAGGATTTCATAAGTTGAGCAAGCACACTTTTTTTTTTACAACAATTACAATAAACTCAATTATGTTTTACAAATATAGCTTTTTACTCATAAGATAGTGCACCAAAATTCTACATTTCCAAGATCCTGTTTTCTAGTTTACATATTTGAAACAGTCATAGAAACTGGCAATGGTGAAAACCAAGTAGTATATTTTACTTGTTCAGGCTTCTCTTTAGCAGCTCCAGGTGCAAGTTATATTATGACATTGATTTGTGATTTGTGAAAACGCTTGGTTAATACACCATGGCAACCTTACAATGGAAGATTAAAACTGTTATAAGCATGATAACGTGAACCAATTGTTATCCTTTATGTAAACCATATACACTACCACAGACCATAAATATGATGCAGTATTTCAGCAAGATAGAGGCTCTGCGTATCTTTAGAGAGAAGTCTGAGTGGTTTCCATCATAATTAAATTATCTGCTTTCACTGTGCCATAGGATGTGTCTGCCATTTCCTCTTCTTTCAGTTTCTTATAAGAAATATCTGTATCTTCATCTTCATCTAGAGGATCCTGCTTGTGCAATACTTCACTTCCATACATTTTATATATTAAAACAAAAATCCCTGCTTCTGCAGACTGGAAAAGGGCATAAAGCAAGGGAAACATATACATACTTCCTATGAATCGTGGCGGAAAGGCCAGCTTGAGAATGGCAGTACAAAGCTGCACATTCTGGCTACCTGTTTCCAGGCATATAGTCCTCCTGCAGTTGGGTGGAAGATGGAAGAGAGTAGCTAAGCCATAGCCTGAGGCGTAGCCTGCCAAAGGCATAAAAATTGCTACCACGTAAACAGCTGCAGGAATACTTGCCAGCAGTTCAGGTCCTAACATAGTGCCGGTCATTATGAATAGGACCACCAGTGTCATTAGCAGAGACCACAGGGAAACCTAATAATAGAAAATGGATAAACAAGCCATCAAACATAAGATAGTGAAAGAACTCAGGAAAGAGACTCCTAGGCTCTTGGAATAAGAGACCCATCTAGTCTGACCGCCCACACAAAATAGAAATTTTTGCCATCAAGTCTTTGACAGTATTTTTGAAGATGAGTAGATCATATCTTCAGGAGGCACCCAGACCCATGTTGCACAGTTATACTTGTTTAGAGGCCTGTCCTTATATCTAGTGACAACTTGCCTTCTATAACTGTGAGCCATTGCCTTGGATGGGATCTTAGAAGCAACACAGACCAGCTGCTACTCCTGCAAAACAGCCTTCAAAAGTTCACAAAACAGTTAAATGGGGAAGGCTTTCAGCCTCCATCCTAAAACTCTACTTTGGAATTTTGACTGCTCCCAGCACGGGTTGAATTTGTGAATGTGCTTCTTAATAATAAAACACTTAGAACTGAGCCCAATACACCAGGTTTGGTCTGATGAATAGAGTAGACAAATGGACATTTTCCTGAATAGACTCTTATGTTTTCCATAAGAAATTGTTCTGGTTTTACACATAAGATAACAAGCTATTAAAATTTATGAAAACAACTATGTCATATTTTAAATATATTTTATGTATTTTAAAATACTTTGTATCTCAGAATTGTTAGCAATATCAAAATAATCACTAACCTAGATTATGTAAGAGAAAAAATATAAACATAAGATGTGAGGTATTCGTTGAATTTTGCAACTCTCTCCTTTTTCATCTCTTCATGAGCAATCTCCCACCTGTAAGTCTTTAGTGATGCTTAGGAATTATTATACATAATAGATGGATTTGAGATATAAAACAATTGACTCTGAATAAAAACATTGTGTCACCTTGATATCTGACTGATATCTATCATTCAAGTAAGACAGGCTATGTAAATAGCAAGGTAGAAACCTAAAAATTCCTCTTCATCCTCCTTCAGATTAATAGTTAGCTTGTTTTGTTTGTTTGTTTTTAATGGGAGTTGAGGGGTGTTTGTGAGGGAGACTACAGACCCAGAAGAACAGTTCAAGTGTTGCTTCTGGTTCCCTGGAGACTAAGGAGAAACCCCTTTGGAATCTGTGGGAATGGCATATACTGTACTTTATACTCTTTTAAAAATTATTTAAAATTTATCTGGGCTGGTTAAAAAGTCTACCCTAGAGGATGTTAAAATAGTTATCATATTAGTTACTCATGGCTAGCAATGTACAACTGGCAGAAACCAAACTATTACAAATCAAAACTTTTCTTATATTTAATTTCAAAGTGTGCCCACATCAAAAACTTTGACAGAAAATCTGATTTTTCATTGTGAAAATATTGGCTCCAAATCATCCTTTGCACTATTTTAAATCATTTGGGTGAGTGCCAACATTGAATAGTCATTCTAAAGTGTTCACAAAAGTATAAAAATGTTTTAAAGCATATCTTATGAGTGTGCTGGTTAAGGAAGGGGGGTAAGTTCAGCTTAAACCCAGCCAATCTTATTGAATTGTCTATTATTTAAATATATTTATCTGTTTTTAGCATGGAAATAGCTTATGTGATTGATTTTTCTCTTAGAATTCTAAGGTTTTATAGTAATGCCATCACATTATTAGCTTAATGATTAAGCTTAAATGTTCTTAATGCATCTCAAGGTTATTTATGGATATATTATATATATATATACATACATATATATTTATTACATTCAGAATATATGTTTGTTATGGAACACAATTTCTTTTACTCAAGGCTGGATAGAGGTACAGAAAAGAACCCTCTGTTTTTCATATTAATAAAAGTTAGCCCTGCTATATAATCAGATTACTTTAGAAAATAAAGAAGTAAAACACAAAAGACTGTCTTATTAAACTACATAACTGAAGCACCAGAGTGGCTCTTTTTCTCTTCATGTGTCTAAAGGAATATGTATGTACATTTTACAGTAATTAGGTCTGTATTTTATTGGACTAACTTAAAATGAGAATCTTATTCATGGTTTACTCTTATTACTATTTGAGCTTTCAAAGAAAGTTTAATTTACAAATATTTAAATTTTTTCCTCCAGTCACCTATCACGAAATCTCTCCTGCCACAAAAATATCAGTTTTTAACAATAAAGCCATATTGAAAATATTACACAATAATAGAAATCCCTATCACTTCACTATTTTTAGAAACCATATGAGATATTGTAATGTGGAAAGTAAAAGAAACACACAAATTTGGTAATGGCAATATATTGTATTATTTTCAAGTACGTAATTTTATTTTGTGCTTTAAAGCCAATATTTTATGCATTGTATTATATTGCCATGATGTGATTTTAAAATTACTTTTGGTCTCATTAGTGTCAACTTACTTTTAGAAAATTAATAAAACATTTTAAAGAAATGGTCTAGTTTCTCAGAATTAGAGTTCCATCTTTAAAAAATAGAATAAAGTGGTTCTAAATTACTGCACAAATTCTATTAAAATTATTTATTTCACCTGTTTTGTAACATATGAGTTGTTACTGAAATACATGAATTGTTGGTGAAAATGTTTCCATTTTACTGCACTACCATCTTTTCCCCACAAGCTCTGTATCAGTACTATGAGTACTGATAATTCTCTTGTACTGTTTTTACTTAACCTGTGCCTTGATTAAAGCTATAATTTTTAAATTCCAAAAGGTGAAAGTTATCTTTGTAGCATAAACTTTTTTAAGTTTACCCACGCAAGGGCTGCCAAGTCTTTGCCTTCCTCACCCCACTTTCCCGAACTTCTTGGCATTTCAGCTGTGGGTTAAAGACCATGGACTCTCACGGTCTATCAAGTATGAAAAGGGAAGAGTGACCTTACCTTCACTATGTAGTCAGCCACCCGGTTGTATTTGTAGCGAATAAAGACTCCCAACCCAATTGGGATGAGAGTGCTACAGACAGTCAGGGTGACTGCCCCTAGGGGTAGTAATTGCACCAGAGGGGTGTGATCCAAGCCCTGCTGTAGATCCACAAACACAGGGGCATCAAGACTAGGGCCAGGAGCGTGGAGGAGATGGTCATGATGATGCTGCAGAAAAAGGGAAGGCACAGAAGTCAGAATGGGTTTTGAGCCAGAGTCTCTCCTGCATATGGGTAACCCTCTCTTTTGTACACTGGGTGGAGGGGAAAGAGGAAGACTGCAGGCCCCCTGCCCTTGCCGTGAGGGGAAAACCTACTTCATCTAGGGGAGTGACAGGAAAGCAACACTCCAAGGCAAACTGAAACATGAACCCGAGGCGGGAAAGAAAAACATCTCAAGACTGTTGCCCTTGGCTGGGTATGAAGCTGGTACAGTCTGGATAATTTTGAGGGCAAGGAGCACTTTTGTTTTATTTTTTAAGCCTCCAAAGCACCCCGTTAGACATGGTAAAGCTGCTGAATACACTACTTGTTGGATTGGACTCAATTATATTGTTCTCTGCATGAGACTAATTACTCTTTATTGCGACCAATGGCCCTATTTTGCTTTTGCATTTCCAGGGAGTCCTAGCTTCAGGCTTTGTCTTCTTCCAGTGGCTAAAGACCTGCACTGACAGCTCACCACTCAGGATGAAACTCCAAGACCCTCAGAGCAGCTCCGTCCCCGCCTAGATCTTTCCTCCACAACGCTACCTCTTTATGTCTGCCTCGACTTCTAAAGCCCGAGCGTCAACACCTTCCTCCACTTCCTCTTCCCTCTTCCCTGCCTCATTCCAACCGCCTCTCTCCTCTCTCCTCGGTCTTGAACCCATGGCTGTAAACGCCCTTGGTTGGGATGAGAAAGATGCCTCAACAAGAGACAGCTCCGTACCTGAGGTTCATGTCGCCGTCAACCAGCAGGGACATAAGATTGGAGAGATTCCCGCCAGGACAACAGCCGCACAGGAGCACCGCCACGGCGGCCACCTCGTCCAGCGAGAAGATGAGCGCCAGCAGAAAGGCCAGCAGCGGCAGGAAGCCGAACTGGCAGAGCGCGGCCAGCAGCGCGCCCACCGGCCGCCGGACGTGCGCCCCGAAGTGGTTCACGTCCACGGTGCAGCCCAGGCCCAGCATGGTGATGCACAGGGCGGCGCCCACGAACACGTTCAGCCCGTGGCTCAGCGGCGTGTCCCAGAACGGGGGCTCGTGGGGGACCCAGGGCCGAGGGAACGGGGAAGCGCCCCGACTGTCCCAGCCGCCGGCGAAGCTGCCGGCCGTCGGCTCCGGGTCGGAGTGGGGCCGGGGCTGAAACTGGCGCTGGGACCCGGCCCGAGACCGAGCCCGGGGCTGGGGCGCGCGCTGGAGGCAGGAGCCACCGGGAAGTCCGGGCCGGGGCTCGGGCCGCTGGCATTGGGCAGCAGCGAGTAGCTGTCCGGCTGCAGCGCGGCCGTGGCGAAGGGCAGCGTGGCGTTGTCGAGGGGCAGGGCGGCGCTGGCGACGCCGTCCATGGCGCCGGCGCCAGGAGGCTTCGGGTCGGACTCCAGACCGCGCCGCGGATCCTTTGCCCTCCCGCCGCGCGCGCCTCCCTTCGTCCTTCCGTCGCCGCCGCTGTCGGCCCGTCTGTCTGTCCCTCCGTCCGTTTCCAAGCCTGGGCTGCGCGCCGCTGACGTCTCCGCGGCGTCGGGTGCAGCAGGTCGGTCCTTGGCTCCGCTCGGGGTTCGGCCGACGCCTGGGGCTGCTACTTAAGAGAGCGCAGCCCTGGAGGGGGAGCCCAATCGCTGCGCCCCCGCGCCGGGCGGGCCCCGCCCCATCGCCGAGTCCCCTCCTTTTAATCATCCGTAAGTGGTTCTGTTAGAGTGTAGCCAGGGGCGGAACAAAGCCCTGACAAAGGACAAGAAGAAAAAAACCGTGCTTGGCTGCTGATCAAGTTCTCTGATGGGCTCTGTCTCTTTGATAATGAAATCTGGAGACCCAGGCACAGAGCGAGCGAGCTAGGGGAAAGGGGAGAGGGGTGGGGGTGGGGGAACAAAATGCTTGCTGTATGCACGCACGTAGACCATATACGTTGTCCAGCCTGCAGCCTTGAGCATCAAGAGGGGGCCTGACTTCATATGAGCAGTTCTCTCTGGTAGGAAGATACACTCACTATCTGGCTTTAATTTGGAGACAATTTTTAAATAAGATTTTCATGTTCAGACTTAAAGTAATTATACTGCTGTTTTTCGAGCCAGGTCTTATGCAAGTGCATGGGCATTATTTCGTTGGTTCTCACAGCAGAGCCCTGGGAGAGATACCATTAGGTCAGTGTTTACGTACAAGGAATCTGAGGCACAGGGAAGCAAGTCTCTGTCTCATCAACCAAACCCACAAGTACCTGGCTGAATGGGAACCCTGATATGTCGTTGCAGAGTACAATAAAGAGCTCGGCTAAGAAAAGGCTCTGTGAAAAATGTGTATTTCGAAAGTTATTGGCAGATGGGGAGAGGCTATTTCAGCGGCCATAGATTTTTGAAGTCTCGTGAGTATAGCCCTGGCATTAGCGTGAAAGGACGGAAAAGAAATAAAGTGGTGAGATTTCCTGTATCAGACAGGTGTTATCCCCAAACAAATCAAATTCTGAGTTCTTGGGAATGGGGACTCGATGACTTTATGTCAGTCATCTACAAAGGAAAGAGACTTCTTTGCATACAGAGGAGGTAGAGCCATCTGAGAAGCATCGGGCTGTCTGGAATGGCCATAAAGCGTAGCCAGTTTTGTGAAAGCCTTAGCCCAGGGTCAGTCTGTGTGGAGCTAAGATCCTAGACTGAATTCTCCCTCCTGAAGATTTGTCCCTTTTCTTCTGACACCAGAGGAGAGTGGGTGACTTCTACTTCTCAATGGTGGACTGAGCCCATGTGTTGATATTTTCTCCTCCCCCAATCTCATGAAAATGACAGAGAATATGAAAAATAAGACTAAATTCACAGCATATTGCATTCTTAATTACCATTAAATTTATTTCTTCTCCATTAGACCATAATTTCCATGGAGGAAGCATTTAAGAAATAATGTACTCTCACACTTTCTCAAAACACTAAGCCCAAGAAAACAATGCAGTAACATCTATAGGGCTTTGAAGGAAGTAAGACGTGACCAGAAATAGAATATTTTAAGTTTTCATTTAGGCTTATGTAAGCAAAGACATATTCAGATATACAAGGAATCATGCTACCCAAATACTTTTGTTAAGTGAGTATGTCCTGGGGAGATATGTGGAGAAACAAAGGAAATAAGGAGGAGGCACTGCTGAGCCACAGGATAAGAACAGAATGGCAGAGGGTCAGCCTAAGCCCCAGCTCTGCAGACCACCACTCCTATTTGTCCCCCCCTTTCGTTGATGGTACTAAAATCCACAATCAAATTAAATAAGCAGTAATTAGAGGCAGACCAAACCATCCAACCAGCTTCTCTTGAGGTTTGAAGAGACATTTGGAAGGTGTTTTGTGCAATGGGTGAAGAGCTGAAAGCAGGAAGAGATGGACTTGGGTTTGTAAATTGGCAGGATCATTAACCCTGCAGTTATGAGGGCTTCTTAGCCCTGTTGTCTCTCCAGCTGATGTGATTATTGTCAGTGTAAAGAAAGCAGGTGTTATTGCCTCCCCTCTTCTTTCTGATCTCCTTCACTATTGAGGCAAAAACCCCAGGATTCAGAAACAGCGCTCATTCTCAGGTGTGGTGACACCGGTGAACTGCCTGAGTCACTGAGCTTCCTCCATGGCCTTACCTTTCCTCTTGCTGCTACCAAGGAATCTGGCCCACCCAGAGGCGAGAAAACAATTTAGCACTCAGCTAATATGCTATTTGGAGGAAAATTAACCTAGAGCCTTGTTGGGCACCGTTTACCAAATCTAATTCCAGAGCTACATCGAATGCTTACTATGAACTGGATAATCCTCTAAGCTTTTAGTAATGGATCATCTCATTTAATCTTTACAATAGGCTTAATGAGGTTAGAAATTTGCCCAGTCACCTCCTAGTAGGGTTAGAGCCAGCATTCCAACCGAAGCTTTTGAATCCAAAGCCTGTATTCCTAAACCAGGTTCAAAGTGATTAAATAAATTAGAGTACACTAATACAGGAGACTGCTATGCAGATGCTAAGTATAATGTTTAGTACCTGAATTCTTAATCTAGAGTCCATGGATGAAATTGAGAACATCTTGGAATGATGTATCAATTTTTCTGTATATGTATTTTTCCTTCCCGCGCCCCACCCCCCAGAAGTGAGTCCATGGTTTTTCTCAGGTTTCAAAGAGGGTCTAAGATCTATTTAGAGGAATATTTAATGACAAGGGGGAAATTCCTGTGATAAAATCTTAATAAAACAAGTTAAAAAGCTATAAACATATTCAGTAAATTCCAGTAAATTTATTAAATTTCTATCTATTTAAAGGGAATTTCCCAGTATATATGAAATCTGAGTGGTGGTATTAAAAGTGATTTTTATTTTATTTTTCTTATTTTACTGTGTCTTCCAAATTTCTGCCATAAACAAAATATGTTTATAATCAGAAAAATACAAATGTTATTTCTTAAAGTGTAAAATCCAGAGGAATATTTGACATGAAAGTCTGAATATTTTAAGAGAGTGAGGGCCTAGATAGTGGCTCACAGTGTATTCGAGGCACATTAAAACCTGCCCTGGAACGTCCGGTGGGCTGACGGACTGGGCAGGCAGAGGTCATATTTAGGGAAACTCTACTGATAGAGTTGCCAGATATACCAAATAAAAATACAGGATGCCTAGTGAAATTTGCATTTTGGATCGACAACAAATAAGGTTTTTAAAAGAAAGATTTTCCAAATGTTTCATCTGGCAACCTCACCTGGAGAAAGACGATGATTAGAGAAATGAGTCGGAGTGGTGGCCCCAGGGCTGAGATCTCCACGTGGTTGGGAAACACACCCTACACTGCAGGGGATTTACCAGATGGGAAAAGAGGAGGTGCACAGCTTAGGTGAGGAGTGCCATCTGGGCACCAGTGAAGGCGACAGTGAGGCCCCACCTTCCCTGAGGAACTTGGCCTAGGGGAGGAGACAGCTGAGGTTCCAAGTTCAAGATATTTTGCAGCTGAATTACAGTTTCATATGAGTTGAAGGGAGACATTGATGTAAACAAAGGCGATAGCAGCAGCAATTTGGGAATGGAGTGGTTGTAAACTGGACACTAACAGAAGTGGCCACGGCTCTAAAGCGAACTGGGAAGCCAAGGAAGTGGACCATGGGGAGGACTAAAGGACAAAGAAGACTCCAAGGTGGCCAAGTGGAAGACGACGGTTATAAACTGCAGCCCCACGCGAAACACTGCAGGTCCCTGCAGCCGCCCACTGTAGCGTCTTGGCTGCCTTGCTCCTCAGCGCTCCTCCTCTATTCTCCTGGGAAATGGACCCTCTGTTGGGCGGGGGAGGGGGGGAATGGATTGCTCCTTTACAACTCTTATAAAGTCCAAATGGAAGTCACTCCCTTCCTAAAGGACCTTACCTCTGGGTCGTCTGTGACTAGTTGAGGGATTGGCCCCCAAACCCATCTTAACAGAGATCAGAGTCATCCTGGGCGAGGGCTAAGTTTGATGTTAGCTTCTGAAAAGAAATTCACATACAGGCAAAATTATCCTTGACAATCCTTTAAACACCCATAATAGTATAAGTATCTTTTCATGAAGGCCATGTTGACACCCTCCCGCACCGCCCCCACCTGCCCCACGCTTCAGTATTTGGACAAATGGCTGTTTCTTCAGCCAAGTATCAGATTGAAATGGCCAGGTTGCATCTGGGGGATGTGTTAAATTAAATTACTCCCTGAACCTTTGCTCCAGGGTCTCTGGTCATGACAAGCACTGGGAGCTGAGACTGGCCTTGGGAACAGCAGAGTCACAGCTCTGGGCTCACACTGTACTCACTGCCTTATGGCTGGTAGCATCACACAACATCCATCATCTCTTTCTTGCTTTCCCCCCGCCCCAATTTAACTCTTACAACTGAATTTGTGAACGTTAATCTGTGCATATGATGTGACTCCAGTAACCATTATCCTAGACCCAGTGTCTAATCCAGGGGTGGAGAATGATCCCACCTAGACTAATTAGGGTTCTTTTCTGTGATTTTTTTTTTTTTAATTTAATGAGAGCCATGGGGAAAAGCACTTTCTTCTCTTCTCAAGAAGTTGGAAAGTTGTGAGCCCAGAAACTGATACTCAACATGGTTCCATTTTATGAAATCGTGCAGCCTGGGAGAATGAAGCCAAACACAAATGCCCAAATAAAGCAGTGGAAAGGTGAAGAGAGGCAATGCAGACAGCACCACCTCTTTCTGGGCCTTCCTCTGATTTTCCAGGATATGTGAGCTGATACAGTTTCCCTTTAGCCAAACTAGTTTAAGTTACAACCAAAGGAGTCCCTAATAATAAAACCATTTTCACTAAGTGGAAAAAGACTGAGAATTAGTTATCTAGTAATTTTACAGGTGGCGATTGGGAGTCAAAGTCTATTGTTTTGTTAGTGTTACACATTCCTGGATTGCAGTCCCAAGCTCGTATGGCCAGGGGGAGAATGGGCTACATTAAGTTTTACACAAAATAATCAGTTAACGGATTAACCTATCATCAAGGCACAGCCAGGTTTTCATATGCGGAAAAACGGTCTTACTGTTACTGAATACAGATAAAGTGCCTCATAACTAACCTTCGCTCCTGTGTTGAAATGATCGGTACCTCAAAGTTAGTATGTGTGCAGCTGCTACTTCCGAACCTTCCGCTATATTGAGCCTGTGATTCCTGTGTCCTACGTGGCCTTCCTCAGCTTATCCTGCTGGCTCTGAATACAGGTCAGCTCTCATACAGCAGCCATCTTGCAAAAGTACCACCTCATCTGTTCTCGAATCACGTGACTCAGTTGTGTACTTCCTAGTCCCTACCAGAAGCCATCGGTGAAATTTGATTTAATCTGGGTCCTTTCTTTTGTATTATTTCAAAACAGCTTTCGGTGATTTAACAATAAAGGTTTGCTTTACGTGGAAAGAGTGTTCTCTTTCTCTTTCTTCTGCTAAGTCTTCTGTTTTTTAATCAGGCCCATCCTTATTTTCAACTATTTTTAACTCTCCAATCACTGCCAGCTGACCTGAGAAGTGAGAGGTCCGTAGCTTTCTTGAAGTTCTAACATTTCGACATGTTTTTGATGCATGGAAGATTTTCCTGGGGACTTCACACAGCGATCTTTGTATGGCATAAAGGCTTATGGCAGGAGGCATTTATCATCTGATAAACTGAAAAGAAAAAAAACAATTTCTACAAAGGTCCAGCAGGATATTAAACTGAGAATTTATTTGATCTAAACATGACAAAAATCTCCAGTAATATTTTTTAAGGCTCTCAAATGAAAACTTACTTCTCGTTAAGTAAACAGACAACATAACAAATAACCAAAGTGAGATTAAAAAAAAAGTTTTATCAAAATTAGATTCCACTAACTGGTTTGGATTTGAATTCTTTAAAAGCAAATTCGTCGTTCCATAGAAAAGAGAAAAAGCATTAACATTTTTTAATTTAGGAAGAGTTATTTTGAAATATTCTTTAAAGCTGGATTTCTCTTGGAATAATTTAAAACTTCTTGCTTTATAAACAAAAGACAATCATAAAAACAACCTCTTGCTCACTCATTTAACCTTGGTAAGGAATGACATGTGTTGGTAGAATAGTAATGAATGCTGGTATCATATGATCCTAAGAAAAGACCAAGGTCTGTGAATAATTTTAAATTTTATACATTATTTTCTTTTTCTCAATATTGAATTAATATGGTCATTTGATAGATCTGAGAATTATTGGCCGCTGCTTACTTATATCTATCACTGCTGTCCATTGCCCTACTTTGTTTAGAATATTGATTGGGGGATAGTAGAAAAGGTCACTACTTTCCCCCCACCACTTCTGCAAAATCATGCTGAGAGGACTTGATTGGGGCTGGAGGGGGGGATTAAAAATTGGTACTAGTATTATTATCATTCTTCCTTAGGCTCTCTCTTAAACAGACAAATAGAAATGACTTTTCCAAACAATCTGATACCTTGGAATATTATATACTACATACGTCTGTGTATATATTATATCCATGTTCTTCTATTACTCTAGACCCCTCAGAGTTGTCTGTAATTAGTAGACATGAATTCCTAAAATTTCAGAGCTCTTTCTATAACATTGTATTATAACAACTTGATTCAACAACTGTGTGTTAATCTCTCAATGTCTTGCTAAATAGTAGAAAGATAAAGTTGAATATAAAGTAATGTCTCATATTCTCACGGACCTTACTGCTCTATCAGAGCATACAGCTAAGTATGCTCATGCCAGGCATACTGTGATGAACTTTTTATATTCAGGCTGAAGTAGCAATGGGGGTGATGAGCTCAGGCTGTGGAGTCTAAGCCTCATTAACCAGTGAACACTAGACTTTCAACATGTATAGGACATTCCAACGAAGGGGAATAGCTTGAACAAAGTCATGGGAGCACATTTCTTCCATAGGGGCAGCAGACAGTGTATACAAAGTGGCAAAGACAGGAAACAAGAGGAGGAAGGGTAATTATTTAGGGCCTTTATTGCCATATAAAGAACTTGAACTTTATTCTGTTGACAGCAGAAAGTTAGCTACGTTTTCTATTCAGAGAAGTGACATATTTAAATTCAAGACAATTCCAGATGCTCTGGGTAAATGGGTAGGAACAGGCACAAAGAACAGCAAGGGAGTCGAGCTAAGAGGCTGTTACGATAAAGCCAGCAGAAAATATGGCAGCTGATACTGGAGAATAAGCATAGAAATGGAGAAGAGAAGATATATTTGTGGAGAAGGAGATGGATGATGCAAAGCAAAATCAGGCTCTAATGTGGAAGACTGGGAGGATGGGAATGATATTAACTAAGATACAGAACATAGGCAAAGGAGCGAGTTTGAAACTCAGGTTTTAGATGTGTTGGATGTAGGATGTTTAAAATGTCCAGTTGGAGTCTGATATGCAAACGAACTTCAGTCCTGAAGCCTATGGCGGAGAACTGGAGAATTGTCATAAATTACCAGTCAGACTTAGGGCATTGTTGTACCTCCACTTTCGACTAATATTGCGGGCTTGATGAGCTGAAAATCCTTTTGCTACAAAAAAAATACCAGATATGAAAATATGCTGCATAAAAAATGACAAACATCCTGCCCGGCGCGGTGCGCAGGTGTACTCCCAGCGACTCGGGAGGCTGAGGCAGCAGGATCGCCGGAGCCCAGGAGTTACGCCGATGGGTGTCCGCACTAAGGTCGGCATCATTATGGTGACCTCCAGGGAGCGGAAGACCATCAAGTAAAAATCAAAACAAAACACATCCTTTTAGAGTCATAGGCAAGTCCAGCATAGCGTAAATGGAAAACCCCATTTATATCTAAGAGGCATTCCAGAAGGAAAGAATGCACAAGAAATAATATTTTAAGATGTAATAATTAAGAATTGTCCAGACTTGAAGAAAGACATGCATCCAGATTTAGGAGGTATAAAGAGTCCGAGAAGAGTAAATAGAAATAAATCCATATCTAGACACATCATAACAAAAATGCAAAAAAACAAAAAGCAAAAAAGAGGAAGAGAATATCTGAATTATACAAACTACATAATTGTGGCTTTACTTTTCTCATTTCTAAGATAAAATTAAACTGGATAATATATCAAATCATTCGTTTAAGAGCTACCTGAGTAAATGTCAGGCACTAGAGATGTAAAAAATGAGGACCGTTTCCGTCAAACAGGTGCCTTCTATCTGCCACACACTTCTGTTTCAGCACTCCTGCTCTGCTCTTTCAGATTCTCTCGTGTGTTCCCTGTCTTCAGTTAGACCTTTAAATGTTGCTGTCCTTAGGGTTCAGTCATGGGGTTTTTTTCCCTCTCACCCTGCACAATTTCATTAATTCACCTGCCTTTAGCTATGAACTGTAGACAGTGACTGCCCAAACTCTGTTTCTAGCCCCAGATCTCATCTGGGTCCTAAATCCGCCACAGATACTGCAAACATGCTGCGAAGCAGAATTCATTCCCTCATCTCAATCCTGTACCTCTCCTTGACCTTAGCAGCACGGCCATCGTCAGGCTCTTACCTTTACATACGGGTTTCTTTGGCCAGAAATACATCCACTCCTTCCCTAAGTTTTACTTCAAATCTTCTTTCCTCTGTGAGCCCCTGACTCCCTTTTGGTTTCCCTGTTAGAGTTAGGTGCCAGACTTCTTTAGTTTCCCAGATTACCATTATGGGCCTCACCCACAGCTAGTCGTATATGTTTTTTTGAAGTCTACCTTGTCCGACAGACCATAGATATGTTACCAGCAAGAGCTCTGCTAGTGCCGTTTTGTGTCCTAGGCATTGCCTTTGCCTGGTTCCCATCTGGAAATAGGCCTACTTTGAATATAGTCGAATGAATGGGCAGATGGATTAATGAATGGATGTGTCTTATCCAGTCAGCACAGGGGGGAATCAAGAGTGTGGCTTTAGTGTTATATTGTCATCTGGTGACAATGTTCACTTCTGTTAAATTGGCTCCAATTTGTATTCTGGTATTGAAAGTGGAATTATTACTCAGGGCACTCTAGCTGTTTTTTTAATGCTGTTTGTTTTTCAGCAGCAGGGTGTTGCCAATCATTGTCATAAAGCAGTCTCAACAGCTCTGCTCCAAATGACCTGATGTGAGACTGTCTGGGCTGTGGGTTGGAATATTAAATGATTGTGTTTCTGCAGCTAGCTGAGCTGCTTGAGTCACAGCCGCAGGAAAAACGTTTTAACAAAATTAAAATCTCTGTGGGGGAGGGGAGAGCAGAGAATGAAGAAGGTTGGGCAGAATGCTGAGATGAGAGCGATGGCAAGAGAGAGACATCGGTGTTGCCTAATTTCTATATTTAGTTATAAGAGGAAAGTAGATACTAAGACTGAGAGGTCTACATTTAGGATTTTAAATGGTCTAAAATTGGCTCCCCGCTGAATGAAAAAAAAAAAAAGGTTAGAATTTTCTGGAAAATACACACACTAAATTGAAAGGGGCATTGGGGCAAATAAATAAAAGCTATCTCCTAGGGGAGCAAATTGAAATAGATCCATTACCTCCTGTCACTTCCTATTTCCAAACTAATGAATTACCTTTTCAAAAGCCTGGCTCTGCGTGCCGCTGGGCTTGGCACGAAGAGGGAGATTCCTGATGTGCATCTCACGCAAAGTACTGCTGCTTCTTTAGGTAATCAACATAAATGATCCTTGTTCGTACAGAAAAACTAGAACTTGCAAACCCCTTTGTGGTAAGTTAGAGCCCCAAGGAGCATATTGCATTTTACTTTTACTCAAAGGAGTGTTTCCAGTGTCACCTTGAGCAAAGAGAAGAAAAAGAGATCTAAAACCCCTAAAATATAAGGTAGATTTCATTGGTTTGCTCCATTGAGAAAGGAAGAAATCACTTGTTGTACTTATTTCCAAGCCCTTAGGGAAAAAGGAGAGTAAGATGAGATCTCTGCAACTCACTGACAGCGAAAAAGGATGAGATAGAGCAAAGCCTGAGGGTATCCAAGAGCCTCAAAGAGCGCTAAGGCGGGAACAGCAGCTGGATCCCAGCAGCGGTCAGACGAGGGCACTGGAGGTCAAGAATCCACATTTCTCTCTGTTTCTTTCCCTCCTTCCAGGGGAAGAGCACCTGGGCAGACACAGTCATGGGAGGTCTGCTATTTCGAGTGTGAGGGGACCAGAGTCCTGAAGGGGTTGGAAGACAAGAGAGAGAGTAGCAAAGGAAAGCAGGTAGGTCTTCATTCTGTAAGTTGCGAAGGGCTGAGTGTATAAGCAAAGAGAGTGATGTTTTTCAAGAATTTCTCTCTGGCAGCAGCACAGAGGCCAGCCAGAGCCTTGACTCTAGACCCTTTTTTTCTACAATAACATCCACATCGACAGCTAACGTAGGGGCTTTCATCCTCCAAAAAGCATACTGAAATGCCAAGTATGAGCATGACCTGAATCCACTCCGAGTTATTTTAAACTAGATTTAGCACAAACTTTAGTACTTCAGTCATCACTAAATCATCTGCAAGGTACCTCATAGGTGATGTTGGAAGAGTCAGGATGTCATGGTTGAGAGCTGTTAGAGCAAGGGTGGTCATCTGTGCTCCAGGCACCTGGGGGACCAGGGGTGGTGTCTTGGGATGGGGAGGACTGAGAGGAGAGAGTTCTGACCCCGCCCTCGACACCCGTACTTCAACCAGAGCAGTTGCACTTTTATTTTATCATTGTAGGTCTTTCACCGAAATATTGTTTCAATAAGGTGTTCCGCCGCTTAAAAAAACTTGTTTGCAAAAATGGGTACATAAAGGAAAGATTGGAGGCAGATAAATCAAATAGAAGATAATTATAATAGCCTGGGTGAAAATTATAAAATTATTTTAGCTAAATCCAGTTGGATTAAAGCTCATAAACCAATATGAATCACATTGCTCAAGATATAAGATATTTCCATGATACATGTAGTAGGAAACTATACCTCTAATGCATTTTGGCATGAGATGGAGTAGAAATGGATAAGTAAAATATATTAGAACAGTGCTTATATTAGAACAAGCGTCAATGTGTATGGACAATGGCTGGGGATCTTGTTTTTTTTTTAAAAAAAACCCACAGATGCTAATTCACGAGGACCTGGGCAGGGTGTGTGATTCTTCATTCTCAGGAGAATCGTATAAATAAATATTAAAAAAACAGTCCTATCCCAACGAAATAGCATGGGCCTTGAAATCAGAGACCTCTGGATGTAAGTCCAGGACTTATCACTTACAAATTACTGACCTCTCAAGTTCGTTTCTTCATCTAATCATAGTGCCTGACTAGCTGGTGAACTGGTGTAAGGATTAAAATAATGCAAGTAAAGTACTAACTAGCACAATGCTAGTTAGCACAAGTAAAGTACTAACTAGCTCATAGCAAACACCTAGTAAATGTTAGCGATTATTATTATTACTATTATTCCATAGAAGAGTGTTCCACAAATCCCCATTATCAGAATCCCTGTGGTGTTTGGCTAAAATGCAGATACCTCGATGCTGCCTCAAATCTACTGAACCAGAACCTCTGAGGAAGGGTCAGCATTTTTTAACGAACCCCCCTTCTTTGCACACGGAAGCTGAAGGACCGCCGCTGGAAGCTACGTGGGTGGCGAGACACGATCAAACTACTTCCAAAGACATTCAGTAAGCAGCAGTGCCAAAGCTTGGCTTACCCATGACCTGGCTTCCTGTAGCAGGTGAAAGGTGAAAGGCAGTGTGGTCATGGGACTACAGATGTAGAACATTTTTAGAACTGAAGGAGAAATCTATGCCCTGCTACATTGTACGCCTTGTCAGGTGAGAAGCTCATATTTCATTAGGAAAAATGCTGTCTCGAGCCGCCTTCTTCCTCCACGTTCATGCGGTTTTCTTGCCAAGATAAGTTAACAGGAAGTGCATCTCCTCAGACTACCAGTTCTGGGCAAAGCTGATCCTGGACTGAATAACAACGTTATTTCTGAGGCCTTTCCACTTTGCTTTTTTTGCCCTTTGTCATACTTCTTGGGCCCATAGTCTCTTCTGTCTGGTGCCTCGTGCTACCTTGTTTTTCTAAATATCCACTGCAGTGTGTTCTCCCTTACCTACAATTTCAAACCTCCTTTCCACTTAGCACACAAACTACTTCAGTGGAGTGTAGGGATAAGCAGGGGAGGAGATGAACAACCTTTAGAAGAAACTGGTTCACTGAACCCAAGTCCCACGTGAAGGGACGTGACCCAGCGCCTACTAGAAGGAGCAGGAATATAGAATGGTGACCTAGTGTGAAGCATGCGTTTTATTGAAGCCATTTGAGAAAACTAGAAACACAGAGAGCCCATGGATGAGGCTGGGGCGGGTGCAGGTGGGAGACAGGACACAAGAGACAGAGCCTCAGGTGCCACAGGTGAGGAGTAAGAAGTGAGATGCCCCACATAAGTCAGAATCTTGAGGGGCCCCAGCCCCCTCAGAAAGGTAGGAGAGAAAACTCTCTGCCTCTCAGAAAAGGTAAAGCGCATAAAGATGTACCTTGTTTGTCTCAGTCCAGGTATGGGGAAGGAAAAAAGAAAAGGAAAGATGTCTCCTGAGAGAATCAGTTACCAGAGTCAGCCCTTCTCTTACCCACACTGGAGTTTGATGACACTACTAACTTGATTTACACCACAGAACTCCCCAAGGCTCAAGAATGGGCAGCGCCATATACTTTGGGAAGATTGCATGAAGAATGAGCTAAAATTGAGATGGTTTAAAAAGTGGTTAGGGCCACTTTGTGCATTTCTCTGTATGTAAGTTAGATCTTAAACTTTTTTTTTTTCAAAGAAGACAAGGAGTAGGAAGAGGACATAAACCTCCCTAGACTGGAGGTTTCCTCCTGGAGAAGCTAAAAGTTCTTTGCACTGGGAACATCAGACATAGTTGAGAGTACAAATACAGTAAGTAAAAACAATAGGTGAATGTGTGCACACAAGATGCTATGACAACCCCACCTTCCTCCTACTTTGTTCCCCTAGAGTCAAAGGATAATGATACAAACAGCAGAAGCACACCAGAAAATAAACATGAACCTGAATGAGAACCAATACTAGAAAGATCAGTCATGAGAGAGGCAAAGGGAGTCTCCAGGAAGACGCTGAAAGTGGGCTTAAGGGTGATAGTTGTGCACCTGCTACAGAGTAAACCTACCTACACTGGAGCAGCGTGATTCAAGGGGTAGACACATGGAGAGCTGACAGATCTCAGCCATCATTCTCTTCTCCTTTTCCCCTTCTCCTTCTCCTTCTCCTCCTTCTCCTTCTCCTCCTCCTCCTCCTCCTCCTCCTCCTCCTTCTTTTTTTTTCCTGAAGACAGACAGAATGCTTGGCCATATTCTTATATATACTTGACTTTTTTCAACATCGCTATAAGAATTCCTGTTCTCACCTCCATGTCCTGTTGCTTGGGTCAATCAAGGAGCTCATTCATTCCAAGGTGTTTTGACCTATGCCTGGGAGCTGGCGGTAGGTCATATGATCTTAGACAGTAAATGCAGGGCATCCTACTCCCTTCGATTCTGTTTTTTATGACAATCTATATGTTTGTCAGATGCTCCAACTGTGGTCAACCATCTGCTTCCTAGAAATGCTTTTTCTGAAAGTTCCCTGAACTCAATCAATTTCTTAAAATCAAACATAGTAAAACCCTACATGTAAATAACAAACCCCATATTAAGATGTATAATAATTAAAACACCACTTATTTGGTACCATGTAAACAATACTATGAGTGTTACAAACAGTTGACTTGAGAGATCCAGCAACATCCAAGCCTCAATGGTGCCCTTTCAAACCATCCTCATGTCCTTCTGATGTCTCCCAATTTTTTTGGAAGTAATTCGACACTTCACCTATGTATCATTTTGTTTAAGATATTAGATTTGAGGACATATAAAAAAATTTTCTCTATGAACTTCAGCTGAAAAAACATATTAAGAGGCTGTACTCTGTGAAGTTAGTGTATTAAAAGCCAAAGGGTCTTCTAACAGGGAGACATCACCAGGGAAACACTCTGCTCACTGCCTTGTGCCCTGGAAATCCCTCCTTCAGTGATATCGCCTAGAGCTGAATGCCTCATCAGAAGAAAAAGCCTACCACAACTTTGTTTCAGGGAACTTCCACCATCCAAAATAAAGGCTGTCTCTATGGGGATGAAGAGATGCTTAACAGAAGTTTAGGGTATCTATCAGTTGTTGAAAAATATACCCTGAAAGGATGTTTTCCTCCCTCCCTCTTGTTTGATTGGTCAGTTAGAATTCGATGATTCAAGTAGTTCCAGGAAATGAGATTTATGACATCAATCTGTGCTGCCTTTTGTCTCAGCCACGTGAGTCTCTCCTTATGGCTGCTGCACTTCGCAGTATTACAAAGGCAGATAGGGTCAATTACAGCATCAATTTCAGTAGATACTTCTTATTTCAGACCCTGAACCATTAAAAGAAATTCTTCCAAGAAATTTCACTGCAGTCTTAAATGATTGATTTGGCCCTGACACACACAATTTATTAAACATCGTTATGCTTCCAGTTGGAGTTTTGTCAAGAAAATAAGTTCTAGGTGCATCTGTCTATATCTAGACTTTCAAGGGTCAAAGTGATCATACAACTGAATTAAATTGTGATTTGCTAATTGATAGCAAGCTATTTTAAAGAGCCTAAATAATCGGGTTATTTTTTTCAGACTTTTAAATTTCGAAACTAAGCAAAATGTCTCATTGATATTTTTCTTGAAGTCTTTCAATTAAGATATGAAACATTCATTTTGCTATTTAATAAAGGCCTGATGATGACAATGGTTTGTTTTTAAATGAAGACTGATTTACTTTTTAAAAGAAGCATCATAAATTAGAAGGCAATGATTTTGATCACCAATTCCAGCAGGAGAGGGAGGTTCCCACACACCAAGCAATCGCGGGGCCAGCTGGTGTCTTACGATTCAACTCAGTTCCAACACTATCTACCTGGAATTAGCATCAGATCCCACAGGTTAAGGGCTCAGTCCTTTAAGACGCGCCCACCTCACTTCAAACACCGGTTGCCAATCAAAAATCCAGGCTACTATCTGTGCTTCTGACTGACCAACTATAGAGCAGAGATTCCAATGATCTCCCCACCTTGGGTTAGATTAATTTGCTAGAGTGGCTCACAGAACTCAGAGAAACGCTTTACTTACTAGATCATTGGTTTATTATAAAAGGATACAACTCAGGAATAGCCAGATGGAAGAGATTTGTAGGGCGTGGTATGGGGAGAGGGTGTGGAGGGTCCATGCTTTTTCCTAGCAAGCCACTATCCCCAAATTTCCACATGTTCATGAACCCAGAACCTCTCCGAATGCTGTTCTTTTGAGTTTTTATTGAAGCTTCATTATGTTGGCAGAATCAACTAAAGGCATTATTGGCCTTTGGTGAATAATTCAACCACCATCCCCTTTTTCCTCACCAGAAATCAGGGGTGGAACTGAAAGTCCTAACCCTCTATTCATGGGTGGTTGTCCTGGCAACCAGCCTCCATCTTTAGGTGGATCCGAAGGTCACCTCGCTAACATAACAAGAGACCTACTTTACTCTCC
Organism: Eonycteris spelaea; assembly: GCA_003508835.1. Lineage (NCBI taxonomy): Eukaryota > Metazoa > Chordata > Mammalia > Chiroptera > Pteropodidae > Eonycteris > Eonycteris spelaea. The sequence goes on along the minus strand of PUFA01000049.1, from coordinate 6,813,095 downwards.
TCACTTAGGAAATCCCAAGGGTTTTATGAGCTCTTTGTTAAAAATGGGGATGAAGACCAAATATATATATTTTAATCATAAATCACAATGTCACAGTAGCCTTTTGGGGTCTCTATGATGTAGGGAATGTCACCCCCAAATTTCCTCTTCTTGGGTCCTTTGCCACATGAGGCTAGAGAACGCAAGATAAAGTGTTGAGTAACAGCAAATACCCCTAGCATAAAGTGGTTGGGGTGCTCAGATATTTTCTCTTGACTTCCAGTTCAGTCTTTCCCCAAATTTTAGCAAAGCAACAATTTTTTATTGTTTTTAAATGTGACTAAATATATTTTATGCAACATTTTTCAGTTTAGAGATAATGTTGGTAAGGACCGTGGTTAATGGAAACTGAATTCCTGTTTGTATAGGATGTTAAAACACACGTCATCTTTCTATTCCTTTTAACATTCTAGCCTGTTGTGGAAAATCTCAGAACTGCACGCTCCATCTGGACTCCATCGTCATTGCTTCTGACAGGCAATAAATATTCTAAAGCTGGCTCCCAGGTGCCCAAACCCCAACCATTAAAATAAACAAATTCAATTGTGAGCTCATCTGCGAGCAGGTTCTGGCAGGAAGACACCGTGCAGGGCGGGATTTTCCTGAGAGCTTCGTTCTGAGATGGCGTGGAGCTGGCAGAGACGCATGAAGGGGGAGGAGGAGGTAGAACCTGGACTGAGCCAATTCCAGCAGGTGATTTTGCTGGGAAAGCAGGAGGTTAGAGTGGGCCCTACATATCCAGCGACTAGAGAAGTTAACTTTGGCTAGAACTGGGGATACTGGTTTCAGTTGAAGCTAAGACTTAACATGTAGGACTATTGAGTCTTGGAAAAGGAATAAGGTTTGGTGGAAACCGAGATGTAGACATGGTTAAGAGAGCAGAGGTTGGGCTTGCAAGAAATACTTGTTAATCTGGGAGTGACGTATTGGGGGCTATTCTGGGGGAGAGTTTAGCAGTAGTGTTTTCTGGAGCAGAAGGCCAGAGAATGAGGGTCAAATAGCTTAGAGGAGACTGGGGACCTGGTCGGCCAGAGTGGTGCCTGTATTTCTTCGGGCAACTTTTCTCACCTGTCAGCAACTTTTCCTCTCTGCCACTTCTGTTTCCCACCCATGCAATGTCTTCTCTCTGCGTATTAGAACCTTGGTTATAAAAAGAGGTGAGTCTTGATGGCAGATGCTCATAATTAATGTGCTCTAGTTTCATGCTTCTCAAGGAATATGCAAATTTCCGCTGGGAGGTAGCGAATGCCAAAAGATAAAGGAACATCTTCCTCAAGTTTGCTTTTCTTTGGAAGAGTCAGGAAACACTTTTTTTCTTTATTCCAAGAAATCATCTACTTTACAGTCCTCTACTACCCACTTTATTTTCTTACCTGTCTCTGTACACTTTTCCAGGAGATCGTTGCACAACCGGGACTTCATTTCCAATATCCAATTTGTCCTGTAAATATCTTATTTTTAAAGTATTTCCCATGGTTCCAAAAAGAAATAGTATGGAAATTGTTCTGCTCTCACTTTTTAAAATATTTTTTTGAATAAACTTATTTTGGAACAGTTTAGACTTACAGGAAAGTTGCGAAGGTAGTAAGTTCAGAGTTCCCACATTCCATACACTCAGTTTCCCCTATTGTTAATATCATATATCAGTATGGTATATTTGTCAAAATTAATAAAACAACATTAACGCATTATTAACTAAAGTCCATACTTGATTCAGATTTCCTTAGTTTTCGCTTAATGTCCTTTTTCTGTTCCAGGATCCCATCTAAGATACCGCATTACATTTAGTTATCATGGTATCCTCATACTATTTTGATAAATATGAAAATCTTAGAGTGAGTCATTTGTTCTGAAAATAAATTCAGAGCTAGCTGAGGGAGTGCTGAGGTTTAAAACACTCCAAGAGAAAAACAACAGCTCTCCCTAGTGGTTAGAATGGGAAATAGCATTTTGACTTTCTGAGTAGTGCTAAAGCGGAAGAACAAATCTTCCTAAAAAAGTTTATTTTGGAAATGATTGTAAACATCGTGGTTTAAATATCAATAATAGAAAGAGATGACACAGTCAATTACTAATAAAAAAGCAAGCAATCTCAAAAACAAAATGTCCTTGGTTAGAGAGGGAGCCTCGGACCTGGCAGGCGTTCATTTAAAAAGCCAGCGGGTTTGGCCGGAGGCTATCTGCCTGCAGGGCCTGATACCGTGCCTCCTGCGGAATAGGTAATCACGATATGAACGAGCAGTTTTCTGTGGGTTTGCATTAATTATATTTATTCATCAGTCAGGATTAATGAAGCTAGGGTGTATATTGACACCCTAAATGGCTATTTCACTAGTCTTGAGCACTTTGCAAGCAGCGCTTTCCTCCTTACCTCCTTCCCCTGCCCAAAGACCGGATATCGGATTTCTGGCTATTCAAACATTTGAACATAATGAAAAATCAGGAAGCATGCAGAAAAGAGTCTTGTGAAATAACTATTCCAAAGACGGATAAGCAGAAACTAGGCATCCATGTAGAAATAAATAGACATAGTTAAGAATTTAGAATTTACAAGCTATTCTTACATGGAATTAACATCATTTGGATCGTTTGATTGGGGTCAGCAGAAAAAACGCAGGGCATTTGTAACGACAGTGCTAACGCTGGCTTTTCTGACAGTGGTACTGACAACTGATGCAGCGGGGGAGAAACAGATCTGTTGATCACAGAATAGTTGTTGATTTTATCGATGAGCTTAAATCATCAAGCAACATTCACATCATTTTGTACATACATTTTATCTTCAGGATCTAGTTTTCAATGTCTTTTGTCTCACAGCTTCCCAAACCTTCACTAAAAGAATAAGAATTGTAGCCAGATGTGTACTTAGACTTATTTACTTAATAAGGTATATAAATGTTTAAGCACTATGTTGTACATCTGAAACTAATATAATATTGCATGTCAATTATAACTGAAAAAATTAATTTAAATAAATAAAAAATAAGAAATACTGACAAGAAAAAAATTTTTTAGCTGGGCTGGTCTGACAGGTCTTGTGTTTTCCCAGTGGTTTCTTGCATGGGTAAAAAAATTTTCACCACTCAATCTACCATTTCCTTGTCTCAGCTCATTATTCTTCATCCTGAGGATATTGTTGTCATACTATTTTTATACTCGTTAGTGAATTTGTATACCAGCAATTGATATATCAATTGTAATTGCTACTATTAAATGTTAAGAAATTATAACAATGTTTTTTTGTTTTTACTCCTGAAACTCTGGGTGTTTCTACAACTTATTTGGGTCTCACGAGTAAACCAACAGCTGCCTTATCAACTCTCTGTTGGAATATCAACAGCTTAAACTTAATTTTTTTTCAGTTCTATCTTAGCATTTTCCCCCCACAAGTCAACCATCACCATCTTATTTCATCCATTCTCTGGACAGAACAAGTCGTCTGACCTACATATGCTAGCTTTTTCTTGTACTAGAAGTGGGACAAAATAATAGTATCTATCTCATAGGGTTTTGCGATTAAAAGATGCTGCGCCGACATGCCCCTCACACGTGTGGTAAGTGCTCGACAGGCGGTTACTATCGTCAGCATCAGCATCCCCGCTAAACACGTCCTGCACCAAGGGCTTCGCTTTGCTCTCTTTGGACAATGAAAAGTAAATAGCTGAATCCTAAAAGGTCACCATGCTTTGACAAAGGAAAACGGCTATTAAAAACCAGGACTTCTGTTTACCCCTACAAATCCTGATGACTGGCTCTTGTCTACTTTATGTCTAGAAGGATTTTCAGTCCCGTAACATAATAAAAATTTCTCCTTTATTTGAAAATCTGTTTGTATGACTTAAACTGAGGGCACTTGGAATGTTTTAAACATTTAAAATAAATTTATGAAAATGCTACGTATTTTTTGAGATTTTGCACTCATTTTGTTTCATTCCTGATTAATCTATTTGACATTTAGTCTACCAAACTGACAATAGGATAAATTAGTTTAAAAGATATCATTACTTCACATTTCTATACTCAAAGGTGCCATCTCGGTCAATTCTCAGACACTGTATTACTGTAAAGGCTCAAGGACATGAATGCCATTTGAGTTGTGGGGTAGTTACCCTAAAAAGTTATATTGTCCCTCAGGTTCTTGAAGCTCTGCTTATTTTTTCCATCTTTTGTCTCTGTTTACCAGATTGAATAAATTCTATTGATATCTCTCCTGTCACCTTCAGTAAACTATTGATTCCACCTGGCAAATTTAAAAATTTTTATATATATATATTTTTAGTTCTAAAATTCCATTTGGTTCTTTAAAAAAGAAAACTACTCTCTTGAGAACTTCTTTCCATTCCTCCTGAGTGTTTTCCTTTATCTCGTTATAGTTACAGCAGCTGCCTTAAAGTCTAACATCTGGATCTCGGTGTTGACATTTGTTGTCTTTTGAGAATCGATCACATTTTCCTGGTTCTTTGTATGTTGACTGATTTTAGATTGTATTCTGGACATCTTGAATTTTATAGTTGGATTCTAGGTCCTGTCAAAATATTCTGTACAAAATGTTGATTTTTGTTTAACATTCAACCTAGATAGGTTCAGGCTGCAATTCCTGTTCCTTCTTCTGCAGGCTATGGTTTCAGAGTCAGTTCAGTTTACAGAGGCTTTGTCATGCTGTAGTGTATTGGATCTGTGTCTCACACGTGCACTACTCAGTAGTTAGTCTGTATCAGGTTCAGTGCTTTAAATCGTAGTTTACTTCTCAAAGGCTTCGTTGTGCCGCTTTGGATCTGTTCTGAGTATGGAAAGCTCGGGAGTAGGCTTGGAGTTTGTGTAATCCAACAGTGGGAGGACCCCGCTTCTCCAGCTCTGTCTCTGGGACCCCCCCCCCCCCGCTTGCCCTAGAGTCCCTTTGCCCTGTCTTCTGACCAGGTAACTGGGGTTCTCTTGAACCTTTAGTTCCATCATTATTACTATGCAGTTCGTGCAACTTAGGCCATCCTCAGGACAAAGATAGTAGAGAAAATAGAGAAAAATGGGGATTATCCTCACTCTTCAGACCATAAGGGCTCTTTTCTGCTCTCCTCTGCCCAGAAAAAACCATGGTTCCAATCAATCTTAACTGTTGGCACTGCTTGCTCTCTGCTTCCTGAACTTAGCTGGAGGCTTACTGGTGACATACCATGAAGGAAAAGAGAAAAATCCCCAACACACTCTAGGTTCCAGGAGCGTATTTTCTCCTGGTCTTTTGAAGTTTTTATTTCAGAGTATCTTCCTCATGGTTTTCTCTGGTTTTACCTGCCAGAGGAGCCACTATCACAACTCCACTGAGTGCCCTCTCCTGGCTCCTGCTGAGAAGAGGGGAAAATGGGGGACTCACTGCTGTACGAGGCCCTGCTCCAGGTTTGACTCTCAGCCCCGGTATGTCTGCTTTTGTTTATTTTTCAGTATCCTCAGGTGCCTTTTGCATTTTGTCCAAAATTTTCAGTGAAGTGGGAAAGGCTTTTGAGAGCTTACCCCATTTGACTGCACCTGAAGTCCAAAGCTGCATTATTTGAGAGACCCGAAGTGAAAACAATCCAACTGTCCTTCAACGTTAGAATGGACTAATTGTGATATATTTATATGCGATGGCATATGACAATAACAAACTTACAGTGACATCAGCAACATAACTAATTCTCACATTATTTTTGTTTAGTGCCCAAGTCTGAGAGAAACCCCATTTTTAGCCTTTGATCAAATTAAGACAGGCAGAAAAAAATTATAAAGTATACAGTTCCATTTATATAAAGTTCAAAAGTAGGCAAAACTAAATTAGTTAGAAGTCAGGATAGCTGTTATCTTTGAAGAAGAAAGTAGTGATTAGCAGTTGGCATTAGGAGAGCTTTTGAGTGCTGTGACGTCTATTTCTTGCCTATGTGGTGGTCACACATGTAAGTCCCTTAGTAATTCATTGAGCTGAACATTCGTTTCATATACTTTTCTGTACATATTTTATAAATTTTAAAAACATTTCAAAAACTAACTCTTCTTCCTGGGAGCAAATGACAAAACCCTAGCTTAAACTGACTTGGGTACTTAGAGGAATTTATAATAAGGATACTGAAGTGCTTTGTGTAATTCAAAGACAGGAATGATACTGAGCCTCATGAACAATTTAGCCAAGGGCTCAAATCCTATCAGAACTTTCTCTTCCTAGAATTTTAATTCTTGGGACCAGTTTTATTATTGAACAGGCATTCTTGGGGTGGGGTGCAGAAATCTGTATTTTAACAGCCTGTCAGGTGATTATCTAAAGTTTGAGAACTCTGAACTTGATTTTATTTTTTGATTTTTAGGTGAGGCAGCAACTTTGGTTGACCTCACAGATTGCAAGGAACTTGTCAGTTTACAATCCTGTATTTTTTGTTTTTTACTCTTACAGCACCTGGTTTCCTAGGTGGTATCCCATCCAAGTACTAACCAGGCCCGACCCTGCTTAGCTTCCAAGATCGGACGGGATCGGCTCGATTCTTTATTTGGTTGTACTTGCTATTTCTTCAAAGGTCTTAAAACTGGAATTGTACTCCATCAATGCTGTTGCTTCACAGCTTGGTAGGTAGACACTGTGGGGCAAGTGTCAACAAAATATATTAAGTATGATAATAATATAGGTTTGATAAAGTTTTGGAATTAATATTTGTACACTCTCCCTGGAACTGATTCTTCTTCCAGAAGCAGGTTCCATCTAAATAATGGCAGTCATCAGTGACATCAGAGTTAAAAGTTACACTGTCAACCATGACTATGATTTCCAATTTCAGTGAAGAATTCCTCAAATTTAAGTGGTTAATTACCTAGTGTATTAACTGTGTTTTCATAATAATTTACTATATTTCTCTAGTTTTCTATAATAACTAATTTTTCATAGGAGAAACTAATTAATGTTTTAAGATATAAACTATTTATTTTTAAGAAAATCGAGGATGATCTGCAATCAGCAATTGTGAAATGTCAAGCTTTCAAGAACGGTTAAAAAGCAAATTCATATTAGCATTCTAAGTGAAAAACATCTTCTCATCTGTAACAGAAAACTTTTTTACTCTTCAACTTAATATTTTACAACCATGTTAGAAGTCAGCACCCAAATATTTATTTTTATTTCTGGATTACGAGATCCCCAGGTGAAATGTGGAATCATTTTCACCTTCTCTATTTCTTAATATTTGTTTTTTAAAAAGCAATTAATATTACTTTCAAAATCAGAATAAAACTTTACGTTTTTCTCTTCTTTTTAAAGGGAAAACATTAACGTTATGATGGATAAAGAATTGGTTTGCCATTGGCATCACTTAACATAGTTTTAACCAGGTTGTATTAAGTAAAGTCCATGAGTGAAATGAGTTCCATTTTCAGACTAGTAACCAGAGATCCACTTCACTTAGTCCACTCGGACTTATATTTAGGGTCATTCAAAATCAAAATACATTAGGGGTTGCTAACTTTGGCTTTGTGCTCATGTGAACCTTCTGTTCACTACCTTCCTCCAAGTTAGTTTCTCCAGCATTTATTCTGTTTTTATAACTCAAAGTTGAACACTGCTATAGCAAATACTTCACAAGAACCTCCATATGGAGGTTCCTGTTACACAGTGCATATAACAACTTTAGTAAACTTCTCATTCATTGGTTTACAAGTATACTGACATTTAATTTTAAATGGATCTTAAGTTTTTAGGTTGGCTGGAAAAAAATCCAAACATGAAGGGTCATTTTCTGTCTTATTAGTCAGACTGCCTGTAACATGGAGGACAGTAAAACCTTCCAAAAGGAATGCAGGAACTAATTAAACAGTATATAATTCTTAATTTTCCTCATGAGAAAAAAAGATGCAAATAATTGACTATATACTCACATTTGGTTTGAAAATGCATTTTTTTTTTTTTCCTGGAAACTCTTATACGATGGCATTTGCTTGTTTCATGTATGCTTTTTCTAACTAGATATCAATTCACAGCAGGTGAAAAAGTTCCAGGAACATACCAATTTTGAGTAAACTATAAATTTACTTCAAATGATCCACATATGAAATACCAGGACAGAGAGAATATGACATGACACATTCCAACCTCATGAAGATCAAATCTGAAACGGCAACATGATTTGGGTTTGTGTGTTTAAAAAATATCAACTGAGAAATTTATGAGAACCAACTGTAGGCAACTGGCGGCAGGGGTAGAGAATCTTACCATACCCAGAAATTAATAACACTTGAAAAAACATATAAATTTAATAATAAACATTATGGTCAGGCTGTTTATTAAGGAGGCAACCACACGTACAAGTTCAGCTATAGAATGCTTGCAAATCAAACTTCATGTGATCTAAAAGGACCATGCGTAATGTCAAAAATTGATGCCTGTACATTCAATAAAAAGTTAATTTCAACATACACAGTCTAGATCATTCTAGTCATACAAACATCTGGGACACATATATCTAATTTCCTTTCAAAAAAACTTTTTATAAAAGTGATGTATTGAGATAATAATTTTAAAAAGTATCTGACAATTATGAATGGTCCCCAGTTTTACAAAATGTGGTTTCCAGGGTATGAAAACTGAAAAAGTCAACTCTTCAGAGAGTGTTTTATATTACAAAAGTTTTGTAGAAAAATGATCCAGCAAATGCTTGAGTTAAGAATATTTATATTTTTCCAATTCTTTACAATTTTATTAACACACAAAAAAATAACATTCAAACACTGAGAAAATTAAATAACTTTGGAAGCAGAGCTCATCGGTTTCTGCTTACATATAAGTGACAATTCTCTGGGCTGTTGGCACAAAAAATAATTGACATTCATAAAACCCCTACAACTACATAACAAACATAAGTTAAAATCATAGGCACTAGTTTATCAAATCCACATTTCTCCTGTCAAGACTAACCACAGTGAATCCTCAGATTTTCCCAAATAGAAAAACTGGCAATACACAAAGGCTTTCTAGTAAAAAAGGCAATTTTTCCCTTTAGGAAACTAAAAGCAATAGTCTGTGGTAGTACAACAGTAGGTAAAATAATACAACTCAGATCCAAATACATTTTTAACAAGTGATGAAATATTTTAATAAAAAAAATAGACATTTTTATTCTGATGCAGCCATTTAGAAACAAAGTTAAATAACCTGAATACTCCTTTTGAAACTGATAATCTAACTTAAAAATGTAATGGGTGTTTCATAATAGAGTTAAATTTCCTTTTAATTATTAGATTGCAGCATATATTTTTTTGCAATGTTGCACTGAAAACTGAGACCTATTTTGTTTTGTGTATATGTGGTTTAAAAGAGAGACAGTGGCAAGTTCTTTTTTCTGAGATTTTTATAAGGGATACCCTCCAACACCCAAAGCAGATGCTTTATCTTCTTAAAAGCAATGTTTTCTACTTCATCACCACGTGGAATTCTGTCACCATCCTTTCCTGACCCACCCCCACCACCCTCAAATTCAAGGATAAAAATTTCTTCCTTGCACTCACATACCGAATATTTAGCATTGGCAGTTTAAAATCTCCTACTATAGCGCCACGTTCCGTTTTGCATGTCATGCTGCTGCTTGTGCTAACTAAATGACTCCCTACTGGCCAAGCTAATAAAGACTAGCACGGTGTCAGTCAGGCAGAACAGGAGGCTTGGTTTCAAAAGTTTTATCATTTCCTCAACATGTCAACCTCAATGCTACCCTGAATATCAAGATTCCCATCTCTCTCTCAGTGACTTCTGCCAACTTACAGAATGTCTTTGACTAACAGGAAACGAACTTAATGTTCAAATCTCTAAAATCCTTTAGATGACATGACTGCCAAATTTGATATGACTGTTCAAATTAAATATTTCAAAACAGACCTCTCACCATGAAAAATGAGAAGCCTGCTACAGGAGGGCATTTCTGTCTGGTAATAGTCTAGTACAATTGAAATAAGTGATTCCCAGGGTTCACGAGGGCCATCAGAGAGCAAGTATTTAAGGGTGAGAGTCACATGTAGTTGAGTTGGTTCCATTTGTTAACAAAAATGCAAAAATGATGTAAGGCAGAATATAAGTCAAAAGGGACAGTATTTTCAAAGGACGTTTTATACAGTTACTCAGTTTAAAGTAGATCAACTTAGGCAGGATTCAGCAGGCTATTCTCCTACCACATACTATAGACCGTTGTAGACCGTTGTGTCATTTAATAGCAACAATACAACTGTCATTACCAGAGATTTTATAAGTTAAGTGCATAGATTTTTTCCCCCTCTCTCTCACTGTATGGTTTTGTTCCAGGATGTAAGCACTGAGGTGGTTCTATTTATATCAAGAATCAAGACACATACTACTTGCTCTTTACCATCAAGGAAACCTGCTAATAAAAACAAGATCTCTTAGTTCTGTAGCAGATGACAGCATGTGAAGAAGTTGGCTTCAACAGCAAAGGCTGTCTTTCCTGAGCCAGGAGCTATACAGTTTAGAAAGATTGTACAACTGATATTAAGCCCTTTTGGCAATCACAATAAACACAAAGAAGTCCGATATGTCAACGCAACATGATGGATGTATGCTGTAGAACTATTTTGGTGGTGGTGATATGTGAGTGACAGCCAAAACTTAAGATTAAACAAGATAACAATTTTTCTAATGAATCTGCAAAAATAATTTATACAATTGTCCTAAATTTAGGTACCACATTTTAAATCTCTAGCCCAGGTTTCTTCCCACTCCCATGCTCTTCTGTCTCAGCCTAGTTTCTTAGAGCACCAGTGAAACACTAGTGAGACATTTTACATAATTAGTCAGAATATTAGTTCTCATTAACACAAATATTTATTGATACCATTTATACAGTAAATTTGGTTGAATGTGACGTTTTGGATAGCTTGAATTCACCATTTTCTTGTGCACAAAGGTACTCTCTCATTTATAAATGGGCATTTTCTCTTTGGCATCCATTAGTTTTTTGCCCAGATATTGGCCTCTGTCAAATATTTAAAAAATCAACTTAGTTTCTATTAAACAAAACTGAAAGTGATTCCATGGAGAGTGATTGTATGATTACCAAACACATCTGATGTTAAATGTCATTAAAGTGCTGTTTGATCATCTCTGTCAGTCTGTGCTAGTTAAGACAGAGAGGGCTGGGATTTTATAAATCCCAAGAGTCTTACTGAACAGTCTGCATATAAAGTTGTCTTTTAGCCTGGTGAAGGGGTATCCATGAAGCTGTGGACCCTCTGCAATTCTTGTCTTTGCTGGTCAATAACAGCCATCTTTCCAACTGTCATCTTTCATGCTACCATAGGTTTTAGGAGCTGGCAAGGATCTGAAATACAGCAATTTTATAAAGTGATTTGCAAGGCTCTAATGAAATGTTACCACACTCTCTCCCACATACGTATCACTCTGTAGGTGGCACCACAGTCCAATGAAGGCTGTTCCAGGGGACGACTGAGATCACGTTCTAAACCGCTATTAGCACAACCATCCCACGTGCAGCGTTTTCACAACTTTCCAGTTTTACTGGGCATCAGGTGACTTTGCGAACCTTTTTGTTAGTGAAGTCTAGCTACTACAGGAAAAGAAGGGAAAGGACTGTTTCATCTTTTCCAAACACACAGATTACCAACCTGTTTGTTTGTTTGAAGGGCAGGGTGATGAATGTGATGTTGGAGGCTTTTAGTGCCACCATCACTAGAGAGGCTGAATCGAATAGCTGAAAAGGACTCTGAAGTCAGACACACTTGGAACTGAAAGTCTTTAGTTACGCAGTCTTAGGCAAATAAAGAAATGTTTTATTCAAATTGTGCTAAGACTCCACTGGGAACCCACTTAGGACTCTCTATGTTCACTAGGACTCTATGTCCGCTACTGAATGCAAAGATGACGGTAATTCTAATCAACCCACTTTCCTATGCCCAACAATGCTGAAACAGAGCATCTGCCACTTACCTGCGAACAGGCTGTGCAAGTTTGCTGCGAGGCACTGGTATACCCCCAGCAGAAGGGGCACTGGGTCTGGGCAAGCCACTTCTCATCACGGTTGTCCCTGCAGGTCTGGTTAGGGTAGTGCTGTTGATATTGCTGGGAGGATTTGCTGGGACTGTGTTCTGAACCACGGGAGGCCCAGGTGAGGAGGTGGTTTGTGTGAGTTGTGTTGTTTCTTGGCTACCAGGAGAACCAGAGCCATGGTTACTAAATGCTTTTACTGGTTGCCGGAGGGCCAAAGGAGATGGTGCTGCCGGAGAGCGGAATTTGCCTGGAGAAAGTACTGCAGAATGGGAAAGAAAAACCAATGTTCTCAGTGGAAAACAAGTATAAGTAAAATCACTGCTTTCTATTACACTTGATGACTAGGCACCAGCACACCCGTATTCACGAAAACCCAATTTATAGACATGCAAGGAATAAGAATATTTCTGGGATAATTAAAAAATAAATAAATAACTGGTAAGCCCTATATAACACAAGTCCTTACTCAGAGAACTGTAACCATCCTTGACAACAGTGCTTTAACTAGGCCAGCTAAGAACCCATAATACCAGAAGAGCAAAGGGCATTGCAGGGTTTTGTTTCACTGGGGCACTAACCTGGGCCTCATTCTAGAGGCGAAAAATAGGTTGACTATCAGATGGTTGACTAGAATTTGAAACACACTTTCCCCTCAAAGAAACACTGATGCAGACAGGTATCAAGCATATGGTGGGTGTACCTGTACGGCCTATAATGTAACTTAACATTTCAAAACTAAAAATTATTTAAAACAAAACTGCTTCTATTGTGCTTGAACCAGTAGGAAGTTACTAATCTAGGGGCACAGCAAGAGGTATATGAAGTCACAGGATAAAGACAGTACATTTTTCTGTAATGTTAATTCTAAGTGGAATGTTAAAATATTTTTTATATTAAAACAAATATTGATACATGAAAGAATAAAATGTGTTATTTGTACTACTTTTTAAGCCAAAATAAATTCAAATACATTTTATCATTGTGGTGGTCCCTTAGCAATACAGGTTCAGATGTCCTAGGGGACACATTCATCCTTCCCTGTGTATTCTGTATGGATAAATGACCTATACAGATATCAGTTTTAGTTTCTTCAAATGCCCATGGATGGCTATACACAATAAAAATTTTAAAAATATTACTTCAACATGCTTTACCTAAATGAAGAACTCTTGGGTGGTGTTCAGAGAAAACGGGAGGGGGGGGTGCAGAGAAAGGTCACCGTATTCTCCCTCAAGCTCTATTAGTTTGGAGAGGATATGAGTGAAGAAAAAGCTTGGGCCGGGGATGTGGTCCTTAAGACCTTAGAAAGAGAAAATTTTACTCAACTTCATCCTCCTCACGTCTACTAATCTGTCTAAAAGATATAAATAACTTTACGGTCTACCATAGTAGGGAGGAAAGGAAAGAATGGATGAGTCTGGCCACTGTTTTCATCTGGTGTCTGGGCGGAAGAAGAGAGGATAAGCCTTAGCTTCAAAACTCCAAAAAAGTGGAAATACATCTTTTACCTTCAAAATGGTTTTTGTACATAGCATCCTTCCTTCCCAGTTGCTCTTTCTGCCTTCTGTCTGATCAGAGTCTCAAAAGTCAACATCTCTGTACTTCTGGTATACTAGGTCTCAGTACTTGGTGTGCTCAAATTATGTCTATTTGGCTCCTTAAACTTAAGAGCCATGGTTCTCAAACTTGACTGTGTCAGAATCCCAAGTAACTTAAAAAAAAAAAGTAGAACTCTAGACAACAGGCCAGAAAACCTAATCTGGAATGGAACTCAGGTATTTATTTTAAAATCATCATAGAAGCTTCCTGCTATTATGGCAAAACTGTGAAGGGGCTTAACTCCCCATTGTAAACACTTATAAAACTGGGCAAAACATTAAACAGTTTTCAAATGTTGGACAACAGGCAGTACATGACTGTGATCCCTGAGAGAAGGAAAATAAATGTGGTGTACCCTGTCAGTATTTTATTTTATTTTAGAGGGGGGTCGGGGTGGGGTAGTCCAGAGACACTTTTGGACTATATAGAGCAGTACAAAGGAGGAGGAAAGTTATCTTGTTGAGTTAAGAAGACAACAATTGGAATTTGAGGAGTAGAGTACTTTGGAGAGGGAGTGCTTCAGAAGACCTTGAAAACTCAGCTTTGGGGTCTGCTTGACTCTTTGGCTGAATATTGAGCTGTGCACATACTAAACAGAACCTGTGAGACTGAACAAAGGAGGCTTCGAGCACTGTAAACTGAACAACCTCCAAAGCTCATAGAGAATTAGGAAACATTTGAATTTCAACCAGTTAAAGAATCCTTGCCAAACGCCCAGAGCAGTCAGGAGACACTCCAAAAGAAAGAAACTAGCCCTAGAATAAAGCTACTCTAAATCCACTCTAACGAAACTCAAAAACAAGTCTCTAAAGAAAGGGTCAGCAAACTATCAGCCATGGGCAAGGAAACTGCTTTTGTAAATAAAGGTTTATTAGAACATGTCAACACCATGTGTTTATATATTGTCTATGGCTGCTTTCCAGATACAAGAGCATAGTTAAGTAGTTATAACAGAGACCATATTACACACAATCCTAAAATATTTACAATCTGGCCCTTAAGAAAATGTTTGCTGATCCCTGCTATAAAGGATCCATAAATAACTGCTTGCCACAGCAAAGTCCAACACTATTTAAAAGAAGACAAAATCCAGTGCAGAACAAACTTCATAATGTCTACTATCCAATAAAAAATTAATAGACATAAGAGAAACAGAAAAATGATAACCAAACCAGGATAAAATCAGTCAACAGAAACAGACCAAGCAGTCAAAGGGATGAGAATTAGCTGACAAGGACCTTAAAGAAACTACTACATATATGCTTAAGGTTATAAATAAAAATATAAATATAATGAGCAGAGAAATAAAAGATTTTTGAAAGAACTAGACAGAATTTTTATGATAAAAAGCTTATAATATATCCAAAATGCTAAATTCAGTGGATGAGAATAGTTTAGATGCTGCAGAAGAAGAGGCACCTGAAGACATAACGGTAAGAATTACCCAAACCAAATAAAGCAAAAACAGTGGATAAAAAGACTCAAAAATAAAATGATAAAGCCTCAGTAACTTACAGGTCAATATTACGTGGTTTAACAGATAGAGGGAAAATATAGGTGGGACAGAAAAAGATATGAAGAAAGGATGGTGGAAAATCTTCCAAATTTGGTGATAACTATAAACTCACATATCTAAGTAGTTAAAAAAAAAAAAAAACAACCCGACCATAGCAAAAAATCAGGGAATGCTACACCAAGGAACAACATGATTAAATTCCTAAAAGTGAATAATATAAAAATCTTATAAGACCTTTTGGGGGAAAAAAGAGTAATGAAGATAAAGTAGAGCCACAGTTGGGAATAATGGCTCTCGAATCGATCATGTCTTGGTTCCCAAAAACTGATACAGTCTTCTCTGGTGCAAACTGAAGATGTCCACAGAAGATTTTTTTTTTTTTTATCTTATATAACCCACCTTCCCCTTTCTATTGGTGACTATAAAAATGTTTTCTCAATTCCATTCTCTATAGTTCCACTTTTGTCTCCCTTGCTAGACCAATCTCTACCCGAGTTATTTCACCCTTTTCCTGAAGGCTCACTGGGTAAGTGGATGACTGAGGCTCTATGTCTCTAAGGTGGGGACTGGACCTGTTCCTTCCAGTACCAACTCCAGTAAAGCCATCTTCAGTCTTAGCCTTTACCACAGTTTTGAGTCTTTCAACTGAGATTTTTAGTGGGGACACAGGTTTCAGACAGTAAAACTTTATAATGTCCACTATAATGTCCAACAATAATGTCCTCCTCTAAAGTTCAGAGGAGGATCATGAGTTCCAAAGAGTAATTTGCAAAAGCCTGGGGAGATGGAGATGGAGATGGAGATGGAGATGGAAATGAGGTCAGATTAAGAGATGCAATAAGACACTGTGAACAACAATCCGGTGGATGGGGGATGACCGAGGAGTCCTAGGCTTCTTTCTTATGGTGACTGATATAAAGGATATATTGAAATTAGGCAGATTATATTGATGAGACTGAGAGTGTTTCATTTCTACAAGACAGCCTTATAAATATTGGAAGATATTTATAAAGTGTTGAATATCTTACTCAAATCTTATCTTAAAAGTAAGCTTTATAAAAAGCATCTCTCTTCCTGGAAAAGCTTTTGACCACCATTTTAACTATCAACAGTTATGCCAGGAAAATAGCTGTCTCCTGAAATTTTTTAAAAATAAGAATCTTGGATTTCACTTGGTAAAATGGAATAGATGTATTTTTACCTATTTCTCCCACTAAGAATAATTTAAAACCTTGGGCATTATATATAAAACAAAAATAAGAAGACTGTGAAAAGCAGCTATAAGAAAGACTATCTAAGGACCTTGAAACTTGAGGGATGACATGGTAATGAGTTCCCAGGGTTTTCTTTTTGCCTCATATATTGCAGATTGAGCTGAAGAGCTGGCAACCTGGAAAAGCCATTGGGTATGACAGACCAAAAAAGTCTGTCTCTAGCCAAGGACTAGGAAAGAAAACTTTTAGATAATAATTTTCTATTCCAGCCAAATACTACAGAAAAAACTATGGCCCTAACTCCCACCCACATCAGTAAAGACCAGTGGGAAGCCTAGACTTCTTTGTGAGGCTTAACAAGGCACCATAACACCCTCTTCAGGGAGGAGTAAGAGAAGGCAGAAATGAGGTGCTCTCCCTCCTCCTTGTGTTGATGTCAGAGGAGGCTTAGTGGGCAGTCAGAACTTTCGTAATTGCTTACTGGTAACAAGACCACCTCTACCACAGGGTGAGTGGAGACAATGTGGTAAGCCAGAATTCCTACCTCCACCCAGCTGGCCCCTCCCCCTTGGGTATCAAGAGAGACCAAGTAGAGAACCTGGGCTTCTATTCTATTCCTACTGAGCGGTAACAAAACGTCCCTGCCCCTCATCTTCTAACTGCCTGAGTGGTATCAGAGAAAGGCTTATTAAATAAGATCCAGAATCTCATAACATAATGCAAAAATGTCCAGATTTCAATACAACTCATCATACAAAGAACCAGGAAGATTTTAAACTGAATGAAAAAAGACAACTAATAGAAGTTAACATCAAGGGATGTTAGAATTATCTGACAAAAATTTTAAAGTAGTCATCATAACACTGCTTAGTTAATTCTCAACACTTGAAACCTGCAAAAATAGAAAGTCTTAGCAAAAAAAAAAAAAAAATAGACATAAAGAATCAAATGGAAAACTTAAAACTAAAAAATATGGTAACCAGAATAAACAACTCAATGGATGGGCTCAAGAGCAAACTGGAGAGGACAGAGGAAGGAATCAGAAGACAGAACAAAAGAAATTACCCAGTCTGAACAACAGAGAGAAAATGGTCTAAACAAACAAACAAATGGAGCTTAAGGGACTCATGGGACTATAGCAAAAGACTTGATATTTGCACGTCATCAGAATCCTGTAATGAAAGGAGAAACAAGAGAGAGGACAAATTGCATGCTGAGAAATAATGACTGACTCATATATGGCAAAGAACATACATACTGATTTGAGAAGCTTAGCAAACACCAAAAAGGATAAATCCAAAGAAATTCATGCCAAGGCACATCATAGTCAAGCTTCTGTAACTACAGACAAGAAAAACCTTGAAATAAGAGAAAAAAAAAACACCTTGTCTATAGGGGAAAAAGGTTTCTAACCATAGTGGATTTCTTATCATAACACATACAGGCCAGAAGAAATTGGCAAAATAAGAGCAGAAAAAAAAAAAAAAAAGAAAAAAAAAAAAGAAATGTCAACCCAGAGAAAATATCCTACAAGAATTAAGGGAAAATCAAAACTTTCTCAGACAAAAGAAAACCAAGAGAATTTGTTGCCAGCAAACCTACCGTAAAGAATGGCTTAAGAAGTTTTCTAAACAGAAAGAAAGTGATAAAAAGGAGGAACATTGGAATATCAGAAAGGAAGAACTGGGGAAGCAAAAATATGGGCAAAAACAACAGGCTCTCCACTCTTTGAGTTTTCAAAATTATATGTAAAAGTTGAAGAAAAAATTGTAACACTGAAGTGGTAGGAAATGTATGTAGAGAAGTATTTTAAAATTTTTAAATGGGAAAGGATAAAGGGTCAGAAAGGAAGGTAAAGTTTATATACTTGACTCGAACTTGTAAAATGATGACACCAATAAACTGATATGTATATATATACACATGTGATATATTATGTATACATAATGTAATGCAACCACTACAATAACTATGCAAACATATACACTCAAAAACACTACAGATAAAACAGACTCTAAAGAATGTCTGAGTAATGCAGAGGACGGCAGGAAATAGAAAATAAATGAGAAATAGAAAAAAAGACTTAGAAAACAACAAATAACATGGTGACCTAAGCATATATATAATTACATGAAATGTAAATGGTCTACCTACGCCAATTATAAGAGAGAGATTTGGCAGAGTGCATTAAAAAAACATGACCTAACTTTATGCTGTCTACAAGAAACTCATTCGAATATAACAATACAGGGAGGTTGAAAAAAAAGGATATAAAGACATTATCATGCAAACAACACAAAAGGAAAGCATGAGAGTGGCTATATTAGCATCAGGTAATTAAAAAGAACAAAGATAATACATAATGATAATAGGGTTAAAACATGACCATCTTAAATGTGTATATACTAAAGAAGAGAGCTGTAAATATGTGAAGGGAAAACTTACAGCGTTGAAAGGAGAAATCAACGAATTTACAATTATAGTTGGGGACTTCAACATCTGCCTCTCAACAACTGATAGAACTAGACAGAAAATCATCAAATATGGGAAAACTCAATATCATCATCAACCACAAGATCTAATTGACATTTATAGAACAGTCCACTCAATACATACTCTTTTCAAGTGCCCACAGAATATACACCAAGATAGACTGTATCCTGGGCCATAAAGCAACCCTCAACAATTTAAAAATAACCAAAATATAAAGAATACTTTCACTGATCATAGTGCTATCAAACTAGAAGTCAACAATGAAAAGATAACAGGAAAATGACTTGAAAAATAACCAATACACTTCTCAATGAAAATTAAAAAACACATGCCACTGAAAAAAAGTTAAAATATAAAATAAATATCAAAATTTGTAGGTCATAATTAGGAAGAAAAAAAGTCTTAATAAGTTGTTGCTTCAAAAACCAGAAAAAGTAGAGCAAAATAAACTCAAAGCAAGCAGGAGGAAATAATAATCTATTAAGCTGAATATAGAAAAATAGAGGAAAAAAAATCAATGAAACAAAGAGCTGGTTCTTTTGAAAGGATAATAATATTGATTAGCCTGATGAAGAAAAAAAGAGAGAAAACACAAATTACCAATATGAGTAATGAAATTGGATATCAGCACAGACCCTGAAGAAATCAAAACAATCATAAGGAATACATTCTTACAGACATCAATCTGACAATTTAGATAAATGGACCGATTCCTCAAAATACACAAACTACCACAACTCATTTGATATGTAATAGATAAGTTGAATAGCCATATAATTATTAAGGAAGTTGAATTTATAATTCAAAAGCCTGCCAAAAAAGAAATCCAGGCTCAGATGTTTCACTGGGAAATTCTATCAAATGTTTAAAGAAGAATTAATACCAGAAGAATTAACATACTTTCTACTCTCTACCAGGAAACAGAAGAGAGAATACATGTTGATTCATTTTATGAAGCTACTATTACCTTGATATTAAAACAAAGACAATAATATCAAAAGAAAACTACAGACCCAAATCCCTCATGAATACAGATGTAAAACTCCTTAACAAAATTTAGCAAATATAATTTACGTGTATATGTAAATTATATACCATTATAAAGTGGGGTTTATTCCAGGATGCAAAGTTGGTTCAATATTTGAAAATCAATTAATGTAATCCACCACAAAACAGGCTAAAGAAGAAAAATCACATGATCATATCTATTGATGCAAGAAAGCACTGACAAAATTCAACACATTCATGATAACCATTCTTAGAAAAATAAGAAAGAAGGAACTTCAACTTGATAAATAGTATCTATGAAAAAATCTACAGGTAGTATTATACTTAAAGGTGAAAAACGGAATGATTCCCTTTTAAGATCTGGAATGAGGCAATGACATATGCTCGTACTACTGTCATTCAACATAGTGTGGAAGTTTCAGACAGTGCAAAAAGGAAATAAAAGGCATTATAGGTTATAAAGAAAGAAACTGTCTCCATGATTATTCTCATAAAAAATCCCAAGGAATCTAAAAACAACTTCAGTTCAGTTCAATAAAGTCACAGGATGGAAGAGTAACATACAAAACTTGACTGTATATCTATATACCAGCAATAAATATATGGAAAACCAAAACAAAAAAAGTAATGTTACTTGCACTGTCCTCACAAGAAGGAAATGTTTAGTTGTAAATCTAATAAAAACAAATCTCAGCAAATACCATAGGTTAGTTCCGATGATGAAATGAATAATGTGTGTGTAAATTGTTGGTAAAATGTAAAATGCTACACAAATTGTAAGGCATATCATATCCATGCCTTCCTCATCTAAAGAATACGGCATCTTTCAGCCTCCTGTAGCTGAGTTCTCCAGAAAGGTATTCAACAGTGCCACTCAGGACAGACAGTCTCATAGGCTGTCCTTATAAATTAACTAAAATATAGGGAGATTAAGTAAATTAGTCTCTATTGCCCAAATTAATTACAAATTATAATTTCCTTTTAGTCGTTTTGGATATCAAGAATTACACTTTAAATTCAAGGCATAAAATGAAGGAGTGTTATCTGCTCTAGCAAGAATTAGAACTCTTATAAAATTGACGTATGACTAAGAATGCTAACCTTGATATCTAAGTTAGGTCATCTCTAAAATGCAACAGCGGGTGATATGAGGACTTACATATTTAAAATATTCATTTTTGTCTTTTAATAAGCATTTGATAAAAACCACAAGTTTGTTTTCTAATTAAATTTTAGCTAATTCAGCAAGCACTTACAAAACTCTAAAATGGAAAAACTGAGTAAATTATAAACTGTTTTTAGCTTAATAAATATTCACTGAATCTAAAATGTTTTATAAATATATCCCACATGTATCTAGCAATACAAAAATCAGATACTCCATGTGGTTGTCTTCACAGTGGTATGTCCACCAAACTTTAAATTACATTGTGTAATTTTTAAAATATGTAAATATCCAATAAAATAGTTTGCAATAAAAAATACACATATAAACATGAGCTGCCATGACTAAGAAGGAAAAAAATATTTCCCTGTCAACAATCACCTACTTAAGTTACGTCTTCCCAGTTACTCAATGGTCTATGCACCATCAATGACAGGTTAAGTTCTGATTATGAAAGCCCACAGAGATGAAAGAAAATATAATTCTCTCATTATGAAGTTAAGAAATCCTTGTTAAATGAGTTACTAGTGACAATTTACGCCAACCTTTTTTTTCTTGACAGAAAAGGAAAATTGCCACAATCATAGAGATCAATTGAGCAGGAAAGTCAGGACTTGAACCCAAGTCTTCTAATTCCCAGACTTGTATTCTTTACTAAAAGAGAAACAACTCTGGGAGTAGAAATTAAAATGTTATTTTACATTTTAATTTTTGACTAGACTTAGAAAGTTTATCTATAAGGCTACTATCCCAGGCAGATTTCTTAAGATATAACACCAAGGCATATTAAATTTGTAATGGCTGACAAGTAATTATAACAAAATTACAAGGCATAGAGAAGACTTTGATTTCTTCTTCCATTATCGTACATGACTCACCATTATTTTGTTAAGCATACAGTTATCAAGAGAAAATTTATTAAACATAAGAGGCAGAAGTGACCCCTGGGAATAGGCTTCATTAGTTTTTCTTCCATACATACAAAAAGACCGATAGATATAAATAAATATGCTACCAGAAAACATTTGCAGCCTTATTCATAACAGGCAACAAGTGGAAACAACTCAAATGTCTACCAACTGATGAACAGATAAGCAAAATTTGGTATACCTATACAATGAGCTATTATTTGGCAATAAAAAGGAGCAAAGTACTATTATATGCTATAATATGATAAACTTTGGAAATATTATGCTAAGTGAAAGAAGCCAACCACAACGACATACATTGTATGATTCCATTTTTATATAAAATGTCCAGCATAGGCAAAGCCATAGAGACAGAAAGATTAATGGTTGCCAGCACCAGGAAGGAGTGGGGAATGGAAAGTGACTATTAATGCATAATGTTTCTTATGGAGATGACGAAACTCTCTAAAATCTAATGGTGGCAAGAGCTGCTCAATTCTATAAATATACTAAAGAACACTTAACTTGTACACTTTAAAAGGGTGAATTTAAAAGTAGGGGAGAGGAGTAGAGGCAAGAAATAAGAATATAAGCAGCCATAGTTTTAAACAGTTTCCCAAAACAGAAGAGGAAGCTCTAAAGTCATAAAATTAGAAAATCTTAAATCAAGCTCTTTTTCTAAATGCTTAGAAAAACTAATTTCATGGAAAAATGAGCAAGAGAAAAGGACTGAGGCCAAATTCACATAAGTTACTATAAGAGAAAACGAGAAAAGAAACAATAACACTTTGTTGAAGGTCATCGAGAAGTCATTACCATTAGTTGACCCATGAGCTGGAACCCAGGCAATAGGAGGCTCCTCACCCACTTCCCTGTCCTTAGAATGTGCATTTTGCTTGCCTTTCCTGCTCCCAGGATACAACTCTGAGGCAGAAATGTGGTGTTGAGACTATAGGACAACCCAGTTTAGGCCTTCTGAGTATGTGACTGACCCCAGTTAGGCCTCTATATAAACTTTTAAGATGCTGGTAGGGAGGTGTGGAGGTCTACTTGTCTTGCAGCCACCAGAAACTGGCTTTAAGTAAGTTCCCTTGCTTATTAAACCTATCACCTACCTATGTGGTGTGGTCTGCCTCTTTCTTTGGTCTCCCCCTGCTCTCCACATGAGGGGAGCAGTTTCAGAGGACAGCTGGGAAGCTCATGAGGAGGTTGCAAATTAACACACCTCTAACTAATGGTGGAAACCTGCTAAAAATCATGTCATGCACACACATGAAAAGGTGAAAACTATAACAATATTTCAAATTCTAAATACAATTAAGAAAATAATACAAGACATGAAAGAACATCATAAATTAGGATGGGAAACAGTAAAAAACAAGGCAAAGGAACACAGAAGAGAACTAGATGTAAAATAAACATAAATAAAGTCTAAGGTAGGAGGAAAACAAGAGTCACCACACAATAGATTATGCTTTAAGATAAACATAAAAAGAAACTTTCACAGACCAGGAATGAAGTAAGAAAGATGAACAACAGATACAGAAGACAGGCAAAGAACATCCAACATGTGTATAACAGGAGTCCCATAAAGAAAAGAAAACAAAGCAAGTGAACAACACAAAAATTGGTAATTTTAAAAGAATTGTCTGCAATTTAAGAACATTTGTAACTCCATATTGAAAGAAGACATCTGGAGAAATCAACTCAGAATGACCAACACTAAGACATATTCTCATAAATTATTGAACTTTAAAGAAAAAGAAAACATTTTTGGACATCCAGATAAAAAGACCACAAATGGCTGTTAACAGAAACAGGCTGTAATAGAAACAATTCTTTATTCCTCACAAAAACGGAATAACATATTTAAGATACTCAGGGAAAGAAAATGTGAGCCAAAGATTTCAAATCTAGCTAATGACTTTCAAATGTAAAAAGCGGGCAAGCTGTCTTAACACACAAAAATTGAGAAAATGGATACTTTTCCTATAACTCCTTCTTGAGGAGTAGAAAATGAGCTTCAAACAAGAAAAATGACTAGTAAGACAATAACACAGACTGGTGGTATGCGTCAAATATAATTTAAATGCAGGGATATAAAGGAAGGTGTATATAATAGTTATTTAATCTGACAATATAGGTAACTAAAAAAAAGGAGCAAGCATATGTAAAATTTTATAAACTGTTTTTGGTAATCATATTATACGGTATTATGCTAGTGCTACACCTAGAAGATTTCTGTTTATAACGAGATAAAACAAATTACTAAATGATATCTTAATTCTCTGTGGTGCTGAGAGTTAGGATTCCCATAGCAGAGTGAAGGAGATTAAGATATAAGTTTAAAAAGGCTAAGTAATTACCCTCAAGCCCTGAAATCTGCATAGGAAGTATCAGTATGAACTCATTAAGGCATTCAATCTTAAAAAATACATAAACACAAATCTACATATATATTCATTAGCTCTAATAACAGAAGACCAAGCCCAGTAGCAATGAGCATAGCTAGAAAATCAAGTTTTGGTTTTGAAATACCATTTCTAGGACTTTTTGGAGAAATGACTAAATCCAGGTCTATGGCAAAAAAATGTACAAAAATGAGCATATCCTGTCATAACAGTTAGCAAGAAGTTATCAAAAACTACTAGGGTTGTGTTAAAGAGACTTGAAAGCCAACTTGAAGAAGCTTCCACCAAAGTTGGGAAAATATCCAGAATGGGTTGAAAAGCATAAAAATGTTAAAATATATAATTCATAATGATATATACTTAAGACAAATATTGGTCACCTTTGAAGGATGACAGGTTGACCATTTTTTATTTTGTACACCAGTAAATAAAGAGATAAAAACAAGTATTTATCCTAAATTTTCTAATGAAACTGCTGCTGGGTGACCAAAGAATAAGAAAAGTTTTTCTTCATACAAGTATTTTGACAAATAAAAAGTGAGAATTGGAATGACCCAATTCTGTAATACAGTAGTCACCCTGACATCCGTGGTTTTGTTTCTAGGTTTCAGGTACCAGTGGTCCTAAAATATTAAATGAAAATTTCAAGAAATAATAATGGAAAATTCCAGAAATAAACAATTCATAAGTTTTAAGTGCACACCGTTCTGAGTAGCGTAATGAAATCTCATGCTGTCCCATGTTGTCCCATCTGGGACATGAATCATTCCCTTTGTCCAGTTTGTCCAGTTTATCCATGCTGTATATGCTACTTACCCGTTAGTTATTTAGTATCTATCTCAGTTATCATATAGTTTATCAGGGAGATGGAGAAAGGCCACATTCACATAACTTTTATTATAGCATATTGTTATAACTGTTTTTATTATTAACTATTATTGTTAATATCTTACTGTGCCTAATTTATAAATTAAACTTTACAGAGGTATGTACGTATAGGAAAAAACTACTGTTACATATAGGGTTTGCTACTATCCAAGGTTTCAAGCATCCACTGTGGGGCTTAGAACATAGCCCCTTCTTGTTTAAAGCAGATAACGGGGGACCACTGTACCTAACGAAGTAAGGATATAGGTATTAAGCATCAGTGACTGCTAACATTACAAAAAAGGAGGTAACCCCACTTAATGTATCTTTAGCTGAAGAAGCACCACCACCTATGAAGTTAATTTTGCCAGAAATAACAAAACTGAATCTAATGAATCATCTAGATCCAACTACCAACTTATAGGAAATACAGAGAAACCTGCTAAATGACACAATGCAAACGATACCAGCAAAATCCAGCTTGTGAGAACAGTCAGGACAAACACTCTGGTGGTTTCCTCAAATGAACAATAAGGAAGAGTTAAGACATTTAATCTTAATTATAAACAGAGAAACGTAATATAGTTTTATTATTTGGATGATAAAAACCATACAGAGAAGGAAGCAAGTGCTATAAAAATTCAGAAGAATGACTACCTTAGGAGAGGGAATTAAGAGTAAACTACATCTGGAAGTAGAAAGGTGGAGTGTGTTTGAGGTAGCAAGTTCCAGTCTCTTGATATGGATGGTGGTAATAAGTGGACTGCCTTATAAAAATTCATTAAGCTCTCTATGTAATATAGCTTTTTGATTTTGTGTTATATTTTAAAATGCAGCTTAAAAATATTTACAAATTAGAAATCCTTTAAAATTTACTAATCCTTAAGTTCTTAGATAAATGCATCAGAGTCTATGGAAAAACAAGTCTATAATCTCAAAATAGGAACAGAAATATTTTAACAAGGTTAATGTATAAGTTAAGGAAAAACTTAAGAGGATATGCAGAGCTATAGTTTTACTATTATAAAAAAATGTTTCCTCTAATGGTAGCATTTTGCCTTAACTATATAAACTTGGGGGCTGGGGAGGAATAAAAATATAATGAAGTTAATTGGAATTAGGTGATCTTTAAAAACCTTAAAGCTGTAACTTTAATATTCTAAAATGCAGTCAGTATTTAATCAGGAAAATCTAGACACAAACTTCAGCAGAGAAATTTTGACCTAGAACTTTCTCAGCAAAAGAAATTGATAGAGGTTATCAAGATTTAAGAGGAAAAAAGAATCTTGGAAAATCATAAAAGCCTTGTCAAGCCTAAATGTAAATAAAATCTATTCAATTACCATTCCAAAAATAGCAGGAAGTGGTCTAACAGGAATTTCAGGGGAAGCATGTTCAGAGGGAGCACCA
Source organism: Eonycteris spelaea (assembly GCA_003508835.1). NCBI lineage: Eukaryota > Metazoa > Chordata > Mammalia > Chiroptera > Pteropodidae > Eonycteris > Eonycteris spelaea. Next base: position 6,786,452 of record PUFA01000049.1, on the reverse strand, counting down.
AGACCAGCCTCCTTCATCCCCCCCCTTTCCTATTTTCCCAATTTTACGTAACAAAGTCGTAGGAAGGGGAGCAATTCCTATTCTTTTAATTATTTAAAAATTGTATACAGCATAGGCTGGCTTTGCCTACAACTATAATAGAAAAACAAGTAAACAGGGGCTAGAACAGAGAAAATGAAAAGATATAATGAGTATATCTTCTCTATAACACAGACTCGACAAATACTAGTTGATAGAAAGAGAACACAGACATTTTAAATTTTGGATCCAGGGTAATGACAAAATTCCTGGGTTCTCTATTTTTAGCTAGTCTGATATCAAACAGATTTTAAAACCATACCAATAAAGCCTCTTAGAAACACTATCTTACCTTGAGTATCTCAAAATATAGTGAATTAAAGCAGTATTAGACAATTATCATCACTAACTCCTCCTTAGTTGTCTCTTTCCTTCTAAATAAAAGTTTTTATATATTAACTTGTCGTGATCTCTACATTCACTTTTCCTAACTAGTCTTCACTTTCTCCTCCTGACTTGGTGTGCTCTCTACCCTGTTTACCTCTTCACTGAGTTTCCAACAACTGGGAATAAATAATTTTTCTTTGTCAAAGCAGTTTAAGCAGCCATATCTATGAAGTCTTAAAAACACACAATGGATTCTTTTCAAAGAGAAGGAAGGGCTAAAGAAACACAGAAAGCTTGCAAGAAGAAAATGTCTAGCCTTTCATGAGTTATCGGGCATGACTGTGTTCAATTGACAAATGTTCATGGTGCGTTTCTTCGTGCCAGGCAACAGTTCTTACTTCTCTTCCCATCTTCAAACTCCAGCTACTACTAAATGTAATTTAATCAACGTGACCATATTTCCAGTCGTTAAGAGAACCATCTTCCTCTTACCATAATTCTGTGAGCCCTTAAAATTATTATATCAGCTTTCTAAAAAATGTTATAGACTCGTCCTCAGAATGGGACAATTTACTATCTGGTCCATTTTTCTCTACTAGACATGCTTAATGTGCCAAAGGCACCTGTGAACATGTGGCGTCTGAATCCTGTCTGCCTCTCATCCCTACAAGAGCAGAGAATCCCACAGTCCAGTGCAGACCCCTCTACCCTTCAGTCTAGATGAGGGAGAAACAAAATCCATTCTGGCCTTGGATCTATGAGGTATTTGCCAATTCAGCTCCACCAGTAATTAAGTTAATATTTTAAATCCTATTGTATTTTAAAATCCTAGTCCATGTTTCAATTGGTTCAGAACTTACAGTGTAAAATGATGACCCGCAAGCTATAAGATTAACCAGAAAATAAGAGAGTCTGGATTAAATGAGAGTAAACAAAATGAAACACAACAGAACAACAAAACCAAAACCAAACACACAAACTTCTTTCCCTTTACTAAGTCAACCAGACAGCTAAAGTACCAGGAATTATGAGGTATGAGGCTGGGTCTTAATGACATGATAGAGTAAGGGCAGTTTGGTGGCTCAGAGTCACAGAAATAATGTAATCTCCATAGGCAAAAAAAAAAAAAAAAAAGCTAGACGTTACAATTTTCTTAACCTAATAAACAGCAACATAAAATCTTTAAGCAAAACTTTTAAATTATTTAAACCTACCTGATCCCCAAAACATTATGATGCAGCTTTTGGGCATACAACAAATAAAATTTATATAAACTTAAAATCCTCTACTTTTTTATTATTGTATAGGAATCTCTTGCTCTGTTTTAAACATCACAATCCTTCCATGCTCATCTGTTTTACCTACCTCCTACACCTAGAAGTACTCAAAAATATCTAGAAGTCTCAAAAAAGTAGGCTAAGGTCCTCAAATAATATCCATATGGGCCCTTTTCTATGATTCCTAATAAGTCACCTTCTCCATCAAAAGGACATAATCTATCCACTCAAATTTCTGACGGTGGTACCAAAAGACATCTGTATTGGAAGCCTATGATCAACTTCTGAAATTCAAAACACAGAGATCCACACATTCCAGTTTTCTATTGGACTATTCTCTTTCCTTCAGATTCTACTATCTAAAACTATTTCCTTAAATTATACTTAATGAATCAAATCATTGCTAAAACATTTCATCAATGAATTTGGTAAAATATCCATTTCAGTACCTTTTTAACCATATTAACAAAATCTTACTGCTGCTGCTCTATACAATCCCATGGAATTTCTCCCAATTCTACTTTCTAGCTGCCCATACATCCAATCTTTGGAACCAATATGATAGCTTTTGTGTCCAACTTTCACATATCTCTTCTAACTCTTAGATTTTACAAAAGCTACCACTCCATAAAAATTCCAAACATTCTGAGTTAACCACAACTTGTGGTTTAATGTCAATAGGCTTCTAATGTTAAAGCATTCCATTTTATCCTGCAGAGAAGTAAATCTAAATCAAAGTCAGAAGAAAAACAGTACATACAGAATATCTGGCATTTGGTTCATTTTAAAGTATTTATTAGTTTATCTAACATTAAGTTAAAAGATGACCTTTAGTTTTAAGTTGGTAAGAAAAATGATAAATTCTAATATTAAATGCTATATAGTATTTATTCCTTTTAGAAAAACATCCCAATACATACCTCTCTGTAGAAATGAGCTTCTTCTGGATTTATCCAAGTAACAGAGAATGAATCAACATTATTTTATTAAAAAAAAAAAAAGGACTAAAATGTGCCCTACAGATATCACTGACTCAGTATGCCAAAAGGTATAAGATTTAACTAACGTGACAATTTTCCTGAAATTTAAAACTTAGTAAGAGGCTGTAGTTACCTCTTTTTGTAGATGAAGTTTGAAGCAACTGTTTGGCTTTGAGGGAAGTACGAGGCAAATTTTTCAGCCTTTGCGAAGCTGTTGAAAAATAAGGAACTGTAATATTTGGCTAGAAGGATAAGATAAAGGCTATAGCTTCCATAAACTTGATTATTTTAATACAAACTTGAAAATTTATCAAGGAACAGAAACCATAAAGCTGAAAATATGTTAGAATCCTAGGAGCAGAGGAATTTTAAAGTGATGCTTAGTGCACTAAGTTGGAAAAGAAAGAGGATGAAAATCTTAGTACAAAGTGTTTACTTTCAGAAATAGGTCCTTATAGATGAGAAAATCTACAGTATGTAAACCAATCAAAACATCAAAGAGAAAACAAACCACCAGCAAACATGCTATGGATGCAAAGAATACAAAGCTAATTAAGGAAAAGTGATGAGCACAAGCACACAGTATAGAATAAAATAAATGTAGTACTTGTCCAATGCAAAAAAAGCAGACTTTGGCAAAGCGGTAATGGTTAGATGAATTGCCCTAACATAAAACAGTAATCCTCACACTCAAAAAGGAGAAGAAAACTCAGAACCAGGCAGGTCCTCAAAGGAGTCACAATCTAGTGCCTTTTAATGTGTTCAACATCATCTTGTTGTAGAATAAAACTAATTTGTACTGCAAACTTTGGATAGCAATGTATCTGGGCTGTGCACATATGAAAATGGAGTGAGTAGGGGTGTGTGAAGTGTTGAGGGGTTAGGAGCAGTCAGAGCATCCGCTTTTTAAGGTAATCAATCAGGAATTCCAAGCTTTCTCCAAAATGCCTACTCTATTAACTGCAACAAAACTCTCAAAACTGGCAATGTAAGCAGCAGCCAGAGCCAGAGTTAAAGCTCACTATGGTTCCAATGAGCTGATGAGTCCCTCAACTACCAGTGCAGTCACCTATTTTAAGTGGCTCTAAAGTTTCACTCTATCAATTTGATAAAGTCGGACTTTACATACCTCTAAGATTTACATGTTCCACTCTTAACCCCCACAGCCAAAAAAAGAGAAATCTTACAACCACAAACCACCATAAACAATCATTGGGCTGATAAAGGGATATTTGGTATATCATCAAAGAGAATTAAGAATTTCCCTCACTCTATTGTTCTGATAGTAAACATTTTTAAGAAGTAACATGTATTTGATTTTAAATTTTATAGTACTCCACACATTACTGTAGCTAAATATTTTATTCCAACTTAAATATCACCAGGGAGACTAGCAAAAAATTCTCCAAACCAAAAAATAATAATAATAATAATAATTTTATAATGCATTACCTGATATCTATCCCACAGAAATACAGGATGCTATCATCAATTAATATTCCTCACTTACATATTTATTCATACATGCTTTCAATCGTTCATACTTTCATTCATTAACTCATTCATTCCTTCCTTCTTTCTTTCACTCTTTCAAATAGTTAATTATTTAGTTTATTCTGGTATTATTTTAGGTACAATAGGTTCAGTAGCCAACTACAGAGACAAAGTTTCAACTCTCATGGAACTAACATTATGGGAAAGGGGAAACAAAGAGGTAAATATATGCCTTGCCAGATGGTGATAGCTGCTCCTGGAGAAAATTAAATAGGAAAAGGGGGACAAAAAGTAGGAGATTTAAATAGGGTGATGAGGAAAGACCTCCCTGAGGTGACATTTGTGCAAAGATCTGAAGGAAGAGAGAAAGTGAGCCATATAGGTATCTGAGGAAAGCATTCTAGACAGAAGGAAAACCAATGGTAGAAGATCTGAGCTAGGAGTATGCCTAGTATGTTGGAAGAATAGGAATTAGGCTACTGTGATTGCAGTGGAGTAAATGAGGACAAAGGTAACTAACTGTATGTACACTGGCAATCCACAATATCTATTAATCATTATGTTTTTTTAAAATGAGGGCTTAATATCAAATATCATCTTTAATCAACTGTTTTGGAAAGGTCTTATTTAAAATTAATAGCTATGATGACTCCAATAAATCTTATTATTCCTCAAGTTTCATGGGTGATATAATGGCATAATGGCACAAGTGAAAACTGTCCAATGGTAATCTGGAGACTCAAACTGCAAAAAGAAATCAGGCAGTATACTCTGAATTTGCCTGGTATAGACAGAATGAAATGAATAATTTTCATAGGATATCACGGTCACATTATCCAAATAACACTAAATTTTCATCTGAATTATCAATCTTAATTTGATCAGTTTTCTAAACCCAAAATTATTTTTAAATGACAGTGCAGTAGTTAAACTGAAAGTCTCCAAATCTTTTCAAAATTCAGTGTTAGTTCTTTTAAAATATTTATGGTTTCCCTAGTTTCTCTTTTAATATTTATATAATTCCAAATTAGCAAGACCCCTCTGAGAGAAGCAAAGATAGTACAGTGAAAATATTCTTCTCTGAAGCTACTATTATTTAGGCTAATGTCTTCCTCTACAAACCAACTCCAAATACCTCTGGTATTTCTGTTAAACTTATACTAACATTTGCCAAGACATTCTAGCTCAAAGTTTTCTTACTTTAAATTCCATTTATTCATCCCTGTAGATTTCTCTCTTTACTTCCCCACTGTCTCCTAAATACCTAATTCAGACCTTTCCACCCTTTTTTTTGGACCAGAAAAGTGTCTTTTTTGGGTCTTCCCACACTCAATCGCTTCATTCCATTCATGTACAACATGGTTGGTGAAAGTGTTACCTACTCCCCCCAACACCCGAGTGCAGGTGATAAATGGGTATACTCTCTGTAAAGAAATTCAGAAACAAAAATAAAACCAGCATTTTTTTTATCATCATGTCTAAGCAATAATAATCAATGTCAATGTTAAAATGCTGCTCCCTAAAGAAAATAATTTGTTGGCCTAAGTAGTAAACAATTGCTGCACGTATTATTTAGTTTTAATAACATATATTTAAACTTTAAAATAGCATATTTTACTATTTATACTTTAATGAACAATTCATTTCATGTGAAAGGTAATTAGGAGAACTTCCAGTTATATAGTCTCCCCTGACCAGGTGGATTCAGTTACGTGTTTCTTTCAAAAATAAGTTCACAACAATATGAAATCATGCTCACTTCAGCAGAATATGTGCCTCCAACCCCGGAGGTACAATGATATTTAACCTATATTTAAATAGATTAAAAATAATCAATGATAGTACAGTGATTATAAAATCAATGAAACAATGTGAGTCACTTCGACTCTGTCATTACATGTGACTTTGAGTGTATATTTTAAAATCTTCAACTGTGAAGACATTTAAAAATCATTAGACCCAAAGGAACAAAGACATGGACAGTAGGGTAATTTCTGGAACTTATTTTAAAATGGAATTTTATGACTCTCTGCCAAACTTGTCCTCATGTTGAAGATTTTTCTTATTTGTATAAAACCTGCTTCGTGGAAAAAAATGCCTGAAAACTTTTAGAATTAAAAATTTAATACTATTCTTCAATCAATAAGAGTGAAATAAACTGATAGATCTGCTATACTGTGTACTGAGTCTAAATAAGCAAAGATCAATTATGAAGAAATTACTGACAAATTTTAGAAGCTAAAGCTGTAATGGTCATTACTATGACAGACCAATATGTAAAAATATTTTTTCTTTAAAAAATGATTAATGTAATTTAAAAGTAATACCCCATTATCCTTTTTTTTGGGGGGGGGTACTGTAGGTTGATTTTATTAGTTTTTACTGACATGGTATAAAATAGAAAGTTCAATAAAAGAATATTTTCATTGTCCATTTTTCCTAGCTATTATTATAACAATTTCCATTTAATTATAATTTTTAAACATAATTTTTTCATATGAGCAGTTAAAACTAATCTTCTCCAGTTGCTAAATACTAAGTAAGCATAAGCCTGTAGAAACGAATTAAATTACTGCTAGGTAAAATGACCCTTATCCCCACCACCCCTATGACATTTTGTTTCAAACATTTTATCGCTTACATATTTCTGAGTCATCCTTAAACCCTCTTTCCCTCTCTACCTCCAACCTTCTCACTATTACCAAGAAACACATCTTCTACATCATTTTAAAAATTCACCCATATCTTATCACGCCGGCACCACTGCCTTTGTTCAGATCATTTCTTGCCCAGATTACACAACAATGTTCTAAGTCCGCAGTCCCCAGCCTTTTTGGCATCGGACTGGTGCTCCTAGAAAAACCTGATGATTTGAGGTAGAGCTGAGGCGGTTGTTAGTGCTAAGGAGTGGCTGCAAATACAGATGAAGCTTTGATTGCTTGCCTGGTGCTCACTTCTTGCTGTGTGGTCTGGTTCCTAACAGGCACAGACTGGTATTGGTCGGTGGCCCTGTTCTTAGTGGCTTCTAGTCTCTCAACTTTAATCATTCTCTGCATTGCTACCAAACTGAATTTTCTAGGAAGTAACCTTGATTAAAAGCCTCGCTTGGTTCCCCATGCTTACGGGATAAAATTCAAACTTCTTACTATGAAATTTAAAAGCTCCTACAATCTGTCCTCTACCTACATCTTTCATCCTTCATCACTGCACCCACTAACCATCCTGTACCCTACACTTTACCATACAAACAACCTACTATAATCAGGGTGCCAGTCTTAAGACTTTGTTACTGATCTCATTATTGGGAAAACAGTATCTTTTCTTCATGTGACAACTCATAAGCTCCCTTCAAGGTGCTGGCTATCTTTCAATTTTTCCTAAAAATCTCTTCACACTGCTGAGTTTAATGCCCCTCTGTTTCCACAAAAGTTCTTGCCTATCACATTTTGCTACTGAAGGGCTCATCTCATTCACATTTATATTCCGAGTGCTTGGAACAATACACACCCAAAATAAGTATCTGTTGATTAATTAAGAAACATATGAAACATATAAGTGACTGACAACTGGATAAAATCCAAAGATCTAAACTAAGCATCTAAGATCCTCCACAGGTGAAGTCTAATCCAGTGGTTCTCAAACTTGAATATGCCCCAGAATCAGCTGAGACACACTTCTAAAAAATAGATTCTGTTCCCCACCCCAGATATATTCAACCACAATGCCCAGAAGGGCCAGAAAAACTACATTTATAAAATCTCTTCATGATCATATACTTGGCCCAACATCACCACAGTACTTATGCTTAAACAGACGTTTTACAAATATTTCATTCATTCTTTTATTAACCCATCACGCAGATTTATCATGACATTTATGTTTTATAACTATGTAAATTTCAAGTATAACCTATTAGTGTTCTGGCTCCAAGTAAAATCTGGATGAGATTCCCTCCTCATGGGACTCAGTGCAGTCTGGCTATGTGTAAAACTATCAACTGCCCTGGATATTCCCCCTTTAGTAAGAGGTCCAGAGTAGAACAATGATCCTATATACCTTTTCTCTGGGAGTATACTCTATATCCTATGTGTGGCAAAAAAGAAGACACACACTAAACCTGATAGGCTCACGAGAGGCCTGCATGGCAGGCCTTACAAACTGAGACTGAAATTAATCATACAGGATGGTCTGAACATATAATTCTCACTAAAAGCAGGTCATGGTGGGTAGTCACATCCTGAGCTGGTAGCTTCCCTGACAAAGGTCAATCTTTACCTAAGTAAGCCTGTCTATTATCTTTTTTAATCTAAGATAACATACCCTTGGAATGTCAGAATAATCCCTTTTTCCAGACCCCTCAGGGCACACCCATAGCACTAGAGCACAGAACCTCTCATTATTATCTTGTTCCCTGAATACCATCTCTACTTCTGTAAATGTTAATTATTAACTACCTGTACTCACCAATGTAAAAGAAGCATTGCTTTATTTTACTTTTTAGCCAACTCCAGAGATTTCCCTGCTTTGCTTCCTCTCAGCCCCTTCATCTACCACCAACAGATTTCATGTAACCCTCCTTAACATCTCCTCCTTTGACTCTAATGTATAAACTGCGAAACTGCCATTCCCTGGAGCATTTTCTCAATCCTGGCAATTGTCATCAGTTTGGCTTAAATAAACTCATAAAAATTCTCAACAGGTTTGGATGTTTCTTATGTCAACATATGCAAAAATATTCTTCCATTTGGCTAAATGTAAGCCAATGGATAAATATTACACTGAATTATTTTGCTCTTGTGGTAATTCACAAAGCATTTATAGTTCAATCTCAAATCATACTCCAACAGAGTCATCCAAGAACACTTTCCAAGAGGCCTACTCATCTGCAGTTAAGTCAGCATGATGTAATCCAAACAATGGCTGGATGGAAATCAGGAGACTCAGGGAGAAGGGAGTAATTTGAGTTGGTTTTGCACTTTTCTAGTAATAGAATGTTGTACATATAATTTATATGTATCTCTGCCCCCTCTCTATAAAAATAAGAAATAGATTGTGAGATTCAAATGAGATAATACATGTAAAAATATACATTTTAAAATACTAACCAAAATTTGAGTATTATTACTTTTTTTAAACTAGTAGATGGTCTTGGGATTTCCTCTTCTTTCCTTACTTCTGAACAAATAATTCTTATATATTTCTGAAAACTAAACTTACTCTTAAACCTGTACTATAGTTGTCTTAGAAAGCAAGGCACTAGTCTTTTAAAAAGCTCTGACCCTGACAAACATTCCTTCAACTGGAGAAACTGAGAAAATGACATGTATCCATGACCTTTGCAATGCTCTGGTTTTCTTAAACTTTTTAAGGCACTCACATTTTCCAAATATAAGTCAAAAATTCGTAATAGCTATAAAAAATGAAAATATATTAGGACTCTCATGTTCATATTTGAATGCCAGCATCCACAATAATGCAGCCACAGCAAATAAGCATATAAAAATAGTGATTGGCATAGTTAAAGGCAAAAGAAGTGGTTCTTTAGGTGGAAATAACAGCAACCTTGCAAAGTTAGGTTCATGCAGACCAGCAAGTAAGAACCAAAGCTTTACCACTTAAGAGCTGGAAAAATAAATACTTAAAAGAAAACAAAATGCAACATCTATTACACTAACTGGTTTATACAAAAAAAAGATAGTAACTCATGTATAAAGATATAAAACTTATTATATTTATACATAATTCTATATCAAAATAAAGACATAAAAACAGTATATAATATAACACTAAAAGAATACATATATATACATTTTTATGTATCAAAATATATAACATTTAAAGAAATATAGATAACATATTTTGCTTCATAACGTATGAATTTTAAATAAAGTTTTAAATATTTTTATAAAATAAACTTTAAATTTTAAATCGGTTAATATTCTGGATTTACTACTTTCTAAATACATTTTTGTAAATAGTGTGATTCTACATTAAAAAGTTTGTTGACATTTCAATTATAAAGAAGCTTCACTACAGCTACAAATATAAAACAAGAATATGCAATTAATAAAAAAAGGATGGTACCTTACTTTTTTTCTGCCTGTACATTATTCAAATATTGAAATACATGAAACTACATACATCTTTTTCCACTTAAAAGTAAATTAGTGATTAGAATTTTATTATGTGTCCCTACATATTTTCCTTAATTATCAACTTCTGGGAAAAAAAAAAAAATAATTCACCTACAGAAAAAAATTTTAGGGAATCCACAGGTAATTAATTATACAGTGGTAATTCTACCACTAAAGGTGTTTTTCTATTAATAAAATTTTATCCTAGTTATCAACCTTTTCTTTTTCTTCTATTTTTGGGAAGAATTATTTTTCATTTCCATACAGCTTTGAACTGCTAGAGTAGTTCAAATAAAGATCATGTATGAGGGTCTGAGGGAACAACCCTCAGAGTTGGTACTGACAATAACGGATTGAGGTAAAGAGGATATAGATACAGCTGGTTTTATCAAAGAGCTGGGAAGCTGTTTGGAGATGCGTCATGTAACGTTTTGAGGAATTCAAAACTTAACAATTCAAAGAAACTATAAAAGCACCTTTGAAAGCCCAGCACCATGTTTTGTATCTGTGCATAGGGTATAAAAGTGTATCTACAATATACATAAATTTTATTACTCTTCTTAATGATATAAAAATTTATTTCCTGTTGTATTAACACTGCGGATTGCTTTTTCTTCCAGGAAAGTATACCAAGGGGGAAAAGCCCAGGAACAGGATTTCTCAAGTGCCAAATTAACTTAATTCGTAAGTTTAAAGGCAAAAAACCTATTACTATTTCAGGGATTACTAAAGAGTTCAAATGGTATCTTTATTTTCATTTTCAGAGTTTTGTGAATACCTATTTTCTTTACTATTTATGAGTACCATATGAGTATCATATTGGCACTTAACTTACACAAGACCTAGAATAGTAAATTTAAAACTTAATTTGGTTTAAAAGTATGTTTTTGCATAAATCCAACTGAATATATGAGGTACACAAATCTCTAGGCAACAATTTTCCAGTGCCTTACTTATATTTTAGAGTTTATCTTAGAAAAAACTAACAGATGTAATATTTTTGGATCATTTTTATGTTTTAGTACTAAACCATAACTATGACAACTCTTTAGGGGGACTCTGGTCCTTGAGCAAGATCAACATGTATTTGAATCCTAACTTGCCACTTACAAGCTTTAATGATCATAGGTAAGTTATTTAACCACTCAGAACTTCAATTTCCTAATTTATAAAATGTGTTAATTTTATCTACTTTAACGAATTGTTTGGGGATTAAATGAGATTATACATATACAGTACAGTACAAGTTTCTGTAATATAAATATCAAATGCAATTGATAAATAAGGAAATTTGTCATTATCACAGAAATCATTTTGGTTCAAATATATTTTTTTCCTAGCCTACTGATATTTAAGCCACCAAGCAACGGCAGCTTAACACAAAGTACACAAAATCAGCTAAACACAACAGAATCAGAGTGCAAGAAAATTAAAAAAGAATGAATAATATCAAAGTTGTATTACTCAAAAAATAAGTTATAAATGAACAACCAATAAACTCATGTTTGGACCTTCCTCCTCACTGCTTTGAGAAAATAAAGGAACACATCACAGCAACCACTTGAACCACTGACGGCAATATGACACAAGGGAACTGAGTACATCAGACTATAGGACTGATGTGAGCTGTGGGATACGAGGCATGCATATTGATCATGTGTTAGTTTAAAATTGGTTTGACTACATATTCATATCTATCCTAGTTAATAAGTGATACTTTTGGGGAAGTGTTTCTTTTTTAATCACCTTCCTTGTACAATAAAGTACACAGTGCCCATCTACTCCCACATCACTTCTTGGCTCAGTCTGGCCACTCTTAGAAGTTCTTTCTGCACAATTCTCTCTGATCTTTGTTTATGTTGCATATGTGTCCTTAATTCGATAGCCTCAGTCCTTCTTTTCCACCAAGTTTCCTTCAACTTAAAAAAAATATGAAGTTCTATATTTGCTAGAGTATTCATTCATTAAGAATTTAATGTCTTTAATTGTGCTAGTATTTCATAGGATAATTATTGTTTTTGTGAATGCTCTAGTAAGAAAGCAGCTTGGGTTTTAAGTGGTCTGTTCCAGGACTATTGTGCCCCCAAATCCTGCCAATTTTTAAAGTAGAGTATTCCAGAATGTGCAATTAAGTAATATATATTTATACATTAAATAGCTAGACTTTGCTTATTTTAAAATTCTAGAGCAAACAGAGTGTCATACAGATATAAGTACTGATATAATTGGGTATCTTACAGGATAATTTTTAAATTTTAATATAGCTATGATTATTTTACAGCAACTAATAATCACTACATTTCACACAGCTCTTCAGCACAAAATATCTACAATTTCATTTTCCTTTAAATAACTGATACATGAAAGATACTTACTGGCTGAAGCCTGAGGTTGCATGCGAGGTATTCCTCCATTTGGCACTTGAAAATTTGAGTCACTTCTGCTGCTTTTCACTGAGTCAACTTGTGTATTAGATGTTCGGGACAGGTTTGGAAGACTGCGTCTTAGTTTTTCTATGACAACAGAATTTTAATTTGAACAAATCATTTCTCAGTTGGAGAAAGAATTAAAATATCAATTAGCATTCAAAAATCAGATTCTTTATATAAGCATTCTACATATTTTAGAAGAGCTAACAGGAAATACACATCTTATAAAAATAATCAACTCAACCCAGATTCTGTAAGAGAACCCTTAAAAAGAACCATAAATTATTTAGATACAAATCTATGTACAGATCACTTCATAAGTAGAACAAAGCAAAAATAACATAATCAAGTAAAATTAAATTCACTTTCTCCTTTATTTTTGAATTAACTATCATTAAAATGGTTAACTAAATTCCTGATCTATTTATAATACAAACCTTGGTAAAAACTGTTACTTTCATACTGAAATATGAGGGGCGATTTTTTTTCAGAAACATTCTAATTACCTTCATTTTTAACATTGCTTGTCTGTAAGTCCGTGGGATGGCCTTGAAGTGAAAGGCGAGGTTGCTGTAAGCGGCTAATCATAGGCTGTGGGGACACTCTACTATATTCTATTCCCCGAGCAGGAGATCGTGAACGAGGTGAGTTTCTGGGTGACTGCTTAGGTGATGGTCGAGGTGAATTGCGTGGTGATGGTGAAAACCTGTTAACAGCAGGGTATACTGCATGATGCATATTGTCATCTTCATCATCTAAACTTTGTGCATCAAGTTCCTGATCACTAAAAGTACCCCGTCTTGTAGAATTGCAAGATGAACCAGAACTGCGCCGAGATGTAGTGGCTGCATATTCTTGCCGAAGACCTGAGGATAATGAATGTGTTATTTTATTTCTTTGGTTATATTTTTAAACATTCAAATACTTTAAGGTTTAAAAGCAAAAGATTATCATTGAGAAATTCAAATACGGTATACGTGTAAAGAACACTTGAATCATCTTAGATATCCTACCATCTAAAGATGTATAAAACACACCTAGAACATTATTTTTAAATTGAACAAAATTTTATAAACCTTTGCCCAATTTCAACATTTCTTCCTAAATCTGAAATTTATATTACAAGTAGAACCCTAAATTTTAAAGTATTTCTACTGCTGAGGGGAGTAATCCAAATTTAAGATTAATAATAAAGGAATATTGAGAGAAAACAATTACTGTCCAACCAGTAAGAAGAATACACTGGTGAGTAAATAAACTCATTTGGTTAATCTTATTTAAGATGATGATGAAAGAAACTTCTAGCCCACCCTTAGAAATTCAATACTTGGGCATAAATTAAATTTCAATTGCTTTGTAACCCAAGAGATTTCAATAAAATAAGCTTAAATTCTAAGGCATCAAGTAAGAATTTTCCAAGGATTCCCCTATGTATCTTGATACCTCTAGAAACACCCAAGCAACCTTAGAAGCCCTTCAAATAGTGTAACAAATTCTAGAATAAAAACAATTGCTGATACATATTCAATGAAGAAAAAATTATAATTCAAAAAAAGAACAAAATTTAGATAATTTCTGAGCAAATCTTAACTACTGGCAGTCTAATCTAAAAGATCTGTTATATATATTTAAACTTTTAAGTTATATATTCATACAGAACCCCTTTATCTCCATTTTCTGCAGTTTCACTTCCTGCGGTTTCAGATATCTGCATCAAGCACGGTCCGAAAATATTTAATGAAAAATTCCAGAAATAAACAATTTATAAGTTTTAAATAGCACATCATTCTGAGTAGCATGATGAAATCTCATGCTGTCCCACTCCAGTCCCACCTGGGGCATGAATCATTCCTTTGACCAGCGTATATGATGTATATATAATACAATCAGATATTCTGAGAAAGAACCACATTTATGTAACTTTTATTACAGTATATTGTTATAATTGTTCTATTTTACTAGTAGTTATTGTTGTTAATCTCTTACTGTGCCTAATTTATAAATTAAACTTTATCATAGGTATGCATGTATAAGGTTGCAGGCATCCACTGGGGGTCTTGGAAAGTATACCCCCACGGAAAGGGGGGAATATGTACAAAGAAAGTGCATCGATATGGTTCTATGGTGTAGTGAATGAGAATCATACCAGGGCACCTACGAAAACTACAGATTCCTGGGTTCGTCCAGCCCTTCAATCAGGTTTCAGAACCACTAGAGTAAACAATGTTATTTAGCGTCTTGTTAAGTAAACATGGCACTAACGTCACCTAACAAAAGACAATGGACCAGAGAAAATAATGCTGTTTTAGAAAAGAAAAACCCAGATCCCAATGCAGGCTTTCCACTAACAAGGGGAGCCTAAGAAAGTCACAATTACTGTGATAATGTGTGTTTCTCAACTAAAAATTAGGGGGCTTAACCAGGCAACAGTCCAAATCTGTAATTTAAAATTTTTATTACAAAAAAATGGAGAAACAATGTTGTAAAAAGGAAAATCCTTCTCTTAAAAACAACAGCAGTAACAAACAACCTGGTATTTTCAAGGAGGATTCGCACAGATTTTTAATATCTTTTTTTTTTCATTCACCAGGAAAAGAAATATTTGTGTGTGTAGATGGCTTTAGAGGATTATTAAAGTAAGGCTAATTCTTTCTTTTTTCTTTTCTTTTGCTTTTTTCTGTGACCAAAGCACAATATGAAAGCTACAACAAATGTTTGAGTAACAAAATACTGGGGTCTAAAAAGTCAGGGTTCAAAGAAAGAATTAGTGAGTTTACTCAGTTATAGTTCTTTAATTCCAGTATTCTTTATTTCCAGTATTCTTTATTTTCTTTAATTCCAGTATTCTTTATTTTCCTTTCACTTCCATGACAACAACTAGCCCTTCACTGACAAATCAGTCTCAGAGAGGAGTTACAAGAAATTTCAGAAGAGTGTACCACGTTACTAGTTTCTAGGGTTAAAGATAAATAAAGCAAGCCCCAAGTCTTCCTATTTTTCTAAGGGAAGTTGTGTGAAAATGGGAAATGAATCAGCAGAGTAAAAAACATTCTGTAGTTTCCCAATAAATGCTATAGTTTGATAAAACTTACTACATATTTACATAAAACGGTCTAAAATGAAAAGATTTTGAACTAAATTATAGCCATGCTCCTTTACCCTCAACCAATTGTCAGTCTGGAATGTGTGCTTCAAGGATCTTTTTATTGTAAAGGTTAGAAGGACCACTTTAGAGAGATTGCTTACTTCACAGTTAAGCCCATGGAATCCACAATAAAATGTATAGACAATGGATGCCTATACATTTATGGATGCCCTGGTTTTCACTATCTTATATTCAGATGAAAGCCAGGGCATCCATAAACCTTTGAAATAGTATGAAAAACTGTGTGCATATGTACATTTTGGAAATGACAGAGAACATCATTTCTATTGAATTTTCAAAGGCATCTGTGACCTAAAAAGTTGCAAGGACCACTTTGCAAAGCAACATCACATGCTGCATTTAAAGTCACAATTCCAATTTCCTCATACATGTCTTTTTTACATTCTATACCATGCCCTCTAAGGGAGGTGACATTTGCCCCTTGGGGGTAAAAACTGATTCTTGGGGTGTGAAAAAACTTCGATGTTATAATAGTTTGTGGGCCCTCATAGTACATAAAGAAATATAGAGTGTATCTGTGGTACTAAAATTTCATGAGGGCAAAAAGGAAAAAAAAATATATTTAAAGAGGTTCCCTAGGGGGAGCCTTTATTGAAAAATGGTTGAGAAACATTGGTCTACAGTAAGCAAACAGAGTAACAGAGTAATAACTACACTAGAGAGTTCCAGTGCAGAGTAACATGCAGGGTATGATTACCAGTCATGGAAGCAGAGCATAACCTGCCTGCCTGCTCTTCACACAGCAAGCAATGTGCTCTACATAAAATGAACTCCAAAAGCAAGTTAACAAACAAGTCCATATGTTGAATAAGCCTCTAGAATTTCAACATTTCTAACTTTACTACATTAATAATATTCCACTTTAAGTCAGAACACTTTAAGACATATTTAATACCCACAACAAAAATATGTAGTATGAAACACCTCAACTTTAACAATTAAAATACTTACTTTCTTCTTGCATCCGAGCTAGAATCTGCACATCAGTTACATCATTTAGCTTATAATTGGATCCAATTGAATCTTCATCTAATTCTGAAGCACTTAACTCACTGTCTATGGAGGATTGAGGACTTAGTGGAGGATTTCTGTCTGATGAACTTTTCAAATTACCTTAATAAAGAAAAAGATTCAAACTTTGGTAAACAAAAATTGAATGAATATCTGTTGTTGTTAACTTGATACTCTATCTTTTGATTCAATTCATTATCACTTCTTCATTCCTTTTTTGCTTGTAATTTAATTTCCAAATATTGAAATTAAAGATTGACTTTTTTAAGAATAAAGGGGGCTATAGAGCCTCCTTCACATATTTTGGCATAAACAGAAAACACATTTTCATTAACTATAACTTATCTATCCTCTTATGAAACAGTTAAGCTATCAATAGAGTTCCTGGCAAGAAGTTAGTGTTTAATAATACATATTAGAGGATTTCAACTTTTACAAGAGAGCCAATGAAGCTGCTTTATAAATAGATTAATTTATGACGTTGTGCTTTCTCCTCCTAAATTCATAGTTATTAGCAAACGCTATCATCTGTTTCTCTGAATAAAAGCATCTATTTTTCCTAAACCAAAACTATAATTTGAGGAAAATCAAGATTCCTTTGAAATTTAGAAACAAACCAAAGAAAGACGACTAGCTCATTTCTCCCATGTTTACAAAATTCTTTTGCCAAACTATTAAGGGTGATCCAAGGAGTTCTCTGAAATTTAGTAGTGAAGCACAAATATGGAATGAAGCAAATAACTAGATCAAAAAATATTTTAGCATTCTAAACCAAAAGGAGGATAGAAGACAGGCCAGAGGAATGAAGGATATACATATCCAAAAGAGTGTAACTTGTTTCTAAGGAAATGTTTTCATCAGATCATCAGCTTCTAGTGCAGAATAATAAAATCCCAACACTGTCACTATCATTCCTAGTATGAATTTATTTGAAATGTTTGTTTTCCAGAATTCTTCACCCTAAGAGTCAGCTCCAATGTGAAAGGCACATAAGAAGAGTAAGAAGAATACAAAATAGTTAAAGTTTATATTCCTAAGAAAAGCATAGTGCACATGATAGGTGAAGTACTACAAAGTCAAGCTCAAATAGTGCCTGGATAAAATCTTTTATACTAAACCAATATAGGAGATTAAACTTTTTAGCATAACAGTCATGGGTGAAATGAATGGCAAGTAACAACCTATGTATAAAGCGAAGTGCAGGTTCAATAAAGTTATTAGACTAGAAAGCACTCAGGTAAAAAATGGGAAATGGTTAAGAATACTTTAATTTTTAAGGAAGTTATAATAGCCGTGACAGCAGCAGCAATAAGAGTAACTGAATGAGTAAATAACAAAGATCAGTAGGCTACAGAGTAACGTCACAATCACAGAACCACAGCAGAATATTCTTTCCCCAATTTACAGCAATCTATCCCTCTCATGTCATTTAGGGCTCCAAACACTCTTTCAGCACATTGACATGTATCTTTATACTATTATTTAAGTGCAATACCAAAGGTTATTAAAATTCTATGAAAAAATTTTTTAACTCTGTAGCTTTTACAATCAAAGCAAGTTATTTGATTAGCATCTATTGGTTAAAATAATCAAGCTTGCTTTGAACCCTATTTAATGACATCAGATTAAAAAAATTTAAGTATATGCTAAAGAAAAGTTCATGGATGTAAGTAAACTGGCTTATCTATATCTGGTGTCTAGTATAGTACCTGGTGCCAAGTAGCTCCTCAATGATAATTTCTCTAATCAGTTAAAAGTTTCATAAATACAAGAACTTGAACTACTGATGAATACAGTATTTTCTGAGGTAGGGCAGTAAATTAAAAACCATTCTTTAATCACTATTTCATTTTTTCCTTACCTGAATTTCCAGGGAGTATTAGCTGTTTGACTATGGGAGGTCGCACTGGGGTTGAGGATGGAGAATTGAAACCACTGCTGTATGGGCTACTTGTATTTGGACTATAAGGATTTGTGTAACTCATGGAGTTGAAAGGATTATTATATAAGTTCTGCCTCTTGAGAGCTGTATTAATGAGAAGGGGGAAAATCAAATTTAATAACAGAAAAAAATTTTTATTACAAAATTTTTCCTATTAGGAAATTCATTAAGTCAGTATCTACTCAATTTCAATACAGAAACATTCTTATATAGTAGTGGGGGAAAAAATGTATATATATATATTAATCCCAACAAAATATTTCCATTATCTTAAATTGTGTTATGCAAGTAAAACAGTAACCACAACAAAGGAGGAAGACTATCTCCTCAAAAAATTATTAGCCACTAAGTGAATTTATTTCCATCATACTGGAAAGTTTATTCCAACATATCAACCTTGAATGGCCTTTAAAAAAAGAAAATGAACGCTAAAGCATATTTGTGCTTTCTCATTTTTCTATACAAAAAACCCTGAGTTTTTAAAAATATCCTTTTCAACATAAAAATTTTTAGACAAAAGGGCATTATTGACTATTTGGGCTAGGTTAAGGTAAAAAATGCAAGAATTCTTTTTAAAAAGAGAAAAGCCTTTCCTTCCCCTACCCCCAGCCCCATTTTCTGACCTGAGGAGAATATATCTCCCAAAAAAGAGAGAAAAATTGTGTTCTGCATATAATATTATAGAAGTAGTACAAAAACAGGGTTAAGATATCAAGTAAAATTATATACAAGAAAAACTACAATGGTATTTCTTTCTTCCACCCTATTCTAAAAGCCACAGTTTATTCATATTTATAACCATCAGCAAAGCACTGTGTAGATTATATAGAAAATGTGACATGGTGCTTTTTCTAAAGAGGCTTACAGCCACATAATGTAGGTAGAAAAAACAATATTTTCAAGATGAAATGAGTACTATCATAAAGGTGTAAAAGTTTGTGGAAATGATGAGCTAGGAATTATTTCTTATTACAATGAGAAACTAGGTAAGGCTTTTTGGAAGGAGAAGCACTGGAGTACTCTTTTGAGGATGAGTAATAATTGATAGGTCACTGAAAGTGGGGAAAGTATGTGCTTTCATCTGTGTCTATAACATGAACAAAAGCAGTGTCTTGAAAATGCATCATTATGTTCAGGGAATAAGAGTGAGTAATCTAGAAAGGTAAAGCACACGGTGAGGGACAAAACAGGAAAAACCAGCTGAGGCCAGGTCACGGAAGGCCTGGAACACTCATGCTCAGGGGTCTGAACTCTAATTTAGTAGCAGTGATAGTGCCATCAGTGATTTCTGGGCAAGAGTGATATGATCCAATCAGTTCAGAAAAAATATTGATGGAAATTTTGATTTTGAATAGATTAGACTGAACTAGGCAGTATAGGTGACAAATAAAAAAAAGGGGAAGAATTGGAAAGGATTACTAAAGGAAAAAAAATAAGATGACTGAAGTTTCTGGTTTGAATACTGGCAAAGTAGTGGTTTTGGGAGGAGAAACATATGTTTTCTGTTTAGTTTTTGTTTCATTGGATAGCATAAAAAGTGGACAGAGTAGTTATATATATATATTCACTATGAGACAAAACAGCATATTTTATACATATTTAGGAACACGTGGTAGTGTACTGCAGAGAAGCTGAGTGATGGAGCAGAAACTGTTCTGCTAGAATACAACACCTAAATTCCCAGGAAGTTTCCTTTGCCTAATCACAAAAATACTTTTAAAGAATAATCTCTCCTCCAACTTGGGAAAAGTGGGGTTAAGACTACAAGGTTCAAATCTGCAATAGCCAAGTTATTTTCCTTTAAATATACTTATATTTATAGCTGTAGCTATTGCTCTATGGATATATAGGTATAAAATCTAAACATTGTTGAGCAGATAAAGTACTTGATTACAACTAGCTTTGGTTTCAGAGTAACAGCTTCTCTTACACACTCCTACAATTTATAATACCCTTGTTATAAATAAAGCAAAAAGTCACTCCTTTAGAGTGCTATCTTTGAGGTAAAACAGCCTTGGTTTTCTCCTCTAAGTCCAAGATGCTAATTACCTATTGCTAATAGTTCCCATTCCTTAGGATGTTTTAAACCGCAGGTTAGTCAACAATATAGCCTGTGAGCCAAAACCAGCCTGTCACTTGCTTTTATAAATAAAGTTTTACTGGAACACTGCCATGCCTGTTCATTTATGTATTATCTATGGCTGCTTGCATGAAATAAGGGTAAAGTTAAGTAATTATTTAAATTGTATTGTTTAAATTGTTTTTAAGTTTAAATTTTTTATGCTCTTTTGTTTAATAGAGTACTAGAAAATTGTTCCTAAAAGTATTTTTAATAAACGTCTAAATGATACCATCCAACTGAAATGAGCTAGAAATTTTCCAGTTATTTCAAATTGTGAAATACTAGCTTGTTCTAAAAATCTCTTATGAATACAATTTAAATCAAGCTCCAGGGTATAATTCTAGAAACACATGATATTCGGACAAACACATTTTAAAAATTGCATAAAGGCTATTACTGCTTTTAAAAAAGGGATTCTCTACATAGAGGAAAAGAAGACTTTAGTGTTAAAACAGACTCAGAAGCTCTATAATCACATCCTAGATGTTATTTTTATATAATACCCATTACTCCTGACAGCCAACTAAACTGCACTTTACTGTATGCCAGTTTAACTGTTTAGTATCCCCTTAGCCTCCCCTGACCATTTTCAGCTTACACTCTAACAAGAGAGCACTTATTTTGATAATAAAGCCACAAAAAGCAATTTTAAGTACATAGCTGCCAAGTAAACACAAAGGGGGGAAAAACCTATTTAGGAATACCAATCATGCATCAATTCTTTACTACATGAGTATTACAGAAAACAGTAACATTCTTAAGAGACTGAAATTCCAAGAAAGAGTCAATAATATTTTTCCTACATTTCTACCCACACTGGCATGCTACATTAAATTTCATAAATAGTCACAAACACATTCTGTCAGATTTGTGAATGCTATTAAACAAAAGAGCATAAAAACAATTTAAACTTAAAATGCCAGGTTAAAAACAACAAGGCAGGGAAATGAAATTTAAAACTATGATTAAAATGCCAGGTTAAAAAAAACAACAAGGCAGGGAAATGAATACATTTACTAAGCACCTACTATGATCCAGAACATGCTAGGCTCTTTCATAAACATTACCATTTAATCCTTAAAATAACCTTATAAGGTTTATCACTCTTATGAGAAAACTAATTTTACAGAAGTTAAGTAATGAGCAGAATCACACAGTAACCAGTGCTAGAGTGAGAATAAGGTCTCTTTGGTTCTTGACCTGTAGCTTTCTACCATATCAAAATTTCCCCAAGGGTGGTGAGATAATTTTAGATGATACCAGACACACACTTAAAAAATATTTATTTTAACTTGCTTTAGAAAAAAACCTATCATATAAAATCCATTATTTGGATATTATTCTTTAGAATGAAGCTAAATAAAAATGAGATTGAAAAAAGGGAAGTGAATAATAGAACAAGGTTATTTGCATATGGCAAAAACTCCTGATGGCATGCACAATGAGATTTGAAAAACACTACCAGGCAAAGAATTACCTTCCTAAAACATATTTCAACATATATCTGTTTGGTTGGTTGTTTTGATTAAAAAAGGCAAAGAGGTGAATGTACAAGTAAAATTATAGACATACCTGACATAGTTTGATCAAGTTTGTGGATAAGAGATTTTTTAGCACATTCAACATCAGGACTTGGGTAATCCAAAACTTGCCTGCACCAAACTAGTGGACTAATTGATTTCTGCATTGGTGTAAGTTTTTTCTTTGGTGATGAATACAGCCTAGAAGAAAAAAACAGAAGGTTAACATTTATTATTATGCACAAGGTTAAAAGACAGTGCTCCTTTTAGACATTTAAATGGAGGAGGGAGTGAAAGTCAGAGAGTACGTTTAAAACCCACATTTACTTTGTGCGCCAGAAGAAAATGATACTCTACCCATCAATATAGACCCAAATCTCAATTATTAAATGAACCCAAATGAGGCCAACTGTCCAATCCTAAAATGTGTCTTATTTTTCTCTTTTACTTTCTTTACAAAAACTATTAGGAGACATCCATCTTTAAAGTAGTTTATTCTGTTTTCAATAGTACCCAACTCCCAAAATAACCACATCACTAAGTCCTGTCTAGGAGGCAGGATGAGGAGATAAAAACCTTTCTTTCTACTTCCCATGTCCCTTCCTACCACAAATTACACAAAAATCTACCATTAGTAATTTATTCCTTTTAGTTAAGCAGTACCCATTCTGTAGCTCTCTTTTCGAACAATGACATGTCATAGAAAAGCAATACTTTAAGTCCTTAATAACTTAACATGAATCAATTTATGAAACTGTCAATCTCAGGAAAAAAGAGATAGTATTTTATAAGGTGCTGGGTAAGATATATAAAAAGAAAAAGAGAATCATAAGACAAGGGTGGACTGTACTTTAATTTCCTACTTCATAGTTTTTCCTCAGATTAGTCCTGATTATTTATTAATTTTTTTATTTAAGTATAATTAGTATACAATATTGGTTATATTAGTTGAAGGTGTACAAAAAGGTGATTCAACAATTTTATACCTTACATTGGGATGACCCTACTAATTTCTATTAATCATCTGTCACTGTGCAAGCTTATTACATTACAGACTATATTCCTCTTCGCCGTTCACCTATTCCCTCTTCTGATAATCATCTCTTTGATCTCTGTTTCTGTTTTTGATTTTTGTTTGTTTTGATTTTTTACATTCTACATACAAGTGAAACCATATGATATTTATCTTTCTCTGCCTGACTTATTTCACTTAGTATAATACCCTCCAGATTCATCCTGCTGTTGCAAATGGCAAGATTTCATTCTTTCTAATTGCTGCATAATATTCCGCTGTGTGTATGTATGTATATATATATATATGTATGTATGTATGTATGTATGTGCATGTGTGTATACCACATCTTCTTTATCCATTCATCTATTGATGGACTGCTTCCCTATCTTGGCTTTTGTCTTACAATAAACATAGGGAAGTATGTATCTTTTCAAATTAGTGTTGTTATTTTCTTTGGATAAATACCCAGAAGTAGAATTGCTGGGTTGTATGGTTTATCTATTGTTACTTTTTTGAGGAATCTCTATACTGTTTTCTATAGTGGCTACACCAGTTTGAGGTCCTACCAACAGTGCACAGTGGTTCTATTTTTGCCACATCCTTGCCAATATGTGTTATTTGTTGGCTTTTGGATAACAGCCATTCTGACTGGTGTGAGGGAGATTAGTCTCAATTATGTCAATTGATATTACTTTATTTCAAATGTGACTCCATGTAAAAAGTGTGAAGTTGCTTGAATTCTAACCAGAGTGGTTTTTAAATTAAGACACTTCAAGTGGAATTTATAAAGTAAACAAAATTATGCTTTGATATATCTACACAGTTAAATGTCTCAATAAAAGGAGTTAATAATTTCATATTTTACATTAATCAAGTTAGGGCAATAAAATGAAGTATATTCTGGTATTATAAATATATCTCTACAGTACCAGAATCAACAACCTACTTTCTAATGGCAATATATACATTTTCCATCCCTTTTCTCTTCTTCTATATCTATCACTAAAGTCTGTCACTCACATCGGTTATTTAACTCTGATCAAGATGATCAAGACTAATAAGGAAAATGTTCATTTCTCCAGTCCACAGGTCATACTCATCTGGACAAAAAAAAAAAAAAATGAAACAGAATCTTAATTTATGAGATAACCAACAATTTAAAATGAAACCAGTGGGGCTCATTCTCTTTCCAACTTAAATACTGCAAATGTCTCATAACAAATCTTTACCTCAGCATCCCAGCTTTAATTATAATAATTATCATATACTGATATTCTTTCTATGTTAGCAAATATTTAGCAAGCAAACATCTATAGATGAATAACATTAAAAACACTTTATGATATTATCACCACTCTTTCAATATATAATTTTTCCTTGCACTTAATGGTTTTACATAATTTACCAACACAACCCATGTGTACTTAGTATGTTTCTCTACTATTAGCCATAAAACACATTTTAAAAAGTGCAAGGAAACAAGCCCGATCCCGTCTGACCTAGAAAGCTAAGCAAGGTCGGGCCTGGTTAGTACTTGGATGGGAAACCACCTGGGAAAACCAGGTGCTGTAGGGTAAAAAATAAAAAATAAAGGATTGTAAGCTGACAAGGTCCTTGCAATCTGTGAGGTCAACCAAGGGTTGCCTCATCTAAAAAAAAAAAAAGTGCAAGGAACACGAGTGAGCCTCAAAAACATGCTCAATGAAAGAATCAAAACACAAAACAACACATATTGTATGATTCCATATGTGAAATGTCTAGAAAAGGACAAGGAGCAGGAAGTAGATTAGCTGTTACCTAGGGCTGGAGGTAGGAACGGGGATGAGGTTTCTTTTTAGGGTGATATAAATGTTCTAAAATTATACGGTGATGATGATTGTGGTAACTGTATTGTGCTTGTCAATAGAACAAATTTACTGAAATATAGAATGCATTTTATGGTCCATAAGTTATACAGGTATGGGTAAATTTTATAGTATGTAAATTATATCTTGATAAAGGTGTTTTATAAAACATCTTTAAAAATACAGAAAATACTATTAACTAAAGGAATTAAGCATTAGTAATTCAAAATCAATTAAACTAAAACATCATTATCGTCTCCCCTATGCCCTGTGAATGGTGGCTTTTTTTTTTTTTTTTTTTGCTGATGGCACTAATTCTTTGTTACAAAAGCTAAAACTTAAGAGTTCTTTTGGAACCCTTCATCTTTTTTTATTTCCTATTCTCACCAAAAATCTGAAACCAAGCCCTGTAGATCCTACATGTATAATATACCTTTCCCCTACCATTTCTCTATGTACTCAGTTAACTGGCAATAAAGAATGCTTCTTTCCTTTTATTAACAGTTAAAAGTTAATGCGGAACCCACCCATACCTAGAGTGATAAAAAGGGGGATACTGATTTAATAGTCCCTGGGGTGTGCCAATTATCTCCTACCACTCGATCCTCTTATTTCTGGGACCCATCACTACCACCAAGTAAAGTTCAACAGCTTTGGTTCATATGGCACTGGCACAAAATTATTCTTCAGTCAGAACTGTGGTTGGTTGACTTTTCGAAGTACTTCTAAACCTGCTAGAGGACACTGTAGCTGGGTTGTAGCATGTAATGGGATCCTCCTTTAGGAAGACCAAGGTGTTTCAGTCCCTGAATTTTAAAGAATATCCCAAATAAAAATATTTACAATAACTATACACATCATCTCCTTTGCTCATTTCTTACAAACACATATCCTCTTCAAAATAACCATTTTACTATTAAAAACATTTTTTCCTCTGATGCTTTCAAATTTCATAAGTAATAATATATGGTTTAGTCAGGAAGGGCTTATTTCTCATGGACAGAGCCAGTTTGTTGATTGCTAACGCAACTTATAACAGGTTGAGATTTGTCAAGTTTTTACTTGCCAAAAAAAATGAAACATATTATTTCATTACCCTATTTCTGCTAAAATTAATTCATAGAGGCCCAATGGGAGCTGAGCCTCCATCCATATTCAGCAAAAGAAGGCAATGGGAAGGGTACACCCCAACTCCCTTTTCCCCAACCCCATGTGTCAGTGATTTATACCCTCATCCATCAGGAAAGAGGTGGCATGAGCCACTGCTCCACTGTGCTGAGAGCCTAGCAAGGAAGTGAACATCCACCTCCACCCAGGCCCATGCTTTACACCTATAAGGTAACTGTCTACTAAAAAAGGGGAAATATAATTATGAGTCTCACAACATAGAGCCCAGAATGTTCAAGTTATGACTGGAAATCACTCATTATACTAGAACACAGTTAAAGAAGGACAAAGAATAGAAACAAATGAGTCAAACTGAAAACAGTGAAATAATTAATTAAATAAAATATAAGTGACAGACAAAATCCAATTATACCAAAATATCAGAGAATTGGAATTTAACATGAGAAATATTACTAGAGACAAAGAGAAACATTATCAATAAATTAGGAAGATGAAGCAACTAAATGTAAACATACCTAATAACAGTAGTAAAATTGAAAGAAAAAAGACATTTCAGAAATTTGGCTTAGAGATTTCAATAGCCCCCTCTCAATAACTGAAAAAGAACTATATGAAGAATCAGTAAGGATATAAAAGACTTGAACAACATTATCAACTTTACTTATCCAACATTTACGGAACATTCCACCCAATGATAACAGAATACACATTCTTTTTAAGTGCACATGGAACATTCTCTAGGACCATCATCTAGATCATAAAAAACGTTTTCTGATTTTAAAATAACTGAAATTTTTCAAAGTCTTGTTCTTTCAGTGCAATGGAATTAAATTAGAAATCAATAGAAATTTCATAAATCCCAAATATTTGGAAATTAAATAACACAAATAACCACAGGTCAAAGAACACATCACAAAGAAAATTAGAAAATACCTTGAACTGAAAAAAAATCTCAAACTGAATAAAAACAAAACTATAACATACCAATAATTATGTGAAGCTAATGAAGTACTTGGCGGAAAATTTATAATTTTAAGTACATTAGAAAAGAAAAGAGTTTTCGAATCAACAATCTAAGCATTAAAAAAAATTAGCAAATTAAGACCAAGACAGTAAGAAGGAAGGAAATTATAAGTATTTGTAGAAATTAATGAAACAAAAAATAGAGAAAAAAAGTTTTTTCAAAATACACACAAAAAATTGATAAATATTTAGTTAGATTTACCTGGAAGGGGGGGGCACATGAATTACCAAAATCAGACATAGTAAACATTACTATAAACACTATCAATATTAACAGTATTTTATTAAAAGAAAATATTATTATAAGGTAATATCATGAACAACTTATGCCAACGAAACAGATAACTTAGATAGGTTAGACAAATTCCTAGAAAGATACAAGTTACCAAATGGAACTCAAGAAGAAATAGAGAATCTGAAGATATTTATAAAAAAAACAAATTAATTAAAAATTTTCCTGAACAGACGCAGCCTAGGCCCAGATGTCATCACTTATTAATTTTATCATTATTAAGGAAAAAATAAGGACAATCCTACACAAACTGTGTCAGAAAAATAAATCTAATGGTGAAAGGTTGAATGCTTTTCCTAAGACTGGGAACGAAGTTAAGGATGTACACTCTCACCACTTCAATTCAGTGCTGTACTGGAGCATCTAGTCAGTACAATAAAGCAAGAAAAAGAAATTAAAGGAATCAATAGTGGAAAGAAGAAGTAAAACTGTCTTTGTTCACAGAGAACATAACCCTATATATGAAGAATCCTTTGAAGGAATCTACCAAAAAACAATAAACGAATAAAAAAACCCAAATCAGAATAAATGTGTTTATCAAGGTTACAGGATATAAGATCAATAGGCAAAAAACCAATTGCATTTCTACAAATTATCAATGAATAATTTGAATCGGAAATACACTGAAAATGATAAAACACTGCTGAAATTAAAGATGACAATAAATGGAGAGATGTACTATGTTCATAGATTTGAAGACTCAATATTATCAAGATGTTAATTCTTCCAAATTCTTCCAAGAATCAGCACAATACCTAAAAAGAATCTCAGCAGGCATTTCCATAGAAATTAACAAGCTAACTCTAAAAGATACATGAAAATGTCAAGTGCAAATAATGGCCAAAACAATTCTAAAAAATTCTTTTTAATTCTGTGTCAGTTTCCTTTTGCCCTTAGGATAGTCTTTTCCAAAAAAAATAAAAAAAAAAAAGACATAAGCAATGAAAATCTTGTTTTTGTACTTTTACTTCATTCCTCTTCTACCACCCAAAATCTAAATAACAGCCATATGGTACTAATTCTAGTCCTGGAAAGCCCAATACTTTTGCTTCTAGGTCACCTGTGCCTGCTGTTCTCCTTGCCTTAAACAAACTCAATTCCACATCTTGCTTACCACATCCTCACCCTCCCCTTCCTAACTTCAGCCAGCTCATTCCTACTTTCTACCTAGTTTTACCTTAAATATCACTTCTTCAGGAAAACCTTCCTTGAACACCTCTCATAGAATTGTTTTAGGTGTCCCCTCTATGTGAAACAAGGTTTTAACAAAGCATCTTTGCCTTTAAATCAGATATGCCCTATCAAATAGGAAATTCCACCTCCCTCATTCCAATTTCAAAAAACTTACTTTATACTTTATCTTTCTCTTGTCTGAATTTTTTGAGTTGGTATTTATAGTTGAAAAGAGACATTTTTAAAATGTGTTAGAGGTGATAAAAACGCTACAATATGGATGAACCTCAAAAACATTATGCTAAGTAAAAGAAGTTGGCCATGAAAGACCACATATTGTATCATTTCATTTATATGCAACGTCTAGAATAGACAAATTTATGAGACAGAAAGTAGAGAGGTGGCTCCCTACGGATAGGAGAGAGGGTGGGGGGAAGAGGAATGGGAAGTGACTGCTGGGTACAAAGTTTCTTTTGGGAATGTTGAAAATATTCCAAACAATATAACAGTGATGGTTGAACTATACTGAAAATATATTAAAGATTACTGGATATTAAAAACCACAGTACACTTTAAACAGATGAATCTTTTGATATGTAAGTTATATTTCAATGAAGCTGTTTTAAAAAATCTGTTAGAATTAGTCAGCCTTTCAAGATACTGCTTTTCCCTTATAACAATCATTACAAAGAAATTAAACACCATTAAATATAATTTATGCATACGGTTAAATATTGAACTAGTAGAAATGTAATTATGAATATGAATATTATGAAGCCGACAATAAGGAATCATATTTTGGACCATATGTCATACCTACCTGTATCATATGACTGATGATAAAACCTAAGAATAAACTTTATTATTTTTTAAAAGTGTAAAAACATTCAGCAATGCAGAAATATGTAAATGTATGGAGCGATAACAACCTCTCTCATCCCACCAATTCTATTCCTTAAAGTTATTTACAGTATGTAATACGTCTCTTGACTTTTCTGTGCATATACATATAGTAGACATATAATTAAATGATGCAGATAAGAAGGGAGACTGGAGTGACTTTGGCGAATTTATGGTAATCATAGTAATCACTTCATGTTGCATAGTCAGCTGAAGCTAAGGACAACAAAAATTTAACTTTACTTAAGGTAAAAATAAGTTATATTAAAAATTGTTATTAAAATAGATTTCTTTAGATTGGTGTGCAACTCTTACCAAGGAAAATCATCAGATTTTAATAGCTCAAATTCATTCTTCTGTATTTATTGAGCAGGCATAGTCGAGGCAAAAGAACAGAGCCTTTTTTCTTCACAAAAACTGATGTGTAATCCCTGGCACAGTGATTAACATTTAGAAATAATCACCTGAATAAATACTGAATAAAGCAACTATGATCACAATATTTAAAAATACATGTGAAAAAAGATAAAGAAACCAAAGTAAATAACATCAAAGTGGCCATTTTGAGTTTTATGTTTCTATTTTATATTTGGGTTTTTTAAATAACTTTTATTAATAAAAGTGTCTCTGGTTTTACTCGCAACTTAATATAATATAAATATAATAATTCTAAACCATTAAGATACATTGCTTTATCATGATTTAACAAACCTTCTTAGTCAATGTGGCAATAATATTATTGTCGTTTATATATTTTCAATGTTATTTGATATTTTATAAATGTTATTTAACATGCCAGGCATGGTTTCAGTATTTTGAATATACTAAGTCTTTCAATCTTCACAATGAACCTATGAGATAGGTACTATTACAATACCCGTTTAACAGATAAGGTCACTGAGATACAGTGAGACAAATGACTTGTCCAAGCTAGAATAGCTACTAAGTGGCAAAACCAGGAGTACTCTAGAACCTGTGCTATTAACTATTAAATTTTACTGCCTAACCATTTTAAAAAATGCAAAAGATCCTTGAGTTAAAGGCTTCAATATAGAATCATACTAATAGCTTCCTGCTGTTTCCTGCTCTCTTCTAAGCCTGACCAACGTAAAATATAAAGTTGTAATCAATTCCACTATTCCAACACAAAATCACAAGTCAATTGAAAAAAAAAACTTCAGTCTACACACACACACACACACACACACACACACACACACACTCTTTTTGACATGTTAGACTGATCATCATGCCATTTATCATTATATTTGTCCCACTAGCTGACTTAAAGACATACATTTATATGAAGAAATATAGAATACCCTTTCGGTTTTTAGAGAACTATCATCGGTGTTACTACCTGTAATAATTGTAATCATTACTAAGGCAAATTCATTAATAAGGTCTTAGAACAGTTTACGAGCACTAAAGTGGCATTAGTTGCAGGGCAGAATACATACGCAATAGACTAACAGCAGGTATAAGAGCATACAGCATTGTGAACCAAAAAATAAGGCACGACAAAAAATAAGGCACGACAGAAAGAGCAGACAGAAGAAAAGCTTTAAAGTAGTAAATTCCAGACTTTTAGATAATGATGTTCTATGCTTCCATTTTCATTTCATGACTCTCTTCATTCTCATTCCAATATGGCATGGGTTTCTTAAGAAAATGAAAAAAATTTTTGTAGTCCCTAAGATATCACAGAACTAAGGTTGGAAATGGCTTCTTTAGAAAGACAAACTTCTAGTGTTGAGGTCTACCCATGTACTGCTGAGAAACAATTCCAGTGGGACCAACCCAGAGTGCAGCCATCAGAAACGGAGTTCTTTCTTTTTGAGAAAAGACATCAGGAAGACGGGGAGCCTCAAACTACACAAGACTCTCTGAATTGTGGTAACAGCTGAAAAGCAAGAGAGTCTTTATGTACACTAAATACATATTTTTTCAGCTACAACACACACACAAAGATAGCAATTATTACTGATAGCAGAAGTTTTTAGTCCACAGAAAACATAAATGGGAAAACATATATGCATAGATATGTTACATACACATGAGGTGTGTGTGAGTGTATAATCTCCACACTATCTCTTTTAGAGTACCTTGGTTGTTAATAGCTAACTTTATCTTTGAAATGCCTTAAACAGGGTCTTACTCTGTACAAGCCACTTTTTAGGCACTTATGCCTAAAAAGTCATAACTTTTAGCAAATAATATATCCTTCAAATTCTGGATAATAATAATAATGCGTACTATCATGACTTTTAATTGTTAACTAAAGTTAGGTTTTAGAAATTAATATATTTTTATTAAAGATAAATAAAAATAAAAGTTAACATGTTTTTAATTGTTGAAGTTTCTGCAAAAATATTATCTGAGAAAAGATATGAGCATAAAGTTAGAATCCACAAAACACTTGTAACAAAAGTTTATGAATACAATGAAGATTAAACAACTATCCTCTCAGAGAATTTTCTATTTGCAGTATTTCTATAGTTCTAAAATTTTTAAAATTATTATAAATTAAAATTTTATCTATATGAAAATATGAATCAAATAATAGGAGGAAATCCAAATACATGAATTTAGATATACATATTTAAATATATGTATTTAACCATAACAATATGTTAGCTTAAAATATCAGGTAATTGAAGTGCTAAAGAAAATTTGGCAACATTTTTAGGTTACGTGCCAGAGTCATGAGAATGGCACACTGTATTCTGCTTATAGAACTAAAGTTAATATTAACACCTGTCCAGACATTCTCTTCTTTTTCTTTTGAGTTAAAGAAAAGTAAGCGTGGGTATATGAGGATTCCTGAAGTATACTGTATACTGTGATGGTCACAAAGCATAAAAAACTTACAGGAAAGGGATAGTATTTTAGAACTGGCACTGCCCTGGAGAGAAAACCCAATCTAATCCTCCATTGTTGGAGTTTATAGTTTTTTGTGTGTGTGTGTGTGTGTGTGTGTGTGTGTGTGTGTGTGTGTGTGTGTGTGTGTGTGTGTGTGTAAATTATATATAATTATATAACTTTCTCTCATATGGGGCTCTAAACATGTTAAGGGCAGGAATAAGAACACTTCACATCTCTTATGCCCCACTCTCACAGCCAAAGAAAACTGTCTGGCACATAGTAGAAAAGATACTTGATACTGCAGAATGAGCAAAAGAAATAATTATGAAGAATTTATAGTAGAGCACTGCATTTTTTCCTGAAAAATTATAATCATGGAAATTCTACAGTTATTCTTAATTGTACCATTTGGTTACCCAAACTGTAAGATCAGCAGAATTATACATTTTTCCTATTTTAATTTTTATCTATTTTACCTTTATTTGTTCCTTTCAAAACACCCATATAAATTAACCAGGATCTCTCCCAAGTGACGTGTAATCACATTATCCCAGTATCTATAATAGGCAAAATTTAACCTGTTTTATAATTTCAGCTTTCTTCTCCTTCCCATCAGTTTTTTTCAATATCACTTATTAAAGTTTAATTAGCAAAGCTATAAGTGATGACATGAGGGTCTGAAAAATACACACTCTAAGTGTAAAAAACCAACCTCTTCTGGTTCTTCGGTTTCTATATCACATGATTTTTGTTATTCTATCAACTGCTGCCTCACGAGATACAGATATTTGTCCCTACTATTTTATTCTATGTTTATTAGAAACTTTCAATCTAAAGAAGTCTTTTTTGTTTGTTTCATCTATCCAGCTATCATTTTTTGGACATACATGATTTTTCTAATAGTTCTAGTCCTAATTTTTCTCTTGGGTGTGTCACAGTTTTAACTACTTACTACGGACATCCAAAATATCAAATATCCTCGCACAAGTCTAAAACAGCGCCATTATTTTTCCAATCAACAAATGAAAATTTTTATGCTAACGTGGACTGTTTTCTCTCTCCACATATTCAATCAACACATCCTATCAATTCATTAATGCCGCTCAAATCCATCACTTCCTTTTCATTTTCACTCACCTTATTCTAGTTCAGACTGTCACCTCACAAAATATAGACTATTATTACAATAATCTCAACTGGTTTCCCCATACCTACCAGACTTTCATCCTTCTAATCTATCCTTTATTCTCTACCACTTAGCTCTCTAAAACACAGATCAGTATAACATTATTTCACAGCTCAAAAACTTTCCCATTGAATGTAGTTCCAGCTTAATTTTCAAGATCTTCTGTTATCTGATTTAAAACTGTGTCCTTTGATCTTCTCTTCCAAGTACTCCAGTACAAAACTCTTTAGTCTATCTAAACGGGCCAAATAAATGTTCATTTCACATATCACGGACAGTTTAACCATAGATGTCCTTGTTAATAGTTTTCACTACAGGATGGGGTTTACTCATCTAACTCAAGCCCTACTTCAAGACCAATCCAAGGCTTACCTTTTCATGAAGCTTTCCAGCCTCCACAGTTCTTAGGACTACTCATCATCTTAACATAGTGCTCTACTCATAGTAGGCACTCAATAAATGTTTGATGATTACTCGTAGGGTGACCATTCATCCCAGTTCGCCCAGGAGGTCCTAATTTAAGCCTGTTGTGTTGGCATGCAAGCACTCCTTAGACTCTCAACTAGTACCCATGTTTGTTTGCACAATATATTACACAATCTCTTTAGTTTTTCCTAATCTTCAGAACATTACTATTATATGACCTAGAAATTTACCTGGAGCAAAATTACTAGAATGCCACATGTATTCCTGCAATACAGTACCAAGTGTTTCTGGTTAAGTTTGACACCATACTGTAAGTATGCTTTATGGAAATACTTGGAGTGATTTTGCCCCCATGAAACATCTAGAAATGTACGCAGACATTTTTGATTGGCCAGGGATGCTGCTAGACATCCTAAAACTGATAGGACAGACCTCGCAACAAATTATCTGGCCCCAAATGTCAATATCCTTTATATAAGAGTTAATATGGTCAAAATAATATTTTTAAAAAAATGCGGACGTTTTATAAGCAGGACTAAAACCCAATATTTAATCATTAACTTGATATGATGGTTTTCATGCAATCAATTATAAATACTTGGGATGAAATGGAAAGAATAGCACTATGGAGTCAATACTTCGGTTTGAATTCGTTTTGCACATGCTTCAGGGCACAAGAGATTGGTGAGGCTCAGTTTTCTAGCTCATAAAGGTAGCTGTGCCTTCTGTTCCCACCTACATACTACTGCCACACTAATCTTCCCAAAACACCATTTTGTTAAGAATACTGGAACATTCAAGAATGCTGGAACACTCAAAAAATCTCCTCCTATACTTCATAGGCCATCCGCAGAATGGTCTCCAATGAAATGATCCAACTTTATTTCTCACTTCTTCCTCAACAAACTTCACTTAAGAATCTTCACAGACTTTCTCTTTTACCCTATGCAAATGCAGCTTCTCCTATGCTTTTTGATTCTGAAAGAACAGCAAGAAATACTCTTCCATCTGTACCTAAATCTTAAGGCCCAGCTCTCATATTCAAGTCCATATAAACCTTTCTTCTATGAACTCTCTATGGATTTCAGAGAGAAAGAAATTCTGTGTTCGTTTTGTTTCCAACCTTAACTCTAAGCACCTTGAAGGCTTAGTATCAAGCTCCACTCAGTCATTTAAAAAATATTTATGTAGCTGCTACTACTGGCCTGGCACGGTGCTAGAAAGGAATTCAAAGTTGATTATTATACCTCAATTAGAGCCGGCTCTTAGCCTCTCTCATTTACAGAATATACTACTACCACGACTTATAGTGCCTGCTTATCAAGTTCCAACTCTCTAAATTCAGGTTTCTAGGATTCATCAGGCTTTTAAAATATTGTTTCTTAATCCTCTCCAGATAGCTAAGAACAACTGATGACAAAAATTTCATTATGACAAGTCAATGCATGGGCCATTAATACCCTCTTAGAGGGGAAATTAGCAGGTCCACTCAAAAGATAGTCACATCTTAAAATTACTAAAGGATTCTTTCTATATCTACTAAATAGTTATTAATAAAGATACATAATCTAATTTCATAATGATAAAACACAGTACTAATTAGGCATGAAATGCAATACTTAAAAACTTCCTCACTAACTTGATAACATCTATTAAATTCCATTCCTTAAGCTTATCAGACTCACAGGTCACTTACAGACTTAGCCTGGCCCACCTCTGTTTCTTATTCACACCTCTCCAACAAGACAGCCCTTAAGGGTAATTTTTTACTTACTCAAGAGAGAAGAACAGAAGCTCTTGAATGGAGTAGTGGAGGGCTGTGTGTGGAAAGGGTTTCCTTCTAATAAACTGTGGAAGTAGGAGATAGTTTAATTCATCTTCATAAATTCTAAACCTCTTAATTTTTAACTAAGCACTACCTTCCTCTTCATCTTATCTTTCAAAATATTTTCACAAATTTCCTATCAGATATTACAGTATTACGTTATTTTGCTTCTATTTTTTTCTCACATTTTAAGCAGGTGCAATCATTTTTTCTTCTCTTCCCTGTAGTCCTTTAACATCCTTAAGAAATTTCAATTTTATCCCAGAATTTGAGCTTTTCCCAAATCAAGCAAACTGTATGTTTCACATTTTTGGGCCACATCTAGTTTTAAGATCTAGTTTAAAAGAACTTACAATTTCACAAAGGAGAGAAAAAAGGTACTCTATGCAGAATGAATACTGAAAGCTACACACAACAGGCATGAACGTTCACATGAAGTTTTCTGGCAAGAGCTAATAAGTTTAGGAAAAGATGAACTGGGAGTTGGACTGCTGAAGGAGGACTTTGACCTTGCTAATCCCCTTTTATTCACTAGGCATAATAATGACTTTTACTCATTTTCAAAACTGAAAACTACCCTTAAGAGAAAAAGAACTTGCCATTACTAAAGATAATCAGAGAAATGTGCCATAGATTTAGAAGAAAAACATCCATGATGCTTTCTTTCATTGCTAAAGATCTTTCATACACTTTAAACTTAGCACTTTGTCTCCCAAACGGATTGCAATATTCTAATTACAGAAACATGGAGTTTAAAAGAACCCTTAGAAGTAATCTAATTCAACTTTTTACCAGTTTGTAACATCCCTTTACACAGGACCATTCATCAGTTTTTACTGCTGAAAGTTGCTTACAGCATTTATTTTTTTAAACTAACTTATTTATTTGTTTGTTTATGGTGACATTGGTTAATGAAATCCAGTAAGTTTCAGGTGTACAATTTAACAGTAAAGCATATATATATATTGCATTGTGTGTTCGCCATCCATAGTTAGATTTCTCTCTGTCACCATATATTTGACCTCTTTTACCCCATCGACCTCCCCTCCCACCCCAAGTTACAACACTTTTTAAAAGCAGTCCGTACTATCCAGGAATAGCTCCATTAGAAGATTATTCCTTGTATTAAATAAAAGTTGACCTGCCTCTAATTATACCTATTGTTCCAGTAATGATCTCCAGAGCTATATAGAATTAGGCTAATAATCAATCCTTATTATAGTCCTGTAGATATTTAAAAAGTATTCTCTTCCCAAAGTTAAATATTTAGAGGTTAAATAAATCAAATGTTTTCCATTAGGCATGCTTTTCAGGCTTGGTAGAAATCTCAACTCACAATATTAGCTATGTGACTTTGAGTTTAGTTTCCTGACCTGTGAAATGTGGTAACGTGACACATGCTACAACACAGATAACTTTATAAAGTTCACAGATGAGCAACGATAAACGAAATAAGCCAGACACAAAAGGCCAAATACTGTATGATTCCACTCATATAAGGTATCGTGAATAGAGAAACTCATAGACACAGAAAGTAGAATGGTGGCTGCCGAGGGCAGGGAGAATAGGGGAATGGGGAGTTACTGTTTGTACAGAGTTCTGATTTGGACAGATGAAAAAGTTCTAAAGATAGATCGTGATGATGCTTGCACAACAATGTAAATGTATTTAATATGCCACTGAACTGTACACTTAAAACTGGTTACAATTTTTTGTTTTGTACATTTTACAATAAAAAAATGGGAATAACAGTAACTACAACTCAAAATTGTGCAGATTAAATAATTTAATATGCATACGATGTCTTATTCAATACTTGGTATATTGAAAGTGCTCAAACACATTAGTGTTTGCAAACACAATAGTGATTGCGATATATTTTACCAATCACATGGCCCTTCTTGTCCAAATTCCACACTGTTTAAACATAGGGGCTCTAAATATTTGTTCTATTAATGGAAAAAAAATTAAAGCCGTGTTAGAATCACTGGAAAACCACTGCTAAGAAGGGAATAAAACTCTCATCTAGATGTAACTTCTGATTCATTTAAAACACATACAAACCGACAAACACACACACCACATTAAAGTAACATCTCCTTAGTACAGAACAGTCTAGAAAACTTCAAGATGTTAATCAGTGTATGACTGCTAAACTATTCAAATAAATGGTAATAATTACATAAATTAAGCTGCTTTATTATCCTAGGCTTATCACATTAAATTATAAGCAAATTTTACCAATGACCCCCTATAAAAAGAATACATATGACAAAGAAGTCATGTAATAAAGTCCATGCTCAGAAGTGAAGGGAAATGAATGAAAATACACGGCAAATAAATTAAAAAAAAAAAAAACATATACCTATCTATCTCTAAGTTGGGGAAGTTTATCAATAAAATTTATTGATGAGAACTCAGTCTGAGTTTAAAGCAAAGTGTCTTAAGAGAAAATTGAATCAATGTATAGGATATGAGGAACTTATCAGATTTCAAAACTTTAAATAATCATCTGTCCTGGCCAGCTACGATATTAAACAGCTTAAAAACAAGAGGCACCTGATCTCAAAGTTCATTCCTAATTCCACTTTCTATGATTTTGTGTTCTGCAAAAGTTTCTAGGGGTCCTGCAAAGAGCCTGACAAGTCAATATATCAATTTTCCCTAACATTTCTATTTTCAATCTGTTGTCTCCACTATAGATTTAGGGAGTTTATCAGCATTAATGGTTCTCTCAAAGAAAAAAGGGAAAAAGAATAAAACAACAAACTTCTGCTAACAATTAATTTTAACAAACACTAATTAGGTAATGCAGTCTCCATGAATAGATATGCAATATTAAACTCTCATCTACAACAGTCAACAGGGTAGATGAATAAACAATCAAAAACTCATTTAGAAAGTATTTCACACATACACCCCTCCCCCTTTGCCCACATATAAATTCCTTTCCAATCAGCACAGTTTGCAGTAGGGGTGGAGAAAAAAGAGAACTGAAGAGATGGAGAAGTCAGTTCCTAACTTAGTCCCTCAAAAATAAATATTTTAAATAGTAATGCAGATTTTTTAATGTATTATATACATTTGTTTATCCTTTTACATGAGGTTTTTTAGAAATTCTAATAAAAATCATTAATAAAGGATCCTTTCTTTGAGACCCAGGACTTTATCTTTCCCCAGTATTTTAGGTCAATTTAATCAAGAAAATGCATATTTCTGGAAAATTAAACTAAAATTATTTTGTTTTACAAAAATACAGGAGCCTAAGAGTACAAGTACATGATTAAGTACAGAGACACTAAGACTAAACTAAAAATGTAACCATTATTGTAAATGAAAAAACAAGTGTAGACCCCAAGAAAAAAGACTGGGCTCCTTACACGCTGTGTATACCGGGAAGAACTGCAGACCAGAATCTTGGTCCAGCACTGTACCCTGCTTGTTTACATTGTTTGAGTCAACCCCAGCAGGGAAGCCCTGGTTTCCTCTTTTGACTAATGACCTGAAACCTACCTTGTTCAATCAGAACTATGTAAATTTATCTATATCGACCAACCATAATTGCACATTTTATTTAGAACAGTCAGAACTGCACAATTTGGAAACCTCATTGATGTTAAATGGACCCAAATGGGAACTGTGGGCAGGGAAAATTATACCTCTCCTTTGTCTTGGCAGAGCACAATTTAGGCTGCTACCTGAATCTGTCTCTTGGGTTACAGCTCCTTTTGCTCAAATAAATGCTTTTTATCCTTTATTACAGTTTAATATTAATTTTTGTTTATATAAGAATATTTCAGTAGTTGATTACAGACTAATAGGCCAAAGGAGGATATGAATAACGTTACCTAATACAAATTTCAATTCTAGTACAAAGATATAATAATGATTGATATGGGACCACCTCAAGCATTTAGATATCTGCTGAAAACTTCACCACACACATAGCAGAACATACAAGAAATTCTTGATTGCCTCAACAATTTAATATCTCAAAAGGCTGGGGAAGAAATGAGAAAAATGGACCTGTTCTGATCATCACTAATGAATTCACTAGGGATATGAAAATGATCAAAATATTGGAAGAGAGGCCATTTCATCTTAGAATACAATAAAAATCCTAAACACAAATGAGCAATTTTTAGAAATCTGATCTTAAAACATTCACAGTACATTTGATATTAAAGAATTATTTTTAATTAATGAGTGTGAAACTGATATCGTGATTATGTTTTAAAAGTCCTTATCTTCTACTACAATATTTAGTAATTAAATGATATGATGTTTGGGATAGAATTGGTGTCAAAATATTCCAGGGTGTTGAGGTTTGAATGGTGTACATGAAACAAAAATGGCATGAACTGGTTAAGTGTTAAAGATGATTGATAAGTTAAATGGAGGTTCATTTTACTGTACACTTTACTTTTGTATATGTTTGAAAATATCCAAAGGAAAAAGATTTTTTTTTTTAGTTTAATGCAAAGATAGACAAACAAGGAACTAAAGTAGTAAAACAGCTGTGATGACAATGATGAAAGCTAACATTTATATATTTAATTTGTGCCAGGAACTGTTCTAAATACTTTATATATATTACATTTAATTCTATATGGTTGGTACAATAATGATCTCTATGGTCATAAGGACGTTTTGGTCAATGACAAACTGCATATACGAAGGTGGTCCCATAAGACTGTAATGGAGCTCAAAAATTCCTATCTCATAGAGATGTTGTTGACACTGTAATGTTCTAGCACAGCACATTATACACCACTGTGTAACAGTTGCCTACAGTATTCAGTACGAGCAGCCTAATACATATGTTTATAGCCTAAGAGCTGTAGGTGAACAGAATGTCACCCCAGAATATGTCTCTCTGGCATAAAGATTATTTTAGGTTGTTTATTTTTAGAAACAGCAGATATGAGAGAAACACTGAAAACCAAGTAGAAGTTTATAAAAGACATTTACATTTGTAAGGTAAATTTCCCATTTGTCAAGGCACCTCCCTCAGTGTGCCAGGAAGAGGATGACCTTATCTCTAATCTCTATTAACTCTTATCAATGCGGATAGCAAGGACTTAAATCTGCATAACTACCTTACCCTTGTTCACTTGTGCTTTTCTTGGTAACCACCCATAACTGACTCCCCTCACCCCAACTTGTTTTGTTTTGAGCTGAAGATGGTATTTAAGGTGGTGGCTTAAGCCATTTTGGTGAGTTACTCAAGTTTTCTCCCAGGTCTCTCCCATATGTACAGGAAGTATGAGCATCATTAACTTTTGTTTTTCTCCTATTAATCTGTTTTTCATTATAGGGATATCTTAGCCAAGAACTCAGAAGGGTAGAGGATAATTATTTTCTCTCCCGTACAGAGCAACAGGCTATACACCATACTGCCTAGATATGTAGTAGGCTATATTGTCTAGGTTTGTGTAAATACACAACAATGAAATCTCTTAAAGTATCCCCATCCTTAAGCAGCAGCACATGACAGTATTTCAGAGAGAGGTTCAAGCACAGAGATTAAGTGGTTTGCCCATGGTTACATAGATGGAGCAGGGAGTCCAACTAGGCTATCTGGTTCCAGAGTCATGGCTCTTAGCTACAATGTTATCTGACTCCTGGGGTTCCAAAGGCCAAGGCAAGAATCATGAGTATAAAAAGAGGTCCTGATGTAAAGAAATTAATAAAAATGTACATAGGGTTCAAATTGTTAAAAACAAATGACGTAAAGACAGAACTGGCGGGGGGGCGGGGTGGTGGTGGTGAGGGGAATATAATAGCCAAAGGCTAATGACAGTATACATTTATTAAGAATAACATAAAAATTAACAAATATTTAGAATTAGGTAAGGGTTGAAATTGTAAAATATAGTCTAACTGGGTTCCAATTCTAGCTCAGCCATATACTTGGGTGACTGTAAGCAAATTATTTAACCTAAGCTTTAATTTCCTCATCTTTAAAATGGGGGTCAGTAATAGTCTGATCATACTAAGTTACTAGGAAAATATTGCTAGTAAGGGGCTTAGCATAGCATCTGCCATGTTAATACAGTAAATAATTGTAAGCTATAGTAAAAAATAAAACCAATAAGAATCACAATGAAGGATGTCCATTCTCACTCTGTATCCAATATTATACTGGATGTCTTAGCCAGGGCAGTTCAGCAAAAAGATAAAAGGCAACCCAGACTGGAAAAGAAGTAATATTATTTTTATTAACAGATGACACTTGTATATATAAAAAATCCTAAGGAATACACACACACACACCTACTACAGCTAATAAATGACTTCAGAAAGGTTACAGGATGCAATATCAATACAAGAGGCAACTGTATTTCTATATAGTAGCAATGAACAATCAAAAATAAAGAAAATGAAAAAATTCCATTTATAATAGCATCAGAAATAACCAGGAATAAAATTAACAAAAATACAAGACTTCTACAACGAAAATTACAAAACATAGTTTAAAGAAATTAAAAAGACCTAAGCAGATGTAAAGCTATCCAGTGCCCATGGATTGAAAGAATCAATACTGTTAAGATCCCAATAGTTAAGATCCCCAAATTGATCTACAGATTCAATACAAGCACTATCCAAATTCCAGCTGCCTCTTTGGGCGAAATTTACTGGCTGATCCTAAAATTCATGTGCAAATACAAGGGACTCTGAATAGCCAAAATAATCTTGGAAAAGAACAAAATTGGAGGACTCACACTTTCCAATTATAAAACTTACTAAAAAGCTACAGTAATCATGAGTGTGTAGTGGTATAAGAATAGTCATAAATCAAATGGAATGGAATTGAGAGTCCAGAAAAACATTTAAGGGCAACTGATTTTCAACAAGAATTTCAAAACAATTTAATAGGGACAGAAAAGTTTTTTCAACAAATGGCACAGACATTTTGCATCTGGATAGCCACATGCAAAAAGAATGAAGTTGGACACCTACCTCACACTATGTAAAAACTCAAAAGGAATCAAAGCAACTGTTGGCAAGGATGCAGAAAAACTGGAACCCTTGTGCTTCAATCCTGACTCCATCATTTACTGTGTGTTATCTGATGCTTAGAGAGATTAAGTTTCCTTACCTAGAAAATGATACCTACCTCATAAATGGAAAAAATTAAATGCAATTAAGTGCAAAAATGTTTGTAAGCTGCCTGGCCTAGCCTAGCCTGACACACTGTGATACACAATGACGTTAGTTCCTTACTCTGGACTTTTCCTAGTTGTTCTAGAATAGTGTTTTTCAAACCGAGAGTTACAATCCTTTAATGGGTCACAAATTAGTGGGTTGTAACCAATATTTTTTCCTAAAGAAACAGAATAGAAAATATTAGAACATACTACATGTACTAAAAGTAACTGTGGTTTAGTGAAACTTTTGTTTCAATTATTCATTTCTATGTGTGTACTAGGCTATGACATAAAATGTATCACGAAGCTGCTCTCCCCACACCCCCCAAAAAGGGGGCCGTGAAAGCCACTGCTCTAGAGCACCGTTTTCTCAGTAGGTTCTATAAATATCAGTTCCTTAGGAGCTCAGATAAGTTTAGGAAACAAACTGGAACACTTAGAGATTTACTATACTCAATATATATTAGCATATCAAAAAAAATCCAGCATTAAAAAACCTGTTATTTTTGTTGAACCTCAATTTTCCCATATATATTTGACCAAAGACCCACCATTATTTTTCACACCATATTTATTAACACATTCAGAACTAGCATTATATGGTACATATTTGGACAAAAACATTCCTCTAGATGAAAAAGAAGGCATAATGAGTATAAGTTACAGAAAGCAGACTTTTAGCTTG
This sequence comes from Eonycteris spelaea, assembly GCA_003508835.1. NCBI lineage: Eukaryota > Metazoa > Chordata > Mammalia > Chiroptera > Pteropodidae > Eonycteris > Eonycteris spelaea. The sequence continues at coordinate 6,742,459 of PUFA01000049.1, read as the reverse complement.
TTAAGGAAAAACTCTTTTGACTTCTTGAATCTTTCCCTGCCACTATTACCCACCCCTTCTAACTTACATATCCAAAAGCACTTTAAATATATATATTGAACTTTCATTCACAAATTTTTTTTCAATAAAAGTACAGAACACCTACAAAATCAAGATATGCAGCCAGAATCAAAGAAGTAAGCAGGAACCATCCGGTCAAAAACTCTGGCATAGTATTTAAAAAGACTTGCTTTACTTCAACAAACCCTATACTCAGAAACCAAAGCAGCAAGACTTAATCCGCTTCTCCAAGTGGAGTCAATGTGTTCTAATAATACATAATCTAAAATGGGCTGATGAGTGCAGCTAATTCTCATTAAAGCATCATTATCATCATTTGGAAGAGACATGTGATGATATTTAGATGATTCTGGGTTCTTTTAAAGCATATACACACCCAAGATTCCTTTGGGAGGACGCGATTTCACACTAATATGAAAAACTGTCACTATCATTGTCAGTTCTAATAATATTTGGTACCACATGACAATAAAATAAAGACTTGACATCTTATAATCAAGAGTATCTCTGTAGTTCAAACCTTCCTAACTGGGAGTTAGAAATATCTCTGACTCTGCTCTAGCAGTTGTCAGAGCATAAAATTCCCTTCCCACTCTCCCTTCCCCCCAAAGCCACCTCTCCTGAAAGTTTGTCTCGACTACTTTAAACTATTATTTTCTTTTCAAATTCTGAGCACTCTCAGTACCTTTTGTTCCTATCACTTGTTGGCAATTCACTTTTTAGTTCTAGCTTATTTAACTGCAAAATATTTGGCTCCCAGCAAGCCTGAAACTGCCTTAACGAAGAGGGATCAACTTTTAAGAATCTTCAGAATCTCCCACAAGATCTTTTAAGAGCTTATTAAATATTTGATTTAAATAACTTATGAGGAACAGCAGGTAGTCTTGGAAAGTTTACTACATGCCAGACCTAGTACTAAGAGCATACATGGATGACTTCAATCTTCTCAACTCTATAGATTAAAAACTGTTACTTTCTCCACCAAATAAAGAAAATGAGGCTCAGAGCAACTTGCCCAAGGTCACACAACGATAAGTGGCAGAATCAAAGCCTGAATCCAGGCAAAGCTCTTATCTACCTGGGGACACTGTAAAGTTGCAGCCCTGCAATACCGAGTCCATGAAGGATTTAGATTTCACTAACTTCAAAGTTTCAATTTCAACAAAGTAGAATTTTATTTTATTTTATTTTGCTAAAAATTAAAACTTTATAAAGAAGCAAATTAAGAGGAAGAATTTCCCATAGACAGCTTTAAGGAAGACCGTCTCCCATGTCCTTTCTATTTATGGAAGTGATAGTAAGGTGTGGGTCACAATTTTATCACGAAGTGGCTTATGACAATACAGCTTTGGCTTAGCTTTTTAAATGGGGTTCTTGAAAACAGCCAGGGCTCTTGTTCCACCCTCGTCTCTACACAAAGAAACACCATCCTCTGCCCTCTCCACACAAAGCAAGCTTTGCCCCACTACCCAAAGGGGAGTACTGAATCACACTGTCTCCCTATCTCTGTCAGAAATGTACCCATCTCCCACTCGTCAAAACACTGAGCTCTGCACAAACTGAGACCACTATGGTCTACTCCCTGCTCCCGGTGATATCGCATCAAGCAGACCCCTCCCCAACATCCCAAAGCCAGTGTTTTACTTCACACAAAAGCAGGATCTCTCTCTACAAAGCAGTTTCCCACCTCCGCTTCCTTCCACGGCCAGCAGCCCTTCCCAGGCTGTGCCAATTCACAGATCCCAAGGGGGCCAAAACCCAAAGGGTTCCACATCCCAGAGAACTAGCTATAAACCCCTTTCCTCTCGCACGCTTCAAATTCCCAACTCCAGCTGACCTTTCCCCAGCCAAAGCAAGGAAACCACGAGTCCCCATCAGAGAGTGGATCCGGCTACACAAAGCGAGGTGTCCTACCAGGGGGACCCTCGGAAGACGCTCTCCGCCCCCGGGCCCGTCTCCGCCCAGCCCCGGCCGGGCGCCCCACGCTCACCAGCTCTCCTCCTCCTCCTCGCAGCCTGACAGGCGCTCCAGCTCCTCGGGCCGCAGCGGCTCCACCTCATCCAGCAAGCCGCCCTCGCCCGCTGCCAGCAAGGAGGTGGCGTCCCGCAGCTCCTCACTACTCGTCCGCCTCGGGCCCGACCCGGCGCCGCCGCTCGACTTGGCGTTGAGGCCCAGGGGAAAGCCCCGAGGGGACGCCGAGCCGGAGGAGGGAGTGGACGCGCCAGCCCGCACCGGGCTGCCGGGCCCGAGGGAGCCGGCGCCCTGCACGGCCCCCGAGCGGCTCCTCAGCTGTTCATTCTGCTTCTCCAGCTTCTTCACCAGCTCCTGCAGCTTCCGCACCTCCTGGTCCGCGTTCACGTTGGAGTTAACGTCCTCCATCCTGGCCCCGCCGCCTCTGCCGCCCGCCACCGATCGGACTCCCAGCGACAGGGAAAGAGCCGGGGCTGAGAGGCGTCGCGCCGCCGCCGCGCTCACTCTAGCCGAGGCGCCGGCATAGAGCAGGGCCAGGCCCCCGCCAGGGTCCCCCAGCTCGCGTTCCGAAGCGCCGCTGGCCCCAGCCGAGCCGCCTCATCTGCGCCGGCTCCAGGATTGGGGGAGGCGGTGCCAATATCCGCCCTCGGCCGCCATCTTCCCTCCGTCCCTCCGCCCCTCTCGACCGTCCCCGTAGGTGACCTCAGCGCGTCGAGGGCGGACGCGGCCGGGGCCGGAGCTGAGAGGACCGCGCCGATCTCGCGCGCGGGGGGGGCCGGGGCGGGGCTTCAGCCGGAAGGGGCGTGCCTGAACGGCGGGCCGAGGAGGGAGCTGCCGCCGCTGGAGTGGAGGAGCCGTGCTGGACTCGAGCGGGCACGAGTTGGGAAGGCTGCTTCTCTCTGACGGAATAGAGGCGTGAACTTGGACCGAGTGGAGTTGCTATCGCGAACTGAGACTCTCTCGTCCCTGCCTATTGTTTTAGGCGAAGGGCGTGTACTGTATTTTCCATCCCTAAACATCGGCGTGTGGGACCAGCGGGCGGATCCGGTATTTCCTTCCGGCTGGTTCTCGGGTAGGCGCTCAGCCGGGCGCCGTGGAGCGACAGTAAACTTTATATGTTTGTTCAGCAAATATTTATTCGATGCCTACTTGAAATAGGAGAGCCTCAGAGCTAGCAGGCGCGTCAGATTATCTGTGATCCGTCTCGGAAAATGAGAAAGCAATCCCAGATGGTTAAGAGAGACCTAAGGTCAAAATAATAACCACAAATTGTTGAGTACTTACTACCGGCCAGACACTGCTAAGCACTTTAAACGCATTATCTCACCGATTGAAAAATAGTGTTCCCTACCTAAAGTTTATGCATACTGGCACGGAAGCGGGGTGTAGAAAACCGCTCCTCTCTCGTCACCTTTGTCCATGAATTTATGCCTAATCTCTTCGAATCAGTCTTCGGAAAAAATTTTTCATAGTGAGTCTTGACCTTGTGTATTCAAAGTACTTAATCAACATATTGACATATACTGACTAATGTTGAGAGATGTATGAATGTAAAAATCTGTCTTTGGCACTCGTTTATAATGTATATTACAGACAGCAGAACTAAAAAAACGTTTAAATGCTTTGTATTGATCGTAGTTAATTCCTCTTCATATGTCAATTGTGCACTACTTGGCTTTTGTTTGCAAATTTCCTCTAATTGCTTCCATCCTTAGAGAATAATGATCCATCCTTAGAGAATAATGATCCATCCTGTCCTATTACACCTTGGTGTGGCCTCATAGGCCATGGTTTACTCGCTTCGACTCTTTAGCCTTTCTGTGCTATATTTTCCTTGCCTGGAATAGCCTATCTGACCAATCTGATTTCTTAAAACCAATGTTCACCCATCCAGGAAAACTTTTCCTGACAATTCCACAAAGATTTAGTTGTTCTGTTTGCTCTAGTATTACCTGATCAAGAGTTTCCAACAGGCTTTTTCTAAGAAATCTTTTTCGTTTATTTTTCTCTGTGTACTTGATGAAAAAGGCCATTCATTTTTGTTTTCCATATCTAGTATAGTATCTGACACAGCGTACATTCAATACTTGGCCTATTGAAAGTTAGGTGGAATATAAATTCTGACAGGTGTTTATTCATAGCAAAAAGAGCATGAGTTTTTTGAAAGTTTCCTGACTAAAAATATTTTCCTAGCTATTCATACCCAGTAAAAGGAGGTCTTTATCTGCTAACACACAGTAATTGTGAAGTAATATGTATTATCTGTATAATGCATATCTGAATATCATTGTTGTCTCTGACATGTCTGAACTAGTTGCCAGAGGGTTAAACATCATGAGGACTTCACATATAACACTTTTCACTTGGCATTTAATGGTTCGTGAAATAGATTCCGACTGTAACGATAACGCTTCAAATATATTCCCTTAAAGAAATAGTTCACATGACATTATGAAGTTAAACACTAATATTCCTTGGGTAAGGAGAGGTTGGTGTGATGTGAAACAATAAATTGAGAATCAGAAGGCCTGGTGGCAGATTCCAGCTATACCACAAATATAATCTCTGGTCCTTAAGCAGGACATGCTGGCTCTATATTTGAAATATGTCTGAATACTTCCTAGCACATCTACTGCTAAACCTCTAGTTCAAGTTGCTATCTTCTCATCTAGATTACTGTAGTACTCTCTTACTGGGCTTTTCTATTTTGCTGTTTACATTTTGTGATGCACACAGCAACCAGATAATCCTTTGTGTAATTAAGTCAGATCAGGTCAGTTTCCTACTAGGAATCCTCCACTTGCTTCTCAACATACTTAAAATCCAAAGTCCTTTCCTTAACCTGTAAGACTGAATACTTGGCAACTTCAGCAAGTATTGCATTGACTACCACACTTCCACTCCATCATTCTACTCCAAGTCACTCTGATAGTCTTCCTTGATATTCTTCAGACATGCCAAGCATGTTTAGACTTTTGAAACAACTCGTTTTTCCCTCTGTCTCGTATCTTATTCTTCCTTCACAGTGTCCCATTACTGACTCTCTTCATTCTGATCTCAGCTCAAATATCACCTACATTCATTATCCTTATTATTAATATCCTCATAAGATAGCATCCCTGACATTCCCCATCCTCTTAGCCTGTTTCATTTTTCCTCAGATGAATTATATATTTCTTCCTTTGTTTATTTCCTATCTCTCCCCAGTGGAATGTTAACTGTGAGAGAACAGGAGTCACTGCTATAGCCCTGGTGCCTAGAACAGTGTCTACTATATGGTAGGTACTAAATAATTGTTGGAGGGATGAAAGCATTTAGGTCATGTGAAGCCTCCTGAAAGAGAATTTCAGATAAATGTGTTGTGCCTCAAATCATTAAAGCAGAAATTCCCAATAATAATTAGTGGTTCTTTTTTCCATTATATTTCCTCTTCCAAAAGATCATCATGTCATACTATATATGTCATCCTCAAAACTAGGTCATTCTCCACTTCCTGAGTGCCAGCAGCCCTTAAGAACTGCTGAGATGAGAAACTCTCAGGTTCTCACTGGAAGTATGAGGACAAGAATATTTCCATTCTATCTTAAACTGTGCAAGGATCCTTCTCTTTCAGGTTAACTATGATACTGTCTTTTCTACTGACACAGGAATGTTAGAGCATGTTTTTTTAAAAGTCACTCTAAAAGTGACTCTTATGTGGATATGAGGAGTGAAGGTGGTAGGTGTCTGCAGTGTGCATCACAGTTAGCCCAACTCGCTTTTCAGGTGCTTTAATGATAAACTGGGCTTGTTGCTGAATGAAGGAGTTGCTTCTTTTCTAGGTAGTGTGGCCCTTTCCATAACTTGCTCCTACATGCATGTTAGCTCTTGGTGAAACTCCTGAGCAAGTGGAAAATATTACAAACCACTGAAAGTATTTAGACTGAAAATTTATTACTCAATGGCTTAAAGGTATTTAGCAATCCTAAAGACTTAAATCAAGATATCTCTGTGTGTCTGTGCGTGAGCACATACCCAAAAATTAGAAATTGCTTGGCACTTAACAGAAATATTTGCATTTGTTCAAAAAATGCTCAAATTCTTTGAAGAAAACTCTACTATCCAATACATCCATTTTATCTTCATAGGCACACACTAGTTATTCCTGTCTTTTCTTCTCACCAGCATCTTTTCCCCAGATGTACCCCTCTTTGGTCTTTCCAGGGGCCTCTTCTTCACTGCCTTGGCACATGCAATTTTAAGAAGGTATCCCTGGAATTTTAAAGACTAGGTACATAAGAGATTCTGAATTGAAATCTTGGAGGCAAAAAAAGGGGCCAAAGATTTGGATCTAGAATTTTTCTAGATTTTACAGTTGCGGAATACCTCAGAAATGCCATAATGGCAAGCATAACTTCCTTAAGGAGGTCCTCTGGCCAGAGGGTAGTCCCCTGTCACATTGTTCGGGGCCCATATTATATTGTAGGATCTAGGGGCGGAGGTGAACAGGTTCTTGTATTTTTAGGAGGTTGCTGTCTCAGCTTCAAATGAAACAAGACCTTACCCCCAACTCTTTTTGTGTTAGAAAGTGGGAAAGTAAGATTGTTAAATGATATTTTTTATTTCCTCCTCTCTTTTAGTAGTATATCACCAGAACAGTTAAGATGAAAAAGTAGAGTATGAACCACTTCTGCATATTCATGATGTTCTAGAGAACCTACCAGTCGACGGTGGGAGAAAACTTATTAAGAATCATCCAAATCTCCATGTTAGATTTAAGACAAGACCCAGTAATCTGAGCTAAGATTTAAAATATATTATTTTGAGTATTAACTTAGGGATGCTATAAGATAGTAAACTATGAATAGAGGCTTTTATTAGGCTAAAGTAAATTAAGCACTCATTGAAATATTTATATAATTACTCTTCTACCTAAAAAGTTGTAGAATTCCAATCCTGAGTCTTTGGGATACTCCTGCAATACTACATGGACTGAAAGATGTCAGTAGCTATTCAACTTACCTAAGCATATCTAGAAAGTTACTTTCTTATTCATCATCTTCTTTATACAGTTTTATGTGCCCTGGAAGTTTAATTCTGAAAATATCCAGATCTCTGAGTTGGCCTCATAATAATAGTAGCTAAGAATTATTGACCACTTTTATGATATGTAATAATTCATTTCAAACTCAAAATAGTCCTTCAAGGTAGCTGCTATTAGTATCATCATCACCTCCATTTACAAATAAGGAAACTGAAACAGAGAGATTAAATAATTTCCAAAAATTTCATAGCCAGGAAGCAGTAGAGCTGGATCTGAATGCAGGTGGTCTGACTTAGAATCTGTACTTACAATGCCCACTAATCTGTGACCAAGATGAGTTCTCCACTTTTTCCTTAAAAGGGTATTGATACCTCAGTCAGCCACCCCCTGGGGTGGGGATTGAGGGACAACTGGGGATAAGGGGTATTATCTTAGGATACCTAATAATACTATCTTCTTGCTCTAAGAGCAGGTTTGCCACTTTTGAAGTCTAGAACCTCTGGGACCTTACGTATTGAAACAATCTGTTTCTCAGAGAGGGAGACGATTTCATTATCTCTTGCTCAAAAGATCCCTAGTAGTCCATTTACTTGGATAGTACTTGAGAGGTGGGTTGGGGAGGCCTCATAAGCCCCCCAACCAGTAGTTTGCTAAGATGAAACTTCGGCGTCTGAGCTTTTCATTAGAAAGGCTGGTAGACTAGTCCAGCCTGTATGGGTTTTGTGGGACAGAAGTAGTCGATGGAGTTTCTAATTCAAGGCAGCAGTACACCAAAATCAACAAAGCATGAAGATTTAAGAATAAGAGTCAGAATTTAGTGACAGGAGTCCTAAGCCTATATATGAAAAAATTTTTGAACGGTTCCTCAATTAGGCAAGAATAGAAGCAGGTATCAAAACAGAAAGCATAAAGCCAAGGGAACAGGTGAGAGACAGGGGGAGCGGGTTCAGTAATGGGGGAGAGGATGAATCTTGGCAAATGGTAAAACTAAGTGGTTGCAGGCAGTTGCCTCTGTATGCCCTTTGTAGCAGGTCGTGTAGGAGGAGCAGTTGCAGTTAAAGGGCCAGTAATGCTGTGCCTGGCAGGGTTGTGAGTTTCTAGCATTGGGACAAGTTAGTAAACAGATATGCTGGACTAGGGCCCAATCTGCAAAGCTCCCTGATGCACAAGAGTCCACCATTGTGTCTATCTGTAAACAGATTCCATCTCCCCAAAGTTCCTGGAAACCAGATAGCCCTCATCTCATATCTGTACTGTAGTCTAGAGAAATGGGGCTTGGGTGTTGGGTAGTGCAGAGAAGAGATGATTAGTAAGACATGGCATAGGTGTCTCCCTGGTTATCAGTCGGTATGGTTTACTTCAGATAGGGCACCTGTACATGAAGGTGGCTTACAGTTCAAACAGAGCTGCTCTTTCTATTGGTATGGTTGTTTACTAGCATTACTGGAGGATTTGTTTCCTCTTTTCTACCATTGGCATTCTCCAAAATTGTTTGAGCTTTTTACTATTGCCTGGTTTTGTTGCCCATGTCAGTGGATGAGGAGGTGTGGCCAAGTATTTAGGCAACCTTTAATCACAAAAACCTATCAATTAGCAGTTCTGCTTAAGTATTATATAAGTCCTTGAATATTGGACCCAAATTATGATGTGATGCCATTTGTGGACAGCTTTTGAGAAAATCACCAAAATTTTACTGTGCATTGGCAGCAAGATAGGTCACAGTGTTACGATCATTCTGGCAAGGAGAGAGAGTATGTGTACTATGGGATAGCAGAGGAGTGTGTATTGCTTTCAAAGTTGAAATAAAAGAGATGTTTTTCTATTTCTCCACCTTGGATGCATTCAGAGCTATATTATAATGTTGCATAAGATCCCCGCCAAGGGTGGGTGAAACCTATTAGCGTCCAGGCAGAAAAAACAACCCCTCCTATACTTAGTAATAAGGGCTAGCAAAGGCCACCACCTCCACACAGAAGCTGATATGCTCCCTGAGCACAAATAATAAGGTAGTTGTCAGATCTTCCATATGGTTGTGGCAATGGGCTTGATTCTAGAGCCTTAGATTTGAGCAAGAACAGTCATCCCTTGAAGGGCCAGCCCAGCAGTGGCACCAGCCAGGATTAGTGAGCAGAGAATATGGGTAGGAACTATGAGAGAGAAGCCAAAATGATGTGCTGGCTCATTTTTATTGGATCAGTTTAGTTTTAAAGGCACAAAGTTCAGAGAGCCCTTTCACTGATCTCTAAACAAATGATAAATATATCACTTCTTTTTCTTATAGTTTCTTGAAATTTTTAGTTCACCTGGGTTTTATTCTGGTGTGTTACATGAGGCATAATAACTCTAAATGGATACGTCAATATGGGGCACTGTCATGTGCTGGATTAACCTACTGTATTATTGCAGAGCAGATAACTATATAAATATACATATACATACACATATAACTATATATACATATAACTATATACACACATACATATACACACACAAAGCAGAGTGTGAAAAGCGCCATGTGAGTGATATGGACAAGAAAGAATATGAGGGTTTTTTGTTATTTTTTTTTTTGAGAGAGTACTAGGGGAATAAATAGAAGTAAATTCCAAAAGAAGTGTGATTTAAGATGGGCCTTCAAGGATAAGTTGCCATCTTTTGTTGTTATTGATAGGTAGCTGTCTTAATCTTGACTTGCTGGTTGTAATGAACAGAAAATCATTTGAATCATCTCAATTAAAAGAAGTGTTATCCACTCACCTCACTTCTAAGAATCTATTCCAAAAATAAACTGGCAAAAATATGAACAGACTTATGCACAAGGTTATTTATTATTTATTATGCCATTAAAGTAAGAAACCAAGGCAATGTACTTCATTTCCTCTAGTGATTCATTCATGTTTAAAAACCAATTTATGGAGTACTTACTATATACCAGGAATCTTTCTAGGCATTGGGCATATAGCAAAGAACCAAGCAGAGAAAGACGACCTGACTTTGCAGAGCTTATATTTTAGTGATGGGTGACAGACAATAAACACCTAAATAAAATATATAGTATGCCATATAATTATAGTGCTATGGACAAAAATAAATGAAAGAAGAGGATAAGGAGTATGGGTGGGGGAGGGATTACAATTTTAAATCGAGTTTAAGAGTGAAGGCCTAGCAGAGAAGATGACATTTGAGCAAAGTTATAAAGGAGGTAAGAGAGGAAGCATGCAGGTGAGCAGGGAAGAGCGTGCCAAGCAGACTATCAAGTGCAAAGGCCCCAAGACCATGATGTGTCTGGCTTCAAGAAAGAACAAGGTCTGTGTGTCTAAACTGTAGTGAGTAAGGTGGAGAGTTGTGGGATAAGTCAGAAGGAGGAAAGATTCTATAGGGCATCGTAGGCACTTGTAAAGACTTTGACTTAAACTGAAAAGAAAAGGGAGGGTTTTGAGCCAAAGAGTAAGGTGTCCTGATTTATATTTTAACAAGATCCTTCCCTTCTCCACTTCTTCATGTTTGTCAGTTACTCCATTCCTCTTATTCTCTCTCAGAGCTTCTGCTTACTCATGGCTTTTGTGTTCCCTTCATAACATCAGCTTACATGTGGCTTTTGGTTTGGTGGTGTAACAACTGTTAACATTTCAGTTTGTGTGCCCAGTGTGATCTAATCACTCAATCTTTCAGTGTCCCAATCCAGATTCTTGGGTGACATAATATTAGACTCACATACTATTAAGCTAACTAATATTAGTCCACTGTGGCAGAACAAGCTGAGGCCTGGGGCAGAAATGAACAGGATTTCATATTTCCAAGAAAGGATTATGGGCAGAGAGGCAATGGTAAGCACATCCACTTTATCATGCACCTCAAATATTTGGGTCCACAATATATACATAACAGTCAGTAAATCTAGCATATTTAATAAATAGCCTATAATTTTAGCATACTGCTATAGTGCTCAGTAACCACTCAAGAGTAATAGTAATAATAGGTGACTTTATAACACTTTATATTAAAACGGAGCTTCTAAAAACTATATCTGGCAAGGATATAGTTTTCAATCTGTAAGAGAATTATAGTTTTGTAAAATACAATAAAAATTAATTCCTAGAAAAATTAAATTTCAAAAAGATATATAAAATTGAAGTCTAAGTTTTTAATTATTACATTCAGCAGACAGAAAATTATTCTATTAAACTGCTCTAAAAGTGTCCAAATGCTTAGTCTCGATTTCTGTACTTATCATGCACCAGTAACAAATAGTTCTATGCTTTCAATAGCATGGTACAAAAACTCACTATCTAAATTATATGTGAATTTTACAATAATGATGGTGGATTAATAGCATGTCATCTTCTGAGTGAGCATATTAAATAATATGAAGTTGTGTTATTGTTTTTACTGTTGTTTTCACTTTTCTTACTCTGCTCTTTAAATAAGCGTAGTGTCCTGTATGTAACTTCTAATGAATCTTTGTTGATTAAAATTTTTCTCTAGCTTACGGACACATTTTGTCACATGAAAAACAGTATGTAATATGTTGTATTTAGATTTGCTATTACAGATTAGCTTGACTGTTAAATATGTCTGAAAATAAGTTCAGTTTTATTTTGGGTTAGAAATAGAGAAACAAGAGGAAAAAGAAATTATCTTTCTTTAATTTCTAGGACAGAAGACAACAAAAAAGTATTAACACTGAATTAGAGAGAAGGATGCTTCTAAATATTCATTCTTTATTAAGATCTAAAATCCTGGTCCTATAATTGATTTAAATGCCATTTTCTAACAAGTGCTTAATTACTATAACAAGTTCTCTATAAAGTGAATTGAACTGATTTAAGCCCAATATTTATGGATTCATCATCTAAAACAACATACCAACAAGTATAACTGAAGAAATATAATAATAAATCATTGGTTTGTTTACAAACTATCATTCTATAATCATTGATCAGAGAGAAATCCTGGAAAAAGTTTACTCTGGTAGCAGTAAGCCTTGACCAATTGGTTTATCTCCTATGTGACTTCATCCACAGAATTCTGTGTAATCAGAATATTGAATTTATGTACAAATACAATAAAAATATATGAAATGGTTATGGGAAATGAAATGTTCCTATAGTACTGCCTTGTATTTCTTTTTAAAGATGTCTATAAATCTTCCAAGTTTTGTTTTTATTCATACAGAATCAGAATAGTTCAGATTCCCTTAAGCAGGAAAAACATAAAACAATACCCCCACTTGACCCTTTGCTACGCTTTAAAAAACAGAAACAGAATATTTAAAAGGGAAACTATTTTAAACTAATTGTTTCAAATGCATCATTGCCAGGAAGTTAAATTGTTCTCCATACGGATTCTTGTGAAGATACATTACTATTGCTTTCAAAAAATTTTACACCTTTTAGAAAGCATTATTAACGTTTCTCTGAAGAAAAATAGCTCTAATGGTAAAGGTTTTATAAGATACAAATTAAGTAAATGTTCTCTGAATTCATTTGTAAAAAGCACTAAACTTATTATCTTAGTCATTCTTAAAGGTACCCACTCCAGAGATATACATGGTGGATTCTGTTGTTTTCTGCTTGGCTCTCCTAATACCTTCCCTGACCCAACCTTCTTGTTGGGAGATTCTCCCTGGATCTCATTTCTGTACATTGTGTGAGTGAGGCACTGGCTGCCTTATTTTCGATTACTTTTCAAGGATGGTTATGTAGCAAACCTTAGAATATAGAGACAATCTCTCTTCCTCTAGCTCTCGCTCTTGCTCTCAGAACAGATTTGTTTATTACCAATATGATAAAGATAAGGTCTTCCTCTCAGGGCCAAGGTCACCATATATACTACCCACTGTTAAAGGTTTGGTTTCCCTGAGCTTGGGGTTTCTCACCTGTTACACACCTGGCTCTTTTCACATCGCCTTGTGGAAACTGGAGCTTGGAACTAATACAAATGTTGATACTCTGGCTACTTACTAACTGTTGGTGTGAAGGATATACTGTTTTTATCTCTCACACAGAAATCTTGTGTCTTCTGCCAGAATCCATGAAACTGTGGCAAGCTAACGTTAGCTTGTGAGTAGAGTAAAATATCTGGGTTTCCTACGTTACCCCAGTTCCTGCTTTGAATTCTTTCTCAAGACACACCTGTACCTTTGCCCCCCAGCTTCCTGAGAGAACCCTATATCTACACAATAAATCTCCATTTTAGTTAGGCTTAAATGGGCTTCTGTTACTTGTCATCAAAATAAAGCCAAGAAAGTCTGCTTCCTTCTGAAAATTGAACAATAGGGGGAAATAGTCAAGTGGTTTTCTAAGTGCTTTCATTCAACAATCTTTATTGAGTCGCTACAATACTCCAGGTATTATGCTGGATGCTGGGGCTACAATAGTAAACAGCATATAGTTCACAGAATTTAAATTCTCATAAAAGAAGCAGCCTAAAATAAAAGTAAACCAACACATAATAGTTGCAAATTGTGAGAAGTGCTATAAAAAAAAAAAAAAGAGGGATGGAGGCAGAGAATAAAAGGAGGCAACCTTACGTAGAGTGTTTGGAGAAGGTGACTTTGAGAGAGACAAATGTAAGCCGAAATGTGAAGGATTAGAAGGCGGAAGATTGAAACAAATTGGAGGAACAGTAAGTGTCAAACACTTGAGATAGGAAATGCTTAGGAAATGTAAAAATTGAGAGAAGATCAAATATGAATAAATGCAGTAAGGAGAATGAAAGGTGCACAGTGGGGACTTAAATGGAAGTCAAAGTATTCAGAGCCTGACAGGCCAAGCTAAGGAGTTGGGATTTATTCTATGTACATTGGGAAGCTATTGACAATTTTAAGCACTTCAGTGACAGGACTCAATTTACATTTAAGACGATGAGTTTTGCTGTTGTGTGGAGAAAAGCAGAAGTGGAAACAGAGAGTCCAGTTATAAGGTTGTTGCTTTTTCTAGGAGAAAAATGATGGTGGCAGTGAAGATAGAGAAAGCGGGTTGTATGAACTGAGGAGACTGGGGCAGTGGATGGGGCTGTGGGTGGCAACCTGGAGATTGGTGGGGTAGGGTAGGTTTGGAGCTCTAAGAATCAAGATGGCCATTTGGGACTATGTTTAGTATGAGATTTTGTGCAATACCCAAGGGTAGATATCAAATTCATTGGATAGGGCTGTGGGGGAGGGGCAGGAATGACTGCATATGAACTTGAAATATGGAGATAGGAGCCTAGAGTTAAATGCAAGATCTAAGTTAGAAATATAAATGTAAAGGCCATCAACAGATACCTGGTATTTGGTCCCAGGAGCCTAATCTTCAGGCTTCTTTCAATTTACTCTCTTTCTCAAGCCTTGGTGCCTGTCCTCCAAATCAGAACATGCAGAGACTTCCAAATCTCCTGCAGACTACCCACAGAATAGCAGGAAACTGTAGTACCATTTCCAGAGTTCTCTCTACCTAATGGCACCACCATTACTCTTTCTTTCTACCTTGGCTGCCCCATGTGCCTGAGGGTCTTCCTACAAGGTGGCCTCCTCCTAGGGACCCCGACAGAAAGGAGCCTTTGCCTTCAGCCTCTACCTCAACCTACCGAGAGGATTTCTACTGACATAGTTTAATGGGGTAAGGTTCTGGGTCCTTTTTCAGACTTATATTCTTTCGTGCTCATGTTTGTAGACAAATAACACTCTCTCCCTTTTCCTCTAAGCATAAATGTTTCTTTCATAAAGACTGTTTCCTAAAACAGCTTTTCTGACATAAAGTTACATAGCACAATATTCACCCATTTTAGATGTACAGTACAATTTGTTTTAGTAAGTGTAGATAGTTGTGCAACCATCACCACCATCCAATTGTAAAATATTTCTATCATCCCTCAAAAATGCTTATATACAGTCACTCCCTGTTCCCTCTCCCACAGCCCCAGGGACCCACTAATCTATTTTTGGCACTTTTTTGGCCTTTCTAGACATTTCATATAAATGGAATCATATAATATGTGGTCTTTTGTGTCTGGCTGCTTTTACTGAGCATAATGATTTTGAATTTCATCCAAGTTGTAACATACATCATCATTTCTTTCTTTTATTTATTGCTGATTTTTCTTCCTTGTATGAATAGACACATTTTGTTTATCCATTTGTTGATGGCTATTTGGGTTGACTTTATGAATAATGCTGGAGAAATAATGTTCCCATTCACCATCTTCACTGGATGTTGAAAAAATTACTTCATTTTTAAAAATTGTGGGTTAAGATAGTGTAATTTGGAATGATTTTCCTTTTATTTTCCAATTTTTCAGAAATTTGTTTATATAGTGTATCATTTTATAAGTAAATTTCATTTGATTTAAAATTTATTATGAAATCATTCAGCCATGCACAAAGGCTTTCACAAAGGTATAAGAAGCATAATAACAAGCAATCACATACTCATCCACAGCTCAAGAAATATCCTCTGTCCAGGAGATAACTGCTATCATGAGTTTTTTATTTTATTTCCATTTATATGTATATGTATTTAAAGTATATGTACCTTTACTAACATATATATATTCTGGCACAATATACAGTATTTTTGCATGATCTTAGACTGAACATACACTGTATGAAAAAATAATAATAGCATGTATTCTTAGTGCTTTAGCACTAACTCATTTTCATTTTCTAAATAACCACATGAAGTAGAAACAATTATCCCTACTTTATAGATAAGAAAACTGAGGCCAATAGAGGTTAAGTGGCTTGCCAAGGTCACACAGTAATAAATAGTAGAGGTGACTCGGAATTCAGCAGTGTGACTCCATCTTCATGACTATGCCACCCTGTTTCAAATATTATGCTGTGTTCTTTGCAGTCTCAACCTTATATTTGCGAGATTCCCCCATAATGATATGTGTAGCTCTAGTTAATTCCTTTCCATTACTGTATGATATTCTATTCAATAAGTGGGTTGCAATCCATTTATCCATTCTACACTTTTTAGAGACTATCACTAACCACCCTGCAAGTACATTCTTTTACAGTCTCCTCGTGCACATAGACAAGGTTTCTCTAGGTTATATACCCATGAAAGGAATTTCTGAGTCATGTGATATCGTGTCTTTCAAATTAACTAGATATATCCAATTCTTCTCTAAAATGTTTAAATCATTTTACTTTTAAGAAATCAGTTTGTAAAAATTATGCTGTCTATAGTTACAATATATGAAATAACCAAATACTACAAGAAAGGAGAATAAAGTAACAAGAAATGGAAGCCAAAAACAAAATAGTAAAGTAATCCAAATATGCCTTTTGTAAATTCTCTCTTCTAGGTGCGTGCGACAGAGATAAAATATAGCACTTCTCTACTCTCAACTTACCTCTCCTCCTTTCCTTCTAAGCTATATTCAACTCTCAGCACTTCTATAAAAGCATGAATGTGATAAGTTACTATAAATACTAAAATCCCTAAATTCTTTCTGGAGGGGTAAATTATGTTAAAGTGAAGTTCCTTCACAATCCAGTAGTTCATTAACCTCTCTCTTCCTTAAATATTGCCATAGATTTCTTCTCTACCACACTGGAATTTGTTATTTCATTTTCACTCATTCCTATGGAATATTAAAGAGATGAAATTTTCTGTTTCATATATGGATACAGATATAATACAGAGATAGAGATGTCAAGAAGTTTTCTCAGTGAGAACTATGATAAAATAGTAAGAAAATAAATTGGGTATAATCAAAGAGTTCAATAATTTGATGCATGTAAGTAACTTGGAACAAATTTAACACTGCATATGTAAATTAGAATTAAAAGAAATATAAGAACTTTGGAAGGTGCCAATTCTATTTATTTATTTATATCTATTTATTTATTTATTTATTGTATTTACTTACTTACTTACTTAATTTTAATTTGTTTCGAGTATACAGTACATTGGTTAGACATCTATATAGTTCATAAAACAGCCCCCCCAATTGCTCCCTCCTTCCCCTGACCCTCCACTTAGTCAATGTATTAATGCTAACTGCATTCCCTAAGTCGTGCTCCCCATCCCCATGACCATCCATCAGCTACTAATTTGTAATTTTTTAACCCTTCACCCCATTTCCCTTCCCCCTCCCCTCATCAAATTGTCCATCATTAAATTGTCCACTATAATTGTGAGTCTGTTTTAGATTAGTTTGTTCTTTTTATTCCTTAGATTCTGCATATAGTGAAATCATAGTGTTTATCTTTCTTTGTCTGACTTAAATAACTTCTAGGTCCATCAAAGCAATATCTTTTTCCATCCCCTTCTTTTAGTGTGTGTGTATGTCTTTTAATATGAGTGAATATTTTTTTCTCTAAAGAAGTCCCTCCAACATTTCCTGTAATACTGGCTTGGTGGTGATAAATTCCTTTAGCTTATTTTTGTCTGGAAGCTCTTTATCTGTCCTTCAACTCTAAATGATAGCTTTGCTGGATAAAGTATCTTGGTTGTAGATCCTGGGTCTTCATCCTGTCGAATATTTTTTGCCAAGCCCTTCTGTCCTGCATAGTTTCTTTTGAGAAATCAGCTGCCAGTCTTATGGGTGTTCCCTTTAAGTAATTATCTGTTTTTCTCTTGCTGCTTTTAATATTCTTTCTTTGTATTTAACCTTTGGCATTTTAATTATGATGTGTCTTGGTGTGGGCCTCTTTGGATCCCTGATTTTTGGAATTCTCTGAGCTTCCTGGGGTTTTATGTCCATTTCCTTCACCAGTTAGGGAAGTTTTCCATCATTATTTCTTCAAACAGCTGTTCAACATCTTGATTTTCTTCAGTTACATCAATCAGACAGATATTTGGACCCTTAATAGTGTCCCATATGCTCCTTAAATTATTTTTATAGTCTTGGCATCTTATCTCTTGCCATTCTGATTGTGTGTCCTTGGCTTTCCATCCTCTAGATAGGGCATTTGATCCTTTTCTTTATTCACTTGTTTATTCCTTTGTTTATTCCATTTAATATACTTCTCATCTCAGATAATGTGTTCTTCATTTCAGACTGGTTCCCTTTTATAATTTCCATTTCCATTTTTATGTTTTTTATCTCTTTGTTGAGTTCTCACTGAATTTATCTACACTTCCAAAAGTTCATTGAGCATCTTTATAACCAGTGTTTTGAACTCTGCATCTGTTAGATTACTTGACTCCATTATATCTGGTCTCTGTTCTTCTCTCTATGGTTCTTTCTTTGTTTTCCCATTTTGGCTGCCTTTCCATGTCTGTTTCTATGTACTAAGCAAAGCTCCTAAGTCTCCCGGTCTTATTGGTTGGATTTGTGAAGAGGGTGTCTAGTGGCACAGTGCTGAGAGAGGTTCAGCTGCAGGCCAAATTTAGCCCAAGCCTCTGTTCCTCCTGGGCCACTGTTAAGATTCAGCAGCAATCCACAGATGCTGTGCTTACAGTTGCCTCAAAAGGCCACACCAGAAACTGAGGCCAGCTGCCTCCAGTGTGAGTCTAGGTGCTGCTCAGCACGGAGCTCCTGACTCACTGAGGCTATACCTGGATGTGGCTTGGGTGGGCTGCGAGTTGGGGAGGCAGGCTTTCAGGGAATCCTCTGGGCGGAGTGACCTCTGTTATCCAGTTCGATGATATCAGGGTATGCTGTGCTATGTCTGGCGCACTGGTAGTGGGGAGGGCTCAACAGGGAACAATGAATACCTCTTGGCACTTCTGTACAGAGCAAGTCTTGCCTCGGCCCTCGCTCCAACATTGTCTCCCTGTAAGTCCCTGGTGCCCCATGCGCGCAGCCTAATCGGCACTGTGCTAAGAGTGAGCAGGTCGTCAACGCAAAAATCCACTTGCTGAAGCAGCCCCTTTAAGAGGCGTATGCCGCTGCTGGAGCTCAGTCCCACTCAGCTGATCTAGAGGCAGCCCTGCGTCTTTGCCCTGTCCTACCTCCGCCATTGCAGGGTGACTTCTTGTATTTCTCCCTAGTTGTATGGCTTGTTCGTCAAGACCAAGTGATTTTTCCTTGCCGCTGCTCCTTGTTTATGTCACAACTTTGATTTGTTCGCTAGAGGGATGAACGGAGCTTCTATCGTCTATATCATTTTTTGTCCACTGTCGACACTTCTTTTTGAAATACTTTACCTTATGATTCCTTTCAAAAGCTTTCTCCCTCATGCACTTAATGTGGAATCAAATGTAGTTCGCTTTTAAATTTTGAGCAGTATACCTCTTCTTCTGTGGCTCAGGGATATCAAGGATGATGCCTTTCAGGCATAGAGAAGAAGGTGGGGTTTGCAGGGATGAAGGGTGGGAGGAGAGAGAGAGAGACCCTTCAAAATACAAGTTCATCGAAGGTTGTAACGTTGCACTTCCCCTCCCCATCCCCATGCTGTCTGAAGCTGCCTTACTTTGTGCATTTCTTTTTCCATCAGTCTCTCCTCCTTTTGTCTTATTCCAGCAGGATACAATGTGCAAGTGTTCCCTTCTGATATCTTTTCTTCACTCTATGCCCCATCCCTAAACAATATATGCTCTTTCATCTCACAGATGCTTCTTACTCTTCCTGGTGTATTATAAATAGAGCAAGTGTTACAAATTCAGATGTTTGTAGAGCCAGAAAAATAACTTGAGAGAGGAAGACTGAGCAGGGATCATGAAATGGAATGATGCCCCATAAAAGGGGCAGCTACTAGCAAGCTGCAGCTGATTCTTGCCATGGGCAATGGGATCCAATGTTGCATGTCTTTTGATTTTCTAGAAGATCTGAAAATCCAGGTTTTTAGGTGCATTCTCCCAGTGTCAAATGTTGGCAGCTAATTCAATAAAGACAGCAGCAACATTACAACCAAACAACACTTTAAATTTAAACAAAACTAAGTTAGAGAGTTGGATATGACTTGCGGGTGGCAATTTGGCCTCCTCTACTTTAAGGAGAGTTTTGTCTAGGCCAGTTTGATTCCTAGACCTTTTGCAGAATTGATGCTGCATAATTGAAAAATTAAGTAGAGAGAAACAACATGGGGAAGATAAACTATAATACGTAAGGACTTAACCAGACAAGCAGAGATGATCTAGCTGACAAAGAACCGAGAGGGGCAAGAGATAAAGAGGCCTGGAGTTGGGCAGTCCTGGGCCTGTAGAGGTGGTCAGGTTGCAAATTGAGGCTCTAGAGAAACTCTAAGAGTGAGAAACCTTCTCGGGGTGGAGGTGAGTGAGGAAAGAGCATGAATAAGTGTGGGTGAATATAGATCATAAGTAGGATAGTTTTTAATATTCTTTAGAGAAATTAAAGATTGGAACTCTTTTTAAAGTTTGTTTTGGATGCAGGATTGGGCTTTTAAAATGTGACTCCATGTGGAAACTAGGTCACTTTGAGCTCTGGGAATTAGTAGGAATAAGATTCTTGGTTGCAGACAACAGAAAACAACGATTGGTAATTTAATAAAAAACTAATTAATTAGAAGAATATTTGGTACATCAAAGACTTGTTAGGAAAACCAGAGAAGCAGGCTTAGGAAATGAGCAGGAGCCAAGGGAACTGGACAGCCTGGCACACGACTAGATCATACCACCGGAACAGTCTGCTTATCTACTCACTGCTGGACACTCAACTGTTACACCCCTTGACTCTGCTTTCACTGCTTCCACTCCACTGGACACCGGATGCTGCCACCAGCAACAGAATTAATATTATAGTATACTGTTCTTGCTTCTTTATATCAAGACTCAAAGTCCTAGTAGGGAGCTTCCAAATTGCTAACCTTAGATCACATGCTTATTCCTTAGCTGTGAGGAATCTGGGAGAACAAGTTCTTTTTATCTTCCTTAGTGGGAAGCAGAAACTGCCTCCTGCCCAAACACATGACTTCCTAAAACAGAAAGTTTATTTGTGTCATCTAGTCTTGGGCAGCCATACAATGTGTGAAAGGTTAATTAGGAGATGGCCAGTATATTAGTCACAATAGGATTCATTATGCTGCAATAATAAATGACTACAAAATTGCAGTGGCTTACAGTAACAAAGGCTCATTGCTCATTCATATCCATTACAGATTGTCCAATTGGTCATTACCATAGGACCCAGGCTGATGAAGCAGCCTCTTCTTGGAACATTACTAACTTATAGCAAACAAACACATAGCAGAGCATACTCTGACTCTTAAAGCTTATGCCCGAAAGTGACAAACATAATTTCTGATATTTGTGGGGCAGAGACATGTGATATTACCCCCAAGGAGGGCAATTAATATTTTTGAAAAAGAAAAAAGTGTATCCAGGGAAGGGGAAAATGTGTGATAGTGTGAATGAGCAAATTAGAGGTAAGAAATAGAATGGTGTTTGAGCAGTAATTATAAATAGCTTGCTATTAATGGAGTATAAGGTTCAAGGCAAGAGAAAGTAAGAGATGAAGCTGTAGTGACAGTAGTGACAGGTGTGGAATAGGTCGGCAGATCCTTGTCTTCAGGATAAAGAACTTGGTCCTGAACTTGGCAATGAGACCTCCTTGAGGGTATTTAAACAGGGAGATGAGATGGCTAGATTTGCACTTTTGACAGATTACTCCATGTGAAGGATGATTTGAGAGACATCTATTAGGATGCTATAGCATTTATTCAAGTGAAGAATGACAGTCTGAACTAGAGAAGCTACTATGGGTGAAGAGGTGGTGACAGAGAGGAGTTTTGTTGATTGATCAGACGTTGAAAGTGAGAGAAAAGGAGGGAGGGAAAATGCACCGAAGTGTCCAGCCTAAGCAATTTGATTTCCTTCACCTTCCTACCAAATGATAAAACTGAATGTCCAACATCACTGAAGCATCATAGAATTTAGGATCTTCTTTTCCCCTAGATGTATACATAGGGCAAAACAAACAAACAAACAAACAAACAAAAAACCTCCCAAGAAAATCAGAATGTCTAAATATTACCATCATATCCTAGTCCAAAAAGATAAAAGTTAGAAACGAACGTTCTTCCTCAAGCCGATGCTTGATCGCTCTTTTCCATTTATCTTCCTTTTTATCATCCTTTTCTTACTTTGTATCATATCCTTTAAGATAGTGTTGTTGGAAAAAGGAAGGCGTTCATTCTTATAATGGCTGATGAGAGTATAAATTACAGCAAGCTTTTTGGAAAACGATTTGGCAATATACTCCAACCACTTAACTGTATTCATTGACTTTGGGCAGACTTTCTACATTGGTAATCCAACATAAGAAAATGACTCTCAATGAGAACAAAGATGTATGTACACAAATGCTTATTCCAGCAATATTTATAATTGCAAAAATCAGGAAACAGCCTCAATGTAAAAATTAGGACATTGGTAGGAGACATTTATGTTTTCATTAATGATGTTTCCAAATAATTTTAAATGAAATGGAAGATTATTAATAATGTTAAGAAAAAACAGGATATGAAGGTAAATACCTATTATAATATCAAGTTTGTTTTATAAGAGCAAAGAAAAAACTGGACGAAATTATATCAGAGAGTTGTGGTATTATGGGTGACTTGTTTTCTGCATTTCACTTTTAATTTTTCCCAAATTTGTGGAATGTAATGATTTTTTTTTTTTAATAATCAGAAGAAAAGACACTTTTCTCTGCCCTACCTCACCTCTACCTCTAAGATCAACTCTGAGGTGAAAAGGCAAGGTCATCGGCAAGGAAAATAGTTAAGAGACAGGTACAGTTAACTGGACTCCTGGAGCAAAGTACTAGAAAAGAGGGCGCTGCATCAAACTGAGCTGCTCTCACCTACCCACAGAAGCTCAGCAATGTGTAACTGACTAATGCTGAAATGTAAGACCTGCCAGAACAGCGCAGAAGAGCTGAGCTTTTTGCTTTACCCTTTACATGTTAGGATTGGAAGCTAGAAGATCACCAGCCACCACTAAGGCTGAACTGACAGAGGTGGCCTCTCACCTTCTGTCACTTCCTCCATCTTTCAATCAGAACAGCTCTGCCATTTGAGTATCACTCCACCTTGTGGGCCAGGACCAAGGCCTAACTCCTCACATTCAATATTTGGGCCCCCTGAAGAATTATTAGGAAGAGAGCAAGCATGCCCCCAGGAACATGTGGCTCTTTAACCATGGTTAATAAGCCCTTAATAATTGATCACCAGCTGAAAAATATTAAAGCATAAGAAAGAATATACTAGACCCCTCATTACATCATTACATCAATGATTTGCTAGAATATACTAGACCCCTCATTAAATCATTACATCAATGATTTGCTTGCCAGTTGATACAATTTTCTTAGTCATACAAGCACATAGAAAGAATATCGAGGAGACAAATTTAAGAAATGTTTATAGGCAGGATAGTCAGGGGTTGGTGGTTGGTCATATGTGCACAGGGCATATCACAAATGACTGAGGAATCACAATGACTGAGGACCGTGTGGTCAAGGGGACTAAAACGATATATGTGGTAGGTATGGCAGGGCCAGAACTGAGGAGATAACCTGTGGATTTGACTTGGTGGTGTCAGCCAAGGAGATGGAAGAGATGGCTCGCTTTATCTTGATACTGGTTACTTAAAAGGAAAATAAATATATTAAAGATGACAGGAGACAGAGAAGGAAGTACAAATACAGAGAGGGGGAAGACTAGATTAAACTCTGTGGCATTGGATTTGAATTATAGGTATTTCTGTGAACTCATGGTTGTTTCAGTATATAGATAGATATAGATATAGGTGTTGGAATAGATGCAGGTATAGAGATAGATATATTTCCTGGCTCTTTTTGGTAAGAGGCCTGCAAGCAATGACACCCTGTTAGCAATGAGCAAATTTTGCACCTAGATGTTGGTTTCTAAACATCTTACTAAAAGGAACCAGAGTTCATTGGATAAGTTGCCTGTTCTGGGGCTGTGCCAAGGCAAGTATGAGATGAGACTGAAACATCTTCTCGCTCTAGAAAATAACGAAGCTCTCAAAGTATATTGCGAACATGTTAAAGGACTCAAGATGCAACCCAAAGGGTCCCCACTGGCCAAATATGAGACAATTTGGGCATCAATATAAATAATATTAGTGATGGATTATAAACTGCTGAATAAAATAAGAATCCATGAGTATATACTGATATAAGAAATGAATAAATAAATGGAACGCTTTACGATAGAATGCCAGCCCATTAATGAAAAAGGAATATTGGAATTAGAAAATCACCATTTGGTAACAACCACAGTAATAATTGATTCGGGCAAAATAATAGGTGGAAGTTTGATGAGAGGAAGGATATTTACATAGTCCCAAAGTATCTCCCCACAAAATACTTATAAACTATGTGTTAATAACTACAAAATGTTTATTAATTAACTTTGCAGTGAAAAAACAAAATGAGAAAGGTTAATATTACCAGTGAGAAGACAAATTGACATTGTGTGCTTCCTGATAGGATGCACTGAGAACAGCATCACATTTGTGATCTTCCTGCCCCCCAAATTACAACTTGAATCATGGGGAAACACCAAACAAACTCCAACCGAAGGTCATACAAAGTACTTGGTTTTTAGAAATGCCAAGATTGTAAAAGACAAGGAAAGGCTGAGAAACTGTCCTGATTTTGATAGGTATTCTGTAATTTTGTAGAATAGTGCCTTACTTATAGGCCAATGGGGCATCTTGTTTGCAACTTACTCTTAAGTGGTTTAGAAATTCTACATAATTTATATCTCATATATTTATATATGTGAGGTAATGTAATGAGAAGGGGAGGGAAAGGGAAAGAGGGGGAGAGAATGGTAAAGTATTAACAAGTAGGGAACCTGGGTCCTGGGTGAAGGGTACACAGAATTTCTTTGTATCATTTTCTATAACTGATCTCAAACTTAAAAAAATTAAAATAGAGAATGTAACTATTGAATATTGAATAACATGTTCTTCAGAAAAGATACCCTTGACACAGTGCTAGAGATAGATATTGCTAAGGTACTAAACAAAATAAGTAGCTCAGAGAGACAGCAGGCTTCAAGGATGTGCCTCCAGAGTGCCAACGTGAGGCCACAGCCAGAAAGCCAGTATAGCCACCTGGATCCGGATTCTAACTTCTTGGTGAGACTCTGGTGCTAGCGTCCAGTTCCTTCCTCCAGCGATGCGGGAGGAGTAAGAGAAATGTAACAATGCAATAGAAGACTCAACAGCCAATAAGCACCATCTAGTGGCAAGAAAGTGACTTTTCCCATCGTTTAAGGATTGTCAAATTCAGATTGCTCAGGCCAATGTACATACCTGCCAAGAGCGTGTGAGAGTTTCCAAAGTTCCACATCTTCACCATCTTCACCAAGCTTGCTAAGGTCAGACTTATGAAGTTTTACCATTTCAATAAGTAAAGAATGGTATTTCCTGAAATTTATGGTGAGATTTGGATACTTGGTTTAGATTCAGGTTTATTTATTTACACAAAGATTCTTCGTACACAGTGCTCTATGTTTCTTATTGTGTCACATCGAGAGCACATAATATTGGTTGTCAATCAGTAGGAGCAAATATGGTTGACCTGATCCATCAATACATATAATAATAAGGTCCCTCATCAACTGTTCGCCTAAAAGCATTAGCAACCATTCATGAATGATCATGTGGCCCTAAAAATTCCTATGTTCCACTTATTCATCCCTCCCTGCCTCCTTCCCCAGAACTTCTGGCAACCACTGATCTTTTTACTGTCTGCACAGTTTTGCCTTCTCCAAACTGTCATATAGTTGGAATCATACATTATGTAGCCTTTTCACATTTGCTTTTTTCATCTAACAATATGCATTTAAGAGTCCTCTGTATCTCTTTGTGGCTTGATAGCTCATCTCTTTTATTGCTGATAATATTCCATTGCATAGATATACAACGATTTGTTTATCCATTCATCTATGAATGATATCTTGGTTGCTTGGGAAGAATTATTGAAAGCCCATTACCTGATCTATTCTACTGTAAAGCTGAAAAAGGCTGATTAATAAGGCTGTCAGAACCAACAACATAGGGTTTCACAACTCATATCATTTTTCAGAATTTCACTTAGAAACACAGCAGCAGTCAGTCCAGTGCCTTGTTTTTAATGCAATGCATTCTACTTTCTGTATCATTTAAAAGTAATGGAACTGTTATAAAGATGAGTGTTAGGCCTCCAAGTTTTTTCTTTTTTTGATAGCATTCTCAATAATCTTTTTACAGTGACTGCAATATTTGTAGTTTTAATTAAAAGTGAGCTTGTTTTTCATTAACCATGCGACTTGAAGTTATTGCTTGGCTTCCTTGAGCCTAGGAACTTTAATTTGTTAAATGGTAGAATCGGACTCTCTTGCCTTTGAGATTCTTTCCAATTGTGGATCATTTAATTCTTTAATCAGTAGTTAGCTTCCAAGTTTTGGCGATTATAAATAAAGTGGCTATAGAATCCAGCTTTTTGTGTGGACATAAGTTTTCAAATACCAAGGAGTGTGATTGCTGGGTCATATGCTAAGAGTATTCTTAATTTTGCAAGAAAATGCCAAACTGTCTTCCAAAGTGGCTGTACCATTTTGCATTCCGCCAGAAATTAATAAGTTTCTGGTGTACCACATCCCCCCCAGAATTTGGTATTGTCAGTGTTTTGGATTTTAGCCGTTCTAATAAGTGTGAGTTCGCATCTCATTGTTGTTTTAAGTTGCAGTGCCCTAATGACATGTGACTTCAAACACGTTTTTATGTTTATTTGCCATTCCCAGCTTCTGTTTTTTTCCTTCTATTATAGGTAACAATTTTTTGTTGGCTTTGGTTTATCCTCCTATTGTTATTTAAGAAAATAATATACACGCATACTGATATTTATAGTCCCCCTTTCTTACACAGAAAGTAGCATACTGTACACATTCCATAGCATACTATACAGCATTTTTTTTTTTTTACAGCAGCACAAGGCTTCATTGTAGATATCATTGTTTCTTAAACCTGTCCCTTATTGATGGACATTTGGATATTTTCTGTCTTTTGCTCTGACAAGTAATATTTCAATGAATAACTTTGTGCATATATCATTTCCTATTTCTGCCTGTATATCTTTGAAGTACATTTATGGAAAGGTGATTATGGTGTCCAAAGTTAAATGCATCTGTAATTTTGCTAGATATTCCAGATTCCCCTTATATCATTTCTGCAGTTCCACCAACAATGTATAAAAATGCCGATTTCCTTGATTTGCCAATAAGATACTTTGTCAAACTTAAGGATTTTTGCATCCTGAGGCCTCTTAGTAAAAGCTCCAGGTTGGAACAAATTACTCAAAATCTCCAATTATCAATGATGTCATTCACAGCAAAAGAAAAATAATTTTTGGTCCACGATTCAGTCCAGTCCATTATCACATATTGCATTTAGTTGCCATGTCACTTTGGTCTTCTTTCGTCTGGAATAATTAGTTCCTCAGGCTTCCTTTGTCTTTCAGGACTTTGATGTTTATGAAGCATCGGATCAGTTATTTTGTAGAATGTCCCCCAATTTAGACTTGTATGATGCCCCCTCATGCTTAGATCCAAATTATGCATCTGGAGTGGGACTAATAGAAGTGATGCTGTGATCTCAATGCATTGGGTCGTATATATATCAGTTCACGTGACATTGATGTGTCCCAGTAGTCTTGATGTTAACTCTGGTTACCTATGTTAGAGTGATGTCTGCTTGGTTTCTCCACTGTGAAGTTACGATTTTTTTTCCCTTTGTAGTTAAAAAGAAATTTGTAGGGAGATACTTTGAGACTATATCTTGTTTTTCATCACATTTCACCCACCAGCTTTAGTATCCAGTGATGTTCTTAACTGAACTGATAATTGATGTGGTGGTTACCAAATGGTGGCATAAAGATATCCTTTAGTTTGGATTTCCTTAAAATATATTTCCATTTTCATAAAATGTATACAATGCCAGTAGAAAGCCAGTAGCCAAATAAGCTGTGAAATGTCAAAAGCAAATAAACAATTGGTATAAATAACAAAAACTGATTAAAGCATGAATCAGGTCACTCACTGCTTAAACCTGTCTTTTTTCTTTCAGTTTTTTTGAGCTATAATTGACACATAGCACTGTATAAGTTTAAGATGTATAGCATAATGACTTAACATATATTATGAGATGATTACCACAATAAGTTTAGTTACATCTATCATCTCATATAGATACAAAAAGAAAAAAAAAAAGAAAAAGGATTTTTTTCCCTCGTGATGCGAACTTTAGGATGTACTCCCTTAGCAACTTCATTTTTATTTTTTTTTCAGTTTTTATTAAGTGTATTGGGGTAACATTGGTTAATACAATTATATAATTTTCAGGTGTACATTATAATTGACACTGTATATTCTATTGTGTGTTTACCACCCAAAGTCCAGTTTCCTTCAGCTACCGTATATTTGATCCCCTTTACCCACTTCACCTCCCCAAACCCCTATATTTGATCCCCTTTACCCCATGCACTTTCAAATATACCATACGACAGTGTTAACTATAGTTATCATGTTTTTGACCTGTTAGAAAATCTGGGAAACCTTTATATTTTAATTGTCACACATGTCTCTGGGGATAAATAAAATGGATTCCTCTCCTAAGTAAGCTTTAAAAAGGATGTTCTTGTAGGCTTAATTGGAATTGACTGTCATATCAGGAACTTATAAAGATGAAATTAGCTCTGTTAATGACCTCAAGCCTTATAACATCTATATGCCTTGCTTTTGTATTTCTCCAAATAAATTTGGGTATTTTTCTTTTTAATAGCTCAAATAAAATGAAAATTATTTTCATTATTAAATATTTCAAACATATAGAAAATAATATTATAGACAACCATTTACCCACTTTCTAAATTTAAGTGATTTTTACATTTTGTCATCTTTGCCTCAGAATATTTTTTCTCTACATAAATAAAATATTATGGATATACCTAAAGCCAAACTTCCACTCTTTTCTTTCCCTCCCCAGGGTTAGCCATTTCTTATTAATGTGCCATTGCCATGCATGAGTTTATGCTTTGAATCCATAGATATACACATATACAACATATCTACATATTTAATGTGCATATTAAATTATATACAAGCTATCATATTGAATGTATCCAATTACTATTTACTTTCATCTTAATATAATGTTTTTTGAAATTTATCCACCTTGATACATGTACATATGATTTACTCATTTTAACTACTACATGGAAATCCATCATATCAATAATAACATTATTTATTAATTTCCCTGAGAATTAGACTGTTTTTATTTTATTTTTATTTATCGTTACCTCAAAGGGTGATATAATAATATCTTTTACATTCTTCCTTGTGTATGTATATATGAACAATTCTGAGTCATGGTGTAACCACATATTTAGTTTTATTAGGTATTGCCAAATGGTTGTACCAATTTATACTCTTATCGGCAACTTGCATCCTCTCCTATGCTTTGTGTCTTCAGACTTTCTATTTGTCTCCAATTGGGAGTATATGAACTATTATTTCCTTATTGCTTAAATTTGCATTTCTTAATTAGTAGTAAGCAGAGTTTCTTTCATATGTTTTTGCTATTGATTTTTTTTCTCAGTAATATACCTGTTTGTATCTTTTGCCCATTTTTATTTGGTTGTTATTGTTTATTTGAAATGTTTTTGTATTTATTACAGATTTTAATTCCTTGTCCATGCCTCGCACTTTCTCCCACATGAACTTGGTCACTTTATAGTGCTTTGAATAAACGTTATATGTTTAATGAAGCTAAAATTAGTAACCATATAATTTAATTTGTTTTGTGTCTTGAAAACCAAATAATTGGCATTTCTTACCATTAATGTATATTAGCATCAGTATACCTGGGTCAGACTTAGTCATCAGTAATAAACACTCCCTGGTTCCATATCCCTACAAATGCCTATGGAAGCAGATGAAATTGAAACAAATTCTTAGAGTTTGAACATAGCTGGGAATCTTAAGACTGGGCATAAAATACTGGACTTTAGGCAAATGTTTTGGGCTAACTGGAGGAGGTTCTCACCAACTCGCAGTTTTAATATCAGTTTTTGTTTTGTTTTGTTTTGGGAAGGAAGGGGTTAAACCGAAAGGAGGGCTTTTGTTTCTTAGCAATTATCATCATACACTTATTCCTAAAACATATTTTTTTGTGCAAATATTAATAACTTTGAATATACTACTCTTTAAAAACAAGAAAAAACTTAAAGAAATATTAAATCTTGAGTCACATTACTGGATAGGAGTTGCCAGGTTATTTCTCATTACATCCTGCTAG
The DNA here is from genome assembly GCA_003508835.1 of Eonycteris spelaea. Classification (NCBI taxonomy): domain Eukaryota; kingdom Metazoa; phylum Chordata; class Mammalia; order Chiroptera; family Pteropodidae; genus Eonycteris; species Eonycteris spelaea. The sequence continues at coordinate 6,712,195 of PUFA01000049.1, read as the reverse complement.
TTCTGTAAACGACAGCTGGTTTTGCAATATCTGATGCCTCACAGGCTGGCTCTGCCATTTGTTAAGAAATTTCTTTCCTGGAAGGATTAGATGGGTGGCTACTTTTTCATATCCAGATGAAACAGCTCACACCCAACTGGGCAGTCTTGCAGAACAGTAGAATGTAGACGAAGTTGATATTTTTACCTGTCTTGCTCCCACCAGAAAGAAAAGGTAGCAAGGCTGCGTTTTTAATGACTGAGAACTAGAAAAGTTACTTTCTCCCTAAGACTACTCAGCTGATTCACCCCAAGCTTTAAAATCATTGGTGAATTTTCCTCATTATGCAAATAGTTTTAAAGCAAAATTAAAGAACAATTATTCATCATTACTAATGTGATGATGTGCCCCTAGAAAGATGAAAGAAAGGGTTAAGACTAGAAACCTCTATGCCAACCGCCACAGCAGCCACATTTCCTGATTGAATACCTGGCGATTACATCGGTAGGCTATTGTTTAACTCTGTTCCCACAAGAAAGAGTAGGAGGAATTTATGGGAAACATGGTATGGGAATCTGACCTTTTAACGTTCCGCTTTCTGCTTCTGTGCCCCCGCTTACACATCATATCAGACCACCATTTGGTGACGGGTAATGAGTAGATGATATATAGATCCATTGTGATTGAGATATAGTGATTAATGGATTTTTGGGTATAAAACTGTGGACCTGAAATGGGTCGAGGCTGCTCCTTTGGAAGGACAGCCACCGGCTAATAAACTGCCTCTAATATCAAAGCACTCAGGTTGAGTCTGGTCACAACACTAATACTGAAAATTATACTCCTACTTCACTGATTCTCCATAGATAGAGGACTTAATTTCAGAGAGGTGAATCAGAGAGAAACATTTTTCAAGTGATCACTTCCTTTTAATGCTTTCTTTCATGTCCATATGTGAGGCTTTTTACATTTTTCATAATTTCTCTAGACTGTATTAAGGACTGTTTTTATTATTAAGCTATTGAATTTTTATTATGTAAAATCATTACTTTAAAATCAGTAAAACTGTTAACAGGGAGTTTTTTTAAAAATAATAACTTTGAAACCTTGATCATTGTAGAAAATATAAAAACAAAAGTTAAGGAATATAAAAAAATCTATAAGCATGTTGCAGATATAATAAATTATTAGTATTTTAGAATACAATTTCAGACTTTTTTCTATGTATATATCCATGTTTTAACCAAAGATGAGATCATAAAATTCATCTGTTTTCTAAGTTTACTTTTCACTATATCTGTTTTGGCATAAAATTTTACTGTGTTACTAAATATTCTTCTAAAACATCTTTATATGTAAAACTTCTGTATATTTCTATATGCTATCAAAAGGTTGGGTCATAATACGTAAATATACCCAATCATTTCTAATTTTTTATATTATGAATTTTAACATTAATAAAAATCATTCTAAATAACTTTTTATACATGTCTATGACTATTTCTTTGGCATATAGTCCCAGAAGAGAATTGCTGGATCAAACAGTAAACAAATTTTTAGGGCTTTTGATAGTTACCACAAAATTTTGATTGATAAAGCTTATATAATTTATGCACTTAAGAGCACTTTAAATTAATTTCTACTTTTTTACAGATAAGAGTTTATATTTGTTGGCCTTACTCTGTAGATAATGCATATCAAGCATGATAATGTTTTCCAATATCCAATGGAATGTTGATCCAAGAGCATCCATTTAGGGCAGTGCTATTTAGTAGAAGTCCCTACCATATATTAGGTGACCATTAATCTGAGAGCCATTTTTAGCATTAAGTGAAGATAAAAAGTAAACTTAAAGACTTATCCATGAAAAATACTTGAAAAATTTATTCAGTAAAATACTTCTCATCCCCCCACCACAAACTACTATGTCATTGGAGGATGAATAAGAGATATAAAAAAGGCAGTTTTTGGATGGAAGCTTATCTTTTCATCATAATATAAACATTTGGAAATTATCACTAAAATTGTAAGGCTAAATCTATAATAGAGAGAAAAAGTACTTAGATAAATTCATAGGTAATTGAATAACAATTGACTCAAAATTGATATTAAGTATATACAATTATTTCATAGAGCAACACTCTTCCACAAATAGATTCATCATAAATATTAGGTGATATTAGATAGCCTATTAATCTGATCCCAAATGGAATTATTATATTCTATTGTCCCTGTATTCATTCATTCAACAAATATTGAGTGCTATATGTGCCATTTAAAGATTTCTAGTCTTTTTTTCTATAACAATCTTTCATTAGCAATTTCATATTTTACATAGCAAGAGTTTTGATTTCCATGATACCCAAATTACACAATAATATAGTGAGTATTAAATATTAATATTTGGAGATAAGTATGATTGGTGATGACTGTGTAGTCCTGGAAATGAGAATGGCTGGCATCCTTCTTACTGCAGTGGGAGGTGCTCATGCAAACCTGTCTTCCTACAAAGTTTCCAGATGTTGGGCAGCCAGCCCTCTCAGGATTCCTCAAAACTGCTGGCCATTAAGCTCAGACTGCCCAAGCAGTCAGTCCATGTGTTCTCATGCCACTCTCATCTTCACCTTGCCTAAAGAGAGAATAACAGAAGGATGGGGACCCTCTGGTAGAGGATGGCCCCCATATTTTACCCACTGTGTCCTGGCTCAACTATGTCTCTTTTTAGAATCTGTAAAGAAGGGTGACCTATCCACCTGTGACCTTCTACCTGGAATTCCATGTGATACCACTAACGCTCATCGGAGCTGTTTGCATAGCAGTATTTAAGTAAACATTGTTCACAAGGCTTACAGGAATCTTAGATCTGAAAAGGTCCTACCATTTCTGCCCAGCCTTCTCTTCACTTCATGTCTTGGAGGAATTACCAGAGTTCCAGGCAGAACCATCATTCTACTCTAGGCCCCTGAACTTCCCGGGAGCAGCGGCTCCATTGCTATTCATTCCTCACCCAATACACACAAGAGCAGAGATGTGGGGAGTGAGTGAGGTTGACCAACTTCTAAACCCCGTGGGTTTCCCTTCATTTCTTCTTTCCCACCTTCCCCAGGTTTGATGAGTGTGTCTATCTTGGATTTTGGTCACAAGGACAGAACTGGATTCTCTGCATGTATTCTCTTTCTAATTTTTTTTTTTATGGCCTTACATCTGGACATTCTTTTGAAATTAGAAAGCTAGAATTCAGTGTCTTTATTCCCACACACAGAACTGACCACTGTCCTGACCCTACCTACATGGTGACCTCTTATAGAGATGGCCATAGGTAATAGTGTGGGGAATAAAATATATGGACTAACACCTCATAGAATCATCCTACCACATATTTCATAAATGTTATGTTTTACATAAAGAAATGGTTATGTTATAATAAGTTAAAATGGGAAATATGTATTTACATCATGATTAAAGCTATATAAAATGAAAATGCTTATACAGAAAATAAGGATGAGAAATACTTAATTGCTAATCTTGGTTACCTTTAGAACAGTGGATTATGGCTGAAATTTTATCTCTGTTTTCCAAAATGCTTATGATTACTTTCATAATTAGGGAAAAAAATGAATTTACCAGAACAACTAGAGAAGTATCTTCCATTACTTGCAGGTAAATTTCCTTCAACAGACCCCGAATAATGAAGAAATAACTACATTTAAAAGATTCCATTCTCCTGTGGTAAGCCATTTTAGTGATTTAATAACCTTGTCAGGAAGTCTTCCTTCCATCATTAAGTCTCTTCTGCTATATTATTATAATATTTCTTATTTCTCTGGCTAAAATTTTAGTTTGTTATTTAGCCAATGTTACCATGTGGTTAATCATGAAAGGAAAGTATCTTTATGTATTATAAATAACCATAACATGTTAGCTAAACTATTAGTTGTTTCCGAAAGCATTTCAAGTTATGTAAACTTCTATCTTGATGTATTATAATATCTTGGAATAAACACAAACAGGGATGATAATTTGTCTTTATGTTCTCAGTATCTGCCAGACTTCTTAGCATGTCGGAGACTTCCGAGAAATGATTAAATTAATTTTTAAGATTTTAAAAGTTATGATTGTTTCTTAAGAATATAAATGATTTGAAATATCTTCATTTTTGAAAAGTCTCTAGATTTAAATCCAGATCAAGACTTTTAGATATTTCTAAAGAAAGTTGTCCTCAACCAAAACATAAGAGGTTTTACCTGGAACGTCTCCAACCTTTTCGCCTCAATGAAAGTATTTAATTCTATGACTTTATGACTTGTCAGCCCACAAATGCCAAAAAATTTCAAAACTAGTTATTTTCATATTTAAATATTGTTTCCTTTAAGAAAAACCAAATCAGACAAACAAACAACAGTTCTAAAAAATTGAACTGACACTTTAGGCCAGACCTAAATATGCCAGTCTCATTGAAACACAGTTAAGTGGAGTGAGGCATCAGAACTGTGTGAGTGGTCTAAATAATCCTTTGAGCAGATGACAGAAGGTAGGCTATTTTTACACGTAGTCAGAATAACTTTTTAAAAATGGCTTTTTCACACTTCATGTTGACTATGCACATGGCCTAGAATAAAATAGAAGTAGAGTAAACTAGAGATAGCCCAGAGGCAGTTCATTGACAATCCATAGCTTTGAATGCTCGGATTTTAAAATCACAAACATTTCTTGAAGAAAGAGGGGGAAATAAAACCTGTTATCTAACAAAGTACTGTTCAGCCTCTAATCCAGAATTTTGTCTAGTTTCAGCAATGGCCTAAAGGAGTAGCAATTCAGACCAAAGTGAATCCTGATAGGTCTGGTCCATGTTGAAGGATCTGTTTTAAGAGGGGCTATTCAATCTCTAGCCTGGAGGTCCCTGAAACACATCTGAGAAGACTATGGACCGTTTTAGAGTCAACTAAGGGGTTTCATTCAGTCTAAGATGACTAGGGATCCCTTAATACAGGGCTCCCAATCCTGGGGCCATGGACCAGTCTGTGGCCTGTTAGGAACGTGTGCAGCAGGACGTGTGCAGCTGGGAGAGTGAGAAAACTAGGTCTGTATGTGAAGCCGCTCCCCAGCGCCAGCTTCACCGCCTCAGCTCCACCTCAGATCATCAGGCATTAGATTCTCACAGGAGCACCAGTCCCTGGTGCCAAAAAGGTTGGGGACCGCTGTTAATATCATGATTTAAGGCTGTGGAAACTCCAATGACAGTGTTTCACAAAGTGGCATGATTGGGGGTATTTAAGGCAATGCCATTTTCCCTGTCTGCCCCTCTGTGAATGAACTGCCTTAGTTTGCTCTGGGCCCATGTTGACCAATCTGGGGTCACTAGGCAAGTACAGCTATTGAATACTTGAAAGTGGCTAATTCAAATTAGATATGCTGTAAGTGTAAAATATATACCAAATTTTGAAAATGTAGTATGAAAAAGAATGTAAAATGTCTCACCAATGAGTTTCTGAATTGTAAAATATTTTGAAAAGATAATGTTTTGGATAAGTTGGGTTAAATAAGATATGTCATCAACATTAATTTTTGCCTGTTTTTTATACTTTTTCCAATGTGGCTAGTAGAACATTTTTGATTACATGTGTTGTCTGCATTTGTGGTGCACGTTCTAATTCTATTAGACAGTTCTGCTCTGGACACATACCACTTGTAAGAGGTCCGGTCCATGCCAATACTCCACAGCATGCTGGGAGTTGTACCTGGGACCACTAGAGAAGGATCAAGCTTAGACAAATGAGGAGGATTTATCTAATGGCCAACAGCTGTGTTGGAAGTGCTGCGCTGGTTCTTGGGGCTAAGTCTGGGGCTGTAAGTGAATGAGACAGAGAACGGAAATAATAAATCTTTGCACTTTTGGCTTTCCTAAGTTTCCTTATTAAATAGATTTATTTAAGTGAAAAAAGTGAGTAAATTAAAAATATGTATTAGTATAGGTAGGTCTGTGGATATGTAAATCTAGCAATTGAAGTTTGTTTTATATATCAAAGTGACTATGTACCCAAGTTCTTTTAATAAACAGTGATATATATTATAATGTTATTTGCTGGTTTTTACATTACATTGCTACTGACACTTAATCAAATGCCTAAACTTAGAACCTGTGAGATAAATTGGTGATATGCTAAACTGTCCTTTTCAATGTTTCTATCAGTCCCTGAGGACTTGAGTTACATTATCATAAAAGGATGTTTTAGAACTTTCTGCTTAAATAGGATACAAGAGTTCTACTTGGATTAGGGATTAGGACTCCACTTTTACGACCTCATTGAAGACTTTTTTTATTGTTAAAGTTAACAATGCAGGAAATTATAAAGAGCAGGAAAACAGCGTTAGAGTGAAGCCTTAGAATTTTGCAAATAGAATTGAGTTCATTAACCATTTTCTTCTACAAAGAGAAATTTATTTACTTATTCTCCCATTTGGCAATTTGATGAGACTCTCCCAGCTAGGTGCAAGGTGAAGGTATAGCAGTGCTAATTTCATGAAATCTTGCAGGCAATTAAGAAAGCTCAGAGAACAATTTCTAGTATATATCTGAAAACTTCAAAATGGAGGAGCTCAAAATTGGCAAAGGGGCAAAAATTCCTTTTAGAAAAGAAAAATGTTAATTTTTACCTCTTGAAAAAGATCAAGAGGGCTGCCGTTAATTCAAGCAGACTCCCTAACAAGAATGTATCTGGCATGCCAAATTCTCTTATGGGCTTTGTTCCCACTATTGTTTAGAAGCCAAGAATTAAGTTGAACTAAAAGAAGCCTAGCTTGTTTTTGGTCATCATATTGTGTTATCAAAGTTATGAAATAATATGCAATGTTAGAAAAACAAGCACAGGAAAAGGTAGTTCTTCACAACTCATTTCTTTCTTTTTTTCTGTATTTAAATCATTCCTGGGGGAAATGAGAATGGAAGAGGCAAAAATCTCCCTTCCATTTTATAATTGTAATAAAAAAATCTTCTTAATTTGGAATTAATTTGGCTAAACACCTCTGGGTGGGGATCTCTGGGAGATGCCATGGAACATGCCTTCTTGTTTCTGTTCTACAACCAGTTACAGCTATTAATGAGTCTGTAACACCAGGGCATGAAACATATCATAGTCCTTATTTTTCTAAATCAGATGTTATCAGCTTTGAGCCCTCATCTATTTACCTGCCAGAAAATCAAATCTCAGTTATTATTCAGGTTTTCTTCCTCCCCTACACAGAATCATACAAGAATCACAGGCTTACATTGTCACAGGAACTCTGGGAAAGGGCCCATAATTAGTCTTTGGATGGACATTGACTTTATTCCCTTTGATTTTTCTCCTAAAGTGACTTCTAATTGCAGCTATTCTGGTGGACAAGATTGGATGAATGAAGCAGACCTTCATTTGGTGTACCCCTGAGTTCACTTGAAGGAGCAGCCAATTCCTATTCTGGGCTCTGCACACAAATGGGGCCCAGATAGCTGCCATTCCTAGAACCAGATTCTACTTTTAGTCTGTGGCAGATCCTCTCTTAACTAAGTTCCATAAGATCTTTCATGCAGGCACTATACTTAGGGTGATCCTAGGACAAAGGAGTTAGATAAAGAGGAGAGTAAGACAGGGAAGGAGGAAAAGCCATATGATGGTATGTTATAAGGCCAACACTTTGGGCAACAGAGCTTCCAGAATTGTTTGCTCAAAAAACTTAAGGTGGAAAAATTCATATATACATCAGATATTATCATCCATTTGTTGAAGATTGCTGGACTGCTATAAAAAATACCACAGACTGAGTGGCTTAAACAACAGAATTATATATTTTTACAGTTCTGGAAGCCAGAAGTCTAAGATCAAGGTATCGACTGGTTCAGTTTCTCCTGAGGTGGCTCTCCTTGGTTGGTCCTCACCTGGCCTTTTCTCTGCCTATGTACTCCTGGTGTTTCTTCCTCTTCTTATAAAGACATCAATCCTGTTGGATTAGGGCCCCATATTTATAACCTCATTGAAATTTAATTACCTCATTTAAGACCCTATCTCCAAATATAGTCATATTGAAGGTTAGGGCTTCAATCTGTTAATTTTTGGGGGGAAGGGGTGGGGAGCTGTCCAAATTCAATTCATAACTGTTGCCCTTGGAGGAGTTAATTGGAGCCCCAGGGCAGACAGCAAACTTGTTAGTGTAAAGTGACCAGATGTTCAGAATTGGATGATTCAGAGGTGACGAGGAAGGGGTGCGAGTTGGAATTTCAGACCCTTAAGCTTTCATCTTCTCCTTTCTTAGTTCAAAGCTGGACTTTATTGTTTCTCCATCTAAAACCACCCAGGTTAATTCATTTCAATGAGCTGGAAATACAGCCAATTCATATGCCTGGGTGAGGTTATGGTTTTAAAGATACCATGCTGGTCTTTATTTCCTGAGATGGGTGTCTTAGGCTAGAGTGGGTGCTCATCAGACCTAAAAGAAGGATTTTAACAAATGGTTTATTTGGGAAGGCATTCCGGAAAGCACTCCCAAGGAAAGAAATAAGAAAGGGAAAGAAGTGAATAAGGGATGTATTAGTATGCAGATCATCACTGAGCACAACACAACTGGCCCTCGATCCTACTGGGAACCAATGAGAACATGCCTGGGAGTTATTCCACCCAAGGGTAGGTAAACTGGGGTATTTATACTTCAGTCCTCATCCAGCACTGGCTGGTGGCGGCTCCCTGGGGATGTTAAGTCTTCTGGCATTTCTGGCTAGCTCCCAACAGGAGAGCCAAGAGAAAGCTCTCAGGCAGAAGTTGTCCAAGGATGACCTTGCACATCTAAGGGAAAGGTGAATGCTGAGGAGATATATGAAGGACACTGACAACGGCTACGGTGGGGTGAGTAGAGAAAGAAGAGTAACAGCAGTTAGTCTGGAAAAGGGATGAATTAAGGAATTAATAGTAAAAGCAGAATTGGCCCATAGGAAGATTTTATTTTATTTAAAAAAAATATATGCTATTATATTAGCAGTACTTATTTGCATTTGCTTTATTACAGTTACTTTAAAAACATTCTACAATTCAGACTTTATATTAATTCTAATGGTTGTTCTTTGTTAGGTTTAAATCAATGTAGTTTAAATATATTTTTTTTCCTCTTCAAGTTTTTTCATTTTGCAGGCACAAGGTAATATACACCAGGGTCTAAACACTTAAATGTCTACAGGACCTGGTGGGTAACATCAATGGATGAAGTAAATGAGGAGTAATAAAATAGATTCTATTGAAGAGAGAGTAGTGGGCACTGTGACAAACATATAACAAATGCCCTGTTTAAAGGGGGCAACAGCTACCAGTCATCAGATAACTTGCAGAGCAGGAACATTGAGGCAGATTTCAAGGAAAGCAGAGACACCTGAGTTTATGAAGTTGCCTTGTTATTAGCATGGTGGTTAACAGAGTAGGTTCTGGAGGCAGGTGGCCTGAATTTGAATCACAGGCCTACCAATTATTAACTAAGTAACCTTGGGCAAGTTTCTTAACTATTCTCTGACCTTCAATTTTCTCATCTTGTAAATGGAACTAATAACTGTACCTACATCGTAGGGTAGTTGGGAGTATTAAATGAGTCAAGTGCTTAGAACCATACTTAGCATTACACACTCAATAATTGTTGACTATTGTCATTATCAGCTGTTATTTAAAAATTTAACTAACTTTTAATTTTTAGATACTTATAGATTCACATGTACTCGTAAGAAAAAAGTACAGAGAGAAGTCATATTTCCAGTTTCTCCCAATGGTAACACGGTACAAACCTGTAGTACAATATCGTAGCCAGGATATTGATATTGACAGTCAAGACACAGACTGTTTCCATCTCCTGTATGGTTTCTGATAAGAAATACATTGTCATTTGAATTGTTTCCCCCCTCCCTGTAGGTAAGGAATCATGGCTCTCTTGCTGTTTTTAAGAGTTTTTTCTTGTCTTTAGTTTTAAGAAGTTTGAATATGATGTGCCTTGGTGTGGATTTCTTTGCCTTTTTCCTGTATGAAATTTGCTTAATTTCTTGATCTGTAGGTTTATAGATTTTGCTATTATTTCTTTGAGTACGTTTTAAAGCTCTGCCCTTTTTCTCTTTTCATGAGACTCTGATGACATTAATGGAAGATCTTTTGTTGTAGTCTCATAGAACTATTCATGTTTTTTGTTTGTTTGTTTGTTTGTTTGTGTTGGTTTTGTGTCTGTTTTTCTGCCTGAGTAACTTCTTTGCTCTATTAGGTTCACTGTCCCCCCTCCCCCATCTATTCCATCCATTTTGGTGAAGCCTATCTATGAAATAAAAAAAAAATTATTGTGTTTTCAGTTCTAAAACTTCCATTTGGCTAATTTTATATCTTCTACTTCTTTACTAAGACTTTCTATTTCTTTGCTGAGACTGTTTTTTAAAAAAAATTTTTTTCAAGCATGTTTGTAATTGCTCACGGAATCAGTTTTGTGACAGGCATCTTAAAATCATTCTCACATTATTCCAGCATCACTAATGTCTTGGTGTTGGTGTCTACTGATTATCGTTTTTCATTCAGTTTGAGATCTTGTTTCTTGGTGGAGTTATTTTCAATTGAAACCAGGATGTTTGGGGTAGTATGTTGTGAAATTCTGGATCTTATTTCAGCTTTCTGGCTTCTCTGACACTGCTTTGGCAGGGCCAAGGGGCCACTGTCTCCACCATTTATTACTAAGGTTGTTTAGAATTCAGGTTTCCCATTGTCCTCATTGACAATCAAGGGGATGCACTCCTTGTTACTGCTGGGCAGGGTCGGGAGTCTCAGCTCCTCATAGGCCTCCAATGATACCTCCCTGGCTGGGAGAGAGGAAATGTCTTATACTGCTCCCTACATGGCCTTCAGTGACAACACGGGTAGGTATGTGGCCTCAATTATTGGTTTTCTAGTCTTGTTCGAATTTACTTTGTAAATTTATTTTGGTTTTAAATATGTATAAAATGCTATAAACATAAATAATACATAATTCGTTTTATGTTTATGTATTTAATTGTGATGCATTCTTGTTTAAAAGGGTTTGTATTTTACTCAAGTTTAAGAAACACTGACATGGGTGACTACATGGCCTGATATCCACATCTTGAGTCCTTGGAGATATTTTTATCTCCCTCCACATTCTCTCGCCTCGATGAAAAATAGAAGGAATCGGAGCCCTGACACTATGAGACATCATGCCAGTCTGACACTGCATTCTCATGCATGAGAAAAAAATTTTCTTAATAAGAGTTCTATTAGTTTCCTTTTGCTGCTGTAACATAGTACCACAAACTTTTTGGCTTATATCAACGCAAATATCTTCTCTTACAGTTCTGGAGGTCAGAAGTCCAGAATCAGTTTCATGGGGCTAAAATTCAGGTGTCAGCAGGGCTGGTTCTTTCTGACTCTAGGGAAGAATCTGTTCCCTTGTTTTTGTCAGCGTCGAACACTGACTGCATCCCTTGGCTCGTGGTTTATCTTCAACGCCAGTAGAAGAGCATCTTCAAATCTCTCTCTTGCTCTCTGTCCTCTACTTTTCTCATCATATCTCCTTCTCTTACTCTGACTCTCCTGTCTTTCCTTGTGATTACCTTGGGCCCAATTAAATAGTCCTTGACAACCTCCCCATTTTAAGATCTACCATTTAATCACATCCACAAAGTCCTCTTTGCCCTGTAAGTAAACATATTCATGAGTTTAAGGATTTAAGATGTGGACATCTTTGAGAGGCTTTTATTCAGCCTGCTTGCAGCTCAATCGAATTTCAAATGACTGTCCTTTCCTCCAGGGAGTTCTGTTGAGATGTTCACCAACATTTTCTCAGCTTCCTGTTAATGCAGTGACAGTCACATTTTCATAACCACCACAGTTGAGAAAGAGACAGCTTTAAAAGTTCTGGGGACAGAGCATTCTAGGTAGAAAAAATAGCAAGTGCAAACCATCAGACCAGAATACAGTTTTTATTCATACTAATAATGCTGAATATAACACTTTATGTGACATAGTTCATTTTACCTCAATCCTCATAAACTATCAAGTCATTGATATATAAGATCCATCAGAAAACACTATTCAGATCCTAATTCAAAACATAAATTGGCCAAACCCTGATGGTTTCACTCAGTATGTTCTTCATCTTTACCTTTGTATCTGTCTCTTATGAGCATAATCTGGTTTTACCCTTACGTACTTTTTTCTGACTCTGCAATTAAAAAAAAGTTTTTACTTACTATTAAATCAACATAAAAAATTATACAAGGAAATATATTTTTTAAAAAACCCGTAATCATGAGTCAAGCATTACTTTCTCTGGCAGTTTTGCATGGTTTAGAGTGCAAACTCTGGATTTGCATTACTCTATATTCACATCCTGACCTTGCCACTCAGTAACTGTGTGACTTGAACAAATTACTTAGACCTCTTCTGCTTCAGTTTCATCTGTAAAAGTAAATAAGAACTGTACCTATCTCACTGAGTTGTGAGAATTAGATAAATTAATCTAATGCACTTAAAACAGCCTGGCACATAGGAACACCCTCAATAACTGTTCATCAAGCCTTATTTCAACCCAATAATTTTCTTCCCACATAATTTTTATTTGATTACAATCATGGGATATATAAAGTATTGTGTTCTACCTTTTCATTTAATGTTTACAAGTTTTCCTCCACATTTCTATTTTATTAACATAAATGCTATTTTTAATGACAGCCTGATATTCCGTACTATTGATATAGTTTGCTTTAACATTTCCCCATTATTGGACATTTGATTATGTTATTATTAGTGATGATCTTATAAACATATTTGTATATGATGCTTTTTCTTTCTTTTGAATAATTTATTTGGCAACTGTTCCCAGGAGTATAATTTTTGATTTGTGTCCAACATTTAAAACTTTTTCCTTCCTTCCATGTAGTTCCAAAGAAGCAACTTTTTTCAATATGTGATGGAAAGAAAGGTAAGCATGCCATACTACTGCAATGAAGTAATCTTTATGTAGGAACACACTCTCTATACAAGACTGATAACATCTGTATTATCATCATTGATGTTATCATTCATTCATTCAACAAACATTTATTATTCACCTAGGAGGGGCCAAGTCCCCTCTGGGTAGGAAGAAAGTTACAAAAGGATGCCAGAGATTTACAAAATAGAGGGTGAGAAGCTCCAAATACAAACATCTTATTTACAAACCTTCCAGGTTGATTCTGTGTCTTCTTATGCGTAATGTGAAATCTACATATGCAAGTTGAAAAGAGGTATTTTTCTTCTCTCAAGGTGTCAATCTGATATCACTTATCTAAACATATAAATTTTATAGAAGCCATGGGGATATCTTCTAAGAAGGGAGTCCCTGTCTCTAAGAAGTCATAAATGCCTTTTTTCTGTATGTCAATTTTATTAAAACAAAGAAGGCAATGATAATATTGTTTGAATCTTCTCCTTGGAGGAAGAGGGAGAAATCGTTATAAGCCCACCACCAGATTCTTCTTTTGACGGGTGTCCAATGTAAAAGGTTGAGTTATAGAGGCTTAAACTTTGTGTTCTATAAGAGCTACTGAACTTTTCACAGAAGAAGTAATAAAGATTTGAACTTTTTTTAGCCTACCACATCCTGAGTTCAGATTTACACCTTTTCATCGGTGTAGCTGAAATTCTCTAATAGTCTCTCTCTGTCTCTGTCTCTCTTTTCAACAACAACCTGCTGAGAACAATTGCCAGTACTCTTCTCTACATGCTTTGGGGATGATATACCTGTGGCTACCACCTACTTAAACTATTTGATTAATAATGTAATGAATGCTTTCTTAAGGAAACAGTATAAGCTCATGGAAACTACCCCAGTTACCACTTATAAAGAATTATGTTGATCTAGATGTTTTGTTTATGGATCAGTACTCTCTGGCTTTCTTGAGAACTAAGAGGAACATAGACATTCTCCTCTCTTTTACTTTTAAACTTTATTAAGTATTTGCTTCCCTTTCAATCAAACTTCATAAACTTTGAGATTCTCATTTCCATTAAGTCAGAAATATGAGCCACTAGAGTCACTAGCTACCATAGGCAAAGGTAAGATATCAGTTAGTCACTACAATATCAGTTAACCCCTAGAACTTCTTTTTGGATCATTCAATTTGATGAAAGTTCTAAGCATTCTCACATACATCTATGTATAAGACTATATCTTGGAGGAAACCAACTTTATTAGCATAATTATTAACTATAACCACCTCCCCCCCCCAACACACACACACTTTTTACATACAATTTCAGAAGGTTCCTGACCTCTGTTTCCTCAGAGAACACCTACCCTGGGATGAATATGTTAACCAGCCAACTTGAGTATCTGAATGTGCTAAGAGGCAGGAGAGCCTGGGCTGGGAGGAGCCAGTGATCACAAAAGAGAAATTTTATTATTCATCCTGAGACAGGTATTATACTTAGGGCCCTCACCGAATGAAAGAGATTTGAGTCAGAAGTCTTTGTTCAAATCTGTGCCCTCTTCTATCGCCTGCTTTTTCTAATTAACTGTCTGACTTTAAGCAAATTGTTAAATTTCTTTTTTTCTGTAAAATGAAATTTCGGTAGACTTCTTCTCAGGGTTATTGTATGATTAAAGGAGAGACTATAGGAAAGCATGTCATTAAGTTCCAAATGAGCATGAGGTATGATAATTATTAATGCACTTGCCATTACCTTCATCTTCAGGTCGATTGCCAGTTTTATCATTCAGCTCTCAGCTCCACTGTCAAGCTCCTCAGGGAAGCCTCCCTCTCCACCACTCTCAATTCATCAACCAGCTTTTTTTTAGCCAAGATACTTCTCACATAAGTAATGGTTCCATTTTTATTTGCTTATTGATTACTTACTGTCTTTCGCCTCACACCAGAATAAAAACTCCTTGAGGTAGAGCCCTGTCTTGTGTTCCCTTAGCATGTACAGTTCATGGGACATGGTGGACACTCGAATTTTGGAGAGCCAAGATAGCAGTGGTTTATGGCACAGACTCCAGAGGAAGATTACCTGGATTGGAAACCAGCTTTCAACTTACTCTGGTGACATTAGGTAGGTTAACTTCTCTATGCCTCACTTTCACCACATGTAAGAAGGAGGGATTCTGTGGACATATACTTTATAGAATGGTAATACATATAAAGTACCTACACAGTGCTTGGCAGATTGTAAATCTTACATAAGTACTGATTTGTGCTCTTCAGTGAGTTCGAATGAAGTGTTAATAGATTAATATGAGTACATGTGACCCTCTAAGTGTATCAGATGTGCTCAGCTGCCTTAGGTTTGACAGTGAAAGACTTTTTCGGTAAAACTCGTTGCTTCGCTCCACTGCACCGTGTCAATTGCCTGGCCCCCCACCACATAGCGGAAGAGGAGGTGTGGTCCCCAGTTCCAACAGAGTCCCCCGTCACCCGCAGGTGGCACTGCTCAGAGCTCTCCCAGGCCAGGCAAGTTCGAGCCCTCGCGGGGCGGTTCTCCCGGCGTAGTGAGCCGGGGCCTAAGACCCAGAGTGGCCTTCGGGAACACAAGGGACGTTCTTGAGACTTCCCTGGGACTCCGGCTCGCTGCAGGAGCCGGGGCGCGCATCTGATCCACTCAGGCCTCTTGTCTCAAAATCGTGACACGGTACTGGAACCAGTCGCCTCCAGCCTTCGTGAGCGGGGCGGAGCGATCCGGGGACGGGGCGGAGCGATGGGGACAGGGCGGGCGGGATGATCGCGGGCGGGCTGGCCGGCGCCGAGTTCTGGACTCAGCCGCGCGGGTCCGACTTCGCATTCTCTCCGGCTCCGCGCAGCCAGCGCGCTCCAGCCAGGTAAGGGAGCCGTAGGCCGACAAGGGCACCCCGGGGACTGCGGGACTTCAGGCGCAGAAGGGTCGGGACAGGAATGCGGGCCGAGAGAGGTGGCTTCCACCTGCTCAGAGACTAACCAGAGACTGACCCTCGTGGAACGAGGAAGGATTTTTCTCTCCTCTGCGTCTCGATGAGCGCTGCGCGCTACGCCAGTGAGGGACCGCGTCCCCTCCTCGGGTCCGGGAAGAAGGGACAGGTGCGCGTCCCGGCGTGGCCGCGCGGTTCGGACGGCCGCCGCTTCTCTGCCTCCCGGGCTCCGGCGCTGGCCTCTCGGAGGCGCACCCGCCACTTTTCCCCTTGGGTCCCGGGGCTGAGGCTGCTCCGCGGCAAGTTCAGCATTGGGTTCACTTCGCGGCAGGGTAGGTAGATTCCTCCTCTCTGCTTGGGCAGCAGCGCTGGTTTGATTCAAAGTTGGCAGAACCCACGCAGACGTTCCACAGTTGCACGTGTCTGAGTGCCTCACCCCACCAATCTCACTTTTTTTTTATTTTTTAAATTGGGAAATTGTATTTGAATCTTGGAAACGGGTTCGGTGAATTCATCTATCGGAACAGCTAGGGCTTTGACCCAGGCGTGTGCACTTTTTCTCGGATCCTAAATTCAAGTTTGGAAATAGTTTCATCTACTGCATTTGGTTGGAAACTGGCATGTTCAATTAGAAGAGTTGATCTCAGTGTTAACTTGGAACAACAGGATGGCTGGTTGGCTTAGTGGGTTTGAAGGTTCCCAAATAGCTACATTTTGATCATATACACTGTATTTTTCCAGTGAGTGCCCATTTTTCCTCTTAGGAAATTCTGAGAATTTGCTCTCTTCCAGACTGATTTTCCCTTAAAGGTCTGGGGAGGAAAAAACAACCCCTACAAACCAATAGGTTGCCCAAATAAGTTTGGGATTTAACAGGTTAATTTGTGGCACTAGTAGCCTCCTTAGTTGGCAAGAATCACATGTAGTATGGAATGTTATGATTTATATGGGGAAAAGAAAAGTGTATAATTTTCTCGTTATGTATTTGAAGGTATTTTTTAGTTACATTTTCAGTGTCTAGGAAAGACCTATACATTCCATATGCTCTGACCAATTAATCTGACCAAATTAACTATTGCCAACTCATGAAGCTTACTGCAGTATGCTAATGATCTTGACTCTTACAAGGATATGTACATTGGTTTATGGAATTGTATAGGGCAAGTGTTGTAAACACATGCAAATCAGTGCTGTGTTGTTGGCAATACCTTTGCCCCAGATAGGTCCTTGAACTAAAATTTTCACATCTTGTCAAATAGAAAAGGGTATAGAATACTAATGTATATTCTGTATCAAGATCAAGATAGTCATTATGTTTTCTCAGCAGCTAGTTCTACTCAAGGGCAGGGGTTATGCTTTATCATATTATGGTAAAACTCAGAGAACAGTGACTTTAGCTCCCTGAAGTTGGCTTGTGACAGTGCGGGCTCGTGGGCAGTATCTGGTCACTTTTACGCTTGGGGAAAAATTTTTGGTCTCCCCGCCTTCCTCTGGGCATCCAGAGCTGGGAGTCTGGGCCTGGGCCTCCAAGTGTACCTCTGCCTACAGGTTCCTCCAGGTTGACCCAGTTGGTGCCTCCCCTCCCCGCCCCAGCTCTTCCAGTTTCTTGGCTTTCACCCCACTCCACCCCTCCCAGGATTCTCACCTCTAGGGAGAGTCACCTTATTGTTCAGGGCAGGGGGACTTGGTTCACACAGTTGAATAGGCGTGTTCACGCTCAGCCTGGATCTGGGTTCCCGGCAGATGTTTAGTAAATGTCTGTTGATGACAGTTTCACTTGTTGCAGGTACCTTACTATGCTCTGCTCTTATCTGGTCTACACAGGCAAAGTGAATAACTCAAGTTTAATCCAAATCAACTGCTCTGGGGGCCAGCTGCCTTGGTTAGATTAGGGTCACAAGTTGGGTGTTCGAGTCTGTGAGAAAGGAGTGAAATTGGTCCATGGTTACTGGCAACTGTAAAATTACCCTGTACCATGTGATTATGCCATGAGAACAGCTTTGTTGGAAAGAACCCCAGAGGAGGGGCTTAGTCGTTGCCTTCATCTCCAAATTTGCCTCAACCTGAGCTTGCGTTTTTGTTTCTGCCCTAGTTCAACAAGTCCTTCCATTGACTAGATTGTAACTTTAACTTTACCACCATTTGACTGCTCAGAACTCAGAGCTCAGCTACTGTGGTCTAGATGTGGAAAATTACATTTTCTTTGGTTTAGAGGAAACAAGGATGGAATTTTCCCAAACAAATAGTTATTAGGGAAACAAAGAAACAGCAAATAAATGTAAAATGTGTGGGCGTAGAAACCAATGTGTCTTTTGCTTTGTTTTGTTCTGTTTTTTAGTTTTAAACTTTTATCCTAGTTATATTTCTCTCTCTTCAGAAACAACCACTCTTCATTCTTTGAGCTGATTATTTTGGTATTTATTGTGTGTAGTTGGTGCTTGAGTTTTTCAGTTTGGAGCATTATCTGTTTGTTGACTTCCCATAACACAAGTCATGGAGATGACTGGAAGGTGATGTGAAAGACAGTGACTTGGCGGCTCTCTTTTTACCTCTAACCCTCAACAGAACCACAGCTTCCTTATTCTCCCATTCTCACAATAGTTAAATAGTAATTCAATATTCATAGCTAAGCCAAGCACAACTTTTTGTTTTCCTTGGACTTAACAATTGCTTTGTTTGTTCATATGCTTAGGTTTTTTGTTGTTTTGTTGTTTGTTTGTTTCTTTTTTTTTTTTAATGTACTCATCATTAATTCAACCCAAAACTCTTGGCCAGTTTTCTAAATCTCTCCTCAGGTGCATCAGGTATTCTCTCAACGTCATTTTCTAGAAGAAGCTATCCACAAGCCTCCTGGCTGACTCTAAGCTAGACTGGTTGCCCTCTAGTCATGGGGCATAGTTGTCACCCCAAGGACCTCCCTTTGTCATCATCCTGGGAATCCTCATCATTTCTCTTCTTTTGGGTCTCCTGTTACCTGTAGCACATGTCTTCCCCTGTCTTGGTAGACACCCTTGTTTTGGTAGAGTACAACCTCAAGGAGCTTCTTGACAAAGATACATGGGGTGTCTATTTTTTTGAGACAACTAATGCCTAAAAATATCTATTTTCCACTTACAATTGATAGTTTGGCTGAGCATAGAGTTGTAGTATGGAAATTTTGGAGGCAATTTTCCATTGCCTTCCA
The DNA here is from genome assembly GCA_003508835.1 of Eonycteris spelaea. Lineage (NCBI taxonomy): Eukaryota > Metazoa > Chordata > Mammalia > Chiroptera > Pteropodidae > Eonycteris > Eonycteris spelaea. The sequence goes on along the minus strand of PUFA01000049.1, from coordinate 6,693,114 downwards.
GTTTTTGGTGTTGCCATTGAAAAATTCAGAGCTGTTCTGATTCCTCAATTTTTGTTTATAACCTGTGTACAGGTTAAATGTACTGAGTTCTTCCTGGAGTTTATAAAATTTTCTCTTGGCCTTCACAATCCTGAAATTTCATGATGCTAGGCCTTGATATCGGTCTGCTTTCATCCCTTGTGCTGGACTCTTTGAATCTGGAAACTGACATACTTTAGTTTGGGAGATTTTCTTGATTTATCTTATTAGTAAGTTCCTCCTCTCTATTATCTGTGATGTCTCTTTTGGAAGCACTTATTGTTTAGATATAAGATATTTTAGACTGAGCTCCTACTTTTCTTACCTTTTCATTCATAATATATGTCTCTATTTCTTGGTTCTACTTTTGGGGAGAGTTTCTCAATTTTATCATCTACTGCTTGACTGAGTTTTTTATGAGTATAATTATATTTTTAATGTTTTAAATTAAAAGCTCTTCTTGTGCTCTGATATTTACATATAACTTATGTGTGTGTGGTGCATCTAGTTCTTTCTTGCTTTTGTTTTATGGTTTCAGTGTCTTCTGTTATTTCTCTAAGGAGTTTATTTTTTTTTAAAGTGTTTTCCCTCCTGCACAGACTCAGTTTCCTCAAGTTCCTTTCGTCTGTTTATTTGTTTAGTTCTCTCCTTCATGTCAGAGACTTTTCTTGTGTTTCTAACATCCTTGATTGTCTGCTCACATTTGAGTGGGGGATAAAAAAGCTGAAGATGTGCATAGGTTTATAGACTGGGAACTTCACTGTAGGGTGATCTGGCTGGGTCTGTTATTTGGGGAACCGCTGATGTCCTTCTGTCTTGGGCTGATGAGAGTTCTCAGAAAAGGCTCTTCCAGTCTTTTTCGTGGACAGTGGGGGAGAGCCTGGCAGCCAGCGATCTAGGAAATAGGTGGAAGAGAAGGCTGGAAGTCTCAGCATCTGCATGTTCATTATCCCCTCCGTGGTGTTTCAGTAGAATGCTTGAGCTGCACCTCGTGTACCCCAATCCAGAGACCCTTTCTTTTTTATCCTCTCTGGGGAAGGAGGTGGGGAAGAAATTTCAGTTGTTTTTGCTGGAGTAGGGAAGGGCCAGTCACTTTAACTGCTCAGAGGAGCTGAAGGGATCTGTGAGATCCAACTGCTTTTTAAAGAGGCTTTCGATCTTCTTTGTTTTAGTCCACCCCTCACCCCATAGAGGGTCCAATTGCCTTTAAATATTTAGCATTTTGGAGATTCTGTGGTATAAATCACGTTGTTTCTTGGCTTCCCTTCACTCCACCATAATGTTTTAACTTTCGTCTCTTCTCTCATTCTCCCCATCTCTATAGGTTTTTACCTGTAAAGAAAAAATATCCCTTTATTGTATTTTATTGGGCTTTCATGAGGCAGAGAAAGTAGAAGGTTTGTTCAATCTGCCATTGGTGTCTGGAATGTAGATTTATTAACCAACCTCTACTGAAAGGCCAGTGTGGTTCAGCTACAGCACTGTGCTGCCATTTTCCCTGCCTTTACCAATAATAAATATTTCCTGACCAATCTGGGCATATCCTCTCATCAAGCCCAGTTTGGATCTCAGATTCCTTCTTATACCACTCTGAGCATCCACTACCAATTGATCACAATTGTCATAGAAAAACCTCTTTCTATCCCTAGCTTGAGTATAGCTTTCTGGTCATAGAGCCCTTCTTCCTATTTTCAATTTCACTTTGTCTAGGAGGACTCAGTCTGTCACCTTGGACTCTGACAGTCTTACCTTTCAGTGAAGCTCAGCCTCTGTAAGTCTAATATTTTAATCTAGAAGGTGGGCTTGGTGTCATTGGTGGCCATGTGGACCTAATGGGAGTTATTATTTCCTTCTGGAGGTTAGCTTATCTATCACACAACTGCCTTACCACCAGCACTATGCTCTCTTCTCATTTCAAAGCTATTCCTCTTCTTGGAATGTGCACCAAGTTCCTGTTTCTGGCTGAGCTGAGAAGAGATGATTGACCTACCCTGCCCCTTGTGGATCCTCACAGCTTTCCCAACCCTGTTTTACCAGTTGAGTCATTCCTCAATGCACTGTGACTTTCCAGCATTCTCCCAGTAGCCTGACAACATCAACATGGCGTATGTACACACAGAGGAATGATGACGAGTCAGCTTCCACTGAAGTAGGAAGAGCATTGTTCCCAAACCACCTATCTTTGCAGAAAAGGCAAAGCTCTCTCTTCCTGTCGCTAGTGGCTCTGCATTGGAAGTGCAGAAAACACCAGTGCTAGCCATTGTTACAGTGCAGCAGGTGCAGTAGTGACGTGCTCTCTGGAGGATGATAGTGAAGGATAAGATGGTTAGAAAACACTCGGTTGGAACCCGCTAGGTACCATTACGAATGAAAGCTTGGCCATTGTGAATACCTGCAGAGCTCCTTCTTCCCTCTGTGCTTGCACAGGCATCCTTCCTTTTGCTAAATAAAAAGTCTGAAGCCATTGCAACCTCTTTCTATGCAGTATAGTTTTTCTCTAATGTGCAGAATGCTTCACATAAGTTCTTTTTGTCTTCTCAGCTGGATTATAAACTCTCCTAGGGAGAACACAGTGCTTAATATGTACTTGATCAATATACCAAATTAATTTTCCAGATAATTGTGGACACTTTAGAGGTAAGAAAAAAAAGATATTTGGTCATGATTATCCAAGTTGTATCCAGTAGCCTCATGCTTTAAATTCTTGATTAGACTTTCACTTTACTTTGGCTCTATAGACTAGAAGCATAGAGCATTCAATTTAAGTTTTCCCACGTTAATGTTTCTCATGTTATTTAGAAATATTTTTCACTATAAACATTCTTGAAAGGACATTTGTTGTTGTTGTTGTTGTTGTTGTTATCATTATCATTATATTTTCCCACCCATATATTTCTTCTGAGCATAGTGTTGTGATTGTCTTGGTTTTCATGGCTAAGAAGAATGGCTTTTGGAGGAGGGAGGTAAGTATGTACTAATTAGGTTTTTTAGTCTGATGAGTTTTATGTTTCTAAAGGAGGAATATCTCTTTGGATTTCAGGTATCTATCTATCTATCTATCTATCTATCTATCTATCTACCTACCTACCTACCTACCTATCTATTTGTAATGTAGAACATTCTGTCAAATATCCTATTCCTTTTTCTTTAAATTTTGTGAAGATCTACCTTGATTTAACAGGAAAAAATTTTAACTTCTTTCTTTATCCTGAAGAGAGTTCCAACAATGTCTCTCTGTTACTATTTCCTCAGAAACTCTTAAGTCCCCATACATCCTCCAATATTATGTTTCAACCACAGCTTGTGGAACCTTCACATGATTGCCATGAATATGTGGCTTTTTTCCCCCTAAAAAGGTGTGATTTCAAGATTTGTTTTTCTGCAAATATAATTTAAACATGCAGTAAAGTTAGTTTTTACCATTGGTGGTGTTTTGTTTCATAGAAGGCATTTGGCTTTCTTTTTTGTTCCATTGCTTTGAGTGATAACAATGCTTGATCTTTTAACCATGCGGAGAAACAGAAATGCAATTTAACTGAGTTATAAATGCTATTAGATATGTAAATTTAGGCATGAATGCTTTTAAAACATTTTTAAGGATTGTCAACTGGATAAACTGTCGCATATTTAAACCAGTTCTAGAAGCATTGCATTAAAGAATTTTTGTTCATAGGTTCTAGAGTTGTAGCTGAAAGAGGTTTCTGGGCTCAGAGCTGGTGACACATCCTCTTATCTTCCCCAGACCAAGGATAGATCTCTAGATGCCACTGAGATTATGCAATTCTCAGTTTGATCTGTGGACTCGCCCTTCCATCATTAAAAAAATTTATCACCCTTATAGAGTTTTATATAGTCATCGTTAAAAAATGTAAACAATATGGAAGCTTGCAAAGAAGAAATTAAAAATGACCCCAAAACCATTCCAGAGAGAATCTTGGTGAACCCTCTCTTAGTCATCTTTTCATCATTTGACTTTTCAAAAATCTTTATCAACTTTCTAGAAAATAATTAACCTAAGGAGTATGTGTACAACTGTTTATGTAGCTCCACATTCTATAATATTTATATATATGCCATTATTTATGAGGTTATAATTAGTTCAGGCATAATGTTCTTTGGGTAACATTTCAAATAGGCATTTTCTTGTAGGAGTAATTATCATTTTTAATAGCTATGTGATAGTCTGTCATGTTAATATACAGTGGTATTTTGAACCACTTTCTAATTGTTGGATATTTGGGATTGTTTTTGCTTCCCCCCCCCCTTTTAGTAAATAGTTGTATACTTTTTTTTACCCTTTTTGGAGATTATTTCCTTGGGATATATTTCTCAAAATACCATTCTGGGATTTCTAGCTTCTGTTGATTATTGTCAGAAGGACACAAAATAACAATTTGAAAAAGCTCACTAGCTATATAAAGTTATATAAAATTTCCATTATCTTCCTTTTTGGCTTTCTGGGTCAACAGTATCTCCTTTGTGTGGAGATAGAAGGTTTAGCTGGAGCTATGGAGGCCATGCTTTGTATTCAGTTGTTGGTCAGATAGTAAAGCCAGAATAACCTGACAGGTCCATTTGCAGAGGCTGTGTTCTTGTTGATCATGTCTATAGTCTCATTTCATTTAGTTGGATGTCAGGTAGGAAAAATGTCCAGGGATCAGTAACAAAAGGTGGAAAGGTTGTTATGCTGGCTATGAAACTACATTTGACCTCAGTACCTGGCCTCTAGGGTTCATGAACCTTTCTGTAAGCTGGGGTGAGGGCATTCTAGTTCTGTAGGGAACTCCAATCCTCCCACCCATTTCCCCATTCCTGGACTGCATGAGGAAGTGGGAGGGGCAGGGTAACCAGTAACATTAGGGAATTTTGCATTAATGTTGTTTTTTGATAAAGAATTAGAGCAGAGTGAATTCCTATTCAGATTTTCCCCCTGACATCTTTCTGTCTAATGTTTGGAGCCTGGGCTAGATTTCTGTCATTTATTAACTTGTGTTATGTTCCCATGCCTCAGGTTTTCCATCTATTAAAGCATAATGACACATAATTAACAGTCCACTTCAGAAAGATTCATGGCCTAATGCTTATAAAAGACTTTGAGCCTTTTTTAGAGTGTTTTATACACATTCATGAATAACATGAATTATGAGATGGCTTGCTCTGTTTGGCAAAGGACATCTTTATTACACCCATTTTATAGATGAGGAAAAGGAATCTTATAAAAGATAATGGCTTGCTGAGAATCAGAGAGTACATGTACTGTAGTGTCTATAGAATTTTTTCTGGACTTTATGTACTAGTAGAATTGAAAATAAATTCTTGAGTATGTATGTGGGAAAGTGGATTTAATAGTTGTTAAGCAAATGTAAACTTTTGAGGGGAAGGCTACTTCTTTGTAAGGAGAATCGTGTTTGACAAATTCACTAATGAGTTTTTAAAGCACATTAAATAATTGTGGAAGCTAGGAATAAACTGTGATTTTCAAAGTGTTTTTGAGAAGACTCCACACGAAGGCTTTTAAATAAATTGAGTTGGAAGGTTGGGAAAAGTGTTTTTACAAATCAGTCATAGGAAGGTAGGACAAAAATATAACAAAAGTTAAGCATAGATGTACATTTCTCAGGATATAAATGTGAGTAAACTAGCCTAATTATTATTTTAAAAATAAACTATGACAGAGAGAGTACACAGTGTAAATTCCAAGTTCACAGTCAACATGAACCTGTTGGGACACTAAAGAGCCAAACTGCTAGTCTCAAATCTGCACAAAATGGCAGGGAAGTGGTAAAGAAGGCATTTAGGTAAGAAGAATCCATCTGTATATTCAGATGGACATTCCAGTGTTCTACTCAAGAAGAAGATTCACATATTATTAAGCGCTTAATAAAAGATGTTCACTAAATGTATGATTTGGAACAAAAAAAGCTAACTGAATCTTAGCCATCATTACAAATAAATCAGAAATGCTGTCTTACCCATTTTCATGATGCTTCAGCATCTAAGATAGTTTCATCAGTGTACCTAAAAGATATAAGGGACTTAAAGAAAAGCAAGCATATTTATCAGCCAGTGCTTCGGTCTAGACAGATAAACGCTGAGGAGACATGTGGGTAGGGTGCACCGTCTTCTACCATGGCAAGCTAAGGGCAATGATACAGGGAGACCATTCATTTGCACTGTCTTTATTCCCACTGCCTGTGGTTGAAAGTAATGAAACAACTTTAGTCAGCCTCTCCTCCCCCTCATGTAATGTCACAAAGTCATAGTCACTCTTCATGGTAGTTTACCTTGGAGCCACATGTCTTATTCATAATTGTATCCTGGCACACAATAGATGTTTAACACATTGATTGATTTAAATTGTTATCTCAGTGTTCACTCAGGCCCCTGTATTGTGGACTCAGTTGCCCTTAATGAACTTGACCCAAGGCTGATTTCTCTAAGTGCTGACATGGCTCTCTTTCACTGAGTCACAGCTCACCCTTCATGTGGTACCCTTGCTCTAAAGAAAAATAGTCATTATCGTTGTGATTACTAATTATAGCTACCATTTATTGATCACTTTGTGTCAGGCATTGTGCTTAGCAATTTATGTGCATTATTTCATTTAATCTTTCCTAATGTCTCTAGGAGACGTACTATTATCGTCATTTTACAAGGAGGAAACCGAGGCACTGAGAAATTAAATAATTTATCTGAGGTCACACAGCTAGTTAGTGTCAAAGTTTGAAATTTAAAACCAGTTCTGTCTGACTTCAAAGCCTCTTCTGTACTTTAAATAGCAGGACTGAGCTTCTCTTTTGATATCTGGAACCTGACTGACAAGTGATCACACTGTAGTGGATTTATTATTTGTTTGCCTGGACTTCCTTCCTTTGGGGAACTTTTCTGTCCCCAGTTCATGGGGTTTGGGTAGGGTATACACTAACCCCAGGGGTGGTCATGTGATTCAGCTCTGGCCAATTGGAGAAGTGCTTCCATGTGACCAAGTGATTGGTTCCGAGGTTAGCACATCACCCAGGCTCATTCAATCAGGATCCTGTCCTGCTCCAGTTTAGGAAAAGAGGTATTATTTTCTTCTGGGATATTTTTGCTGCTAGGGTGATGTAACATGAAGCTCCTGGTGCCCATTTTTTTCTGGCTACATGGAGGAAGCTGTTTGAAGTAGGAGAGACTGAATGAGGCCTGTGTGAGTGGTGAAAGCACAAGATTCAGGTGTGTTGAAGCCTTTCAGAACTTCTCAGTCATGTGAACAAATACATTCCTTTCGTTGTTGTCTGTTTTAATCTAGTTATTTGCAATGGAAAGAGCTTAATATACAGACTTTTCAGAAAATGGCTATTTTTATCTTGAATTCCCCATTGCCATTCTCTGTCTACCTTTGGATGAGTCTACTCCTTGAGCCTTGGTGCCTGCTGTTGCCTGCAATGTGCCTGGGGTCATTGTTTAGCTTGCTTCTTCTTCTTTTAGGTCTGTGAGCCGCTGGCCTAGTGAAGGAAATACCACACCCAGCCCCTCTTTACTACTCCCTCCACCCTTACCCCTCCACGGCACAACTCACACATAAGGATGAGGATTGTGTCATGAGCATTAGAGAAATCTGTTCTTCATAGAAGTTAGAAAAATTACTCATCAACTGACTTTTACATACTGATTGAAAAATGTTGAATGTCTAACTCATCTGGCCTCTGACACCATCTGGGATCTTGGCCAGCTTCGGTCAAAGCTTTGCTTCTTATCCCTAGTTTCCTTGGCTCCCAGTCTTTCTGATCAGCTATCTTCTTATGTACTCTCAACTTCCCTGTGATCCTAAACTTCCACCCTTCTGCTGGCTTCCTTCCAAATCTTTCCAACGCCCTCTGAAGGCATTGTTCCATTGTGAATCAACCCTCCCACATCCCCAGCCTTTTCACAGAATGAGAAAATTCCCTTCTCTGTAGCTCTGTCTGCTGGACCTTCTCCTGGCTTCCCTTTGCTACTTGTGGGTCATGAAAAATCCCTTCTTTAGCGTTCAAGCCATTCATGCAGATACCCTCCCGGTCTTTCCTTTTGCCACCACCACCCTCTTGGTCATTGTCCTTGAAGGGCTCACCTGGTTCTGTGTCTTCTCTCCCAATTCTGTCATCTCTGCATTCATATATACAACTAACTTTATATGTCTGTGGTAAGTTGCACAATTGCCTGGGGAGTAGTAGTTAAGTGGTGGGAGCGGAAAGTAAGGGAGACTTCATAAAGAGATTACCTGTAATCTGAACCTTAAAAAATGAATAGGATTTCAAGAGGTGTTCTTCCAGGCAGAGATAACAACTCAAACAAAGGCACGGAGATATGAAAATGCCCATGTGTTTACTTGCTTAAGCACTTAGAAATAAATGGTAGGAAGGAAAGAGGGAACCCTGATGGGATTTGACATGATTATATTTACTTAAAATTAAGGAATGACCCTAAGGAGGGTCTGCAAAAGAAGGAACAGCCTTTATTATAAAAGGGAGAAGTACTTTTAAAAGTACTTCAGAGGTGGGACGATATTGTACATGACAAGATTGAAACTTTGTTGAGTTGATTGTAAAAGGAGAAAGGGAGTAATTAAAGTGGTTTAAGAAAGTTCATAAGACCAGGGATGTAGAGCGAAAGGATAGTGAAGAAGAGGTGGAAGGATTTGCAGAGCAGACTAGTTAGAGCAGGGAGAAGAGTGGAGAAACCAGGCAAGACACTTGCTTAGGAGATAGGGGAGATTTGGCCCTGCCTGGTGACAGATGATTTGAAGACGGAGGATGCTGGGAGAAAACAGCTGCATACTAGATATGAATCAAATTAGTTGGCTTTTTCATTACCTTGTGTATAAAGAATAAGGTAACTTTATTTTATGGTGGTAAAACTGACTTAAATTATACAAGCTTAAAATGTTTCTCAAACTGTTTTATGGAATATTACAACTCTGGGAGATGTTATTAAGGTTAAAGGGAAATATAAAGAGTTCTATGATCAAATAAGATTGGGAAATGCTGCAGTGTATGTGATTCACAACGTCTGTTCGAGTATTAAAGGCTCTGAGAAATGCACACAAGAAACCAGCTTTACCTTGTTTAACTGAGCTTTTTCCGAACGTAATTTTTTCATTCATCCAGCAAGCATGTGGTAAGCACATACTGTGATAGTATGTTTTTGGCACTGTGCTGGCCACTGGTCCTATATCAGAGTAAAATTAGCTAATGTCCCTGCCTTTATGAGATTATAGTTTGGTACAATCTGACAGGTTCTGAGAAACACAGTTTGGGAAGCCTTGAGTTAAGGTGTTTAAATATTCCTGTTTGTGCTCTGGAATGGAATGTAGTGATTTGCCTCCTGTCGCTCTGCCTCCGTGTCTCAATGTTACACCAATCCCTCTACTCCTTCGCAGGATGTTTTCTTACCTCCTGCCCTGGGCATGGAAAGAGCTAATGATGACAAAATAACTTTCAGGTCCAGGAAGTTGGTGACTTGCCCAAGGTCACCCAGTTAATTAGTGGCAGTACTCCAGCTCATCTGGCTCTAGGTCCTATACTCATTCCATTCTTGGTGAGAAGGGACAATTTGAAATGCCTGAATATTGAAAAAAAAAAATAGGTAGACTCAACAGCTTGAGCAAGAAACTACAGATTATGCCAATTTAATCAATAATAGCAGGTTTGACTTAGGTATTACCAGTACCATCATCATCATCATTGCCATCAGTAATGATAGTAATTATCGTGATCTATGCTTAGCACTTATATATTTTCTTATTTAATTTTTACGACAACTCTGTGAGGTAGTAATTATTACCCCATCTTATGGATGAGGAGGCAAGCTCAGAGAGGTGAGTAGCATGTCTGTGTTTACACAGCTAGAAAGGCTCAGAGCCAAGCTTCCATTCTAGGCTGTTTTCAGAGTTGAAACTCTTAACTTCATTTTATACTAGCAATGTTTACTTAGCTTCTAGACTTTCCTCTCAGAATCAGTCTGTCTTTTCTCCCTTGCCACTTCAACTTGCCTGGCTCCTTCTCCTTTGTAAAAGCCTGATCTCAGAAAGAATCTGATCATTCATTTAGTCCATAAGTCAGATATCACTCATAATATTTAATGAGTACCTACTATATGAAGAACTTATTTTAGGAGCTGAGGATTCAAGTGCGAATACACAGATTACGTTCCTGCTCCGTTGGAAATTAGAATCAATTAGAGAACACAAAAAAAAAAGCAAGAAAAATGTCACATAATGCTAAGATGCAACGAATTAAAATAGGGATCTAGGAGTGACTGGTCGTCTACTTTAGATTACGTAGCTAATGGAAGGCCTTTTTGCGAAAGTGACATATAAGCTGAAATTTGAGTTATAAGAAGCTGTTAGCTAGATAGGGAGCTAAAGAGACCAGGTGGAATAATGATTTTCTAGGTAGGGAGAACATCATGTTCAATGACTCCTCCATGCCATGCATTTGCTGCTTGAAGAATAGAAAAAAGGCTGGTGTGGTTGAATTATAGTGGACCGGGGAAGAATGGTATTAGATGTGGTTGGCAAATAGGTGGAATGCTAGGTTAAGGAAATTGTGTTTTTGTCCAAGTGCAGGGAAGCCATTGGAGGTATAAGGAGGACTGAAGACATGAACTGATGTCTGACGTGGGTCAGGCTCAGCTAATCCTGACCAGTCTAGCCCATGTGTCTGTAATCACCTGTGGGTCAGGTAGGCAGCATCTGTGATGTTGCCTGGGTTCTCTAATGTGTTTGGGAGGGACAGCTGGCTGTCCACTGTCTAGGTGGCCTCAACTGAGATGGCTGGGACAACTCTGCTCTCCTTTGTGTTCATGTTACATCTCTGTAGTAGGCTAGCCTGGGCTTATTCTTAGGCTGTCCCAGTCGTATTCTTATGGTGATCACAAAGAAGCAAGAGAGGAAGTAGAAACAAGCAAGCATATTTTAAAGCCTTAGCTCGTGTCAAGTTTGCTACTGTCCCATTGGTCAAATCAAGTTACACATGGAAGGGCATTGCCAAAGGGCAGGAACACAGAGAGGTGTGAAAAGATACAGGGAGGTATGAAAATTAGAGCCATTGTTGAAATCTATCTATTGCAATAACGAGAGAAGAGTGAAGTAGAGATTTGGATATTCAGGTTTAGAATATTTTAGAGGTATAGTCCAAGGAACATGCTGATGAATTAGATTTGAAGTATGAGAGAGAGATCATTGGCTGAGCAGCTGGGAGATAATGAAGCCATTTACCCAGGTGGCAAAGACTAGGTAAAGAGCAAGTTTTTTTGAGAATATCTGGAGTTTTTTTGTCATGTTATGTTTGAGATACCTGTTAGATATTCAAATAAAGACGTCAGATTTGCAATTGGATATATAAATCTGAGTTTCTTGGGAACAGGGCTGAAGATGTAGATTTCCGAGTTGTAGACATATAGGTGGTATTTCAAGCCATGGAAGTGCATGAAGCCAGCCCGGAGAAAAAAGTATAGATGAAGAAGTGAAGCAAGCCCAGGATACACACTGGTATTTAGAAGTAAAGCACAAAAGTAAAGTCAGCAAAGGAGACTGAGACAGTGCACTTCTAAGACTGGAGAAAAATCTAGGAAGCTTTGGTGTCACAGGGAACCAGGAGAAAGTAAGCAGTTCACAGAGAGGATGGTAAGCTGTGTTACACACTGCTGGAGGTCAGGTAAGGTAAGAACTGAGAAGTGACTATTGGGTTTGGCAACAAGGAGATCCTTGTGACCTCGACAAATGCAGTCTTGGTGGAATGATGGAGATAGAACCTCAGCTGGAGTGGCCGAAGGAATGAGAAGTAGAGATAGCAACCCTAATTTCATTTTTCAAGAACTTGTGCTGTAAAGAGAGTAAGAAGCAATGGGTAGTTGGAGGTGAATATGGGTCAAGGAGTGGTTTATGTTTGGATGCATAAGTGATACTTAACATAAGTGTGTCAAGGGGAAGGTCCAGTAGAGAGGGATCATGTGCATTGAAGAGAGGGGGAAACTGCAGGCCAGAAATATTTGGAGTGGCAAGAGAGGATGGTACTGAGAATTTAGAATAAACTTTAGTGTGTATGTTTACCTATTTCAGAGGTGTTTGCATTCTATATTTTATTTCTAATTTTGGAACAAAAGTGTATATCCACTGTTAGAACAGTTTTAGCGATTATGTATGGGTAGGGACATATGAGTTCTGTTGTCAGACTGTCAGGTTGAGGCCTCTGTATTAGGCTCATTCAGCTAACTGTTGTGGAGAAGAGACTTTTTTTGGAATTATCCTGCTCCATAGGTGGTGCTCGGTGTTTCTTTTGATGATAGTGAAACTGGTAAATTCAGTTTCTTAGATTTTGATATGGGTAGCAAGTTGAGCAGGTCCTGAGCAGAACTAAGAAGGAAATGTCAATTAAGTGCCACTTCCTCATCCAGGTCTTATACCTGGTATGACTTGATGTGTTGATCAACATAAAGATACAGTTGCCTCCAGCAGTGCAGGTATAACCATTTTTCACACAGACTAACAGACCTTAGAGTGATTGGTATGTAGTTCTGTGGATCCTAGGCATGGCACATACTCTAGAATTCCAGCTGTCATAGGAGTTTTGCTTTTTAATTCAGTGTAACTTCCACTTTAAAGAGTAATATAGAGCAAATGTATTAAATAAATGGTAGTTTAAAATGTATTTTGTGTAAGTTCGAGTGTACATTTGGTGGTATTTAAGCAACTATTTTCATCAGCTCTCCTGGGGTATGTGTTCTGTGTGTGTTGGGTGAGAATAGTGTGAAAAATTCAGTGCCATCTCAGAGTGTCTTAATGTCCTTGAAAGGTTTTTGTTCAATTGCTTTGAATCTGCTTTTGCTATTTCACTTTTTAAAAATATTAGCATTTTTATGCAACTCACATTGCGCCTTTTAGAGCTTTCTGATCTGGCAGACATAATACTGAAAAGTACACCTGCCAGGGTCTTAATAATTCTTATATATAGCAATCTTATATATACTGATGTTAGCAGAAATATTCATGAAGTCAAAAAGTAGGGTATAAATCAGATAAAGTTGGAATCTCAAAATGTAAATGTTCCATGTGATGCTGTAGATCTTTGGGACTGTTGATCTTTTCTCTAACATTGGGTCATTCAGGAGGGTACATCTGAAAATACTTGGCCTATAGGGAAGATACATATTAACTTTAAAAAGTTTTTTACAGCAAATATGTTGTTTATATTATGTTATATTAACATTATATTACATTATTAACATAATGGTTACATTTCTGTCACATATTGGAGAATAACTCTTAAACTGAATTTCATTCAAGTTTTGCTGAAAGTGAGCTTGAGATAATATTTAACAGATATAGACCAAGGATCATATTACTATTTACCTATCTCTGTGCTTTATTCCTATTTCTTTAGTTAACAAGAAAAGTAACCTGTTTAGCTCAGTCCACATAGAAATGCTTTTTATAAGGCTTTATTTACTAAGCTATTTATCAAGTGTTAATATAAAAAACAATCAATCAAGTGAGGAATGTTTTTTATAATTTCTTCCCAAACTTCTATTGAAGATGTATCATGTAATATTTTTCATTATCTTTTATGATCCCACAAACTAGTTTCTCCTTAGAATTTAATGATAGGGAAAGTTTTTTTATTTTTATTTTTTTGATAAATTGGTATGTATCTTAAAAAAATTATTGTTCTCTGAGGCATTATGGTAACCTTTGTTCCCTGGATTTTGAGAAGCTCCAGATTTAATGCACAATTGGAATAAATGTCTCAGAGTTCTGGTTATCAGTGCATAGCAGAATTATAGCATATGTGCATTTGACTTAGGGGAATTCAACTCTATGGGTCACAAAGAAAAGAGAGAAAAACAAAAAACAGTGTAATGAGTATGAGTAATTCTATTCACCATTACAAGGGATGAGCATTCCAGAGGATCTATGCATTGGGAGATACATGAACTGACTGCTCCCTCAGCTGTCTTAGTTTGCAAAGGTTTTTCTTGAGCGTATCATGAAGATCAGTGCTGAGGCATCATGCTGATGTGATTTAGTGATTAAAGTACTTTTTCACAAACTATCCTCCAAGTCAAGCCAACTACTTTATCTAATGCTAACTAAAAGAACAATAATAGATTTTTTTCTGTGCTAGATTGTTTCAAAAAGGCTTCTATATTCCCCTCCCTGTATCTATTCCACCATGAGTAGTCACCTCCCATGTGAAGCTGAGCTTGACCATGTGATTTGCTTTGATCAATGAGACACAACAAAGATAAAGCTTTCAGAGACATGGAAATGTTTTGTGTGTTGGGGCGTGCTCTCTTATTGCTCTTAAGAACCCAAAAAACTATATGAATAAACCCAAGTTGTTTCTTTGACGAGCCCATGTGGAAGGAAATTGAGGTGCCCTGGCTGATAACCTACAGGTGTAAGAAATGTGAGTGAGGCCACCCTAGATAGCAGAATTCTAATCTACAGAATCATAAGAAATAATAAATTTTTATTGGTTTTATACTACTAATTTTAGTTTGTTGTTGTTGTTGTTGTTGTTGTACTCATCAAAAGCTAACTGACATAACTTTCAGTGCTAGTGGACATTTCTGTCAATGCTACGTTGGATTTATCCAGAGAGAGAGAGAGAGAGAGAGGAGAGAGAGAGAGAGAGAGAGAGAGAGAGAGAGAGAGAGAGAGAGGAGAGAGAGAGAGAGAGAGATGTCAGTCTCCAGTGTGGCCCATGTCTCCTGTGGAGTATTCAGAGCTATATTCTGGCTGTATTCAGGTCTTGCCTTATATGCCTATGATGTGAACCAACCCTACAGAAGCTTTGGTTCCATTCTCTTATTTTTCTGCCTTTCATTTTCTGATTTCTCTTTTTGCTTTAAATTCTCATCTGTATATATTTTTTTACATGTTATGCATACAGTTTCTCTTAATTTTCTTTTGTTGAGAATAAATCAGGTAACAAACCTCACCATCTGAACCATTTTTGGAAAGTACAGTCCAGTAGTTTTTTAGTGTGTTTACAAAGTTGTGCAGCCAGCACCAGAAGATTTCTGTCACTCCAAAAAGAAGCCGTATGCCCCCCCTCCATTCTCCCTCATTCCATTCCAACATTAATCATTTCTGTCTCTATGGATTTACCTTATTCTAGACACTTCATATAAATGGAATCAACACGACATGGGCCTTTTATGACTGGCTTCCTTTACTTAATATAATGTTTTCAAAATTCATCCACATTGTGTCATGTATCCGCACTTCTTTTCTATTTTATGGTGGGATAACATTCCATTATATAGATATATGTATCCATTCATCAGTTGATGGACATTCGGTTGCTTCTACTTTTTGACTATTTTGGCTATTAGGAGTAATACCTGTATGGGCATTCATCTACAAGTTTTTGTGTGAATATGTTTTTCAGTTCTCTTGGTATATACTTAGGATGGAAAAGTTGGGTATATGTTAACTCTATGCTTAACTTTTGAGGAGCTACCAGTTTACATTCTCGCCAGCAGTGGATGAAGGTTCTGATTCTCCACATTCTTGTCAAACTTCCTGTTTTCCATTTTTAAAAAAATTATAGCCATACTAGTGTGTTTGAAGTAGTATCTCTCTGTGGTTTTGATTTACATTTTCCTAATAACTAATAATGTTAAGCATCTTTTCATGTGTTTATTGCTCATTTATACATCTTCTTTAGAGAAATGTCTATTTAAGTCCAGTCACCCATTTTAAAAATCATATGTTTTTATTTCTGTTTTTGATTAGTTTTTCTTTTTATTCCTTAGATTCCACATATAAGTGAAATTATGTAGTGTTTTATCTTTCTCTGTCTGACTTAAATACCTTCCAGGTTCATCAAAGCAATCTTTTCCATCTCCTTCCTTTTCATATGTAGGGCCTTGTTTTCTTATCCTTTCAGGCCAGTCTATCTTTTGGTTGGGGCACTCCTCCTCTTAAGGTACTTATGAATGTAGTTGTTACCATTCTTTATTCCTGTTTTTGATACATGTTTTTTCTTCTTAAAGAAGTCCCTCCAACATGTCCTGTAATAGGGGCTTAGTGGTGAAAAATTCCTTTAGATTATTTTTGTCTGGGAAGCTCTTTATGTGACCTTCAACTCTAAATGATAGCTTTGCTGGATCAAGTATTCTTGGATGTATAATCCTGGGTCTTCATCCTGTCCAATATTTTGTGCCAGGCCCTTCTGTTCTGCATAGCCTCTCTTGAGAAATCAGCTTCCAGTCGTATGGGTGCACCCTTATATGTAATTATTTGTTTTTCTCTTGCTGCTTTTAATATTCTTTTTTTTTTTTTTTTTTAATTCCTCCTCTCCCCCAACTTCCACCCCTGACCTATGGATGCTGCTGTCTCCCTTTAAATACTGGATCTCTGAAGGAGAGGCATCTCCTTCATGCACTCACGGCACACACCCAGGGCCTGGTGCACCTGGGGCCAGTGCGCCAGAGTATTGACCATGGCCCCACTGGGGTATGAACCAGGACATTCTGCATGTAAAGCAGCCATGCTAACCACTACTCTATGGAACCTCCCTGCTTTTAATATTCTTTTTTTGTATTTAACCTTTGGCATTTAAATTATGATGTCTTGGTGCGGGCCTCTTTGGATCCCTGATTTTTGGAATTCTCAGCTTCCTAGGGTTTCATGTCCATTTCCTTCAAACATGTTAGGGAAGTTTTTCCATCATTGTTTCTTCAAACAGCTGTTCAACATCTTGATTTTCTTCAGTTACCAATCAGATGGATATTTGGACCTTAATAGTGTCCCATATGCTCCTTAAATTATTTTTCTAGTCTTGGCATCTTATCTCTTGCCATTCTGATTGTGCGTCCTTGGCTTTCCCATCCTCTAGATAGGGCATTTGATCTTTTCTTTATTCACTCTGTTTATTCCTTTGTTTATTCCATTTAATATACTTCTCATCTCAGATAATGTGTTCTTCTTTTCAGACTGGATTCCCTTTTATAATTTCCATTTCCATTTTCTGTTTTTTATTCTTTTTGTTGATTTTATCTACACTTCCCAAAAGTTCATTGAGCATCTTTATAACCAGTGTTTTGAACTCTACATCTGTTAGATTACTTGACTCCATTATATCTGGATCTTTTCTGTTCTCTCATATGTTTCTGCTTCTTGTCTTCCCTTTTGGTTGCCTTTCTGTGTCTGTTTCTATATACTAAGCAAAGATCATAAGTCTCGCAGTCTTATTAGTGTGGATTTGTGAAGAGGGTGTTCAGTGGCACAGTCCTGAGGGGGGTTAGCTGCAGGCCAAAATTTAGCCCAGGCCTCTGCCCCTCAGGGCCACCTGTTAAGATCCAGCAAGCAATGCACAGATGTTGTGCTTATAATTACCTCAAAAGGCCACACCAGAAACCAAGGCCAACTGCTTCTTGTGTGAGTCTGGGTGCTGCTCAGCAAGGAGCACCTGACTCGCTGAGGCTACACCTGGATGTGGCTTGGGAGGGCCATGAGTTGGGGGAGGCGGGGTTTCAGGGAATCTTCTGGTGGTGGAGCGACCTCTGTTATCCAGTTTGATGACATCATGGCTATGGTGGCACTGTGCCTGGCGCACTAGTAGGGGGAAGGGCTTCAACAGGGAACAGTGGATACTGCAGGCACTTCTGTATAGAGCTAGTCTTGACTTGACCCTCACTTTGACAATGTCTCTTTGTAAGTCCCTGGTGCCCCCTGCATGCAGCCTAATTGGCATTGGTGTTCAGAGTGAGCAGGTCTGTCACCATGACAATCCATTCATGGATGCGGCCCCTTTAAGAGACATCTGCCGCTACCACAGCCTCTGTCCCACTCAGCTGATCGAGACTAGGCAGCCCTGTGTCTTTGCCCCTTCCTACCTTCTGCCATTGCAAGGTGATTTCTTAGATTTCTCCCTAGTTGTATGGCTTGTTCCTCTAGATCCTGGTGATTTTTCCTTGCTATTGCTCGTTTTCCATAACAACTTTGATTTGGTTGCCAGAGGGATGAACAGGGCCTCTATTATCTATGCCATTTTTTCTTGTGTTTTTAAATTAATTTAATTTTAATTTTAATTTTTTTATTGCTGCTGTAAATATTCTTTATGTATTCTGGATACTACGCCCTTACCACATATATTACTTGCAAATATTTTCTCCCATTCTGTGGGTTGTCTTTTTACTTTTTTGGTAGTGTCCTTTGACATACAAAAGTTTTAAGTTGATGAAGTCCTATTTATTAATTTTCTTTTGTTGCTTATGCTCTTATTGTCATGTTTAAGAAACCATTACCTAATCTAAGGTCATGAAAATTTACAGCTATGTTTCCTTCTAAGAGGTGGTTTATAATTTTCATTTTTACATTAAGTCTTTGATACATTTGAGATCATTTTTGTATATGATGTGATGTTTAGGCCCAAATTCATTAATATCCAGTTATCACAATGATAGTCTTTTCTCATTGAATGATATGGACACCCTTGTCAAAAATCAAATGGCTGTAGGTGTATGAATTTATTTCAGGACTCAATTCTATATCATTGCTCCGTATATCTGTCCTTATGTAGTACCAAAGTATTTGGATTATTGTAATATTGTAATACGTTTTGAAGTTGGGAATGTGAGTCCTTCAACTTTATTCTTTTTTTTTTTCAAGGTTGATTTAGCTATTAAGTATTATAGTATGAATTTTTGGTTCAGATCGTCCATTTATGTTTGTTGTATAACAGATGTCAAAATAAATGATTATATGAATGTCTAAAACTATTCTGTGGACTAATTGGCTCATGAATTGAAAAAATGATGAGTGAAGAAGAAATCATTTTGAGGAAGGAAGAAAGCTGCCAGGGATTAGAAGATAAATTAAATGAGAATGGGCTTGTCAAGAACGATATTATCCCAGTAATCTATTGCTATGTAACAAGACCACTGTAAACTTAAAGGCTTACAACAACAATCACCATTTTATCACACTTATAGATTCTATAAGTTAAGAATTGGATGGTGCAATGTCAACTCTAATTGGAAAATAAAAAATAAAAAAAAAGTAGGGGTCAGTATGGTGGGCTAGGTAAAATCAGGATTCACCTTCTCCCAGGACTGTATTATAATTACAATCAATTAAAAACAATCAACGTGGAGAACCACCTGAACTCTAGTTTAGTAATCCCCAATCTTTTTCGGCACCAGAGACCAGTGCTCCCATGAGAATCTAATACCTGATGATCTGAGGTGGAGCTGAGGCAGTGACGTTAGCTCTGAGGAGTGGCTGCAAATACAGATGAAGCTTCGCTTGCTTGCCCACCACTCCCTTCCTGCTATGTGGCCCAGTTCCTAACGGACCACGGACGGTACTGGTCTGTGGCCTGGAGGCTGGGACCCCTCCTTTAGCTGATCGTAACACACACATTTGAGGATATAAATAAAAAGCCACACCAGGACTTGTAGGAGGGGCAGAGACATGAAGTGGGCTGGTTCCGTACCTACTTGGTGAATGAGCACTGGGAGGGAGAGCAGGCTGCAGAGTCTCCCCTCGAAGGAATGAGGGTCCCTAGCACCGCACAGGGTCTCCCTAACCCAGGGTTCCTGGGAAGAGGTGTTTCCCACAAAATCTGACTGTAAAAATCAGGAGGGATTCTGGCCATTTAGGTGAGAGAAAAGGAATCTGAAAACCCAGACTTCCATCTCAAAAGGCCAGCACAGACTCGCTCATCACAGACACTCACCCTTGGTGCTGGCAGAGGGTCAGCAGCTCAGGAGGTTCAAGAGACATACGGAGAACGACTGAGTTGTGTGGCTCTGGGGTGAGTGCTGGAGGGACAGCCACCATGTCCTTTGTCAGGCCCCTCTCCTGGGTAATCTACAGATAGGCGCCATCTTGCCTGTGTTGAGCCTTCTCCCCACCCAATTCTGAAGCTGTGCATCGGCCAATTCTGAAGCTGCGCATCGGCCTGGTGAGATGGGCCTGCTCCAACTCTGTGTCTCCCTGGGACCCGTCCCAAACAACCCACAAATTTCCCATTGCAGGCCCATTACTGGGCAGCTGGCCCCACCTTGTGCCTTTCCTGGGCCATGCATTTGTCACTGGAACAACCCTTGGCTCCTGTGGCCTGAGTGCAGCCCGCATATTTGAGAAGAGATTTTTGGTGGCAGGCCACTGGGGTGTCTCTTGGTGGATTGTGGGAGTCTGGGCCTGCCACAGAAGGCAACTAGCATCTCTGTGATCCGTGACTTTAGTGGGAGCTGCGGGCTGGCACGACAATAATTCTGATTCAGTATTGGCCTGACAAGAATGGCTTGCTCTACCCCATGAGCCTCCACACCACCAGCCCCCAAATTACCTGCGACAAAGACCATTCCCAGGCAGCCAGCCCCACCCTGTGCTTTCTCTGAGCCGCAAATTCGACAGCAAATGATAAACCTCAGTTCATGCAGCCTGTGCACAGCCCATGCATTCTGAGAGACAGCCTTTCACTGACGGGCCACAAGCCCCATCCCAAGCTACAATATTTCTTGAACAGGTCTTGGGTATCTGCAGGGCTCAAGGCGGACAGTGGCTGCGATCTGAGACTTTTATAAGAAACCACAGATTCAGCACTGGCATGAAAACTAATTGCATTGGCCTAGTGAAATTGGCTCACATTACATTGGGTCCCTTCCTCCCCCAACTTGCATATCACTCAAAGGCTCTTCTAGCTGTGGTGTCTTATGGGTAGCTGGCAGGCAGCCTCAGGCCTTGAGGTGTACTGGTCCTTTTGCTAAGCTGCCCCAGGGTCGGTACTAGGGTAATTGGACCTTGGCTTGCAGTGTTTTCTTTCCCACTTGCCTCCAGATCAGCATAGGGAGCAACCACTGGCAGATTGCTTTGTAGCTCCTACCAGGTGATCCTGAGCAATCAAAGGCAGTGGCTTACCTTGGCCTACACAGGAGCCCCTCCCAGGGGGCCACAGAACCAAAACACCTGGAAGCTGGTGTCAGCCCACAAAGGAGCACCACCTGAGTAACCCCATAAGCAGCACATCCGAAAGGTGATCACCCAAGTATAAGAGCTTGCTGGGGTGAGTCCCACTCTGAGAGGTCGGCCCCCACACAGCATCTCATATACTATGGCATGCCAGTCCCCACAGCAGGTCAGCCTGGGAATCAGTCCCATCCACCGATGTACTAAGAGCAATCAAAGCTTAGCTACAACAGGAAAACATACACAATCCACAACAAAGAACATGCTCAGAGCCCCAGCAAAGGTGACCAGGGAGACTGTGCCCCTGGGCCACACAGGACACCTACTGCATAAGACTATCTGGCCAAGGCTAGGAGACATAATAAATCTTCCTGATACATAGAAATGAACACAGAGAGGCAACTAAAATGAGAAAACAAACATTTCTCAAATGAAACAGGAGAAAAACTCCAAAAAAAAAAACTAAATGAAATGAAAGCAAGCAACCTATCAGACAATAGAGTTCAAAACACTGGTTATAAGGATACTCAATGAACTTAGAGGAAGAATAGATGAGCTCATTGAGACCATTAACAGAGATAGTAAGCATAAAAATGGAGATAGAATCCATACAAACCAGCAGAAATCAAGAATATAATAGCCGAAATGAAGAATACACTAGAAAGAATCAATAGTAGATTAGATGAAGCAGAGGATCAGATCAGTGAGTTGGAAAACAAGGTAGTAGAAAACACCTAATAGGAACAGAGAAAAAAAGAAAAAGATTCAAAAAAATAGGGGAAATTTAAGAGAACGCGGATAACATCAAGCGTACCAACATCCACATCATAGGGGTACCAGGAGGAAAAGAGAGAGCAGGGTCTGAAAACATACTTGAAGAAATAGTGACAGAAAATTTCCCTAATCTGGTAAAAGAAAATAGATATTCAAGTCCAGAAAGCTCAAAGAATCCCAAACAAGAGGAATCCAAACAGACCCACACTAAGACACAACATACTAAAATGCCAAAGGTTAAGACAAAAAGAGAATCAAAAGCAGCAGGAGGAAGGCAGCTAATTACTTACAAGGGTACTCCCATAAGAATGCCAGCTGATTTTTCAACAAATTTTGCAGGCCAGAGGAGACTGGCAAGAAATATTCAAAGTGATGAAATCAATGACCTACAACCAAGACTACTGTACTCAGCAAGACTATCAATCAAATGGAAGATGAGATAAGAGCTTCCCAGACAGGAAAAAGCTAAAGGAGTTTATCACCAACAAAGCTAGTTTTACAAGAAATGTTAAGACGACTTCTATAAATAGGAGAGGGGAAAAACACATAAATATGAAGAATAAAATTGCACAATTATGTACTATCAATAATTACTTTAAATGTAAATGGATTAAATACTTCAGTCAAAAGACAATGTTAGCTGAGTGGATAAGAAAACAAGACCCCTGCATATGCTGTCTACAGAAGACCCACTTCAGATCAGATGACACAGACAATCTGAAAGTGAGGGATGGAAAAAGATATTATGAAAATGGAAATTAAAAAGCTGAGGTAGCAATACTTACATCAGACAAATAGACTTTGAAACAAAGGCTATAATAAGAGACAAAGAAGATCATTACATAATGATAAGGAGATCAATACAACAAGAGGACAAAACCTTAGTAAACATATGTACCCTACACTGGAGCACCTACATATATATAGCAATTATTGATTGACATAAAAGGAGAGATCAACAGTAATACCCTTGTAGTTGGAAGCTCTAATACCCTGTTGACAGCAATGGACAGATCTTTCAGACAGAAAATCAACAAGAAAACAGTAGCCTTAAATGGTTTAGTTGTATGAGTTCTTTATATATTTTTGGATGTTAACCTCTTATCAGATATATCAGTAGTGAATCCCTTCTCCCAATTATCTGTTTTCTTTTGTTGTTGTTGTTGATAGTTTCCTTTGCTGTACAAAAACTTTTTAGTTTGATGTAGTCTCTCGTTTGTTTATTTTTTCTTTTGTTTCCCTTGCCCGGGAGATATAGCCAAAAATAAATGATTTAGTAACATCAGGGAGTTTACTGCCTATGTTTTCTTCTAGAAGTTTTATTGTTTGGGTCTTACATTTAAGTCTTTAATCCATTTTGAGTCTATTCTTGTATACCATGTAAGAAAGTGGTCTAGTTCTTTTCTTTTTTTTGCATGTATCCAATTTTCCCAACACTTTTATTAAAGAGACTGCCTTTACTCCAATGTATATCTTACCTCCTATGTCATATGTTAAGTGAGTGTATAGGCATGAATTCATTTCTGGGTTCTCTATTCTGTTCCATTGATCTATGCATCTGTTTTTATGCCAGTGCCATGCTGTCTTAATTGCTATAGCTTGTAGTACAGTTTGATATCAGGTAGTATGATAGCTCCAAATTTGTTCTTCTTTCTCAGGATTGCTGTGGCTATTTTGGAATCTTTTATGGCTCCATAAAAATTTTTAAATTATTTGTTCTAGTTCTCTGAAAAATGTCATTGGTATTTTGGTAGGGATTGCACTGAAACTATAGATTGCTTTGGGTAGCATGGCCATTTTAATGAGTTGATTCTTCCTACCATGAGCATAGTATATACTTCCATACTTCCATTTACATGTATTCAATATCTTTTTCCAATGATGCAATTTTCTGAAAGTGGGTCTTTTTACCTCCTTGGTTAATTTATTCCCAGTATTTTTATAGTTTTCTATGCACTTATAAATGGGATTGTTTTCTTAACTTCTCTTTCTGAAAGTTAATTATTGGTATATAAAAATGCAACCAACTTCTGAGTATTAATTTTGTATCCTGATACTTTACTGAATTCATTGATCATTCTAATGTTTTTTTTGGTGGAATCTTTAGGGTTCTCTATATATTAAGTATCATGTCATTGGCAAATAATGGCAATATTACTTTTTCCTTTTCCAATTCGGATACTTTTTATTTCTCGTTCTTATTGCTGTGGCTCAGACTTCCAATACGATGTTGAAGAGGAGTGTTGAAAGTGGGCATCCTTGTCTTCTTGTTCCTGATCTTAAGGAAACGCTTTTAGCCTTTCCTCACTGAGTATGATGTTAGCTGTATGTTTGTCATATATGGCCTTTCCTATGTTGAGGTATGCTCCTTTAGTCCCACTTTGCAGAGAGTTTTTATCATAAATGGATGCTGGATTTTGTTGAATGCTTTTTCTGCATCTATTGATATGATCTATGGAAAACAATTTTGAGGTTCCTCAAAAAGTTAAAAAAAAGAAGTGCCTTTTTGAGCCAGTAATTCCACTTCCGTGGTATTTATCCAAGGAAAACCAAAACACTAATTTGTATTGATCTATGCACCCCTCTATTTACTGCAGCACTGTTCACAATAGCCAAGATATGGAATCAATGTAAGTGCCCCTTAATAGATGATTGGGTAAGAATATGTGGTACATATATACAATGGAATATTACTCAGCCATAAAACATGAAATCCTATCATTTGCAATGTTATGGATGGCTTGGAGGGTATTATGCTGAGGGAAGTAAGAGAAAAGTAAAATATATGATATCACTTATATGCAGAATCTAAGGAACAAAAGGAAGAAACTAAATGAAAATGGACTTACAGATATAGAGGACAATTTGCCGGAGGGAAGAGGATTGAGGGGCGGGGGGAGCTGGGTGAAAAATTGAAGGGATGAAGTACAAATTAGTAGTTATAAAATAGTCAGGGGACGTAGAGTACAGCATAGGGAATATAGTCAATAGTACTATAATAGCTAGCTATATGTAGAGTTGCATGTTAGAGTAATCAGAGGGATCACTTCATAAACCATGTAAATGTCTAACCAATGTACTGTATACGTGAAACTAATATTAAAAACAACAAAAAAGAATTGGATGGTGAAAGATATCTACTCCACAATGTACTTTTGTCTTGAAAATCTTTGATAGATGGAATGAATCAAACAGCTTGAGGCTGGAACCATCTGACGTTTTCTCTACTCATATGTCTGACTCCCAGGCTGGGATGATTTGAAGGCTGGTATCAGTTAAATCTGCCGAGAACACCTATAAGTGGCTTCTCCATTTGGTGAGAGCTTCTCTCAGCATGGTAGCTCAGTTCTAAGAGGGACTGTTGAAAGAATGAGAGTACAGAAGAGCTAGGCAGGAGCTACTTGGCCTTTTCTGACCTAGCCTCAGAGGTCACATAATGTCCCTTCTGTGTATTATATTAGTCAAAGGAATCAGATTCAAGCTGAAAGAGATGTAGACTCTGACCCTTAATGGGGGAGTGTCAGTGAACTTGGATCCATTTTAAAAACAGGAGCATTATATGTCATAAATGGGCCATATAATGACAATGATGGTTAGAACGAAGAATAGAAAAGTGCATTATCAATTACTTCATTAGAGATAGGGCATATGGGAAAGAGCACTGGACATCTTCCAAACAGTAGTTAGATCATGGCTTATATCCATGATACTTTTTGATGTGGTTTATAATTTTTATTTCTTACAAGTGATGTATGAGAATATTTTATATGGAATTAGTATTTTTTTCAGTCTACTCTTTTATTCTTAGAGATCAAGTATATAATAACTGGCATTTCAGTTTTGGAAATTCTTTAGTAACCAAGCTCCACAACTTTAGAAGTAAGGATAACTATTTCTCTGGTCAAGTTTGCCTTCTTGTTTTAGTATGCTCTAGTTTCAGTTTTGAAGCTCACCTTTGGTGATCTTTTTTAATGATTCTTTTATAAAGGACTGCAATTTGAATATACACACTTTACCTGACTTCTCACGGTGTTCTGTGACTATGTTAATCTGTGCAGAATTTTCATTTTTTCATGCTGTAAATTTGAAATGCAAACTTCTGCTTCCATGAAATTTAAACAAGGGAAAGGAAAAGAAATAAAGGGAAGGGAGGAGTTATAAGAAGGACAAATATTGCATAGATCATGGTTTTATTTTCAGTTGCTAGAGTCATGGATTCCTGTTTGTACAAAGAGATGGCATCACATTACATTATATTGTGTGGCTCAGTTGACTCAAGGAATCATGAGAAGAGCTTTCATGAGCAACTAGATAGGGTGGTATAAACATCCTTGAGGAAGGCATTATTATAAAGAAATATTTGTTTTATCAGAAATTCCCACACCTGGGAAGAATTAGTGCCAGAATATTGTTGCTTAACATTAATCCACTTAAATTTCATAGTAAAAGAAAAGAAAAACCCAGTATGATTCAGAGTTTATCCTGAAAAATAAAGTGAAACCATGTTTATTTTATCTCATATATGGCACCACTTAGATTACACTTGCTAACCTTTAGAACAAAGAGTGAATCAAGTATTAATTGTTTTCTTGAGACATTTTTTTTTCTGATGAAAATGCATAATAAAGATTTACTTCACTTTACATTTGAATTTGTCAGCACAAGTGTAAAGAGGACCATTTTTCAAAAGCATTATTAGAAAGCTATCAGTTTTTGCAAGGGTGTATCTGTTAAGTAGAATAAAGGTTAAACCACTATACAAAAAATCATTGTATGTATTTTCAAAAATAAGATAGAAGTGTATTTCTTTCTTACAATGTTGGTTAACTAGTCTAGGCTGGTGGGGCAGCCCTGTCCCATGAAGTTATTCAAGGACGAGGTTCCAGTTCCACTTTATTTCTTCCCTTTTCCCTTAGGTGATGCCTTGAATGCATAAGGAAAATTGAGCCTGCCATGTGTACTTTCCAGCTGGGGGAAGTGGGGAATGCTCTAAATCTTGGGAAAGTAGCTGTCTTTAAGTTGAAGATAATCCACAAAGCACTCTGCTCACATCCTTTTGGCTTGTTAAGACACAACAGGCTAAAATGGAGTCACTTTTTTTTTAAGCCATGTCATCACACCAAAACTTAATAATAGCTTAATTGCAGTTTCAGACTGTCCCAAGAATGGAATCTCCCAATTGACACTGCCTGCTAAGACTCCTATCTCAGGGAAGGTGTCCTTGCCTGAAATAATCCACTTTTTAAATTTTTTAGTCCTTACTTTTTTTTTTCTTTTCTTTTTTTTTCTTTCTTTTTTTTTTTTTTTTTTTTTTGCCTCAAAAACCTTTTGTTTTATACAGCTCATTGGAGAACCCTTCTAGTTGCTAGATGTCATGCTGCCAATTCAGGGGTCAAGTAATAAAGTCAATTAGATCTTCAAATGTACTCAGTTGAACATTGTTCTTTAACAGGCTTTAACTTTGATGGCCTTCTAATGCAAAGAGGGCTGAGAAGTATCCTCGCTAGCACTTGTGTCCAGGAGGAAGGGGAGAATGGATAGGTGTGTGTGTGGGGAGGAGGGCAAAGGTGTTTCACAGTGTATCTTAATATTTTAATTGTAATCATTTTTGTATTTTGTTTTGACACTTTTATTATGTTACTTTATTTTTTACTAGCTCACCGAACAGCAAGATTTTCATTTGCCAGTGGCATTGAGTGTGATTGGAGCAATTCTACATCACTCTCATTGACTTCTTGGAAAGTCTCATCTTTTAAATATTTGACATTTCATTTGCAACTGTATTACTGACTGTTGCATTTCTCATTCAAGAAAGATGAATGACCAACAGAGCAGAACTTAGTAGTGTGGGAGGGATATTTGATTGGGGCCTATGTAGTCACTTGAATAATGAATATTTTTATGTTATGACAACTTTTGCTCTTTAGGACAGCTTAACTATGAATCTCTTGTATAGTAAATATATTTATTGATTATTGGAAGTATTGCACACGTGGCTTCTTTTCAATCTTCCTCATTACTTTTTTTATCTCTATTTTTTTATTTCTCTTTATTAACGGGGAGATTCCCAACCCCAATCACAGCCAAAGACCATCAGGAGGGAACAGCAGTGTGAGACCTGAACCTGCATTAAAAAGTGTACATGTCATAGCTGTGCATATACCTGTATCATATGGAAAATAAGAAACTACTCTCCTTAGTGCAGCACTACTCAGTCTATTTCCAGGCTTACTTGTCCCCTGCAGCCCAAGCCCAATCACCCTCCATATGATAGTGGACTGGAGTTGGGGGTACATTACCGGAGAGGAGAGGAAAGTCAGCTGGCTTCTGTAACTTTTGCCTTTTGTTCCAAGAAGTTTGATGTTATCTTCTTCCCCTTAGGTGGTATTGAATGATGATGAGGGTTTTACTAGATATCTTGATGCTTGAATTCCTCATCAGTCCAGCTTCAGTAGGTCAGCAGACAAGTACTCAAAACTTTGTAGCCTACCACATATCAACTAGCTGAAAGGAGAAATAGTTAAGACTTTTAAGAAAATACAGGTCCTCACTGGGTACCTTTAATAGATAAGGAAGGCTACCGTTTTCATTCTTCTGAGAGCTAAAATGTTGCTTAATTCTGGAAGAGCTCTATTTCTGATGTTAAATTGGGACCTAGAATGAACCCTTTATTCTATCAGAATAAAGGGTTAGCTTAGCAATTATTTTCTTTTGCTTGTATTTCTACTACTTAATTCCCCTTCTACAAAAGAAAATTGGGGCTTAAGCTGAGAGTATTGCAGAAAGCATAGTTATATTTGTTCTTATATAATAGCTACCCATTTTAGGTCCTTTTGAACTGAAATATGATGTACAAATATTGTTGGCAGGCACACAGCATTTGATTTCTTGGATAAATGGAAGTCTGATGTTTATTCATGCTAGATCTCTTAAAATTGCAAACAGACACTAACTTTTTCATAAACCCATGATGAGATGTATAATGGGCAATGTGTTTTGATGTAGAAGTTCTGAAGCCAGGGACTTTAACTAAACTCTGCTAATCTTAGGCATTACCAAGTATTAGATTGAGTTAAATAATATTGCTGATTTTGTAGGTAAAATTGTGCTGCATATTGGCAATTTCATATGGGCTCAACCTAATAAAATGAGAATTTCAACAACTTTAAATCACTCTGCTCCTTCTTGTAAGGAGCTTATCCTTTCTCTACCCTGATAACTAGGCCATTTGTTCTTTCTTACTGTACCTTCTCCTGTGCTATCATTTGATAACTCACAGTCACTTTTGTTTTCATGTCTCTGACTACCTTAGCACCTCTGTTCCCTTGATTAAAAATACCATGAAAGTTGTATAGACCATAATGGACAGCCCAAAAGCTATTTATTACCCTCCTCACTCCCCCTGCCCCAGGCAGAACCTTTTTTGATGAAAAGGTACTAAACTCTTTTGGCTAAAAATGCCAGACCATGAACTGAGTGCCTTTAGTCTGGTACACAGATTTGCAACACTGGACAGAGATTGTAACTTCTTGGTGGTTTGGGTCTTCAGGGGTGAAACAGTAACAGTTTCCATTATGCACTTCAGCATATTAGTGTTCAAAGACTAATGCATTAAGTTTTCCAAACTTTTTTTATAATTTAGTTCCAAGTATACAGTACACTGGTTAGACATCTATATAGTTCATAGAACAACCCCCCAGTTGCACCCTCCCTCCCCTGACCTCCATCTAGCCAATTAATGCTAATTGCATTCCCTGTGCCATGCTCCCCATCCCTGTGACCATCCATCAGCTACTAATTTGTACTTCCTTAGCCTTCCACCTCATTCTCCCATCTCCCTAAATTCCCTTGCCCTCTGTCCGACTCCACATTGTCCACTATATTTGTGAGTCTGTTTTTGATTAGTTTGTTCATTTATTTTATTCCTTAGATTCTGCATGTAAGTGAAATCATAGTGTTTATCTTTCTTTGTCTGACTTAGATACCTTTTAGGTTCATCAAAGCAATATCTTTTTCCATTCCCTTCCTTTTCACATGTAGAGGTCTTATTTTCTTATCCTTTCAGTCCCTCTTCCTTTTGGTTGGATCTTTAATTCTTTTTTCCATTTAAGATATTTATTGATAGAAATGTAGTTGTTACCATTCTTTATTCCTGTTTTTGATACATGTTTTTCTTCTTAAAGAAGTCCCTCCAACATTTCCTGTAATACTGGCTTGGTGGTGATAAATTCCTTTAGCTTATTTTTGTCTGGGGCTCTTTATCTGTCCTTCAACTCTAAATGATAGCTTTGCTGGATAAATATTCTTGGTTGTAGATCCTGGGTCTTCATCCTTGAAATTTTTTGCCAAGCCTTCTGTCCTGCATAGTTTCTTTTGAGAAATCAGCTGCCAGTCTTATGGGTGTTCCTTATAAGTAGTATATTTGTTTTCTCTTGCTGCTTTTAATATTCTTTCTTTGTATTTAACTTTGGCATTTTAATTATGATGTGTCTTGGTGTGGGCCTCTTTGGATCCCTGATTTTTGGAATTCTCAGCTTCCTGGGGTTTTATGTCCATTTCCTTCACCAGGTTAGGGAAGTTTTCCATCATTATTTCTTCAAACAGCTGTTCAACATCTTGATTTTCTTCAGTTACACATCAGATGGATATTTGGACCCTTAAGTGTCCCATATGCTCCTTAAATTATTTTTATAGTCTTGGCATCTTATTCTTGCCATTCTGATTGTGTCCTTGGCTTTCCCATCCTCTAGATAGGGCATTTGATCCTTTTCTTTATTCACTTTGTTTATTCCATTTAAT
The DNA here is from genome assembly GCA_003508835.1 of Eonycteris spelaea. Taxonomy (NCBI): domain Eukaryota; kingdom Metazoa; phylum Chordata; class Mammalia; order Chiroptera; family Pteropodidae; genus Eonycteris; species Eonycteris spelaea. The sequence continues at coordinate 6,662,579 of PUFA01000049.1, read as the reverse complement.
ATACTTCTCATCTCAGATAATGTGTTCTTCATTTCAGACTGGTTCCCTTTTATAATTTCCATTTCCATTTTTGTTTTTTTATCTCTTTGTTGAATTTTATTACACTTCCCAAAATTCATTGAGCATCTTTATAACCAGTGTTTTGAACTCTGCATCTGTTAGATTACTTGACTCCATTATATCTGGATCTCTGTTCTGTTCTCTCATATGGTTTCTGCTTCTTTGTCTTCCCATTTTGGCTGCCTTTCCATGTCTGTTTCTATGTACTAAGCAAAGCTCCTAAGTCTCCCAGTCTTATTAGTGTGGATTTGTGAAGTAGGTGTCAGTGGCACAGTCCTGGGGGTTCAGCTGCAGGCCAAATTTAGCCCAGGCCTCTGCCCCTCTGGGACCTTCTGTTAAGATTCAACAAACAATCCACACAGATGCTGTGCTTATAGTTGCCTCAAAAGGCCACACCAGAAACTGAGGCCAGCTGCCACCAATATGAGTCTTGCGTTGGCTCAGCAAGGATCACCTGACCCATTGAGGACACACCTGTATATATGCAGTCATGGGGCTGCGAGTTCGGAGAGGCAGAGTTTCAGGGAATCCTCTGGGAGGAGAGACCTCTGTTATCCAGTTTGATGGTTTGATGACGTCATGGCTATGGTGGCGCTATGTCTTGCACTGTTAGAGGGGAGGGGTCAACAGGGAACAATGGATACCACTGGCACTTCTGTACAGAGCGAGTCTTACCTCGGACCTCACTCCAATAAAATTTGTGTAAGTTCCTGGTGCCTCCTGCATGCAGCCAAATCGGCACTGATGCTCAGAGTGAGCAGGTCCATCACTGAGAAAATCCACTTGCAAATGTGGCCTCTGTAAGAGGCTTCTGCCACTGCCGCAGCTTCTGTCTCACTCAGCCACTCGAGACTGGGCAGCTCTGTGTCCTTGCCCCGTCCTACCTTCTGCCATTGCGGAGTGCTTTCTTGTATTTCTCCCTAGTTGTGGGCTTATTCATCAAGATCCCTGATGATTTTCCTTGCTGCTGCTCCTTGTTTCTGTCACAACTTTGATTTGGTTGCCAGAGGGATGTACAGAGCCTCTATCATCTACGTCATTTTTTTCCTCCAAGTTTTCCAAACTTTTAAAAAATTTATTTTTGACTTTTTTTTAAAAAAAATTGAGGTACAATGACTTACAACATTATATTAGTTTCAGTTGTGCAACATAACGATTGATATTTGTATGTATTGCAAAATGATCACAGTGAGTCCAGTTAATATTAAGATTTACTCTCTTAGAAACTTCCAAATATGCAATATAGCATTATAAACTATAGTCACCATGCTATACATTACATCCCCACGACTTATTTATTTTGTTACTGAAAGTTGGGACCTTTTGATCCCCTTCATCCACTTTGCCTCACACCCCAACCCCTGCCTCTGGCAACCATCAGTCTGCTGTTTCTATGAGCTTGGTTTTTTCCCCCTTCTTGTTTTTAAGAATCCACATATAAAAGTGACATTATATAGTGTTTGTCTTCCTCTGTCTGACTTATTTCACTTAGCATAATGCCTTTTAGGTCTATATATTGTTGCAATTGGAAAAATTTCATTCTTTTTTTATGGCTGAATAATATTCAATTGTATGTGTGTGTATATATGTTTATATATACATATACCCACACCCCCACCCCATATCTTTATCCATTCATCAATCGAAGGACACTTAGCTTATTTTCATATCTTGGCTATTGTAAATAATATTGCAGTGAACATGAGGGTACATACATCTTTTTTAAGTTAGCATTTTTTTTTTCAGGTAAATACCCAGAAGTAGAATATGCTGGATCATGTAGTAGTTCTATTTCTAATTTTTTTTAGGAACCACCACACTGTTTTTCATAGTGGCTGCACCAATTTATATTCCACCAACAGTGCACAAGGGTTCTTTTCTCCACATCTTTGCCAGTACTTACTATTTTTGTCCTTTTAATAATAGCCTTTTTAACAGGTATAAGGTGATATCTCATTGTGGTTTTGATTTGTATTCCCCTTATGATTAGTGATATCGAGCTTCTTTTCGTGTACCTGTTGGCCATCTGTATGTCTTCTTTAGAAAAATATTTATTCAAATATTCTGCCCATTTTAAATTAGATTTCTTTTGGTATTGAATTGTATCTATGATTTGCAAATATTTTCTCCCATTCAGTAGGTAGCCTCTTCATTTTGTTGATGGTTTCCTATGCTCTGCAGAAGCCCTTCAGTTTGATGTAGTCTCACTTGTTTATTTTTGCTTTTGTTGCCTTTTGTTTTGGAGTCATTCTAAAAATCATTGCCAAGACCTATGTCAAAGGGCTTACCACCTATGTTTTCTTATAGGAACTTTTAATTTCAGATCTTATATGCAAGTCTTTAATCCATTTCGAGTTATTTTGTGTGTATGGTATAAGATGGTGGTCCAATTTCTTTTCTTTTTTTTTTTTTTGTATGTAGCTGTCCAGTTTTTCAACACCATTTAATGAAGAGACCGTCCTTTCCTCATTGTATATTCTTGGCTCCTTTGTTGTAAACTTAATCGACCATACAGGTGTTGGTTTATTTCTGCATTCTCTATTCTGTTCCATTTATTTATGTGTCTGTTTTTATGCCAGTACCATTGTGTTTTGATTCCTATAGCTTTGTAATGTAGCTTGTATTCAGGGCACATAATGCCTTTGGCTTTGTTCTTCTTTCTCAAGTTTGCTTTGGCAATTTGGGGTCTCTGTGGTTCCATACAAATTTTGGGATTGTCTATTAAGGTTTCCCAACTTTTAATGATTAGTAGCTAAGGTAAAGAGAATAGTGTTCTTGTGTTCAACTCCAATGAGATACAGAGAAAAGTACTTAAGTTGCAGTTTTGAGTTTTATTTAAAGAAGATGTTTGTAACTGAGAGTTGGTTTCTTTATGATTCCTATTTCTGAACAGGTCAGCTATTTGTGGTGTGGAGAATCACTGGAAGATTAAGATAGAGTACTCTGATATTTTGTTTTATTTTTATTTTCTAATGTAGAACATTAGCACTATTATTTCCTTTATTCAGAGAGAATATCTCCCTTCAGTTTTTGATACTGAGAGGTTGGTATGCCTCTTAGTGATGCCTTGGAAAGTCAGAAATTACCTCTGTCAAAATCTAGTATTCAGCATTCTCCCAAGACTAGGAGGCTGAAAGTGCCCGTTATGCTTTTTCTTCCAGTTCTCCCTTCCCTTTCCCTAGAGAGGCCATCTAATATCTGGTTAATTGTGCTGGCTCTGTGGTTAGATTGCCTGGGTTAAAACCTGGCTCTTATTCTTACCATGTGGTTTGTAAAACACAGGTAGTACTAGTACCTACTTGAGAAGGTTTGTTGAGAGAATTAAATGATTTGATACATCTAAAGTGCTTAATGCGTAGAACACTGCCAGCATATAACAAAAGAGTAAAAGCTTGATAATGGTAATTATAAATTTTATTACTTTTTCTGTATAAGTAGTAATTCTATAGGAATACTCCCTGATTATCCAGTGCTTGTTTATCCCTCTGGATTTCATTGATCTTATCAAAAGGCCATTGGATTGACCTTTCAGGATAACGATGTTTACTTTTAGGAAATCTACTCTCAGCCTCCTCTTTTCTTTTGATCCACTTTTCACGGTATTTGACAGGTATGTGTTTCATACTTTATAGTCTGGGGCTGAAGGCCGTCTTTTGTTCTTTTCAAGATGGGATTATTTTCCTCTGGTCTTCATGTTTTATAGTTTTAATAGACTTTTGGGGAGGAAAGCGGAGAACATACACCTTTATACTGCCATCTTCCACTAATTTTATGATTTTCAGAGGCAACTATCTTTATTTTTAAAAATCATTTTAGTACCATCAATTTCTAAGTAACATATTTATGCTGCCACTTCTTGCTTTTTCAATTTTAGATATGCTCTATTGACTTCCTGCTAATACTATGGGGTTATAGCTCACTTTCACAATGCACACCCCCACCCACACACAAGCACATTTCCTGCACTCAGTTACCCCCAATATAGTTGTATTAGTAGTAAGATGTTATTTATTGTTTACCTTAATGTGATGTTCTAGGCGTTGTTTGTAGCTGAGTTCTGTAGCATACTGTGATTATTTTTCTTTTCTGTATATTTTTTGTTTTCCCTATAATTAATAGATTTATTTCATTTCATTTCATTTTTCATTTTATTTCATTTTATTGAGTTAATTACATTTTACTGATTTTTTTGTAAATCTTCTTGGAATACCTTCAGGTTCATCTCCTGAAAGAATTCTTTCCAAAAAGCTTCTAAGTTGACCTGATTTGGCCTAGTTGCTTTCTTAGCTTACTGCTCAATGTCATCTTAGGTTTTTCCTTCACCATCATCTGGGAGATTCTCTTCAGCAACCTTTTATGTTAGAATCATTGTTTCCTGGATTTCATGTAGTTTGTGGTTTACTTATTAATTTTGGTAGAGTACATCCTTAAGTAGCTTTTTGAGAAGGGTAAATAGGAGATAAAAATTTTAAAGCCTTGCATATTTGAAAAATGTCTTTATTCTCCTGTCACTGCATTGATAGTTTGGCTGAGTATTGAATTTTAAATTAGAAACCAACTTCATTTGGAATTTTTCTCCATTATTTTCTAATTTCTAGTATTGCCCTTGATGATCGCCATTCGGAATTTTGATCCATTTTATGATACCTACTTTTTTTTAAAGTGTTTATTTAAATTAGTTTGAAGTATACAGTACACTGGTTAGACATCTAATATAGTTCATAAAACGATCCCCCCAATTGCTCCTTCCTTCCCCTGGCCCTCCACCTAGACATCATATTAATGCTAACTGTATTCCTCTACCATGCTCCCCATCCCTGTGCCCAACTATCAACTACTAATTTGTACTTAAAGCTTTAACTCTTCACCCTATTCTCCCAGCCCCCCAACCCTCCTCTCCTCTGTTCATCACCAAATTGTCCACTATATTTGTGAGCCTGTATGAAACCCACATTTTAAGCTTTCTGAATCTCCTGCCTCTAATGTTGAGACCTTTTGCTTCTGGAACTGCCCATGAACCATGCCCCACTTATCCTACAGGGCCTTCCAAAAGTCTGCCTTCTATTTGGTAACTGTGGTATTACTCGCTGGGCTGGGAACTACACATTTGCATACAGCCTGTTTTCTAAGGCATAGCTTGCTTTTTTTCTTATGATCCATTCTTATAAGTCATCAATTTTACCCCTCATTGAGGATATATTGCACAAAGATGAAAAGGTGATCTTCAAAGAAGTGGTATTTTCACATCAACAATTTCTCAGAAAAAAAAAATGATAGAGTACCAAAATTTTGGTTTAAAGTAGGACCAACTTAGATGCAAAAGGAACAAGAGCTTTTCTCTAACTTCTGAACTTAGGATAGCTAATGGGTTAATTGAGTCCGTTATCCACCTACTTATTGAGAGGCTGCTATATACATCAAGAGTGGTATAAAGAATTAGTGTAAGAGCTTGATTTTTTTCTTTAAAATAGTGGTTTCAACACGTTCTCACATTAAATCATGATTCCCTGGGCCTCAGCCCAGACCAGTTCAATATCTGGGTGTGGGTCCAGGACCTCTGCATTTAAAAAAAATCTCCTTAGGTAGAGAACTCTTTCTTTAGGAGCTTGAAATCTAGTTGAAAGTTAAGATATGTATATTGATTGCTATAGAACATGTAAGACTGATGAGGTCTATGATGAGTGATACAGAGATGATGAGTACAGGAATCAGAAGGTTTTTAGCTAACTGGAGTCATCAGGAAAGGCTTCATCAAAGAAGTGAGTTTCGAGCTCGTGGCGTTTTCACAGGTGGAGAGAGAGGGGACTCTCTAGGCCAGGAATTGAATGCCAAGTATCTTGACTGGGTGTCGAGTGTTTGGGGAGCAGTGGAAGTAAAGGTTGGGTGCTGGGTTGCAGCCAGATTGTGGACAACCTCCAGTGTCAAACTAAGGAGTTTTGACTTTATCCAGCAGGTAGTAGAGAGGCTTTGAGGAGACACTGACGATTTCCGATGATTAAAATGGCATGATGAAAGTGGTATTTTTGAAGAGTGATGCAGTGGAATGAGGAGTAAGTAGTTTGAATAAAATGAGGCAAGAACCTGGGAAAAGTAAGACCTATTAGGAAGCTACTATTATAGTCCAGACTGTAATGCTCTGCGCTAGGAAAAATGGAATAAAAAATGATAAATATTTGTGTAGTGTTTTCATAACAAGTTCTTTCTTATGTCTCATTAAACATTACAATAATTTTGTGGCATTTAGTTCCATATTTTATAAACGATGCAACTGCGATACAGACGTTAAGCTGTTATAAAGTGACTACATGGAAAGTGGAGGGGCCTGATTGGTTGATGGCAGATTGGTAATAGGGAGTCGCAAGGGTGCTTCGGAGGTGTCAGGTTGGGTGTGAAGATGGTGGAATTCTTCACTCACTCAGTGTCAGGTCTCTGGCTATGCTATCAGATGACCCTCATGTTCTTCATATGACTTCCATTGCTTATTGTTTAGATGCAGTGACTTATAAAGGTGTGGTGAAAGGAAGGGAAGGAAAGACTGTTGTTAATTCAACCTGTCTCAGATAAGAATCTTCAGGCCTTTCTGAATATCTTTAGGTTTTTAGAGAGTTAATTTTGTTGAATTTTAGAAGGCTTAGCTAGGTGTGGATATAGTCTGGATGTGGGGGCACCAAATTTATTGCTGTGGACCTTTTTTAGATGTACCCTGAGTAGGTGTCACTGGGTGGGTTTCCTTTCCTCTTGTGGTTGAGAAGAGAACTGTGAGTGTGATAATTAGACATCGGAGAACATCCTTGTGTCTCTGGTGACTAGGATGGTTGATTAAGATTACATGCTTGTTAGAGCTGGAGACTGAATCCCATCCACCGCTGTGGTAATTCATTTTGTTCACACATCTACCGTGTCTATGTGCTCATTCATTTTGTGTACCAAGATCCTGAGGCAATTTAAATACCAGCCTAAACCAGCCATGCAGGTGATTAAATGTACTTTTCCATCTGAGATATTTATTTCCCTGTAATCAATAACAGAAGAGTGTGCCAGAAGGTTAAGGGATGCTGAGGAGGGAAAAAAGGTGAATCATCATCAAACCTCAATTAGATTTTCTTATGAATGTGGGGATATAGAGGAACTGAACGAGACTGGGGAAAGAAAGGAGGTTGAGCTTTTGTGCCCTGGGCATTGTCAATCCAGGTACATAGTCATATTCATTGGCTACAGCTGTGGTGAAGATAAAGTCTGCTTTGGTAATTTGAAATGACAACATTCTTGGAAAATTAAAATGTCATGTTTTATTTCAATTGTTCATTTTCTCACTTTAGAATACTCGAATCTTCAATGGCAGGAAAAGGAGTGATCAGAAGACCGAGATGAATTTTAACACTATTTTAGAAGAGTTTCTTATTAAAAGATCACAGCAGAAAAAGAAAACATCGCCTTTAAACTATAAAGAGAGGCTTTTTGTACTAACGAAGTCCATGTTAACCTATTATGAGGGTCGAGCAGAGGTAAGAGACAATCAAAATTTACTTTGCTGCTTTCTTGTTGATACTGTTTTATGATACTGTCTCCCAACTCCTCCCTCCCAACCCCACCAAATCTTAAGGAAGAAGCCTTAGGTTAATGAAGTTAAAGTTATGATTTGTTATCATTTGGATTTAAAAGATAATGTTTAGGATATGGATAGAAATTATTCACCAGTCTCTCAATTATGGGTTTAGTATATCTGGATATAAATTTTGTGTCAGTCTACTGAGTTAATCTGTTAGCAAAAACAAATTAGATCCTTATAGAATTCATTAAGTACATTGTGTACATGGCTCTTTCCCATAAATTAGTGTATTATGTATCAAAGTATTCTTTAGCACTATAAACTGTGTCTATGTCCATTGCTTTATATGAATATTTCTTGGTTATTAGGTAGAAGTTACATAAAACTGGCTAGTGATTTGGTGGACATACCATATTACTAAAGTTGACCTAAGGCAGAACTACTTGACTTTTTTTTGTGACAAGTAGCTACTGCAGCATTTCTTTGAGCAGGGAGAAGCGGCCCATTAAAAACCTGGTCAGTGACCATGTGACACATGTGACACAGGGAAGGCGTGTTCTTAGCCACTTCTTGGCTTTTCAGTTGTTTTAGCCTCTGGTTTTACCACTGGGTGAGGTGCATGAATGCATTGTCACTTCTGGCCCATCTTTTTCTCTTAACATGTAGAGAATGCATTGTGTAGTACTGCAGGTCTAGCCATGGTGCTCCCGACCAGAAATATTCTTGGGTCCCAGGGAATGACTGGAGACTGCCCTTGGTTGACCACATGCTATTGTTTAGTTGGTTATAGTGGATTGTTGGTGATCTTGAGGTTTGGTGTTGTTTTAATTCTGCTTTTTTCCTAGAGTGCCTTCCTCAGCAGTCAATTTACTTGTTTTCATTTTTGTTTTTGATTTTTTGCTCCCAGTGATGTCTCTGTGGTTTTGTTCCCCCAATTCAGGCTGAATGGCATTGCTTCTCAGTGTCAGTCTTCAGCTCTGTTAATTTCTGCTGTGGAATTCTGCAGGTTTATGTAATTTAGGGCTATAGTCCTTTATCTATCTTCCTAAACCCCAAAATGCTGAATACCAAAACTTCAAAAACTCTTAGTTGACTGGAGATGAGGCTACTTTTAGTCTTTGTTTATCCTACTCAGTGTGAACTTTTTTATGTGTGTATGTATAGAAATATTAACGTGTTGAATTATGTGGGGCTGTCCTAATTCTGCTGGGATTGTTATGTAATATATAGCATATGTGCTGTATTTCATTTGTTAAATCTGAAAAATTCAGGATTCCAAAAGGATAAGATCAAAATATGAATTATTTTAAAATGTAAAACACATTTTTTTGGGGGGGGAAACATTAATAAATTTTTGCTGTATGGTAATGATTTATTATAATTTATAATTCATTTTAATTTGATTTTAATATAAGCCAAAGGAAAGAATAGAAACAGTAGTAACACTGAAAGTGGTAAATGTATTATTTTACTAACCAAAAAATGGCCACAGATTTGTTTACCTCTCAGTTAAAAATAAACAATTGCCCATATTAAAAAGTTTAAGATAAATATCTGAATTCTTGAAAAAATAAACGTTCTGAGAATACTGGGCTGAATTCCTGAATGACAACTCTTTAGTTAAGCCCAGTAGCACCTTACTGTTGTGTTTCTTCCCTATTTAGGCTAATGTACTCAGCTCTTTGTCTTCCATGGATAAATGTTTTGGTTCCCATCTCCCTAGCCATAGAACCTGTGATTCAGAAAGGGCCATGACATGGGTAACCCCTGAGAATAAACAGGTATTTTACAAATAATATATTACTTTCTCAGCCTTTTGGCTAAGATCAAATGTAAATATAATATTTGTGAAAATGTAGGACTCTAGGGATTGATAAACCACGGGGGGCATTCAAGGGTTAAAATAAATAGCCCTGGAGACATTTATTGTAGTTTTTCATAGTTCTGTTTTTCAAAGAAAAACAGTGGGTGGGTTATTGATTGATTTAATAGTTATGATTACTAGTTTCTTCATGGCAGTTAAGTACCACTAGTGCTTTATTAAACTCTCAGTTAACCATAAAGTGAAACAAACATCCATCTCTCCTGGGTCTCTGGAACTCCTTCAACATGATGGCAATAGGCTTTTATTAAAATTCTTTCTGTTATGTACAGTTTATTGTGCTTTCTGAAGTATGCCGAGAAATTTTATTCTGGAGGATGAGAAATTCAGTCAAGCTAAAAATCTCTTCCAAGCCTGATACTGGAACACCTGTGTTTCAGTTTCCGCTGTGGGCCACCCTTTGGTGTGTCCTACTTGCTTTTCCTGCTCTCAATTAGCTCGTGTTTCTGCATATTCTAGTGAATTGGTAATAGATCTTCCTGGCAGTTTATATTGTTTGATCTTACTCATAATAACACAGAAGAAAGGGGATTTTGTAGGTGATCTTGCTTTCTGGTCAGGCAACTAAATGACCCATGGGTTAGGTCACCTGACACATAGGTTAGATCACCTGATATTCCAGTGGAGGCTTTGTGTGGAACTGAGATGGAATCTTGAGAAGAGCAAGGCTGGAGATTAATCAGGAAAAAGGCCTGTTAAATAATGGTGGAAAAACAAGGACTGGAAAGATTTCTCTATGTTGAGATGTTGGATAAAAAAAAGCCAAGTAGTCTGTAAATCTGCAACTATTGTTAGCTAACGAATCAGTAACATTTAATAATTAGACATTGTACTACTAATTTGGTTGGTTTGTTGTAATGCTGCTCCAGTATGGAAACTGGCAAATAGTTTATAAGGTCGAGTAGTAGGGAGACTAATTGTGTCAGAGATTTCGAAGGTCACCCCCAGGTTCACTGATTTCCTAGGAGAACTCACAGGTCTCAGCGTATAGTTGTACTCACAGCTGTGATTTATTATAATGAAAGGAAACAAAGCAAAATCAGCAGAGGGGAAAGGTACATGGGTTAAAGCTGGAGGAAACCAGGCACAAACATGCAGGAGTCCTTTCTCAGTAGAGTCACAAAAGGTGGGCATAACCCCTCAAGCATCAGTTTGCGACAACTGTGAAATGTTGTCTATTAGGGAAGCTCATTAGAGACCCAGTGCCCAAGGATTTTGTTGGAGTCTAATTACATGGGCATCCTCTGCCTAACATGTTCCAAAGTTGCAGACTCCAGAAAGCAAGCAAGTGTTCAGCATAAACCATATTGCGTGTACAAACTGTTTAGGCTTGATGAGCCATTCTTATCAGTGCTGGGCATAGTAGAACCCTCCTGAAGTCCAAGTTCAAGCCAAGAGCCAACCTTGTAAGCAGGCCTTTCCCAGGATAGTAGTCTAATAGGCCTGATATTTTAAATCTTTTTTGCAAATCACTAGTAATAATGATATAAATTATTAGCACCAGATACATGCCAGACACTGTGCTAAATAATTTGTGTTATTTTTTTCCTTCAAAACAATTTTATATTGCCTTATTAGTACCCCTATTTAAAAACCGAGTAACATGAAGCTTAGAAAGGTTAAAAACTTGCACAAGGTTATGCACCTAATGTATTACAGGGCTAATTTCTTCAAAGCCTATCTTTGAGACAAACCTCGGTACTCCAGGGAAAATTAGAAAAAATTCTATTAAATCTTTCTATATTACTGATAAGTTTTTTTTAACTTGAGGATTTTTAAGCATTTTATTTTATTTTGTTGCTAATTTCAAGTATACAGTACATTGGTTAGATATTTATATAATTTGTGAAATAATTCCTTTGATTATAACCCCTCTGGCTCTACACATAGCCTTTACACTACTGCTGACTACATTCCCTGTTTTTATTTATTACTTTCAGTTATGAATTTTTAAAATTTTCTTCATGATGGGAGAGAATGAACACTAGACAGGGTTTTTGTCCTGGCTCTGCTACTATCTAATTGGACTTTATAAAATAGGCTTCTTCAGTCTGTGTATATAGTTTAGAAATTACTTTCATACACATTTTCTATTTCTCTACACTCTTAACTCCTTTTTAGTCATAACTATTTTAACCCCAGCACACATCTGATCTTTTACCAAGTCCTGAGAAGTGTCCTCCCCTTTGTTAGAACTTTATTGCAGCTACCAACACTGTTCTCTTAGGTGGATTACTGCTCTCATGATTCTACTCTTGAATCTTCATCTTTATTCTATATAGTGTTATCAGATATTGAAAACCTGTAGCCTTATGTCTTTTCTAGGATCAAGTTAAAACTCCTTAGCTTGGAATGCAAGGTACTTGATGTAATTACCTTATAGTCCATTCTTCTTTCTTTCCCCAAGCCATGTCTTCTACTTGCAATTGCTTTTTCACATTGTGCCCTTGCAAATATTGTTCAATCTACTTGGAGAGATATCCCTCTCTATCTTCCTGCCAGGGCCTATCTATATAGCCATTGTCTCTTTATCCATCAAAAATTTGTTTACTGCCTGGTAAACACTCCTAACTCAGTTCAATTCCAACCTTCTCCGAATCCATTCCTATATGTTTCCTATGAAAGGTAGAATCCCCATTCCACCTCAGCCCTATACATATTTTTATCATGACATCTTGGTTGCCTGACTATTTACATACCTGTGTTCCCCATTGGACTTGAAGCTCTTTGCAGGTAGGCTTCATAGCTTATCCATCTTTGCATTCCCGAGGGCCCAGTGCAGAGTGTATATATCCAGTAGGTGCTGGATGGATCGATGGATGAATGAAGGAGGGATAGGGAGACTGTGGCCTTAGAAGCAGGCAGGGAAGGTTTATATTAAACATACATCATGAACCATGACAACCAGAAAGGTTGTCACAACTGCTAATAAGTGGAAGAGTCAGAATTTGAACCGTGGTATTTTGACTCTTAAGTTTATTGCTCTTCCCTTAATGCCACAGGTGCCTCCTTTATCATGTCATTCTTGTTGTAGTGAAATTGAACATTGTTTGTAATGAAATGATTGAAATTTTAATCTTTAACCGAGGTTAACTGGGGGATAGTTGAAGTAATCAGTTATGAGTATGATATGAGTCTCTCAAACATCCTGGGCAACCTCTCCTATTTCTGTAGGGTCCTGTGGGTCAGCCTCTGATTGCATTGCCTTAGTTTTGGAAAGGATGTTTGGGTTGCCTAAGTAGGTGAGAACGCTTATACAACTTAAATAATATGGTTGTTCACACAATGGATACCATCTAATGACTATTCAGACCCCTTTGCTTAAAAATATTTGTCACTCTTCTGCCTTTGAAGCTTTGTTCTTGCTGTGCCCAAAAGTTCTTCTATCCTCTATCTATCCAAGTCCCATCTCAAGTCCTCTTAAGTGGTTGTTTTCTTGACCAGTCCTGGGAACCTGGAGACTCTTAGAGATAGAGGGATAAGAGCCTATTAAAGTTCTGAGGTTATCTGATGTTTCTCTCTTGGTTGTATCCTTAGACTAGGTGCTCCCCCTACTTCTTACCTGCCCCCACTCACTCCCCAAACTCCGACTGCCGCGGAGTGGAAAGCATAGGTTAACAGACCCTTCTAATCCTTACCTGAAGATTTGTATCTTTCAGCACTTCGTATGATTCTGGGGAGTGAGTGTGGGATGGAAAAATTTTTTTTTTAATTCTTTCTTTCTTTCTTTCTTTCTTTCTTTCTTTCTTTCTTTCTTCATTCATTCATTCATTCATTTATTTATTTATTTATTTATTTATTTATTTTACTTCAGGGCAATTGGAAGCATTTGCATCAGACTTTATAGGTTACCAGATAAGTCACAAGCTTGTAAAAAAAGTGGTACAGATATATGTGTTCAATAGATAGTAAGTGGTTAGTGTAGAAGGGAATTTTTTGGCTTTCAAAATTTTCAGCTATATTATCCCATGAAAATTCATTTTCTTATTGGCAGTTGAGTTTCCTTGTTTCTGAAATAAGGTAGTATCAACTTCCCCTTTTGTGTCTCAATTTCCTTTCTTATGTCTCTTCTACTTCTAATTCTTATCTGACTTCTTATTCTACGTCCTGGATCTGAACTTCTTTATTATTAGCCACTTAAAATGGCCAAGATGCAGGTCTGAAGTCCTAGGGTCTGATTTACCCCCTTAGTTTGCCAAATTATCCATTTTCATTTACTAACATTTACTGTTTTTCTCTAGGAAGCAGATATCTATTTAAGACAGATGTGGAGGGAATACCATTCCTTCCATCCACATTCATAAAAATTTTTTGTAACTTTATATTTTGCTATAGTTTCAAACTTACAAAAAAGTTGCAAGAATAGTACAAGGAACTCTCAAGTAACTGACTCAGGTTTATAGATTGCCTATGCTTTTTCCCCCCACTTTTGCTCTATCATTCTCTTGGTCTCTGTCTCTCTCTCTTTCTATGCATGTTATTTTCTGAACCTTTTGAGAGTAATTTGTAGACATTACTCTTTTACCACTAACTAGGTCATTATGTATACTCTAAGAATAAGACCATTCTCCCTTGTAACCGCGGTGCTATGATCAAAATCAAGACATTTAACACTGATACAATACTATTATAGAATCTATAGTCTGTAGTAAAATTTCATTCATCTTTTCACCGATATCTTTATAGCGATTTCGCAACCTCCTTCCCTTGCCAAGTCCAAGATCTAATCCCTGATCACACATTGCTTTTAGTTGTTCAGCACATAAAGGTTTTAAATGTAGAATGTGAGAGGAAGAGAAATGTAAAGAAGAAATGCCATCTTTTGTTACATGCTGCAAAATGCCAACTATATCATGATACTCAATGATTGTATATGAGAGTCCTCAAACATGAAATCAGATTTAAAAATCATTATAGTCTGTTCTACTCTTATTCATCATTAGGAGCTGAAGATCCCTGTCCCACCAAAGAAATTATTTTAGCTTAGCGCCTTAGGATGAGTACAAATCACTTTTCCCTGTTTCCCTGTTTCTACTCCTGTTTTGGTTTTAACATGTTATTCTTCTGTGTTAAACAGTTGTTAAGCATGTAAAACATTTTATGGAGAATAGTACATTATCAGTAATTATGAAGAGGGAGTTTAATCAAAAGTTTAGAAAAACACTCTAGGATCCAGCTATATTAATAGTGGTTTATTCCTTAATTATTTGTATTATGATGAGAGAGACAAAGGCTGTAAAAAAATCTGTGTTTTTGTTCAGAAAAGTTATTCATAAGACTTAGCTCTCGGCAATTTTTAGCGCTATCAAAAAGTCAAATTTCTATCAAAGTTTTATTTAGCTGTTCTTCCACTGAATATATTCAAAAGACTGTGCAGTAGGCACTGAAGGCAATTATGGAAAGAATTCCCAGAATGCCTGAGAAATGGCATTATAGTTGACATAAACATAGTGTTTCTCCCCACCTCTCTTTCCCCACCTGCCTATCTTGAAAGAAACTTGTCTTAATTGGAAGTGTATAGCTTGTTGCAATTTTTTTTAAAAAAGAACTGTATTTGACATCATGATTTTTGTAACCTGAGGTTTATTTCTCCCTGTTGCATCATAAATTACTGGGCTACAGAATCTTAGAAATCTTTGAAGCTACTTCTGTAATTAGCGGTTTCTGTTAAGTGTTCGTTGATGAGGATAGACATGATAGCTTTTACCCTAGAGGGACAGTTAAACAAGAGACTAAATTTTCTGAGTGAAGGAAACTTTGGTGGTAAAAGTATAGACTATGTTGATTTTGAGGGTGGTGGATGTTGGGAAGGGGTTGGGGAAAACTTCCCTTTATCCAAGGGTTGAAGTATGAGCAATGTTTTTATTTTTTATTTTTTCCCCAGCTTTATTTAAATAGGATTGTGTATATTTAAAGTGTACAATGTGATGTTTTGACATATATTATGAAGTGATTATTACAATCAAGCTAGTTAACATAGCTGTCACCTCACATGGTTACTTTTTTCTTCCCCGTGCCAAGAATACTCGAGATCTGGAGTATGAACAATGTTGGGCAGAGAAAGCCCATTCCATACAGAGGGAACATCATGTGTAAAAGCCCTGGGGTGGAAGGGGGCTTGGTGTGTTTAAAATATATATATATATATATATATATATATATATATATATATGTATATATATGTATATGTATATAATATATATTATATTATATTCATGTATAT
This sequence comes from Eonycteris spelaea, assembly GCA_003508835.1. Classification (NCBI taxonomy): domain Eukaryota; kingdom Metazoa; phylum Chordata; class Mammalia; order Chiroptera; family Pteropodidae; genus Eonycteris; species Eonycteris spelaea. The sequence continues at coordinate 6,646,865 of PUFA01000049.1, read as the reverse complement.
TATATATATATATTATATATTTGTATATATATTTGTATATTTGTATACATGAATATAATATACATATATATAATAATTACCAAAACATGAGTAATTTTTAGTAATAAAAAAGAATCATTAAGGAATAAGTGCCCAATTTTTCACATGTGAAAAATGAGGATAAGGAGATATTTGTTTGAGGTCACCTAGTTAGCCAGTTGGTTGTTAAGCATTAACCAAAACTCAGATCTGAATGTCTCTGTACCAGCCTCTGATTGCATTGCCTTAGTTTTGGAAAGGATGTGTTTGGGTTGCTAAGTAGGTGAGAACGCTTATACAACTTAAATAATATGGTTGTTCACACAATGGATACCATCTAATGACTATTCAGACCCCTTTGCTTAAAAATACTTGTCACTCTTCTGCCTTTGAAGCTTTGCTCTTGCTGGGCCAACAGTTGTTCTATCCTCTATCTATCCAAGTCCCATCTCAAGTTCTCTTAAGTGGGAGACCTTTTCCATTTCTCTGGTTGTATGTGTTATTATTGCCTTTTTTCTCACCAACTACATCATAATCTTGAGGGCAGAGGCTGTTGCCGTATAATTAAACACATCACACTATACCTTGCACGCATTAGGTCCTCCAAAAGGTTTTGTTGGTAGTAATTACAATGGTGATGATCAGTATTTGAGGAAGCAAAAAGATCTTTAAAGAATATACTGTACTTCTGAGATAAATATTAGATTTCGATTACTACCTCAGAAAATTAAAAACGTTACTGTTTTTTTTTTTTACCAAAGCTCTTCATATACTTATTTTTTTTAATCTTAGAGAACTAATATTGTTTTCCATAATATTTGCATGATCCCACATTGGTGAACACCTGAAATGAAAAATTGCACAGTATAGTTGTTTGTTAATTAAAATAATGTAAATAAGAGATTTAAATAAAATCTTTAGTGATTAATAATAGATTGTGGGAAAGGAATTTATCCCCCATTATCTTAGTTGTATGAGAAAACTTTTTTCATTCTGTCTTTATTCCAAGTAATCCCATAGGATAGCTGTTCCTTAATTTTATTTGTCGCTGCAAAAAGTAACACGGATAGGTGTAAGTCACTGTGGATTGAGATTGTAACGTGAATTTTGCTCCTTTTAGAGAAATACATATATTGTTTTATATGTATATGTATACCTCTATCTATACTTATATTTTCCGGTAGAAGAGAGTCTGTACACTTTTATTTGTTATATAAGATTCAGATCACTTGTTTTAGTTTATTCATCATTTGCACAACAAAGATTTAATGAGTATGCACAGTATGCTAGGGTGGAGGAATTAAAAGATCAATGGTTCTGGCTTTGTTAAGTTTACAGTCTGATTAAGTAATCTACTTTTTTTTTTTTAAATGCCTACAGCACCTGGTCTTCCTAGGTGGTCTCCCATCCAAGTACTAACCAGGCCTGACCCTGCTTACCTTCTGAGATCAGATGGGATCAGGCACGTTCAGGGTGGCATGGCCGTAGACACAATCTACTTTTATGGGTTCATAATTGCAGACTTTCTTTTACTGCATCCTGTCTATTGTGGAGGGGACTTCTTGAGAACTGGAGTTCTTATTCTTATATGCCACTACTGTTTGCACTTGTTCATGCATTTCTGGATTACTTGGGACTCTTAACTTCACTGGCCCTTGGGTTTCTGGATGTAATTTGAGTGGTTGCACCTACAGGATTTCAAGATTTTCTTCTGTTCTTAAAATTTTTGTAGCATAGATTTCACAAAAGTACAGGGGTTTTGTGTATGTACTCGCCATGCTCTGTTCTCCTTAGCATCTCCATAAAGTGTATCTGTAGATAATTAATAAATTTGTCCACCATGTATTTTACGAATGTGAAGAATGTGAAGGACAACCAAGTCAAGCTCCATCTCTGAAGTGACATTTCATTTGACTAGGTGAACCAAAATGTCTTATCTTTCTGGTTAGGGTGCTGTTAAACCACATTGTGCTACTTCCTACAAAGGGGACTTCCTTAAACAGAAACTTCACTGACCACCTCTATACATGTTTCCTTCCTCCTTCCCTTCTTAGGCTTTATATAGCAGACCTTTAAAAGGGTGTTCTTTAACAGTTGTTGATTTGTGTGTGTTTTTTTCATCACTGTGCCTGTATGAGGTGGTAGGAGCCCTTGTATTTTCAGTAAATTTGTGTTGTACAGAAAAGAGACCTACAGAAAGCAATTTTTTTTTTCTGTGAATGCTTATGTGAAAGAGATTGAAAGAGTTATAGTATACTTAGGTTGAAACTCTTAAGAACTTCGGAGTGAGTTTGGTTAAGTATTAATGATTCTTTACAGAGAAAACTCACAAGTAAGTCAACGAAAGATGAACTTATTACATTCATAATCTCTCCTAACAGTAGAGAACAATGCCGAAGTTGAAAAAGACCCCTGTAAATCTACTGTTGTAACTTACTAAATAATTGGTTTCACATTTTTTAAAGTAGTAAAGTAACCTGAGTTTTAGGGTAATTTGGTCCTGGCTAGGATTAATTATAGTACAATATCAAAATCAATGGTAGAAATTTGAATTTTCTTGGAATAAGGTGAGCATCTTGATGCTAAATATCAAATATGCAATTCAGATTTTATTTTAAATACAGGGTCATTCCTTTATTTTCAGAAATCACACATAATTACTTTCTAAAGACATCTGTAGGGAATAAGACCAATACCCACTGGATGATGTTTTTCTTGAGGTTCTAGTACCAGCTTACTTATCAGCAGTTCTCTGCTCCTTCTTCATTCTAGAGAGCTTCAGTTGTGGTCTAAGGTCCACCTCTGGGTTTATAGGATTTCCGTGACAGAGAGTAGACTCTGAATTCTGGAGCCAGGTTATTTGATTTCAAACCCTAAATTTGTTGCTTATTAGCTGTGACCTTGGACAAGTTACTTAATCTCTCTGTGCCTCATTTTCCTCATCTTTAAACTGGGGCAAATACTAGTATTTCCCTCTGGTTTTTTGTGAGGAGTAAATGAATAGGAAGGAGTTAGGATGGTTCCTGGCATGCAGGAAGTACCACTCTACATATCAGTGGCTATTATTATTATAGGTAGGCTACATTCTTGCCCACTTTTGTCTTTCTTTGTATAATGTGTTTCAGAGTTTCTATTCTTGTGTCTGGCTTTTCCTAAATATAGAAATTATTGCAATAAGCATAACTCTTTCATTCTCCCATGAGGTCACTAATCACAGGTGATTTGCTCTTTAAATTGATCACTGTTGCTTGTTATGTTGTGATTTGGTAGCTGGTAGAAATGCATACCTTGGAGTAGGGCTGTTTTGTATTCTCAGTGTCTCTGAGCCTGTGCTGGTGGAACTGTTGGGGGCCATCTGCTCTGGATGCTTTTATCTGGATGTTTATCTGTGGAGCACATGGCAGGGTGCAGGTTGTGGTAAATATGGTGTTGCTTCAATGTTACATTTTTATAACACCAGGGGTATATCTACCTTGAATCGCATTAATGAAAAGTAAGCATTAAAGCCTTTCAATGCCACAGCCCTGGCATTTTTGTTTCATAATTGTGCACTTGAAAAAAGAGAGCCTTCTCCCCAAAGTGTATAAGCGTCAGGTCACTCAAAACCTGGGTTTACCTCAGCAGAGCATGTGAGACTTTATTTGTTCTCATATCTGATAATATCTACCAATTCTGCCTGTGAAATGCTTCCAAGCATCTTCACTGTAAAACAGCTTAAGTAACAAGCATATTTATAACTGGTTCATGTTCTTAAGAGTCTTCTTTTTCAGAGCAAAGTGGTTTATGTCTACTATGATCTGCTAAACTTATTTCCTTTTAACAGAGCTGTTTTTAAAGTCCCATACTTTTCTTGTTAAATGTATTCTTGAGTATTTTATGGTTGTAGTTACTCTTGTGAATAAGTTATTTTTTATGGCGTGTTTGTAGTAATTAGATATTGTAGATATATGATCAAGCTGTTTACTTTTATAAATTTTGTAATCAACCAATATACTATGCTATTTCTAAATATTACATAAAGACATAATATTCCATTCTCAACTTTGCCATAAAGGGATTGTTTCTTATTAAATTTAATCCAAATTATGGAAAAAAAAGTGAAAAATATTAGGAACAATAAAAAATTTTAAATCTTAAACAGGAATACTCAAAAGCATGGGATTAAATCTTTCTTTGCTGAGAAAGTTATAAACTATATGTGCTGACATTAAACTTTCTGAATCAACTGAATTATAAAGTTTAGATGTAGAGAAACCTAGATTTATCATGTGTAACTGCTACCATTAGTGGGGTAATAGGATTCAACCCCAGGGCATATGCCTTGGAAGGCCCCCACAGACTTTGCTCTGATTTCTTAGCCAAAATAAATATTTTTATTTTCTTGAATTAATTAATTTAACACAACATTTTAAGTGCCTGCTTTGTGAAAGATACTGCTCTAGGCTCTGGGGACTTAAGAGCAAATGTATAGTTCTTATGTAATTTACCTTCTAGTGGAGAAAGTGCACACCAATAAATATCTCCCTGCCACGAAGGAAAGGAAAGCGGGATTGGAAGGGTGGGGACTTACATGCTTCTGTTTGTTTTTTGTAGGTGCTCAGGGAACGAAGACCTTAGGAAGAGCAAGGCAGGCCACTTAGAAGCCATGGGGAGGATTTCCTAACAGAAGCCAGGAATGCAGGCCCTCAGGGAGGCAGCGGGTGCTTCTTTGCTTAAGGAACAGCAAAGAGGCTAAGGAGTTGAAGGGGAATAGGGTGCGACAAGGGTGAAGAGGCCAGAGACCTGGCAAGATCATGTGTGGATGGCTATGTGGATTTTTAAAAATGTAATAGAAAGATTTTGGAGAGTTATGAGCAGAGAGTAACAAAGTTTGACCCTCATATTCATGCACATCGGCACTGGGTGCAGTGGAACATGAACGAGCAGTTAGAAGGTTTAAGGTATAGTTATGACTCTGCTGTGATGACTTTGGGGAAGCCAGTTATCCAGTCGGTAACTCAATTTCCACCCTAAATGAAGAAATTGAATTGTATGATCACTAGAATATCTTTCATAGCCAAATATAATTCTCATATCTTAAAATAGCTATTGATCCTTCAGATATATTGGCAGTGGTGTTGGCTATGTGGAATAGAAGAGGATACTTGCTCCTATCACTGCCTGCTCAGAATTTAGACCTTTCCTTTTCTCAGCTCTGAGCTGTACCCTTGCCTCTGGATGACTACGTTCTGGTGTGTGTGTAGTTGGGTTTCACTGTTTTGTTTTTTTAAATCTATATTTCTCTGATTACTAAAGAGGGTAAGCACATTTTCATTGTTCACTGGCATTTACTCTCCACCGAAGTGCTCATTTAGATATTTTCCCTCTTTTTTTTCTATTAGGTTTTCTGTCTTTTCTTACTTGTTTTAAAAAAATACAAAATATATATTCTGAATCAAACCCATTGTGCATCCTTTGCAAATACTTGTTGGTACTGTGGCTTGTTTTGTAATTTTCTTAATGATATTTTTTCTCTTGTGGTAAAATATACATAACAAAATTTACTATTGTAAGCATTTTAAAGTGTACAATTCAGTGACATTAAGTTCATTCACAATGTTGTGCAACAGCCACCATCGCCTAGTTCTTTTTCATCACCCCAAACAGAAACCTCAAGAATGTTCCATGTGTACTTGAGAAGAATGTATACTCTGTTGCTTTTGGATGGGACATTCTGTATATATCTGTTAAGTCCATCTTGTCTAATGCGTTGTTTAAGGTCAGTGTTTCCTTATTGATTTCCTGTCTGGATGATCTACCCACTGATTAAGTAGTATCTTAAAATCCCCCACTATTTTTGTATTGATGTCTGCTTCTCTCCTTAGCTCTGTTAATATTTGCTTTATATATTTAGGTACTTGTGCATTGGGGGCATAAATATTTACAAATGTTATATCCTCTAGTTGGAGTGACCCTTGTATCGTTATGTAATGCCCTTCTTTGCCTCTTAACTACAGTCTTTGTTTTAAAGTTAATTTTGTCTGATGCAAGTATAGCTACCCTAGCTGTCTTTTATTTTTATTTGCCCCGAATTTCTTTTTCCATTTGTTCACTTTCAGTCTATGTCCTTACATGAAAAGTGATCTCTTGTAAGTAGCATATAGATGGTTCCTGTACTTTTTAAAAAAAAAATCTGTTCAGCAACTCTCTGTCTTTGGATGGGAGAATTTAGACCATTTACATTTAAAGTAATCGTTGTTTCATATGTACTTATTACCATTTTGTTAATTGTTTTTTGGCTGTTGTTGTAGTTCCTCTCTGTTCCTTTCTTCTTCCCTTGCTCTCTTCCTTTGTGATTGATGATTTTCTTTAGTATGTTCATATTCTTTTCTCTTTACTTTTTATATATTTACTATAAGCCTTTGCTTTGTGTTTACCATATGGCTTACAATAACAACTTATGTTACTAACAGTCTTTTAAGTTGATAATAAGTTTGATCAGTTGTAAAGTTCAGCATTTTTACTCCCCTCCAATGCTTTATGTTTTTGATGTCACATGTTACATCTTTTTTTTTATCTTGTGTATCCCTTAACTAATAATCATAACCATAGTTATTATTTATTACTTTTGTCTTTTAATCTTCATGTTAGCTTTATAAGTAATCTACTGCCTTTACTATATCTTTATAGTGAATTTTTTTATTTCACATGTTTTTCTTATTACTAATTGGCACCCTTTTTGGATTAAAAAAGCTCCTGTAATGTTTCTTGTAAGGCCAATTTAGTGGTGATGAATTTCTTTAGCTTTTGATTGTCTGGAAAACTCTTTCTCTCTCTTTTAATTCTGAATAATTTTGCTGAGTAGACTGTTCTTATTGGAAACTTTTTTCTTTTAGCATTTTGAATATATGGTGCCACTCCCTTCTGGCCTGTAATGTTTCAGCTTAAAAATATTCTGGTAGTCTTTTGAGGATTCCCTTGTATGCAACAGGTTGTTTTTCTCTGCTGCTTTTAAGAATCTTTTATTATTTTTTTTTATCTTTAACTTTTGACATTTTAATTATAATATGGCTTGGTGTGGGTCTCTTTGGGTTCATCTTTTTTAGATGTTTCTGGGCTTCCTGGATCTTGATATCTGTTTTCTACCTCAGGTTAGGGAAATTTTCAAACCTTATTTCTTCTCCTTTTGAAAGCCCTATAACGCAAATGTTAGTTTGTTTGATGTTGTCCTGTAGATCCCTTAAGCTATCTTCCCTTTATTTCATTATTTTTTCTTTTTGCTGGTCTGGGTGGGTGAGATCTACTGCTACCGTGTCCAGCAAGTGGTAAATCTTGCCACGTCCAGCATGGCCCTGGAAAATTAACCTGAGTGGGAACGGTGGGAGATTGAGAGGAGAAAGAAGACAGAAAGTGGGGCTCAGGAGGTCTGCTGCCCAATGATGATGGACAACGGCCAGTTTTATTTTTGCAAGCTGCTTTTACACAAGAACATACTAGTTGGCATAAGCACTTTCTCTTAGGTATAACGATACTGTTTCTTCCACTTTTCCCAAGCCATATCTTCTCATGACCTTCAGCTCGTTTGCCTGCCTGTGGCTATATTTATACTTTCTTGTTCTCAGGAGGAATCTGTGGAGGATTTGTGGAGGCAAAGTAACCCTTGATTGCCTTCACAGTTTGAAGGACCTTGTCAGCTTACAAACCTCTCTCCACAGCTACGAACCTCTCTCCACACACTGCCTTGTCTTTGAGGTCACTGAGCCCTTCTGCTTCATCTAGTCTGATGTTGTACTCCTCTAGTGTATTTTTTTTTCAGTTTATTTACTGTATTATTTAGCTTGATGACTTCTATTTGGTTCTTTCTTATATTTTCTTCTTTTCGTTGAAGTTCCCACTGTGTTTACCATTTTTCTCCTCAGCTCAGTGAGCATTTTTTTGATATTATTTTGGGCTCTTTATCAGGCAAATTACTGATTTTTGTTTCATTGAGTTCCCCCGCCCCCTGAGTTTTATCCTTTTCTTTCATTTGGAATATAGTTCTTTGTTTCTTAATTTTACTTGCTCTCTGTGTTGGCTTTTATGTGTTAGATGAAACAACCGTCTCTCCCAGACTTGCAGAAGTGGCCTTATGTAGGAGATGAACCTTGTCATCAACCTTGCCCCAGCCCTTGGTTGTCTCTCAAACCTTTGTGCTTGCCCAAGCATTCTGTTATATTTTTAATAGCTCTCACTAGTTGAAGGTGTGCCAATATTTGTCAATGTCCCAATGGTAGGATCTTTGCACATATATTCAAGTTGATTGTAGGCCACATTCACAAGCAGTGGCTTTTAAAAGAATGCAAATATATCCAGTCCTGTAGGACTGCAGACATGCCTGTGCAGGTCCCAGGGTCAGCACCTCAGGCCCCGCCTCACCAGCTGATGGGAGCCCACGTCCTGACAGAGTCCCCGGGGGCCTGCGTACACACTGACCTTGGGGGCTGCTCTGGGGGGCAAGGGGCTCTGAGGTGACAGTTGGGGCCAGAAACCGAACTCTGGCCCCCAGAGCCAGGTGATCTGGGGGTGTCCTTTGGGTAGCAATGACAAAAATTGGAGCTCCAGTTGAGTGTATAAGCTATTCTCTGGGAGAAGCTCATTTCTAGGGATAGATCACATGCTAGGCTACAAAACAAGTCTTAATAAATTTAAGAAGATTAAAGTCATATCAGGTATCTTTTCTGACCACAATGGCATGGAATTAAAAATTACACAGAAAAAACTTAACAGTTTACAAATGTGTGGAGGTTAAATAACATGCTACTAAACAACAAATGAGTCAAAGAAGAATTAAAAGTGAAATAAAAAAATATCTTGAGACAAATGAAAATGCAACTATATCAGAATTTATGGGAAATAGTATAAGTTCTAAGAAGGAAATTCATAATGATAAATTCCTATTTCAAGAAACAAGAAAAATCTTAAACAACCTAACTTTATACTTTAAGGAACTGGAAAAAGAGAACAAACAAAGGCCAAAGTTAGTAGAAGGAAGGAAATAACAAAAATTAGAGCAGAAATAAGTGAAATAGAGACTAAAAAAGACAATAGAAAAGATCATTGAAATTAAGAGCTGGTTCTTTGGAAACATAAACAAAGTTGACAAACCTGTATCTAGACTCACCAAAAAGAAAAGAGGACTCAAATATGTAAAATAAGAAATGAAAGAGAAGTTACAACTGATATCACAGACATACAAAGGGTCATAGGAGACTAGTATGAACAATTATGTGCCAACAAATTGGACAACCTAGAAGAAATGGATAAATTCCTAAAAACATTCGATCTACAAAGACTAAATCATGAAAGCATAGAAAATATGAACAGATTGATTGATAGTAAGGAGATTGTATCAGTAATCAAAAACCTCCCAACAAACAAAAGTCCAGGACCAGGTGGCTTCACTGGTGAATTCTATGAAACATTCAAAGAAGAATTATTATTAATCCTTAAACTCTTCCGAAAAACAGAAGAGAAAGGAACTCTTCAACACTCATTGCATTAACATGATACCAAAATCAGACAGGGATATTATAAGAAAAGAAAATTACAGGCTTATAGCCCTGATAAACATAAAAGCAACAACCCTCAACAAAATATTAGCAAACCAAATTCAACAATACATTAAAAGGACCATACATCATGATCAAGTGGTATTTATTCTGGGAATGCAAGGATGGTTCAACATCTGCATCTTGGTGTGATGTACCACATCAACAAAATAAAGGATAAAATCATATGACCATCACACCTAACATCACACTCAATGGTGAAAAGCTGAAAGCTTTTCCTTAAGATCAGGAACACGACAAGGATGTCCACTATCACTACTTTTATTCAACATAGTATTAGAAGTCCTAGCCAGAAGAATTAAGCAAGAAAAAGAAACAAAAGGCATCCAAATTAAAAAAAAGAAGTAAGACTGTCACTGTTTGCAGATAACATGATATTATATATAGAAAGCCCTAAAGACTCCATCAAAAAATTGTTAGGACTAGTGAACAAATTCAAAAAAGTTGCAGGATACAAAATGAATACACAAAAATCAGTTACATTCCTATACACTAATAATAAGTTATTAGAAAGAGAAATTAAGTAAACAGTCTCATTTACATTGCATAAAAAAGAAGAAAATAAAACATTGGAATAAATGTAACCAAGGAAGTGAAAGACCTGTTTACTGAAAACTACAACTATTTGTGTTCATAATTGGTAGAATCAATATTATTAAAATGTCCATAATACCCAAAGCAATCTACATATTCAATGCAATCCCTACCAAAATTCCAATGGCATTTTTCACAGAAATAAAATGAACAGACCTAAAATTTATGTGGAACCATAAAAGACCCTGAATAGCCAAAGCAATCTTGAGAAAGAAGAACAAAGCTGGTGGCTTCATGCTCCCTGACTTCAAACTGTATTCCAAAGCAATAGTAATTAAAACAATATGAAATAGGCATAAAAACAGGCACAGAACAATGAAGCAAAGCAGAGAACCCAGAAATAAACCCATGCATATATGATCAATTAATTTACCACAAAGGGGTCAAGAATATACAATGGGGAAAGGATGATTTCTTAAATAAATGGTGTTGGGGAAACTGGACAGCCACATGCAAAAAACCACAAAAACCAAAAAAACTGGACCACTATTTCATCCCATACACAGAAATTAACTCAAAATGGATTAAAGACTTGAATATAAGACCTAAAACCATAAAACTCCTAGAAGAAAACATAGGCATAAGTTCTTTGACATAAGTCTTGGTGTTACCTTTAAAATCTGACACCAAAAGCAAAGGCAACAGAAGCAAAAATAAACAAGTGGGACTCGATCAAACTATAAAGCTTCTGCAGAGCAAAGGAAACCATCAATATAATGAAAAGGCAACCTACTGAATGGGAGAAAATATTTACAAATGATATATATGATACAGGTTAATATAAAATATATATAAAGCCCTCATACAACTCAATAGCAAAAAAAAAAAACCAATTAATTTAAAAATAGGGAGAAGATATCAATAGACATTTTTCCAAAGAAGACATATAGATGACCAACAGGTACATGAAAAAGTGCTCAACATCATTAATTATCAGGGAAATGCACATCAAAACCACAATGAGATATCACTTCATCCTTGTTAGTGTGCCTGTTATAACAAAGACAAGAAATAACAAGTATTGGCAAGGATGTGGAGAAAGGAAACTCTTGTGCATGGAAAGCTGTGTGGAGTTTCCTCAAAAAATTAAAATAGAACTATCATACGATGCAGCAATTCCATTTCTGTATTTATCTGAAAAAAATGAAACCACTAACTCAAAAAGATATTTGCACCCCCCATTGCATTTATTGCTATTTATTGCAACATTGTTTACATAGTCAAGATATTGAAATAATGTAAGTGTCTACCAATGGGTGACTGGATAAAGATGTGTATGGATATATGTGTATGTATATGTATGTATATGTGTGTGTATATATATATGTATGTATGTATGTATTATTCAGGCATAAAAATAATGAAATCATGTAATTTTGGCAATATAGATGGACCTTGAGGGTATTGTGCTAAATGAAATAAATCAGTCAGAGAAAGACAATTATCATATGAACTCTCTTATATATGGAATCTTAAAAAAAAAACAAACAACAAGCTGATAGATACAGAAAACAAATTGGTGGTTGCCAGAGGTAGGTTTGGGGGTGTGAGAAATGGGTGAATGGGAAATTAATATTTTAGAAAGTGAAAAAACAAAGTGATCAAGGGCAAAAAAGAAAGATATCACAATACAACTTAGAATTCATAGTTTCCCTCATTTTACAATAATTTCATAAATTTACTAAAGCATCTTTTGAAAGTAAAAGTGAGCTGCTTCGCATACATTCTGAGATAATCCCTTGGTTCCTAAATTGCAATAAAAGTTTCTCAGCCCTAAGAGTCATAAAGGTTACACAGAAGAAACTTAAGTGATGCTGACTTAGCATGTTAACATGTAGCTTTCATTTCCTCCACTAGGAATATTTTCTGTTTTGTTTTTATTTAGAAAGGAGTTTAATCAGTTTTTTTGCTAATAGTTTCTATTCCATGATATTAAATTACTAAACTCTACACGTAACATCCTGCACTTCTACCTGTAGCTTTTGATTGATAGTTTCGAAGACCATCAATATGAGACTGGGAGGCAGCAAACCTGAGGTCTAGTGCTTCTCTGTTCTGAGTACCAGAGAATCACATAATTACTCTGAACCTTAAAAAGGGGGCGAGTAACCTGTGCCTTACTTATTTCACACAGTTGTAAAAATCTAATTAAAAGTGGTGGTAAAGACATTTCATATCTTTAAAATAATTAGTTATTATTACTTAATGCCATTATCTATAATTCATCTGAAAAGTCAGAAAATATTAGATCATATAAATCCAGATGGCAAAAATTACATAATTAACACCTGAAAAGCTGCATATCACTTTGGTTATTCCTCAAAACAAACAAACAAACAAACAAACAAAAAAGCAGCGGGGAAACTACTGCGAGGGTCACTCAGATGTTCAAAGGGACAGACTGCTAGCATAAAGGAAGAGGCATTATAGAATCTTAATGGCTGATGCAAGGCCAAGAAAGAAAAGCAAATGAATCTTAAAAAAAAAAGCAGTCACTCCCCATCCTCCATCCCCGGAGCCCTGGCAACCACCAATCTACTTCCTGTTTCTTTGGATTTGTCTATTCTGGATAATTCATATGTAGAATCATACAGCGTGTTGCCTTTTGTGACTGGCTTCTTTTATCGTCACATTTCAAGGTTCATTCATGTTGTAGCCTAATCAGTACCTCATTCTTTTTTGTAAGTAAATAATATTCCATTGTGGTGGGTATACCACATTTTGTTTATTAATTCATCTGTTGATAGATAGTTGGGTTGTTTCTACCTTTTGGCTATTTAAAATAGAACTGCTGTGAATATTCATATACAAATTTTTGTTTGGATATGTTTTCATATCTCTTGCTGGGTCATTGGTAATTATATTTAAACGCTCTGAGGACTTGTGAGACTGCTTTCCAGAGAGGGCTGTGACATTTTACACTACCACCAGGACTGTATGAGGATTTCAGTTTCCTCACGTCCTTCGTAAGACTTCTTATTATCTCTTTTGTTCATTCTAGCAATCCTAGTTGGTATGAATTAGTATCTCATCGTTTTTTTTTTCTGAGGAGGGCATATTTTCATTTATTTATTTATCTAAATTTTATTTTATTATTAGTTTCAAGTATACAGTACATTGGTTAGACATTTATATAGTTTATGAGATGATTCCCCCTAATTGTTCTTTCTCTCCTCTGGCTGTCCACCTATTACATTAATGCTGACTGCATTCTCTGTGCCGTGCTCCCCATCCCTGTGGCCGTCTACCAACTACTCATTTGTACTATTTTAATTCTTCACCCCATTCTCCCAGACCCCTAAACCTCCACCCCTCTGTCCTCTATATTTGTGAGTCTGCTTTTGATTAATTTGTTCTTTTTGTTTCTTAGATTCTGTATAAGTCAAAGCATATGATATTTATCTTTCTCTGTCTGATTTATTTCATTCAGCATAATAACCTCTAGGTCCATCCATGTCATTGCAAGTGGTAAGATTTAATTATTTTTAATGGCTGAGTAATATTCTACTGTATACAGAACCACAACTTCTTTATCCAATCGTCCGTTGATGGACATTTAGGTTACTTCCATATCTTGGCTATTATACATTGTGCTGCTATGAACCTAGGGGTGCACAGATCTTTATGAATTTTTGTTTTTGTTTTCTTTGGCTAAATACCCAGAAGTGCAATTGCTGGGTCAAAAGGTATATCCATTTGTAATTTTTTGAGAAACTTCCAGACTGTTTTCCATAGTGGCTGTACCAATTTGCAATTCCACCAACAATATATGAGGGGTCCCTTTTCTCCGCATCGTTGCCATCGCTTGTTGTTCTTTGATTTATTGATGATAGCCATTCTGGCAGGTGTGAGGGGATATCTCATTGTGGTTTTAATTTGCATTTCTCTGATGGTATTTTTGATTTGAATTTCCCTTATGCCAATAATGTTGAGCATCTTTCAGTAGCTGTCTATCTTAAAATGCATATATGCTTGCTGTCTTTGGTTAGGCAACAAAATGTTTCTGGCAGGAACTTCTCTTTATTTGATTTTTAAAATGAAGATAACAGTGGTGTGGTATAAATGCTTTGCGACTGGAAGTAGGAGAGCCTTTTTTTAGCATTTGCCGATTTCCATGGTGTAAGTAATCCCGCCATGGCTTTCTGGCCACCAACATGACTTTAAGTAGAACAGGGAAATGGTGCACACAATAGACTCTCTTGAGCTCACATGAGCTGATTCCATCACATCATGGAAGTGAGGAATGGCGGAGCGAGCGTCCTCAAAGCAGTATCGTGCAGGCTGGGCACTGCACAACTGTAGTGATGCCATTCACATGTTAGTCTAGAGAGAAAATACTATGATATTTATTGATTGTCTACCACATATTTAATCTTCACCATTATCATCTTCTGAGGCAAGTTTTCCTGTCTTATTTCCAGAGAAATCTAAGGCTTAGTGAACTTAACTAACTCAGTGATCCATAGCTAGTAAGTGTTAAAGTTGGCTCCATCATTCAGTTTAATTGCTAGGGGACTCACAGGACTCAGCATACTGTTACATATTCATGACTATTATTTATTACAGCAAAAGGAGACAAAGCAAAATCAGCAAAGGGAAAAGGCACATGGGCTGAAGTCTGGAGGAATCAGACACAAGCTTGTAGGAGTCCTTTCTCAGTGGAGTCACATAGGACATAATTAAAACCTCTAGCACTGAGTTGTGACAATACATGTGAAATGTTACTTACCAGAAAGCTCATTAGAGACTCAATGCTCAAGGGTTTTTAAAAAATTTTTATTAGGGACCGGTTGGTTATATAGGCACCCTCTGCCTAGAATATACCAAAATTCTACTTTCTAGAAGGAAAAGCAGATTTCAGCATAAACCATGTTGTTTGCACAAACAGTTTAGGCATAATTAGCTGTTCTTGTCAATGCTGGAAACAGTTTGAACTGTCCTAAAATTCAAGTTCCCAGATGCCAGTCAAGGCCAACTGTAGAAAAGCAATTAAGCCTTTCTAAGAATAGCACTTTCAGGCCTGCTGTGTTAACTCTTTTCTGCACACTAACCAAAGGCAAAAATAGGAAAGAAAATTGAAAAAGGACAGAGACCATGTCTGCTTATCATTATTCCCTCCCCCGCCGTCCCCCCCTCCTGCTCCCCCTCCTCCGCCGCCCAGTGCCTGCACAGAACTTGATACATTGTGGGTTTCTAATAATGGCTCACTGAGTTGTGCAGATGCTCATTGATACTCAGGCCCTGAGTATGTCTGTGCCATAGGCAAAGCCTATGTGCTGGAAAGGTGCTCACAAAGCCTCTGGGTTAACCCAGAGCCTCCAAATCATGATTAATTACGACTGCTTAGCCCAGACATCTCAGTGTAGCTTCCTAACTCCAGCTCTGAATTCTCAGTGACTTTTTACCCTTCAAAGGCCTTCGTTTGAAATACTGAGGTCTACTTGTATCTTCAGTGGAAATACTGGTTCTTTTCTTCCCGTGCCCCAGACACACTGTCTCAGACGCACTTTTACATTGATGAACTCTGACTAAAAATGGAACAGTTTTCTCCACCTGACGTCCTGTGTGTCTGGGTCACACGTTGGGGTCGCATCTTCCTTTGTTCTCACGGGCAGAGTCTGACTGAATGGTCTGTGCTATATCCAGTTGTCACAGCATATTCAAGGAGGCTCTGTCTTAGAGGAACAGTTTTGGAAAAGAACAGACTAGGGTACCACAAAATGACTAAAACCCTGGTTTCTTTTATTCTGAATTACCAGACATACTAGTTAAAGAGAAGAAAAACAACTTACCTTCCCTTTGACCAGTTACCTCAGTTCTCAAGTGAAATGGAAATTTTTTTCCTGTCTATGGCTTTGCATAATTGTTTTTCCACTAATTACTTTAGTGTAATGGCTAGAAGTGTTCTTTTTTAGAATTAAGAAAAGCAGATTTTTCTGACTAAAACAAGAAGTATTGGTTCTGATGTCAGATGACCAGTGTTCAAATACTGGGCTCTGTCACTTACTAGCTTATATGATGCTGGGCAAGTGAACTTAACCACTTAATGCCTAAATGTCCTCATCTGTGAAATGGGATAATAATAGTTACTACTTCATAGGGTTGTTGTAGGGATCAGTTGAGATAATGTGTCTAAAACATGCATTAACTGAATTTAAAGCAAAATCGCCATATACTGAGCCTGTGAAGAAAAATTAGTAAATATTGCTGTTGTATTATTGTTAACCCCTGGTATATAAATACCCATTCTTTCTTTTTGACTCTTCATGCTGATTTGAGTAAATAAAATCCGTTACCCTCTAAGCAGTGGTCCCCAGCCTTTTTGGCACCAGGGACTGGTCTCTCCTATGAGAATCTGATGCCTGATGATCTGAGGTGGAGCCGAGATGGTATGGCTAGCACTGGGGAGCGGCTGCAAATACAGATGAAGCTTCGCTTCCTTGCTCACTCACTTGTCACTCACCTCCTGCTGTGTGGCCTGGTTCCTAACAGGCCATGGACTGGTACTGGTCTGCAGCCCAGGGGTTGGGGACCCCTCCTCTAGATAAGTGTTTGAAAGAAGTTCCACTGTGGTGAGTGTAAGCTTGTCCCCCTTAAAGCAAGCCACGGTGCGCTAGAATCAGGCAGTCTGGTGTCCCACCTGTGACTGTCTCTGATTCTGTGAACTGAGGAACCACTGACTGGGTTCTTGGTTCTCAGAATGGCAGGGTGAGGGGATGAGATGGTTTCTCCTCCTCCACTCCAGGAATGCAGGCCCCTCCAAGGTCTCTCTCCAGTCTGAGTCTCTTCCCACCCACCAGCCTCTCAGAACACCCTGTTCCCTTCTCCTCTTTCCTCATCCTCCCCCTGGCCTGTTTGTGTCTCTCAGATCCCACTTCCTTGTTCTTACAATCCAGCCAGTTAGTAACCTCCCTGCCTCTTTCATGGCCCTGAGCCTTTTTTGGTCATGCAGTGAATAACTGGCATCTATTTCCTCAAGTGAACTTCATCGTTTTCCTGTTTCCTTTCTGGCTGCTTTTTCTTGTCTCCTTCAAGAGTTGGTGTTCCTCAAGTTTTTGTTCTAGGGCCTCTTTCCTCCCTCTGCACTTGCCTTGGGAGGCACCATCCATTCCAGTGGCTTCGGGGTGTCATCTGTGAGCTGATGACTTCTCTGATCCCTATTTCCCAGCCTGATATCTTTTCTAAGGTCTACGAGTTTTCACAGGCAACTCAAATTCAAAATGTCTGAGAAGAAACTCAAGATGTCCCCCACCATCTCTAGCTCAGTAATTATACCACGGTCTACTCAGCTGTTTGTGCCAGAAACCTGGGAGTTAGTCTAAACTTACCCCTCTCACTCACCTGTTCTCTTGTTTGGGCTCTCAACACGTTTTGTTAATTCTGTGTCCTAAATATATCTCAGTTCTGACACTCTTCACCATCTCTACCACCAACATGATCCAAGCCGCCGCTGCCTCTTCTTGGGTGAATACAGTAGTCTCTGAATCAGTTAGGATTGAGTTAGACTACATATCATATAAAACCACTAAATAATAGTAGCTTAAAAAAAAAAATTTTTTTTTTCTCTTTCGATGTGAAGGGAAAAAAAAAGAAAAAGACTGGAGACAGGCTGTCCTGGACTGGTATGGTGGATTCAACTTAGGGATCTTGGATCCTGTCTTTTCCTTCCATTATCCTAGCTTATGTCTTTTATTTTGGCTCAGGATGGCTGCTGGAGCTCCAGCCATCTTGTCTGAATTACAGGTTGGATGAAGGAGGAAAGACAGCAAAGAAGGGACTTCTCCCACCTGAGTCAACTCCCTTTAACAGCCTTCTCTTATGTTCCACACAAAACTTCTGCCTATATCTCACTGACTAGTACTTAACCACATGGCCATACTTAACTGTGGAGGGAGCTGAGAAAATGGTCATTTATTCTGAGTATCAGTGTACCCAACTTAAAAGCTAGGGTTCTGTTACTGATGAGAAATTGATATGGCGAGTAGCCAACCAGAAATCTCTGCCACCTAATAGGCTCCTGCCTACAGTGGCTTTAAACACACACACACACACACACACACACACACACACACACACACACAAGTATGATCATGTCCCTCTCCTGCTTAAAATCCTTCAGGAGCTTCTCATTATCCCCATGATCCTCATGGCCTATGGTCCAGCAGCCTCTCCACCTGTCTGCATCAACCTCCAATTCCTCCTCTTCCTCACTTCCAGCCTTCACGCTCACCAGCCATTCTGTTCCCATAAGGCACTTGGTTCCCTTCCACTATGGAGCATGTACTTAGCTACGTCCTCTGTCTAGAGTCCATGTCTCTCTGCCCTTGACCTACTAACTTCAACTTCAGGTTTCAGCTTAAATGTCACTTCCTCAGTACCTCTCTGATCTTCCAGGTTATATTAGTTTTCCTGGTATAACATCATTGTGCGCTTTTACTTAGTACCACCTATCTCTGTTTAATAAATTATTAGTACAATTATTTTTTTCTGCCCCTGCCCCTCTCATCTTTAAGCTTCATGAAGCAGATGAAGGCATCACTTAGCCCAGTACTTAACCTATAGTAAATAATAAATGATTGTTAAATGACAGAATAGGATCCAGGTTCAAGGATGAATAAGATGGATTTATTTTGAATCATATTAAAGAGATGTAAGGGAAAGACATAAGGAGAGATGTCTTGTTAGGTAATCAGTTACAGAATCTATACATGTGAGAAGCTGAGATTAGAGAAGTAAATTTGAAGTAATCAGATTTAGTTCATTTAATGCTGTAGATCCTATGAGGAGGCATTTTCCTCAGGGGATGTGCTGTGGGCTTTGAAGCCAGATGGGTCTGTTCTAAATTCTGGATCTGTCATTTACCAGCTGTGACACTGGGCAGTTGCTAAATCTCTTTGAGTCTCAATTTTTTTATCTGTAAATGGAGAAAATATCTACCCGGCTGGATCATTTGTATGCAGACAGAATATTACAAATTCTTCTGTCTGGTCCAAAAAGCAATTTAAGAAGGAAGGTATTCCTACTTTAAAAACAGAGACAATGGAAAACATACTCTTTTTATCATTTCTTGGTCATCCTGAGTTCACACCCTTTTGTACCGTGAAAATCAAGGTGTTGCCTTCTGGGCTTAGAAACAGAAGGGCTTTGGGGCCTTTCGTAGCCTTTTTTTATTTTTTTGAATTTACCAAATCCTTCTAAATTGCTTACCGTGTATATATATGATCTTAATGTGCTTTGCAAGTATTAATTTTAATCCTCTTAACTTTATAAGTTAAATGCAGTTATCTTTCCCATTTTGCAGATGAGGAAACTGAAGGACAGAGAGATTGAGTTCCTAGCCCAAGGTTATAGAGCCAGTAGGTGGCAGAGCCCAGGACCCAGCCTCGGCTGTCTGGTTCTTGAGCCCTGGACCATCACACTGCACTGCTTCTGGGTAATTTTGTAATAATTTTTGGCTGGCTAAATTGTATATCTACATAGGGTCAGATTTACATTAATCTGTATATTCACCAGAACGTGAAGCTCCAAAGAAAGCCTAACAAACAGGTAAAAGTATGTCTTTGTAATAATTTTATCATACCTCAAAGGAAGAGAAATTTTTAACCAAAGGTGCTTTCTGCTATTGTGAGCTACCAGAGATTAACTGTTTCTAACGTTAAAAGGAAGTGCTAATACAGTCATTTGCTGATTCAGTATTGGTTTCATACTGTAAGGCAACTAAAATAACAGCTTCAAAGGCTAAAAATAGTACAGTCACATGAAGCATTAACTGTCTTTTTTAAAAACAGAATTGTAAGACCCATGAAATAAAGGTTAATTTTTTTTTTTTCTGATTGAAGAGTAGATATCCTCTTGTAATTTTAGGGAATTGATATTTGTCATGGTCCAAGGAAGAATCTCATTATGTTATTTTATTTTATAAGACACAGTCAAATTTGACATCAACTCTCAGAAGGTCTTTCCTGGAGTCTAGAAAGCAGGTGAGAGGGTCTTTCCTTAAAAAGAACTAGTAGCTTTTGTTTTATTTTTCCTAAGGACTAATACTATTTAACAAATAATAGTAATGGCTAAATATATGAAGCACTTAGCGTTTGTCAGCCTTGTTCGGAGAGCTTAACATGAATTGACTCTTTAAATTCCTACAACAAATGTAGGAAGTTGCAATGCTGTTATTCATCCCATTATACAACTACAGAAACTGGAGCACAGGAAGGTTAAGTAAATTGTTCAAGGAGACACAGTGAGCAAGTGGCAGAGCTGGGATTCAAACCCAGGTAATCTGTCTCGAGTCTTTGCTCTTGAGCAATACACTCTTGTTATAGTCTTGCTGATTCTTAGTCTAATGAGATATGAAATATGTAAAACAAAGTGAAGTCTTTCATGCTTTTATTTTTAAAATTTACCCTGTATTTCTTCCTTGAAAAACAATGACACAAGTAACAGAGCCAGGCTCAGCTTTCTATTTTAACAGCCTGCATCCTTGCATGCCAAAATAAAATCATTTAAGGCCACGGTTCCTCATCACCTTGAAGATTAAGTACCACCCCTTCACATTAACATACAGAACCCATAATTTGGTCCCATCCCGCCCTTCCAGTCTCCTCCCCGGCCTCTTCCACCTGTCCCCTGAACGCATCTGTACACACCTGCACTCTGCCATGCTTGCGATAACCAAACCAGTTGTGCTTTTTTATAACTACATGCCTTTGCTTGTGATGTTCTCATTGTAATACTCTTTTCTTATGTCTTTGCTGGGAAATTCCCCTATTCATGATTCAAGTCTTAGTTCAAAGAGACACCTCCTTGGGGCAGCCTTCTCTAAATTCTTTTTCTGAAAGAATTAATTGCTTCTTC
This sequence comes from Eonycteris spelaea, assembly GCA_003508835.1. Classification (NCBI taxonomy): domain Eukaryota; kingdom Metazoa; phylum Chordata; class Mammalia; order Chiroptera; family Pteropodidae; genus Eonycteris; species Eonycteris spelaea. The sequence continues at coordinate 6,625,812 of PUFA01000049.1, read as the reverse complement.
TTTTGTATCCTACTGTGTTTTGTTCAATAATGAATGTTTCACACTGCCCTATGAGTCATTATCTCTTTCCAATCAGGTGAAAATTCCTGAGAACAAGAGCAGATGCTACATAAATGTAGACTGAAAGATCTGAAGTGGTGAGGAGGTACAGATAGGGGAGCTAATAGAATGGTGTGAGGATATTTGAGTCCATTCCTGACTTTGTTTAGTATCCTATCTATGGAGTATATCACTATTTTTGATGTGGGGACCTGAAATAAACTATTCAGTGTGAACTGCTTCCTTTCATAGGAATGGAAAGTTTACAAATTGTGAAGTTCACAATCACAATATCCATGAAACATGCAACAGTGAAACAACAATCAATTTGGCAATCAAAACAGTGCATGAGTTAAAATAATTGCAATTATTCTAAACTATCTGATGTTTTAATAAATCTAGTTCAAGTTCCAACATTCTGCTGCGTTGTCTACACCAAATATGAATTGAGTTCTGCATGTTCTGGGTGCTGGTGGTGATGGCACCATGTGGATGCCATGCCCATCCATACCTGTGAATCATTCATTCTGCTGTGGGCATCAGGAGTCCAGCAAGAGTCTCACAAATAATAACTGCATTTACGATGTGTAGAAGTTAGAAATAGTACAGGCTTTTTCTATTTCAGAGTGTGAGTGGGACCAAAATGTACTAAAAGTACAAAATGTATTAAATTGAACCATCTGAAATTGCTAATATTTGATCATTTTTTGGCTTATAATAATGGCCATTTCTTGTATTTTGACCGACTATTACTTAGTGAATTAGTGAGAAAAGCCACCTTTCTGTCTGAAACATGGAGGTTTCAGATGTAGTCACTGGCGTTACTGCAGTAACTCCTACAATTCTTTGAAAGCCTTCCAATGCCGATTGCCATCAAGGTGGTGTGATGTGCCTCTGCACCACTGGAAGAGAGGTGAGGGCGTGAGGAAGAGGAAGGTTGAAACAGATAATGGCCCAGTACAGGTGCTGATGAGCTCACAGTGAGTCGCCCAGCTATTGGGCTGTGAGGATCTTGTATTATCTGCACATTCTACAACTTGAATTAATTTTTACTAGAGTATTTAAAAGTTAAGTCCATTAGCAATAGGGAACCAAGGGAATGGATAGTTTAATTATGGCTCCTAGCTAGGATAGCCAGTGAAGAGTAGAGTGCTGCAGCCCGGATTATATTCTTAATTTGTCCCTGGTCAATCTGTTTAACCTCAGGGCCTCGTTTACCGAACTGTAAAATGCAGATGCTAAACAATTCATAACTTCAGCAAGGTTGGTATTCTGTAATTAGGCAGCACTGTGAGATTGATGTATGCAAGGGGCGTGTAAACCTGACCTCTAAGAGCAGTTGTGTAAACAGGATTTTTGTTTCCGCTTCTGAATCCAGATTACACATTACCACAGGATGGCTAAAGCTTTATTACTGGTGATTAAGTAATGTGCCCACCCCTAGTTTTCACCATTTTATACTGAACCCTTTCTATATTCTCATTAAAAACTTTTTAAGTAGAACCAACTACAGTTTTGATCAAGATTTACAAAAAAATGTGATACGAAGAAGTATCTTTTTAGACTTTTATTATGAGAAGTTTCAAACATACCCTGGAGTAGTCAGAATAGCACAGTGACCTCCACGCACCCAGCACCCAGCACATAACCCCGACTTGTATCCCCTCACCTTTATTATCTTGTAGCAAATCCCTCCCACTCCCGTTATCTTACAGAAGTCACATCATTTCTTCCACAGATGCTCAGTATCCATCTCTGAAAGACAAAGAGTCTCCATCTTAAGTAGAACCTAATGTTATCACCCCACTCCAAAATGTATCAATAGAACGTCCTCGATTCATCAAGCATACCCAGTCAATGGAAGAAATTGCTTTAAAAATATTTATTTGTAGAATGTTCCCACTCAAAGGGTTGCGTTATAAAAGTTTTCTGTAAATTGATTACCTGTAACACAAAATGAATATTCTCAAAGAAACCATTGTAAAAGCAGTGATTGGTACCCATTAGGCCCAGATCTTACTGGAGGAGGCCTTGATCTAAGACTGACATTTTCTTTTTTTTTTTAATTAAATTTATTGGGGTGACATTGGTTAATAATAAAATCATATGGGTTTCAAGTGCACAATTCAATAATACGTCATATGTGTATTGCACTGTGTGTTCACCGCCCAAAGTTAAATTTCCTTCTGTCACCATATATTTGACCCCCTCTACCCCTGTCTACTCCCTCTCCTCCACTTCTCTCTGATAACCACTAAACTGTTGTCTGTGTCTATGAGTCTTTGTTTGTCTTGTCCTTTTGTTGCTTTCCATTTTAGATCTCACATATGAGTGAAATCATATGGTTCTCAACTTTTTCTGACTTATTTCACTTAGCATGAATATCTCAAAATCCATTCATGTTGTAGACAGTGGCAGTATTTCGTCTTTTCTTATGGCTGAGTAACATTTCATTGCATCTGTGTTCCGCATCTTCTTTAAGTAATCATCTATCAAAGGACACTTCTGTTGTTTCCATATCTTGGCCACCGTGAATAATGTTGCTATGAACAATTGGGGTGCATATACCTTCACGAAATAAATGTTTTCAAATTTTTGGGGTACCCAGAAGAGGGATTGCTGGGATGCATGGTAATTCTATTTTTAAGTTTTTGAGGAGCCTCTATACTGTGGCTCTAGCAAGGTGGCTCTAACAATTTTACATTCCCACCAGCAGGGTATGAAGCTTCCTTTTTCTCCATATCCTCTTCAACACTTGTTATTACATGTCTTGTCGATTATAGCCATTCTAACAGGTGTGAGATGGTGTATTATTGTGGTTTTTATTTGCATTTCCTAATGGCTGGTGAGAGCATCTTTTCATATGTCTGTTGGCCATTTGTATGTCTTGGGAGAAATGTCTGTTCAAATCTTCTGCCCATTTTTTGGATTGCTTTTTTATTGAGTTGTGTGAGTTCTTTCTATATTTTGGATGTTAGCCTCTAATAGTATTCACATTTTCTCTTTCTTGTCTGTGTTCTTATGTGAATCCTTCTCTTGAATCCACCTCCTCACTCTCCCTTCTACTCCCCACCACCTCTAGGTCTTACTAGAAACAAAGAACTTTCCCAGGAGGGCCAATTATGTCTATTAGAAAACAAAAAGGAGGGGACATTGCCATCAGGGGCAGCAAGCAGTATAGGGAAACTGCCAATATATGCAATTTTATATTAGAAATGCATTTAGAAAACAAACTGCAGTGTGATCCCTTTAACGCTGGAGAGAGCTAGAGAAATATATGTGGTCCAATAGAAGCCTGTTTACAGACTAAGTGAATGCTCTGCTTTTGCAACATCTAGCAAAGTTTGGTTCAATTTTAAATAAATCACATTTCCAATTCATACTTGTATGCGTAAGTCTTTGCCTTCCACCAACATCAGATAAGTGGAGAGGGGTTATTTTTAGTGGAGGAACTGATCTGGTATGAGCAATGTGGAGGTTAAGTTCCCAAGAGGCTTTGAGTGTCCCAGTTTTTCTTCACCCCCAGAAACCCAGTCCTGCCTATGAGTCACAGGTCAGCCTCTAAAGGTGAGGCTCTGGGACAATGGTCACAGGGGTTTCCCACTCCCAGGACTGTCATTTTTCTGCATTATTACTTCATCAATTCATTTGGCCATGGTGGGGATATTAGATGTGGGGTGGGAATTGTGTCCCAACTTGCACTATATATGTAGGTTCATAGCACTTGCAAAAGCCACTGTGTGTTTGTATTACTAGTTGCCAGTGCCACCCACCATCTATCCCGGAAACTGCGTTTTCTATCTTGCCCTGTTCACTGTCTGTAACTCACCCACCAAAAGCTCACAAACCTTATCTCCTTCAAGTTCCTCTTGATAAAAGATGTGTTTGTGTGATTCTAGTTATTTCCACTTTTATAAAGATATAAAGTCATTAAAAAACCCTAAATACATGAAGAGAGCCTCAAAACACACACACACACACACACACACACACACACACAGTCATACTCAGTACACACAGGCACACAGAATTATTAATGCAGAAGCAAAATGCTGCTCACTAGTCAGTGTTAACCATAGAAACCTAAGAACTGAGATCTAGGTTAAAGTGACTTCCTTCTCTTTTGCTTAAGAAAAAGCAGAACTTTGCAGGGACATCCAATGATTGCCATCTCTGTGGTTGAGGAGAGGTCCCTTGACAGTAGTTATGAGTATTTCCGAGGATTGTAACATAACAGTTAACTCTGTTCATTGGTTATTTACATGTGCAGCAGTATGTGATGGTGGAACAGGGAGCTGAAGAAGCAGAGCCTTTAAGACCCTGGCGATTCTTGTAATGCCTGTGCCCATGTGGTCTGGTATGTCTGAAAGAGCAGTGGCGAAAATAAAACCTTGATGAAACTCTTCTTTGAAATGATTTAGTCAAGAAAAGTGGTGGCAATGACTGAATGTTGTGAGATTCGACCTGAGGAAGGCCTCCTCTCCACTTGGCTGATGCCCCTCTTGTCATTTATGTCCTGTTCATTCATTGACTTTTTCAGCAAAGTCATTATGCGCTTGCCACACGCCAGGCCATCGCATACCAGGTGCTGCTGTAGGTGCTGTTGTAGGGAGGCAGTGGGTCTGCCTTCATGGAGCTTCCAGTTGGTGGCCTTTATCATGCCTGCCGCCAAGAAGGGGTGATGAAAAAGGAAGAAAGAAGAGGGTAGCATCAGGCACAAGTTTTGGGAGAAGATGTTCAATTTATTTTATTTCTTAATCAGAAATTCATTTAACACTGGATGAATCAAATGAATGGGTGAGTTCTTTCTAAATTGGAATAAATCCTAAAGGCAGACCCTTTATTTAAATGAGAGCTGATTGATTGCCTGCTTTTGGCCCATTATAAACTGAAGTTATCTTGCTTAATCTTTGTACCTACTTTTCTTTTTCTTTCTTTCTTTCTTTTTGTTTCTTTTGGTCTATGATTTAGAACACTAAATAATTAGCAGAGAACTTCATAGTTTCCAGATTTCAAAATCTCTGAGGGCAGGGGCTATATATTTTTTTTTAAAATTTATTGAGGTATGATCAATATATAATAAACTACATGTATTTAAGTTATATTATCCAATGAGTTTTGACATATGTGTGAACCTGTAAAACCATTACTACAATAAAATAATGAACCACAACCTTAAAGTCTCCTCATGTTTCATTGTAATTCATACCTCTCATTTCATTCCCACAGTCCTAAAATCATCACTGATCTGATTTTTTGACACTGTAGGTTAGTTCACATTCTCAAAATTTTATATGCAAACTTCTACAGTATATGTACTCTTTTTAAACTGCTTTCCTTCACCCAGCATATTATTTTGAAGTACATCCATTTTGCTGTACCTGCATTTCATTTATTTTTATTACTGTGAAGAATTTCATTGTATGGATGGATATATCACAATTTATTTACCTGTTGACAGACATTTGGGTTGTTTCTCATTTTTAGCTATTACCAACAAAGCTGCTGTGAATCATCTCATACAAGTCTTTGTGTGGTCAGATGCCTTCATTTCTCTTTGGTAATCCTCATTTCAATCCTCACATCTGTTGTGTTTAGTACAGTATCTAGCATATAGATGCTTAGAGAATGTTGTCCTAAGCAGCTGCTGAACTTTTTCTGCATGTCTGTAGTAATTGATAGATGAGAATAAGTTACTTTTAAAAATAGCTGATAAAAATATTGTATTGTTTCAAGAGAGAGAGGAATGACTACTCAGAAGAAAATAAATTTTAGCTTTAAAACAAGTAAAACAACAACAACAACAACAACAACAACAACAACAACAAAAGCTTCAGAAACCTTATAATAATCTATATGAGCACAATCTTATATGAAGGTTATTCTGTGATTTCGGGAATGGAATTTTCTGCCTTTGGATTTTTTATATAGAGAGATTTTTCAGCATCCTGTTGTTATTCTGGATATTAATGTTAAAACTTTAATCTTAATGAAACCATGCTTATGTATGCAACTACTGGCTTCTTAATTTAAATGTGTCTTTTTTTTTAATATACTTTAAAAGCTTTACAAATGTAAAACACCTAAATCAGTAATTATTATTGTGAGCTGGTTAAAAGGAAGGAAAAAAATATTTTTGGATGCCAAGTTTTTGTTTTCGCTTTCTTTTATTTTTCACTAGAATTTAGTCCTTGGTAAAGAGGGGACATTTTATCATAGGATCACCAAGTTGGAAATGACTTTATATTTTATTTGTTCTATTTCTCCTGATACCAGAAAGTCTACAAAATTATTCTCGTATTTACAAGAAAAATACAGGATCACATATGTCCATCCTAAGGTTTTCGTTGTTTCTCCTGGTTAACACTTCCTGCCACACTTGAGGCTCATTCTTTTAACTCTGTTCTGAGAGTGGAAATGGAAGAGCTACCCTTGTGTATAGAATAGGCTTTTTGGCTCATTTGTGATTTTTAGTGTAGAATGTGTCATCTTTCTTTCCTTTTCAAGAATTGACTGGAAAGCTTTAGCTTTTTCGTATTGACTCAATGAACTTTCACTGTCATTTCTCTCTTTAACCTTAGGAACTATCTGGTTGTAAATTCATTAAGGGAAAGAAACTTTGTTCTTTTTTAAATCTCATCATGGTCCTTTGGTATCTTGCCAAGGAAGCTAGAATCAGTCTTTGATAAATGAAGGCTTAATGAAGGAATGGTCATGATGGCAATGAATGTTAGCAATAAGTTTAGTGCTGTCTGCTGAGTACTGCAAGTTCTAGGAATTTTTTGTATGTCTTATTATATATAATATGTTTTTTATTTGGATGGTTCCTTGTCACTAAACTATGCCATGTCAGCAACCATTTTGGGTTCGTATTTATGATCTATTTTAACTGTTGCGCCCTATTGAGAAACAACACAGGCCGAACAAACACTAAACAATTTAGTGGTACCAAAAGGAGGCCTAATGACAGGATGGCAGAGTGTGTACAAATAGAGGTTCCCTGAGGTTGGAACTGAAGGAAAGGTGTGAAAGAGGGTGTCAAATGGCACACAGTAGTACAAACAAGTGGTCACCAAAAGAACTAGCTTTGGGAGAGGGATTCAATGCCAACAAACATCCCATCTGTTGCATTTAAGTAATGTTAATTTAAATCTTATTGATTGTATAGTTTTGTTTATATTTAATTTGTAAACTTGTTTTGGTCTTAACAGTTGTTAAAAGCTATAAGCATAAGAAATTTCTACTGAGTTTATGTTTGTACTTAGTTAACTACTATCAAGTATATGTGGCACTTAAGAATTCAGGTTTGGAATTAGAATTCAGATCTTGGTTTATTGTGTGATTTTTGGCAAGTTAATTTTACTGTCTTGATTTTTTCATCTATTAAATGGGGTGGCAAAATTTCTCATGTTATAATGCTGTGAAGATTTAGTGTGTTACCCATGTGAAGAGATTAATATAGTGCCCGGTTCATAGTGAGTGTTCTATAAGTTTTATTTTTCAACATCTTTTAATTTTCTTTTTTGTAATATGAGTCCAAAAATATCCCAGCTTGAGAGACCTGGAGTCATGTAAAAGCTTTAGCGTTCTTGAGAGATCTGGATTCAGTTCTGGCTTAGCCTCATAGCCAGTCTCATAACTGTGCTGCTGCTCAGTTTCTTAAAAACTCCCTGGTGTTATGAGAACTAATTCATAGTAAAAATGCTATCATTTGGGGAGTGACTTCTCTATGCCAGACTCTGTACTCAGCACCTGTGTACGTTATCTTTCTTTCTGCTGAAAGCTTAGCAAAGTGAGCAGTGGTATCCTGTTCCTACAGACACAGGAACTGCAAGGAGACAGAGCTTGCCCTAGGTCATACGACTTCTGAGGGGCAAAGCAGAGGCTGGAATCAGGATCTGTCGTCTCCAAAGCTCATGCTCCTTCTCTGAGGTCTTGCTGCAATGCACAGGTGAATCATCCAGTAAGTTTGTCCCACAACATGCAGCTGGGAGTAGGCATGTTAGGGATAAAAGTTGTGATAGGGGAAAAGGGAGAGATCATTTGTCATATGAACGGAAATTCTGCTATGTCTTTCACTGGGCACATGAGGACTCAGAACGCTGAGGTAGAAGGGTGTGGAAGGTGAGCATGAAGGTGTCCTGGAGATAAGCAGCGGATTTCTCAAATTCACCTGGGGCCAGCCCTGGATATTTGTGTACATTAAAAAATTTTTTTTTGTTAATTTAAGATCAATATTGATCTTTTAAAAATACTGAGTATTCTGGCAAGAATTGCTAGGGGACAGGATCTCTTCATGCCTACCTCTTATTTCTGCCATTCAGTTCATGTATGGTTTTAAGCATGTTGTATGTCCATGCTCAGTGTTAACTCTGGTTAATCACATTGTGAAGACCAGATGTTATGAGACCAGATGTCAGGAGGGCACATGGCTCTTTTGTTAATTCTCAGTGTTCCCTATGTGAGTCTCTTAATATTTCCAAAAATTTTCTTCCTTGGCACTGCCTAATTTTCAGGGTTTGCCCTGAGGCATGGCTAGAATAAGGTACATAGTACTACTATATATATTGTATATGTGTTGTGAAAAGCAGACTTCTCTTTATCTATAGTAAAAGTGTAAGCATTTCTGAGTTTGAGCCCCATGTTTTCAACTCCCTCCAAGCATTTCCACCTAAGTTGTTCAATAGTCAGCTTAAACAACATTTCCCAACCTAACTTCTCAAACCCAATTCTTTAGTTATTCATCGTCATGGTTTATGGTATCAGTGTCTACTGGTCACTCAAACTCAAAATTTCTGAGGCTCCCCAACTCCTTCTCCCTCTTAATCCTCGCATCTCATTGGTCACGAAGTTAGGTGGACTCTGCCTCCTAATAGTCCAGCATCCTTGCTTTTCTCCTCTAGTGCCATTGACTGGATTCGCAGTTCCATCATCCCTCACCTGAACTCTTGCGGCAGTCTCCTAGCTAGCCCCCTGTCCCCACCCATTTGTCAAACTGCCATAAATGGTTATCTTAAAAAAAAAACCAAACCTCAGCCCAGCACTCCTTCCTCCCTCTTCCCCTCCACACACTTAAAACCACGCAGGGCAAATCCAAACTCCTAGGTCTGACACATGAGCATTTTTCTATTTGGTCTCAAATAACCTTTTTGGTGTCATTTCCTACACTTCTCCTGAACTTCCTTCTCTCCCCTCCCCTCCCCTCCCCTTCCCCTCTCTCTTTTATTTCTCTCTCTCTCTCTGCCTGGAACTCTTCTTCACTTTCTCTACAGGAAACACCTACTTATTCTTTAAGCATTGCATCAGAATATCACTTCCTCCACGAAACTTCTCCAGTTTCTCTTGGCCCAATCACTGCCCCACTCCACACATAACACGTGTTTGCTGACTTCATCATTTTTTTTATTATTATAAATCATTCCCTTCCTCCTTTTTCACCCACCATAGCATTGTGAACTCTTCTTTAGGAGACCCCCAACTTCCTTCCAGAACTTTGAAGCTACTGTGCTTGGTATGGTGTCTCATCAGTGTTTGCCGATGGGATAAATAAAATAATGAATGAGCAACCTAAATTGAACTTTTATCTTCAAACTTCTTAGCAAGATATTTGGATTAATAAGCCCAAATATTACTATAGTACATGAATGGAATATATATCATAGTACATGAATTTAGGGTTATAGATCAAGTCATCCTAAATTTTCCTGTATAGATTGACCTGCATCTAACAGCTGCTTTTAGTAGTTGGGGCAGGTGGTGGTGGAGATGGGTATCTTGGAAGCAGACCCTGCATAGCCTTCTGTGTGAGGGCTAAGAGAGCTGGCAGGTGATACCTGACCCCAGAGCAAATGTGTCTGAACATAGTTTCATGATGTCAACAGTGATTTTCTCCAGGATTGGGGATTTAAGGGTCATTTGATTCTCTTTTGCTGTTAGTATTTTCTGAGGTTTCTATAATTGATATGTATGACTTATTAATAGGAGGATGCCGCGCTGGCAATTTCTTCTGCCAATAATTGGCACAGGCCCCTGGAAGAGAGTGGTTGGCCTTGTATGACCAGAGCCTTTAGCACCATGCTGCAGGTTCTTCACGGGCTGACCCCTGCTCGTCTTTCTATCCTGCCTCTGTGCTCCAGCAAAACTAATGATTTCCTTGCTACTTATTTATTTTATATAGCAAACACATAGATATCATACTCTTTGGCCAAGACACCCTTCTAAGCACTTTGCAATACTAAATCATGTAATTCTGACAGCTATGTAATAGTATCTATAAAGTAGATACTGATATTATTTCCATTTTAGATGAGGCAGCTGAGGTCATTCTGGAATTTTTTTTTTCACATTGCTGTTCATTTTGTTGTTTAAGCCTCAGTTCCATCATGTTCTTTTAGCATCTTTTTTTTTTTTTAATATACAGTACTTACTACATCCTATAATAAATCCTGTTTGTTTCTTCCACAGGTAAACTTGGGAAAGTTACTTAATTTTAGTTTCTTCCTCTGTAACATGTGTCAATAATGCTTACCCCAAAGAGTGGCTGCGAGGATAAAATGGCAGATATTTAGACTCTCGGCTTAGAACATGAGCTTCCCCTGTCTTGAGTTTGTATATTCCTTGACACAGTTACCGACACAGGACAATTGTTATCCTGTGGGAACCTGAGGGGAAGGGAGAGAAGGAAAACGAGGATAACCCAAAGTCAAGGCCACTAAGGGAGAGAGAATGTTGGCACTCATAAAGTGCCTCATAAAGGTTTGAGCAGATGACAACCGAGCAAAGACTGTTGGGTTTGGTCATTGGTGTTAGTTTTTGAGATTGACTTTAGCAGGCTGTGGTGACGTGGGCGGCTGATTTCAAGTGGTTAGAAAGGAGTGGGTGGGAAGGAAATGAAAGGCTGAGGGTGTAATCACGTTCTCTTTCAGGAAGGGAAGAGTTAGGGCAGTAGCAGGGCTAGAAAAAGTGTTCATGGTGTGTGTGGGAGGGGCCTGGATGTGGCTGTAGGCAGGAAAAGCAAATGACTTTGAAGAGCATGACTGGGGAGAATGTCCCTCTCCCTATGCTGGCTAAAGCTCAGTCCATACTCAGAATCTTTGTTGCTTCCTCGGGAACATGACTCCATTAATTCTGTCATGTTTGCAGCTGCGGCATCCCAGGGTTTAGTTGGCTTTGGGGTCAGTTGGGGGTCCTTGGGTGATATTTAACTTGCCTGAGCTGCAGTTTCCTCTTAAAATGAGGGGAATTTTGTGAGCACGAAATGAAATGACATCTGTTAAGTGCCAACTGCAGTATCTTAACTTGTGTCTTCTCCATAAAGAGTGTCAGCTGGGACAAGGGTAATGGAAGGGTTTGTAGTTCTGATGAGACTGATGGTTTCCATGGAGGCTACTAGGTTCACTCCACTAGAAATACACAAAAGAACTGAGTTGCTGTAGTGAAGGCCTGGCTAAGAGGAGAGAAGGCAGGATTGTTTTGTGACCTTCTGCAGCCAGGTATGTAGGGATAGTTAAAGGTGTAGATAGAATGAGGGGCTGATAAAAACGTCAAGGGATAAGTGGGATTCCTGTGTGCGTGCATGTATGCGTGCGTGTGCGTGCGTGTGCGTGTGCATGTGCGTGTGCGTGTGCGTGTGCGTGTGTGTGTGTGTGTGTGTGTGTGTGTTGGGGAAGGAGAGGGAGGGAGGAAGGGAGGGAGAGAAGAGAAAGGAGGGGAGGGATAGAGAAGGGAGGAGAGATACACTGGTGAAATGACCTTCAGATTAGTCTAGTCATTTGGGAGCTAATGGCCCCAGAGAGTTGGCAGGTCTGAAAGTCTTTTGGTGACAGTGAAGATGCAGAGTGGATTTCTGGGAGCAGGGTAGGGGGCCCCAGATTGTAGCTAGAGGGGCATTTCAAAGTATTAGATGAAGTAAATTTGAATGACCATGGCTAGGGGATGGCTGGTTCACCCTAAACGTAATAGTGTTCTACATTTCTCTACTTTTTCTTCTATTCTTTATCATGTGAATATCTACCCCCTCCCCCTGCCAGTAACCGTTTGTGTTGAATGTATCAGTTAATGTTACTCAGCAAACATTTTTATTTCTTTATTGTATTTGAAATAGTTTTAATGAATACAATTTATCAAGTTATTTTTGCACATACTACTTTGTGCTCTTTTGGACTTTTTCCTGGGATAAATTCTCAAATGTGAGATTACTATGCTCAAAAGTGTGACTGCTTTGGGGGGAGTGTGTCTTGATATGTCATTATTTGCTGCAGGGAGATTTGCAGTGAATAGGGAGGGAGGGTGGGCAACAGGGAAGAAAGTAAAACATTCAGCGATAGATTCTGAGTAGAGGCTTCATGTAAACGTACTGAAGCCACCTCACATCTTCCTGAGCTCTGTGTGCTGAAAATGACTGGTTGGAGTTTGAGATCGAGTACATACAGTTTTGCTTGGTTTGGTCTTTGATGCTATCTCTTGTGGGGCTGTCATCAAGAAATCTAAGTTAAGGTGTGTGTCTAAGAGGGGAAGGCCGCCATAAGAGGGAGTTTAATTTTCTGTTCTAGAGCTTTTGGCGGGGCAAGGGCAGAACCACTTCATCTTTAGAAATTAAAGAACTTAATTATCTTGATTACAGTGCTCACAGTGTTAGTGTTTTGAACAATTTTAATAATAATTGTTCACGATTTAGATAATTATTAAAGAAATTGTGATATTTTGAGTCACATGTTAACAAATATTATTAATAATATTTTTCATATATCTTATTGTTAAAGTTCTCTTTATTTTTCTTTTAACAGAAAAAATACAGAAAAGGATTTATTGATGTTTCAAAAATCAAGTGCGTAGAAATAGTGAAGAATGACGACGGTGTCATCCCCTGTCAAAACAAATTTCCATTTCAGGTGAGCTGACATATTTTTGTGGCAGTGTAATTCTGGGCTTTTAGTCATGCTTATATTTGATATTACAGTTTCCTGTCATTTCTTTTGTGGTCGATTCAAAAAATATTTTCAGCTTTATTGAGATATAATTTACACATAGGAATTGTTTATATTTAAGGTGTAAAAACTTGATATTTATATATATATATATATAGTGGAATGATCACCGTAGTCAAGCCAATTAACATATCCATCACTAAACATAGTTGCCATTTTCCTTCTTTTTTGAGGTGAGAACACTTAAGGTCTACCTTCTCAACAAGTTTTAAGGATACAATGCAGTATTCTTAACTGTAGTCACCATGCTGCACATTAGATCTCCAGAACTTATTTATCTTGCATAACTTAAACTTTCTACCCTGACCAACATCTCCCATTTCCCTTACCCTCTAGCCCCTGGCAAAACACTGTTCCACTCTCTGCTTTATGAATTTTAGATTCCACATGTAAGTGAGATCATTCAGTATTTATCTTTCTGTGTCCGGCTTATTTCACTTTGCATATATCCTCCAGGTTCATCCATGTTGTGGGATAACAGGATTTCCTTATTTTTTAAAGCTGAAAAAAATTCCGTTGTACATAGACACTTTTTTATCCATTCATCTGTAATCGGACATTTAGGTTCTTTTTATATCTTGGCTATTGCAAATAATTGTGCAGTGAACATGGGAATGCAGATATCTCTTTAAGATGCACATTTAATTTCCTTTGGATACATATCTGAAATTGAATTATTGAATCAGATAGTAGTCGATTTTTAGCTTAATTTGTGCTTTAATTGTAATTGCTTTCCTTTATGAACTGTTTCAATCGTGGTCGACACATTGTCTTATTTTTGTTTTTGGTCTGTTATATTCTGCAAATATCCCAAGTTTCTAAACCGCAGACCTAATTTGCTGCTCTTCAGTTTTATCACAGACAAGATAAGAGAAGGATTGGAGACTGAGACTGAAAAAAGTAAGATGAGGTGTTCTCTGTGAATTCGAGAAGATGAGAAGGGGCAGGAGTGAGCTACTGGAGCAGAAATGAGATTAAAAGTCTACTTGTGGTGCAAAACATATAACATCAGCATTATATATAAAGTTGTACGTTTTAAAAAGGTTGTGTAATTTCATGTTTTCCCTCACAATGCACCTATTATAGAAGGGAAGTAAATATACTATTCTCATTTATGACTGAGGAAATTGAGGTTCGCAGATGTTAAATGACTTGTCCAAGGTAATTTTGCGGATTAAAAAGCTCCCTAGAACATGGACTCATATCTTGTCACTCCCAAGGAGGATTGGTACGGCATCCTGAGCCGCCGTATATCCGTGTAGGATCATGGTGCACACATGCCTTGCGAGTCGGAAGTGCAGAGGTGGATCCTGGCATTTCAGACCTTGTAGCAGACAGCACAGGACCTCTCTCCAGTACCTAACCACTCCCCTCTCTGGCTGAGGATGTTTTTATGCTTTCCTTTGAGTAATGAATGTCTCCAATGAAAGTCATTTTTATCCATGGTTCTGGTCTGTGTACTAAGGGGAAAGCTGCAAAAATCTTTTCAACATAGCATCGCATTGGAGACTTTGGTTGCTTTTAATTGCTACTATGAAGTTATCAATTACATGTCAAGTAAACATTTACCGGTTTGGAAGATTAAGATGACCTGAAAGTAGAAGCTTTAAAACTGCATCTGGATTATTTTCATTACGGTGGCAACAATACAATGGGGAAGAAGGACAACGTTTAATTTTCCTTTTCCCAATTTCTCATTTTATATCTGCCATTTATTTGCATGAAGAGCAGAGATATCAAGGTGTTTAAAGAGTCAACTCTGAGGCCAAACTGTCTGATTTGCCACTGACAGGCTCTCTGACCTTGTGCAAGTCACTTAATTGCTATTCTGAAAATGAGATTAATAATAATAATAGTATTCACTTACTAGGAATGTTGTGAGGATTAACTAAGGTGATATATAAATAGCTTAGATACACAGTAAGAGTAAGATAAGTGTTAGTTGCTATAATTATTGTTATTTTGCTTCTCTTACCACTGCTATTAACACTATACCTACCACCCAGATCTAGAAGTAAGCCCAATTTAAATCTTCTTGATTAAGCATGTTAAGTGCATATATAATGGTGTGTGTGTGTGTGTGTGTGTGTGTGTGTGTGTGAGAGAGAGAGAGAGAGAGAGAGAGAGACTGACTTCATTTCAAGTTTAGTGAAGCTATGATGCTTTTAGACATTTGTGGGGTGGCAGGTAATTGTAGGGAGCTATAGTTCTCATGATTCTAGACCCAGAGTTAGGATTTTTATTGTACAAGAGAAAGAAATCTACTTTATAAGCTTTGGGCTGGTTTTTAGAATGAGAAAAATACAGGAATAGAAAACATTCCATTCCTGAACCATTTTTGACTGTTGAAGTGAATAAACATAAGAAAAGTTCAAAAACAACCTTAAAAATTAAGAAGAGGTAAACTTGAGCTTTAACTGTGTAATTTAAATGTGCAATATTTGAAAGATGCAAAATGTCCTTTCTTACTATAACTCAAGAAAGTATAGATACTAGTTTTACAACTTCACTGTGAAAGTTTGCACCGTGTTTAGATGCAAGGCAAAAAGAAAAAAAAAAAGAAAAAAAAAGAAAAGAAAAGAAAAAGAAAAGTAGAAGTAGACATTTTCAAAAGATACCAAGAGGCAAAAAGAGGTTGCTTCCTCTCTCAGTGTATCTTAGCCCTAGGAAGGAAGAGAAAATAGGAGGAGCCAGCTGCCTTCTTAGTAGAGTTTTCTGGTAGTAGCTTGGGGTTCCCCAGGACGTGTATTTCTTTTCTGGGTTTTGAACCCAGATCTGTCTGTTTGAGTAGCATCTCTGGTATTTCTCCTCCAGCACATTGTCAGTAAAAATCTCTTGAAAAAATGAATGAGTGAAAAAAGATATAAATAGGAGGGAGGATAACTTATAAGTCAGTAGTGTTATTAAGGGAGAGTATATTTCCTCCTTGTCGGAATAGCTTCTGTGCCTTAAGGTCTGCAAAGCACTTCCCTCCCCTGACAACCTTTGCTGTGATAGGATGACTCACCAGAAGATGTGAAGCACATGAGAAACGTGACTCCCTGCATTCACTCTGTCACAGTCAGCTGTCCATGTGGATGACACAGAAGGGGCCTACAAGTGTGCTGCAGGGTTTGTTGAGGGAAGGATACTGAAGCCCAGAAAGCTCACCCACCAGCCTGCTTGAGAAGCTAAAATTAGATGTTTATTCTTTGGGTGAGAGTGCTAGTTCTAAAAATTTTGATAGAAATACGAATGTCCCAGGTTAGCTAGATAATATATCTAGTTTTATCAGAATTCTGTTTGGATAGCTACTCTTTAACAGACTTTAACAAAGGTACAAGCTCACAGTACTGACCTCAGGTGAGTTTTGAGAAGTGAGACTATTTGGAGCCTGAAAAGGCAGATTCTAGCAGGGAAACAGTCAGGGGGCAGTATGAAGGTGTTTGGGGGACACATGAATAAGAAGAGCCTTTGCGGGTCAAACAGATCCAACCCACGTGTCTTAACCTCACTCATTTTGGTTTTCTCATCTGGAAAATGAGGATCCCAATGTTAATAGAGACATGGGCTGCTATATGGAATAAATGAGGCCGTGTATGTAAAGTGCTTAGCCTAATGTAAAGACTCAGTAAATTACTGTGATAAATTATTACAATACACTCAGGTTTCTGGAAGGTTCAAAGCCCTGGCAGTACATTCCAGACATCCCTGTGTCAAATCAGAGTGCCTGTTTTGTGGTTCATTTTAACTTAATTCTTCTATATAGAGTTGATTGCATGAACAAACCTGGCTAAGGTGTTGAGAGTCTAACACTCAGTTCCAGTGTGTGTGTGTGTGTGTGTGTGTGTGTGTGTGTGTGTGTATTTTAACACATCACCAATAATTCTCTGACACCAGCTAGGTGTCCTACAATTCATCTTAATTCTAACACTATCTAACTGGAGATGACATCAGATTCCATATGATAAGAACTCAGTCCCACAAGACTGCCTCCACTTCAGATGCCAATGCAAGTCCAGTTGTCACCTGTGCTTCTGACTTACTGGCTATTGATGGGAGGTTCCCATGATCTCTTCCTTGGGTTCAAATAATTTGCTAGAGAGGCTCACAGAACTCAGAGAAACATTTTAATAGACCACTGGTTTATTATAGAAGGATCTGTTATTGAACGGAAAGAGTTTGTCTACCTGGTGCTAGTGGAGCCAAATACTTAGTGCTGAGAATTGCAGTGGAGAAATATTCAGTATTTCATTGATTTGAACCACCTAGGAGAACAGGAAGCTAATGCTCAAAAGGCCTAACTGTCTGATGGTGTGTAAGGTTACAGATTATATAGGGCAAAATTACAAGTTACCGTGGGTTAGAGGATTCAAGGTTTTGCTGGGAGCTGATTGATTGGAGGTGGGGTTAAAGGTAGTAAATCATTTCTTCAGGTCTTAAGGACAGTCTGAAGTCTGTTCTGGTGTCCCTCTGCCTGGTTTCGTGGGGAAGTAACCAGGGTTCCTGAGTAAACTTAGGGCTCAGGAACTGAAACATACCTTATGTCAAGATGTTGCCTGTAGCCTGCCTGAGGTCTGGGCCCTGTGACGTTAGTCAGGTCTGGGCCACTGTCTTCTGTCATGTCATCTTGGGGGTTGCTGATTATCTGGGGAGAAAGGCTGGGTCCCTGGGGAGGGGTGGGGGTTATGATTTCTAGAGCTAGTATTTAAAACTAAATGTAATCTAAGTCCTAAAGACCCGCAATTTCAGATGTAACTCAGGAATAGATGCATAGAGCGAGGTACGGGGGTGGGAGAGAGGGTGGGAGGAAGGGCTTGGCCATTCCCTGCCCTCTCCTGTGGAGCCTCTTGCTCCAAATCTCCACGTGTTCACTAACCTTGAAGCTCTCCGAACCTTCTCCTCTCAGGGTTTTTACGGAGGCTTCCTTACATAGGCATGACTGATGACATCATTGGCCATTGGTGATCAACTCAATTTCCAGAGGTGGGAGGATGGTGGGGGTGGGGCGGGGACTGGAAGTTACAACCCACTAATAATGTGGTTGGTTCTACTGGCAACCAGTGCTCATCCTTAGGTACTTTCCAAAAGTCACCTCATTAACACAACAATAACACCTTTGTCACTCTCAGCATGGGATATTCCAAGGATTTAAGGAGTTTCTTCCAGGAAACAGGATGAAGACCAAAGAAATATTGTTATAAACCACAGCAATACAGGTGTGAAAATCATAGGCCAAATGAGGCCACATACATTCCCACATCTCTCTTAGCACTTTACCTTTGCCTCTCTATCATGTCTCACTTTTTTTTCGTTATATTTCTGAATGTGTCTTGGAAATAGGCTTCATGTTTGATATATTTTTATATAGTCTCAGCAAAATGCTGGTTGGATTAATTAATCACTGAATGAAATATAACATTTTTTCTATGGTGTTCTTGTTGCTCTTAGACTGCATTTATTTGATTAAAATGAATGGGAAGAAATTATCTATGGAATATGGTCAGAAATAGCCATTTATCAGTGAAAGAGCTAGTTGTGTTCAATGCAGAGTTGACGTGGTGAAAGAAGATTTCTAGCCATATTTTTCTTTTTAGACAATCAAAGCATTTCTGCCTTGTGACAGACCAAAGATAAAGTTCTTGAGTAAGTTTCCCAAGTTTGATTTTAGTAGTAGTACTAAAAATAAGAATAATAAGACTGTTTAATTGCTTGCCAAGAGTTACCTCTAAAAGAGGAACCATGGTTAAAAGTTTGGGCTCTGGAATCAAGATCATGACTTTCCGGATTGCCAGCCAAACAATGGTGGACAGTTTGGTGGCACCTCAGAGGGCACCATTTGCGTACTATGTGAATGGTGCCTCTTGGAGTTCTACAGGAGTGGAGGGTCTGTAGATCGCCCTTGGTCTCCTCTATAAAATGCTAATACCTTGGTGGTGGGAGTCATTAAGTGAATGTTTGGAAGCACATAGCATGGAGTAGGATAGTCAGGGCTTAAAAGCTTTGGCAATTGTTTATAGTGGCAAAAGAAAGGTATAGGAATGAAGCTGAGAGAGTAGTCCATTTATCTAAAATGTTATTTTAAAAAATGCTAGATTAGAATAATCCTTGTCATACCAAGTTTACCTAAGGAATTTTAGTTAATCAGGTCATAAGAAATAACCAGATTAGTGAAGCATCCCAGCCTCTGTGTTTTTTTCTTCTATAAAACACAGTCCTTTGCAAAATGTATAACCTACTTGATGTAGATATGAAGAAATGGATGTGATTTTGTAAGACAAGAATCTACGTTCTTTGAATCTGAAGTAATTGACTTTTATTCAGTCATTTCAGAACCATTTGTTGGTGTCTGTGGTATGAGGGCTCTGTGCCAGAAAGAAGTACTATTTCTCACCGATTCCATCTTATGTTTTATTTTAGGTTGTTCATGATGCTAACACACTTTACATTTTTGCACCTAGTGCACAAAGCAGGGACAGTGGGTGAAGAAGTTAAAAGAAGGTAAAAATCCTATAATGAAATAATAACCTGTACATAATTTAGGGTATAACGTTGCTATTAAAACAGATAATATATCACACATTTATAATCTTTTAATCTACAATAAGTGTTTCTCCAAGAACAGTCTGCTACTCTAAGCGACACATATTGAAGATAACTTATTTTTTTATAATCTGATTCCTTTTAGTGACATTTACATAGTTTCTAAGAAAAGCATGCTATCATTTAACGCATAACACATTTGAAGATGATAAAGCATTGGGCTTTTATCATAATGGGATTTAGTATTTTCTAAGAAATTGCCTATGTAGTCAACATTCAATGTGGACGAATTGACTTGTGCCTAAAAAGTTTAGATGGGTGATTTGTACTGCACAGCCCTCATTGCTGCTTCTGCAGAACGAACTGGTGGTGGGCTGACATTTGTGTTTATCCATCACAGTGTCGCAGAGATGACTTCTGCTAACAAGGGTGCTTCACCATAAAAAGAAGGTGAAAGAGAAGCACATGAATTTTCTGAATGCTGGGCTGTATGATAGTGTGAAGGTGTTTACATAATAAATACGGTATCTGAGAAATAAAGAATAATTGACAGTGTTACTAAACATCCTGTTACCTCTTTTATTTCACTGCTCATTTAATGTGTCTGTGAATTACAGAAATCAAGAACAACAATAATATTATGATTAAATATCATCCTAAATTTTGGGCAGATGGAAGTTATAAGTGTTGCCGACAAACTGAAAAACTGGCACCTGGATGTGAAAATATAATCTTTTTGAGAGTAGTAAGTATTTGTTTTATTCTGTAATTATATTGTGCTCAGGATGTACATATTACTGGTATAGTGAGAAAGGGAGATGATTTTGATTTCAATGTTGGTTAAGTATGGCCTTCACAATTTCTAGCACAGTGTAAATATTGGGCAGGTGTATTTTGTAAGAATAATTATATTTAGTTAGCAGTGGGACAATCTCATTTAATCAAAAGGTCTAATCGATTTTAGGGACCTTTTATCACAACGTGGAAGCTTGATAAAAATGACTATTAAAAGTGTGAGCCTAATATGGGACCATCAGTGGTTTTTTTTTTTTTTTTTACCATTTTTTCAACTGTTTTGAGGTGTAAAGGACGAATAAAATCATAAGATATTTAACGATTTGATATACTCATGCATCATGAAAATGTTCTCCCACTTAGTTAACATGTCCATCATCTCACATGTGTGTAAACATTTAAGTTGTACTCTCTTAGTGAATTTTATTTATACACTCTAGTGGTATCAACTATAGGCACCATGCTATACATTGGATCCTCAGACCTTTTGCATATTATAAATGAAAGTTTGTACTCTTTGACCAACATCTCTATTTCTCCGACTCCCCCACCCCTTAGCCCCTGGTAACTACTTTCTTACACTCTGTGTCTATGAGTTTTACTTCATAGGGGAAAAAAATTTTCTTTTTAAGATCCCACATATAATTGATACCATATGGCATCTTTCTCTGGCTTATTTCACTTAGTGTAATGCCCTCTAGGTTCACCCACATTGTCTCAAATGACAGGGTTTCCTTCTTCTTCTTTTTTTAAAGATTGAATAACATTCCGTTGTGTATGTATGCCACTTTTTCTTTACCCATTTACATGTTGATGGACAATTAGGTTATTTCCATACCTTGGCTATTGAGAATAATGCTACAGTGCACGCAGGAGTGCAGGTGTCTCTTTGAGGTACTGATTTCATTTCCTTTGTCCATCCAGAAGTGGGATGCTGGGTCATAAGGTAGTTCTATTCTTAGTTCCTTGAGGCACCTTCGTATTGCTTTCTATAGTGGCTTTCTATTCCCATTAACAGCATTCAAGGGTTTTCTTTTCTCCACATCCTCACCAGCATTTGTTATCTCTTGCGATTTTGATAACACCCATCCTAATAGGTGTGAGGTGGTATCTCATTGTGGTTTTGATTTTCATTTCCCTAATGATTAGTGATATTGAGCCCATTTTTATGTACCTGTTGGCCATTTGTATGTTTTCTTTGCAAAGATATCTATTCAGGTCTTTTGCCCATTTTTAATTGTTATTTTTTAAATTTATTTTTTTGCTATTGAGTTGTCTGAGATTCTCGTATGTTCTGGATATTAACCCCTCATCAGATATGTGGTTTGCAAATATTTTATCCCATTCCACAAGTTGCCATTTCATTTTATTGGTGGTTTCCTTTGCTGAGCAGAAGCTTTTTAGTTTGATGTAGTACCACTTGTTTATAAAAATAAGACATGGCTCCAATCCCTGTGGAATTTACAGTATGTTCAGACAAGCAGGAATACAAACCAGCTTCAATAGCATTTTAAAATGCTGCTCTAAATAGTGATACAAGCAACACGCATCAGAGTGAGAGACTCAGAGTAGATTTCTTGTCGATGTGTTCATTTTCACTTTTCCTTAAGAATATTGATCATTAGTAGATGTCATTCTGACCTATTTTTATTGTCAAATACAGGTATAAGAAAAGCACTACCTCCAGCACCAGAAACAAAGAAGGTAGGTGGCCTTTAACTTTTGGAAGCACGTTCAGGTTATTGAGAATGTTTTTATTCATTCCTGTGATGCTATTTGCCTCCCACCCCCATCATATCAGAAACAGATATGCTATAGTTTATTTGATATTTCCTTGGTGTCAGATGATATTAACTGTATCAGATATTATCACTGGGGGCCCTATTTTCTAATTTGGAATTTTGATTTCAAGAATTGTATAAGAGATGTGGCACTTTAAAGGAATATTTTAGTATTTTAAAATCACAGAATTATAACAAAGGCGTGACTTCACTGATTTAATGATACGCCTTTGAAAAGTAGTGTGTGGTGGAAAACACATGTATTTTCAACTCAGACAGGACCTGATCCAATGTGAATCTGATACGAGTGACTTTGAGTGGGTTACTTAAACCACTCTTTTCTCAGTTGTAAATTGGAGGTTATGTTCTCTACTTCGTGGGATCAGTATTAAGAATAAATGAGAAAGAGTGTGTTAGGTACGAAGTGTGTGCCTTGCACACAGTAAGCACAAAGAAGTGTAGATTCCTTTGAGTGAGAGGAGACCTGATAAAAGTTTCCACTCCACAGCATGTTTTCTTCATTGCAGATTGTTTGAGCAGTAGGTCTGCCTTTAGTCCTGCTGGTTTCTACTCACATATTACCCTTCCCTCTCCTTGGAAAGCTACCCCTGACACTGAGCAGAAGACTCGTGATGTTTAAAAGCAGTTTTTGCTCATGTCCGGTGTTCTGAAATCCATGAGAGACCCAGTAGCATCAATATCATCAAACTCATGGGAGGGTTCACCAGCTTATGTTAGGTAGACTTGAGGTTTCTGCTTTACTTTGTGGTGAAGTGCAAATCATAGTGTTTTACCTCACACCAAGTTTCAAACAGAAGACCGAACTTTCACATGTTATCTCCTTTTCTTAGCGAAGGCCTCCCCCACCAATTCCACCTGAAGAAGAAGATAATAGTGAAGAAATAGTTGTAGCCATGTATGATTTCCAAGCAACAGAAGCACATGACCTCAGATTAGAGAGAGGCCAAGAGTATATCATATTAGAAAAGAATGATGTTCATTGGTGGAGAGCAAGAGATAAATATGGGTGAGTATTCCCTCTTTGTGTATGACACACTGTGGGTGGGAGCTGAGTGTGATAATCTGTGACTGTCACGGGATGACTAGTTTCGCCATAAGTAAAAGTACACATTATTACTCTGCAGTACACAAATGTATTCTTCATTGTGACTCAATATACATACATGGATTAACCACTTCTTTCTAGAAATTAGAATACATTACACTGGTCTCTCTCTTATCCATTATGTTTCATTGAATTATTTCGATTTTGGGAAGTTATATTTTATGTCCCCCCTGCCACCGAGGTAAGTAATTTTGCCTGTGTGCGTATATATATAAAAGACATACATGCACATGTATGTAAGAAATTTAAAAACAAGCATTTATACAAGATAATTTAAGATGTAAAAGGAACTGTTCTTTTCAGCCTTGTTATTGGTAAGTAACAGGTAAATGTGGATAAATGTAGGGGATGAATTTCTTTTAGGCTTCATTAACAAACTCTATATCCTGTATTTAGCTCCAAAATGTAATCTTGTTTATATTCCTGAGTTCCCATGGATGAGAAGAGGAGGGCTTTTTGTCTTGGTCAGATCACATCCCTTCTCCCAAGTCTGCTTCCTCACTTGCCTGTCCTATTTCCATCCTCAGTCCCAATTCTATATTCCTCAGTTCACTTCTGGGAAAGCAGCAGAAGCCTCTGGGTTAAGCAGGGTCCTTCTCTTCTGCTCACTTCTCAGCAATAGTGCATTTATTGAGTACTGGTTTGCTGGGCATTATTATTTTCTTGGGACTCTTAACGCGCCAGTCTGTGTTTACAAAAAAGGTCATCACTGCTTTTCTTTGGCAAACACTGCAGAAGACTGATTTTTATTTTTTATTATAGAAATTTTCAAACATCCACAAAAGTACATAATAGTATAATGCAGCCTCTTGTCATGACTTCAACAATTACCAACATTTTGCCAGTCTTGATTTACCAATCCTCTAATTGTTTTTTCTAGAGTATTTAAAAGTAAATTCAAATCAAGTTATTTCACCTCTAACTGCTAATGATTTTTTTTAACAACCACTGTGTCATTTTCATATTTAATAATCATTAAAAAAATACAACTTATGGACTTTCCCTAACGTTTTCAGGACTGGAAGAAGAGTACACACGAAAGCCCACATATCTAATGTATCTAGATATTTAGAAGTTATAAGTCAAGCTAACAAACTGATAAATAAAATATAATTTATTTCACGACTTGACCAAAATACCTTCAGGATGACAAGGAAGGCAGCGTTTGCATTAGAGTTCATACCAGAAAGTCACGGCGCACTGAGAGCCGGCTCCCTAGGGCGCCTCCCTCTTTTCTTCTGCACCAGGTTCCATCTCACGTGCACCTGGAGCATCTCCTGCCCATCTTTCAGAGTCTGTCTACATGCTTGCAAAAGCCACCCCGGACGTTGGCCATCCCTGAAGCTGGGCTGGAAGGGGTGCACACAACCAACTTAGTTTGCTTTGCAGAGGACGAACCCAATGGAAAGGCCCATATAAAAGCCTTGGCAGTGGGCAGAGAATTCTGGGATCCTAGTTACCCAGGCGATGACTTTAGTGTGTTCTCGAAAGTGTGAGGTCAGAGCAGGGGCCTAAAGATGGTACTGGTTATGTAATTCCAGTTTCCCCTGATTACCTCTAATATATACTTTCATAGTTCGGTCAAGATTAAAACAAGGTCTGCACATTGCGTTTTGGCTGATATATTGCTTTCATTCTACAGAAGTCCTCATCCTTTTTTTTCTTTCCATTTTTGATTTATTGATGAAGCCAGGTCATTTACCCTATGAAGTGAGCACATTGCTTCCATATGGTGTCATTTAGTATGTCTCTATAGCTTGTATTTCCTATAAACTGTGATCAAGAGGCTTGGTCACGTTAGAAGTTGATACCTGGTTGTCCCACTTCTAATGATGAGAAGGTAACTCAGTGGTTTAGGTGTCGGCCTTATTCTTCCTCATAAAGTTCTTCATCTAATGATGAACTTTTAAAGTATTTATCTAATGATATTGGCATCCGTTAATGATTATTACTTAGGTCAATTACTTCATTAGGAACTGCAAAATGGTGATTTCCTAATTCTGTTATTCCATCTGCATTTATTAAATCTTCATAGGAGAACTGCCTTATCAACCAGTTCATTTAGTTAATACAGGAAAGGCAAGATAAATTTTTGATTCTTTCCCTTTACCAATTTTCAAATAATGAATGAGTTAATGCCTGAGCTTTCTTTAGCAATAACAATGGTAACCAATATTTTGTTAGTGTTATTATGGATGCTATATGCTTGGTTTCAAGCCATTGCAGTAATAATAATTCTTTTTGCTTGAATTGTCCCATCTTAGTTAGTTAATGGTGACTATTTTGGGTTGGGGACCTCTTTATTCTTTTTTAGCTTCCTTGTTTTCTGGGTAAAATAAAATGGCTCACATTCATCTTGTAATTTTCTTGGCCAAACCTGCAATTTGCTATTTTCCCAAGGAGTGCTGGCTCTTTTTAGTAAGAAGTGGTATTTAGAGACCATGATTGGGGTGCTAGGATTCTAATTACTACTGGATTGTCATTACTTATAGGCACTTCTCAGTGAAGTGAGGATATATATATATTTACACACACACACACACTCATGCGCATGTGTGTGTGTTTGATGAATTCTCACTAACAATTCAAATTCAAATTTAAGATTGCAGGGTTTTTACTCAATGTAAACATTTTATACATGTATCTCTGTTATGCTGAAAATCTTGGCTTCTACCAAGATTCTACCCACTGTGAGTGCCTCTTAATGGTAATGTGCATAAGAGTCATCTGGGGTAAAATCGGAGATTTCTTGGCCTCACATAGGCCTTCTGAAATCACATCTCTTTGGGTATGATCCAAGAGTTTGTCTTTTTAACAAGAGCCCCAACCAATGCTGATTTAGAGACCAAGGATTACCCTCTATGAAACAATGTTCTGTTAGACCGTTGAAATATTGGAGTGGACAGTTTTTATCCAATGCTTTAACTTTTCTGAAGTAGTGGTTTCTTTAAAATAGCCCAAGAAACTGAATTTAAGAGAAACATCATAGAAAATTAGGTAGGGCTCTGAAACTTATAACAAGTTCAGAGTTCAAGTTGTAGCCCTGTTGCTGGCTAGCTTTGGGAACTTGAGAAAGCCCCTTAATCTTTCTAAGCTTTGGTCTCTCCACAAGAAAGTGGGTACAAAATGCCTGCCTACCTCAGAATTTTCGTGAGGATCAAATGAGGAAGTATTTTGTAAAGAATCAAATGCTATAGATATATTGAATCATTGGGGGTCAGTTAGTCTTTCTAATAAGTATTAGGTAATATTATTATACTTTAATTATTTCAGAAAGGCAATATTTTTCTTTTAATAATCTCTCAGAAAAATAATTTCAGTTTACTTAAAGTATTTTTCTTGTTTCTAGGAGTGAAGGATATATCCCAAGTAATTATGTAACAGGAAAGAAATCAAACAACTTAGAGCAATATGAGTAAGTAAATGGTTATTTTGTGAAGATGGAGTAAAACAAACAAATACAATTGAATTGATTTTAAATGAATCACAGTGTAGCTGACTTAGAAATACAGATAATTGTTCATCTAATCAAGAAATCCAAATATAGTTTCCCAGAAGGTCTTTAAAAAAATATGATTTTTTCCTTTTCTAACTATAACAATGTATGATGATTGTTTTAAAATTATTTAAAATATTAAAAAGTTAATAAGAAAAATTACTCATAAGTCAAATAGACTTGACCTCTGTCAACATTAGTATATTTTCTTTCAATCTTTAAAAAAATAAAATTATCCTATATATAATGTTGTTTAAGTTCGACTCCACTTAACAGCATATTGTAAGTGTATTTCTCATGCCATTAAATAGTCTTTGAAAATATTTTCATATCTGCATTATATTTCCTTCAGTCATAAATTCATCAGATATTTACTGTGATCTTTGCATGTATCAGGTACTGTGCTAGGCCTTAAGGGGCATAACCAGGCATATGGCATGTGGATGTGTAGTAATTTATATAATCATTTGCTTATTTGTATAGCATTATATAGTTTAGACATCTTTGCCTATGTAAAAATAACTGGGACAACCTCTTCCTGCTTATTACCTTAAACTAGATCTCTAAAAATCTATGCACTGGGCTCAAGGCTGGTTCTGAACTTGTTAAGACTCTTAATGCATGCTGTCAAATTGCTTCCCAGAGAAAGCAATGGGCATATTATTCACATGCCCACTGATGTGTGTGGCCAGATTTTAGTGAGAGGTTTATATATACCAAAGATTCTTTTGTGGCCATTCTGAGGTGGGGTATTGATGTTTCATTCACTTCTTTAAAAAGACTACCACCACCACCACCACCAGCAATGAAAAGTGTCCTCTGTCCATGCCACTTCCTGTAACGTGAGTGTACCTTAAAATCTCAAGGAGGATTAATAGATTTAAAAGTCATTGCGCTCAGTGGTGTGATCCCTCAAGTTGTTTTATAAGTAAGTGAGGGTATAAAAACTATGTAAGTAAAAGTGTTTTTTGTTCTTAAATAACATTTATGAAAATATAGCCAAATCCTTAGAATTAAGGAAGATGCTAAAAGGTGAAAACTTGGACCTAATTTCAAAGTGATCTGACTGAGAAGTAGCTAATAATTTGGGGGTGTGCTTGGAAACTAGATAATTTTTATCTATATGTGAGAACTCCCTTATAACTCATGGGATTGCAAATAAGGATTGTGTGAAGTTGAGTTTTTTGGATATATCTTAGTTTGGAAATTTTCTCTCTCCTGAGGGACTCTTCTCCTCTGCGTGACTAAGGGAATTTGCTGTGTAAGGTCTCTCGCACGAGAGTCCCCTCAGCCATCTGCCCAGAGGTCAGGGATTCCACAAGGCATTGTGCCACACCTAGCTAGATGACAAGGGAGAAACTGTTCTCAGTGTGAGAGTCAGAGTTCCCCCTGCTTCTCCTGCTGTCTCTCTTCTCCATGGTATATGTGTTGTTTTTTGCTCCAGCTTGTCCTTAACACATCTTAAATGTCCCAGTATTAAAAAGCCTTTTGCGAGCTGTTGAAACAAGAGTTCTCCTGCTGTTTGTTTGGGCCCAGGAAGCTCCCAGGAAACAGACTGTCCACTGGGCTGGGCTCAGGATCGTCAGGCCTGAGGCTCCCGGGGCTGTCAGGAACCTGGTTCTAACCTCCACACCTCGGTGACTGTCTAGGGAGGGGAAAGATGGAGGACCCACTGCAGGAAGAAAGTGGGTTCATTGTGATGGTTAATAAGATGTTCTTGATGGAAAGATGTTAAAGGAAGACGGTGACAGGAATGAAAGGGACCTTAGAACATGGGAAGTCTAGGATAAGGCTTTGAGTCAGTGGCACAGGAGGCAAGGCTTAGAGAACCGGCAAAGGTTGATAGCTGTTTTCTATTTTTCCTTCATTTATACCTGCTTTATTCTTTTTACGATTTATCCAACCCACCCTCCCCAAGAAGCTCAGCCAGGGTCCAACCTTTTTAGAAAGGACTGAGTGTCACCTAAGTCAGACACCACTATGAAGTCCTGTTCCTCTCGAGTGTTTTGAAATGACTAACCAATCTGAAAACCGCATTCACATTAAGGTTTTGCTATCTGAGAATGGAGTGACAAGTTACTTAAAAATCCTGGGCGTTCTTTCTGGATGTACAGTTTCTTCATCAAGAGGAGCTCACCTCTCCCAGAGGCATTTCTGTGCCAGTCTTGTGAGAGCTGTATGCGGGCTGGCCCCTGTGTGGAAGCACTGGCCTGCTCGCCACACGGGCTCCTTTACATCTTATCCGTGTGTACACTTCTTCCTGACAGGATGAATTCAGCAGAGCCACTATTGTCTTTCCCTTCTTGCCTGGTGATAAGCATCATAGAAAAGTGGGGAGAAGCCACAAAGAACCATTAGGAAATACTCATCACTAGTCGATTCATCTATTTATTTGTTCATCACTCCTTCCTCCTTTCCCTCCTTCAACATATTCTGGAAGGTCTGAGTTTATATCTTAGGGAGGGAAAACAGCATTCCTGGGAATCTGCAAATACTGTAAAAATGACCCCTCAGAACAGGATTTCAAAGAGCCTCCCCTTGGTGCAATGGATTCCTTTTCTTCTTCCTTTTATCCCCTCCTAGGAGCTTGGTTATACTAGGTGAGGAAAGGACCTCTCTTTGAATATCTTATGTCTAATTTCCTCTTGAGAGCCACAATTTAGCTTTACTGATTTATTGCATCTGAAACATGAGACTAACTCTCCATTGCTTACTCTTGCTGTGAACATGTGGGTTGAATCTTCTGTTATTAATATAGAGAATTTTTAAAAATCTTCTTTGCTGATTTATAATGCATGATGGGGCTCCAGTTACCTTTTTTTAGTTAATTTCTGTGACCGTTTTAGGCATTCTGACAAATATTTCTGGTATCGACAAAAGAGCTTTAAGGACAGAATCATTCTGTTCTCATTTATTATATTCCCCAGGTGCATTCAGAAATTGATTGATCAGAACCACAATTTTGTTGAACTTCAGCTCAATTAATAAATTGGGATTCATAGCAGTGAGATCTTAGTGCCCACAGTTCTGAGGCCTGGTTAATCACCTCAGGCTCCAAATAAAATAATAGTCATCAGCTTGTACTGGCTTTGTAATTGTGTCTGGCCCCTACAACTGCATAAAAACATTCAGACCAAATAAGATCTTGTATTTCATTCTTTGTATTTTTCCCTTCCTCAGTCAGGGAAGGCCTTTATGTTTACTTGTCTCAGGGTGCTGGTTCTGAATAGTGGTGACAAATTCAAATGTCCTGAGAGGCCAAGCTGGCTTCCTAGCTTTGGAGGGAAATGTGACGGTGGTGAGGTGTTCTCTGCATCTAAACCAAGCAAACAAAAAACTAAATACATAAAGTTAAAACTGAAGGCCACAGTACATAGTCAGAGTTCACATTCTTTGGCCTGCTTGCTTACACAGTTGACCCTTGAACAACATGGGTTTGAATTGCACAGGCCCACATATATGTGGTGTTTTTTTTCCCAATAAACACTGTAAATTATTTTCTCTTTATGATTTTCTTAATAATGTTTTCTCTAGTTTATTATAAGGATACAGTATATAATATATATAATGTACTAAGTATGTGTTAATCGACTTTTATATTAGCGGTAAAGCTTCTGGTCAACAGTAGGCTATTAGTAGTTAAGTTTTGGAGAGTCAGAAGTTACATGTGGATTTTTGACTGGCAGTGTGTGTGTCAGCACACCTAACCCCCACGTTGCTCAAGAGTCAACCATAATCTCGTGGAATGATTGGCTTGGGGAAGCAGGGAGAGGGAGGGCCTTTGAGGACGACATGGGATTGGCAGTATCCTTTTTTCCTCGGGCTGTACAGATCTGCAGGGCTTGGGTTGTGGCACAGCATGGTGACAGCACCCGGAGGGGGGCGGGTCATGGTGGGATTCTTATGTCCGTCCGTCTGAGCCTCGGGGCTGGGCTGTGGGGCTGCGCTAGCACCAGTAAGTCTGGAAGCCCCAGGAGGCCAGCTGTTGTATTTTGTTGTGTCATTTGACAATTGGGACCTTCCTTAAATCCAGCGGGAACCTTCATAATGACTTGAGGTGAAACCTACTGCCTATTTGTGGGATAGGGGCTTGGCATAGATTTAATTGAATTAAAGACAATCATGTAAAATGACATATTTCCTGCATATTTTAGTGTGGGAGTAAAATTCATTCTTGCTATTATAATAGTGAAAATTTGGAAATGACTTTTATGTTAAATAATGAAGATAGCTTAAATTATGGCACATCCATACCATGATACACAGAACGATATTGCATCTCATCTGTGTGTACACTTCTTCCTGACAGGATGAATTCAGCAGAGCCACTACTGTGGTGTCAGTCGTATACTGATAGACGGTATATGCAAAATTCAGGTTATGATTTGGCAAGTATAACTTGATCCCACTTTAATAAAAAGAAGAATGTTGGTACACATGTGTCTTTCATGGGTAGAAAAAGTCTGAAAGTATATACATTAAATGTTACTAGTGGTTGTCTGTATTAGTGAGGTTATGAGTGATAAGTTCCTATTTATTGCATTTGTTATTGTTGAGAAATATTATCTGAAAAGAATAAAAAATAACTTTAGAAACCTGAAGCCTTAAACGCATCTTTTTCTATTCAGATGGTATTGCAGAAATATGAATAGAAGCAAAGCAGAGCAACTCCTCAGAAGTGAAGTAAGTGTTTGTACTTGTTTCCTAGCTTTGGTTTCAGTACAAGTTAATTGTAATACACCCCAGATAAGCTGTTCCTAAAGCCTAAAAAGTACTAAGACACAATTACAGGGTTTTGTCTTCTTAAATCATTTAAAAGTGAATGCTGGTGTTTTAGTTTCCTGGGGGGGGGGGTGGCGGTGTGTGTGGGGGGGTGGAGCTGTGATGAAGTACCACCAGCTGAGTGGCTCATGCAACAGAAATTTATTTTCTCATGGTCCTAGAGGCGAGAAGTCTGAAATCAAGATGCCAGCAGAGTTGGCACCTTCTGAGGGCTGTGAGTGGAAGGACCTGTTCCAGGCCTCTCTCCCTCTCATCTTGTGCATATGGTCTCTGTGTTCCAGTTTTGTTTTTATAAGGACTCCAGATACGTTGGTTTACAGCCCACTCTTAGTGACCTCATGTTAACTTGGTTCTTCCTGTAAGTCTCCAAACAAGGTCACATTCTGAAGTCGTAGGGGTTAGGACTCCAACAAACTTTTCTGAGGGGTAAAAAATTAAACCCATAAGAATAGGTAATGGCTATATATTGGTAATCTTTTCTTTACTCTCATTGATTTATGATTTACTGCTTTGATTTTAGTACTTAAATGTGTTTTTTCTTTTTGCTTAAAAAACAATATGTGATATCTTTTAGACACGAAGTTTTAATATTTAGTTGCCTTTAGAAATAAATGTGCTAAAATTCTTATATTTTAAAAAGAAATAAAACACAAGGATAAAATGTAGACCAGAGGAAGCCACAGTGGACTAAGGAGTAAGTACCAAGTCTGGCTGTGACTCTTCTAGTCTGTTTTTACATCTGTAGAATGAGGAGGTTGGATCAGCAGATGATCTCTACAATTCTCTGCATTTACGATCTCGTTATTCTATTTGGTAATAGTTCTCAATCTCTTAAACCCATGCTTTCTCATGTTACCTCCTGCTTATTACCACCAGTCAAGGTTTTGTTGGGCACTTGTTTCTACAGTTTGTGCCGGGAGAGCAATAGCAGGTGGCTTTGCTTGATTCAAATGACACGTAACCACGCCTACTTCCCCACAGGATTCCTGCATGCCTCCTAGGTGACCTGCAGATGTGAAGCCGCTGTGGGGAGTAGCTAGCTAGAAGAGCTGGGGTCCAAGTCCTGGCTCTGCTTCTTAAAAGCTGTGTGACCTAGGGCAAGTTATCCAGCCTTTCTGTGCTCCATTTCCTTACCTATGAAAGAGAGTGGGTATAACAGTAGTATTTACCTCATAGGCCTATTTTGAGGATTAAGTAAAGCTGCAGATCAGAACATAGTAAAACAGAATAAGTTCTCAATAAATATATCATAGCTGTTATACTTTTTACCAATTGATGATTATGATCATCATCCCTAGTTGTTATCAGACTTATTTGTGGGATTTTATTTAATTCCATTGTTTTTCCTATAAATAAGAGGAAAATTTATTTTATTTTTCAACTGTTAAACACACTTTCATCGTAACTCGTTTCGGTGCTGGAGAGAGCTGTGGTGTTGGTTGGAGAAGCATCGGCGGTTCCGAGCTTCTGTTTCTTGCTCTCTGGCTTGGCACCTGATGAGGGTTTAACCTTTAGACTCATTGTTGGTTCTTCCTTTTGGTGCTTGAGTGACTTGTGCCTCCGTCTCTCCTTTAGTGAAGAGTGATATTTAACATCAATTTCCAGGGGAGTTAAAGATTTAAAAAAAAAAAACATTCTTGTAAAGAGCACTGAGATATCTATAGGAAAATTGCTATTTGGATAGAAGATGATGTTGATTCAGGATCTAAGCCTATAGTAAATATGAAAAATATATGAAACGAAACCCAATAATTAAGAAACACATTTTTCAGTATCCATTTTTATGTCCAGAACTAAAAGGCATTGCAGTCTTGTCTGTTAGTTTTGGAAGGACGCTGAGGTATTATTTTACTGAAATGTCTCATGCTATGGGTGTGAAGATTTGTGCTTGTGCTTGTGGGGAACTGTGAGTGTGCTTTCTTTTATCTCATGGCCCAGTCCAGTCATGTCAAGTGGAAAGTCATGGGGTTGAGCCCTGTTGGTAAATTGTGTTTCTCCAAAGCAGATTTTCTAGGCAAAGGACAATAATCATAAAATTGTAGGACTGGATTCTCACATCTTTTCTGGGTCATAGATATGTGTTATTGAATTGAAACAATTTTCTTAACTTGGATTTTAGGATAAAGAAGGTGGTTTTATGGTAAGGGATTCCAGTCAACCAGGCATGTACACAGTCTCCCTTTATACGAAGTTTGGAGGGTAAGTAATCCCACTCTCTCTTCTTTAATTTAGAGTTTTGTATGAAGTTCCTATATCGTTTTTATTGATTCATTATTTTCAAAAAATTTCAGCATTAAAAAAAACATGTGAACTTGATTTTTAAAGTCTATACTATTTTTTATATTTCTATTTTGTTATTTTTCCTCATAGTTGTGTGTGTGTGGTGTGTTGTGTGGTGTGTGTGTGTATTTGTTGAGATGGCTATGAAAACTTTACTAACATTCAACAAATAAGTACTATGTACTGCGTTAAGAGCTATGGATACCACAGCGAGCAAAGTAGTCACAGATCCTTCCCTCCAGTAGCTTAGTGGGCCTTCAGGCGAGCACACAGTCACTCATGGAAATGTATGAGTAGGTGCTGTGCTAGGAGGGCAGTGTGTGTGTGCGTGGAGGGGGCGGAATGAGGTACATAGCCCAGACGTATCTGAGTTAGTCATCAACGCTGTCTAGTGACGTCCAAGCTGGGACCTGACAATGAGAAGGGAGGGGAGTGTTTCTACCCAGGAAACTGCCTGGACCCAGAAGTGAGGGAGGATATAATCAGTTCCAGGAACTGACAAAAGTGTTTCATAGCTGGATTGTAGAACGGAGGGGTGGGGTGGAAGGAGGAGAGAGAAGCCTGAGATAAAAGTGGAGGTTACGACATGGCAGTGCCAAGAAGCCAGAGCTTTATCTTAAGAGCAGCTAGAGTTCTCTTGAAAGGGTTTTTGGCAAGAGGTGACTCAAGAAGATCTATGTTTTAGAAAGATATCTAAAATAGAATCTAAAATTTTTTTATAAGTCTGGTTTATTCACTTTTAGAGGTGTAATTCCTCTAAACAATTGCAAATTTACACCAAGAGCAAGGACAAAAGCAGTAGCTAGCTAGTTAATAGCTGTTTTAAGACTTTTAACTGTGGTTAAATGGATTTGGTAAATGTTCTCTTTCATAGTCTCAGGCAAGGGACCAAGAATGTTATCAGTGACCACTTTAAAAACTTTCACCTGTTAATGTGAAAGGCAAGACTAAGAAGAACATGGGGAAAAATAAAATTTGTGCAGTGACTAGAAGGGGCCATATCTAAGGACCTTGCGGTGACCTGGTAGAAAACATCTTCAGAGCGAAGTTACATGATTCCAACTTGGTCCTAACACATTTCAATTTTTGTTATAGAGAAGGCTCATCAGGTTTCAGGCATTATCATATAAAGGAAACAACGACATCCCCAAAGAAGTATTATCTGGCAGAAAAACATGCATTTGCTTCAATTCCTGAGATTATTGAATATCATAAGCATAATGCAGCAGGTAAGTGAGCTTTTAAAACTGATTTCAAATATTAGGTTGTAGTTAAAATGATCAGACATTTTGATGAATTCTTCCTTGAGCAGTTTTATTTGTAGCTAGTTGTCAAATGTGATTGATTTAAACTTATTGTATATTAAGAACTGAAATGTACAAAGAAAAATCAGAAATATCAAATTTAATAGAAAGCTCTGTCTTGACCTTAGGACACGAATTATTCTCACCATGTATGAAATGTCACATTTCTATGGTTTTATCTTTGATATTGACAAAGGTTCTCTGCTTGACCAAAATTTAGTCAGCCTTCTGAACTGTCTCCTAGGGTCTGTGTACTTTCTTGTAAAATCCAGTTTTAGCAGGAGCTCCGCTATGTCAGTTTAACCAGAAACCCCTAACCTGGATATCTGATATATGACCACCCTCAATATCAGATTCCTTATCTTCCACCTCACTGCCACCGCCACCCCCTCACCTCAGTGATGTCTGGTCACCCTGGCTTGTGTTCATCAAGAATCTTGTTAGAGTGGGTTAACTAGAATTGCCCATTTCCTTTACCCCTTGATGTTTTTCTTAGTGATACTCCATCCACTATCCCCTACTCTGCTTCTTGGCTGTGGATTCCCACTTCCCTAGTCTCTCATGCCCACTCTAAAATCCCATTGTAGTGGTCCCTGTACTTATTGCAATGGTCCTAAGTGAAGTCTGCCTTACTTCTTTAAAATTAACTTTTGAAATTTTATTGAAGGCAACTTTTGCAAAGTCTTTTGCCATTTGTGATTCTGTTTGCTTTTCTCAGATAATGATTGGAACAGTTATTGAGATAACAGTTATGAGAACAGTTATTTATATATCGTAAAGTTCGCCCATTTAAAGTATACAATTTAGTAGTCACTAGCATATTTACAGAGTTGTACCAGTCATCACCATAATCTAAGAACAATTTCATCATCCCAGAAAGACATTTTGTACCTGTTAGGAGTCACACCGCACACCTCTCATTCACCAGTCTAGCCCTAGGCAAGCACTAATCTACTTTGTCTCTCCAGATTTGCCTATTCTGGACATTTTGTATAAATGGAATCATACAATACATGGTTTGTTGTGACCAGCTCTTTTGATTTAACACAATGTTTTTGATATTCATCTATGTTATAGGCTGTATGAGTACTCCATGTCCTGTTGTTCATGGATGGATTTCGTTTATTTATGCTGTTATCATTCATCAGTTGACAGACATTTGGGTTATTTCCACATCTCGGCTATTATGAATAATGCTTCTGTGACCATTTGTGTACAACTTTTTGCATTGAAATACATTGTATTTCTTTGGGGGTACTTACCTAGGAATAGACTCTATGTTTAACATTTGAGAAACTCATTTCATATCAATTTATCCCCCAAAGGACTTTTTCTTAGCTCTTATTGTTTTTTTCAGTGTTTGCATTCCACTATTTTTTTCTTTTGTGTTCTTGTATATATTTTATTCTTCACCATTATCTCTGTTCATTCATTTAACGAACATGTATTAAGTGCTTAGTGCATACCAGGAAGTATGCTAGGTTCCAGGGAGACTGTGGTATCATGGATAGTCATTGATCCTGTCTCTCCCAGATCTTAAAATCCAACAGGGGAGGCAGAGAAGTCTATAACAATATTAAGTTAGTAAGAGATATGCTGTATTAGAGGAAATATAGAGTTCTATGGGTGTTTATAGGAGAGATACCTATTGTTCCTTCTTATTTGGCAATGTGTGCAATTTAAATTAAAGGATTTAATGTACCTCACTGATTTCCAGTAGTTGGTATTTCCAATTGATAGTTTAAAAACCCAATTTTTATGGTAAGATTCCTAATATAGAGTTATGGCAGGTAAATCATTTTAATTTTTAGTGGACTACTATAATTCCCTTTCATAGTTCAGACCTCATATTGGAAAAGAACATGAGATAATAATTGATAACAACTATTAGAAAGCTTTTTTTCTTCTTCTTCTTGTTTTTTAGAAAGCTTTTAACATTCTTTAAAATGTGAGAAGAAAGTATGTTAGCCTGGTACCTGATAAACACTGTAGTATTTAAAAGAAAATGTGTGTTGAATGAATAAAAGCATATATCCATATCTATATATTTAAATATTTTATGCTCTATAGAAATATGAAATTGTCAACTCAGAGAGTAGGACCATCTTCTTCCTTCCTGCTTTCCTCTCATTTTTTTCCCCCAGCATGTAACGCGGTACTGTATGTACACACAGAGGATGGGCACTAAGTGAATAAATAAATGAATTTTATAAGTGAGTTTCAGGTTTAGCACTTTACCACGCAGAATGATTGATGACTCTGACTGGGATACTTTCTTTGATTTCTAGGACTAGTCACAAGGCTGCGCTACCCAGTTAGTGCAAAGGGAAGGAATGCACCAACCACTGCAGGATTCAGCTATGGTAATTCATTTTGTAGTTACATTGGCTAGTTTTTCTTGAAAAGAATCCATTATCACAAGACCAGTTTAGATGTGTAGAATTCTGTGTAGTGGAACTGTTCTTATAAGTTTATAGAATGAGTTTTTAGATGATTATACTTGTAGCTGTAGTAATCCTAGTTTTTTGTTTGTTTGTTTGTTATCATCATTATTCATAATTTAGCAGGAAGCTTTCTGTCAGTGAAAAATTAGCTTTACTGTGTTACATCTAAAATAAATCAAAGCCCTTCCTAGTTCTCACCAGCTTTGTTGGTTACTCATGAGAAAGTAAGGATGGAGATAATAGAGAAGGCATTCAACTTGATTGTTATTGTCACTTTGGCAAAAGCCTTTTAGACAGCAGGTTAAATTCTTTCCAACTTGCTAGAATTGAACACAAAAACAAAGACAAAAACAAAAAACCCAAGGTGGGAAGAGTAGCAAATGAGGGAGTTTTTGTTCTTTTTTTTTTTTTTAATAACTTTCAAGCTCTATTATTATTAGCTTATTATGTAGCATCTTCTTGCCTTCTTCAGTTTACCTTGCTTGTTCAGTTTACCTTGCAGAAGGGGTACATCCTCCCCGAGAGTAGAAAGTCACCATTTGCAGTTTAGATGCAAGTTGCAAATCTGCTCTGTGTTTTACCAGTAATTGTATTATCCTGTAACTTTGAGATTGACCTTGGTTATAATACTATGTTTCCCAGTGACTCCTGTTCTGTTCTCCTTCCTGAATTTATCATTTTCACCCTCTGTCTCACAGAGAAATGGGAGATTAACCCTTCAGAGCTAACTTTTATGAGGGAATTGGGGAGCGGACTCTTTGGTGTGGTGAGGCTTGGCAAGTGGCGTGCTCAGTACAAAGTTGCGATCAAAGCTATTCGGGAAGGTGCAATGTGTGAGGAAGACTTTATAGAAGAAGCTAAAGTGATGATGTAAGTTACTCTGTTCTTTCTAGTTCCCCTTTTTGCATGAAAAAGTGGCCTCCTCACCAGCATTGGCCTCCTGATGATTTCTTTTTCTATCCTAACTGTGTATATGCATGACTTCCCTCCCAGGAAACTGACACACCCGAAGTTAGTACAGCTTTATGGTGTTTGCACCCAGCAGAAACCAATTTACATTGTTACGGAGTTCATGGAAAAGGGTTGCCTTCTGAATTTCCTCCGACAGAAACAAGGTCTTTTTAATAGAGACTTGCTCCTGAGCATGTGTCAAGATGTGTGTGAAGGAATGGAGTACCTCGAGAGAAATAGCTTCATCCACAGAGATCTGGTAAATTTTAAACCACTTGCATTTTCATTCATTAGCCACATTCCTTTATAACACTGGGTTAGCAAATAAGCAATGATTGGTTAGTACCCAATTTTTGCTCTCAACAGTATTTTATATTTAAACTTGGTAAGTTTAACTTGCGCCATAATTTTAACAGAAAGATCTTTTAAAAATATAATACATATGATACATAATTACATAGGCAATTGTATAAATAATACACAATTACAAAGGTAGTATTTCCCAGCAATCTACCATGCATAAATTATTTGATCTCCATAAGAATCTTGTGAAATAGTCTCGACGGTGTTTCCGACCATCACTGTTTTATAGATAAGAAAATTATCTTCAGAGACTCGAAATGACTTGCATATAATGATAAATGAGGAAGTTCAGGGCTGACTCATCCTCTAAATCCTAAGCCCTTTTCCATCGTGTCACACATTATAAGCAGAAACTATAACAGAAATCCTTGGTTCATTTTCTTTCTCTCTGAAATTAGGAAAAGATGGAAGCCCATGTTAATTCCTGAAAAATATCAGGAAAAGTAATCTTTTATTACTGATTCTAAATTATTGTGATGAAGACACTTCTTAATTTTTTCTCTTACTTTTTCTCCTCTCTCCTCCATTCTTTTCTTTCTCTTTTCTCTGTCTAGTCTTCCCGTGTCTGCTTTTTGGCAAAACCATCAGACCCCCATCCCCTTAACCACCATTTTATTGTTTTTTATAGTTTTGATTTTTTTTTTTTAAGATTCCACTTGTAAGTGATATCACATGGTACTTGTCTTTCTCTGACTTATCTCACTTAGCACAGTATACTCAAGGTCTATTCATATTGTCACAAATAACAGAATAGCTTTCTTTCTCAAGGAAAGAAAGCTATTTTTTTTTTATCTATTCATCCATTGATGAACTTTGGGATTATTTTCACATCTTGGTTATTGTGAATAATGCTGAGATAAATATGGTGGTGTATGTTTCTCATCAAAATCCTGTTTTCACTTCCTTTGGACATGTACCTAGAAGTGGAATTTTTGTATCTGTATGGTAGATCTATTTTTAATTCACTGAGGAAGCTTCATATTGTTTTCCATAGTGGTCAGACTAATTTAGCTCACTAATTTATATGTATAGGCTTCTCATTTCACCACATCTTTGTTATCACCTGTTGTCATTTGTCTTCTTGATGATAACCATTCTAACAGGTGTGAGAGGTGATACCTCATTGTGGTTTTAATTTGCATTTTCCTGATGATATGTAATGTTGAGCAGCTTTTCATGTGCCTGTTAGCCATTTGAATGTCATCTTTGGAAAAGTATTTTTCTTTTGCTGCCCATTTTTAAATTGGTTTGTTTGTTTTCTGTTAAGTCGTGTTAGTTCTTCATATATTTTGGATATTAACCCCTATCCTATCTATGGATTGCAAAACTTTTCTCCCATTATGTAGGCTGCTGTTTCCATTTGTTGATATTTCTTTTGCTCTGTGAAGCTTTTGAGTTTGCTGTTATCCCATTTATTAATTCTTGCTTTTGTTGTTCCTGTTTTTAGTGGTATGTCCAAAATATCATTGCCAAGACCAATATTGATGAGTTTCTTCTTCATATTTTCTTTCGGGAATTTTTTGGTATCAGGTCTTATGTTTAAGCCTTTGATCCACTTCAAGTTAATTTTTGAGAATGATGTGAAATAGGGGTCCAATTTCCTTGTTCTGCATGTTCTCCAGTTTTCCCAGCATTGCTTGTTGAAGAGACTTTTCTTCCTCTATTGGGTATTCTTGGCTCCCCTGTGGAGTATTAGTTGACTACAAATACCAGAAATTAATTCTGGGCTCCCTAAACTGTTCCATTGACCTATCTGTTTTTCTGTCAGTACTGTATTATTTTTATTACTATGGCTTTATAGTATAGTTTGAAATCAGGAAGCATAATACCTCCAGTTTTATTCTTTTTTCTCAAGGTTGCTTTGGCAATTTGGGGTCTGTTGTGGTTCCACATACATTTTAGGATTTTTTTTTTTTTTTTTTTTTTTTTTTTTTTTTTTTACTGCTGTGCAGAATGCGATTGGTATTTTATGGGGATTGTGTTGAATTTGTTAGATGGCTTTGGGGAGTAAGGCCATTTCAATAGTATTCTTCTTATCCATGAATATGGAATATCTTTTACTTTTATTTCTTTCAGCAAAGTCTTGTAGTTTTCATTGTACAGATCTTTCTCTTTCTTGGTTAAATTTATTCCTAAGTGTTTTTGGTTTTAATGCTAATTGTGAATGGGTTAGTTTTCTTTATTTTCTTTTCCGATACTTTATCATTAGTGTAAAGGAATGCCACTTTGTGGCATTGTAAGTTGATTTTATAACCTGCCACTTCAGTGATTAATTCCAACAGTTTTTTGATTGACTCTGGGATTTTCTGTATTAAGATCATATTATCAGCAAATAGCAACAGTTTTACTTCTTTCTTTCCTGATTTGGATGCCTTTTATTTCTTTGTCTTACTGAATTGCTCAAGTAGGGATTTCCAGTACTATATTGAATAGGAGTGGTGAGAGTGGGAAGCCTTGTCTTGTAATTGATCTGAGAAGAAACAGTTTCATTTTGTCTGCATTGATTATATTGTTAGCAGTGGGTTTATCATATAAGACCTTTATTATATTGAGGTGCGTTCCTGATATAATCAATCTAGTAAGAGTTTTTATTATGAAAGAATGTTATATTTTGTCAAACGTTCTCTCTGTGACTATTGAGATGATCATGTGTTTTTATCTTTTATGATGTGTGAATTAAATTTTTTGATTTGCATATGTTGAATGATAATATATATCCTTGTATCCCAGATATAAATCCCACTTGGTTGTGGTGTATAATTCTCTTAATGTGTTCTTGAATTCAGTTTGCTAATATTTTATTGAGAATTTTGTTATCAGTATTTATCAGGGATATTGGTCTATAATAATTTTCTTATCTGGTTTTTGTATCAAGGTAATGCTGGCTTTGTAGAGTGAATTTGGAAGTATTCCCTTTTCCTCAATATTTTGGAGAAGTTTGAGGAGTATGGAATTAATTCTTCTTTAAATGTTAGGTAGAATTCACCAGTGAAACCATCTGTCCTGGAGTTTTCTGTGTTTGGAGTTTTTTGATTATTTACTCAATCTCTTGATTTATTGTTGGCCTCTTCAGATTTTTTCCTGATTCACTTTTAGTAGGTGTGTTTTTAGAAATGTACCCATTTATTCTAGGTTATGTAATTTTTAGCATATAATTGTTCATAGCAGTTTCTTATAATTTTCTGTATTTCTGTAGTATCAGTTGTAATGTCTCCTGTTTTATTTCTAATTTTATTTGAGTCTTCTTTTTTCCTCAGTCAACTAAAGGTTTGTCAATTTTCGTTTATCTTTTCAAAGAACAGCTTTTAATTTTGTTGGTCCTTTCTGTTGTTTTTCTTCTCTCTATTTCATTTATATCTGCTCTGATTTTTATTATTTCCTTCCTTCTGGTAACTTTGGGCATAATTAGTTCCTCATATTCTAGTTCATTGAAGTATAAATTTAGGTTGCTTGTTTTAGAACTTTCTTGTTTATTAATATATGTGCTTATTACATTAAACTGTCCTTTCAGAACTGCTTTTGCTTCATTCCACAAAATTTGATATTTTGTATTTTCATTTTCATTTGTTTCAAGATAATTTTTTATTTCATTTTTGAGTTCTTTAACCCATTTATTGTTGAGAAGTGTGTTGTTTAGTTTCCACATATTTGAAGATCTCACTTTCCTATATAGTTGTCTCTTTATGTGTGTGGTAAGAGCACTTAGATTAATTATCGTAGCAAATTTCAAGTTGAAATTGAATTTTTTTTTTTTTGCTGTTGAGTTGTATGAGTTCCTTACGTATTTTATATATTAACTAACCCTTTATCAGATACTTGGTTTGAAAATATTTTTTCCCATTATCTAGTGATGACAAAAGAGCCTATGTTTACTCTTGTGTATACAGTTGACCCTTGAACAACCCAAGGGTTAGGGGCCCAACCTCTATCTGTGTATAACTTTGACTCCCCCAAAATTTAACTACTAATAGCCTACTGTTGACCAGAAACCTTAATGATAACATATCGAGTTTCTTAACACATATTTCATATATTATGTATATATGAATGTATATATTCTTACAATAAAGTAAGCCAGAGAAAAGAAAATGTTATTAAGAAAAATCATAAGGAAGCCCCACAGGACACTTACTACATAAGGCCTCTCTAGCCTCTCTACTAAGACCGGGAGACAGAGCAGCCCTACCTAATACCTAGAAACACAAGGAGGCAACCAAAATGGGGAGACAAAGAAACATGTCCTAAATGAAAAAGCAGAACAAAGCTCCAGAAAAAGAACTCAAAAAATGGAGTCAACAATCTACAAGATGTAGAGTTCAAAACACTGGTTATAAGGATGCTCAATGAACTTAGGGAAGAGTAGATGAACTCAGTGAGAACTTTAACAAAGAGATGGAAAGCATAAAAATGGAGATAGAAAACATTAAAGAGAACAAGTCAGAGATGAAGAATATAGTAACTGAAATGAAGAATACCTTAGGAGGAATCAATAATAGGTTGGATGAAACAGAAGATCGAATCAACGATTTAGAAGATATGGTGCAGAAAAACACCCCATCAGAATACAAAAAGAAAAAAGAATTCAAAAAAATTACACTAGTTTAAGAGACTTCTGGGACAACATCAAGTGTATCAATGTTTGTGTCATAAAGGAGAAGAGAGAGAGCGAGCAAGGAATCAAGAGCCTATTTGAAGAAACGATGGTGGAAAATTCCCTAACCTGGCAAAAGAAATTGACATACAATCCCAGGAAGTGCCGAGTTTCAAACAAGTTGAATCCAAAGAGGCCCACACCAAGACACATCATAATTAAAGTGCCAAAGACTTAAAACAAAAGAGAATCTTAAAAGCAGCAAGAGAAAAGCAGTTAGCTACCTACAAGGAGCTCCCATAAGACTGTCAGCTGATTTCTCAACAGAAACTTAGAGTGCCAGAAACTTAGAATTGGCACAAAATCTTCAGAGTGATGAAAAGCAAGGACCTATGAAAAGATTACTCTACCCAGCAAAGCTATCATCTAGAATT
Source organism: Eonycteris spelaea (assembly GCA_003508835.1). NCBI lineage: Eukaryota > Metazoa > Chordata > Mammalia > Chiroptera > Pteropodidae > Eonycteris > Eonycteris spelaea. The sequence goes on along the minus strand of PUFA01000049.1, from coordinate 6,581,918 downwards.
GAAGGACAAAAAAAGAGTTTCTAAGAGAAGAAAAAGCTAAAGGATTTCATCACCACCAAACCAGTATTACAAGAAATGTTAAGGGACTTCTTGAAGAAAAAGTAGAAAAAGAAGAAAGAAGAGGAGGAGGGGGAGAAGGAATAAAAATGTGAGTAATAAAATGGCAATAACTACATACATATCTATCAATAATTACTTTAAATGTAAATGATAACTGCTAATGAAAAGGTATAAGATGGCTGAATGGAGAAGAAAACAAGACCCTTTATATACGCTGCCTATAAGAGACTCATTTCAGATAAAAAGACACAAGTAGGCTGGAAAAAAGGGAAAAAAAAATATTTCATGAAAATGGAAATGAAAAAAAAAAAAATCCCGGGTAGCAATACTTATACCAGACAAAATAGACTGACTTTAAAATAAAAGCTGTAACAAGAGAAATAACTCAGTGATCCCACTTCTGGGTATTTATCCAAAGAAGCTCAAACACTGATTTGGAGGGACATGTGCATCCATAGGTTCATTGCAGCATTATTTACAATAGCCAGGATGTGAAGGCAACCTGGTGCCTTCAGTGGATGAATGGATAAAGAAGATGTGGAACTTGTATACAATGGGATATCACTTAGCCATGACAAGAATGAAATCTTGCCACCTTCGACAACATGGATGGACCTAGAGGGTATTGTGCTAAGTGGAGTAAATCAGACAGAGAAAGACAAATATTATATGATTTTACTTACATGTAAAATATGCAAAACAAAACAAACAAAACAGAAACAAACATGGATATAAAGCACATTTTGATGGGAGAAAGTTGGGGGGGTGAAAAATAGGAAGGGATTTAGAAGCACAAATTCATAGTTACAAAATAGTCATGGGGATGTTAAGTACAACATAAGGAATATAATCAATAATATTGTAATAATTATGTATGGTGTCAGATGGGTACTAGATTTATTGGGGTGACCACTTCATAAGTTATAAATGTATAATCACTATGTTGTACAACTGAAAGTAATATAATATTGTATGCCAACTGTAATTGGGAAATAGTTATTTTTAAAAATCATAAGGAAGATAAAATACATTTGCAGTACTGTATGTATTTGTTGAAAAAAATTCACATTTAAGTGGACCCATGTAGTTCAAGGTTGTGCTGTTCAAGAGTCAGCTGTATGATGGATACATTTCTAGAACGTGTACAAACAGATTTTGAAGAGACATTTTCACCCTCTGCAGACATTGACTGGGCTAAACTAATTTTAATATAAACTGAACTTACATTTTTCTACTTTTATTGTGGAACTTTGTAACTAATATGTTATTGAAATGGTATTTTCCAGGCTGCCAGAAATTGTTTAGTAAATGAGGCGGGAGTTGTGAAAGTATCTGATTTTGGAATGGCCAGGTAAGTCTGTGTACACATTTTCTATTAATTTTGGGATAAATAAATATGAGACTGTGACCAATCCCTCTGCAGATTGACTATGTCAGTTTCTTCCTCTTCAATTTAAGAACTGTTTTGAAACCATATCTTTTGTTTCATCAGCAAAATATTAGTAGTACTCATAATTTTTTAAATAAAGGAGCTAATTTCTTTTTCTGCTTATTGGTGTTTTCAATGTAAGGTAATAATAAGTTAGATTATTTATGTTTTGAAAGACATCTTTGCTGAATGTATCCATTTTACTGTTAGCTTTGGCTTTTTATCAGGTAAACAAATTGTTAAGGAATTATGATTGCTTTATGCTTGATTACATGGGTTTATGTGACATTCACATTAGCTTGTAGAGTGGAATAAGCATGAGGATAATCTGCACTGATGAAGCAGAAAGGCAATCTTGTTAGCTAGCTGTTCTGAGATAAATAATTTCATTAAAATAAACAAGCATACACTGTTAATTATTGTTAATAATTCTTACCACTAGGTGGTAGTATAGCATATTAAATACACTACTTTCTTTTCTCCTTGGAATAGATTAGATTTCTAGAATCTTTTTACATCAGTCTGTTCAGAATATCAGTTCTTAGAATATCCACACCTATAGGTTTTTTATTTGCTTAATTTTTATAATTTTAATAGAGTGTTAGAAAAAAACTTTAAAAAGTATTTGGTTTGCCTTTCCTTTTTTCCCTCAATCTATTCATTTATCCATACACCCATCTGTAAGAAATTAGGTGCCTACTATGTTCTAGGCACAGTGTTAGACTGAAACACAGTAGAGAGTAAGACATACGAGTCCCTGCCCACATGCAGCTTATATTCAAGAGACAGGGTGACACATAGGACCTGAGACATGCAAAGAGGGGTAAACACAGAGCAATGGGATAGCGGGGGTGAGCAAACTGTGCTTCATGGGCCAAGTCTGACTCCCCCTCTTTTTGTACAGCCCGTGGCCCAACAATGGTTTTCACACTTTGAAATGATTGAAAAGAATTAGAAATGTGACCAGTGAAAATGATCCGAAATTCAAATACTGCTGTCAATAAATAAAGTGTAACTGGCCCACAACCTCGCTCATTCACTTTTGTATTGTCCATGTCTGCTTTCACACCACAGAGGCAGAGTTGCGTGGTTGGGACAGAGACTGTCTGGCCTGCAAAATCAAACATGTTCATTATCTGGCTTTTTTAACTTGCTGTAGTTTTAAACTGTGCTCTGCGGAACTGTAGGGGCTAAAACACGTGTGTTTCTAAACACTTTGCACCACTTCCTTTAGAGCAGCTGTGCTTTAGATGTTTTACGCATGGGGCCTTTGGGTAAGACTTTGTTTAAAGAATTGCTGCCAAAAAGTTTGCAAACTATTTTATTATATTCTGCCTCTGTTGCCTTATAAAAAAAAAAAACAAACAGAAAAGGAAAGCATGATACCAATGTTACAATGTGTCCACATGGAATTGAGATGGAAATCACTAGTGTGGCCACCAACCAAACATTTACTTCAACCGGATGCTTGTTGGGCTTCAGTCAACTATGTTTTTGATTCTAAGGGGAAAAAAATGAAAGAACATGTACAAAATGCAGATCATAACTCAGAGGTGTAGACTTATGGTGTGTCTTACTCTAGGTATGTTCTGGATGATCAGTACACAAGTTCTTCTGGTGCTAAATTTCCTGTGAAGTGGTGTCCACCTGAGGTGTTTAATTACAGCCGCTTTAGCAGCAAATCAGATGTCTGGTCGTTTGGTAAGACACATGGTCCATTTTTCCTCCACTCTGCTCTGAAGAGGAAGTGGATCATTTGGTAACTCTTACCCTTTTCCAGGTGTTTTAATGTGGGAGGTGTTCACTGAAGGCAGAATGCCCTTTGAGAAAAACACCAACTATGAAGTGGTAACCATGGTTACTCGAGGCCACCGACTCCACCGGCCAAAGTTGGCTTCCAGATATATATATGAAGTGATGCTGAGATGTTGGCAGGAGGTATAAAAATTTTTTTTTGCTCTTTTTTTTTTAATCTCTAAAACATTTATGGATCTGGGCAGGCTTTTAGATTAATAATGTGTAGTCTTTATAGCCTCGTGAGTTGGTGTATGTTTTACACGATTTCAAATTCTAGGTAGGAAGCCAACCCTCTAGCTCAGTTCTGAATAACAGGAAGAAGAATATGCTAATAATTAAGATAATAAATTCAGGTTGCTGCCCCACTACCAGGTGGGAATCCTGCCATAGTTGCCTGAGTTAGGCACCCAGGGAGTAAGCTTGGGGCAGTGGCTCTTCTTTCAGGGGGCTTTTTGTATTGGAGACATATTACTCTTTCACCAGGGAGGGTTTCTTTCTTCAAATCTCTTTCTCAGGTCTTTTTACTCACTTTTTGAAAATTTTTCTTTCCCATGTATTGAAATGTCACTTTATAGAAGAGGTTAAACAGCAAAATGACTTGAAAGATAACAATAACATTAATTATTATTAAAGATAATAATATTAGCACATATGTATAGAGTGCTTGGCACTGTACTAAATGCTTTAGATTTAGTTCTCAAAATAACCCTTTGATGTGCAGTTGCTTTTACTATGATCACTCTGCGCATGAGAATACCAAGCCTCATGAAGTCGATGCTTGCTCAAGGCCACTTAACTACAGAGAGCCAGAGTCCTATCTGACTCCAAAGCCCGTGCTCTTGGTCACTTGCTATAAGTCTCCCAAGAGCAATGCCTGGGATGAGCAGAGGCTTTTGGGCAGGAAGTGGTGCGAGGGGTAGAGAGTGGTGCCAGTGTGAGCAAAGGGAAGGAGGTGGTAACGAATGGGATGTGTATACACAAGGGTGGAGATGGGTCCCCTTGAGCAGAGACCCTGTGTGAGGGTTTTCTGGGAAATGAAATTAGATAGGTAAAGGGTGGGTGACGGGCAGGTTATAAAGGGCACTGCAAATTAGCAGGACTTGATTTTGCAGATAGTAAGTAGCTCTGTCAGGTTCTCGAATGGGGATGCAAGGCAGTACAGTAGAAAGCTTAGTCTGGTGGCAGTACATGCAGGATAGATCAGATCCATTTGAAGACACTGCATGTTCCAGACCCAAAGCAGTGAGGGCCTTGCTCTGCTGTGCTATGTTATCTGAGTTTGAGAAATTATTTTGGAATGGATTCTGGAATCCACAGCTTCTCTTTGATTTTTAATTGTAGAAACCAGAGGAAGGCCTTCCTTTGAAGATTTGCTGCGCACAATAGATGAACTAGTCGAATGTGAAGAAACTTTTGGAAGATAAATAGTATTGTGATCGGTGGCTTCCAGATCCCAAAGCACAAGAAAGAAGTGGCACTTCGTGGCTAAATTTTAATTTATTTAGCACTTGGATGCTTCAACTGTTTTGCTTACAAACTGGAAGCACCCAAAGCATCTGCTTTTAAAATATCCTTAGCTCCATAACTGAATCTTCCATATTATGGAGATACTGCCTTAGAGTTGCAATGAAAAGCACTCACTTTTGTCCATTCCACAGGGCTTGAGTGCCCCCACAGGTACCATGCTTTGGCCCCAGGGTTTGCCCACTTGAGGGATGCACATGGGGCCATGTTAGCTCGTGCCAGTGGAAGACCAGTTTTGGGGGAGGGGAAGGATATTAGAGCCATGTTCCTGCAACCCTTGTCTTCCCTCTGACATCTTCAGAAATCCAGGCCTGGGGCATTTTCTAGAATGTGGGTTCTGGAGGAACCAGGAACCCACCTTGGATAAGTATCTATCTTTTGTTTTGAAAATATGTTTTCAAGACTGCCATAAGTATTACATTATAAAACATTTGTATGTTGTATATATTGTAAATATATATAATATATAAAGTTATATATTTATAAGAAACATGAGTTGTATTTTAATTGAAACTTTGAATTCTGTAATATATTAGCTAACCTTCTTAGACTAGGGGTGGCACCTTACAGCTTACAGTCATCAATTCCTTTTCCCCCGGAACTCAAATATTCCTTACTGAGGAGAAAAAGGTCTGGACCTTTCTATCATTAATGCCCCCTCTTCACTTAGGTGGCCATGATTAGGGTACCCAAACAGCTTCGAACCCCAACAGAGTACATGTTTAGCTAAGTGACCTTGCCCATAGCGTCCACAGCAAATTGGAGTTAGGTAGAAAATCGAACTAACAGCAGTCAATCAGTTTCTATATCTTAAGAATCTGCCCCCCCCCCCCCCCCGGACATGCATGCTGTAGGTAGAGGTGCTGGGCTCTGGAGCAGTTGAAAGATCAGGTGACTCAAAACAAAGGCTGCCCCCACTATAGGCAACACCCAGGAGCAAGCTCAAGTTTCTGGCAGGGAGACCAGGAAAAACGGAGAGCTTGTTATATTGAGCTATCTCACAGATGGTTTCCAGGAGGCCTGGTTGGACTTGGGTTCCTGGATCAGAGAGATTGTCTATTATTGTCTCACAATAGACCCCATGATCGAGTTTGTTTGAGTGGGTTTCTCCTTTACAATCTCTTGACTAAGGCACCTGCTGAGTTAGATGCTTCATTTTTTTTCATGAGCTCAGTGAAAAACAGCTTTGTCATCAATAGCAGAGGCCACATATTGCCCCACACATTATTCTTGCTATTGTGTGGGGAGAAAGCTAAGGAAGAACCAGGGTTTTTCTTCAGGAGTTCTGTTTGCTCTGGGGACTGCGGTGGTGTCCCCTGTGCTGGGAGCATTGTGTGAACACATAGCTGTTGCCGGCTGCTCTGAGCAGTGACTTCACTATGACCCTGGAGAGCCATCTCTTTCCCTTCTTGTCAGTCCATCCACTGAAGGCTGCCTTCCAGCCTTCCTTATCCTTCTTATAATGGAAAACATATCTATCCTAAGTGTTGTCACAGTCTGTTTGCCACCTATCTTCTCATCTTCCTGTTTAACTGTACCCCTATCACAAAAACATACACACCTTTTAACTGAATTTTAGCTTATTCAAGGAGTTGGTCATACTTGAGATATACCCTACTATCATTGTCACACTTTTCTCCTTCCTTCCTCCCTCTCCTTGACTCCTCCTGTTCATCCCCAATCCCATTCACACTTTCCTTTTCATCTTGAGGAGCTGCTTCAAGGTGCTAGATGATACTGAAGGAAGTGGGGAGAAATATAGTCCTTTTGCTAACTTATATATACAATTGATTTGGAAGATGAGGTGGATAACACCTTGCAGCACTTGTGAACATTTTTTCAAAAATCTTTAACTAGTTCACTGAAATGTAAAAACAAAGTTTTTACATAAAAGCATAGCTAAGGCAAAAGGTAAAGTAAAAATAGAAGAATCCACCCAGAATGCTTAGAGATCTTAATCTACGAGGCAGGAAATAGGAAGGGCAATGTGAGTACTCTGTGTCTTCGTTAGAGTTTTTCTCTTTAGTTCTAGTTAATTTTTGTTTATGTTTTCCAGTGGAATGAAATGATTTTTTTTATTGTTGATATTGTTGTTTTTGTTTTTCAGCCACACCCTAGTCACCTTGTAGGTGTATTATTGTATTAGCTGCCTTTCCCACCCCAAAACGTTTCCTGCTATGGTCCTTGAAGTATCTGTACTGAGTGGGAGGATAGAACATTCCAGACTTTATGCTCCAAAACCTAGACTCTAATTTTGTTTCTACCATTAAATGTGTCCCTTAACCTATGCTTCCATTTCCTTCTCTGTCCAGAGAGGGCAGTTTGATTTGATGATATTTAAGCTCCCTTTTACCAAAATTTTATGATTTCTTGGAAACGTTGTGTGCTAGAGTCACCCACACAACTGGAAATGAGAAACTAATAGCACTACCCTGAGAGATCTGGATACAGATTATTGTACTTTCTTCTATAAACCATTGGGTTGTCATTCACACACTTCTGAGGTTTTAGAACAGGAAAATAGGTGGGGTTAACTTTGCCCATGAGAAACAACTTGGGTGAGCTATGATTTCAGTTGAAAGATGTGTTTTTGTGACTGGAGTGCCGTTGAAGAACCAAAGGCTCCTTTGTGTACTCCCTGCAGAAGAGCAGCCATGATCCTTTCCACCTGTAAGTAAGATGGCTTTGTCATTTATCTTCAGGGCTCGTTCCGAGCATAGCATTTACCCTTGAACACCAGAAGACGTTTTCTCTAAGGCATAGGGTCTGTGAAATTTTGAGGATAATTTCCCTAGATGTTGTGTCAGGGTTTTGTTTCTTAATTAGATAACGTTGTAATGGTGTCATTTTAGTAAATGTTCAGCATTGAGAATGCAAAAGAAAGCAAAGCAAAAATAGTGTCCTTAAATCTATATGAGTATGTGGAAATGCAGTTTGATAAGTGTTTGCTTTTAGAATGATATCTAGTGTAAACAACTCAGGGCTGAAGGCAAGGAGGCCAAGTTCAGGTTCTGGATTTACAGCAGCATAGGTGGGTCACCTTTAACTTTTTTTTTTCTTTAAATGTCTATAGCACCTGGTATTCCTAGGTGGTCTCCCATCCAAGTACTAACCGACCCTGCTTAGCTTCCAAGATCGGGCACGTGTAGGGTGGCATGGCTGTAGACTCGACAACATCTTTATATCAAGTTCCCATCTATGAAATCAGGAGTCTCTTTTTGCTCACCTCCCAACAAGATATCGTAAAGAAACAATAGATAAAAACATGTTCGTCATGAACTTATTTAGACTGAATACTATTCAGTCCCATGTGAAATTTTTAGAAATGCTTGTTAATTTAGCTCTGTGACTCAGAGGGCCTTATAATGCAAATAATTAAAAATAAGGAAGAAAAACAGTCTTTGATTTTAATTTTGGATGACTAAGAAACCAAACTTTAACAAAGCTCAGTCACATCAGATTAAAGAAATCAAAGGCCAGCTACAAAGTTTTTACATTTCTGATTTTTAAGTGGCGATAGAAAAAAACTGATTGCAATTTTAAAATGTCAACTGTTTAAGCCAGATCACCTCATAGAACCCAACACTTGTTGGTAGAATTTATAAAAAATAAACGAGGCTATTTCAGTTGTGCTGACCTAAATATGAGTTGTGGTCTTCATCTACTCGTAGATAAAAATGGGGCTGCCTGTTATCAGAAATGCAGGCCAAGCAGAGCAAAGCAGGAGCTAAGAAGCAACAGCCTGTGTCTCCACCTCTCCCAACAGTAGAACAGTGAACAACAGTGACTGAATAATAACCTTTTTATTGAAAGCTGTGTAAACATTTGTTTTTCACTTCTCCTGAGGTCAGAACTAGAGGAAGGGCTGTAAATTATAGGAGGAAATTATAATAGGAAAGTTATATATAAAATAAATAATGTTGAGGGTTGAGACAAGAACTAGATTGCACAAGGGATGAAATAAGAGACTTGCTTATTAGCCGGGATATTTTGAGGATCATTCTATCTGTCCTGGAAGGACATGGATTTGATGAGCCCTCACTGTCCTTTCCAACTTCTGATAATATGATTTGATGGTAAGATTGCCTGTTTTCTTCTGACTTAAACTTCACCTGGACATGGCTCCTTTTTTATTTATTTATTTTTTGGCAAAGGATAAAACAATGAGTGTTTACTGTTGGCAAGAGAAAGCCAAGACATGCCTCAAGGTGTGTTACTGCTCATCAAAAAAATGTTTGCATGTGTTTACCAGCCGAAGTCATTTGCCAAATATGTTTGTTGTTTTAAAAGCTGACAGGGCAGGGGCACAGGAGGAGAGAATGGTGGAAGGTGACTGATCATACTGAACGATGGGGAGAACCTGAGAGTTATCAGGGCACTGCTTCAACGAGTTTCAATTTGTGAAATACAATTGCCAGCACTTCTATCAACTAACAGTTGCCCTGGGAACAGACCCAGCTTGAGAGAGTTATTTAGAGGACAGGGCCCAGGGAAAAGAGCTGGGGTTCCAAAAGCTCATCTTTTACCTCCCTTCTACCTCATTTTCAGCTAATTTCTCTGCCTTTCTTTTCCAATCTGTAAAGTAAAAGGAAAAATATAATTTATATATGTGGTTCTTAAGTCTTAGCATGCCCAAAGCATGACTGAGATACTATTAAAACACAGGTTTCGGGCTCATCTTCATAATTTGATCTGGAGGTGACCCCATAATCACACTGTCTTTCTAAGTCCTGTTTTCAAAGCCCTCTCCTTATTGTATTCAGTTCCCACACCAAACCTGCTAAATTTATATCTTCTATTACTACTAATATTATTAATATGAAGACAAAGAGGGTAGGCGTATAGGCAGTCTCTAAGATGGCCCCCATGACGGCCACCTCCTGGTATGCATACCCTATGCAGTCCCTCTGCTTGAGTTTGAATCGGACCTAGTAACACACTTTTCATGAAGAGAACATGGTCAAAGCAATGGAGTGTTACTGTTGAGAGAACATTGCAGAAAGGCCATGGCTTCTGTCTCAGTGCTCTGGGGCTCCCTGTCTCTTGGATAACCAGCTGCCATGCTTCAAGTGTTCCCAGGCAGCCCACGGAAAATCTCCATGGAGAGACACCAAGGTGCCAGGGCCAGACGACAGCCATGTGAGTGAACTTGGAAGTGGGTTCTCCAGCTCAGTCCAGCTCAGCCTGATTACAATTGCATGAGTTTCATGAACTTCTTTACTTTGGGCCAGAGACACCCAGCCAAGCTGTAACTGGGTTTTTGACCCACAGAAACTGTGGGATAAACTGTTTTATGTCTCTAAGTTTGAAGATAACTTGTTTCCAATAGATAATTCATTGACTAAAGGAGTAGAGCCATGAACCAAAAACAAATGTGGCCACTTTTACCACCACTTTGACTCAGGCTAGAGTTGGTCCCTTTCTCAAAAACAGAATTTCTCAACGTTAATATGGACATGAGTATATGTATCTTTTATTTGTAAATCATTTCACTTTTACCCCTCTGCAACTGCTAAAGTCTGTAATAGTTACGACAACTATAGCCACTGTTTGTAACCGTTATGAGGTTTCCATGCCTTCTTGTGTGCTGAGCTGCAGATTCCCCTGTTGTTCCTCAGAGAAGCCCTCCTGGACAGTTCGTCTGTCCTCTTCCTGCCTGCCAGCGGTCAGTGAGCACGGCTTCCAGCACACTGCCAGGCACACCAGCAGGTCTTATGGCCGAGCTCTGCTTCACAGCACAAGCTGGGCAGCTACCTTGGCTGTATTTCTGTAAGTGTGTCATGAACTTTAAGCGCACAGACAACAGTCTTCTAGGAAACACTGCTCTGGGACCTGGGGGGGGAGGGCTTGGTGCAAGATGACAGCGGTCCAGCTCGCATCAGCTCATTAACCGAAAGAAAGAAATGCTTCTGCATAGAGCAAAGAGGGCTTCGGCGTGCTGGAATGTTGGGTGCCTTGGTGTGGTGGAAGGGGTGGGTGTCCCTCGCTGAAGCTGTGAACAGACAAGCAGTCTTCAGGGAGACTGTGCTTTTCCTTCAGGACCCTTTACTCCCCTGGTGCCCAGTGTCCCAGCCAGCTTCCCAGTTTATTGTCCCATGAGCTAGGTACCTGTTTTCTGTTAGTACGCAGTGAATCCCCTAATTCCTCTTACTTTAAGTTTTCCCAGGAAAGGATAATGTAAAAATAATAATAATAATAATAATGTTGAGATCTAACAGGATTATTAACTTTGCCAATAGATTCAAAGATATTAACATCTCTGGTAAATGATAGTTACTAGAGATGTTAATATTTTTGAATCTATTGACAAAGTAAGAATGAACAGTTTAATATCAAGAAGAAACACAGGAGTGCTCTTTTAGCATTCCTGTTAAAAGGAATGTCCTTTTAATATCAAAGGAAAGGCACACTCACAAAACAAGGGTAACTTAACACCTTAAATATATAGAGTGTGAATTCAGAATAAAGGATATCTTTCTAAATTAAAAAAACATTTTTACGAAAAACAGTGTATTTCCCTCACTCTCCTTCCTTCTTCCCTTCCCTTCCCTTCCCTTCCCTCCCCTCCCCTTCCTTTTCCTTCCTTTCTTCCTTCCTCTCTTCCTCTCTCACTGGTGTGAATTCTGGGTTGGACATCTGGAAAGCCTATTCTGATGCCTGGTCAGAGGTAGAAATCCACACTAAAGAAAGCTAGCAATGCATCAAGTCAATTAAAATGTGTCTGTCTGCAAACAGCCTTTAAGAAAGATCTAGTGGTGAGAATTTATGACAGTAATGAGGAAGTTTGACCTTTCTGTAAATTTCTGGGGGGGGGGAAAGATAACTTGCAGTGAACGTAGACGCTCAGCTCTAATCACCCCGAGCCATTTTTCCAAAGCCATAGGTTTTCAAGGTTTTCCCACTCTCCACGCCCTTCAGCTGCAAGTGCATCTGGCACCAGAATTCCTTGCTTTAAAACCACAACCTGGAGCACGTGCAGGGGCAACCAGCCTGGTCTTTGGTTCAAGGCACCTCTTGCAATGGAGCCAGTTATTCATGTTTTCAAATAAAAATCGCTAGCCATCTGCCTGTTATTATGATCAAATTCAGCTGGGACGAATTTAACTTGAACCAGTGATTCAAAATGAAACTCTGACATCGGAAATGCCAGGGTATAACACGAGGTTACACCGATGTAAACCTCAAAACATTAGAAACGGAAGGAACGCCTCCAGCTTTGCTTCCCAGGCAGCAGTGGCCCAACAGCTTTTTATTGAATGTTTATTTGTTGTGCCGAAAGGGGGACCTGGGAGCTGTCTGGGAAATGGTGCTTCTCACGTTTGCTCCCTTCCAGGGCCCCCAGGTGGAAACCGGTCCCAAACAGCCCTGTTGTAGCTGCCCACATGCAGCTGGAGGTGGAAAAAATGCTCATAGGACCCTGGCGCAGATGAGAAGGGCAGCAAGGCTTCCCAGAAAAGAACACGCATACCAGACAAAATGAAAGGCCCGACTGCCTAACCCAAGAGACGTGCCAGTTTTAAAAGGTTACAGAGATTATGTCCGGATGTGATACTTTTTTCCTGATTTGCTGGTACATGATATATAATTAAAGATATCTGCTGGGGAATAAAAAGCAGAGAAAAGGAGCAGAGCAGATGTAAGCCAGGGAGAGGAAGTGCGGGCTCTGTCTCGTGATAACCCTCAATCTTGAAGATATCCTGCCAGTAGGCAAAGAGTCATTGCCCATCTCTGGGGCATTTTAGTCTCCCTGGCAAAGGCCCTTGATATGCTCAAGTTTCTGACTAAATTGGGAATTTTCCAAAGGCACAAAAAGAGCTTTCTCTCTGCAGGTTAATCAGCAAAAATAATTCAAAGAATGATTTCTGTAGTCACAGTATGCATATGGAAGTGACTTCCATTGATTCACTCACCTGGAAGACCTGCGATGCTGTAAATTAAAAATGATCATAAACCTAATGATCATTGACATCTGCTTTTGAACAGGTCAATCCTTCAATCTATAAATAAAGATGCCTAGTGTCTTGGAAAGTCATGCCAAACAAGGGTACACCAGAGAGCTGTTCGGCTTTCATAATTTCTTTTTCACTCACTCAACAATTATTTATTGGCCAGCAGCTGTGTGCTAGTAACTGTGCTGGGCAGAAGGGAGGCAACCGGAAACAAGTCAGAGGTTGGCCTTCCTGCTCACAGCTGCTCTTGGTCTTCAGGGAGGAGAGAACAAAAACTTTATAATTAAAGCAGTGACAGTGTAGGTGTGTACTTTCCTTTGATGACAGTTGTCTTTGCTATCGAATGAGGAAAAATAAGTATTTTTTAAAAGGCTTCCTTCTAAATTCTGGCTACAGAAGAGAGCAAAGGTAAGCGAAGGACTGTATTGGGTTCACAACCACTCTGCTGGTGTGTAGCCACGTATGTGAGTTCAGCAGGCAGGAGAAGGGCTTTTCCTAGTCTCCAGATATCGATTCTGCCTGCTGATTGATACCGGAAATTCTCTTAGAAAGTTCTATGTATTTCAATTTAAGGTATTAGGATAGTTAATTTCATGGTTCAACTTGACTGGGCCACGGTGTTCGGATATTTGATCAAATGTTATTCGGATGTCTCTGTGAAGGTTATTTTGGGATGAGATTCACATTTACATAGGTGGAATTTGAGTAAATCGGATCACCCTCTGTGATGTGGTGGGCCTCATCCAGTCAGTTGAATGCCTTAATAGAACAAAGACTGACCTCCCCTGAGCAAGAAGGAATTGATTTTGGACTGAACTGCAGTTTTTTCCTGAACCTCCGGCATACCAGCCCATCTCATCACATTTTGTACATGTCAGTGCTCACAATGATGTGACCCATTCCTTAAAATAAATCTTTCCTGTTCACTCTAATATGCTTATAAACATGAAGATGCCTTGAAAAGAAACACTGTAGTACAACATGTTTACTATCACATCATTCACACCTTACCAAGAATAAGTTTCAGAGCCTCTCCTGAGAGCTGCTTTGATAGTGGGGGGAGAGAGAGCCCATTAGAGTCCTGAAAGGAGGGAACATTTGCCTTTAAGCCAGGAGCAGACAATGGGCTCAGAAGAGAGGAGCTGGGGGCTCAAGATCGGCTTTGGCTTACTTGGCCTTCCCCTGTTTTGTCTTCAGAGGGAGAACCACATTCTGCTTGCATCTGTTTACCTTAAATATGTCCTGAGAGTACCCAAAAATACTTGCTGAATGAATTCTAGGGAAATGGGTAAAGGAAAGTTCGAAAATTAAGTTAGTCACTGCTATGTTCTAGGCACTTTGCTCAACTATCTTATTTAATCTTCTTACTCACAAGGATGGTTTCATGGTTATGCTCATGAACTCTGACCTAAAGTTTTTGGGCTTGAATTGGGACTCAGTTGCCTTTTAGTTCAGTGGCTTTGGACTGTGTGGAAGTGAAAATTTCCCTTTTCCCTCATTTCTTCTGGCTGGTCTAATAATTGAATTGACATGAGACAGATTAACAGGAGAAAATAACCAAATTTAATTATGTACATACAGGGGTTCCATAAGAAAATGGGGCCCTAGGACAAATCAGGTAGTTAAGGCTTGTATGTTCTCTTGAGCTAAGGAGAAAGGTGGGGGAAGGGCATGTTGTGGTTTGAGACTTCAAAGTGGAGGAAGGCAGTTCTCTTGGAGATGGAAAAGCAAATGTTTGGTAAACAAATGCTTGCTCAGCCATCTTTAACAATGGCACACAGAAAGGACTTTGATCAAACAAGCCTTGCAAGGTTCCTCCCTGTGTATCTGGTGCTAGTTTATGTTAAACTATAGTTATCTACAATGATAACCTCCTTCCTAGAGCAGGCCTCTACCTAAATTCTTTTAGGCAGTAATGGGGAAGTTCAAAGGGGTTTTCTCAGTCTTTCATTTTCTTAAAAATATCACAAATATAGAGGACAATCTGGTGATGGTCAGATGGGAGGGGGTTTGGGGTACTGGGAGAAGGGTAAAAATTAGTAATTGATAGATGGTCACAGGATAGGGAGCATGACAGAGGGAATGTAGTTAGCATTAATGTATCAGCTAGGTGGAAAACCAAAGGAGAGAAAGAACAATTAGGGGGATTGTTTTATAAACTATATAAATGTCTAACCAATGTACTATATATTTGAAACTAATAAAATAAAATTAAAAAAAAAAGATAACCAGCTTAAAATAATATCCCAAACAGGGATATTTTGGGTGGCAAACTCTACTGCCCCTCAGGACAAATTACTGAACCTCTCTGTTACTCAGTTTCTTTATCTGTAAAATGGGGATAATAACAGGACCTATTTCACCATGTAGGGAGTAAGTTAGTATCGTACAGCAAGATCTTAGTAAAGCACCTGCATATGGTAAGGGCTACGTTGTTGGTAGGAGTGGGGAACCGCCTTTCGGAAGGTAGGATTTCTTTCCTACATTTTCCAGATGAAGCTCCTGAGTAATTGCCCAGAATCACATTGTTGCTACAAGAAAATGGAGCCCTGATTTGACTTCAGGTTGGTCTGACGTGAAGGCCTGCTTGATCCCATAATAATAACAAACAAAGAAAAAACAAAAAACAAAATCATTTGAACACCAAAGATGTTTCAGTCATTTCATTTAGCATCTCATGGTTTGATGCTTGATTTCGGATAAGCTTTTTTTCTTCTTTTACTACATCTGGAACAAGAAGTTAGACTTAAGACCTACTGAAAGCGCTAGCTAAGGCTCCAGAAGCTCAGTGTTCTTCAACTTTGCTGCTCCACGTAGTGAAACAGTTGACCACAAAAGATCGTGGTCAGCATCGAGCTGTGTGATATCGTGTGGTGAAATGAGTTACTGAGAAGTAGAGCCCAAGTGTAATCTGATGGTGTAGATACCGGTGAAGCCTTATTTAATGGCTATTTATTTTATTAAGTTCTTGCTATGTACCAGGCACTGATGTTGGATGCTATGAAAAAGGCAAAAATGTATAAGATGCAGTCCCTGGAATTGGAGAGCTTACAGTCTAGCTCAGTGGTTCTTACCTGGGGGTGATTTTGCCCTTAGGGACATTTGACAATTCCTGGAAACATTTTGGTTTTCACCATTCAGAGGAGGAGATAGGTGTCAGAGAGACAGGAAGGTGTTGCTGCTGGCATCTAGTACACAGAGGCCTGGGATGCTGCTAAATACCCACAATACACAGAACAGTCCCACAACAAAGAATTATCCAATTTAAAATCCCAGTAGTGGCGTGATTGAGAAAGCCTTGTGAGAGCTGAAGCCTACACAAAGAAATATTAATGACCATCTAAGGTGGTACCTAATTAAGAGACACTGGCAGGACAGATCCCATGTGCTCTGGGAGCCCAAAGGAAGGTAAATTGGGAGTGGATTGCAATGGAAGCTGTTTTTAGGCCGAAGGTGGGCAAGGTGTCTATGAGAATAGAACAAATGGGAGAAGCTAGCACGATAAGAATTGGTGAGCACTAAGAGCCAGGGTCAGGTTGGTCATATTATGCAAAGCCTTGAAAATAAGAGGAGAATATAGTCTTGATGCCATATGCAGTTGAGAGTTGTTTTAGATGCTGAACTTGTAGAGCAGTTGGCTGAGACAGACTTTTAGGGAAACGAGTATATAGATGGATTGAAGGAGAGAGTTTAGAGGTGCGGCTTAGAAGCAGGGAATTTGGTCAGTTCATTCAGTCACTGAGCAAACACTGGTTGCTCAGTGGTGAAGAGCAGAGACTTTGGAGTGGGGGCACCTAGGTTTCAATCCTGGCTCTCTACTTATAAGCCCTTTGACTCTCAGCACAGGGAATCTTCTTTCTGGTTCAAATTCATCATCTCTAAAGTGGTATCTACTTCATAGGGTTGTTGTGAGGATAAAAGGAATTAATGCAGAAATAAAATTACTTAAAAAAAGAAAAGAACAAGTAAGGCAGAGTAATCCCACAGTTAGGGAGTGCAGATGGTGATGGTAATCAGCCTGGGTACTCGAGAAGGTGAGATTTTAGCAGATGTGAGGAGAGTGAAGGTTGGTACATGGGGGAAGAGTGGTCTGGGCAAAACAAAAGCAAAGAGCCTATGGTGAGAGCAGCCTGGTGTGCTCCCGAAGCAGCAACGAGGGCATTGTGGCTGGGCAAAATGAGCAAAAGCACATTGCAGAGACAATGAAAGGCAACAGGAGTCTAGATAATGAAGGGTTTTACAGGCTAGTGTGAGAAACTTGGCTATAATTCTCAGTGAATGGGCAGCCTTTGTGAGGTTTTTAGATAAGGAGTAACACAATCCTATGTAGGTTTTAGATTAATTGCTCTGTCCACATGGTTTATTTTATATTGAAAATAAACCATAGGTGATTAAGGGTAGAAGCAGGAAGAAGTTAGCAGGCTGCTTGCATAACCCAGATCAGATGATGGTGACTTAGACCATGGGAATCATAGAAGGGTGGGAAAAAGAAGTAAGATTGTGTGTGTGTGTGTGTGTGTGTTGTGTGTGTGTTGAATAGTGGTGAAATAAAAATGAAACAAAATGAATACATAAATAAAACAAAAATGAAAACATAAAAATTTCCAGTGGTATCAAGTACATTCATATGTTTTACAACCGTCATCACCACTATCCCTCTCCGGAACTTTTTCATTATCCCAAACTGAAACACTTGGATGTATTTTTAAGGTGGAGTCAGCATGCTTTCCTGACACTGGATTGGAGTGTGAGAGACAGGAGTCAAAGGTGACACCAAGGTTGGCCTGAGCAGCTGGAAATGTGGACTTGCTATTGACAAAATGGAGGAGGACAGGTAGAGCGAGTCTGGGAAAGAAGGAAGAGCTCAGATTCCTTCATATTAATTTGAGGTGTCTGCTAGACATCCAAGGAGAAAATTTGAGAATGCTGTTGGGTATGCAAGTCTAGAGTTTTTTAGAACTGGATTAGACATGTATATTCATGTGTCACCAGCAGATAGATGGTTTTTAATCCACAGGAAGGAATGAAATGATTAAGGGAGTAAATGAGAGAGAAATAAGAGAAAAAGCTCAAAAGCTTTGAGGCAGTCTAGCCTTAGACACAGTGTAAGATGTTAGAGAGGAAGAGGAGAAAGAAGCAAAGGAGACTGAGAAGAAGGAAAACCAAGAGGTTATAGTTTCAGATGCTGCTGAGAGGTCAAGTAAGTTGAAGATTTAGAATTGACTGTTGGATATAGTGGTGTGGAGGTCACTGGTGACTCTCATAAGAGCAGTTTTGGGGAAGTGGTAGGGACAAAAAACTTCACTAGAATGGGTTAAGAGAAAATGGGAGGGGAAGAACTGGAGGGAGCAAGTAAAGACTACTCATTTCTAGAGTTTACTATAAATGGGAAGGGAAGCTGATGGAGCAAATAAGGTTGAGTGCTTTGTTTTGTTTTGAATGGGTGAAGTAACAGCATATTTGCATGCTGATGGCAATGATCCAATCCAGAGAGGGGAAAAAAATGGTGATGTGGGCGAGGGAGCAAGAATTTTAGAAATTTTGAATTTGAAAACCTCTGCCTGGGGCTTTGACACAGAATTTTGCCACAATCTACGCAATACTCTGAGCTGTTTCACTCATTTGTGTAACCTACATTTGATTCTGCATCCCTTGGACTGGATAGATACAGATCTCTAAGGGACTCTAAAACAACACTGGAATAAATTGGTGTGAATGTAAATTAAAACCATTCCTGCCAAAGTAGATAAAGCCCTCTGCAAGTGCTGATGTACCTTCTTCCTAAGGAGTATGTTTGGCAATTTGCTCATGCAGACAGCACCAGATGAAAATTGACAGAAGCAATTGAAATCCAAATGTACAATGTAATGCATATTTTTGAGACTTAGTAATTTATTTTAGTCTCCAGAAATCAACCTTGAGATGGTCCTTGGAAAATGGGTGATTTCTGGGTACAGGCAAAGGGAGAAAATTGTGAAATCAGGGGTGATTGGTGAAACAGTAGTGGGAACAAAGATGAGCCTTTCCCTGGCTTGCACTATAACTATCTTAAGGGTGATAAAAATGAGACCTTTACACTAGACCACCAATATGTCACCCAAAGACTGAGTAATATTAATGCCCCAATCAGAAGAAAGCTAGTGACCATTACATGAATCTAGGTTTAGAAGGTCAACTTTGTGAAAGGAAAGGGAACTAATATATATTAATTACCATGCTGGCTATCTTTATTCTTATTCACCCTTTTCTACCCTGGAGCGATGAGCTATAGGGATTAAGTGCGTAGCCAGCCTCCATGACGGCTCACTGACTCCAACGCTGTGCTCTATCCAGGAAAAGTAATCTGCAGGGGTTAGTTCAACATGCTTCCAAGCTTCGGGCTTCTGGTTGGATTTACACCCAGGGGAGCCCTGGGAGGAAGCTGTGGTGAGGTTGCCTCAAGCTGGCCCTGTCCCTCAACGGCAGGTCAGTGCTCCTATCAGAGAGGTTTCTGCCCCACTCAACTCTCCCTCCCCTGGTCCCTGTGCACCTAGGGGTGATGACAGTTCCACTACTGCTGAACCCAGGTTCCCGTACAGCCCTTACAGCTTCCTTACCCCATCTCCACTTTTGTAATTAGTCCCTTTGTAAATAAAACTTTAAACAACTATTCTAATTTAAATACATCATGTTTAATATTGGAACCCTGACTGATACAGTCATTGGTATCAGAAGTAGTTCTAGGAAATAGAGTCAAAATTGAATGTGGGATTCATTTGGTCATATAGTTAGAGATCCAGGGATAACCCTATTGCTGGGAGAAATAACTCAATTATCAACTGTTTGAATTATCAGTGGGATGAAAGATGCAATGCTGGCTGTATGGAGCGTCTGAAAAGTCTCCGTGTGAGAATCACAGCACAAACCCCTGGGAGTTTGGAGTAATGCCCTGACTCTGCCTATTTCCCATTTGAAAAGTAGCTCCTGGCTTGCTACTGGTGAAGACTGAATGCTGATCATGAATCGCAAAATATTTATGTGATTCAAATTGCTTTTCATAAGCTGAGTAGTTATCTGATTCACTGAACCATAACACTGGGCACACAGAGCAGTCATTGGTCATAATATGGACGTGGTGTATATGAAAGTGGGCCTCAGTAGGTCCAAAAGGCTCAAGAAAGCTTCATGAGCAGGTGACTTATATCCTCACAGTACTTGTTCTTTCTGCGTCTTCAACACACAACAGAGGCCTCTAGGGAGCTTCCCATCAGGCCTGATTTACAGGTAGATCTGCATCCTGAGCGCATGGGAAGTAAACAAACAGCCATTGCACTACAACTGCATTCAGAGGTAGCTTGAAAGATAGTGCTGAAATAAAATTCTCCCAGAACTTTAAATTCGTCAGTTCGTTCACTTCGTTAGTGCAGGACTGCCGGAAGCATCACTCTACACTGACTCATGGGTGGTGGCAGAAAAGTCGGCCTGCTGGCTGGGAACACTGAAAGAACACGATTAGGAGCTGGTGCCAAGGAGACCTGGGGGAGAAGAATGTGGTTGAAACTCTTGCGATGGGGACAAAATGCAAAGATATAACCAGAGGTTGCAAGATGATCTGTTCTACAGAGTCACTTCAACTTTTCTCAGTTTCGTTGGTGCTTACTCAATGGTTCTCTGAATACTCTTACCATGTGTCCCATATTCAGAAGCAGCTGGCTTGATAGGACAGAGCAATGGCCTGTGAAAGCCTCAAGTACTATGGCATCTGGGAGACAATATCTTGCAAAGCTGGAGCGGTGTCCAATCAGATGCAATAAATGTCTTAAACCAGCAGCAAATATGTAGTCAAGATGCATGAGTCTGGGAACTAAGAGTGAAGATTGCAGTGCTGCCTCACACCACTTCATCCAATAACACACTGGAATGTTGTTCTCCTTCCCTGTGCCCCTGGGTTTGGATGGTTTAGAGATTCCAGCACCCAAGAAAAGAATCCTTTTCTTAGGGAGTGTTGACGTTTGAGACTGTTCTCTGGTCATTTCGGGATACCTTGTGTCACTGAATTGACAGGCACAGAAAGGGGTCGCAAAACAACTGAACAAATAAAACAAAACAAAAACTCAGAAACAGAGACCCGAAGACATAGTTGCCAGAGGGGTGGAAGGTTGGGGGATAGATGAACAAGGCGAAGGGGAACATAGTCGATAATATTGGGGTAAGTTTACATGGTGACAGATGATTAATAGAATTAGTGGGGTGATCACATAGGTATAAAAATGTCGAATCACTATATTGTCTGCCTGAAACTAATATAACTAATACAGTATTGTATTGTATACCAACTATACTTAAATAAAAAGAAAGAGAGAGAGAGAGAGAGAGGGAGGGAGGGAGAAAGAAAAGAAACAAAGAAAGAGAGAGAAGAAAGAAAGAGAAAGAAAGAGAAAGAAAAAAGAAAGAAAGAAAGAAAGAAAGAAAGAAAGAAAGAAAGAAGAAAGAAAGAAAGAAAGAAAGAAAGAAAGAAAAAAAAGAAAGGAGACTCAGTGAAGCTAGAGCAAGTATCTATCTGATTACCAGGAAGGAATTGATTTGGTTCTTCACAGTGAGGACAAAGAGGACTTTCATGTCGAGGGGCGAACAGTACTGAATTTTTGCACTCCTTCTGTTTGCACTCCTATGTTCCAGGGCTTTAGAGATGAAATCTAATTTAATCTTCTCAACAACACTGTAATAATAATAGGTCTTCTTGATTACCCTCTTACTTTATACCTGATTTTGTTCTAATACATTACATGAATTAATTTAATTAATCCTCACAGTAACCTTCCATGCTGAGTATCCTATTATTCCCATTTTACACATAAGGAAACTTAAGTGCAGAACAGTTAAGTAACCTGCACGAATGTTCAAAGTTAGAGATTAGCCTTGCCCTATAGGGCTTCTCAAACTGGGTAGGTACGGTTATCTTTTTTTTTTAATTTTTATTTTTCAATTAGAGTTGACATTCAATATTATTTTATATTAGTTCAGGTGTATAGGATAGTGGTTAGACACATATAGTTTATGAAGTGATCTCCTTGATTAGTCTAGTACCCACCTAGCACTATACACAGTTATTACGATATTATTGACTGTATTCCCTATGCTGTACTTCACACCCCTGTGACTATTTTGTAAATACCAATTTGTGCCGATTTGTACCAATTTGTACTTCTTAATCCCTTCACCTTTTCACCCAGTCACCAACTGGCAGTTTGTTCTCTGTATCTATGAGTCTGTGATTATCTTGTTTTTACACAGAGGAAAATAAAGAGAGAAGTAAAGGAACTTATTCTAGAGATAGTCAGCCCTACAGCTAGGATTCAAACCTGGATCTGTCTAACTCAAAGCTAATGCTCATGTCTAATGCACTGTGCTTTTTTCATAATACTTCATTTTCAGGTGTGAATATGAGAAAGAGCTGACTATGAAAAGCACATTCTATGAACATAAAACGTCCTTTTTATAAATTCGAGATTTTAAATTCAAAGTTTTAAAAAAAGGCAAATGATCTATAAACTTAAATAAAGGTTAAGCTTGACAATAAAAGTGTAAGCATGACCCAGATTTACTATGCTAGCTAGTTCTTTAAATATTCAGATTATATTTGAATTTAGTCCATAGAAAACTTAAGAGCCAAAAAACTGTATATATATTTTATATATAAAGTATAAAAGTAATATAAATACATTAATATACTTTGTATAAAATATACTACATTATATTATATAATACATCATATTAAGTGTAAAATATGTTATTTTATATAAATATATACAATGTATATTAAAATGTGTTTTCAAGAGAAATGTAATGACCTTAATTCAAAATACCTGCTAACAGATTTTCTAGGTGAACAGTGGTCACTTATCATTTGCAGACGGAGGAAACGTGTAAACCAGACCTGGGGACAAGAGCCTGAGAAGGGAAACCACATTGATCAGGGTGCCAGTAACATACTTTTGCTGTAGCAACAGGTTTTCATCTTCCACTAGAGAAGGAGGTCATGGTCAAGACTTTGCATACGCTTTGTAATAATTCCTATTACCCTTGCCCTCGGGGATTTCCTCTTTTGGAACAGCATCACCAGCTTCATCTATCCAACATCATGGACCTGTGGCTTTCTAACAGCTGAGAATGCTCTGCTTTTCAGATAATACCATCCAGTCGATTTTCTGCTGCTGCTGCTGTTGTTCCATGCAGAAGCGGTAAGTTTATTTTCCAAGGGCAACTTCTTGGAAATGAATTCATTCAGTTTCTTTATTGTCAATTGAGTCTCCGTTTCTCTTTGTATCTGCTGTTTACCTTTGCCTGGAAACCCCTTCTCCCATTTTCTCCCTGTTGAATGCTAATTCATTTACAACCATAGGTTGAATGTTAGGTTTTCTATGATCCTTCCTTGATCCTCTTGGGTTTAACTGCTCCTTGCATTGTGCTCCCAAAGCATGTGGCTTGGTTCTCTATTTATTATTTATTTCATGTATGCTATTTATATGTCTGCATTCCACTCTGTAATTTTGACCCTTTAAGGGCAAGATTTCTGTCTTATTTATTTGATTATCTCCTCAAAACCACCTTACTTGTCTTACTTGGGTGCCCAGCAAATGATTGCATAAGAATAAAATCCAAGGTGCCACGATAATAGTAACAGCTAACATTTAATGAGTGTCCCACATATCCGAATGTGCTATGAGATTTACGTTTATTAGCTCAAGTAACTCTCAAAACTACGTGTGTGTGTGTGTGTGTGTGTGTGTGTGTGTGTGTTTACAATCCCCCTTTTATGGATGAGGAAATTGAGGCTTAGAGAGGTTACAATGCTTACCCAAAGCCATGCTATGAAATGGTAGAGCTGGGATTCAAACTCATGCTCTTTATCACTGCAACATGTCTACTTATAACAGTAGACACCATCAAAGGAGATAATGCATGCAAAGTGATGCACACTGTGCCCAACACAGAGTTTTTCATCATTATGATTATAACTTTATCTCCTTAATATCCACAGTTAGGGCATGTGACATATGTTTTCTTAATTTTATTTCATAACAACTCTCTATATACTCTAGCATCTCTAGTTCTCAAGAAAAAATAGGTTTTGAGAGAGTAACTTGCCAAAGGAAATGGAGTTATGCTTATAAATAAAAAAGCCTTTGAAAGAGACCTGGATTTTTCTGCTAGTTTTGTGATCATCTACTGAATTTTTAGATAACTTGAATACAAATAGTCATTTGTAACATGACTATTTTTCAATATCAGACAAGTGAGAACGCAAATAAACCTGAGCAAAGATGAAGAACTTTCGGAAAAATACACTCAGCATCGCAGGCCATGGTTCAGTGAACTGCCAAGTAAGAAGAAAGTAAGTAACATTTTTAGCGGGGAGGGCAGAGAAAACTTCCATTTTTAGGGTCTACACTCCATGAGGTACTGTTTGCTGCCATGCCCAGAGCCTGGCATCGTGCTTGGGACATAATAAGTGTTCGATAAACTTTTAATGAATGAATGTTCTAGAAGAAAGCAAAAGTGAAAAGGACCAATTAACATAGCCTGCTCTGCTATATTTTGGAAGAACTTGAAACTGGGCAATGAAATGGAAAAAATGTATTCTGGCTGTTGCCATTTTGAAGCCAGGATTAACTTTCATTTCAGTGTTGGGAGAAATGGTGTTCTTAGAAAGTGTGGCAAACCCAAACACAAGCTTATAGCATGTTATAGCATGCTTTTCTTTTTCGAAGAGAGAAAAACCCTTAAGACAAAGTGGAACTATTGGGAAGAAAATCAAGATTTAAGACTTGTGACATGAAAAACAAAATGCAATGTAATGCAGGCAAGAGAATTGGTGGTCTTAAAAAATGTACAAAATGATGAGTGTGTTGCTGGATTAGAAAGTTTTACAGTTGGTGTTTCCTACGTTTATCCCACCCTGGCTTCGGCTCCGGTGCAGCTGGACAGGAGAAGTGAGGCAGCAGGCAAACGTCCTGCATGCCTCTCTTTTACTAGTACAGGTTACTAAAGCAATAGTACAACTATTCCCTTATTGGTTTTTACAGTCCAACAGGGGCCGTGTGCAACCATCAAAACGCAAGCCACTGCCTCCCCTCCCATCCTCTGAGGTTGCTGAAGAGAAGATCCGAGTCAAGGCACTGTATGATTTTCTGCCCAGAGAGCCCTGTGATTTAGCATTAAAGAGAGCAGAGGAATACCTGATACTGGAGAGGTATAATACTCACTGGTGGAAGGCAAGAGACCGTTTGGGGTAAGACTAGTGGCTTGGTCCTTATCAAATTCCTCCTCTTCGTATATCATCTAAAGACTTCTGAGGCATAAAGAAGACTGTTTAGTTGCTCCATTTCTTCAGGTTTATAACTCCTCCTTCTATGTGAAACTGAACCTCTTCCCTGTATCTCCCCATCTGTATGAAGGGGCATTTTAGCACTGTGACTTCAGACAGACTCTCAGAAGTAGATACACCTGGCTTCGCATCCCCACGCTGCCACTTATTTTTGTGTATCCTTTGGGTAAGTTACTTACCCTCTCAGAGTTGCCATTTCTTTTTCTTTTTTCTAATTGAGGTATAATTGACATATAACATTATATTAGTTTCAGGTATACAACATAATGATTCAATATTTGAGAAATGATCACCACAATAAGTCAAGTTAATATCTGTCACCATACATAGTTACCAAACTTTTTTCTTGTGATGAGAATTTTTAAGATTTAGTTTCTTAGCAACTTTCAAATATGCAATATTTGAAACATCATTAACTATAGTCACCATGCTGTGCATTATATCCCCATGACTCATTTATTTTGTAATTGGAAGTTGATATCTTTTAACTCCCTTCACCCATTCTGCCCCTCTTCTCTCCCCCATCTCTGGCAATCACTATCTGTTCTCTGTATCAACAAGCTTTTTTTTCCTCGATTTTTTTCAGATCCAACATAGAAGTGAACTCATATAGTATTTGTTTTCCTCTGTCTCACTTATTTCACTTAGCATAATGCCCTCAAGTTCCATTCACGTTGTCACAAGGGGCAAGATTTAATCCTTTTTTATGGCTGAATAATATTTCATTGTATGTTTGTACCCCATTTTCTTTATCTATTTACTCATTGATAGATACTTAGGTCATTTTCCTCTCTTGGTTATTGTAAATAATGGTACAATGAACATAGGGTGCATATATCTTAGAGTTAGTGGGGTTTTTTTTTTTGTTTGTTTGTTTGTTTGTTTTTTCAGATAAATACTCAGAAGTAGAATTGCTGGATCATATGGTAGTTCTATTTTCAATCCTTTATTTGTAAAATGGGAATAATAATTCCAAACATATAAGTTCTTATTTTGATTTACACTTTCTTTGGAAATTTGACTTTTTTCCTATTAAGCTCTAAACTAGGAACAGAAACAATATCTTACTCATTTTCATATTTCTGTAATGACTGGTTTTGGAAGTAGGCGCTGACTTAAACAGGAAAGGAAAAAAGACCCTGGGCTGCAAACAGACTTCATTGTGTCAGTTGCAATAAATTATTCAGGCCTGACTAGAGTCCTCGGTAGAGAAGAATTCTGAGGAGATTCTGGGCCCCTGGGAAAGAATGCTAGCACTGATTTCCAATCTTTGTCAAGATTTGGGGATTCTAAGTATCTAAGTATTAGAAGTATCTACATTACATACCTCTTTATGTTTTCCTGATGATTTGGCTTTCTTACCAGTTCTTAGACTCAACATGTGATGGAGACTTTTCAATGGGAAAAGAAGTATTAGTAGGTTTAGGACTATATAATTGTAATTAGCCACCCCTGCAGGGGGTCTATTGGCATGACTCAGACCTAAAAAAACCACACACACAATTATTTTTTAACTTCAGAGTTAAGGACAATATAGTTTTTTTTTTAAATAATATACAAATACGATAAATAATGCCAAAATTCTGCTTTGCCACTACCTCTAAACCCAGTCTCTTTCTCAAAAGTGAGCACCATTTTTCATTTAGTGAGTGCCCCTCTAGATCATTTTCAATGCCCTTTCATGCACATATTGAAATATATAGTACTGTTTGCAGATTTTACCTAAATCTTACCATATTTTATGCATTGTTCTGCCACTTGCTTTCTCAATAATATGTTTTGGGGATCTTTCTGTACTTTCAAATGTTGGCGAAGGTGTAGGAAAAGAGAAACCTCTACCTTACCCATGGGTGTGTAGACTGGTATATTTTCCTTGAAGGGCAATATGCTATATTTACTAAATGATGCACATATTCAGTGACCCAACAATTTCCCTGTTTGGTATCTGTCTTAGAGAAATACTGCTTGTGTAAAAGAAGGCATGTTCAAATGTTTCTTTTCTGCATTGCTGTAATAGGGTCATGGCTAAACTAGAATATCTACTCTGTGAAACACTGTGCAGTAATTAAAAAGAATTAAGCCAGTATTTTTGTAACTGCTGTGTTCTGAACCTAGTTGCTATGACATTCCAGTGGTCATATAAAGGCCCCTTTTCTTAGAAGATTCTGGTGTCATAAAACATCTTAAACTACTCACATTATGTCTGAATCTTAGTATTTATTATAGAGATTTCAGTTGAATGTAGAAATGAAAAACTTTTTTCCTCTTTTAACAGCTTAATTGGTGAAATGAATTTGATTCCTCCTACTTTCTTGATGTTTTAAAAGGATCGTTGCATGAAAATGCCACAAAAACATCAAGCATTTTGATTTAATATTTGCTTTGTCTTTTGTTGTAGGAATGAAGGCTTAATCCCAAGCAACTACGTGACTGAAAACAAGTAACCAATTTAGAGATATATGAGTAAGTCTCCAAAATATGCCCTTATGGTTAATCTATGAAAATCAGGTACATTTTGGCAGCTTATAAGTATATAGAAACTGTTTTTGGTCTGTAAAAGGAATAGAAAGTAACATATTTGACACCTCTAGCTTAAGAAGTCTTTTAATGGTTGATTCAGAAACTTTTTCTTTACACTTATTTTTGTTTCGTTTGTATAGCCAGTTTTTTTTAAACAGTGACAGCATGAAACCAAACACTTGTCTTGCACTTGTTTTACTGTCCTAAATGGAAAATTATTTTTTCCATAAATGACATAAAAATTTCAATGAACAATACATTCATTGGATTTAATATATAGACACATTACGGTATTTTGGCCCATGTTTCAAAATGTTTTAGGAAGAGCTGAAGATGAGAACTATGCTTGTGCTGTAATTTGCAAGAACTCTTGGCATGTTCACTAGAGTCCTTAGAAATCCCTTTACGTTATAATTATAGATTTGGAAGACAGAGATTTTTAGCAATAACCTTTTTAGCCCCTCATTCTTCAGATCGTAAATTAAGGTTGAGCTATTAATTTATAGGTAGAGAGTGGCAGAGCTGCCAGTAGTCCTGTCTTTAATAAACTTGGGTTTATAGTTGGAGCCCTTCAGTGCCCTCCCCCTGATTTAGATACTTGTTTTAAAATTAGCTACGCTTCCAGCAGGTGGCGGTAGGTGAATTGAGTTGAGGTGCTACTCTGAAAACCAGGCTGCGAATGTAAATTGAATCAGAGAGGCCCCTTGGCCTGCTTTGCTACTATTTTAAGCCCATCTGGAGGCCAGACTCAGCATATCCCTACCCTGAAACAAATTCAATTCTAAAAGCACTGGTGAATAATGTAGACTTCATTGGAAGGGAGGAGATGACCACATTACAGACATCTCTACATAATTTTACCCGACTTTTCTATTAGCTGTTTCTGTTCTCTCTCCCAAGTCACTTTCCTCAGCTCCATTACAGTGCCTTATCTCTCTTCTTTCCTCCTTAGTTCAACCTATCACGCCCCTTTCCTGACCTGAGTCCTTTAGCTCTGCTCCAAGACTCTCGTCTCCGCTCAGTAAAACGAAGCGCTTAGATGGCCGAACCCGCCTTCCTCAGAAACCACGCCCACAGCTGTCTAGAGTTACACACGCATGATGTGGGCGTGGGCGTGGGCGTGGCGTGGGCGTGGCGGTGGGCGGGGGAGGGGTCACCACCTCAACACCATTCTCTGCTGAGCTGTCTGACACAAACAGGTCTCTTTGAAGTCCAGGTCAGGGAGGTTTTATTTGGGAATCTACTGAGAAAATTAGAAAAATAAGACGTTTTCCTCCTATCACCTTAGTTTAGATTTTCCAGGAGGTTAAAGGAAATATGTGCAAAGGTACTGAGCACGGTATTTTGTGGTTAGTGAGTAAACGCTCACTAACTAGCAAAGTTCCTCCTTTTCATAATTAATTTGCTCATTGTTGCCCATTTTTAGTCTAGGCTTGGAGTCTGACTTTAAAACTTGCCTATACTGTAGATATTGGCTCCTTTGTATTAAACTACTCTGAGGTCAGAATACCTATATCATTTCTTTGGGCCTTGATTTATTTGTGTCTTTAAAAAAAGTTATTTTCTTTAATGACTTCAATTGCAGGAAGACTACCCTTTAATTTTATTGCTATTTCTTTTTTTAAAAAAAGTTTAAAAATATAGATATAATAATTAGCATTAAAATTTATTAACCGCTTACTATATGCCAGCACTGTTCTAATGATTGCATAGAAATTACTGCCCTAGGTTGAAGTACTGTGCTTAGAAGTAAGAAAAGTATGGGTTCAAATCCTGGCATCACCATGACTAGTGCTTTGGCTCTTGGCAAATTTACCTAATGTCTGTAAACCTCTGAATGATCTGAAAACTGGGGACAATAATACCTGTCCCATACACTACATTGTAAATGCTCAATAATTTCTAGCAATTATCATTATTTCCTTGAACTGTGAAGCTAGCAGAAAAGGCATTTATAGTTTGAACCACCTTGCCTAGTATTACAGGTATACTACATTTCATTGTTACATTGAAATCACTTTATTTGTTCGATCTTTATTTATTGTATATTTATTATGTACCAGATGTTAGTTGTTCTGGACACTGGAGATAGGACATGGAGCACACAGAAGCAGTCTCTGTTTTCATGACACAGCTTCGTGGGGGAAATAAACAATCCCAATTTCACAAATAAGTATATAATTTTATATACCTATTACAGTATGGGACACACACTTACAGTATGGGACACAGAAAACATGGGGAAGGGGATATAATTTAGCTGAGGGTGTTAGGTTGGGGAAGACCTTTTTGAGGCGGTGACTTGAGGCCTAAAGGTGGTAGGAGGTAGGTTGCTGATGGGGGAGGGAATGCTATGTATGCGTGGACTTCTGACATCGCAGGGGAATGTTTATACAGAGAAATATTCATGGGTACTTTGGTTTTAAATTAATATCCAATTAGCAACATTACAATGTAAAAATTATTTAACTTGTAAATCTTGACATATTATTTAGAAATCTAAAGGGAATATAAACAATTACCTTAATTCAAACTCAATATACCAAATGTCCTTAAACAATCAGTCCTATTTATAAGCTCAGTTAATTAGATTTCCTAAAATATTTAACTTCATTAATAAACTGAATGAATTAATTTTCATCTGAAGTATTTCACATGCCTGACAGGGCAAATTTACAATTGTAATAGCCCTTTGTAAATCTTTACATGATCCTGGAAATCTAATAAACTGATGTGGTAAATCAAGTTCTCTTAACCATACAAATGTCGTTTTAAATATTAGTCAAATTTTATTAAACTTGAAATAATAAATTTAGAATTAATTATACATTTTAAACCAGAGCCAAAAGCCTAATATGCCAGATTTTATTAAAATTATAGATATTTTAAATATCAAACATATTGATTATTCTGAACTTTACCGAAGTATGAATCTGATTTATCTCATTATCTCTACATTAAATGCTTAATCTTTTCAAGGTTAGAAAGTTACTAAGAGAAGCAGATTTACCTTGTCAGATCTAATAGGGTTTCTAGATTGAAAAGTCAAGACCACAATACTGTTACTTATTGATCAGCAATTTAAGCCTGGGGCATGGGACCCAGGCTTTCAGAAACACGAGATGTTTGTACCATAGCTGTATATGCTGGATTCTTTTTTTATACATCAATGGAAGTCCCACCGTAGTCCTGTGTCCACAGCTTTCAGTTTTAGTTTTATAATTAGGATTGTACAGGTGTAAGGATTGTAGCCTTACTGATTTAAAAAAAATGCAAAAAACTCTTTTACTATCTGATTTAATATATGAAATATCATGCCCCCAAACTCTCTAAGTTGCATTCATACAATCTCTCTCCTGCCTGATGGAATTCTGCATTATTTTAAAGAATCCTGAATTCATCATATACTTTTATCTGGCTCTTCAGTTACTGTTTTGAAGTCATTCTAATGACATACACACATAGATTTCCAATTTATATTTAAACAAAAATAATATACTTATATTATTTATCACTAAAAAAAATACAAAGCAACAAAATAAGCACTGATAGCAGGTGAAAACATTTAGAAAAAAATGCAATTTATTTTAACTTTTCCCTGTTTGAAATATCATTATGCAGTCTTGAATTTTCACAGATTCAACATATTTTAGTGAGCTATAATCATTAGTCTCCTCTCAGTACCCATATTTCATAACTTAGCTAGTGGGGGCCTCTTTAAACTGGCATCCTGTGTCTTTAATTTTGCCTCAGTTACTTCGAAAGAATTTCTTCTTTCTTCAGCAGGTCTCAGGCTCATATTGAAAATCTCTCCCCCAATATGAACATTCATTTAAGAGTACTGAGTGATATTCACAGTTGAACATTACAGTTACTCTTGTTCCCACCAGTGAGAAGTAGTCATATTACTTTATCTAGAATCATCTATAATCATCCTTTATTCTCTAGGGTTCACCTTTTTAAAGGTTCATGTTCATTTTGAGGGCATTTTTTTTTTCAATCTTCATTTGAATCCTGACCATTCTAATTTAGCGGCAGCTTTGTACTACTGTAAGTTAGGAGAAGCCCACATAATAAGAGAGATTTCCATATTCAAAGTCAGGTATGAGTTTCATGTAGGCACCATCTGGCCCACTTACTGCGACTTGGTGCGTGGTTATATATGCATTCTTCCTTCCACTGTGCATAAAAATAGTATTCTGGTAGTATAAGATTAACTCCTTTTAAAAATGTATTGAAATGAAAGTTTTTCCATTTTTTTTGCCCTCTCTTCTTTGTTCTATCATGTTCTCTCTCTTTCCTGTACAACATTTGTCTACCGACTAGGTATTGTCATACCAAATTATATATTTAAATTATAATATTTAATTATGATGATTGTATGTACTTCTGGTATTCTAAAGTTTTATAATGACATGTTTCATGCAGAGGTAATGTCCTGATCAGGGGCAGAAAAGGGCTTGGTGAATTTGAGGAAGGAAAGAATCTCAAGTGGCTAAAGCTTAGTGAGTGAAGGGAGATTGGGGAGAAATGAGGCGGGAGAGGGTTATATATTGGTTGTTCTATTTACTCTGCTAAACTACTAACTTCACTATAGGTTAACATACTTAGGAGAATTGTGTAAGTTAGAGTGAGTTTTAATTTTGGAAAGGGAACATAGCACATATAAAACCATGCAAATAGGAAGTTCCTGAAAAGAAAGAAAAAAGCAAGTACCAAAACTTAGTAGTATGTTTATATAAGATGATGATTTCTTAACCACACACCTCTCATGGAAATTTTCAGGAGGTTAAGTTGTTCAAATTTTATACTAAGTGTGTGTCAGAAAGCTAAATTGAGATGTGACAGAATAAGATATTACAACTAATAAAACTACTAAATTAAGATACTTAGCACTTTATTTTTATCCAAATTAAAAAACATTCAGTTTTTAAAAATCGGTTCTGAAGTAAGTTCTTAAAAACAAGGAGAATAGAGCAGGTTTCTTTCTGGAAAAAAAAAGAAATATAAAATTGAGAAATTATTTTTATTGTTTTTACAGGTGGTACCATAGAAACATTACCAGAAATCAGGCAGAACGTCTTTTGAGACAAGAGGTAATTTAATTTATTCATGAATAAATCTGTGAATATTTTCAAAATTTCTCAGAGACAACATTATAAAGAAAGTCTTTATCCAACTAAAATGTTTATTACTTTCTGTTCTTTTTAGTTCTAAAATATTATTATATTTTCATCTCAACTACACATTTTCGGATAAATTGTAAACTAGATGCATTTGTATCAGATCATGTTTTCCATTGATTTTCATCATAATTTCAGAAATGTGTTTCTCCCGAAATGATTTCAACTCCAACATACGAAAACTCCATCATTTACTTCAAAGTACATTCTGCCAGTAGAGCAATATTTTAATTGCCCATATACCTTTGCATCATGCCAGATACGCACTCTATCCTCATGAGTTTAGCTTAGGCTTGTTAAAAACACAAATTATAGAAAAATACACGGTGCTGCATTTTTTTGTTCTTTGGGAACAAAGGGAAGAGTAATGTAGCCAAACTATCAAGCTCAGATCAAAACTGCTCATTTAGATCAAAATAAAACAAAACTGCATATAGTTTAAATTTCCAAGTGACGGTAAATATTAACTGTGGGTAAATATAGAGTCAAAACTAAAACTAGGTAAGAGGTATGTGTGTCATCACTGCTGTCGGGTGTTGAGGAAATATAGAAACAGAAGTGAGAAAGAATCAGTTCTGTAACTGAAAACTCAATGCCAGTAATGGCTCAGGACAGACGGCAGGTCCAGTTAAGCTGGGGATAGACAGAGCATGGGGGACACAGGCCAAGACTCAGGTGGCGGTGGCAGATGGAGGTCAGGCTTTGCTGGCCAGGAGGAAAGGGAGCATGGCAGCAAATGTGATATCTTCTTGGCATGATGACAGCAAATGGCCTTCTGTAAAGTGGTCTTAGTAGGTCCAAATGGACAAAGAAGATGTTATGACAGGCAGGCAGAACTGGAGAAGGGAAGTCCAGAAGTAGCTTTACAGTAAGGAAGGTGGTCACAGGTATCATGGCCAGAATCACTGGGCTGTGCAGGTTCAGCACGAGAGGTTCTGCATCTGAGAGGAAGCCTGAACTGGGCGAGGGTCTGACTTTGCCACAGAGACTAGGATGGGATTATTTAACAGTCCCCCTGCATACCCACAACCCAGATATCACAAATACGTCGTAACATTTGGTCATAACATTCCTTAATGAAATACGTTACAGGCAGCTACACCCATCCTCTCATCTTTCTTGTCCCTCTCTACCCCTCAGAAGCAATCACAGTAGGAGGGTGTGTTCCATTTTGTCCAGGTTTATATTGTTTTTATCATATATATGTATGTAAACAGCCTATGGTGTTATTGTAAATATTTTATATTTGACATAAAGATTATATAAATGTTGATCTTTAAAAAGTTAAATATTATATTTTCAATTTCATTCAAACATATTCCTTTAACTGCTGCCTAGTGTTTTATTATATGAATATGCCCAAACATATTCATTTTACTATTGATAAACATTCAAATTATTTCTGATTTCTTACTATTACTAATAGTTTTGCAAAGAACATCCTGTGCATGTCATTTGCTACACAGGGGCAAGGGTTCCTTTCCATATTACCCAGAAATGTTTTGGTCCGGTCAGATGGTATGTGCACATTTACAATTACTAGATATTTTCAAATCATCATTCAAAGTACTTGTACTAGTTTATACTTTTACAGGGAATGAGAAAATGACTTCTTACATTCTTACCAGCAGTTGGTAGTTTCATATTTTTTCAATTCATTGAGTGAGAAACTTTATATATATTTTAAAATGTGCATTTCCTTGATAAACATTTTGACTGAGTAACTTTTCATGTGACTCTTGGGCAGTTGGGGTTTCTCTGCTGTTCCGTGCCTGTTAATATTCTTTGCTCATTTTTAAATAATGTTTGCCTTTTAACTGATTAATATATATTTTAAAAATATATTCTGAATACCAATCTTGTCAGGTGTTAAAACTATATTCTTCTGGTTTCCTGCTTTTTATAAAACTTCATGCTGTTTTCTTTTCTGATATAGAATTTAAAAAATGGTAATATAACATTTCTCAATTATTTTTCTTATGAGCTCTGCTTTTTTGTTTAATATAAGAAATTTCCCTTTCTCCTGAAGTAATAAAGGGATTTTATTTTTTCCTTTAAACGTTTTAAAGATTTACTTTTCACATTCAGGTCTTTAATCTGTCAAAAGTGTGTGTGTGTATACATATTTTTTTCTATGTATCTTAACATTTTTTTGCATTTTACATATTTTCTAATTTTATTTTTTAAAATATGCTTGGGCCAAATCCTCCTTGGTCATGAGGCATTTAAAGTATATATTACTAATTTGGGTTTCTTAATATTTTATTTAGCTTTTGTCTTGTGATGTTCAGAGTGAGCTGGCTTCTAATTTTCCATTTTCTTTGTGTAGTTTGAGTATAAAGGTTATATTAACATTAAACAATAAGTTGGAGCATGGGACTTTGTCTTTTTTTCTGACCTCTGGGATAGTTGATATTAGATAGAAGTTATTTGCTCCTTGAAGGTTAAATATATCTCTTGTAAAATAGAATAGACATACTGCTTTTTCAAATAGGTAGATCTTTGATTACTGACAATTTTCTTTTGAGATGTTGGATAATTTATATTTACCTAGACAATTGCCTATTTATATTTATTTTCAAATTTATTGCATAAATTATTTATAGAAATATCTTATAATTTTTATTTATTTCATATTTTAATAGTCAATATATTCATATGACACAAAAATCAAAGGTTTTAAAGTTTTCTTTCATCCATGTTTCAAGCCCTCAATTCTCCTTCTCAAGACAAACTACTATTATTAGTTTATTTTGTCACCTTTCAGAGATATTTAGCACATACACCAGCCAGTATATTTTTTTGTGTTATTTTTACACAAATGATGACAATATAATACTCTTCTGTGCAATACTTTTTTTCACTTAATAATGTATATTGAGAATCTTTCCATCACTACCCAAATGTGTCCTTACTCAATTTACACTTACATAGTAATTCTTAGTTTGGCTGTATCACAATTTATTTAGCCAATCTTTCTTTATGGAAATGTAAGTAGTATACAGTCTCTTGCTATTAAAACAGTGCTGTCATAGGTAACCTAACACTTTCTTTTCCCATTTCTGTGAGTATATTTGTAGGATACATCCCCAAAGGTGAAAATTCTGGGTCAAAGTGAATGTACGTTTCTAATTTTGATAGATATTACAATGTCTTCTGTAGCAATTTATATACCTACCAGAAATGTGAGAGGGTGCCTCTTTCCCCACAACCTTTCCAGCAAGTGTTTTAATGAAATCTTTGAAACTTTGCTGTCTGATAGCTCATCTTAATGTAGATTTCATTTTCATTTCTCTTATTCAGGGGATGTTAAGCATCTTTTTATATATTAAATTATATATTTGTGTTTCTTTTCCTCAAGCTGTCTTTATCTGTTCAGTAGATCCACTAAGATTTAGCTCTTCTGGAATGAATTTTCATACTTACATGCATTTCATACATACAATGAATTTCATACAATTTTCATACATTAACGCTTTGCTAGTTAATTACCCATTTTATTGAAGTTTTTGAATTTATTGTAGAGCATCAAGGGAAATTCTTTGAGTCCTTCTGACATTTTTGGATAGATTTTCCTTATTATTTATTAATTAGGTTAATTATCAGGTTATCTGTTTAATTGTTTTTTCCTACAACCAGGTTTTGAATTTTAATTACTAAATGCATTATATTTTGTTTAATTACTAGCTGTATTATATTATATTTTTGTTATTTAAATAATTTAAATTATTATGAAAATAATTCACTATTTTAAGCTTTTGTCTTTACTGACTTCTTTCTTCTACTTTACTTGAGTTTGTTTTATCACTTTTATCCTAACTTCCTGAGTTGGATATACTTATTTGTATTCCTTTTATTGACATAAGTAAAAGGACTACGAATTTACTTCTAAACAGAGGTTCTGATACATAGTGTTTCCTTATTATTTTCTAGATTTTTAAATTTTTATTTAAATTTCCTTGAGTTTTGCAAAAAGAGAACTTTAAAATTTATAGGTGGTAGAGGCTTTTTACTTTGGAGTTTGTTATTAATTTTTAGCTTTATTGCTTTGTTACGAATGTTGTTTGTACTCTTCCTACTTTGAAGCTTTAAAAGAGATCACTACATATTCAACTTTGTTACATGCATATTATATACACTTATATGTATACATACATGTACATATACATATACACATGCACACACATATACATACAAATATGCATATACTTACCACGCCTTTGCTTTTTACATCTGTGTATTTTACATCTCATGTCCCCTACGGCATGGCACACAATCCTTGCCCATGGTAGAATTCACGAAAGCTAGATTTTTGTCATTTAAAATGGCTGTAAGAGATTCTTTAGTTAGAAAATTTGGCCAGAAAATGAGCTTGTCTCATGGTAAGGATCTGGGAGAAAAGGATAAGGCTGCTTCATGCTTCGTTCTCTTTGAAGATCAGACCTTGCTGTTTGGGCCATGCAGTTCTCAGCACTTTATCAGCACTTCATAGGTATAAATTTTCATGGGTTTGACAAGATTCTGAGATACTTTTCTCTTCAAAAATTTAACTACACTCAGTAAAGCTGAAGCATTTTAAAAATATCAAACAAAAAATAAAACAGTTCAACATTTAAGATTATTTGAAAGCAATTCTCAGCTTTTTTGAGATTTCTCAAAGAATGTCAATGGGGATCTGATTCATAACTTAACCTTGAAATTATCATAATATTCTTCCCTCCTGCCATTTCTCTTTTTGTCTCCCCCAAACCTGTAGAGCAACTAAAATAGCTCTCCTTGTTCTTCTTTCCAGACTCCCCCAAATCTATTCTCCAACCTTGTCGTGATGGTTTCTCCCCACTCCCAATTCCAGTTGTACTTCTCACTGCCTCCCTCACCCCACACCTGCCACTTTCTTTCCTTTCAAAGTACAATCCTATCAGTCTGTCTCAGAGTCCTTCCTATTCATTAGCTATATATCTATTATCTTGATCAATACAACAAAAACAACTAAATGATGGAATAAAGATTGTCAAATTAAAATATTTCTTAGAAAAATTGTGGGTAAAGTTTTAAAAATACTCATATATTATAAATTCTTGTCTAATTATATTTTATCTTATAGGTATTGTTTCTAAATATGTACTTGTAGAAACAATCTCATCTTTTTATAATAAGTCAATATGCCTTTGGGGTTTCATTACCGAGATATAGGTTTGTTTTTTTTTTCTAATAAGGAATAAATTTGTACAATGAATGAATTGTTTTGCAGTCAAAAGAAGGTGCATTTATTGTCCGAGATTCAAGACATTTGGGATCCTACACTATTTCTGTGTTTATAAGAGATAGGAGGTAAGCAATTATGATTTGGGTTACTTTAGGTATAGCAGTCCCTGGGACAATCCTTTTTATGGCGACACCATCACATAGAGATTTGTAAGCGAGAGCCTCGCATTGGGAGAATATTGCTGAACTGAAAGTTAGGACAACTGACCAGTCAAGTTGTTTCCCTAATGTGGCATTGGGATGTTACTTAACCTCTCCTCTCCTTTTCTCAACCATCAAGTGAGGAGGTTAGATTAGTTGTAGCAGAGCTAGTGATGCTTTCTTCATATCTCTAGTCTATCCTGGGGTTTACCTGCAGAGAGTTCTGCACTCAGAAAGCTTCCTGTGTCTTTCTGCCTGAGGATGTTCTCTGGATGAGGGAACTCCTAGTCCCCATGGCTAGGCTGGAAGTGCCTGAGAATTAGCATCCTAGGAGCAATCCTCCATCAGTGAGGAATGGGAATTGGTGGATAAATACCTCAGCTTTCTCACACTTTAGTGGGACAATTCTGAGGTATGTTCCACATCCTGGAGGGATTCAGTTCCAGTTGTCCATATCAAAACTGCTCATCAATACATCCTACACTGGTTTTCCTCCCTTCTTTGACTCACATCTCCTCATGCTCCTCACAGTACATTTGTTCATTACTTAACTAATGCTTGATAGTCAATAAACACTTATGTGTCCAGTATGAGCTCTACTATTTTGGACACTGGACTTGCCACCTAGACAACTTTGGCTGAAGTTATGTTTAAATCTAAGGCCCCAGTAAGACAGCTGAGGAACTTTCCTGGGACGGTGAAGCACCTGTTTAATTTAATCCAATTCACTCTTCATGTGTACTGCTTCTAGGATAAAAGTTTTAGAGATGGAGGTCTGTTGCTTAATGAATTGACTTAGTTCCAAAGTGATCTTTCGCTTGTTTACTAAATCCATATTTTATCGATTGTAGAAGTATGGAAGCTACCATCAAACATTATCAGATTAAAAAGAATGACTCAGGACAGTGGTACGTGGCTGAAAAACACCTCTTTCAATCAATCCCTGAGTTAATCTGGTATCATCAGCACAATGCAGCCGGTAAGTCAGGCCCTTCAACACAGGGAGCCAGGCTCCCAATGGACAATGCATCTTTGATCTAAGACACTTACCAGGAGCAAATATTCCTGTAAAAATGTTTAGGAACCTGAAATACAATCTGCTTCTGAACGATTCTCCTCCTCATTGATACTTTTTTTTTCTAGTTGGAAATAAACAATAGGTTGGCTTCTTACATTTCTGCCAGGTTAGAAAAATGATAAATGACAGAAGCAAAAGGCCATTTAGTCATTATGTATTTGTTCTTGAAATTTACGTAAGGTTAAATATATTAAGATTCGAAATGTCCTAAATAATCACACTTTCTTCTCTTTGCTCCCATAAATTTTCTCTCTGCTTTAGATAATTATAATAGAAAATTACCCTATGTCTTTCATTCTTTGTTCTTTCTTGTTTGGAGAATAGAAAAAGTTACACAGGACAGGCTTTCAACAGTTAAAATTTGGTCTAAATATACCAGAGGCATAATCCCCTTCCCCAGCTGTTATTTTTAGTAGTTGCCATTTGTGCAAACTTATTATCTATGGAAAGATATAGGATTCCAGAAAGTTCCATCAAAATTACAGTGACATCTCTGGCCTTCGCTATGGGGAATTCCTCTCACCTCAACATTATAGAATATGGAACCCACTGTATCTTTTCATATTCTTTTGACTTCATACGGTACTTTTTAAGGTTTCTCTCATGGAAAATCCTGTTGACCAAAAAATCCCTTTTGGAAACGGCCACTTTTCCATCACATTTGTTCTAAATATCAGTAATAAATCCAAGGAAATTTTTATTCATGTATGGGATGAGTCTACATGGATAGTCCAGATAGTCAAGGATGTTTAGTTAGGGAAGAAGTAGCAACCTCAGAGGGGACCAGGGAGGACCTGTTTGTGGCTAGAGAGAGAAACACTCTGAATCAAGAAATTTGCTCTGAATTTCTTCCTTCACTTCTCTTTTTCCTTCCTTCAGAGTCACAATTTAAAAAACAGAGTGGTTATGGTGGTGAGATTAAAAAAAAATACTGAGGTAGATCAAGATGTGCTGACCTGAAAAGATGTTAGTGATAAGCTATTTAGTGAAAAAAAGTACGAAGTTGTATACTTAGCGTATAGTCCCACTTTTGAAGAAACACACATTCACACATCTATGTATGTATAGAAAAACACTGTGATGTTTAGGTAACAATTTTTAAACTAATAAGATTATAGCAGACTACATACGTTAATGTTTACCTCTGGAGAATGAGACACGGGAGGGGAATGAGGGAAGCTTTTATTTTCTACTTTCTAAGTTGCTTTAACGTTTAATTTTTTTTATTACAATATAAATAAGTTAATGCCACCCTGAATAAGCCCGATCCCATCTGATCTCAGAAGCTAAGCAAGGTTGGACCTGGTTAGTACTTGGATGGGAGACCACCTAGGAAGACCAGATACTGTAGATGTAAAAAAACAAAACCAAAATATAGATAAGTTATTCTTATAATATGTAAAATACCATACAGATAACTTTTAAAATAAAGAAACTAGATCAAACAATAAAAAGAATGAAAAACAGGGGCTAAAAACTTCAAACTATGGTTGCTATTTATTAGGGAGAAAAAGTAGAAAAGAAATACAGCAACAAGAAAGAGGGATGATAAGAAAGACATGGGACCCAGAAATAGCTGAAATTTACTGAAGACTTGCTCTGGGCCAGACCCTGTTCTGAGTGCTTTTATGTGTATTTATTTACTTAATCTTCCGAGCAATCCCATGAGGTAGGTGCTGTTGATATTTCCATCTTATAGATGAGGAAACTGAGGCATGAGTTGCGAGATAACTTGCTCAAGGCCACATAGTTAATAAGTATCTGTGCTGAGATTTGAACTCATAGAAATCTTTGAAACCATTGGAGCCAAACCTATTAAATCCAGAGTCTGTATTAGACTACTGCCATCACCTCCAGAAAGAGGCAAATTATGACAGAGGCTATTTTGGAGGGTCCAGTTTAAGAAGAGGTGGTGAATCAAAACCTGTAACTATCCTGTCTATTTTTTGACTTCTGGTCAATTTAGCTCCTGACAGTTTATCTCCTTAACACAAGTAATGACAATGCAGAGAGTTACAGACTTTTTTCTGTCAGAGAGATAGACTATCACTAAATCATTTGTAGTAATTCACAGAGGAAAATATTCCACAATTAAAAACTTTGAAGTTAGAGAAAAGTGTTTAGGATCTTAAGGAAATTCCTTTTTATGCTTATTGGATCATGCATGATAGAGACCCACCTTGATGAAGGCTCTAACTTCAACTAGGTCTTCAGAGTCACTGGTAAACATCCTTTCCTGTTCTCTATTCAGATTTTTATTATTCTCCTCAAGACCTCTTTAATATTACCCATTGCTTTATCAGCAAATCTCCTAGCTGCATAGTCATTAAGACGATTGAAGCCGCCAAGGCATAAGCTACCTCAAGCTTGTCCTCTTGCGGCCGTGCTCACACCCTCACCTCATTCGTTCCGGTAGTGGCAACACCAAACCTGTGATCTGGTATCCTCCACTGCGACCAACCACGTCTATTCTTCTATTCTCTCCTTTTCTCTTCCATTTCTTCTGACCTTCTCCCTTTAGCCTGCAAACACACGTCAGATGTTTTTTATTTGAAAAACAAGAACAAAGCTGTCCCTTGGTCTTTTCTTCCTTTAGACATAGCTCTTCCTTTAGACATACTTTTCGAAAAATGTGTCCATATTCAGTGTCTCCATTTGCTCACTTCTCATTTGCTTTTTAAATGTCTGCAGTCTGGCTCCATTGCAGTCCATTGACCTATGGTTCACAGGTGGCCACCATGTTGATTCATATGGTGATATTTTCTGGTTCTTATATTTTTAAGTCCT
Source organism: Eonycteris spelaea (assembly GCA_003508835.1). NCBI lineage: Eukaryota > Metazoa > Chordata > Mammalia > Chiroptera > Pteropodidae > Eonycteris > Eonycteris spelaea. Next base: position 6,539,818 of record PUFA01000049.1, on the reverse strand, counting down.
CTCTGCTACATTTGGCAGTGTCAGCCCTTGAACTTCTCTGCTCCCTAGATGTTTTGATACCACCTTTTCTTGGTCTTCTTTAACTCAGATCTTCCTTATGGGCCTTCCCAATGGGTCCTACTTCTATCCTTCCGTTAAACATTGGTGTTCCTTGGGGAGCCATCCCTGATCACTTCTCTTCTCACCTGAAATGTTTCCCTTTGCATAATTCTTCTACCTGATAGACATAGGTACTTGTAACTGCATAAGCCCTGAACTGCAAGGAAATGAAACTTTTCATGTTATACCACTATGCTCTCTCCGAACTTACTCCTCTTCCTGTTGTCTATCTCGGATAATTGTATCATCATTCCACCAATTACAGGGGCTGGAAACACAGGGGTCACACTAGATGCTTCTCTTTTTCTTAACATCTAAACTTCTGATCAGTTATCAAGTGCAATTAATTTCCTATTCTAAGTATGTCTCATATAGGTCTCTGCCTCTTCCTACCTTATCCTAATCATTACTCACTTGGACGACTTCAGTGGCTTCTTAACTAGATTTGTTGTCCCTGATGTGACCTTCCCCTTAATCCATCCTCTATGTTAAAGCCAGAATGATCTATCAAAAATGTAAATCTGAGCACACCACTCCCTTATTTGGGACCTTTCAATGGTTCCCTCTCACCTGCAGGAAAATGTGATACTTCCTAGCATGGCTTACAAGACTCATCATAACCAGGAACTACTAATCACTCAAGTACAAGTTCATGCCCTTTCTACCTCTCGCTTGTTGCTCAAATAGCCTATCATGCTTCACACTCTAAGTATCATCTCATGCTGTCACCTCTGCCTAGAATGTGCTTTATAGATTCTCCTCATGGGTTAGCTTCATTTGTCAGATTCATCTCAGGTATCATTTCTTCCCAGAAGGCTTCTTTGATTAACAATGTATGAGGTGCTCTTGCTCTGTTTCCCAGAGCACCTTGTGTACCTCCAGTACAGGACTTATTCCTTTTACGTTGTAATTGTCTCTCTCTGCCTGTCTTTCCTCCCTGAGATGGAGGCTTGTGGGCAGAGTCCTCATTTACTCATCTTTGGATCCTCTGGAACCTTTGGAATCTACCTAGAAGAGTGTCTTGCACACAATAGGCACTTACCAATGTTTCTTTCTGTTCTCATATTGGCCAAGCTTATTTCTATCTTTCAGCTTTTGCACATGCTGTTCCATTTGCCTGGAATGTTCTTCCTCCTGACCTTTGTAAGATCCTTGTCAATCAACATCAGCATAGCTGTCATCTTGTCAGAAAGGCCTTCCCTTTCTGCAGCTGTATTTTTTCTACTCTTCCTTCCACTCATTGTCTTCTGCTTTTTCGTGTGTGTGTAGGTACTTGTTTATTTTCTCTTCCCTTAATAAAATGGAAACTCCATGAGAGCAGGACCTGTCACTGTCTTATTCACTGCTGTCTCCCACCATCTAGATAATGCTTGGCCATATCCAGCCCTTCAATAAACATTAATTAATTAAATAAATAATAAATGTTTGTCGTACTGGATTGTATAGAATACTGCACGTTGGTCCAATCAGAAGAAACATAGCTTACCTTACCATAATATTTTAAAAATTGAACTACTCTTAAAAAGTAGGAAGGGGAAATAGTTATAATTAAACACTGTTGGTGTTGTGTTTTAAAATTTGTGTTAATAAGCATATACTATTGTATGAAAACCTGTTTTTCCAATGGGAAAAAATAAACAATAAGACTAACTAGTTGATTTAAACAATAGTGCTGTCTTTTCTAGTATATATATATTTTTCTTTTATAGTGGTACCTAGGCTTAAAACACCAATTTCTCTTTCTCCTTAGGTCTCATGGCCCGTCTCCGCTACCCAGTTGGATTGATGGGCAGTTGTTTGCCAGCCACAGCTGGTTTTAGCTATGGTAAAGTATGCACACATGCTCAAGTAAAATATCAAATCCAGTAAAGAATTTACCCCAAGTTCCCAACACATTCTTTAAATTCTTTATTACTTCTCTGCCCCATAAATACTCACACACACACACACACACACACAGACACACACACACACACTGAAAGTTCCATTGTTAGCAATTTAAGCATGGTCCTATTTAATTTTTTTAAAAAAAAACTCATTTTTTTTAAACTTCCAGAACAGTGCACAATTCATGTCTATAGCTCAATTAGTTTTGCCTGGTTTTGACTATATAAATGGAATTGGATATTGTGCATTCTTTTGTGTCTGGCTTCTTTCTTGCTTCATTCCATGTGTCAGTTCACTCACGGCATTGGGTCTGGTTGGTTCATTTTCATTGTGGTGTGGTACGGCTTGCATGACTTTACCACAATGGATTTACCCATCTTTTTTTAGATGGTCATTTGGGTTGTAACCAATTTTTGTCTCTTATAAATAATATTGTTCTAAATATTCTTGTATATCCTTTGATGAAGCTCAGCACACATTTATGCTCCACCGTTGACTATATACTTACAAGTAGAATTTCTGAGCCATCAGGTATGCACTCAGATGCCATCAGTTTCCCAAAGTGCTTAACCAAATCACATTTCCATCAACAGCGTGTGGAGGTTCAGCTGCTCCATGCCTTTTCCCTTGCCAATATTTGGTATTCTCGTATTTGTTTGTCTGTTCTTATTTTGTTTCGTTTCCACTTTAGCCAATTTGGTGACTGTATAGCGCTATCTCCTTATGGTTTAAATTTGCAATTCCCTGATGACTAATTATGCTGATCAACTTTTCATAGGGTTAGTGGCCATATAGGTATTCTCTTTTTGTGAGAAAATATTCAAGTTTTTTAACCCTTAAAAATAGGATTATCTGCCTTTTATAATTGATTTATTTTTATTCTGAGTAGAAATTATTTGTTGGTTACATGTTTTTGAAATTTTCTTCCAGTCCGTGGCTTAGCTTTTCACTCTCTTAATAGGGTATATTTGATGAACAGAATATTTTGAAGTGTAATTTTATGAATATTTTCTTTTGTGGTTATATTATGTTGAATAAATCAATGATAACCCAAAGGTCATGAATATGTTCTCCATGGTACTTTTAAAACACACCTACTATTGGGATGGGGAGTACTTTGCAAAGCTGCTACAAGAGGGCCATCCGCCCTTATGATTCTTTTAAATGCATTATTATAAATATCCAGTAGATGGTGGTATTACTATATAAAAGGAGATACAAAAAAATCAAGATTTGATACTTCTCGGAGTTTTCAAGAGGGTTATTTTAAAAACAGTTTCCCACCCTGACTTGTTTCTATAGGATGAGAAACAGACAGTAATGCAAATTTCACTTCAGACATACACTTAGATATATGTAGATTAGAATCCTAATATTGGGTATATTTATTAAATCAATTGGTTAGACTTCTCCCTAAGGAGAATTCTCTAAGGCAGAAAAGCCCCCGTAGGAAGGGGAGTGGGCATTAGGAAAAACTGGAATCGGGAGAAAAGAGCCCAAATTTTATCTGCCTCACAAATTTACTCACCAGGACAAAAACAGACTTGGGACGTAAATATTTTAGGTCCCAGGTCTAGTTTTGGTAGGTTTCCTTTAGAAAGGCACAGAACTGTGTTTCATCATGGGTAGCTCTGGAAAAAGAAATCATGTTTTGAAATCCATAATACTTCTCCAAGTAAGTCGTATTTTTAAACTTGAATTTTGGAATTTCACAGATAAGCTATAACAAGTATATTGAAAATGGTTACAGGTCCTCTCCCCTCATGTATAAATTTTTTAACCTCTTCGTAAAAGAAGAGAATAGGTCTAGATAACTCCTAAATCTTTTCTAGCTCTAAAATTAATTGTAACATGCTTTTCTTTCCTTGTAACATGGATTTTCTACTTTTCAGAAAAGTGGGAGATAGATCCATCTGAGTTGGCTTTTGTAAAGGAGATTGGAAGCGGTCAGTTTGGGTTGTACATTTAGGTAAATGGAGAGCACATATCCAGGTAGCTATCAAGGCCATCAACGAAGGCTCCATGTCCGAAGAGGATTTCATTGAAGAAGCTAAAGTGATGATGTAAGTATAAACAATACAAAGATAAATATCTTGCAACATCTGGGTGTCATGGAAAGAACGTGGATTTTGGAGTCAGTCACATCTGGATTTGTCACAACTCTGCTCAAGCTAGTTGTGCTATCCGGACAAGTTATTTAACCTCTATGTAACCTGGGTGAATTATTTCACCTTTCTTAACCTTAATTTCCTCACTTGTAAAATGGGGATAACAATACCAACCTTACTGGATCAGTGTGTAAATTAAATGAAATAATTTAGGAAAGTGACAAACGCATGCTCTTTTCAGTTCAATAACAAGTGCTTAACAGTGCACTTCTTTCTTCCTTTTCCCAGAAGCAAAAATGTTGACTTTATCTAAACAATACTATTAGGATAAAGTATTTGCTTTCAGAGAATTTAAGAATCCTGAGCTCTAACAGAAGTGGCTCTTTTTAGACTACTGGACACTGCTCTTAACTTCTGTGATTTCCCAGATCAGCATTTTGATTTAATTGAACCTGGGGTTGTGGTTTACATCTGTAACCTGGCCTGGACCAGGACAGGCTAATAATTTGGTACAAATCAAAAAAACATTCTTTAAGTATTTGTTCAACTTTTACTTATAGGAGCAACAATGTGGTAAAGGAGAAAAACCCAAGTAGCATTAACCAGATCCTGTTTTATTATTCAAAGCGATTTAGTTCTGTTCCAAACTTGCAGACAGACCTCACTTGAGAAAATAAAAAAAACAAACAAACCAAAAAACCTTTGAAGGCAGAGCAAAGCTGTCTGTTGGGCTTCTCTACCCACATCCCAAGGATCTTATCAAAATGCTCTTTCTATTTATCTACAATAAAATTAATCTCAAGAGAAGTTATGATAAACACAAATTTCCAGTGATGTCAGCTTCTCAAAGATGTTTTTGTGTCCCTTGGTTACCCCAGGCACTTATTTGTCTGGCCTTTGCTTCCTGATACTGTCTGCATCAGACCATGGTTTTCCTTTATTTAAAGGAGAGACAAAAGTTATATCACTGCATGTTGGATTTAAATAGATATATTAAGAAAAGAATGAATGGGAGAATGTGATTCATTGAAAGTTGAAGCCATGTTGGAATTCCTATCAAACAAGTAAGAATTAGAGATGTCTAACATCATGATGAGGGGATTTTTTAAAGGTTCAAGCCTGATTGGGCATTTGGGGTCAGAATTTTTTAGGATGGTACTTTGAGGACAATGGAAGATGGAGTGTGAAGAACAGAAATAGCTCTTGGCAGCTTAGGGAGGTAGAAATGAGGCTGTGTTAAGTCAGTTCAGATGGATATAATGTGTTCTTGGGTTGGAACATAGTTGATTTTTTTCATGATTTTTTGAAAGTGGGTCAGGAAAAGTTCCCTTTTAACTTCCAACTGTGGAAAGCAAATACATTCATCTTTTAAAAATTAAATAGCTGACACAGATTGTACTCTAGCAAGATATACATCTTGGTTATATAGGTATTATACTATGTATATATATACATATTATATTGACAATATACATTATCTCCTTTTTGTAAGTGTATAGTTTAAATGTCACCTCCTCCAGGATGTCTTCCCTGACTATTCTTTTTAATTGGCATACTCACCCCTAAATGCTTTCTATTGTATCACTTTGTTAGTTCCATCAAAGCATTTGTCACTATTTCAAAGCTTCATGTATATTTGTTTTGTTTCTCCCCCACGAAAATGTAAGTCCCATAATAATAGGACCTATTCATCTCTCTTCTACAACCTGTTAAGTGTCTCAAATGATGACTAGCATGTAGTTGGTGTTCAAAAATATTTGTGGATTATTGAATGAGATAATAAATTACCACAATTCTATGAGGTAAATTTTATTAAGACTCCAATTTTATACATGAGAAAAGAAAAACTTTGTAAACTTACCTAATTTGCCTGCAGTCCCACAGCAAAACATTGGTAGAATTTCTAATTGAAATCAGAACTGTGAACTGTTTGGGACAAAGCCTACATACAACCTTGACTAATATAATAATCAGCAAACATTTATTGGGCAACTCTACTATATGCCAGTTCTTATAATAGTTGCCGTAACTGTTAACCAGAATTATTGTTATCCCGTGTAGATTTTCCAGCAGAGTAAAAGAGCAGCTTCAAATCTCTACTGTGCTCTTAATCACTGTATTTCAAGATGTAGCCTGTACTGGGGGCCCGTACTCTTGGGGTTTCCAGAGCATCTGCTAAAGATGATTTAGAAGAATGAAATAAAACCAGTCTTTTCTTTCTTAGACAACTTCAGCCCATAAAATTCTATTAAATTAAAAAATTTTATTGTTCTATTTTACCTTGGTTTATACTTTTTATAATATATTCACATATATGATCTCATTCAAGAAGGAAGAAAGACAGGTTGATTATTCCCATTTCACACATGAAAAAAAACCCTGAGGCTTAGAAAGTTTAAATAAGTTGCCCCTGGTCAGGCCGCCAATAGGAGATAAAACAACTGGAATTCTGCCCTTTTGATTATGAGTACTACGTTTCCTTTAATGAAGTATAACAATACTTCATTGCCTTTAAGGGATTCTTCATTTTAGTTGTCAAACTATGGGTGTGTCTGGGTGTAGCTTATTAGTAGCAGTGCATTATATTGAAATATGTGAACTAATTACATTTGTAATCATAAAATATATGTATAAGTAATTTTAACTTTTCTATGAACCTTTTCACTTGTATCTCAGTTTTCATTTCATTTATTTCTATATGATCATATCTTCTAAAATATTTTATATTTTGAAAGAAAAGCTCTAACCTTATAAATCATATTACATAGAAATGAGTATGGTAAAAACTGAGAACACCCCTATTTTCATGCCTCCACTCTCTAAGTGTATTTCTCTGGGGGTCATTAATATTGATTAATAAAGTTTCTTAGTTGGACTCCTAGCCCTTATTATTTAAATATAATTTAATTAATTTTTATTCTTTTTTATATGCATCAACACTTTTCCGTTCTATCTGTCCAGAAGTTCTTGTCTGAGCAGCTCCGGTTAGAAAGGTTGTAACTAAGGAAAAGAACTTCACAAGGTCTGGGCAAGACATAGCCGCCACGAGGAAACAGAAGGCTTACAAAATGGAAAGGAATAAAAATAGAATACGGGGCATGTAATCTTCTGTATCTACAACTTAGGCAGTTCTGCTTAAACTCTTGACCCCACTTTCTCAGCGCATGAAGTGGAAAGGAAACTGCTCTATTTTCTCTGTGGTTGGGCTAATTTTTATCATATCTTGATGATGAAAATTATCTAGAAATAGTGAATAATCAGTTGAGTCCAAATACTTTAAAATGCAAAAACAGTTATGTTTACTGGTGTATGTTTTTCGCTGACAGGAAATTATCTCACTCAAGGCTAGTTCAGCTTTATGGTGTTTGTATACAGCAGAAGCCCCTTTACATTGTGACGGAGTTTATGGAAAATGGCTGCCTCCTTGACTATCTCAGAGAGCGAAAAGGAACGCTTAGGAAGGAAATGCTGCTGAGCATGTGCCAGGATACATGTGAAGGAATGGAGTATCTGGAAAGAAACTGCTTTATTCACAGAGATTTAGTAAGTATGGTACAAATTTGATGATTATTTTGTGTATTATACTTATGTTCAAGAAGGACATGATGATTGAGGACTTTCGATACTTTGAATAATGCATCCTTTGGCTTAATTTTTAAACATTTTCCTTTTTATATAATTTGTCGGGGAATGTAACTTTATTTTTAATTGCCCATTGATGCTGTAACCAGGTAAGGTGTTTCCCTAAATATGCCTTAAACTAATTAACCACTGCATTAGTCAACCAACTAAAGCTAAGAAATTGTATTTTAAAACATATCTCATTGAATGAAACTATAATATTTTCACATTTCTTAAAATTACCACAGTAAACTAAATATAATACTTATAATGCAGAGACAATCTATTCTCTCTCTCCCTCTTTTCTTTCTTCTCGTCCTTCTGTCCTCCACCTTTCTTACTTTCAACCAATAATCAAATATGTCTTGAGTGCCTAGCACATGCCAAATGCTGTGCCAGGCACTGGGGATAGAACAGTGAAGAAGGAGCTCCAGTGGTTCTCACCCCTGGGGGAAACTGCCCCAGGTGGAGTGGTCTGGTTTGACTGGATTGCAGCAGCATTACTGGTACTGGAGGAAGACAGAAATGCTAAATCATTCTGATCTGTAATGCTCAGAACAGTCCTGTTTAAAAAAAAAAAAAAAAAAAGATCAAGGCTTCTTTTGTCTCAAATGCTACAGTTCTGCTTTCCTGCCTTGCTACCTTCTCTTGAAAAATATTTTCTATTCACTTTATATTTATTCATAATAGTAATACTATCCCTTTTATGCCCTTCCATGTCTCATTTCTAAGTTCAAATATTAACTTCGACAAAAATTTGAGAATTCTAAGAGAAGTCCCTGATACTGTCACCAAGAGGTAATCCTGTATTTTCATCGCCCGTGACCAGGGGCTGGAATATTCTGGGGGAGAGAAAGAAGGTACAATTACATTGGCCCCAGCACACCACTGCTTGTTCTACATGTGACTTTGAACTCTCATGGCATTTATTATTTACTACTTACTAATTGTTTGTGTTGTTTGCACAAATGCTGGACTCTAATCTCCTAGAGGTCAAGGCCCAGACTTCTAAGCTGGCAGCACAGTGTGATAAGAACGGGTTGCACAGCAATGGTTCTCAAACTTCGCTATATTTTAGAATCACCTGGGAGCTTTAAAACATGACAATACCCAGACCACACCCCAAACCAATTTAATCAGAATCTTTGGGGGTGGAATCCAGCCATCAATATTTTTTGAAAAATTTCCTGGCGAATCTGATGTTAAGATTGAAAACCACTGCTCTTAGATAGAGCTAGACTGCCTGGGTTGAAATCCCACCTCTGTTTCTTACTAGCTAAGAAAGCTAGTTAACAAGTAAAGTAGCATTAATTATTCATATGGGACTGTTGGGAGGATCACATGAATTTACATGTGTAAGCACTTAAACCAGTGCCAGACGCGTTAGATGCTAACTATTGCTATTACATAGCTAGACCATAGTTTTGCATCTCTTGTGGCACATTCCCCAGTATCCAGCCTGTAGTAGCTACTGAGCAGATTTTTGAATGGATGAGTAAGACCATTTCCACCTAACTTACTTTTGTAGGTCTGTCTTTCCAGATAATGATTAGAATTCAAAATCCATTAGGTGACAATCCTGTAATTCTATTTGCTCCAGGTAGCTTTGTGCAGACCCTTCTATCCTTGATGTCTTCCTTGATTGCTTCCTTCTGTGTTCTATTTTATCCTCCTACATGCCTCTTACAATGTATCAGCTAGCAGTGATTCTTCTCTGTAAATCCTTCCCATCTGGCTTTGTTTGGGTTACCATTTCAAGTTTCTTACTTTGGTTTTTGGACTAACTGCACGACAGATTAGCTAGAAAAAAACAATTCTATCAAACCAATGACCTATGAGAAGCTAACTAACCAAATCAATAATTTTTTTATTAGATTGACTGAAAATGGATTCTTTAAACTCAGATAGATTGTCTCTGCACTATAGTACTATATTTAGTTTACTGTGGTAATTTTAAGAAATGTGAAAATATAGTCATATTCAATGAGATATGTTTTAAAATATACTTCTAACTTTTATTAGTAATTATAGATGCCAAAGATACATAATGACTATCCCTTATTTGTCATGTATATTGGGACTTCTTCTTATTATTTATTAAGATAAATTTAAAAATACACACTTTTTTTAATGTCAAGATTCATAGTTTATTCTCTCTTAATCCTCTTTGAGTTAACCTTTATATTTATTGAGGATACTTTTGGGGAAGATTAAAATATTAAAAAGGAAAAGTGTTCAATTTTTTTTCTCTTTTTGTGTATTTCTCTGAAGAATCATTTAAAATCGGACCACACAAAGGCAGGTATATTACATTATATGCCTTGACAGGTGTCACCATAAAACAAACATGGTTGCCAACACAGAAGTTGTGCGGGGGCCAAAATAAACTTAAAAAAGTAGAGCAGTAAAATCTTTAAGGAAAAATTGTATTCAAACGGGTTCTTTCTTCTTTCTATAGGCAGCAAGGAATTGTTTGGTCAGTTCTACAAGTATAGTAAAAATTTCAGACTTTGGAATGACAAGGTACTTGAACATTTTTTGTTGTTGTTATTCGTAAAGAAGGAATCTTACATTTTGTCTGCTGGAACATGAAAATGTTTTGCTTCTTTTCTCCATTAATGTGTTGATGTAGTTGTGTGGGCCTGTTTGACCCACTTAGAATTTTAGGACATGCACCAGTTTTAGGTTGTGAGGTGAACAGATAATGCAGCTATGGATCTTCTTTCAGATCATTATTAATAAAATGGCGTGTTTTAAAGTTAAAAAATAATTTTTAGTCTACCTATAGTCAAATGTGTAAGAATAAGAAAAAAGCTTTTCTATACATGTATATTTCTGAAAGAAAAGTAAATTTGTTTGCTCAGCTCTCATTTTTCTGTATCATCATATATTTCTGTTATCAAGTGTAGTAGTTGACTTTAAGTCTACAACTCAAGAGTGTAAAAAAAATCAAACCTTATTTTTTATAACTCTGTGCAATTTATATTTTGAGCCCCCTTTTTTCTTCGGGTTGCTAGAAATTTAATCCCAGTCAATTCAGGATTTCTCTCTGACTTTTTTCAGGGTCAAAATCCAAGTTCTGTGTTTTTCTTGGGGCCACAATACTGGTAGGGAAATGGTCCATCTGGTGCTTGTTGTCACCCATTGACACTGGTGTCCATGTAGCCACGATCCTCCCATTTTGTCCTAGGTTGGCCACTGACTCAACCATAATTTTTATCTGCAAAATTCCTTCCTATACAGTATTCTCTGTGATTAGAAAACCCCATGGAGGTGACCTGAGGCCCCATTTACATGGGCACATCCACAGCTTTTCATTCTCTGCAATCTCTTTTTTCCTGGGGCTCAACCTAGAAAAGAGGGCAGAGGTTCTGTTTTGCTCTGCATTTCACTAACCTATTGTGGGGAAGTGTGGGGCCTTCTTTCCCTTCTGTGTGCTGCGGGAAGCTCATGTAGAATTCAGGGTCAAGACCCTACCTTAGCCACCCACAAATATCTCATATTCTTTCCGTTTTCCTTCTATGTGCCCCCACTTCCTAGCTCAATGGATCTCTTTTTCTAGAGGAATGGATGGTGATGGTGGTGGGGAGGCTCACTCTTATTCAGGAGTCATTTTCCCAAATATTTTGTTAATAACTCAATCTTCCTTCTCTGGAAAGCCTAGAGTTTTGAAACGCAAAAGCTATGAAAAATGGCTCTTTACCTTTGTTTTCTACAATTCCTCCTTTCCCATAGTAGAATGACCTCTGGCTCAATAAAAAGCTGAAAGATAAGGTGAGATAAGATATGTGGGAAAAAGTGAAAGCATGGGAAGCATGAATAAATAATTTAAAAATACTGTATTGCATACTCAAGGGACCACATAGCACAAGTTAACTATCATCGCTTCTCTTCAGATATCCACACTTGGATATTCCTGCATACAATTCTCAATAAGGAGAGAGGATTAATTTTTCTTGTTATTTTTTTAAAAAGGAGATGGTAGTTACTACTGATTTCTTTCCATATAGAATCACTTTAATGCATTAGAGATATTTTCACATCAAATGTATTATGTTCAGATACTTTTATTTTCTACCTTCTCTGTCCACAAAAATATGCAAATATGCAAGAAGAAAAAAGTAAAGCATCCAACTTTGAATTTTTTCTTTTATATTATATATGTACCTTTTAGTTTCTTTGTATAACCTTGGCTGTTAGGCCATTCAGCATGCTTCTTTGCAAAATCAAGAATTTTCATAACTGATATAATCAGTAGGATATGTTTTGGACTGAAGAATTGTTATAGTTTTATGAGAGCCAGATAAAATAAACACAATTGAGGCTTAGTTTGGGGAGGAAACACAACAAGGGCTACTCTTTTGCTTTGACAATAAAAATAAAGGTATAGAGAACATTTCTGGGGTAAACTGCTCTGTCTTCTAGAACTGAGTTAACTAAAGAGATTTGAAGTAGACAGAACTTGGAGGTACTCACCATAGTGTGCTCTGAATATGATCACTTTAGGTATGTTTTGGATGATGAATACATTAGCTCTTCTGGAGCCAAGTTCCCAATTAAGTGGTCTCCTCCTGAAGTTTTCCATTTCAATAAATACAGCAGCAAATCAGATGTCTGGTCATTTGGTGAGTAAATTTGATGTTCATTTGATGGAGCTTGACTTCATGAAATAGGCCAATCTCTTCTTACTTTGATTTCTTAATATGACATAGCATTTTTGAAAAGTCTTCTTATAACTGTGCTTCTATCTTAGGTGTTCTAAACACTTCTGGACTGTCTTTAGTAACTGGTGTCATATGCCTCCTTACATAAGTCTGCCTTTTGGATCTTTTCCTTTCCCATTGAGCTCTTGCTGTAAAATCATAACAAAGAGTCTACTATTCTAGAAAACAAACTCAGCCAATTTTTCCCCACCATAGAGATTTACTGACCTTATGGTGTCATTGAATTTCGAGTGTAATTAATAAACTTCATTGTCTAACTACTAAGCAGTGTCACCTAATTTATTCATTACCTTCAGATTTTGTGGAATTTAGATATAGGCCTCCTTGGGATCTGTCCATTGATATTTATATTGAGTAATGCTCTTCATTGAGAAAGAGACACTTAGACCTATGTCCAGTGAAATTTGTTCTTTTAATTGATTTTCCAAACGTGGCAACGAATGTGCTATAATCTATTTTCTTTGATCCAGACCTTCTTGGATGGCTTCTTGGGCTTGGAGAGACAGCTGCACCCTCAGGAGGGTATGCATTTTATTGTCCATGATAAGTTTAAGCTTTTATCATTGGACTCATTAGCTCTCCACTGATATGTGTTAGTCATGGCAGGTGACATTTTAAGCTCGACTATAGAGCAATTAAGTTGTTGGATAGCAACACAAGTAGCTCATCAAGTGGTTGAAGAACAATTAGAATTCCTTGAGTTTTACTTGACTACTTGTCTCTCTTCCCCACTGGACAGTGAACTTTTGAGTGGGTGGTCTGATCTCATTATTAAGAATCCTTTGGCTCTAATATAGGCCTGGCCTCTAATCAAGACCTAATACATATTTGTAGAATAAGCGAATAATGAAATGAAATCAAATTGGGAGCCTTGAGGAAGTTTCACGAAACAATCAATCAGCCAGTGATTACTGATTATCTATTATATGTAGAGCCCTTGCTAGGTATTCTGAGGCTCCACCCAGTAGTCTGACTCTCAGTGGGGAGGGGAACGCACGCCATCTACTGGCGGGAAACGCCTGGCCTTGGTGGGCAGCAGAACTTCACACAATTCTGTCATTTTCTATGGAATGGCAAAAAAAAAAAAAAAAAAAAAAAAAAAAAAAAAAAAAAAAAGGTTTATTGCTTTCAGGGTGTGGGGACACAAGCATATTTAAAAAATGAAAATGCTGATAGCATTTTCTTCCAATAGGGAGGCAGTCAAAACCAATAGAAAAGGAAAGGCACTATTTTCACTTGGAATATTTTCAGTGTACAGATTTGTTCAAAAACGAAGGTGCACGTGGTCTGCTTTATAGATAGACCTGCTCTTATTCTGGATGATTATTACTCCAAGTCTAGAAGAAGAAAATAATGCCTTGTAGTTTGAAGAGTTCTTTCATTCCAAGTAACCATTTCTCTCTAACCTCTGGTTTTCATGCATTTTATTTGCAGGAGTTTTGATGTGGGAAGTTTTTACAGAAGGGAAAATGCCTTTTGAAAATAAGTCAAATTTGCAAGTTGTGGAAGCCATTTCCGAGGGCTTTAGGCTGTACCGCCCTCATCTGGCACCAATGTCCATATATGAAGTCATGTACAGTTGCTGGCATGAGGTGAGTGTCCCTTTCCTCCCTGCAAAGGTTGACAGTCCCAGCATCTGAGAGCAGACCTGATTATCGCAAACCTTACTGCAGGACTCCATCATGGCAGGAAAAGGTGTCTGTTTCTTGGTAATGATGCCTGAGAGCCAGAAATACTATTTCTATCTGAAATTCCCACTACAAAGTCATTAATTCATTTTGTCTCTAACAATGGCTTTTCATCTGAGAAATTCAGGACATTTTTCAAATCTTATCTTTCTGAGATTGGTTTTTGCAGAAACTCTTGTTAGTAAAGCCTCAGTAATTAGATGTTTTACTGCTTCTAAGAGCTGGTGTGTGGAAACTAAGAGTGGAATCACGTTTGTTAAACTTCCACATTGGAGGATTTTTAAATTTTCTTCACTCTGATCTGTCTTGCTTTTCCAAGGGTAAAAGTAATGGGTTTCATCTCTCTCTCTTGTGGCACTCAAGACTCCTGATAGAGAGATTAAACCAGAAAAGGATGAAGGCAGAAAGTGTTCCAGGAACTTCTACTCAGGAAATTATCTCTTGGGAGCCCAGTTTCTCTTTTTCTCGAAATGCTAAGCTTAAAAAAGAAAGCCAGAGGGGTTAATGGCTCGCCTCTGTCTTTTCTAGGCACTGGCTCAGCACACCCCTACCCTTCATATCAGAGTCCTCTGTGATTTTGATAGCTCCACTCTTTCTAGCTAATACTTTCAGCCCAGAAAAACCACAGCTGGGTAAGGAGTTTCCCATCCCCGCCTCCCCCCGCCCCGCCCCCCCCCCCACCGACCTCCGACTAAAAAAGAAGCCACTTAACTCTTGATTCCACAAACACTGGAAAATTCAACATTTCAAGAACAATATGGTTTTTCACATTCTAGAGAAGTATTAATTTTATAAAGAGACCTGATGTAAGAAAATATTTTATGTATGATTAACTGCTCCTCAGGAATCTTGAAAGGCATTTAAAAAAGTTAAGTAAGCTGTTAGTAGCAAATATGTCTTAAGAGCATCTTTGCGTTCACAATGCAAATAGCTGAGGAATATATATTGTATATGAAGCAATAGACATGTACCTGTTCATACAATAAAACATACTGAGATTTTCTTCATCTGTGAAGAGGAGACAGAGAAGGGGCAGGGGTAATTAGATGCTGTTAGGAGGACCAAGTAAATGACATCAGTCTAAACTCACAGTTGGAACAATGATTAAAACATGTTTTGATTATGCTGATATACTTGTTTGCAAAAGTTGACTTTGCCTTTTTAATGTAATCTAAAAGCTCCAAGTGCTTATATGCCTCTAGATTCTAACATGATTGTAATAACACTGATACATTTAAAAGGCTCTGTTATAGTCCTGCAGAACTTCAGCCTCTGCAAAAGCTCCAGCATGTATTCCTGGAGTCTCACAGAATGTTCTCACATAGCTCACATATTTGTCCGCTCCATTTTTTTTTTTATTTTTTATATGCTTATAGTCACCGAGGGTCATGTCTCTCCAGTAACTCTGCTGCCATTGATCTTTGTGAGAAAGTGGCCATACAAGTAATTCTATTTCCTATAGATTTCAAAGAGACCAAGAGGGTCAACTCTTCTTCCTTATGGTCCAAAGCCAACCACATGGGATATAGGAAAATGCTCCAATTCTTGGCTCCGTAGCCAGAGTTTTGATGACTGAGTCTTAAGACAATCAGCTTGTGTTCTAGGACCTGTAAAGTCCCTCATGAAAACATTGATTTTACTTTAAGACTGAAATCTTTTTTCACAGGTGATAAGGTGTAGTAAATACTGGGACTGAGCTTGGGAGCCTAGTACTCGAGATGCACCCCCTCTCCCAGCTCTTCCTTTACCTCATGCATTGCAAGGCATCCAAATAGATCTCCGGAGCAGTTCTGTGATGATGGAAATGTGCTATGTCTGTTCTATTCCAATGTGGTAGCTATACCTGGTCATTAAAGACCTGAAAAGAGGCTGCCGTGACAGAAGTTAATTTAAAAACGTATTTAATTTTCATTAACTTAAAATTTAATAGTCACATGTGGTGGTATTTGCTTCTCTAGTCATTTTATTTTTGCAGTACTCTGCTCTGACATCTTCACACTCATGCCTCGCTGAACTGCTAGTCGTGACCTGTGTGTCACCCGAGATGCGTTTCACATCCGTTCGTGGAGAACAAGCCTAGATCCACGTCCCTGCCGCCTAGTCCCAGAGCTGGTGTCTGAGTGAGTCTTAAGCTGAGCTGACCACCTCTGCTTCTCTTTTCCAGAAACCTAAAGGCCGCCCTACATTTGCTGAGCTGCTGAGGGTTCTCACAGAGATTGCAGAAACCTGGTAACCTGAGTGGAATGTCAGCCCAGAGGATCACGTTGAAAAATTGTCCCCCCAGAAAATCCTGTGTGGAAGGACCGATGGTGAACATCTTCCTCGAGAGCACCCGACTCTGGGAAACATTACGAAGATCACAGGCTTTCCAGACTCCTTAAAACTTCAGAATACCCTGACAATAATTTTCCTAAGAGTGTTTGGGAAGGGCATTTGAACTCTTGTTTCTCTGTAGCATTCCTCATGCCTCATATGTGACTATAAAAAATGCTGCACAGCTGTCTTCATAGTGACTGTTCTAGACAAGAATAGCCCTGTGAGCCCCTGAGGGCCCCAAACCTGGTCCTTTACAGGGCAGAGAAAATGTTCTCCAGAAGAGCAGTGCCGTTCTTTACTTCAAGTGCTCCATGCAGAGCGATGTAAAATAAATCCTGCCAACTCGTGGAGAGGAGTCTCCCCGCAGAATCTCATGCTTGTGAGCTGTACAGATCCTTCCGGATAACGCGCCGTTGCAAACACACGAGTGTGAGCATTCTAGAACTTTTACAGTCTTCCCTACGTTATTTAACAAATCGTTTTTGCACATATCTGATTGTTTTGGAGACCGTTTCTTGGATTCCAGTTTTAAACACTGGCACAGGAGTTGACCAAAGTTCTTCTCTGAACAGATCCTGGTGCCGTTCCATTCCAGTGCTGTCCGTTGTCAAGGGCAATTCAGAACCTGGATTTCAGTTCTAAGATTTCATGCTTTGTCCGTGTGAAATTGGACAAGTTAAGAAGTCTTGTTTTCATGAATGTACCTACCGCAGCTTTCTGGAAGATGACTTGGGCTTTCCACGAGAAAGGAGGAGGCAAAAACAAGATGAGCAAATGTTACATCAGCTCCTTTATTTCCCAAGTAAAGGGTTTTGAATTCAGCTGTCATCGTTCAGTTTTAATTTTTCAGGAACTGTTTGTAGGAATGATCGGAAATTGGTCTTTCTCATTCTGAGTGTTTCAGAAGCACCATAGGAAGAAGGGGACAGGCAGAAAGCACAAGTGTCGTTACTGTGAGGTGTAAGAGTGGGAGCCTATTATTTTCATTCTAGGCCTCCTGCATCATGGTTCTGGGGCCGGGTTTTATGATTCTCATTAGGCTCTAAGGGCTGGCTGTCAGTAGTTGTGACTTTGACATCACATTTCCCCAGTTGGAGGACGATGACCTTTGAATATCCATAGTACTCAATAATAAATGTGCATCAAAATAATGAGCATCAGGCACAAGAAGAGCCTTGATCATCCAAGTGGTGGTCTCAGAAGTGTTTCCTGAGACACTGTGCAGTTTCTGAGGCTATCACACTCCTTTTCCTCATGGCTCCTCCTATGGGGATGGGGCCAGGGGGGAAGAGGGAGGGCTCCTGCTACTGCGACCTTAGTTCAGGTAAAATAATGTGAAATGTAGCTCAAGAGGGCATGAGACTATTAAATAGCTAAAGCTCAGGGAGGGAAAGTTAATGTTATAACAGCAAATCAAAGTGGTACCAATAGATACAGGAAGAGGAATTTCTCAGCTTTTACTCTGCATGCAAGTTCTCGCTCTCAAGGAGGAAATAAACATTTTTAAAAACCAAACACTGAAATGCTGGGCTGACTCTAGAGCATCTGCCAACTACCAGTGCAATGCAGGAGGCACAGTGCGAAGCAGAGTGATTCGCAGAGACAAGTCATGCCTGGGGATCGCACGGCAGCAGGGGGCCTTTCTAACAGCACGTGCTGGTGAAAATAGGCAAACTGCATTCCTGTTGTTTGAACACATCAGGAAAGTTTGAGATACCAAATCAGGAACAGGAATAACCGGAGCTCAAGTAGGTAGCTGAGACTCGGATAACGTGTGCATTTGCAATGTCTGCAGACAGAGATCCAGCATTCTCTGCCTAGCAAACGAAAAATTCTTTAAGGAGTCGCACAACTTCCTCTGGAAAGGAACTGTTTTGCACCCAATCTTAGCATTAGTTGTTGATAAGAACTAGACAGGAGTTTTCGGGGTGGGTTGCAGGGTGAGAGCCCCAAACAGGAGGAGACAGGAGGAAGGGAGGCTCAGAAAAACAGACTTAAGAGGCCAAGCAGAAGATGCAGTCAATGTAAATAACCGTTCGGCAGGAACAGCTGAAGGAATTTTTTTGTTAAGGAAACTATAACGGAAGTACAACGCATGGTCCCACTACTCATTGGTAACGTCTTTGGCTGCCGATCAGACCCACGAGACTAAATGGCATTAATCCAGCTCTAAGTCTGCTTAATTTTTCAGAAGGATTCGGGAGGGGAAAGTTAGTCCACACAGTGCTCAGTCTCAGTATAAGCCTCCCAGTTCCGCACATGCACGGCCGCTTGGGTCCCCCGCCTGCCTAGGGGAGTAGGTGACTGCTGGTGATGAAGACTTAGTGTGTGTGGTTTATCTTGATGCAAAGAAGCTTCTCCCTTGGTTTCCCACCCATCACGTAGGCCTCCAGGTCTCAGGCCTCGCAGCCCATGTGCTGCCTCACAGATGAGTGGCTTTACGGTGTACGAAACACAGGTGTGGCCTGGGACCTAATGTTTCAAATTCACCTTAACTTGGAATATATCCAAAGGTTGGTGCTGGGAGAAGGCAAACCTAAAATCCAATCAGGCAGGTAGGTCTAGGTCTGACATAAGGAACAGTATGGGGCTGCTCTTAACCCTTTGCTCACGTATCCATAAAGAGAAGTATGCAAATCATGTGTATATATCTTAATTTTCATAAAGTGAATACATCTGTGTAACTAGCACTCAGATCAAAAAATGGTACATTTCAGAATCTCAGAATCCATTCTCCTTCCCTATTCAAGTCATGACCCAATAGCAGTTATTCCCCTGATTTCCAGCACCATATATCAGTATGGAACCTTTTCGACTTTTCTGTCAATGGAACCCTGTGGTATGTACTCTTGGGCCTGGCTTCTGTCACTTGTTTGGTCCATCCATGTTGTATGACGTCGTATTTCCTTCATTCTCATTTCATCAACTGCATAATGATGTTTCAGATTACTTATCGATTCTACTCTTGATGGATATTTGGCTTATATCCAACTTTTGGCCATTAAGTTCAGTGCTCCTATGAACCTTTTTCTGCATGTCTGTTGGTGAAGATATGGATGCATTTCTCTTAAGTACATACCTAGGAGGAGAATCGCGGGGCCCAAAATTATGGATGCGTTCAGCTTTTGTACATAGTGCCAAGGACACAACCAGCAGCCGTGTACGAGCATCCCAATGGCTTCGCATCCTCTACAACCTTTGGGATCGTCTTGGCCGTTACAAAGGCCAAGGGATTTCTGAGGGCGAGAGTGTCTCATATTCAATTTTCAGTTGTTCATTGAGCTTGACTGCAATATAATCTCTGTCCCCACTCTGATGTCAGCACAGCAGTCCGTACCTGCACAAGCTAACATGAGTAGTAAGTGAGAGACTGACGTGATTCGGAGTGACACAAGGGCAAATATAAGAGATGTAACGCAGAGCGGAAAAGAATCTGATAGCAGCAAGAACTTGGGTCTGTAAATGTGATGAAAGATGTGGTTTCTCATCAAATGGGGTGGACACCACACACACACACACACACACACACACACACAGATATTTGTATCTCTCATTTCTTTCCGAGAAGTGGGGGTCCTTGTCAAATGGAAGACCGTATTTGATTTGAAATTTGATAGTTTGGCGAAGCACATTGGGGTTGCCCTTGGAGACAGATGCATTGCTTGGCCAATAGGAAACCTTGGGAAGGAGGGGGGAGAGGCGCAGAGAAAGCGCTGGAGGGAGGTCATTGCCTGATGGCAGTAAAAGACCAGGGGGAGCAGAAACGCCTGTTACTTTATGTTGGTCAGGATGTCACCACCCCATCACCATTACGCCCAGCTATTCAGGAAAGTAAGTTGGGCTCACGAGTCTATGCCTCAGTGGAAATTATTTTGTGGGTGGGAAACATAAGTGTACCTCACATCGGTTCCATAGGGCGCATGGCAGGGACCATAGGAAACGTGAAAAGACCTGGGAGGCAGAAATAGCTCTAAGCACATAAGCTCCTGAAGATTTGTCTGAATCTCAGAGAAAGCTGTGCGGTTGCCACACTGAGAATGGTGGAGGTCGT
This sequence comes from Eonycteris spelaea, assembly GCA_003508835.1. Taxonomy (NCBI): domain Eukaryota; kingdom Metazoa; phylum Chordata; class Mammalia; order Chiroptera; family Pteropodidae; genus Eonycteris; species Eonycteris spelaea. The sequence goes on along the minus strand of PUFA01000049.1, from coordinate 6,519,324 downwards.
TCCAGCCCACTTAACCCGATTTTGAAGGCAGAATGATCCTCAGCTACGTATTAGAGACACTTAACTTCTCAGCACCCTGGATAAGCTGGGAGAATCGAGAGTCGACGTTCAGGCAACGGCCACATCGGTGGAAACACGCAAACCTAAATCACGTGAGATGCAGAAGAGGATGTGTAACAAGAGCTTCAGCCAGTGGTGCAGGGGAGCAAGAAATCGTGGCTCAGGACAAGGGTGGAGAATCCACCCGAACTGCGGCCTGTAGAGAACCTTCATCCCGAGGCTAGCGTTCCCGACCCCAGGGCCCATCCTCTAGGTCACGGTTCCTCAAAGTCTCCACTTTTGACATTTGGGGTTGCCGAGCTGTCTGTTGTGGAAAAATGTGCTTTGCAATGTGGGTTTTTACAAAATCCTCGGCTCTACTCACCTGACACCTGTAGCACACCCCATCCCGGGTGCGACAAACCAAAGGCTCCTACAACATTGCCGCACGTCCCTGCTAAGGGGACAAAATTGCCCTGGGTTGAGAACCGCTGATCTAGTTACAAAAAGTTCTTGACCTGGGTTTAAAGAGATCTGTGAACCTGAATGGAAAGAGAAAAGTCCAATCTTGATTTCCACTGACCTCTAACTAAAACTCAGCGCTTCCCGTAATTCTAAATGTAGGCAAAACCCCCAAACAAACAAAAGACAATACCAATATTCACACTGACATTTTGGATCGAATAATCGTTGTGATGTGGAAGGATTGTGACTCGGTCCTCATGTGAAAAAGTGGGATTTTCATATCCTATGGGTTGTCTCAGCTTTCTTGAGAGAATTAGCATTCATCGCTATTTCAAAGTCCACGCTTTGAAAACTCTAGATTTGTCATTTAACGGAATAAAAAAGACATATCGCAAGGCACACACATGTTTTTTAAAATATTTGGATTACTTTTCATATAATTGGTTCCTTCTAGTTCTGTGTTTTGGTTTTATGTATTTAAAATCATTTATTTGAGAAGGGATAGAAGGCTTCACCAGACTTCCAAAGTGATCTCTGGCGTGTAAAATTCAATCTATCTGGAAAAGTCTGCTGGGCCTCGCTCAACCGATCAGCAGCTATCGACACCTTCGAGGAGCCCCGTAGGACTGAACTGTGGCCTTCGTGGCTGTTTCCCGGCATCACATGCACCCAGGCCCTTCTGGGCTCAGAGCCGTCTGCCTCCCCAGTCTCCACGCATTGTCAGGGCGGGTCCTCAGTTCTGGGTTGCATGCACTCTTTTGCCACCTGCCTTGTGCCCTATGTTGGGACCCAGGCGTGATGAGGAGCCTCCACTGCCCCCAGGTCTCACAGCAGAGAGAGAGGCTGGACACCAACCTCCCGCTCCTAGTTCAGCCAGGTGAGCCTTCAGCCTTTTTTCTCCTCCCAACCTGGCTGTGGGGAGAGACGGCAGATGACTCAATTCTCTCTGGAGGCCAGTGTGGCTCCATCCACTTCCAAAACAAGAAGGCAAAACAATAAAAAATGAATAAAAATACGCAGTTCAGACTGATGTTTGACGGTCAACAGTGACGCGGAGATGCTACCGGCATCTGGTAGAGAACCATTATAATACACGTCCTACATCATCTCCACGACAAAGAATTATCCAGCCCCAAATGTCAAAAGTGCTGAGCTTGAATAGGGTGTTACTGGACCATATGACTGTAAACCCCTGGGGTGCAGAAAGCACCCTGTTATCTCATTTCCAGGCCCATTTCCTGAGCTTCAGGCTGACCCCCATCCTCCCCTTCTCCACGCCCAGATGAACAGTGGCCTCTGTAGCGACATTCCTCACCTTGACACACCATACCATCCAAGGAGAGAAAACGTCTTCATCCCCGCGTTTCCCCCACAGTCACACATTCTCTCCCGGATCGGATCCACATGCCTCCTTGAACAAAACTCTGCGCTCAGGGCATGGGACTCGCTGACAGACTCGGCCTTGGTCACATGTTCTCACGAGAGCCAGAGATGGAACAGAAATTGAGAGCTCTGGGGAGGGCAGAGCCGGGGTGGGCAATGAATGCTGGAACGCTGACCAGAGTCCACCGCCCTTCCCCTCCCCATTGCTCCCTTGCTTTCTGGCCCCTTAGCATGTGTTCCGCCACTTTCTCTAGTAACGCCTGGGGCTGTTCAGCTCTGATGCATAGTTTCTAATGCAGATTTCTGTCAGTCTTCTGCGCCAGTTGGCCAGATTCTTTTCGCAACACTTTAATGCTTGGAAATGATCTGGGGTAAACTTTCTCACGATGGAAGAGAGAGGTGAAACAATACGTGAAGATCATGAGGAAAATGCGAAAATCCTGTCTTCCTTCAGTACTCGTGGCGGGTTTGTGACGTTTATCTTCAGCTGTCTGAGAAAGCTCACAGTGCAGGTAACGAATCTCTGTAGGCTGGAGCAGCGTGCTCTGTGCCCTTCTGTCCCCGGCACCTCTGCACTCACCCACCTCCTCTCCTGCTGCTGTCCCATCCGCCCACCCCGCGGCGCCTCGTGCATCCCTGGCACCCGGGCACCCTGGCACCCTCGGATCTCAGGGCCTCTGCGCACCTGCTCCTCTCCTCACCGGGACGCTTCAGCTGCTGGGCTGCGAGACTCGCTTTCATCACCTCCAGGTCGCTGCTCCGATGTCACTCCGTCTGTGAGAAATCTGAGAACTTTTTCTAATTTCTCTAATTTCCGATCACCCTAATTAAAACTGTAGCCCCACCATGGAATTCCCTGTCCCCCCTGGCAGCGTAATTCTGCTCTCAACCCTATAGTACAAATCACATATTCCTACTTGTTTGTTTGGTCTAGTGCCCGTCCCCCTCCTCCTGCACCTCCGTGTGAGGTCAGGTATTTTGGTCTCTTTTGTTCACTTTGTATCGCCAGGTCGTAGAACAGGGCCTGACACACCGAATTAAGCTAAATAGATATTCACTAAATCACCCAGACAAAAGTAGTCAGATTATCCAGAAGCTTCCCCCGGAGATGGCGTCCAGTCTGGTAAACAGCTCTCCTCTTGGGATCCTGGGCTCACCCATCGCTTTTCCACACAGTGGCCGAGGGCTTTCCCCTCTGGCTGTCGTGCATAACCTCAAGAAGTCGTCGGTGCTTCTTTTTGGCAGAGACCTTACTTTTTCCAGAACAATGCGACGTACACATGATTTCCTAGATTGCCCTGTCCTTGTTTACACAGTGAAAAAACATAGTATGTTAGGGATTAATGTCAGATTAACAGATAAAAAAAAAAAAAAGATACCCGAATAAATCTACAGAGAAATATAAATCTATATAGAATGATAAACTTTTAATAGAGGAAGTAGATTATCCTCATGTCCTTAGCAAGGATGAAAATGTCCCCATGCTACCCCAGATGGACAGACAACCGGTAGCTACTTTATTCTATCTATAACTGTCCTGGCATTCTCATGTCCACCCTGCTGAGTAGTGCTGAGAAAACCCGATTTACCTTAATACATAATTTTAGTACAGTGCAAAAAAGAAAATATTCTCTGTAGGCGAAGTGGGTAAGCTCTCAGACATTGCCTTTCCCTCCCTCCAGTCTGCATAGTCGCACCCGGGTAGAGAAGGGAGAGGGCGGCTTCATCCAGGGGTGATATTGGAAATGCTTAACGACCGATTTGGCACAGGCACACACCAATCAGGATGGACGCTGACTGCTGATAATTGCTCCAGCCCTTCCGATGCGGACTCCTGTGGCCCTGGCAAGGTGACCATGAGGTGGTGACGCGAATGGGAGGGCTGTTTGGATTGGAGACGTGGACTCTGGCACCTCTGGCCTCAGAACATTTCTTATCAGCCCGTTTGCCGCTTGACTTGCTAGCACTTACAAATCAAGTTGGTGGCTGTGGGTCGGTCGCTCGTGACAGAAGCCCTTCCTGGAGGATGCGACCTCACCACAGCCCTTGCTGGCACTAAAGTCCCCTCTCACGCTCTGCCATGGCTTCCATGTGCCTCACGGCCTTGCCTGCTGGTGTACCAGCAGAGGCTGGGTCACCTTGCCTCTTGAATGGCAGGCACCATGGCAGCGCTTCTGGCTCTCAATTCAGCTGTTTACTGACTCTCAACTCGAGCACGTGTGGCACTTTCTGGGTCTTGTCCCTACCGCATGGGACTGAGAAGAGCTCAGGAAGTTAAAACTGCAGCTCCACATGCTCACCCTTCCCCCCTCGGCACGCTGCTGACTCGTGCAGTGCTGGAGTTTATCTTAACAGGGCTGCTTTCCAGACTGGGCAGACTGTTTGTGAGGTGACCCTGCCCAGCAGTCTGAAATGCAAATCAGACCAAAAGCCCACCCCAGCGGTCCCCTCCACGCAGCCCTCCTGTCTCAGTGGTACCTTCCACCCATCTAAGGGCCCTTCTCCCTCCTCCCACGAACCCGCTGGGGCAGAAGATGTTAGCTTCTCACTTCCTCTCCCTGGGAGGCCCTCATGCATCAGAGTGATCCGAGAGCTTTTTAAAAACATGGTTGCCCAGGTCCCACCTTTTCAAGCCCCTCTCTCCTTCCTGATTTAACTGCTCTGTGGGAGCCCCAGGCATCGGAGGTTTTAAAACATAGCACCCCAAGTGATTCTCACCCGGAGTTGAGAGCCACTGTTCTAGGCCAGTGGTCCTCAAACCTCAGTGCTTATTAGAATCATCTGGACAGCGTTTCAGAATCCGGACACCCGGGCAGCACCCTACACCGTTTAAATCAGAATCTCGGGGAAAGCATTTTTTAAAGCTCCTTGGGGTGTTCTGATGGCAGCCAAACGGGAGAACCAGTGTTCTCCTAGACCAGTTCCTCCCAAACTTTAATGCACATACAGTCAGTCGCCTGGGGCCCTTGTTAAAACGCAGGTTCTGGTTAAGAGGGTCCAAGGTGGGGCCTCAGATTCCGCATTTCTAACAAGCTTCCAGCTGATGTCAAAAGTGCAGGTCCTGGACCATATCTTTCTTCCCAGAGGACATTTGCAACTCCTTCTCCCTCCCACCCACCGCAGGCTAACAGGGTTCAGAGACAAGGAAATGGACTTGTGGGTAAGTGAAGGTTTTTCATAGATGTCCCACCCAGGACATATGGCAACAGACACCTTTCCTGTAGGTGCTGTGGGATTAACTTTCAAAAGTCAGCTACAATCCTTTATTCCTCCTCTTCTGAAAGATCAAATTCTCCATGTTCTAAGCTCCCTTGCAGCAAGCACACCCACATGAGCAAGTTCCACATGATGAAACACAGCCAGAAGCCCCCGAGGAGAACTTCCATGCGCAAATAAAAAGCCACGTCTCTCCGGAAGGAAAACTTTCTTGCCTCGTCCTGCTCGGAACAGAGCTTTGAGACCTGGAGGCAGAGCGCCGGTCTGTGACTCTGAGGAAACGGGCATGAAGATGAGGCCCACAGACAGGGGTGCCAGATAGAGCATAGGACGCCCAGCCAAACTTCACTTTCAGATAAACAACAAACGACTCTTCAGTGTAAGTGTTGTTGTCACTCCCAGAAGCGGATGGATCCCCCAACCCAGGTTTGGTTGGGATGTTGAGACTGTTGACATCATACACACCGAGGTAGTCGAGGTTCATGACTCCCATGATGGGGGTTTTGGGGATGTTGGGGAAGCTCCCCAGCAGATCCAAAAATAGCTTGATGAGCAGGATGGGCTGACTGCCTTGGGGTTTTGTGGGATGAGGGGTGGGGCGGAAGGGCAGGTGCTGGGGCTTGCCAGGCGTGAACTTCCAGCTAGTGCCAAGGTAGGGAGCACCCAGCCTGCCTCATCAGCTTGCTCAGATGTGGGGCAGAAGGGGAAAGGGCGTGATGGGCCTGGAAAGCCGTCGGCGAACTTCAAAAATGGAGTCGCGTTCTTTATTACAGGACGTATGTTCCAAAACTCGCATGGCTCACACGTGTGCTAAGTTTATTTGTCTGAAATTCGCATTTAAGTGGGTGTCTTGTGTTGTTGCTGTTGTGGTTGTTTAATCCGGCAGTCCTATCCATAGAGCAGCATGGAGAAAGCCTGCGTCTCTCCCGGGGTGCGGCGCCACCGCCCCCACTCCGAAGCGCCGCCTCCCCCCAGGCTTCTTGCTCTGTGAGACTAATGAGCCCCTCTTTCTTTAAACCGCTGTTAGTCAGGTGTTCGGTTAGCCGAGGCCGAGCCCGTCCGAAGTGACACGTCTCCGCCCTCGCTCCTGCAGGCAGCTATCGCACTGTTCACTTGGACTTCGGTCCAGATCATGCAGCTTATTCCAAAGACTGTTGAGATCCGTCTGAGAAATTGAAAACGACCATGACCACGGAATGTCTGTGTATCGTATTTCAGCACTTTTTATAAACGCTTTGAAACTGGGATGTGACTTGAAGTTTAGGTGGGGGCTTCGGCGGCATCTGTGGTTCTCAACCCTGGCTGTGAAGTTTTCAGAAATGTCGTTGGCCGTATCTACCCTTCAGATGTTGTATTTAATTGGTCTGGGGCGGGCCCGGGCATGGTATTTTTAAAAAAGGCTCCGCGGGTGAAAGTAATGTGCAGCCAGGGCCAAAAACCACTGCACTAGATAAAATAATTGTGTGTGTATAGGTATGTGCAGGTGTGTTGCCGGAGGTCAAGGCTTCTCGTGAAGTTTCTTGAAAGGTGGGACGAAGGGAGAAGGGTGGATGCTCCGGCAATGCCTGCTGACCGACAGCTAGCTGTCCCTTGCTCACTCCCCACATGCTTTAGTAGCCTGCCTGCCATTCCACTATTTCAGCCACCAGAATGGCTGTGGCATCAAAGCTAAGCAGAGCAGAAGAAGTACAAGGTCTTTTGATAAAGCGCCAGAATCCCAGAGGCAGACAGCTTGCCGCTTCTCCTCACTGGATTTCAGTACTAGCAGGTCTCTGGAGAAGGTATTGAAGGAGCTGAGAAACTGGTAGGATTTACTTTGCGTATCTCATCGGAAGCCCACGCTATATGCAGAGCTCTATTGGAACCTCAGAAAAGAGGCAGAGGTTCAAATATTTCAAAAAGGGGTTTGTTGTTTTCTGGCATCTGCTGGTTGGTCACGGGAAGTGAAAGTCAGTGAGTGTACTTTTGACTTTGAAGTTAGCCTCCTTTCCTCGTCTGCTTGGCAACAAAATTGGACGTGTGTCTGCTTAGCTACATATCTTAGGTTTCACCCTTTATGTCTCATCCACGATTGTGAAGTCATGGCCTTTCAGAGACACCGGACACACAATCGTGATTGGTGGCCGTGACTACTCTTCACTCTGTTGGACTGTAAATTATGCCGACGTGTGGGCGTCGATAACGTGCCCTCATCGTGGGCACTGGCTTCACCCAGCCCCAGCCACTCCACACCTGCAGCAAAACCACCCTTGATCTTGTTTGACCAGTTCCTCCACGTTTTTTATGTTTCCTTTTGCTGCGGCTAATCTTCAATCAGCAGGCACCTCCACAGAAGAAGTGGAAGTTTTCCTTGTAACTTGAATTGCACGGAATTCCTTAAATCCATCTGATTCTAAACCAGTTTGGTTCTCACAGTAAGACAACACCCGGTGCCATTGATGTCGGTCCTCCTTGTCGCCCACATGACCCAACCAGCAGCTTCTCTTCGCTGAGTGTCTGTCTCAGCACATGCTGAAAAGTCGAATCACTGCATTACCTAAGATTATACCCTGCGATCCCGAAAGCAGACTCTCAAACCCTAGAAAGCTTTGCTCTTTTTTCTGTGCATGCAAGACTGTTCAGAAGGAATTAGGTTCAAGTAAGGTGAGACGGGTAAGTAAAACCCAGTCCTACCATAGGAATTCATTTCCTGTCTTTTTCCAAGGTTTGCCCATTGTAACCCAGCCTTATAGTTACTTGAATTAAGGAGAAGAGAGATCTCTTTTATTCAAACATATTTTATTTAAAACTATTCTAGTAATATGCCGAAGTAGTGAAAAGAAAGACAAAAGCTGATTGAGAGAAAGGGCGTCCTTCTGAGACTCTCCAACCCCACCCCACCCACTGGGGGAGTTCAACTTATAAAAACTAAAATTTTTTTTTTTTTTTACTTTTGAGAAGTATTTATTGATATGCATCATTTATTGACATACATTTAATGATATATTGCTAAAGAAAGAATCCAAACTTCAAAATCACATAATTCCATATTTGTAAAATATAGTATATATATTTATAGATACATGGAATAAAATCATTTAGAACATTCACTATACCATTGCTTTCCCAGAGAGAGAGAACTTTAGGTGACTTACTTTCCTCGTCTGTGCCTTTTTGGAATTTTCATTCAGCCCTAAGAAAGAAAAAGACAGGAAATGAATTCCTATGGGTAGGACTGGGTTTTACTTACCCGGCTCACCTTACTTGAACCTAATTCCTTCTGAACAGTCTTGCATGCACAGAAAAAAGAGCAAAGCTTTCTAGGGTTTGAGAGTCTGCTTTCGGGATCGCAGGGTATAATCTTAGGTAATGCAGTGATTCGACTTTTCAGCATGTGCTGAGACAGACACTCAGCGAAGAGAAGCTGCTGGGTTGGGTCATGTGGGCGACAAGGAGGACCGACATCAATGGCACCGGGTGTTGTCTTACTGTGAGAACCAAACTGGTTTAGAATCAGATGGATTTAAGGAATTCCGTGCAATTCAAGTTACAAGGAAAACTTCCACTTCTTCTGTGGAGGTGCCTGCTGATTGAAGATTAGCCCGCAGCAAAAGGAAACATAAAAAACGTGGAGGAACTGGTCAAACAAGATCAAGGGTGGTTTTGCTGCAGGTGTGGAGTGGCTGGGGCTGGGTGAAGCCAGTGCCCACGATGAGGGCACGTTATCGACGCCCACACGTCGGCATAATTTACAGTCCAACAGAGTGAAGAGTAGTCACGGCCACCAATCACGATTGTGTGTCCGGTGTCTCTGAAAGGCCATGACTTCACAATCGTGGATGAGACATAAAGGGTGAAACCTAAGATATGTAGCTAAGCAGACACACGTCCAATTTTGTTGCCAAGCAGACGAGGAAAGGAGGCTAACTTCAAAGTCAAAAGTACACTCACTGACTTTCACTTCCCGTGACCAACCAGCAGATGCCAGAAAACAACAAACCCCTTTTTGAAATATTTGAACCTCTGCCTCTTTTCTGAGGTTCCAATAGAGCTCTGCATATAGCGTGGGCTTCCGATGAGATACGCAAAGTAAATCCTACCAGTTTCTCAGCTCCTTCAATACCTTCTCCAGAGACCTGCTAGTACTGAAATCCAGTGAGGAGAAGCGGCAAGCTGTCTGCCTCTGGGATTCTGGCGCTTTATCAAAGACCTTGTACTTCCTCTGCTCTGCTTAGCTTTGATGCCACAGCCATTCTGGTGGCTGAAATAGTGGAATGGCAGGCAGGCTACTAAAGCATGTGGGGAGTGAGCAAGGGACAGCTAGCTGTCGGTCAGCAGGCATTGCCGGAGCATCCACCCTTCTCCCTTCGTCCCACCTTTCAAGAAACTTCACAAGAAGCCTTGACCTCCGGCAACACACCTGCACATACCTATACACACACAATTATTTTATCTAGTGCAGTGGTTTTTGGCCCTGGCTGCACATTACTTTCACCCGCGGAGCCTTTTTTAAAAATACCATGCCCGGGCCCGCCCCAGACCAATTAAATACAACATCTGAAGGGTAGATACGGCCAACGACATTTCTGAAAACTTCACAGCCAGGGTTGAGAACCACAGATGCCGCCGAAGCCCCCACCTAAACTTCAAGTCACATCCCAGTTTCAAAGCGTTTATAAAAAGTGCTGAAATACGATACACAGACATTCCGTGGTCATGGTCGTTTTCAATTTCTCAGACGGATCTCAACAGTCTTTGGAATAAGCTGCATGATCTGGACCGAAGTCCAAGTGAACAGTGCGATAGCTGCCTGCAGGAGCGAGGGCGGAGACGTGTCACTTCGGACGGGCTCGGCCTCGGCTAACCGAACACCTGACTAACAGCGGTTTAAAGAAAGAGGGGCTCATTAGTCTCACAGAGCAAGAAGCCTGGGGGGAGGCGGCGCTTCGGAGTGGGGGCGGTGGCGCCGCACCCCGGGAGAGACGCAGGCTTTCTCCATGCTGCTCTATGGATAGGACTGCCGGATTAAACAACCACCAACAGCAACAACACAAGACACCCACTTAAATGCGAAATTTACAGACAAATAACTTAGCACACGTGTGAGCCATGCGAGTTTTGGAACATACGTCCTGTAATAAAGAACGCGACTCCATTTTTGAAGTTCGCCGACGGCTTTCCAGGCCCATCACGCCCTTTCCCCTTCTGCCCCACATCTGAGCAAGCTGATGAGCAGGCTGGGTGCTCCCTACCTTGGCACTAGCTGGAAGTTCACGCCTGGCAAGCCCCAGCACCTGCCCTTCCGCCCCACCCCTCATCCACAAAACCCCAAGGCAGTCAGCCCATCCTGCTCATCAAGCTATTTTTGGATCTGCTGGGGAGCTTCCCCAACATCCCCAAAACCCCCATCATGGGAGTCATGAACCTCGACTACCCTCGGTGTGTATGATGTCAACAGTCTCAACATCCCAACCAAACCTGGGTTGGGGGATCCATCCGCTTCTGGGAGTGACAACAACACTTACACTGAAGAGTCGTTTGTTGTTTATCTGAAAGTGAAGTTTGGCTGGGCGTCCTATGCTCTATCTGGCACCCCTGTCTGTGGGCCTCATCTTCATGCCCGTTTCCTCAGAGTCACAGACCGGCGCTCTGCCTCCAGGTCTCAAAGCTCTGTTCCGAGCAGGACGAGGCAAGAAAGTTTTCCTTCCGGAGAGACGTGGCTTTTTATTTGCGCATGGAAGTTCTCCTCGGGGGCTTCTGGCTGTGTTTCATCATGTGGAACTTGCTCATGTGGGTGTGCTTGCTGCAAGGGAGCTTAGAACATGGAGAATTTGATCTTTCAGAAGAGGAGGAATAAAGGATTGTAGCTGACTTTTGAAAGTTAATCCCACAGCACCTACAGGAAAGGTGTCTGTTGCCATATGTCCTGGGTGGGACATCTATGAAAAACCTTCACTTACCCACAAGTCCATTTCCTTGTCTCTGAACCCTGTTAGCCTGCGGTGGGTGGGAGGGAGAAGGAGTTGCAAATGTCCTCTGGGAAGAAAGATATGGTCCAGGACCTGCACTTTTGACATCAGCTGGAAGCTTGTTAGAAATGCGGAATCTGAGGCCCCACCTTGGACCCTCTTAACCAGAACCTGCGTTTTAACAAGGGCCCCAGGCGACTGACTGTATGTGCATTAAAGTTTGGGAGGAACTGGTCTAGGAGAACACTGGTTCTCCCGTTTGGCTGCCATCAGAACACCCCAAGGAGCTTTAAAAAATGCTTTCCCCGAGATTCTGATTTAAACGGTGTAGGGTGCTGCCCGGGTGTCCGGATTCTGAAACGCTGTCCAGATGATTCTAATAAGCACTGAGGTTTGAGGACCACTGGCCTAGAACAGTGGCTCTCAACTCCGGGTGAGAATCACTTGGGGTGCTATGTTTTAAAACCTCCGATGCCTGGGGCTCCCACAGAGCAGTTAAATCAGGAAGGAGAGAGGGGCTTGAAAAGGTGGGACCTGGGCAACCATGTTTTTAAAAAGCTCTCGGATCACTCTGATGCATGAGGGCCTCCCAGGGAGAGGAAGTGAGAAGCTAACATCTTCTGCCCCAGCGGGTTCGTGGGAGGAGGGAGAAGGGCCCTTAGATGGGTGGAAGGTACCACTGAGACAGGAGGGCTGCGTGGAGGGGACCGCTGGGGTGGGCTTTTGGTCTGATTTGCATTTCAGACTGCTGGGCAGGGTCACCTCACAAACAGTCGCTGCCCGAGTCTGGAAAGCAGCCCTGTTAAGATAAACTCCAGCACTGCACGAGTCAGCAGCGTGCCGAGGGGGGAAGGGTGAGCATGTGGAGCTGCAGTTTTAACTTCCTGAGCTCTTCTCAGTCCCTCATGCGGTAGGGACAAGACCCAGAAAGTGCCACACGTGCTCGAGTTGAGAGTCAGTAAACAGCTGAATTGAGAGCCAGAAGCGCTGCCATGGTGCCTGCCATTCAAGAGGCAAGGTGACCTCAGCCTCTGCTGGTACACCAGCAGGCAAGGCCGTGAGGCACATGGAAGCCATGGCAGAGCGTGAGAGGGGACTTTAGTGCCAGCAAGGGCTGTGGTGAGGTCGCATCCTCCAGGAAGGGCTTCTGCGCCCTGACCCTGTCACGAGCGACCGACCCACAGCCACCAACTTGATTTGTAAGTGCTAGCAAGTCAAGCGGCAAACGGGCTGATAAGAAATGTTCTCGAGGCCAGAGGTGCCAGAGTCCACGTCTCCAATCCAAACAGCCCTCCCATTCGCGTCACCACCTCACGGTCACCTTGCCAGGGCCACAGGAGTCCGCATCGGAAGGGCTGGAGCAATTATCAGCAGTCAGCGTCCATCCTGATTGGTGTGTGCCTGTGCCAAATCGGTCGTTAAGCATTCCAATATCACCCCTGGATGAAGCCGCCCCTCTCCCTTCTCTACCCGGGTGCGACTATGCAGACTGGAAGGGAGGGAAAGGCAACGTCTGAGAGCTTACCCACTTCGCCTACAGAGAATATTTTCTTTTTTGCACTGTACTAAAATTATGTGATTAAGTAAATCGGGTTTTCTCAGCACTACTCAGCAGGGTGGACATGAGAATGCCAGGACAGTTATAGATAGAATAAAGTAGCTACCGGTTGTCTGTCCATCTGGGGTAGCATGGGGACATTTTCATCCTTGCTAAGGACATGAGGATAATCTACTTCCTCTATTAAAAGTTTATCATTCTATATAGATTTATATTTATTCGGGTATCTTTTTTTTTTTTTATCTGTTAATCTGACATTAATCCCTAACATACTATGTTTCCCTTTCACTGTGTAAACAAGGACAGGGCAATCTAGGAAAATCATGTGTACGTCGCATTGTTCTGGAAAAAGTAAGGTCTCTGCCAAAAAGAAGCACCGACGACTTCTTGAGGTTATGCACGACAGCCAGAGGGGAAAGCCCTCGGCCACTGTGTGGAAAAGCGATGGGTGAGCCCAGGATCCCAAGAGGAGAGCTGTTTACCAGACTGGACGCCATCTCCGGGGGAAGCTTCTGGATAATCTGACTACTTTTGTCTGGGTGATTTAGTGAATATCTATTTAGCTTAATTCGGTGTGTCAGGCCCTGTTCTACGACCTGGCGATACAAAGTGAACAAAAGAGACCAAAATACCTGACCTCACACGGAGGTGCAGGAGGAGGGGGACGGGCACTAGACCAAACAAACAAGTAGGAATATGTGATTTGTACTATAGGGTTGAGAGCAGAATTACGCTGCCAGGGGGGACAGGGAATTCCATGGTGGGGCTACAGTTTTAATTAGGGTGATCGGAAATTAGAGAAATTAGAAAAAGTTCTCAGATTTCTCACAGACGGAGTGACATCGGAGCAAAGACCTGGAGGTGATGAGGAAGCGAGTCTCGCAGCCCAGCAGCTGAAGCGCTCCCGGTGAGGAGAGGAGCAGGCAGAGGCCCTGAGATCCGAGGGTGCCAGGGTGCCCGGGTGCCGGGATGCACGAGGCGCCGCGGGGTGGGGCGGATGGGACAGCAGCAGGAGAGGAGGTGGGTGAGTGCAGAGGTGCCGGGGACAGAAGGGCACAGAGCACGCTGCTCCAGCCTACAGAGATTCGTTACCTGCACTGTGAGCTTTCTCAGACAGCTGAAGATAAACGTCACGAAACCCGCCACGAGTACTGAAGGAAGACAGGATTTTCGCATTTTCCTCATGATCTTCACGTATTGTTTCACCTCTCTCTTCCATCGTGAGAAAGTTTACCCCAGATCATTTCCAAGCATTAAAGTGTTGCGAAAACTGAATCTGGCCAACTGGCGCAGAAGACTGACAGAAATCTGCATTAAGAAACTATGCATCAGAGCTGAACAGCCCCAGGCGGTTACTAGAGAAAGTGGCGGAACACATGCTAAGGGGCCAGAAAGCAATGGAGCAATGGGGAGGGGAAGGGCGGTGGACGTCTGGTCAGCGTTCCAGCATTCATTGCCCACCCCGGCTCTGCCCTCCCCAGAGCTCTCAATTTCTGTTCCATCTCTGGCTCTCGTGAGAACATGTGACCAAGGCCGAGTCTGTCAGCGAGTCCCATGCCCTGAGCCGCAGAGTTTTGTTCAAGGAGGCATGTGGATCCGATCCGGGAGAGAATGTGTGACCTTGTGGGGGAAACGCGGGGATGAAGACGTTTTCTCTCCTTGGATGGTATGGTGTGTCAAGGTGAGGAATGTCGCTACAGAGGCCACTGTTCATCTGGGCGTGGAGAGGGGAGGATGGGGGTCAGCCTGAAGCTCAGGAAATGGGCCTGGAAATGAGATAACAGGGTGCTTCTGCACCCCAGGGGTTTACAGTCATATGGTCCAGTAACACCCTATTCAAGCTCAGCACTTTTGACATTTGGGGCTGGATAATTCTTTGTCGTGGGAGATGTGCCGTGCATCGTAGGACGTGTATTATAATGGTCTCTCTACCAGATGCCGGTAGCATCTCCGCGTCACTGTTGACGTCAAACATCAGTCTGAACTGCGTATTTTTATTCATTTTTATTGTTTGCCTTCTTGTTTTGGAAGTGGATGGAGCCACGCTGGCCTCCAGAGAGAATTGAGTCATCTGCCGTCTCTCCCCACACTAGCCAGGTTTGGGAGAAGAAAGGCTGAAAGGCTCACCTGGAGCTGAACTCCAGGCAGGCGGGTTGGTGTCCAGCCTCTCTCTCTCTGCTGTGAGACCTGGGGGCAGTGGAGGCTCCCTCATCACGCTCTGGGGTCCCAACATAGGGGCACAAGGCAGGTGGCAAGGTGCATGCAACCCAGAACTGAGGACCCGCCCTGACAATGCGTGGAGACTGGGGAGGCAGACGGCTCTGAGCCCAGAAGGGCCTGGGTGCATGTGTGCGGGAAAGCCCAAGGGGACTGGCCACAGTTCAGTCCTACGGGGCTCCTCGAAGGTGTCGATAGCTGCTGATCGGTTGAGCGAGGCCCAGCAGACTTTTCCAGATAGAGAAACTCAAGAGTTTTAATTTTACATGCCAGACATCACTTTGGAAGTCTGGTGAAGCCTTTCTATCCCTTCTCGAAAATAATGACTTTAAATACATAAAACCAAAACACAGAACTGAGAAGGTAACCAATTATACTGTGAAGAAAGTAATCCAAATATTTTAAAAAACATGTGTGTGCCTTAGTGATATGTCTTTTTTATTCCGTTAAATGACAACATCTAGAGGCAGTTTTCAAAGCGGTGTGACTTTGAAATAGCGATGAATGCTAATTCTCTCAAGAAAGCTGAGACAACTCCATAGGATATGAAAATCCCACTTTTTCACATGAGGACCGAGTCACAATCCTTCCACATCAAGCGATTGTTCGATCCAAAATGTCAGTGTGAATATTGGTATTGTCTTTTGTTTGTTTGGGGGTTTTGCCTACATTTAGAATTATGGGAAACGCTGAGTTTTAGTTAGAGGTTAGTGGAAATCAAGATTGGACTATTCTCTTTCCATTCAGGTTCACAGATCTCTTTAAACCCAGGTCAAGAACTTTTTGTAACTAGATCAGCGGTTCTCAACCCAGGGCAATTTTGTCCCCTTTGCAGGGGACGTGCGGCAATGTTGTAGGAGCCTTTGGTTTGTCGCACCCGGGATGGGGTGTGCTACAGGTGTCAGGTGAGTAGAGGCCGAGGATTTTGTAAAACACCCACATTGCAAAGCACATTTTCCACAACAGACAGCTCGGCAACCCCAAATGTCAAAAGTGGCGACTTTGAGGAACCGTGACCTAGAGGATGGGCCCTGGGGTCGGGAACGCTAGCCTCGGGATGAAGGTTCTCTACAGGCCGCAGTTCGGGTGGATTCTCCACCCTTGTCCTGAGCCACGATTTCTTGCTCCCCTGCACCACTGGCTGAAGCTCTTGTTACACACCTCTTCTGCATCTCACGTGATTTCAGGTTTGGCGTTTCCACCGATGTGGCCGTTGCCTGAACGTCGACTCTCGATTCTCCCAGTATCCAGGGTGCTGAGAAGTTAAGTGTCTCTAATACGTAGCTGAGGATCATTCTGCCTTCAAAATCGGGTTAAGTGGGCTGGAACGACCTCCACCATTCTCAGTGTGGCAACCGCACAGCTTTCTCTGAGATTCAGACAAATCTTCAGGAGCTTATGTGCTTAGAGCTATTTCTGCCTCCCAGGTCTTTTCACGTTTCCTATGGTCCCTGCCATGCGCCCTATGGAACCGATGTGAGGTACACTTATGTTTCCCACCCACAAAATAATTTCCACTGAGGCATAGACTCGTGAGCCCAACTTACTTTCCTGAATAGCTGGGCGTAATGGTGATGGGGTGACATCCTGACCAACATAAAGTAACAGGCGTTTCTGCTCCCCCTGGTCTTTTACTGCCATCAGGCAATGACCTCCCTCCAGCGCTTTCTCTGCGCCTCTCCTCCCCTCCTTCCCAAGGTTTCCTATTGGCCAAGCAATGCATCTGTCTCCAAGGGCAACCCCAATGTGCTCGCCAAACGTATCAAATTTCAAATCAAATACGGTCTTCCATTTGACAAGGACCCCCACTTCTCGAAAGAAATGAGAGATACAAATCTCTTTGTGTGTGTGTGTGTGTGTGTGTGTGTGTGGTGTGGTGTCCATCCCATTTGATGAGAAACCACATCTGATCACATTTACAGACCCAAGTTCTTGCTGCTATCAGATTCTTTTCCGCTCTGCATTACATCTCTTATATTTGCCCTTGTGTCACTCCGAATCACGTCAGTCTCTCACTTACTACTCATGTTAGCTTGTGCAGGTACGGACTGCTGTGCTGACATCAGAGTGGGGACAGAGATTATATTGCAGTCAAGCTCAATGAACAACTGAAAATTGAATATGAGACACTCTCGCCCTCAGAAATCCCTTGGCCTTTGTAACGGCCAAGACGATCCCAAAGGTTGTAGAGGATGCGAAGCCATTGGGATGCTCGTACACGCTGCTGGTTGTGTCCTTGGCACTATGTACAAAAGCTGAACGCATCCATAATTTTGGGCCCCGCGATTCTCCTCCTAGGTATGTACTTAAGAGAAATGCATCCATATCTTCACCAACAGACATGCAGAAAAAGGTTCATAGGCACTGAACTTAATGGCCAAAAGTTGGATATAAGCCAAATATCCATCAAGAGTAGAATCGATAAGTAATCTGAAACATCATTATGCAGTTGATGAAATGAGAATGAAGGAAATACGACGTCATACAACATGGATGGACCAAACAAGTGACAGAAGCCAGGCCCAAGAGTACATACCACAGGGTTCCATTGACAGAAAAGTCGAAAAGGTTCCATACTGATATATGGTGCTGGAAATCAGGGGAATAACTGCTATTGGGTCATGACTTGAATAGGGAAGGAGAATGGATTCTGAGATTCTGAAATGTACCATTTTTTGATCTGAGTGCTAGTTACACAGATGTATTCACTTTATGAAAATTAAGATATATACACATGATTTGCATACTTCTCTTTATGGATACGTGAGCAAAGGGTTAAGAGCAGCCCCACTGTTCTTATGTCAGACCTAGACCTACCTGCCTGATTGGATTTTAGGTTTGCCTTCTCCCAGCACCAATCCTTTGGATATATTCCAAGTTAAGGTGAATTTGAAACATTAGGTCCCAGGCCACACCTGTGTTTCGTACACCGTAAAGCCTCTCATCTGTGAGGCAGCACATGGGCTGCGAGGCCTGAGACCTGAGGCCTACGTGATGGGTGGGAAACCAAGGGAGAAGCTTCTTTGCATCAAGATAAACCACACACACTAAGTCTTCATCACCAGCAGTCACCTACTCCCCTAGGCAGGCGGGGGACCCAAGCGGCCGTGCATGTGCGGAACTGGGAGGCTTATACTGAGACTGAGCACTGTGTGGACTAACTTTCCCCCCCGAATCCTTCTGAAAAATTAAGCAGACTTAGAGCTGGATTAATGCCATTTAGTCTCGTGGGTCTGATCGGCAGCCAAAGACGTTACCAATGAGGTAGTGGGACCATGCGTTGTACTTCCGTTATAGTTTCCTTAACAAAAAAATTCCTTCAGCTGTTCCTGCCGAACGGTTATTTACATTGACTGCATCTTCTGCTTGGCCTCTTAAGTCTGTTTTTCTGAGCCTCCCTTCCTCCTTTGACCTCCTGTCTCCTCCTGTTTGGGGCTCTCGCCTGCAACCCACCCCGAAAACTCCTGTCTAGTTCTTATCAACAACTAATGCTAAGATTGGGTGCAAAACATAGTTCCTTTCCAGAGGAAGTTGTGCGACCTGCTTAAAGAATTTTTCGTTTGCTAGGCAGAGAATGCTGGATCTCTGTCTGCAGACATTGCAAATGCACACGTTATCCAAGTCTTAGCTACCTACTTGAGCTCCGGTTATTCCTGTTCCTGATTTGGTATCTCAAACATTCCTGATGCGTTCAAACAACAGGAATGCAGTTTGCCTATTTTCACCAGCACGTGCTGTTAGAAAGGCCCCCTGCTGCCGTGCGATCCCCAGGCATGACTTGTCTCTGCGAATCACTCTGCTTCGCACTGTGCCTCCTGCATTGCACTGGTAGTGTTGGCAGATGCCTAGAGTCAGCCCAGCATTTCAGTGTTTGGTTTTTAAAAATGTTTATTTCCTCCTTGAGAGCGAGAACTTGCATGCAGAGTAAAAGCTGAGAAATTCCTCTTCCTGTATCTATTGGTACCACTTTGATTTGCTGTTATAACATTAACTTTCCCTCCCTGAGCTTTAGCTATTTAATAGTCTCATGCCCTCTTGAGCTACATTTCACATTATTTTACCTGAACTAAGGTCGCAGTAGCAGGAGCCCTCCCTCTTCCTCCCCTGCCCCCATCCCCATAGGAGGAGCCATGAGGAAAAGGGGTGTGATAGCCTCAGAAACTGCACAGTGTCTCAGGAAACACTTCTGAGACCACCACTTGGATGATCAAGGCTCTTCTTGTGCCTGATGCTCATTATTTTGATGCACATTTATTATTGAGTACTATGGATATTCAAAGGTCATCGTCCTCCAACTGGGGAAATGTGATGTCAAAGTTACAACTACTGACAGCCAGCCACTTAGAGCCTAATGAGAATCATAAAACCCGGCCCCCAGAACCATGATGCAGGCGGCCTAGAATGAAAATAATAGGCTCCCGCTCTTACACCTCACAGTAACGACACTTGTGCTGTCTGCCTGTCCCCTTCTTCCTATGGTGCTTCTGAAACACTCAGAATGAGAAAGACCAATTTCCGATCATTCCTACAAACAGTTCCTGAAAAATTAAAACTGAACGATGACAGCTGAATTCAAAACCCTTTACTTGGGAAATAAAGGAGCTGATGTAACATTTGCTCATCTTGCTTTTGCCTCCTCCTGTTCTCGTGGAAAGCCCAAGTCATCTTCCAGAAAGCTGCGGTAGGTACATTCATGATAAAACAAGATTTCTTAAATTGTCCAATTTCACACGGACAAAGCATGAAATCTTAGAACTGAAATCCAGGATCTGAATTGCCCCTGACAACGGACATTACTGGGATGGAAACAGCACCAGGATCTGTTCAGAGAAGAACTTTGGTCAACTCCTGTGCCAGTGTTTAAAACTAGAATCCAAGAAACGGTCTCCAAAACAATCAGATATGTGCAAAAACGATTTGTTAAATAACGTAGGGAAGACTGTAAAAGTTCTAGAATGCTCACACTCGTTTGTTTGCAACGGCGCGTTTGGGAAGGATCTGTGCAGCTCACAAGCATGAGATTCTGCGGGGGAGACTCCTCTGCTCCACGAGTTGGCAGGATTTATTTTACATCTGCTCTGCATGGAGCCTTGAAGTAAAGAACGGCACTGCTCTTCTGGAGAACATTTTCTCTGCCCTGTAAAGGACCAGGTTTGGGGCCCTCAGGGGCTCACAGGGCTATTCTGTCTAGAACAGTCACTATGAAGACAGCTGTGCAGCATTTTTTATAGTCACATATGAGGCATGAGGAATGCACAGAGAAACAAGAGTTCAAATGCCCTTCCCAAACACTCTTAGGAAAATTATTGTCAGGGTATTCTGAAGTTTTAAGGAGTCTGGAAAGCCTGTGATCTTCGTAATGTTTCCCAGAGTCGGGTGCTCTCGAGGAAGATGTTCACCATCGTCCTTCCACACAGGATTTTCTGGGGGACAATTTTTCAACGTGATCCTCTGGGCTGACATTCCACTCAGGTTACCAGGTTTCTGCAATCTCTGTGAGAACCCTCAGCAGCTCAGCAAATGTAGGGCGGCCTTTAGGTTTCTGGAAAAGAGAAGCAGAGGTGGTCAGCTCAGCTTAAGACTCACTCAGACACCAGCTCTGGGACTAGGCGGCAGGGACGTGGATCTAGGCTTGTTCTCCACGAACGGATGTGAAACGCATCTCAGGTGACACAGGTCACGACTAGCAGTTCAGCGAGGCATGAGTGTGAAGATGTCAGAGCAGAGTACTGCAAAAATAAAATGACTAGAGAAGCAAATACCACCACATGTGACTATTAAATTTTAAGTTAATGAAAATTAAATACGTTTTTAAGTTAACTTCTGTCACGGCAGCCCTTTTCAGGTCTTTAATGACCAGGTATAGCTACCACATTGGAATAGAACAGACATAGCACATTTCCATCATCACAGAACTGCTCCGGAGATCTATTTGGATGCCTTGCAATGCATGAGGTAAAGGAAGAGCTGGGAGAGGCGGTGCATCTGAGGTTCCAGGTTTCCATGCTCAAGCAGTTATTTCTACATCTGTTGCTCTGTAGAAAGAATTTCAGCAGGAAAGTAATAGCAATCATTGAAACAAAGAATATATTAGAGGTAATCAACAGTAGATTAGATAAAGCAGGGAATTGATTCAGCAATTTTGAAGATAATGTAGCAAAAAGATCCCATCAGAACAGCACCAAAACAAAAAAAGAAGAATGAAAAAATTCATCAAAATTTTTTTGTGTGTGTGTGAAGGTAGTTAAGAGGCTTTTGGGACAATATCATGTGTATCTACATTTCCATCTTAAGCATACCAGAAGAAGAAGAGAGAGAACAAGGAAGTGGACATCTTTTGGAAGAAATAATGATGGAAAACTTTCCTAACCTACTGAAGGAAATAGGCGTACAAACCTCTGAATACATGAAAAGTCTCAAACAAGATGAACCTAAAGAGGTACACACCAAACCACATTATAATTAAATGCCAAAGGCCAAAGACAGAGAGAGAATCTGAAAAGCAGCAAGGGAGTAGTCATTAGATACTTACAAGGGAGCTCCTATAAGACTGTCTGATGATTTCTCTGCAGAATGTTTACAGGACAGAAAGCATTGCCATGAAATTTCAGTTATGGAGGATAAATTTATATACAAAGATTACTCTACGCAGCCAAGCTATCATTTGGAAACAGACAAAGAGCTTCTCAGACAAGAAAAAGCTAAAGGAGTTCATCACCTCCAGATCAATAGTAAAAGACATATTAAAGGGATTTATTTTAGAAAAACAATGGTAATAACTACATATACATTATCAATTACTTTAAATGTAAATGTATTAAATTGTCCAATCAAAAGATACAGGGTGGCTAAATGAATAAAATACAAAACCCTTATATATACTGCCTACAAGAGACTTTAGACCGAAAGACACATATAGACTGAGAAAGTAATGGGTTAGAAAAAGATACTTCATAAAAATGGAAAAAAAAAGTTGGGGTACCAATATTTATACCAGACAAAAAAGACTTTAAAACAAAGGCTATACCAAGAGAAGAAAGAAGGACCTAGTAATTCCGCTTCTGGGTATTTCTCTGAGGAAACCCCAAAATACTAACTTGAAAAGACATATGCAATCATATGTTTATTGCATCATTATTTACAATAGCCAAAATATGAAAGGAATTTGTTTTTTCAATGGATGATTGGATTAAAAAAAGAGATGGTACATACATACAATATTACTCAGCCATAAAAAAGAATGAAATCTTGCCAAATGCAATAACATGGATGAACCTAGGAGGTATTATGCTGAGTGAAATAAGTCAGACAGAGAAAGACAAATACCATATAATTTCACTTGCATGTGGAATCTAGAGAACAAGATAAATAAACAAAACAGAAACAAACTCATACACAGAGGACATTTTGATGGCTGCCAGATAGGAGGGCACTAGGGTGAGGTGCATGAAAAAGGGAAAGGGATTAAGAAGATAAATTGGTAGTTACAAAATAGTCACAGGTATTCACGGGTATGTTAAGTACGCCATAAGGAATATCATTACTAATCCTGTATAAACTATATGTAGTGTCAGATGGGTACTAGACTTATTGGGTGATAACTTTGTAAACTACAGATGTTCACTCACTATGTTGAAACTAACATAGTATTGTATGTCAATTGTAATGAAAAATTAATAATTATTTAAAAACAAAGTATAGCTCAGGTAGTCAGCTTCCATGACAATCAAAGCTTTCAGTTGGGAAAAATGTGTTGCTAATTGTTTATAAGTACAATTTAAGGCTCTGAAACCTAAGCTTACCTCTAGAGGCTTCCTGTACTGCAGCCAGGGTGTTGAAATACGTAGTATACACAAAAAACGGTTTGCTGGCAAAAACTGTAGTTTGTTCTAACTCTGCTGAGATAGATGTGTTGTTTTCAACCTCCTTATATAGGCCTACACCCATGGACTGAGTAGTTTTGAGTATTGGGAGCCTTGGATTTTGGTTCTCACTCTGGCCCTAAGTTAGCTATGTGATTAGGGAAGTGCATATTATATTCATTTCTCCATCTATAAAATGGCAGGAAAGAGGGGGCATGGGACACAGGTAAGAAAGAGACCCCTTTTGTACCCTAGACAGTTCATTTCCATAGAAACAATGGAGAGTTGTTCTCAAACATGAATTCAAGTCAAAACAGGGAAAATTGATGAAGTAATGACAATGTGGTCTGTACATGAAAAGACGCTTGGTTTACACCAGGGCTAGAAGGAAATTTGCTGAGCGTTTGTAAATATACATTTTGATGTAATGCAGAGCTACCAGATATTTTTATAATGCTTTCTTTCCATTCAACTTCTCCTCTTCCTCTCCTCCTCCTCTTCTTTCTCCTTCTCCTTCTCCTCTCCCTCTTCTTTAAATCTCTGAACTAAGGAGAGATTTCATTATCTTGGATGCTTTGAGCTCCTATCTTTTCAAAAAAATTATTGAAAGACAAGACATTTCTCCTATCTTTTGTTCAGGTATCAAATCAGTTATATAGGAGATAGTTTTGTGAAGAGACTTCTTCTAAAAAATAGAATTTAATTTCAAGGAAAAGAACAAAGTACAGATTTTTTTTAAAACCTGGATTCTTTTTTTTTTATTAGTTTCAAGTGTACAGTACATTGGTTAGACACATATAGTTTATGAAACAATTCCCCTGATTATCCTATCTTCCCTCTGGCTCTACACATAGACATTACTTTACTGCTGACTGCATTCCATATGCATGCTCCCCAACCCTATGACCCTCTATCAACTATGAGTTTGTACTTTAACCTTTCATCACATTCCTCCAGCCCCCAACCCACCTCCCAACCCCCACACACCCCTCTGGATATCATCAGATTGTCCTCTATATTTGTAGGTCTGTTTTGATTCATTTTGTTCTTTTTGTCCCTTAGATTCTGCATATCAGTTAAATCATATGGTATTTACCTTTCTCTGTCTGACTTATTTCACTCAGCATAATAACCTTACATCCATCCATGTCATTGCAAATGATAGGATTTCATTTTTTAATGGCTGAGTAATATTCCATTGTAATATATGAACCATAATGTCTTTATCCAATCGTCTCCTGATGGGCATTTAGGTTGCTTCAATATCTCAGCTATTGTAAATAGTGCTGCATGAACATAGGGGTGCTTAGATTTTTATGAATTATTGTTTTGGTTTTCTTTGGGTAAATACCAGAGTGTAATTGCTAGGTCAAAAGGTAGATCTATTTTTAAATTTTTTGAGGAACCTCAGACTGTTTTCCAATAATGGCTGTCCCCCAACAGTGTACAAAGGTTCCCTTTTTTCCACATCCTCGCAACACTTGTTCTTTGATTTGTCGATGATAGCCATTCTGACAGGTGTGAAGTGGTATCTCATTGTGGTTTTAATTTGCATTTCTCTGATCATTAGTGACCTTGAGCATCTTTTCATATGTCTATTGGCCATCTGTATTTTTTATTTGGAGAAATACCTATTCATGTCTTCTGTCATTTTTAATTGGATTTTTTTTTGATATATGAAGAACCCCTTATTCAATGTATCATAAATGAATATCTTCTTCCATTCAGTCAGTTGTCTTTTCATTTTGTTGATGGTTTCCCTTTCCTTTTCAAAAACTTTTTAGTTTGATGAAGTCCCATTTGTTTATTTTTTGTTTTGTTTCCCTTGCTCAAGGAGATATATCCGAAAAGAAATTATTAGTAGCAATATTGAAGAAATTACTGTTTTCTTCTAAAAGTTTTATGGTTTGGGGTTTTACATTTAAGTCTTTAATCCATTTTGAGTCTATTTTGTATGGTGTAAGAAGATGATGCAGTTTAATTTTTTTGTTTATGTATCCATCAATTTTTCCCCAAACTGTTTATCGAAGAGAATGTCTTTACCCCATTGTATATTCTTTGCCTCCGTTGTCACATATTAAATGAGCGTATAGACGCGGGTTTACTTCTGGGTTCATTCTGTTCCATTGATCAATGTATCTGTTTTTATGCCAGTTCCATGCTGTTTTGATTACTGTATCCTTGTAGTATGGTTTGATATCAAGTAGGTGATACCTCCAACATTGTTCTCAAGATTAATGGCTATTTGGAATCTTTTAGGTTCCATATAAATTTTAGATTATTTATTCTAGCTCTCTGAAAAATGCCATTGGTATTTTGATAGGAATTGCACTGAATCCATAGATTGCTTGGGATAGTATGGCCATTTTAATGATGTTGATTCTTCCTACCCATGAGCATGGTATATGCTTCCATTTTTTATATCTTCCTTAATTTCTTTTTTCAATGACTTATAATTTTCTGAGAGCAGGTCTTTTACCTCCTTGGTTAGTTTGACTCCTAAGTATTTTATTGTTTATGATGCAGTTGTAAACGGGATTGTTTTCTTAATTTCTCTTTCTTAAAGTTCATCATTGGTGTATAAAAATGCAACTAACTTCTGAATATTAATTTTGTATTCGGCTACTTTACTAAATTCATTGGTCAATTCTCACAGTTTTTTGGTGGAATCTTTAGGGTTCTCCATATTTAATATCATGTCATCTGCAAGTAATGGAAACTTTCTTTTAAATTTCAAAACAAAGGTGGGATATTTTTGCCATTATATAAACTTAACTTGAAAAAACTAAAAATTGAACTCCAACAAGCATAATTAAACTACATTATTTTATTGTGAATGAAAATATACAGAAACATTCATTTAAAATTTGCAAACTTTTTAAAAATGAACAGTATCCATGAACATTTGAAAAATAGAAAATATCACAACAGTTTATTCAAAATATTTGAGAACATTTCACATATATTCATTTAAATTACTTTTCCAGAAAGATTTGTTTATATGTGAAGATTGCAGTTAGTTCAGTTTTATTAGTTTTATTAAAATAAAATATTTCTGATGAAATCATTTTGCATTATTTGTTTTGAGATAGTATGATGGAATTTTCACTTAGATTATTTAAGATGAGCTAATGTGACACAAATTGAGAAAAGATAAAGAACATATGAAAACTGTCAACTTATGGTCCTTACCTGCCTAGTAATAAGACTATAAGAATTAAAGTGTTGATTTAAAGAGAACTGAACTTTATTAAATACCTCATATATCAGGCATGATGTAGGGTATTTCTCGGTGTTTGATTTAGTACTTTTAGAACAAAGATGTTAATTTCATGCTGCTAAATTTGAAGGGTTTTATGTATATTCTGCAATCTGAACTAACCATTTAGGAATCAAATTATAAAAATAAAATAAAATAAACTATTATGTTTACAAAATTAGGAAAAGCTTTCAGTTTGGCTGTGTGAGGACAACTCTATAATCCTTAATGATATATGTGCAGAGATTCACATATTAAATCTTAAGATATCATCTATGTGAAATAAAGAAAGTAGAAAGTGTACATATTAAAATACGTACGTGTGAAATACCAGTTAAGACGAACATGGTTAGTCAGAACACAGGAATCCAGCATTTTATTCCTCCTTAGACAATATCTTTATATTTGGGAAAATTACTCTAAGTTTGAGATCTGCAATAACATTTTGATTTTTCAATGCATATGCCCACCAGGAATTTTTAGACTTTTTTTCAAATATTTCATTGTTTCTCAACATATTTCAACTTATTAAATATTTCTCAGCCTTTCTTCTGGGCATATGTGTCAACACCAATTCATTTTCCAATCCAGGATACACACGGGTTCTTGTATTCTAAGAACCTTCAACCTGGGCACAGTACACCAAGGTAAAAACTTTATAACAGGTGACATTTAAGAACTACCTGACGCTAACATTCACAGCCTCAGGTTGGATGCCATTAATTTCCTCACCAAGAAGGTGTCATGGAGAAACCAATAGTTTTCAACAGAAAAAGAAAAACTTTAAAAGAATTTCTACATTTTCATACAGTATCTTTTCCTACAAATTTGTATTCATAGCTTATATACCTGATATAAAATTAAAGTGAAACAGCAATCAATGGAGTAAACATATATTTGACCTGAGGTATCAACCCATGTATCTTCCATGGATTATCAATTTTTAAAAATTTAGACTGCATTGACTTGCGCTCGACACTAAACAATGCTGAAGAGAACGGGCAGTTATCTCGGATGATCACTGTGAACATCGGTCACAATTCAACAGAACCGGGGACATGATAAAGTCAGTTTAACGGGAGTTTGATTAACAGAATTTACAGATAGACTTGAGCTAGATTATAAACACCAAACAAACTAACCAACTAACATTTGATGTTAGAACAGAAAAATTCAACCAGAAGGGTTTTCGTTTTCTGAATGTCACAATTTGTTGGTTAGGATTTTTGTTTTTGTTTTGAGAGAAATAAGTTTACTCTAGAAATAAGATAGCTAATTTCTTCTTTTTAATTAAATCAGTGAGTGATGAGAAATCTGTCAATAAACATTAAAGGCCACCAGAAATGTTATACCTGCCATGCACTTGGAAACAGGAAAATTTTATGTACATTTTAATAGGCAAAAGGTGTTTCCTTGTGGTAGTCCCTGAGGTCTTAGTATTTTGTTTTCTAAAAAGTTAACACCCCTTCCTAGTTTCCCAAAACACTGACCAATAAAATGTACAGAAAACATGGTCCGGATGAAATTCAAGAGAAAAAGACAACCTACCACTGACTATGGTAGGGTATGTATATTTTAAAAAAGCTTTGGAACTAATGATTTCCTTCATAAGCATAAAAGTGTCAAATTTCAAGAGAACAATTATGATAACTCATTCAAGTTTTTCACAAAGATTTTTCTATTTGTTTCCAAACGGTTTGTGGATAACCCACCCTCTGGGGATTAAACCTTTGAGAAAAATTGAAGTGTACAATATAATTTTAAAATAATGTAGCAATTACTTTACAAAAATCTCTAGGACAACAAGAAAAATGACCCTGGAAATAATAGTAAAAGAAAGGAACAAAATGAATATGAGAAATTCCAGAACTGAATTCGCTTATACTCCTCCAGTAACTCAGTTTAGTCTTATGTTGTTCAAGTTTGAGTTAAAAAAAAAAAAAAAAACCTGTGAACGTAGTCATTTGTTTGCTTTTGTTAAAAGAAGAACATTCTGTTTCACTTACCTAAGGTATAAAATAGTTCCTTCCTCCATTCTCCCCCTTTTAATTGGTAATAAATTTCAATGATATGCCAATAAATTGTAACTCATAAGTCCTTCATGGGATCACATCTTTGCATTTTGACACATCAAGGAGCAGATTTCCAAAGCAGGCCTATTTCTTTAAGGCTCTACCCTTTAGCTATCTAGTTTAGATAAAAGAAGTTGTGGAACGGGAAGGAAAAGCATTAGTAATCTCACCTCTCAGTTTTAGTAATTTGAAACTAAGACTCATCAAATGATGATTGATACTCGGTTTATTAGCACACAGTTGATTTTATCTTAATTACTGTGAGACTAAGAATGCAACCAAAGAAATGAAAAACCACCTGGCAGAGCCAAGTATATTGTGACCAAAAGAAAGAGATTATTCTGAGACTTATCTAACTCTGACTTTTTTATATTTAAGGAGTATTTCAAGTCTGTAGAAACAAAAAACAGTAAAAGTCTTCTGGAGGAGACTTGATTTTCAAAATTCAATGACCAAAAATGAAGGCACTTCTATTTGGCATCACGTCTAAAAGTTAGAACTTTAGAAATGTCAGCTTTCCTAATAGTTCTAACCAAGAATCAGGTATTCCTTCTCTTCTCCAAGTGTCTCACATTGGTTAAAATTCAGTGCCTGTTGAGACTTTGATCTTCAGTCCTGCTAAATAAGGTAACGTCATCCTCATATCCTGAGGCTGAACATTCCATGTTCTCCAGTAAGACATATTTGTCTTCACTGCCATTCAGAGTGAGGACTTCCTTCTTAGTGGATGTCAGGTCACTCCAAGTGATGTTGGTGTTTTTAAAGGCATGTAGAAGGAAGATGCCATTGATAATGGTGAAGAACCCACTCAGGTCCCAATGATATCTCCAGCTTTCATGCCATACCATTCTTGGAATAAGATGGCAGAGCAAGTCACTACCATGGATGTGAAGAACACATAATAAATGGGAGTCACAAGAGATGTATTAAAAGTGTCCAGGCCTTGTTGAGATAGTTAATCTGTGTTGTCACTGAAAGCACAAGTACAGCCAGCAAAACAAAGACCAGTGGATGCTTGTAAACTGGCTTCCATTCCAGTAGTTCCTTAATAGCAATTCCCAGGCCCTTGACAGAAGAAACAGAAAATGCTCCAATCAATGAACAGATTGAAATGTACACCAGTATGTTGGTCTGTCCCTTCTTGGGAGCCACGATCAAAATCAGCACCAAGGTGATCACAGTTATGATCACAGCAAAAGAAATGAATCCTGTTAGGAAGAGAAAAGAATTAGACTTCAGAAAGTGCTCAGAGGATCATGTCTTTGTGAAATGTTATTAGTTAGTTTAGCAGCATAGGTGTTTTAGAAAGAGAAGTGAGATTAAATTTAAAAAAAACACAACACTTTACTGCATGTCTCTCGATATTTTACAATGGACTTTCACAAACATGTCATTTGAATCTTGTAGATAACACTATGAGGTATAGCGGATTTCTTCTGATTGACTTTTTATTTTCAGAGGGAGTGAGTGGCTAAAGTTTGGGTTGGAGTATAAATCTCTTACCTCTCATATCCCCATTTCTTCCTTTCATTGCGTAGACAGGAAGCATTAACACAAAAATAAGTTGTGTCAAGACTTGTAATACTCAGTGAAACCTTACTGTATCTCACAACCCACAACTTGGCTTATAGGAAGCCTATTACAATATAGCTACAAATTAATTTGATGAGGATAGAAAGTGGAGCAGGATTTGAGTAAGTGTTTCTTTCGGTTGAATCACAGACCTGGGTCTCTCAATTTCATTTCCATTTCATGCAAAGAAGCGACTTCCTCTTCTTGTGGGGCATGGATAACCATCACAGTTGACCCCAATATACTTAATATGCAGCCTATTTTCCCATGAATATTCAGTGCTCATTTAAAAAATAGGAAGACAATATTGCACTGTTGGGAGAAGAAAATAAAATCACTCTTGTTCAATTACCTTCTGATTCCATCAGCTCTAAAGTTATACTGAGGTACATTCCACTCTGTATTCCACTCAACCGATTTGAATATGCTGATTTGAATGTGACACTGAAAAACCTGATTAATTTTAAACCTCAGGAAAGATGGTCAATCAAATTTGCTAATTGCTTTTATATAAAGAGATATAAGACATTCTGTACCCCCTTAATCTTCCCATGACCTTCTAAGAGGTCCTACTCAATTTATTTTTAATTTTTTCCTCTTTACATCTTATGGCATGATATGTTTAGAATACATATGCTCATGAAAACGTCAAAGAAAGATATATGCCTATAGAATTATTCTGCTCAAGGCTGATATTTAGCTAGTACATGCAAGTATGCTCACGTGGGTTGTCAAATATTGAAATATTCCATTACTAGTTGCTACTGCCCTGGTAGTTTCACCTATCCAAGCTCTCACTACTTTGATTGCCATGGCCTCAGGAAGTTCTAGATTGGCACCACACGGACACTAGACTTTGCCTTCCCGCTGCTGTACCAGCAAATCTGCTGTGGTTCTTGCACACTAGACTCCTTCCCCTGATGCCCTGGCATTACTGTTACCCATTTGCCCAACACTGTGGTCAGTTACCAGGCACTTTCCAAGAATCACCCTCGTGTGGCTACTCGTGAGGATTGCAGTTTCAACGAAAACTGTCACTTATCACGTAGTGTTCTAGTGCTTTATTGTGTATTAACTTATTGAATTCTCACAATAATCTTACAAAGGTGAAAAGAGGTGGGTAGGCCTAGTCATCGGCTTTGTATTAGTTTGATAATGAACTGAGATAAAAGGAAAGCGAAAAGACAACAAACAGAACAGTTGCTTAGCTACAAAATAAGAGTTCATGAACACATTGGACACATGCATGTGAGATCATAAAGAAGGCCGCAACTCAGAAAAATTAAATCCACACTCAATGAATGGGAAAAGTATTCCTGCTTCCATTACTAAAAGAAATGAAGAGATCTCCAAACAGAAGTATCCAGCGGATATGCAAGACTTTTAGTGGAAGTTGAAATTTAACCCAAACACGACACTTTTTTAAAGTTCTCTGATAGCAGTGGTCATTAAACACTATGACAACAGAAAGGATTAAAAGGGTTGTGTCAATTTGTTCAGGTAAGAGAGAAAATATAATGTTAGGCTTCATTGAATCATCACAAATATAACACACAATTACTTTATGTTAGTAGAAAACGAGGCTCACTCTTATAGATTTTTCTAAATAACAATAAGACAATCTATTTCTTATTTCTACTGCAACTTATTGTATAGTCTTCTCAAATTATTTTTGTGATTTTTAAAATTTGTTTTGAGATATGCTTAGTAATATATTTCTTGTGGGTTAAGTTTATCATGGTTTTAAAATCCCCATAGAGACCAAGCTCCTTATTGCTCACGTACCTTATGAGAACACTCAGTGCGCCCAGCGGGGTGACTAAGGTGGCCGGTGCAAAAGCATAAGCTGCAAAATTTGCAGCCTCTCCTGCTCCCACTGGAAAGCAAGGAGCAGTATTAATAATTGTCAGAGGGGAAAGACATGACACATGCGAGGCAGTAGAGGTCAGGCATCTCTGAACTGCACTATCTTAGTAGCTCAAGGAGACCTAAGCAGCTGTTTTAAAATCGTAAGGATGTGCTCCAGCAATCCCTTTCTTAACTGAGGAACTCTACACTTTCGTGACATACTGTGATGCAGATGATTTCTGGAGTGAGGAAAAAGTCCTCTAAGAGCTGGGCTCTTGTTCTGGAGACATATTATTTTCAGGGGTAACAAGTGAACACTTGCAACAGAATGTCATACTTCATACTGGGAAACTACACCAAGCAAACTTATGGTAGAGAGAGCTTCTGGACCTGATAAAAGACACCAGCACATGTTTTCTTTCCGTCTCTGGCTGCTGTGCCCCTACTCCATGCTCCCAGTCAAGTCTACAGGAGTACTGGGCCTCAGGAAGACATCATATAACAAATAGGAACTTATAGAACAGGACAATTAGGAAACTGCTCTCCTAAGAGCAATGGCAGTTTTTCTTAGTATATTAAGCTTTCTTGAATACTTTATATGTTTATCTTTGTAGACAGCTTTCCAGGAAAATATTCATTTCATAATAAGTACTGGATGTTTGTCATGGGACACAACCTCTAATGTCGAAGACATACTTTTCTCTCTTTACTACTGTTATAAACTTTGTACATGATGAGAATGAAATTCTAAATGTAGCAATATTATATTCTCCTTTTATTTTCATTCTCTTGTGTGGGCACAGGGTGTGGAGATGTAAGTAGGAGGAGGGAGGGAAGGGGAAGGGAAGAGAGAGGGGGGGAAAGAGGGAGGGAGGGAGAGGAAAGGAGCGAGGGAGGGAGGGAGGAGAGAATGAATCACCTAAAAATCTATCTAGAATCTTCCTCTTACAGTCCTTGTCAACTTTTATTCAAATGAAATAATAAAACAGATATGAAAACACCTTAAAAACTAAGAGTATATAAGTTATTTTTATTCATTATCTCTTTAAGATCCACCACTTATTTAAGAACAGTATTCCAATTCCTTACAACAGAATCTCACAAATACTGAAATGCATTACTTCGTATGGGAAAATAAATGAAAGTTTTAAGGATTCTGGCTGCAGAAGGAGATGACTAGCAAGTGCTGTGAAACTACAATTTATGAGATTCTTTCTTTGGAAGTTTCAGGTTTGGAATTTAAGAAAGTTCAGAGGTATTAGGAGAGAGATAATACTGCCTTCTCTTTGGACAGCGCCTTAGCATTTAGAAATGCTTTCACATCCTACGGAGTCTTATTTAATCCTCTGGCAAGTCTAGGAGAATGGAGCTGACAACCTTCATCTTCTCCTCATTGTTCAGGTTACACACAGAGTGACTTTAATTTATCCATGTTTTGTCCTGGCCAGAAAATGTACCCATTCCTTAAAAAACACAGTAAGAATAGTCACAGATTCGAATTAGAGCTGGAAAATGTGGAAAGAAAGCATTTTCCTCAATCATTATGGAGAAAAGAATATAAGAGAAGAAGTCTGTGATAAAATATAATATTCCAAAGATTAACTTTTTCCCTTGCATTCTAAGACAATATTGAGAACATGGGGTAGGGGAGGGAGGGTAAAAATTAATTCTAAATATATACGACTTATTTACATATAAGACAATATATTATAGCTACACAAAAGTTTCTAGACTTAAATGCCATCCTCATCAGGAAGATAAATTAATTAATGTTGAACCGTTCCATGTAATTTATTTATCATTTAATAAGCAAATACTATTCTCAGCATTAGGGACTTACTTGAGAGTAATCCTGCCCACCAGAGCCATTCCTTGAGGTAAGAATGTCCACCTTGTCCTGGGAAAATAATAAGAATTAAAATTAAGTTCTAAAGTGGAGGAAGAAAGTTTGGAGAACTGCCATCTAGGAAAGGTACCGGAATATGATTGGAAAAGGCCAGACTTAAGGCCACATCAGTATATATAGTCTTTCAGTTTATATATTTGGTAATTTCGAAAGATCTTCCAACACTTTCTATTGGTCGACTTTGATTTCTACAGAAAGTCAGTTTTTTCATTTGCAGGAGAAGTTTATTTAATCATCACTATATGTCATTCAGAGGTGTGCATATAGAGTATTATAAGTTCTAAATACTTTGTTTCAGCAACAGTTAAAATTAAAGACACAAAACCATAAATTACATTAATATCTAATGAGGATCTTAAAGGGAAGAAGATGGTTGACTTAAGAACTTTTGAGATTATGGACAGTCAGAGAGTAATGAGAATTAGACAGCTGGACTTCATTCTCTACTCTGGCATCATAAAATTAAATTTGTGTTTTGTCTTCTGAAAAGGACAGAAAGCTTTCCTATGGTTTCCTATAGTTATCTTCCTGCTCCTGTAATCTGTGACCTTAAATCATTGTTATGTTTGCTATAAAAAATTGAATTTTCTTATCAATTTTAATATACTTAACCCTATGAATTTGACCTTTCTAATTATTATAGTTAAACTAAGCTGGATATATTAGTTGTAAAGATTATCTCATAAGGTAGTTAAGTATATTTAGGATTTTCTCCTTATAAAATTTGCAAATGACTAAACGGGAATCATATTACAATATAATCTTATAATCTGTCTTTAAAAACTTAATAATATATCATAAATACTTTTTCATGTCCTTAATAGTTGAATATACCAAAATCTGGCATAACATTATTATTTAACCTGTAAGAGACCATATATATATATATATATGCATATATATAAAATATATGTTTCTAGTATTGTTCTCATTATATAAAATGCTTAAATATCCTGGTATGTAAATCCAGGTGGCATCCTTGTTCACTTATAAAGATAAATTTCTGAAAGCGGAATTACTAGGTCTTAAGATATTAAGATTTTTAAGCTTTCAAATTGCTCTCAGAAACATTTGTACCCATTTATACTGCCTCTAGCAATGTTTGGAAGGGCTATTTATTTCCCAAAGTCTCTTACTAACATAGAGGCTTATCTTTTAAAGGAAAAGCAAATACTTTGTTAAAATGGTAGGCAACAACCTAGGAGCTTATTGTTATATAGTTGGTATCTCTTGGATGAAATAGCATTTATTTATGTATGTTTGTGGGCCACTTGCATTTCTTAATTTATGTATTTGTTGTTTATGTGCTTTGCCAATTTTCTGCTAGGGGACTAATCTTTTTCTTATTGACTATAGTTGCTCTTTATATGTTGTGGATTTTAACTATTCTTTTGCATGTATTTTGAAATTTCTTCCCCATATGTCATTTTCTTTTTACTTTCAGTTAAAGGTGTTTCTGTATAGGATTTTTTTCTTTGTCAATCCAGATAATATCTTCCTTAGAATATATTCTTCCTTTATATTTATGCATACAAAGACCTTCTTTTAGTTTTTTAAAAAAATATTTCATTTTAAATTTAATTCTAAACTATGTAGAATTTATTATGATGAGTGGTACAAAGTAGAACTTTCATATTTTTCTCCTCTAATTTTTGCCAATTGTCTAAATACTTTTGATTGAATAACTCACTCTTTCTTCAGTGGATTTAAATGGCAGTTAAAAAAAATCACACATTAAATTGTTGTACGTTTTTGGGTTACCTTATAAGTTTTCAATTATCTTTTATTATTTTGTCTATGTTTTAAAAAGCCATTACTAAACTGTTTTAATTAAGATGGTATTATATCATGTTTTATTTTCTGATAGTGCAAATCTTCCCTTAATAGTACTCTCTTATAAACTTGTTTGCACAATTAAGTTGCTTAATATGAACCTTAGAATAATACTGAGTTATTTTATGATTTTATTCTTGATAACTATGATAGGAAATTCATAGTTAATAAAGGATAGTCAAGCAGAGCTACTCAACATGTGAAATGTCACCATTAATAGCAACCTAATTCTATTGCTATCCACTTATTGATTTAACAAGTATTTACTGAGTGCCAAACACTATCCTAGGGAAGATTCCTGTTCTTGTGAATCACTACCAATAAACAAATAAACCTGTAACAACACATAAATAAACAATAAATGTACAATGACAAATCATTCCAGGTACAATGAAGGAAATCATTAGCACAATGACAGAGAATAACAGTGTGGTGGTGAGGGAGACTTGCCCAGAGAGGATGGTCAATGAGAGCCTTTCTCAGGCAATATTTAAGCTGAGATCTCAAGGATGAGTCAGCCAAATAAAGGGCAGGGAGAAGGGAGTTTCAGCCCAAGAGAAATGACCTTGAGGTGGGAAAGAACTTGGTATATCCGAGGAACCAAAAAAGTAGGCAACTGGGAATGTAGCAGAAGATGAAGCTGGGAGGTAGCAGGAGCCATTTAATGCAGGAGGCCAGAGTCTGTGGAAAGATGTTTAGATCGTATTATGAATGCAAAGAAAAGCCACTGATGGGTTTCACGCAGGACAGTAGCATGATCTGACTCTGAAACCTGAAATTGCAGACTAAAGCTATGAAAGAAGAAGCCATACCACACTCCAACCTGGTGAAGCAAGAATTTTAGTCTCTCTGTAAAGGAGACACAGCTGGTTCAATTCCTATAAACTGCTGAGAAGAAAATTGCTAAGAATGAAGATAGAGGCTAAGATAAATAGAGACTGTAAATATTATTATTATAGCATTATAATCTAACAGCAGGATTATTTCTACAGTTAGAAACTTGAATTCCTTAGTTGCATCTGTTTCTTACCAGCTCTAGTAATGCCCTTGTTGGCCAGTTGCAAGAGGCCCTTTTTCTTCAATATGAAGCTGGAGCCAATAAAAATACTGGAACTTACTGCCAGTGCCAGGCCCACATAAAGACTGTATTTGTCTTCTACGTTTGCAGAAATGCTCAAGTTGGTTAGGCTGGAATTCAGGTCCCTGTAGAGGACAGGAGAAGCCAGCAGCTGTGACACATTTGTGATCTCACACCAAGCCTGGGAGGAGTTTGGACAAACCAGCGACAGCACATATCCTGGAAAAAAGGAAGCAAATGTCAACAAACGAAGGGGAGATGCATTCATGTTTACTCCCTTTTGTCAAGAAAAAGAAACCTGAGTGGAAAGTATTGAAATCCTGGTTTCGACCACATTAAAGCAAGTCCCCAGTAGGCGGTCCACAGGCCTGTGGAAATGTTGAGTGTGGCCCACATGGGTTCTTAAAAATTTTTTAAATGTCTTCAGTAGTCATCATTTAAATATGAGAGAGTTTGCATGAAAGTCTAGGCACTATTCATCTTTATCTAAACCCTAAGAATGGAAAGGTAATTTTTACAGTAAGAATTTTGATTACATTAATTCTTGAGGAAACATCTGACTTGACTTCAGTGAATTCCACGGCTGCATTAGTGTCGCTTACTATGCAGTTAACATAACAATTCCAAAACTTCATCTCTGAAAACAGTGTGGGCGGATCTCATTCCAGTGAAACAATATTCTTTCTAAGCTGTTGACGTAGCAAAATGTTTCCAACATTTTAGGGGGTGTGGGGGCAGGGGGTGATAAGGGAGAGCAAATGATCTTTGTTGTATTTTGTAAGCTCTCATTGTAACTGGCAGACATTAATGCTATATGTTTTATGGCAGGAAAAATAATAAAAATCTTGTCTAATTACTGACCTTAGAACTTAAATTGTTTTATGTTTTGGGTTCATGTTCAGGAGAGAGCCTGAAGCAGATATGACTAAAGGAGGAAGTGAGGAGGAACGGAGTGAATGGTGAGTGAGTTAGTGGGTGTGGAGTGTGGCACAGAAGGGGAGAGACAGTGAAGTCAATGTGTGGGCAGGGACCTTGGAGCGTTTCGGAAGAATCAGAAAGATCTCAAAATCAGTTGACTTTTTAAGATTTGAGTAAGCAAAGTAATTATACAGAGAGCTTAATCCAGATTTCATATTAAACACAGAAAGAGAAAAATCTATTATATTCATTATTTCTCATTTTAATAAACATTGTCAATAGCCCTCTAAAGTGACTACACCAGGTAGCAGAGTTGCACAGCATAAGAGTGCTGGGCCCATAAAGTGACTTCACCAATTTATATTCCTGCCAGCAGGCAGCATGCATTACTTCTTTTGATGTTTTTATTATTTATTTTTCTAAATATTGAACTGATATTTAGAAAATATGTACAATTATAAAGAAAAATAATTCAATACACCAATGAATCAACCCCCCAATTTAAGAAATAAAACATTATACCTCGGAGGTAACAACTACCCAGTTTTCTGCTTAACATTCCTTTACTTTGAAAAAGGTTATTTTTCCTATATGATCACATCTTCAAATAGTAAACTCTTTAGTTTTGCTCTTGTTGCACATATAAAAATGTAACTACACAGTACGTACTCTTGCTTGTTTTGGACTTATCTATGGAGATGCATATGGCTTTGTAGATGCATAGGGTTTAGTCCCCTCCCCTCCCCATCCCCTGCTGCTATTCTACAGAATTCCCCTGTGTGACTATCTCACAATTAATTTTTCTATTTTATAGCTGGTAAACATTTGGGCATTTTATAGTGTTTTTGTTTTTACAAACAGTACTGCTAATGTTCTCAATTATGTTGAACCATATGTAATTTATATTTGACAATTTTTGACCCTACAAAAATATCAGTTTCATATGGTTTGACTTAATACCTATCTTCTACGTATAGGTATGAATGTTTAGTTACACGCAGCTTAAAAACATTACATTTCCTTTGGATTATATAACTTTCCCTTTAAGGTCTATTACTATCTATAATCATGGACAAGTTGAGTAATCACTCTTTTGGTTTTAAGTTCTTCATCTTAAAAATGACTTGATGGTTCTGAATATGCCTTCTATAATTTGGTGGTTTGATAATAAGCTATCTTTGCTCCCAGAGTAATTTACTAACAATCCTGTTTAGCTCAAAAATGTTGCTGATGGACCAGCTCTAAACTCAAAGGCACTCATAATTGGAAGACATTTTAAAGAAACTGATGCCAAAATATTAAGTGACTTGCTAAAGTCATGTAACTGCCAAAATCAGGGCAAATAACCCAGGCTAGTATTCTTTCTATTTCAGAAAAGTAAAAACATAAAGTACAAACATAGCCGGTTGAAAATTATTATTAATTTTTACACAAAGATGAAATGCTTTGAATATTTTTTAAGTACGATTTACTTATAGAGAATTATAATTTAAATTATCCAGTTTATTATACGAAGTAGGATATCTGGTTTCCAAGAAGTCACTGCAAGATATTAGTGTGAAGAAATCACTGTCTCACTGATTATTCTATATGTTAGTTTGTATTATTACTCAGCAAATAGTCACTCCCTTATCCTCATGATGCAGGCAGAAAATTTTTCCCCTGATGCTGGGAAGGAAGTGAGTTGGTAGCCCATGGGACATCAGCAGAGGTGGTATGAGAGAAGCTCCAAATGTGGTCATATGTTAGGTTTCCTCTCTTGCACCTCTGTGTTTGTCAGGAATAGGGCTTCTCTGAGTAGCTCACACCCCTTCAGACTGAGCCTCCAGAATGAAAACACCTGGGGTGATCTGGGAACATGAAGGAGCCAAACCAAGGTAAACACGTAGCCTGATGCAGAGACACCAAGTGAACCTAGTCCAGATCAGTCAACCATCAGCTGAAGTACAGACATATAAGCAAGAATATATGATTATTGTTTTAGCCACTAAGTCTTATGTAGCAATAGCTGACTGATACACCTGCCTAATCATATCAGCAAGGAAAAGAATGAATAAAACCTCTTTATGTCCCCTATAACTTTTTCTCCAGATATCAGCCAGTATGAATCAGATTATATCATTTCTCTGCTTAATCCCCATCCCCATAAATTTTTCTTGCAATTAAAACAAAATCTAAACTGCTAATCCTGTACTCTTTTAAAAGCTTTACGTGCTTTGAAGCTTCTACACCTCTGACACTATATTGTAGCTCTTTCTCTCTCCCCCTCCCTTTCTGAAACAACACTAGTCTTTTCACTCATTGATTCAACAAATATTTATTAAATATCTATTATCTGTCAGGTATTTTCAAAGAGTTGGGGATACAACAGTGAACAAAAGAAAATTCCTGCTTTCTCATATTTATTTTAATGAGGGGAAATAAGACAAGTGAACTAATAACCGCATAATATGCTGAGTGCCATGGAAAGCAGTAAAAGAAGCATAAAGGAATATTAAAAATAAAAAAAAAACATTAAATGGAAAAACTTCTCTGCTAAAAACAAATGCAAAAATCCTGAGGCAGAAATTTGCTTGAGGGTTAGAAGGAACGGTAATCAGCCAAGCTGGCTGGGGTGAGAGATGAAATTAAAGGGTAGTAGGAGACAAGATCAGGTGAAATGAGCCTTTAAATAAGTAGGTCCAATCTTATTTGGAAAAAATCCAAAATTCCCATAATGGTTGAAAAGGGCCTAAAGAATCTTGCCTCCAACTACCTCTGTAACCTCATTTTATAACCTACTATTGTTTTTTGGTTTTTTTGTTTTGTTTTGTTTTGTTTTTCCTATTCCTTCAATAGGCTAAGTTCCTTCTCACCGTAAAGCTTTTAAATAGTCCTTACTTAGCCTGAGTTGTGGAGTAGTGGCAAGCATAGCTCACTCCTTCTCGGCACTGAGCTCTCATTTAAAATGCCAACTAATTACGAAGGCCTCTGGCTTCCCAATCTAAAAAACCTCGCAGCCATGTCCTATCATATTGTCCTATTTAATACTGCCAATCAAACAAACTTCTTCTTACAGTTTAATTGTGGCTTTACAATAGCATTTTATTTGTACAGCTATTTCATTCATTCACTCAAGAAAATAGTTGTTGAACACCTACCGTGCAAGGCACTATGTTAGTTATTCATATATTCAACACTCAGAAAATTCTTATTGAGTACTTCCTGTGTGCTAGGTAGGCCCTGTACTAGGAACCAGCGAGATAGTGATCAACAAGGCAAGTGAACAGGTCTCTGTTCTCACGGAGCTGATGATTTTAGTGAGAGAAACAAATGAACAGGAATAAGAGGAGCAGAATGGGAGTGAAAAATAACTTAGAGAAAATTTGAAGTAGAATAAGAATAATTTTGAGTACATTTGACATATCTACAGATCAACTCTGATAGGGCTGGGGAAGGAGCCTATTATTTCAATTAACCAAAATAAAATTGAAAAGATACTGTTGATTAAAACAAAGTTAAAAAAAATCTTGTATCTCTAAATAAGACCTTTCTACCATTAGTATATTTGGAAGCCAATTACTCTAAGACTATTAACCATCAGATTTCCTACATAAACTGCTGTTTTCACACTTTACAATCTGTATATTACCAAAGTTACTCAATTGTTAAGATAAAATCCCCTTGAAATAGAAAAAAATGTTTGAAGACTAAAAATGCAGGAAGGGAACCTAAAGAATAATATCTCAATAAGCATGTATTTATATCAAGATTTTAAAAAACAATTGTGTATAGCTCATATTAAATGTTAAATTAAATAATTAATAGCATATTGTTTTCTAAACAACATTTAGTAGAGATTTTTTTAGTATCTTTAAGCACTTCTGAATTTCAGCACTTAGGAAATCTATGAAAGGCTCGAAAAACAATTTGTTTTTAAGCTTTGAAACTTTCTTAATTTTCTTCTTTCAAAATCATGAAGACAGGCTGAATCAGCTCTAAATACCAACCATGTCATTTTTCACTCTGCTAGCTGGCTGCACCCTGAGAAAATGGCTCACTCGGACAAAGAAAACTTCGAAAACCATGAGATCTCTCTCAGCCCCCAACTTACTGTCCCTAATGCCAAGTCAGGTCAGAACTCTCAAGAAGATATACTGGAATATACATGTTTGTCTTCCTTAAAGACCAGTCTTTTTGTCCTTTGTGTCCCCTGGCCCATGATCTCATGCAGTTGGTGCTTCACAGGTGAAGGGTATATTTTTTACAGTCTATTTTCATGGTGTCATATATTCATGTTAATAAAGCTCTATTGGTTGTCGGAATAAATTCAGATCTGTAGGCTAGGTGACATATAAGAAATCTAAATAAAAACCACTCATATATGTTTAAATTTAGTTTTTGAGACAATTTTGGATTACAAGGCCTTTTGAAGTATCTATGGTTTTAAAAGTAAAAGCCACACTGAGGGGTTAACTTTTTCTTCATGGAAGTCCAGCTGGAATGCTCTATCCTCAGATCTCATGACGGACTCTTTGTCATTTGGGTCTCAGCTCACATGCTGCTTCCTCTAACGGGCCTTCCCTGAGTATCCGGTCTGAATACCACAATTCTCTCATTACATTATCCATGACACTCACCATTCTTGTCCTTTTTATTCATTTGTTTCTTGAATATTATCTGTTATCTAGACAGTAAGCTGCATGGGAGAAAGGACATGATCCTAAAGTCTAGGGCCAGACTATCTTGAAAATTCCTTTATATTAGTCCCTAAGCCAATGCCTGGCACATGGATCTCTTGTTATTTGAATGAATTAAATTAAAAACTGAGTCTTTACTCCATGTCAGAATCTGAACTGTGTGCTTCATATGTAATCCCACCTGCATCTATTCCTCATAACTGTAAACTGTAGGAATTACTCTCAATTTATGAATGAGGAAAGGCCCAAGGAGGCTAAATCATAGCTGAGATGTCTGATGCCAAAGCTCTCTTTCCACCACTACTGATAATGTGGATTCTGAGTTCTCTGAAGTCTTTCCCACCAGTATCTCACACAATTACCACAATTAATCACAGTTATTAAGTATTGAGCTTGAATATTTTTTGTTGGAACTAAATGTATTAGCAAAGCAGGAAAACATCTGAAGTTCAAACAAGTTGCTGTAACTCACACACCACACCTCCTTATAGATCCTTGGGTAAACAACGGTGGATGGATTAGTAACATTCTGACTTACTGGTTTATGAATTATTTTGACAAAGGTCACACAACCTAGCTCTCTAGGAAATCTAGATTCAGCTAACTTAGTAACCACTTCCACAATTTTAGCTTTTAAAGTTTGTGAATTGCTCAGGTATTTTTCTTTTGTGTGTGTGTGTTCCTTCTCTCACGTGCGATAGTTTTAACTTGACTAGTTCACTAACTGACTTATTATTATTATTTTTTAACTTTCTGCTTCATAGAATAAGCTGGAGGGTCCAAGAGGAGAGAAAACCAGCAAATCTGGAAAGGTATAATTCTTGTCACGCTCCTCACTGGCCTCTTCGTTTTTATGCCACCAGATAAATTAAAAACCGGCTTTCCCCTTGACACTGTGAAAACAGTCATTCAGTTTGGTACACACCTTTCCCGTCGCATACCCACCCTATTTGCAGTCCCGTCCCCCTAGGTTCTACTTTTATCCAGGCTCACTTGTATCTAGTGACTGTGGAAAGCCTGCCAGTGTTGTAAATACCTGGGCTCCGGTAGAAGCTGAAACCCCAGCCCAGCAAGCAGTGAGTAACCTACAAAAGACTCAGACCAGTTTCCCGTCTCTTTTTCCATCAGGCTCTCTCTTTAAGCAGCCCAAAAAGAAGTTGACAGAACAACGAGTCAGACCTAGGCTAATGGGGCAGGAGACGTTTTCATCTCGAAGAAGAGAGATGTGGGTGGCCGGGGCAGGCCCAGCAGGCTCCGTAGCGCCTGACCTTCCACGTGTCTGACCCCTCGCGCAGCCAGCTCCGGGCGCAACGCGGGACTCCGGCCAAGTCCCCGGGCACGCCCTCTGCCCACGGGGCGACGTTGACTGTGGACTCTGGAAGTGAGTCTGAGTCAGTGGGAGCGTCCACCTCAGGAGAGACATGGGAGTATTTCCAAAGCATCCTGAGTATTGCCATCACAAGACTCAGCACGCTGTAATTCACAAGGATCTGCTTTCCGGACCAGAATGGGAGCCACGTATGTTGTTTGACTGACTCAGTCTTTCCCACAGAGTCTGGCATATTGTGGGCACTAATAAATCGTTGCCAGGCTGGCTGAATGAATAAACGCGTGAACGAATGCATCAGGAGTCGGTGTATACCTTTCCTGTCTCCGCAAACTACCCGAGGCCGCCCACCTGGTCTCATCGCCAGCCAGACGCCAGGTCCCTGGGCTCGGGGCAGGCACTCACCTTCTCGGCAGACTCCGGGAGGCAGCCTCACCTCTCCCTCCATGGCCCCCAGACAGGGCTTCCCAGGCACCGACTCTTGCTCCTCACCCCCCTGGGCTGCTTCTCCTCCCCATCCACCCGCGTTCACGCTGGGCTGCGCGATCTCGGACCCCTGTGCGTTGACCCCGCCCCCGGACAGCCGCAGCCAATGGAGATGGCTGGGTGGGCCTCCGCGCGAGCCACACCCCCTAGCTACAGAGAGGTGCGGGTTCTCCGAGCCCGCAGCGGCGATGGCTTCTGGTCTCCTGTGAGACTGGTGAGATTGCCAACTGCTGCTCCGTACCGCTGCTGGAGCCGCGCAGTGGAGAAGCATAGACACACATCACAGGGTGAAGGCGTCTCTCCGAGCTTGGAGGTCGCCGAACGAACTCTTGGGGCATTTAGTGGAGTAGCACCTGTGCTGAGGCCCCTCTTCTAGCTTGTCAGTGCCGAAAGTCTCCTGCCGCTGGATTCTGAGGACCCCGTTTCAGATGTTAGCGGCTTTCTATGGAAGTTGCTGTCCACTGGGATTCTGCTCCTATTACCATGCTAAAGTTTATTCTGGGGGCTTTAGAACAGATTTTGCCCTTCTGCGCGATTATCAGCTTCTTTCGTGGTCCCTCGGCTTCCAACTCCCGCCCCACCTCACCTTTTTTCTTAGTCATATAGTTATTTGCAACAAACCCTAAAGGAAAGGCAATGCTCAAACGGAAATGACTTATTCCTACAAAATAATAATAGCTCATATTTATGATATTTCTTGCTTTAACCATGCATGT
Organism: Eonycteris spelaea; assembly: GCA_003508835.1. NCBI lineage: Eukaryota > Metazoa > Chordata > Mammalia > Chiroptera > Pteropodidae > Eonycteris > Eonycteris spelaea. The sequence goes on along the minus strand of PUFA01000049.1, from coordinate 6,474,942 downwards.
GTAGGCGCTTTATATGTATTAACTCATTTATGTGTATTAACTCACAGCATAGTCTATTAACCTCCAGTTTACAGATGAGGAATCAGAGGTAAAAAAATGAGGTTAAGTAGCTTAACCAACTAGTCAAATGAAGTTCGGTAGCAGCAGGTCATTATGCATCACGAAATGGGTACAATTCGTGCTAAAACTCTCATCACAGGAATAAGATGTGCTCTGGGTTTTCTCTGAAGGAAATGCTGTCTGCTCACCTTGCCTTTGCTCTAGGAACGTGAACAGTGCTGTTGACTCTATTACCTAAGAGTTTCATCTCTCAATCTTGCTTTTCTTGTTCTGCTGAGAGGGAAGAGTTAAGAACAGCCAACATAGTGCAAGGCACTCATGTTCACATGTGGATGGCTTGGTGGAGAAAGAATAGCATGAGGAAGGGAATAGGTTGAAGGTTGGAATGGAGGGGGATTTTATGCCAAATTTGGATAACAAGGCTTAAAACTTAGATTTCTATTTTATTTGGACATCAGATTTGAAAATTTTGCCTTTATCAAAGATTAGTGATAATAGTAAATGATATCTAAAGCATTATTTATTTACTTACTTAAGCGACACTTAAATAACATTTATGTGGTCAAGTACTATTCAAAGCACTTTATATTTGCTTTTCAAATCAAATAGATAGATACTGTTATTAATTCCCACTTTACAGATGAGGAAAAGGAGGCACGCAGACATTAAGTAACTTGTCTAGGGACACATAGCTATTAAGTGGTGGAGCTGGGATGCTAACCAAGGAAGTCTGGCTTCAGAATCTGTGCTTTTAACCCATTTGCTAATTTGACATTTTTAAAAGCCTAATTGGATATTTTAAAAAACTAAAACTGTACTTCTGAGATGATTTTTAATAAAAATCAAATTCCAGTTTCTTATTAAGTTCTATTTAAGGTAGGAGGCACTTTGTTGTTATTATCGTTTTTGGTTCTGGGAATAAAGAGAAAAACAAAAAAAATATTTAAACTTATCTAAGATCACTGTTTACCCAGTTTAAATGTTACTTAGACTTTATAAGTGAAGGTATTTTCCTTCACTGCCTGTTTCTAGATGGCTTTGAATATTATGCCATTATAGCACCATAGACTGTCATGAGTGACATTAATTTTGGAGATTTTTATCCCCAGCAAAAAGCATGTTGTTTGTTTAATCAAAGAAGAACATGCAAAAATTTAAACTAAACGACTCTGGGAAAATTATTTTTCTGACACAAAACTTATGATGTGATAATAAATGAGATCCTCTAAAATGTCAACTTCTGTTTTATTGGTTTTTGTGCCAGGTCACCCAGGAGCGGTAGTCAAAATAGTGAACAAACAATAAAGCCTTAAGGCCTCAAGGGAGAAGGCCATAGGTTCTTTAGGCAGTGTAGGATCTGAGAGAGTCCCACCTATTGTGTGGGGCTTTAACCCTTCAGATGCTAGATTATAGACAGGTCTGAGGTTCCTGGGGCAGGGATGGGGGCAGGGGATGGGGCAGGACGAGCGGTTATTAGGGAGGGGTTATTTGCAAAAGTTATAGTCCTGCCTAGCATTGTGTCAAGTCTACTGTTGGAAATTTGTGATTCCTTATTTTTTTCTCAATCAGTCTAGCTGGGAGGTTATCAATTTTATTAATCTTTCCAAGAACCAACTCTTACTTTTATTGATTTTCTTTACAGATTTTTAAAATTTCATTGACTTCTGTTGCTATTTGTATTATTTCTTTCCTTCTATATGCATTGAGTTTAATTTGCTTAACTTCTTCTAGTTTCTCTGGTAGAAACATAGATCATTGATTTTAAACCTTTATTCCTTCTAACAGAAGTGTTTAAAGCTAATATTTGCCTTCAAATACTATTGCTCCAGCTATATCCCCAAAATTTTGACATGTTTTGTTTTTATTATTTTATAGTTCAAAATATTTTAAAATTTTCTTTGTGATTTCTTCTTTGACTCATGAATTATTTAGGAATGTGTTACTGATTTCCAAATATTTTGGGATTTTACAAATATTCTTGTTATTGATTTCTAATTTAATTTTGTTTTGTACCCAACATATTCTATATAATAACAGTCATTAGAAATTTATTGAGATTTGGCTTATGGTCTATCTTGGTGCATGCTCCAAGTGAATTTGAATTTGTTGAATATAGCGTTTTATAAATATCAATTAGGTTAAATCGGTTGTTCAAAATCTAGTTTATTACTGATTTTTATATTTGTTCTATCAATTGCTGAGGAAGAAGTGTTAAAATCACGTGTAATTGTGAGTTGGTCTATAAATGTAGTGTTGTTGGGTTTTGCTTTGTGAATTTTTGAAGCTTTGTCATTAGGTGTGCATTATATCCTATTATGTAGGACTATTATGTCTTCTGAATGAATTGACAGTTTTGTCATTATTAAATGTTCCTGTTTATGTCTAATAATACTTTTTAATTTTATTTTACTTCATCTGCTATTAATATAGCGAAACTACCTGTTTTATTATTACAATTTACATGTATACCTTTTTCTGCCCCTTTACTTCTAACTTATCTTTATATTTAAAACTTATTTCTTGAAAATAACATATATGTACATCTTACTTTTTTAATCAAGCTGTCAATCTCTGCTTTCAATTAGCCTGTTAAGTGTGATTGCTTGTTTTAAATTATTCATGTGGTTGGATTAAATATTAAAGAAGTTCCTTTAACATCTCTTATAGTGTGAATTGCTAGCAAGGTCTTCTCCATTTTGTCTCAGAATTACCTTTATTTTTGTCTTTGTTTTTGAAAGTTATTTTTCTTGGTACAGAAGTATAAGTTGACAGTATTTCCTTTCTTTCAGCACTTTAAATATTATCCATGGTCTTTCAGCTTACTTTGTTTCTATTAGAAATCTGTGACTATTCATTTTTTAAAATTAATTAATATTTATTTTTAATTATTTTCAAATATACAGTACGTTGGTTAGACATCTATATAGTTCGTAAAATGATCCCCCCAATTGCTCCCTCCCTTCCCTGACCCTCCAGCTAGCCAACATATTAATGCTAACTGCATTGCATTCCCTATGCCATGCTCCCCATCCTTGGGACCATCCATCAGCTACTAATTTGTACTTCTTTAATCCTTCACCAAATTGTCCACTAAATTTGCGAGTCTGTTTTTGATTAGTTTGTTCTTTTTATTCCTTAGATTCCACATATAAGTGAAATCATATAGTGTTTATCTTTCCCTGTCTGCCTTAAATACCTTCTAGGTCCATCAAAGCAATATCTTTTTCCATCTCCTTCCTTTTCATATGTAGGGGTCTTGTTTTCTTATCCTTTCAGCCACTCTATCTTTTGGTTTGAGCACTTAATTCTTTTCCATTTAAGATACTTATTGATAGGAATGTAGTTGTTACCATTCTTTATTCCTGTTTTTGATACATGTTTTTCTTCTTAAAGAAGTCCCTCCAACATTTCCTGTAATACTGGCTTGGCGGTGATAAATTCCTTTAGCTTATTTTTGTCTGGGAAGCTCTTTATCTGTCCTTCAACTCTAAATGATAGCTTTGGCTGGATAAATTATTCTTGGTTGTAGATCCTGGGTCTTCATCCTGTGAATATTTTTTGCCAAGCCCTTCTGTCCCATAGTTTCTTTTGAGAAATCAGCTGCCAGTCTTGCCTTATAAGTAACTATCTGTTTTTCTTTGCTGCTTTTAATATTCTTTCTTTGTATTTAACCTTTGGCATTTTAATTATGATGTGTCTTGGTGTGGGCCTCTTTGGATCCCTGATTTTTGGAATTCTCTGAGCTTCCTGGGGTTTTATGTCCATTTCCTTCACCAGGTTAGGGAAGTTTTCCATCATTATTTCTTCAAACAGCTGTTCAACATCTTGATTTTCTTCAGTTACACTGATCAGATGGATATTTGGACCCTTAATAGTGTCCCATATGCTCCTTAAATTATTTTTATAGTCTTGGCATCTTATCTCTTGCCATTCTGATTGTGTGTCTTGGCTTTCCATCCTCTAGATAGGGCATTTGATCCTCTTTTATTCACTTTGTTTATTCCATTTAATATACTTCTCATCTCAGATAATGTGTTCTTCATTTCAGACTGGTTCCCTTTTATAATTTCCATTTCCATTTTTATGTTTTTTATCTCTTTGTTGAAGTTCTCTACACTTCCCAAAAGTTCATTGAGCATCTTTATAACAGTGTTTTGAACTGCATCTGTTAGATTACTTGACTCCATTATATCTGGATCTCTGTTCTGTTCTCTCATATGGTTTCTGCTTCTTTGTCTTCCCATTTTGGCTGCCTTTCCATGTCTGTTTCTATGTACTAAGCAAAGCTCTAAGTCTCCCGGTCTTATTAGTGTGGATTTGTGAAGTAGGTGTCCAGTGGCACAGTCCTGAGAGGGGTTCAGCTACTGGCCAAATTTAGGCTAAGCTTGTACCCCTCTGGAGGCCACCTGTTAAGATTGAGCAAGCAATCCACAGATGCTGTGCTTATAGTTGCCTCAAAAGGCCACACCAGAAACCGAGGCCAGCTGCTTTCAGTGTGAGTCTCAGGCGCTGCTCAGCAATGAGCACCTGACTTGCTGAGGATGTACCTGATGAGGCTTGGGTGGAGCTGGGAGCTGGGAAAGGTGGGGTTTCAGGGAATTCTCTGGGCAGAGCGACCTCTGTTATCCAGTTTGATGAGGTCAGGGCTATGGTGGTACTGTGTCTGGCGCACTAGTAGGGGGGAGGGCTCAACACAGAACAATGGATACTGCCTGGCACTTCTGTACCAAGCGAGTCTCACCTTGGCCCCCACTCTGACAATTTCTCCCTGTAAGTCCTTGGTGCCCCTGCACTCAGATGATTTGGCCCTGGTGCTCAGAGCTAGCAGGTCTATCACTGCGACAATTTGCTAGTGGAGGCGGCCCCTTTAAGAAGCTTCTTGCCACTGCCACAGCCTCTGTCTCACTCAGACATTCCTCGCCCTGTCCTACCTTCTGCCATTACAGGGTGATTTTATGGATTTCTCTCTAGTTGTACGGCTTGTTCATCCCAGGCAATTTTTCGCTGATACCGCTCCTCGTTTCCATCACAATTTTGATTTGGTACCCAGAGGGATGAGCCTCTATCATCTACACCATATTTTTTTCTCTGATAGAGAAGTTTCTCATTTGGGTTTTTTCCCCCAAGATATGTAATGTGCCTATTTCCCCCTTCGGCTGCTATTTATTTATTTATTTATTTATTTATTTATTTATTACTGATGATTTTGAACAATTGGGCTTTTATTTGCCTTGGTGTGATTTTCTTTGCATTTATTCTGTGTAGGTTCAATTGGAATTCTTGACTATGTGGGTTTATACTTTTCTTAATTTAGAAGTCGTTGGCTATTATTTCTTCAAATATTTGTTTCTACCTCCTCCCTTCTAGGACACTAATTACATATTTGTTGAGCTGCTTAATATAGTCTCATGAGTCACTGAATCTCTGATGTTTTATCCCTTGCTTCAGTTCAGACCATTTGATTGCTATCTTTTCAAGTTTACTGATGTTGTCTTTTGTATTATCTATTCTTCTGAATAGATAGCTGGTAAATTTGTCACTTCAGAGTTTCTTTTTAATTTCTAGAAATTCCATTCATTATTTTTTCATGTCTTTTACATTTGTTTATTTATTATGGTTTTTAAAAAATTCTTGAGCATATTTATCACAGATGTTTTAAGGACCTGGTTGCTTATTCCATCATTTCTGTCATTTCTCGGTCTGAAACTATTTATTGATTTTTATCCTGATTATAGATGACATTTTCCCATTTTTTTCGTGTGTCTAATAATTTCTGACTATGTGCTAGACAGTATGAGGTTACACTGTGAAGGTTTTGGATTTTGTTGCCTCCCTAAAAAAAGGAAAAGAAGGTGAGTTGCTTGGAGATTAGCTGGATCCTTTACAATCTTGTTTTAAGGTTTATTATAGTACACTGAAAATATCCTTTGCCCTAGATCTAGTTTACCCTTTCTACTAAGAGTGTGGTTTTTCTGTGTACTCTATTAATGCCTGGGTCTTCCATGACATTGCTCTATTCTGACAGGTAGGAACTTGACTCTCCAAGCTCCATGTGAAGACTGATAATTATTTAACATTTAGTTCCCTGGCAGTGATATGCTATACAGTTAACTAAAAGATGTAAAATTGTCATATACAACCATATACTGCTTTGAGATAGATTCCTTCTCTACTCTGAATCTTTTTGAACCCTTCTGTATTTCATAATGTTGTTTAACTAGTACTTTGGTACTCTAACAGTGAATTATTAATTAATTAACAGTGAGCTCCAGAAACTATCTCTCAGTAAAATAATAATAATCTTAATAGTTATCATAATTGAAGACTTGATTTGTGCCAACCACTGTGGGAAGAGTTTTATGTAGGTAATTTCTAATTACCGTAACCTGATTAAAAGAATCCTTTATTATACTGATAAGAAAAACAGAGGTTTAAGGAAATTAAATATTTAATTTGTCCAAGACCCCAGTGCTGTTGGTAATTGGCAGAGCTAGGATGTGAGTCTACCTTAGTCTAACTCCAAAGTCTATTAAATTTCCAATATTCCAAGCAGCAATTAACATCAATTGCTAAAATTCTTTTAGTCAGCATCTTCCAATGTATGAGGATTAATCAAAATTCTGTCAGTTTTAAAGATCAGTTAAATTCAGACATGATAATAAATATTTTATTTATTTAAAATTACATTATAATTTGTTAAGGGTCTTACAATTTCAGTGACCATAGAATGATGGTAACTTGGTATGTGCACAACCCCTAGAGGTAGCATTGTGACACTACACGCTCTAAAATTCTATTTCATTTATTCATTCAGCAGGTCTGGTTTTGCAGATTAGGTGTGCATGTTCTGTAATCAGTGCATTTTCTCACTGAAAACAAATTTATCTGAGAAGCTAAGTTATAATCAAAGGTGGTTTGCTCATTAGCAGAAATCTATCTATATATTGAGCACCTTATTTGTGGAAGACAATTTACCCTATTAGATGTATCATTTAACTAAGAAATAGAGAAATTACACAGCTTGCCCTAGGTGACACAGCTAGCAAGGGAAAGAGCTGGAATTGGAATCAATGCTGATATTCCTGACTATTAAGCTAAATTGCCTCTTAGTGGATGATCTTATGGATGCTCGTTAGCCCAGGGGCTAGCATGTAATACTGTCCATTTTTTCAACTGAATAAGAACAATAGCATTTTCTTGATCTTGCACATTTCACATATTTTGAGTTCTCTAAACAAAGAAGAGTTAACAGGTACTTAATAAATAAATGTATATTAAATGAACATATTGATACATATTAGCTATTCGAGGGAAGCTAATTGATTGAAATCATGGATCGTCACAGAAAATAACACATTTTTATGTATATACCAAATTATGCTACAATATCATGGGGTCCTGGACCCCCAAACTCTGCCAATGAAACTTATATAAGAACCCTGGCACTCAAGAGTGGAAGACATTTCTACTGTTTTTCTCTTTATGAATATTGCTACTCTCTGAACTACACAGCCTCCATTTCCTCTTGGTTGAATCCTGATTAATAAAGTAAGTACAAGAAAATATGTAATTTTTTCATCTATTCATTTAAATGAATATTGCTAAGGCATTGACATGCAATTTCTTGTTTTCCAAACAGAACTCCGAATGTTACTCTACCCTCGATCTGTTCTTCTTGACATCCTTCCTTTCTCAGGAAATTGCAATATCTTCTTTAGTTGCTTAGGTCAAAAAATTTAAAGTCATCCTTGACTTTATTCTTTCACTTGCACCCTACATCCAATCAATCAGCAAATCCTGCTGCTACTATCTTAAAAATATTTTCTCATCATCCCTACTTCTGCTATCTTGGTCCAAACCACAGTCATCTTTCATTGAATTACTATAATAGCCTCCTCATTTCTCTACATGATCTGTTCTCTAAGACATTACCTACTCCCCTCCTCCCCTTGCTCCCTCTAGCTTGATCTTTGGCCTCCTTGCTGTTCTTTAATTGCTCCAAGCATAATCCTATCTTTAGGCTTTGCACATCTTTTGCTAGGCAAGATCTTCTCCCCAAAGTGGGCATGGCTAGTTAGCTCTGTCTCTGCTAGAATAATACCTCATCTAAAACAGTCCTGCCCTGCCCCCACATCATATCCTATTCCCTTGCTTTGCTTTCTTTATCATGTTATTAATCATCATATGACTTCTTCTGTTTACTGCTTTGCTTGTCTTTCCTACCCCATTAGGATGTACACTCCATGGAGGCAGAAACTTAATTTTGTTTACTATTGATTTCCCAGTGTTTAGAAGAGAGACTAACACTTACTAAATATTTCTTGAATGACTGTGTATGGCATTGAACTAAACACTAGAGAAACAGTAATGAACAATACACACACAGTCTCTGCCCTCATGGAGTTTACAATTGTTATAAAGGAGACATATAATTAATTACATGACAAGACATGAAGGTCTTGGTGTGTTGGAAGACAGGCTACAAAATATTTAATAATTTAGGGCCAAGAGCCAAAATATCTCAAATCACATAATTTTTGAAATAAAAATACAAAAAAGAGTCAATGTCATGCAAATGAGCATCTATAGTTAGAGGCAGTTTAAATAGGATTATAAAGATTTAGAGGAAGCTGACAAAGCAAACGGGAACCGGACTAAAAGTAGCCTACTAAATAGATAATCCAATGTGGCTATGTTCTTTCTATTAGTCAAGGTTACTGCAGGTCCCAGGAAAAGAAATCCATTCAGATAGACTGGTTAAGCTATTACATTTGGGAGGGGAAAACAAACAAAACAAAACAAAACAAAACAAAACAAAATTCACTTTTACCCTTTTAAACTTGGGTAAATCACAAAAATACACTAGTAGGTATGTTTTATGTATGAAAACAACATTTCTACTCACCTTCAATTTCAACAAAGAGACGATTTTCCCTTAGAAGTCTTCTAGTCTAGTTTTTTCCTCCCCAAATCTTAGAGCTCCTTATATGTGCTTTCTTAGCTGTTGATAACACCGCATTGTAAGCATCTCTTGTTTAGCTTGTTTTCCCCCTCCGTACAGTTTCTAAGGAAAGGGCTTGCCTGTGCTCCCAGACCTTAGAACAGTGCCTAGCACAGTGTGGTGCTCAGGAATTGTATGTTGAATGGACGAACAAATGCTTGAACAAATTCTATGTCCTTATGATGGATTATTGTTAAATACTCTATACACATAAAACAGATTTTCATTAAAAAACTAAAATGAATTAACCACTTTATTTAGTCATACTTTGCTAGAATTATATAATAAATTATTTAGAAATGGGTATGATAATGGTTTTGTAACTTTATGTAAGTTAGTTATTTAAGCCACATGTACCCGGCTATCAAAAATTTCACTGCAACATACTGAGTATAGGAGAAGCCTAAGCAGTATGCAACAAAGCTCCAGGTTAGGTGCTGTTCAAAAACTTAGGCAACGGGGGAAGGAGAGAGGAAAGTATTTGTTAGTTGTACATGTACATCAACAATGTGTGATATACCAACAGTGTGTGATATACTATAATCTTGTTCCATTTATCCTCACAAAAACCAAATGAGATGAGCATTATATTCCTATTTTATAGATAAGGAAATTGAGGCTTAGAAAGGTAAGTCATTTTCTCAAGATACACAGCTTATAAGTATCATGTCAAGAATAAATAATATTCAGTTCATCCTTAACTATAATTTTGGCATGGGAAAGGTGCATGAAGGTGGCAGGTGGTAAAGAAAGGTGTATTTGAAGTAAAACAAATGAGTCATTCAAAAGAAGTAAGGTGTGTGTGTGTGTGTGTGTGTGTGTGTGCGTGTGTGCGTGTGTGTGTGTGTGCGTGTGTGTGTTGTGAGATTCATTGGGGAGGACCTGTTTTATAATGACAAGTTCTGTGAAGTTTCATGATGTCAATCAGGAGTTAAATTGGCAAGAAGAAGAAAGGTTTATGAGAATCATTGCCCTGATAATTTTATTTAATTCATTAAATCATTAAGAAAATCTCAAATAAAAAGCAAACATGAAAAATAAAAATTTCATTTTATTAAGAATGAGAACACTTATTTTGAAATATTTTAGGCCAGAGGAAAAATGTTCAATGATAGAGAAATCAATAAATAAATTATGGAATAATGGATTATGGTAGAATATTATGCAGTCTTAAAAAGGGTGCTTTAGATAGATATTTAACAATTTAAAGATGTTAATAATATAATATTAAATAAAATCAGAGTAATTTTGTTACAATATATGAGTGTAAACCAAAATGTTAATAACAATTACCTCAGAATTGTAAGAATATGTTACAGTTTTATTTTCTTCCTTTATATATTATCAAGATTTTATGAAGCATGTTTTATTTTATACTTAGAAATACATTATTTTTAAAATTCTATAACCCAAAACCAATTTTCCAAAAGTACTTAGTACTCTGCTAATTTTCCTTACGAAGCATCTTGGGGTATCTTCTTTTTGATGGCCTTCTAGCCCCACTGGGAGCTGAAGCTGTTTGACTGAGACAATTAATGTTCCTGCTAATTATTCAGCAGGACAAATACTGCAAGTACTGGAGAAAGAATGAACTATATTTGAAGCTGATAGATTGAAATGAAGACAGTTTTGTTAAATGGAGACAGTATTATTTCATGCCATTCTGATTTACAGCCATAACAAAACTTTTGTGAGTATGTAAACTGTCAAAAGTTGCATTAAAAATTCTTAGGGAAATTTTCTTTTAGGTCCTTAAAATAACATTTAGAAACTAACTGGCCTATAATGTTTTTTGCACATCTACGGTCTGAATTATTCTTTTAGGCAAGCTCAGACTCATCTTTTGTATTTCTTGACCAGATATGTTTTAAACATGCAGTTCTTCCAGAAAATACACAATAAACAGACTAATGAATAAATAAGTGCATCCTGCTTATATTTTAATAGATTTTAATACAATGACACTATATTTAAATATATAATTATATTTTATAAAAATCTAAACAATTCTTTCAAGATTATAACTATGGGTGAGTTAATAGTATAGCTTTAATAAAATTCATCAAGCAATATTACCTGTGGTAATATTGTTAAAAATTGTTAAGAGGTGTGGTTCTGAGAAACCTCCTTTTATCTCTAACTCTAATACATATTAATAAGCTTGGCCCTAGCAAAGGATAATGGCGATTTGGTTGCTGTTATTTTCATCCGTATATAAATCCTCAAATCCAATACTGACTCATGAAAATCCTCCCTCTTCAATGCCACGGAGCTGTTTCTTTCTCTGGGAATGATTAAGAAAACTAGCCATTTGTGCATATTTAAAGAAAAGAAAAAGATCAGCATATTTATTATTTAAAAAAATTAGAACCTAGAGTTTGACAATGTCAAGATTTATACTATATCCCTATTTGTTTTGGACATATCACTGACTTCCATTTCCAGAAGACACAGATATATTGCTTAAGCAACCAAAGGTAAGAACCCAGTGGTAATTTCAGTTGTGTTTTCACATATGCTTACACTTTTGTTTTGATTTATTAAAGCTTTGTTTTCCATGTGACATGCTTTCTAGTTACAGCTGATGGTCGATTGTTTGTATTTTTATCAACTTCTCTGTATTTTCTTCAGATAAATCAATATTCTGCATACACATTCTGCATATAAAATACAATTTTAGTTAAAAATAACAATAAATAAAGGCCTGGCAACATGTTTCTACTAATCTGAACATCACAACATAGTAAATACCACCTGCTTTTTGCAAATTTCAAGTTCATTTTTAGAATTCAAAAACTATAACTTTGGCAGATGTGTCTTTCCCCAAAGAAATAGTCATATACTGGGTTTTTTTCTTTAAAATTTTCGAAGCTGGAACACCATCGAAATTTTATAAATCATGATAAAAAATTAATTCCTGAAAACATAAGTTCTAAATCATTGGGAACTTCTTAAAGGTTAGATGCTTTATAAGCACTATTATACTTGACACTCCTTTTAGAAATAAATAAGTGGTCTAAAGGGATTAAATGGAAACATATTACTATTATGTGATGGAGCCAAAATTTAAATCACTTTACCTTCTTTTAATTCTCCATGATAGGCATGTACTTTTAATTAGATTTTTAAAAACCGTTATCAAGAACTATTATTATCATGTTTTGTTTTTATAAATTTAAAAACTACTTTATTATTTTTGTTATGCCAAGGTTATAGGATTTTAGATATTTGTGATTTCATTCTACATTAGAAAGTTAAACATTATTAGACCAAACTTTTAAAATGTTCCTATCAATAGATGTCTTAAATTGACTTTTTACATTTTGACCCTTTTTTGTTTATATAGCCTTTAATCAATTTGTTCTACTTCATTTATTCTTTTACTTAGCATTCATTCCATAAATGTCACTCATGTCACTGTTAGATCAAGCAGGTATACAAAAGAGGATGGTGTGTGTGTGTGTGTGTGTGTGTGTGTGTGTGTGTGTGTAGCATCAGAGTGTAAATAAAAATCTTAACAGTTATTGACTGCATTTTATGTCCTATAGAGAATACATCCTCGTTCCTCTACTCTTAGAATATTCATAAATATTTATTACAAAAATAATCTCAGTGAGGCAAAATGTTTACAGGCTACTTTCTCTGGTCACAGTCAAATAAAGTTAGAAATTAATTAGTAAAGTTTTATTAAGGAACTTAGCCTTTAGAAATAAAAAATCTCTCTTTAAAGATAACAGCAAAACAGCTATTGCAGAACTTTCTCTTTTTCATGGAGGTTTTTTTTAAGCTGTGAAATTAATATGTACTAAAAACTAGAAAATCTAGATAAAATAGATTATTTTCTTCAGATAAAGTGTCTAAATTTAAGTTAAGAAGTAAAAATTAAATTGATTAAAAATTATGAGCAAAATTGAAAAAGAGTCCACTGTACCTGAAATACTTTTTTACTTATTGATTCATTCAACAAATATTTATTTGGTATGTAATATATGGTAGGCATTATCCTAGACAGAATCTTTGCTTTGTTTTCTACTGTGTCTCTATGAATAAAGGTCCACATAATACCAGAGCCTTTCACCTCAGGTAAGAGTATGTAGGAATTGGGTTACCATATTTTAAGTTTGGGCTATGGCACTAACCAAACTTTCCACAGCTGGTACTTTTTTACATCTCCTTAAAGGAGAACTATAATGTACTTTTCTATCAGCAGACAACAATTGTGCCAATATTTTGCTAATATAGGTACTTTATAGTGTGGGACAGTACTTATAATTACACTTACGGTTCTCAAAAGTACTAATCTTCCAAAGTATGAATCAGCTTTAGCAGTTCATATAGGTTAAGTTGATGAAGAGGTAATTGGTGGAATTCAAAATATATTCTTGATAAAACTGGAAATTAGTAATAAAAAAACTTTAACACAATAAAGAAAATTTATCTGAAATCAATGAACAAAAACAGGAGAAATTCTAGAGACTGAAACGAGATAAGGAGTGTTGGTCACTGGGAATGTAGTAGTGAACAAAGCAAATATTTTGCTCTCATGACACATTTTCTGGCATTTAAACCATTCTGTTATTTCACTCTGTTTTCTTGTAAAATGTTTTGGCTTAAAAAAATTACTGGAAAATATATTTGGTTATTTGATAGTTTTGTTAATTGGCTTTTGATCAAGATTTTATTTTATGATGGATAGCTGCTTTGTAAATTTTCTGTGGATTGTAAAAGTAAAGGTAATGATTATGATAATAATGATCTCCTTAGTGGAAATTGTTTCAGCCTAAGAAAGTATTGTGTTTTCTTTTTAAGTTGATAATAACTGACTTAACCAGCCTGACAGGTCCTTGAGTTTGCTGTGGCACACATATTGACAGTGTTGTGTCAGCTCTGTTTTCATTTTCATGGGAATTACAGCTTGCTTATGATTCTATAAAGATAATTATTAAATAGTTGCCTTGACGAATTTGACTGCTCGAAGTTATAGTTCAAGGTGGGAGAGATTAAAGAAAGATTATTTTAATCATTTTAGTTCTGTCTCCATAGAAAACTGATGGTCGTCTTTCTCTCTCTTTGAGCTGGGGATTATATAATAATATCATCGACCTGCATTTGTATAACTCTTCGCAGCCTTCAGTATTTCTTAATATATACTTCTAATTAGGTCTCCATAGAGAATCTTTAAAATAGACAGGGCAGGTATTATCATCTCCACTTTACAAACAGAAAACTGAAGCTCAAAAAGATCTCTGCTAAGGTCTCGTAGGAAAGAACCAAAGACTTCGCCAAGCAGGAGACAGTTTTCAAGCATTGGCTCCCTTCCTGTTGCAGAGCCAGCAAAGCCTGTTCTGGCTGGTTATGTAACTTTGGAGCATTGTTAAATATTAAGAAACAGTCTAAGCTCTGCAATTGACTACTGAGATTGGGCAAGAACTAGAAAACATTATTTTAAAGCAAAAGTGCTGACACAAATTATTTTTGCTACTAAACAAAATTTCATATAGAAGTACTACTTTTTTGTTCTCATTAAAAAATAAATTAGGAGAAATTGCAGAACACAAAGAAAAAAACAAAAATACTTATGCTACCACTAAAAACAGCATATTTAACTTTACAGTGCTTGTCTTTTCTATGCACATATATACACTTCTTAATAAAAAGATGACGCTATAAATATTGCTTAACAATCTGCTTTTCCACTTGACACTGCACTATGAACTTTTCTATGAATTGTTAAAACATGTTCTTTTGAGAAAAATATTATTTTTTATTATAAAATTAATACAGTCTTTGTTATAAAATCCAAACAATGCAGAGATCTACTCTCCAGAGTAACTGTTGATTATGGTTTAGTGCATATTCTATTCCTTTTTATGAGGCCTAAATTTTACTGGTTGCATCAACAGATTAGAATACCTTCTTTATCAGAGCTTTGCACTGGAGCATAATATATTTAAAAAATGTACATATTTCATTTATTAGTGTCAATGTAACAAATATGAATAAATAACAAACACACCATTTATAACAACCCTTTGGAACATTCATATAGAGTTCCGCTCCAGAAAGCACCAACATACAGGAATTCTTATACATGTTAAATCACCTTCAAATAATTGAGTGTTGTGTGTGCTCTGAGATGTTTGTAAAGTGAGGGCTAGGACAGTATGTAACTGTCCTTGATTAAAGATGATGCTTTAAAGTCTGATTACTCTGCCAGCCTTACAAACAGAATCTCTCTATTCAGTCTTCAATTTTATCCAGTTGTTCACTGGGAATGAATAAACTAGCTAAAAGACTTAGTCAAAGAAAAGAGGTAACATGTGCCTGACAAATCCTATGATAATTAGAGTGAAAATGAGGAAATGGAAGCAAGATCAATCACAAAACAGAATATGTAAGACTTCATATTGAGTGACTGGTGGGAAGGAAAGAGTCAAAGATAATTAACTCTATGTTCTAAGTGAATTTAAGTGAATGGAAGAATCATGATTCTGCAAACAGAAGTAGTTAAATCAAGAAGAAGACTTGGTCTGATAGGAAAGAAAGTGGAAGTTCGTTTCCGGACACATTGGACATAAGGCTCTGAAGTGGATGCTTCAGAAATTAAATGAAAGGACCTTGGTCAATAGGAGGTACTCAAAATGTTTGAAATGAATTAATGTATAGGGGCTAAGGAAGGTGGTCAGGGATGGATATGTGGAATTAGACGATACCTGCAGAGAAGTGAAGGTTGAACTTTATGGAAGAAAATGGGTGAAAGTGGCAACCCCATTGCTCCTCAGCAGTGAAGGATGCTGAATATGGGACTGTACATACTACTAATTTCTATACCATAGCTTCAGATAGATGGATGCCGTGCAAAAATAATTGCTGAAGCTGTCAGAGCCCTGTGGCTTAGGAGCTTTGGCAGTCCAGAACTTGGTATTGATTGATGAAAAAGTGAGATTCTTATCCATGCCATCTTTTTAGTGTCCACAGGATCTTCAGAGTCGAGTGTCCTTACAATCCTGACTCACTGCACCAGAATCTTATGGGTTGTGAGAAAGTGATAGAGAAATGGGGAAAGAGACTTTAATAAGGAGTTTGCAGTAGCAGCAAAGCAAAGATGAGTGAGATTCCTTCCTTCATCACTTTCACCCTTGTCCCCTCAGGTCTTTCTTTATTTATTTACTCATTCACTATTTCCATAAACATTGTTGGGTACTTGCTAGGTTCTAAGCATACTGTAAAAGCTTAGGGTATATGAATGAAATGCAAAACGAAAATTATTCCTTCTTTGAAGAAGCACAGCCTAGTGAAATTATAGAAAGATGCCTTCTGGTATTTTTTCCTAAGGACAGCAGTGGATTCAGAATTTCTACAGAATAGGGGCTTAGGAGCAGCCAACTGATGAGAAGTGAGGGCTAGGAACTTATTTTAAAGCTACATTTATTTACCAAATCTACTGCTTTTTAAAAGTGTATTTTTGGGGGTGACTTGGGAATCCTAAATGATGTCATTGGAAATTAAAACCCCCAAGGCCACCCCTTTGCTTAGTCAATATTTTATGTTGTGCTTTCTGAATTTATGACACTGCATTATAAATAATTGACTGAATCCAAAAGACACGCTTTCATGAAGAAGCCCACACTGATAGTAATGAAACAGGGACAAACAAGTATCACTTGGAACAATTCGTGACTGAGTTCCCATATCATACCTTCTCTGAGCTGCGCAGAAAGAGCTTGGGCTTTGCAGCCTGTTTTTACGTAGCAGCTCTATGATAAAAGTCATATGACCTGGAGAAAATAATTTACCTTTCTGAGTTTCATATCCTCCTCTGGGAAACGCAGAACGTGAAGGCTTGTCTCAGATTCTTATGTGCATTAAATGTGCTAACCTGATGCAATCCCTGAGCTGCAGCAGACACCTAATAAGCATTTTTTTCTCTCTTTATTCCTGTGGTCTGAATGTATAGAGACTGAAAGAGGTTGACTGTCATAGAGCATGGCCAACATATACGTGTCTTTCTCAGTTGCTGGTTCTATTGCCTAAATCTGTCAGGGTGTAAAGGAGTCATTAAAGCTTCCCAGAGGCATTCTCACCAAAGCAATCATAATTGTTTCACCAGAAGTCTGACAGACTGTTTCGAATTTGGACAGACTTTCATGATGCAGAGACTGGAAGCACCTGATCTACTTAGAAAGAGGTTGACATTTTCCTATCTCCCAACTGCACTTTTACTACAAATAAATCCTTCAGTACACCCTTGTCTTTTCCCACTGAAGCTTGTCTTTCTAATCTTTTGTATTTGGCATCTGTTGACGTTCTTGTGACTACTTCACATTCATCAGATAATTTGGCACCTACTGTACCAATGTCTTTTTCCTACTGAGCTTTACTGTCATTCTGGTCAAACTCCACAGCTATGAAATATGATACTTTGAGAATCTGAGTCCTTAGCTTCACAATTTCTTGTCTTCCTCAACTCTGGCAACTTTTCTTCCTTCTCTCCACTGTGGTACCCTGAGTCCTTGACTTCGAGCTGCTTCACTTCCACCATTGTTACCTTCAGTATAGCACCTCATTTCCTGACAGCAATCTCCTTTGTTTTCAGCTCCTACTCTTTCCCACTGGATCTGTTCTTCAACCTTAATGAGGTATTTGGCTCCTTGACCTTCAGTTTCCTGATGTAGCCTTTTTCTCACATCCCCTTCTCCCTTCAGCCTAGGACATATGATGTGCCTTTTAGATGAATCTCTCACAACTTTCTTTTCTCCTCTGCTCCCTTGTCTCTACCCCAGCTACTGATCCCAATCTTGGATTATTCCAGATATCTGCCTTTTTGGCTCTTTCACACCTGAATTAGTGCTCAACGTGAGAGAAAATTACATCACCCTATACACTATTATGTCAGTTGTGATCCCAGCGATACCCTGTAACCCTTTCAGAAATTCCTACCCCAGATCTCTCCTATTGCCTTCAGTTGGAAAACTTGGAGTGTCCCCACTTAGACTCCTCCAGTGACTTCTCATCCTGTTAGGACAACAGAGCGTTCAGTGCATCCAGTGAATTAACTCCTGCCTTCCTTTCCACCTCTTCTCTTGTCATTTACTCATGTAAACCTATTCTCCATGATTTGATCTACTGTGCTTACCTGGAAACACTATGCTCTCTCACATCTTTTTTTAATGTTTGTTTTACTTGCTACTGCTTCTACCTGGAATCCTGTTCTGCACTGTAATATGCTTGGCAGGTGTCTGCTCTTTGTCTAAGATCACCTAGCCTTGCCTTTTCAGGAAACATTTATCTTAAGCACCCCACCCCACAGCAACCCCTGTCACTGATCTGCTCCTATGTGCTTGATATAAGCCATTTGACTCCCTGGAGCCCTTCCCACCCTATATTAATTTGGGTAGCAAACTAACCCAAACGTGGTGGCTTAAGACAACAGAAATTTATTGTCTCAGTTTTAGAAGCCAGAAGTATCAAATCAAAGTATTGGTGGGGCCATGCTCCATCTGAAGGGCTCTAAGGAAGAATCTGTCCCATGCCTATTTTCTAGCTTCTGGTAGCCGCAAGCATTCCTTGGCTTGTAGGTACGTCACTCTAATCCTTCATCTCCATAGCTGTTCTCTCTCTGTGTCTTCACAAAGTCTCCCCTCTGTCTGTGTGTCTCTCTCTGTGTCTAAATTTCCCCTTTTTATAAGGATACTAATCATACTGGATTAAGGTCCGTCCTAAATACCTCACTTTAACTTGATTACCTCTAGAAAGGTCCAATTTCCTAAGAAGGTCACATTCTAAGGTACTGGAGGTTAAGACTTCAAGATATCATTTTTGGAGGACATGATTCAATCCATAAAACATCCTTTTCCTATTCTGTATTCTGGAGGAGAGAACTACCCTTTACGGAAGCATCCACATTCTCTCTGAGGCCATTCAGAGTAGAACCCCAGCAAGGAATTGGGGACAGTAGGGAGACAAGAGGCTAGAATATTAAGTGTCCTGGCAGTGTTCTTCCTGTGGGTTTGACTTGCCCTAGCTATGTCCTTCAGTGATAAACCACTGCCCTGTCCTTCTAGGACTTGTGACCGACCATTCCCTCTGCTTATGTTTGAAGTGTAGGGATGGCAGCTGATTGGTGGCTACTAACCCCAGGTTACTGCACTATGCTTTGTGGTTCCCTAAACCATTTTGAGTGTGCTTTTGTTTTCTGTTGGTACACTAAAGATAACCTTCAAAACTTTTACTTATCTATTAAATATCTGTTTTATTAACTATAGTATGTATGCATTTCTTGAAGGCAAGTATTATGTATTTTGTTAATCTCTTAGCACTTAGCACATTTTTTTGGTACAAGTAGATATTGAATAAATATTTTTGATGGGAGGTAAAGGAGGATGGAAGGAAGGATGAAATGATCAAAGGACTATAGTCAGCAATCAGTTTTTTGGTCTTAAATTAGTTTTCTGGCAGCTGTAGACTCTCCTGTCAGATTCTAAATTACTTCGGTAGCCATCGTCTGTGTGCCTGCTCTGTGCATGCCTCTTTACTAGGTGCTGTGGGGTGCTGGCTGGTAACTAAGACTTGACTCATTCCTCCAGCATTTTTTTTTTTAGTAGTGAATGGATCAGTATGGTTAGAGCTTAATAAAGTAGAGGATGTGTTTTGAGGGTGGGGTTGGAAGTAGGGCTTTAGACAAATGCGGGGGCGGTACTTGGAACAGTCTCTGTGGATATAGGAAGAGGACTGATGAGCAATATTAAAGGACAATCTGAGACTCCATAGCAAGAATTTATAATGCATCTAATTCAATTTATCCTGTACTCTGCTACCAGATTAATCTTCTCAAAGTACATTGAGATAATGTCATTCTCATGCCTTAAAATCTTCAACTATTTCCTGTAGCATGAAGAAAAAGCACCTATTTTGACAAAATCCTCTTATTTTTCCATGCCTATTTCCCACTATTTCTATGCTTCCTCCAGTTAAACCAGATGAATCTCTGTTCTGACAGGTTTCTTTTCCCACCTCCATGAGTGTAATGAATTCCCTCTTACCTAGAAAGAAAGGTCTTTTCCCTAGCCCATTTCCACTTGTAAAATTTTATCACTCATGCTCCTCATTTTCTGTTTGCTTGTAGATCCTTGTCCATTCCTCCATGCAAACTCTGTTTCCTAGGCTCCATTGCCTATTGGTTTTGTTTTAGGTTCAGCCACTGGGAAGTACTAGTGGAAGAGAGCGTGAAGGAAAATGAAGGAGAGGGAGAGTCAGGGTGTTTCTCTTACTCATGCTTTGCTCCTGGAGCATCTCCCACAGCAGTTCCATCTTCCACAGACAGCCTCTTCCTCTCTGTTCCTACTCCTGCTGGCCGGTCCCGAATTTAGGCTCCAATAAGCTTCCTCTTCCCTCTGTATCTCCTGCTCAAGGGGCAGTAGCCATTCCTCATTATTGCTCATCTCTGGATTCTCTCCTTTTCCCTTTTAAAAGGTTTTCCAACAACTTTGCTATTAATTCTCTGTATTAAATTCTCACCATTGAGCCATCTGATGTGGCCATTTTTTTCTGGTAGGATCCTGATTTTAGACCCTGCTTCTGTACAGTGCCATCTTCCTTGTGAACCTCTTTTAATTACTTAGCTGAGAAGAATTTTTTTTTTCTTTTTAAAAACTCCTTTGAATTTTAAAAATATCTGTTATTCCAGCTATCATATTTTTCTTATAATACCATTAAAATATCCACTAACTTGGAAACAAAGAAAATATAATCTCAGAAATTGGAGAAGAGGTGATTGACAATTACAAATAATTATTTTAGTCCCTTGGTAGGTCACAAGTCATTTGTTCCATATGGTGTTCTTGTTTTATTCCCTGCTACTTGCTGTAAGCTCTATATGGCTGTGGTCATCTTTGGGCTTCTTCCTTACAGAACTGGCAGAGAACTTTGTACACAATACATGCTCTTGGGCATAAAATTGGACATAGACATTAATCACTTGGCATGTTTTTCATTTTCATTTTATTTTCTAATTATCCATTGCTAGCATACAGCAATAATATTATTTCTTACATTGACTTATCCTGTGACCTTACTAAGTTCACTTATTTGTTCTAATATATATATTATATATATTATATATATTAGATACTTTAGGGTTGTCTACATATACTATCATATTATTTGCAAACACATAGTTTACTTCTTTTCAATATGAATGCCTTTTATTTCTTGTTCTTGGCTTACTGCAAAGGCTAAGGCCTCCAGTACAATGTTGAATAGCTCTAAAATATCCTTGCCTTGTTCTTGACTTTAGGGAGAACATGTTAAGTCTTTCATCATTAAGTATGTTGTTGGCTGTAGGTTTTTGTACATGCTCTTTATCAGGTTGAGAAATTTCTTTCTATTCCTAGTTTGCTAAGAGTTTTTACTATGAATTGGTGTTGAATTTTGTCAGATGCTTTTTCTATGTCTGTTGAAATGATTATATGGTTTATCTGATCAATTTTCTATTAATATAGTGAATTTTTCATTGATTCTTTTGTGAATCTAAACCTATATTTCTTGTGTTAAGTTATGAAATTGACATTTTGTTATAATTGTTTGTGAGTTTTGTCATCAAGAATTAATCCTAAAGTTTTCAGACTTGTGGATCTGAAATGTCAGACAGGTAACAGCAACCTTGAAGCCTTTCCTGACCATTAATTATATCCCCAATACTGTATTTAGAATTATAGATGTGATTGGAACACTGCAACAATGGCCAGTGGCATAAAGTATTGTTTTTTAAAATGCGATTTGGGAACTGCTGGAAAGAGAATTACTATGGTGCTTCATAAACCTGTACATTCATGTGCCCCACACGACACTTCATTCAGACTCTGAGAGCAGGGCCCTGGGCTCTTCATTTTACACAAGCTTCACAGGTATTATTCATACTAAATTTAGAGAACCACTGCTACATAGTTAATTATGTGTGGGGGGGTGGTGGGGAAGGTGGGTGGGATGCACAGTGTATCTTTTCTGCTACTTACATAAAAGATATTATTCTGATTTTACAGACATGAAAATTAAGGTTCAGTAAGTTTTAAAAACTCACTTGAGCTCATTCAGCTAGTAGTAGTAGAGTCAGTTTTCAATGCAAGGCGTTTGTAGTTCATGTTCCATACTAATTTTGCCTGCATTATCCATAAGATTTTCTCAACCTTTGCTTTGCTGTATCTTTCGGCAGCATTTTACATCATCGCTTAAGCAAAGAATTTTTGTGAGTCCACTAAAATGAAAGCTGAAATTGGCTTTTCAAAGCAGTTGTGTCACTTTGATTTCACTAATTTTGTTTCAAAGATGCATGTTTGGTGAAACCAGTAAAGCAATGAATTCTCTAAAAGAAGAATCTTTTGATTTTTTTTCAGATGTCTTGTTAACAATACCCCCAAAATTGAAAAGCACATGAAAAAAATCAATAATTACTGATATTGAAAACCTTTTCTCAAACTACAGACTAATTTTACCTTTTAATAGAAATGCAAAAATTCAGAATAAAATATTAACAGTTAGGATCCAATAGCATATAAAAAGGAGAATTTACCATAATCAAGAGGGACTTATTCCATAACTATTAAAATAACTTATTAATATAGCTCATCATATTAATGGTCAAAGGAAAAATAAGATTATTTCTAGAAAAGTGAGAGAAACTTTAATAAAAATCACCATTCATTCCAATTTCTAATTTCAGAAAAAATGGTACAAAGAAATAAATAGAGACTTCTTTAATGTGAATAAAATATCTCTTTCAGAAGAACAATTACACCCTATTCAAGGTTGGAACTCTAGAAACATTCTCATAAAGCCAAGCGCCGTACTAGCTTTCTGTTAAGATAGTTTTGATGTCAGGATTTCAACACTATTATTTATTAAATTCTAGAAATTTTAATCAAAGCAGTTAGACATAAAAGCTCAATACCTTTTAAAAAGAAAATAATAATTTTAAAATAATATGATCATATTACTGAAAATAAAAATTATTTAACAGAAAACTACTAGAAATTTTTGTAAGATCCATAAGATGTCTAGTTTTACAACCAATAAAGAAAAATAATTTAATGACATAGAAAAAGTAATGAATTAAAACATATCAAGAGAAAACTATCTTAATGACAATAGAAACAGAAATATAAAACATCTAGGAATTAACAATAAAAATATGGGACTATGTGTAGAAGTTTTTTTGAAAATATAAAGAAAAATAATTTTCCAATTTATTCTATGATTTTATTGCAAATCTATCAAAATTTTGATGGTTGACAAATTTAGGAGGATGAAGTTTTAAATCGATAGAGAAAAGATGCACTATTGATTATTCGTTAAATGCTGTTCAGAATATTGGCTAGCCATTTAGAAACTTTAAAGTTAAATCCCTACTTCACACTTTATACCAAAATAGTTTTGAGGTAGATTAAAAATTAAATTTGAAAAAGGAAACCGTAAAAGCAGTGGGATAATATATTTATAATTAATGGTAAAGCCTGGAGTGGAATATTGAGTGTCCTTATTTTTTTAATTTATACTTTCCATTCTTTTTCTAGAGTTATTATGCATTTAAAAAGTAAATGTACAGTAAAAAAAAAAAATTCCACTGTAGAATACTTAGGCCAACAAGAAATTTTGGGACAAAGAAGTGATTTTTTTTTCCTTTAAGTTTGAGCAAAACCCAGGCTTGGTTTAATCTGACCATAAGAATAATATTGTCTGTCTTTATTTAATCTTTTACTCATGTAACTTTTTCTATGTTGTGATATATGATATAATTATATATTCCCCCTTTCTTAACCGTAAGACATGAGGTCTTTCAGAGACAGTGCTGACTGATGACAATATGCTGGTAAATATAACCAGAAGATCACTTCTCCATTCTGATGCTGAAAAGGCATTAATGAAGCAATTCTCCTCTTTAAATGTGGTGCTGCTTAGTAAAAATTACTTTAATTATTTTTTAAAATATTGTATTTCAAATACATGTACACTTTCATTAGCACACATCACAAAAACACTCTATTGGCTGCTCAGTTATTTTCACTCGTTGTTTGAATACAAAGTGAAATAAAGAGCTTTACTTATTGTTATCCTTACTTGAAAATTTAACATTTTATGAAATGTCATCTTTTATCTTACTATAAAGAATGAAGTTTTTTTTACACATTTTGCTACATCAAATGATTTCTTCCATTTTAATTTCCTTAAGAGTCTTATGAATGGAGAGGACAAATAGAGATATTCCTACCTTGGGATCCCTTAGGACAGATAAGGAAAAATGAGTGGAGATGATAAGGTGTTATAACTCAAGATTATATGCTACTGTGAGGAATATACTCTTTAAACTGATAATAGGAGTGACTGTTTACTGAGTTCTTATTAAGTGCCAGCCATAATGTTAAGTTCTTTGTTCATTTAACCTTCATGACAAACTGAGGAGCAAATGTTATTCAGGAAAGAAAGGAGAATTTTCTAAAGAAAAAGGCTTCTCAACGATGAAATGGGCTACTCATAAGGCAGTAGTTCCCACTACCAGAAGTGTTTAAAAAGAGACAAGGTGATTATTTATCAGGAACACTGTGGGTGCATATCTGTCTCAGGTGGGAGGTTACTTGAAGTGACTTTTGGGGTTATAACTGCTTCTAGGTTTTTATGATTCTGCCTTGCAGAGGCCATTATACCTTGCAATATGAACCAAATGACACCAAAAAATCACTCAATTTGAAATCCAAATATTACGTTTAAACATATTAAATTTTTCTCTCAGTCAAGACATTTAGTGTTATTTATTTAGACAGATAATATATGTAGTCTTGGTTTGTTTATTCCCCTTGACAGTCCATCATCCTCAAAATTCAATTGGGTTAGTAAAAGGAAGAATTAACATTGTTAAAATGTCCATACCACCCAAAACAATCTATATAGTCAATGCAATCCTTATCAAATTACCAATGGCATTTTAATGGAACTAGAACAAATAATCCTAAAATTTATATGGAATCACAAAAGACCCTAGATAGCCACAGTAATTTTGAGAAAGAACAAAGTTGGATGTATCACACTACCTGATATCAAATTATACTATAAGTTTATAGTAATCAAAACTACATGGTTCTGGCATAAAAATAGACACATAGGTCAATGAAACAGAATAGAGAGCCCAGAAATAAAACCATGCCCATATAGTCAAATTATCTCTGAAAAAGACAATAAGAATATACAGTGGGATAAAGAGAGTCTATTCAATAAAAAGTGTTGAGAAAACTGGAAAGATTCATGCAAAAAAAAAATGAAACTAGAACCACCTTTTTACACCATATATAAGAATAAACTCAAATGGATTAAAGAGTTAAAAGACCTGAAATGATAAAACTCCTAGGAGGAAACGTAGGAATTAAAATATCTGACATTGTTCTTAGTAATATTTTTCTGATACCTCTTCAGGTATGGGAAACAAACAAACAAACAATAAACAAATAGGACTACATCAAACTAAAAAATTTTTGCACAGCTAAGGAAACTATCAACAAAATGAGAAGACAACACAGTGAATGGGAGAATATATTTACCAATGATACACCTGATAAGGGGTTAATATCCAAAATTTATAAAGAGCTTATGCAACACACAAACACACACACACACACTTACACACACACATCCAATTAAAAACATGTGCAAAGAACCTGAATAGGCATTTCTCCAAAGAGGACATACAGATGGCCAATAGACATATGAAAAGATGCTCGATGTCACTAATCATCAGAGAAATGCAAATTAAAACCACAATGAGATATCACCTTACACTTGTCAGAATAGCTATCATCAGTAAATCAAAGAAACAAGTGTTGGTGAAGATGTGGAGGAAAGGGAATCCTCGGGCACTAGTGGTGGGATTGCAAATTGGTGCACCTGCAATGGAAAGCAGTCTGGAGGGTCCTCAAAAAAATTAAAAATAGGACTACCTTATGACCCAGAAATTGCACTTCTGGGAATTTATCCAAAGAAATCCAAAACACTAATTCAAAAAGATTTATGCACCCTTATGTTCATTGCAGCACTATTTACAACAGCCAAGATATGGGAGCAATGTAGGTATGTATTGACAAACAGAGAGGATGTGGTACAAATATATAACAGAATATTACTCAGCTATAAAAAAGAAAGAAATCTTGCCATTTACAACAGCATGGATGGACCTAGAAGGCATTATGCTAAGTGAAATAAGTCAGACAGAAAAAGACAAAAATATGATTTCACTTATACATGGAATCTAAAAGACAAAATAAATGATCAAACAAAACAGAAACAAACTCATAGATACAGAGAATGAACTGATGGCTGCCAGATGGGATGGGATTTGGGGGACTGGGTAAAAAAATGGAAGGGATTAGAAGTACAAATTGGTGGTTACAAAATAGTCATAGGAAGTAAAGTAGAGCATAAGGAATATAGTAAAAAAAATAAGTAGGTTACTCAAATGGTACACTAAAATTATTGGGCTTTAATATTAAAATTCAAATATGTTTTTAATTTCTCAGTTCTAATACAAAACATTTTTGGAATATACAATGGGATAAAAACAGCGGAAAATTCTGAATCAGTGTAATACAGAAGTAAAAGGCACATGTTTTGGCATTGTGTGTGATTTGGTTCATGTATCTGTTATGTTTGGTGTACTTTCTGGCTGTGTGATCTTGACGATGTTAATATGTTTCCCAAGCCCCACGTCCCTTTTCCTTAGCAGACACCTAATGGTAACGCTTCCTTCACAGATTTTAGTGAGAATTACATGCTTTATGCCTGACATGTAGTAAGAACCCAAGAAACAATGCTTCTGTTATTACATTAAAGAATATTATCATCATATTATATATACTTAATTCTTAAATTTTTAAGTTTTTACTCCTTTTTGATGCCAATATCTTTTTTGTATTTTAAAAAATAGAGGTAAAATTTCCATATAACAAAATGCATATTTAAGGGTATAATTTGATGACTTTTGATTAATGTATATATTCCAGTAACCTCTTCTCCACTTGCCTTCCAGAAAGTTCCCTTATGTCCCCTATAGCAAACCCTCCCACCTCCCCCAATCCCAGACAACTACTTTTCTGATTTCTATCACCACTGAATTTTATATAAATTGAATCATACAGTGTACACTCTTGAATCTGGCTTCTTTCACTGCAAACAATAGTTTTGAGATTTATTTATGTTGATGTAAGTATCAGTAGTTCATTCCTTTTTATTGCTGAGAAGTATTTCATGGTATAATTCAGTCTGTTTCTCCATTTTTATCCTGATGAAAGTGTGAGGTTCTTCTCTTTTGGTGATTCTATAAATATTGCTGCTTTAAACTTTCTTGTACAGATGTTTTTGTGTGCATATGATTTCATTTCTGCTGAGTAAATACAGCAGAATTACCACATAATGGAGTAGGTGTATGTTTATCTTCATAAGAAATTGCCAGTTTGCCAAAGAGGTTGTACCATCTTCCCTTCCACCAGATATATGAATGACATTTGTATCGTCAGTCTTAAATTTTAATCATTGTACTGGGTGCTAAATGACATCTGATTGTGGCTTTAATTTTTATTTATCTGATGACTAATGATATTAAATACATTTTTATGTGTTTACTGGCCATTTTTTAAACATCTTTAGGGAAGAATTTGTTCAAGTCTATTGGCTGTTTTTTTCTTTTTATTGATTTATAAAAACTATCTGTTCTGAATATATTTATTTTTTGAGGTAATTATGCTCTAAATATGCTTCTCAGTGGTTTGCCTTTACATTTTCTTATCTGTCTTTTGATGAACAAAAGTTTAAAATTTTGATGACATCTAATTCATTGCAATTTGCTTTTAGATTTAGTGCCTTTTTTGTGTCCTAAGAAACTGCGGCTACCCCATGGTCTTGAAGATACCCTCTTACAACTTCTTCTAGAAGCTTTATAATCCTAACTTTTATGGTTAGGTCTATGGTCCCGACAACTCTTTTAGACCAGACTTGAGTAAGGATCCTCTGAATCTTCTTTCTGACTAGGCTCCAAACTTAGGATCTGTTCCGGACCCACTTATTCCAGGCTTAGCAGGAGTCCTGCTAAGACAGTTAAGTGAAAATCCTCCAAATTTGATCTGATCAGCCTTGATATCTGATGAAATTCCTCATTCTTCACGCATCACTCATATCACCCTAGCCTTCCTGTAGTCAGAATCCTTCCCTTTGAATTAGTCTAGCAAGAATCCTCCTAGCCTTGACATTTCCTCTTAGAAACTATTTTTCATCCACTGACAATCCCTTCCTCCTCATCTATAAAGCTCAATTTGTCCTTGTTTTGTTCAGAGTTGAATTCCACCTCTCTCCCCTACTATAAATCCCAACTGTAGTAATCCCCCTGAATAAGTCTGTTTTACCATTTTTGACAAGTGTCATGAATAATTTTTTCTTTAAGGGTCCATCTTGAATTAATTTTTATGGTGGCGTTAGGTAGATATTGAGATATTTTTTCCTTTTATATCTAAAATTTACTTTATTTTCACACTAAGGCCATCATATTTTCAAGTTCTTAAAGTGAAATATGGTAATAATTGAATCTGACGTTTTCTTGGTGGGACAAAGATTCCTAAATGAATGTGTACCATTTATTGTTGTTACAAATTTCTAATTTCCTTAGATTTTTATAATATTTCCTTGGCACCTAATTAAGCAGGATAGTTTTGGTTAGGAGGCAGCCCACACTGTCAGGCGTCAGCACTCATAACTGCCCCAACTCTCTTCCTGGTGATTTGTACCACTCTTTCTCTCTGTCTAGTTCCACTTCTCCTCCCCGAATTTCCATGCTTCATGTCTGTTGATTGATACCATAACATTTTCTTCATAAGCATTTTTTCTTATGCTCTTAAATTCTTATAAGCCATCTAATTCTGTCATAGAATTTTATTTTTTTAGTAAAAATAAATTTATTTTGTAGTTCCTACTTTATTATGTTTTCATCAAAAAATTAAAGTCATTATAATAATGAATTATGTTTAAGGTACACTGATAGGAGTTGATGCAGGATTGATTCTAATTTAATATTACAAAGTTTTACTAGGTGTCAAGTTTGTGTTCATCCTGCTCCTGGATTAACTTTCTCAAAGAGTTTACAGAGTCTAGTAGAGGAGAGAGACTATCAGTACCTATGTAATAGCCTGTGCGTGCGTGCGTGTGTGCGTGCGTGTGTGTGTGTGTGTGTGTGTGTGTGTGTGTGTATAAATAGATAGAGAACTACAGGTACAAAAAGGAGACTATGTTAAATTCTTCCGCCCAAGTAGTCATCGGTGTCTTCACAAACATGATCTATGAACTGATTTTTGAAGGACAAATAGAGTTTTTCCTGGGAAAATAAAGAGTCGAGAATTCAATGTCAAGGGAACAGCAGGAACAAAGATATTGTTAAACAAAGATATATATAAAACCCACAAACACACCTACCTGATACACTATGAAATGTTTATGAAGTAGGAGAATGGCTAAAGTTAATCAAGCTTCCTGTATTTTTTAGAAACCTCAGTACTCCTTATATTGGTTAGTTTTATACCTGGGGGAAATCCCAGAAAAGCAAAAAGCTCACCTTTCTTAAAATTTCTTAAAGCAAAAAACTCACCTTTCTTAAAATTTCCTCTAAAAAATTTCCTTGTAAACTTGGGGAACACTTAACAGTGATATTTGCTCATTTCAATAAAAGACCCATGAATACATTTAAAAAGACAATACTCTCATAGTCTTGAAAAGTTAGGGCAATATAAAAATTCACACTCAATTCCAGAATTAATTATAATGTAGGCTTTCAAATGTCAGCAAAAAATCAAGGATGGTCCATTATACAAGAATATAATAGTCCTATGTGAGAGAACTATGAGTGACAAGTCAAAAAAATGGTTTGGCCATTACCATCCTTCCTATATTTTTTCCAAACAAGTAAGACAATAGTCTGGGTAATGTCCTCTGCCTTCCTCTTTCCCTCCCTCTCTCACTCTCACTCTCTTTCCATTTTTCTTTCTCTTCTTTCACATTTCCCTCTCAGTCCTTTACCTCCACTTCCTTTCTCTCTTTTTGACAACCATTTCAATATTCCACATTGTATTGAGAATCAGGAAAATAATCTGTTCATTTGAAGAAATTCAACTGCATACTGTCCTTTTTAAGTAGTAAGAACTGTAATTTTGCGAACTAGGTACTTACATGGTCATTACAAGGGCTGGAGCAATAAGCCCAAGGCTGAAACCCCAGGAATAACCCCAGAACAGCATCCCATAATTGACCCACAGGGAAGTTCTTCCTCTTTCACAATCTGAATGGTGGGCAGTGAGGAATCCCCTACTGGAACTGTTTATTCAAGAACGTGCCATGTTAAGTGTAATCCAAGGATCAGGAAGCCACTTCCATTTCGATTATTGGCTCAAGAGCCACTCTGCTCTTGCTGGACCCATACCAGCATAAACTGGATACCCTGCCTTCAGCACCCAGAAAGCTGATGACTGGAGGGGGATTGGCTCCTTCAGGAAGCCCAATGTCTCCCTGCCTGCTCTTGCCAGAGGCCAGAGCAGAGGTGGAAAATAATTGTCTTCACCTCACTTCCACCTTCCAAAGTTCCGTTGATGATATGCAAATTTGATTAGATCCAAATTCATTTCCAAAGTGAACTTGATTGACTAAATCTAAGTGGCACCCAAAGTCTGAGCTGCAAAAGAGTTTGGGAAATGTAGATTTTTAGTTCCTCCAGTCTTTGCAAATCATGAAAGGAGACTAGAAGGAGAGAAGAATGAGTGCTGCGTGCCAATCTACTGTATCTCCACACTGAGAACCTTTTCAAAATAGTTGAAATTCAGTGAGTTTTCATAACTTCTAATAAAAAGTCATGCGAATCTAGTTTCAAATAAAAAATAAATAAGATTTGTTCACTTAATAAGCATTTATTGAGCATCTATTAGTTGCAGGCATCTGTATGGTTACAAAGTTCTCTACCTTAGAGGGTCCTGGCTTCACTGTAAAGGCAAATG
This sequence comes from Eonycteris spelaea, assembly GCA_003508835.1. Taxonomy (NCBI): domain Eukaryota; kingdom Metazoa; phylum Chordata; class Mammalia; order Chiroptera; family Pteropodidae; genus Eonycteris; species Eonycteris spelaea. The sequence goes on along the minus strand of PUFA01000049.1, from coordinate 6,443,820 downwards.
TGCACGACAAATTACTGTAGAGTAAAATAATTGAAATATGCACAAAATGTGGTGGCAGAGAAGTGATCAGCCCAGTCAAGAATAGGGAGTCAATGAGGAGCTGACCTCAGCTTGGCTTTGTGCGACGGGCAGTGCCCTTCCAGGACACAAAAGAGGCAGACTTTCCAGGTGGAGGAAGTGCATGTGCAAAGGTACAGAAGTGTAAAACAACACGGCTCAGTTAGAAAACTGCAGTCAGAACACCATTTTGTACCTTAGGAATAATCTGTTTTCATAGCATAACCTAAGTCTTAAAAAATTATTATGTAAATTATAAATTTTAATTAAAAAACACCATTCCCATTTTAAAAACATGTGGTAAGTGGAAACTTAAAAAACTTCTAAAATAACATACCACTGATGAACTAGTATAGTAACTAAGTAAGTAAGCTCATACTAATTATATAGCATCATAATAGATATTGAGGGGATTTAAAAAACTTGTAAGAAATTGTCCTGAATTCTAAGAACTCATAAACTAATTGAGGCACTTTCTGTATAACATATACAGAAAGCTGTTAAGATATAAAATTAGGGAGTAAGGTGATATGAAATATATTAATAACTATTAGATTTATTAGACACTTACCATCAGAAATGGATGCTGGCTTTAAACAGTTGTCCAGCTAGATTGGTGGGTACCTTGAAACAGCAGTTGTGCCTGAATGTGTATGGTTTTGTAACCTAAAGGTCCCTGGGTCCTCAGAGTCTTTGGATCCAAATATATTTGCATGTCATTAACAGCACATAATTCTTGTTCCTGCCTATCTGCACCCACAAGAGCTCCAGTTTTACCACCTTAAAAAGTCTTCCCATAGTTTTCCAGGGAATCTCTCATGGAGTGCCTCACATGTGTGGGTTTTGTGGTGATAGGTACATTCTTTTAAGTGGTGGCTCATGGAAGGCGAAGGGCCCTCTAGGCCCAGGTGTTCGGGGGCAGCAGGGGGTTTGGAGGAGGAACATTCTCCACTCTGCAGCCAGGACCACTGCTTGGCAGGCAGAGGAGCAGCAGAGAACAACATCTTTGTTGTGGTCACTGGTGTTCTCAAGGTGGGTACCTTCGGAACTAGGGAGAGATGTTTCTGAGGACTGTGAAGTAGAGGAAGAAGACAATGCAGTAGATAGGAGGAATATGAGCATGTTACGTACTGGAAGCAACTGGAAAGTGAATTGATGTTTGGCCCAGCCTATCTCACCTGCACTTAGCAAGTAATATATTCTGACTAGAATTTAAGGCAGTATTTCTCAAAATATGTTGCTAGGACTACATGTATCACAATAATTTAGAGGAATTGCTAAAAGTGTGGATCAGCTTCATCCTTATTTACTCGATAGTGAATACCACTCAAGACCCCTTTTTTTTTTGTCTGAATGCCTTTAGAAATTCACAGCTGATTACACTTATTTTGGTGTTTTATTTTACTGCTTTTTTTGTTGCTTAATTGTTTGGTAGGTATGTGAATCCCTGTAGTTTTGTCCTACACGCACATTGCCTGAAAATTTCAGAACTGGGTAAATCCAAAATTTTAAAAAAGTTCTATATCTCTGTTATATTCTTAAATTTAAGAAATACACAAAACACTGGCTAGCGGTAATTACGGGCTTAGGCCATGCTTGTATTCTATTAAAAAATAATTCCCACATGTAACTGGAAATAAGATTGTTATCACAGCTTTAGAAGAATGGTAGAATGAAACTTTTGATTATATCTGTAAACATATAAAAAGTCTTGCTAAGCAACCAAAGTGCCTACGATAGATGATTGGCTAAAGAAGCTGTGGTACATACATACAATGGAATATTACTCAGCTATAAGAAGAGATGAAATACTGCCATATGCAACAACATGGATGACTCTTGAGATAATCACGCTAAGCGAAATAAGCCAGACATAAAAAGTTGGTATCACTTATATGTGTGATATAAACCTAAAAGCAACAAATGAACAGGACAAGCAAACAGAGACATGGACTATAGACTAGTAGTTACCAGAGGTTAGGAGGTGGGGGAGGAGGGGCTAGGTAGACTGTTAAAGGGAGTCAAATATAGTGAGTAAAGGAGATTAATTATATGGTAGCTGAAGGAAACTGGACTTTGGGTGGTAAACACACAATAGAATATACAATTGTATTAAATGATGTTACCCAAATAAACTTAATTTAAAAAGTCTTCCTATTAATAAGTCTTCTTTCTCCCCAGATAGCAAACTAACCATGAAGAAAAATATTATCAATACACAGCACTCTTTTGTAAACATTCCCAATGTGATTGTACCAGATATAGAAAAGGAAATAAGGAGAATGGAAAATGGAGCATGCAGGTAAATCCAAATGTTTTTCTATGCATTTTTAAAAATACTGGCTACGATTCTTAAATTTAACTAGATTTAATTTTAATTTAATTTTTATTTGTAACTTTGAACTTTGTTATTTAATTTAATGAATTTATTTGAACTTTAGAACAGCATAACTTATACAACAAATAAGCAGAGATATTTTTGTGGTTGTTATTTAGAAGCTCCTATGCCAAATATTTTCTTAGCCACTGGCGAGACCTTTCCTCGTGAAACATTTTAATTCTAAAGAGATACCATTGCCATAGATAAATGTGAAAAAAAATACAGCATGAAATGCTAACATGTTTTAAAAGTGTAATTTAAAGTGGTTACCTTATAAATGAATAGAATGTGTACACATGTGGTTGAATTTATTTTAGTGGAAGAAATTTTATTTAAAGTTAGTTTCTATAACTGTATAATATGGCCTAAAACACAGATATCACACTTCCTATTTGGTAAATATTAACATTAACCAAATCATCAAGCAATAGAAATGTGGAACCAAGAAAGTAGTTCTAATTTACATGCATTTACTGAACTCTGCCTATAATTCTACATATTCTGTACAGTTTTCATTTCACTCTTATTAAGAATTGTTGTATGTGTTAGTTTGAGAGGGAAGGAGAAAGGCTGAGGTAATGGTCCCCCTTATGAGAACTTTTGTTCCTTGGTAAATATTTAGAACATTGATCTAATTCTCTGCCTACCATTGAACTGTAGCTCCTTTTCTGATGATGACAGTGCTTCTGTATTTGATGACTCCGGAAGTGAAAACCCCTGTGCAAGGGATTCCTTTAGAAATTATTCACACAGAAAGGGAAGACCATCACAGAAGTGAGTAGTATGATCTATCCCTCCACCTGTCTATAAACCATTTGGCAATCATGCTTCATGGAGGCTCTGTATTTTCAAAAATTGTCTAGGCAATCATTAGTAATGAGTAGAAACCGAAAAAAATAATGTGTTCTTTAAAGCCTGCTCGCTTACCATAGACAGTATATGGATGGTGACCACTACAATTTCATTGTACTCTTTCATTTCCCAGGGAGCAGTACCTGCCCGGTGTCATTGCGCTTTTTAATGTTAACAACAGCAGCAATAAGGAGCAGTAAGTACATTTACAATAGAAAACCAAAGCTTTATTTTTTAAAGAAAACCAGTAAAAAGGTAGGAATATATCTGAACCTGTTATAGTGCAAATCTTTATCAGGCAAACTTTAATACAGTGGCAATGATATTCTATTATTTTGTTTTGGTTATGTACTTCTGAAAAAATGTAGCTACCCATATTAAAAGCAGTATATATGTTTGTGTGTGAATACCTCGAATTACAGTTATGGGACCCATCTCTCTTTGATAGGTAAGCACTGTCACTGGTCTATGTTATTTCTAGATCCTGTCAGGAAACTCAGTTCTGTTCCAACATCTCCTACTATTAGCTCTGGCCTATAGAAGACATCACCACTGGGTTGTCTTGATGCTGGTGCTCCTCTTATTAGCACTTTTTTTTCCATATCACCTTTGCATTCTCTGATTCTTCTTTAGCATACCATTTCTCTGAGTCTTTTATGATATCATCTTCTACCATCTGCCGTGGCATTTAGTAATTTTTATTTCACTTAGTGTGGGCCCTTGCCTTTTCTGAGCTCCCAAGAGCAATCTAAGCAGTGTGTCTGCACCATCTCCCAGAATCAATCCCAGGGTGTTAAATCTAGTATCACAGGAGTGTGCTCCCATGGTGACATATTCTCCCTTTTCAAACTTTATGTTCTGTTTTTGTTTATATTCGACAACCTTAGATAGCAAGACCCACTTTACTTGTTAATTTTATCTCCTATTTCTCCTCATTAGCAGCTTTCTACTTCTGCTGGGTCATTTGTACACAGACAAAATTTATTTATACATTTGCACCTAAAATTTTCCTTCCCTTTAACCTCCTCCCTCTTCTCAACTTTTCCAACCCTTGCCCATACTTTGAGGCCTAGGTTTAGACCTACTTCCCTTTAATGCTTTCTCTGACAATTCTAGTGATAGTGACATACCTGTTCTTTTGTGTCAGAATAACACATTTTCTGGAGACATCCAAGCCAACAATGGCATCCTGCTGTGACCTTAGGTCAATCTGTCTGTCTCGGAATCCATTCACCTGCTAATCGAGGGAACCAATCATAGAAAGGAGACTCTAATCAAATAATCTCCACTCAAGAAGAACTTGTATGTGGAAATATTTCATCTCAAATACAGTAAATGATTATAATAATTAGGATTCCTTTGTGTTACCACAGAGTTTTTTGATTACCCATAAAATTTTTTTTAGTTAGGATCACTTAAAAAAATTTGAAGACATTTTCTTAAAATCTCAAAGCTCTTATTCAAGGATAAATACAAGGAATTTCAAGAAGATTAGATTTTAAATAACTATTTCTTGTATACATCGAGACTTTGAAAGTGCACTCTTTTGGGGGCTGTTGTTTCTTAAATTTCTCTCCTTGGGTTTATGCCTTTACCCATCTCCATTTTCTTCAGTTTTCCGCATTCACCTACCCAGGAATCTCATTTGTTTCATCTGGGTGGGTATATGTTTTCTGTGGAAATCTCCTCTGGGAGACTAGATTTCTGGCTTTTGAGCACAGGGAAGGGCTTTGCAAGGCTGAGAATTCTTGCTCAGTGGAGAGGAAAGTAAATAAGAATGGAAGTCAGAATGTAATTTGATTATGTGACAGATATTGTTTCTTCTTTAGAGAACCAAAAGAAAAAAAGAAAAAGAAAAAGGAAAAGAAGAGGTAAGTTAGACTTTCACATTTTTCTGCCCATAACCTTTTTGTATTTTAATACTAACTACACATCTCACTTTTTTAGCAAGTCAGATGATAAAAAAAAAAAAAAGGACCCAGAGAAGAAAAAGAAGAAAGAAAAGGACAAAGAGAAGAAAAAGAAAGAGGAGAAAGACAAAGATAAGAAAGAAGAGTTAGTATTTTTATTGGCATTGAAATTAAGAATGAGTTTGTGATAAGTTTTGGATCCAGTGATAATTTCCCTAAACTTTGTAGTAAAGAGGCCCTGTGTAAAAACTAAACAAATTGTTATCAAAAGTGAATTAACTTTTTCTTAAAATTAACAGTGGAAACCTTATTCTTAGTTTTCTCATCAAGAGTTTTCATAGTTACCATTAATTCCCTTCCCCAAATACTGATGAAGATAAATTTACCACTGGGATATATTTAGGTTCCAAGGAGAATTAGATTCTTAGAAGCTTACCATCATTTTTAAATTGAAATATAATTTTATTAACATTTTTGAGCAATAATACCATGTGGCAAATATTCCAAAGTAAAGAAGTGTTATTGAAAAGCCACGCCTAATTTTGAGAGCAGTGCAGATGCTATCAAAACACCAACCATTTGAAAGATGCTTTTTATTTATTTTATTTTATTTTTTTTATTTTAGAAAGATGCTTTTTAAAGCAAACATTTGAGAGTAGAATTTCACAAGGGTAAAGTTGAGTGATATTTGCAAAGCTATCTTTTTACTTTTTATTAAAGGGAAAATTGTTTTCTAAACTTACTTAAAGAAAACTCTTTACCAAACAATTTTTTAAATTATATGTACCTGTTAGAAAGTTTTTGAAGTTTGTGTAAAAGAAAAATTTCTTTAAAATATGAGCTTGATACCAAAAAAAAAACATTCTAATTTCCATTCCACCATATAGTTTTTTCTTCCTTCCTCTTGCCCTCTATTGCCTATGCACATGCACTTTTTATTAGATTGTGTTATATTCTTTCCATATAAATGAGAAACAAGCCCTGAGAACAGTGTAGCTCCTGAGTGTTTTGTTAACTGGTGAGGAGGGGGTGGGTGGCCAAGCCACTATTCTTCTACCATCAGTAACCTACCAAAGGGGTCTGTGAAATATCCAGCATTTTTGTGATCTATGTCATGATTCCTTCTTTGTGGCTGGAGTGATAGAAATGTCTACAACATCACAATGAAACAAGGGCTTTAATAAAAGTCTAATGTATGGTTTAATGTAAGGCTGGTAATTTATCTATCCACCCTTCACTTACCACTTTCTTATGACTAGTGCGCTACGCCAAGCTAATCTTCTCACTGCAGGTGAGCTCCTCTGGCTTACTTCTATTTCATTAATTGTGGGTAATGAGCATAATCATATTTGATAGGTGAAATAAAATTTTTTTTTCTTGGTAACTTTCCCTTTGTTTCTAATTGCTACTAGGGAGAAGAAAGAAGTTATGGTTATCGACCCCTCAGGAAACACATATTACAACTGGCTGTTTTTGCATCACCTTACCTGTCATGTACAACTGGACTATGATTATTGCAAGGTTTCTATGTATTTTTGTGGATCTCATTGTACTTTTAATTTCCAAGTTAACTGACTTAACAGTTTGGCTTAGAGCTCTTCAAGACATACCTCTTTTCTCCACCACAGGTTATAAAGAGGCACTACATTATTTTCAATGTGTTTTCTTAGGATCAGGAGTAGGTGCTTTGGTTCCCAATATATCTGGAAATCCAGTACCAGCTTGAGGGAGGGTACTTTTAAACATTTGATTGCTTAATCATTTTATTAGAACTTTGGGAGAAACTTTTTTCTTTGGCCTACAAGTAAAAAATAAATAAAATGTCACCAAGAGTAGAAAAAGATCAAGGATCTAAGTGGTTATAGAGCAAAATGTGTTTCCCAAGTGATTTCCATGGTTCCCCGTCTTTTAGGCCAGTGGTCCCCAACCTTTTTGACACCAGGGACCGGTGCTCCTATGAGAATCTAATGCCTGATGATCTGAGGTGGAGCTGAGGTGGCGATGCTAGCACTGGGAGCAGCTGCAGATACAGACGAAGCTTCGCTCACTTGTCTACCGCTCACCTCCTGCTGCGTGGCCCGGTTCCTAACAGGCCATGGACCAGTACCTGTGTCCTGTTTTAAACATCTCAGCCACCCAGAACCTAACGTGATTTCCTGAAGCATTTTGGTACAGATAGTCAATATGAATCTGATTATTAATGTGTATCACTCAACACATTTAACCTTAGCTCGAGGCCATTTATCCTTATTTAATGTTTTCATAAAGCCAACTAATATACTGGAAAGAATGTTGGAATTTAGAAGTGTGAGAAAAGTAAATCCAACCACTCAGATTTGGGAAAGGATTTGGGAAAGCCATGGTTGGTTAAATGAACTCTAAGGACCCCTCCAATTGTATACTTATTGTCATGATAAAAATATATACAAAGAGGACTTTTACTTACATTGGCCCCATTTCAGTTTGTTTATGCATTTTTTTTTCTTTTACAGAGCGTGTTTGAGGAACTTCAGTCTGATTACCTAGCCTATTGGCTTATTTTTGATTACTTATCAGACATTGTCTATCTTCTCGATATGTTTGTACGAACAAGGACAGGTAAATATGTTCAATTTTAGATATTTTGCCAATTTCATGCTTTTATCTCTAATACAATTTGAAATTTTCTAACTCAAGTATTTTTCAAAATAAACTCACAATAATATGTTTTAGAGGAAAAGGAAAATTGAAAGCAAAGTGTCATATACACATCCATAGTCTTAGGTCACTCCAATTGATTCAGAAGGACGTCGCTAAGTAACCATTTGAGTGTGATTTGCGGCTTTTCTGTTATCTTGTTCATTGGGTGTATGCCAGGTGAAAGAAATAAAGAGAGCAAAAATAGTCTGTCAGCTCTGCGGGTAAAGAGTAATTGCTACCTAACAGAGAGATACCCTGAAGAGGCTTGGGGGAATATGTCATTGTACTCAACAGAGCTGTACTAGAAGTTTTGTAAGACGGAACACGCATCCTTAACTTAACTTTGTGTCCATGGTGAAGCATTGTTGACCAGAGGGCAGGATCTGATAGCTTTCTATGTAAAGTATTCTTTGTTAAGTAAGTATAAGCCCATCATTTCTATACTGCTTTCCACACAGTATACACAGAGTGTAGCTTTTAAGAATTGTTATGTAAAATAGGGACATTTTCTAAATGTCAGTGCCCTGGAGCAATGTCTCATTTGTTGTGTCCTACTCAGAGCTCTGGTAGTCAGTACAGGAGGACGAATGAATTCTTTCCTAGTGAAATGTGTCAGAGTGCTGAAATTCCAAGTTCGATCTACAAAGCCTGTGGTAGCAATGTGAAGATGGAAATATATCAGATGTCTAAGGAAGCCTGGTTGGGGTGAGGGAGGCAAGAAGGAGATATGAAATATAGCCTCAAAAGGCACTTATGCTTCACATTGAATGGTTAAGGCAAAAATATTTATAATCATTAGACAGTAAGGCAGGTATCCACACTTCAAGAATGGGGCTGAGATTTTGTCAAGAGAGTAGTATGGGGTGTAAGCACAGTGCTTGGGTACTAAGGAAACTTTCTAAGAAGACTTCATAAAAAGAATGGCTTTGCCTGGATGGAGCTACTGAATCTATCTATCTATCTATCTATCTATCTATCTTCTATCTATCTATACACATTACATATAATCTCTCACTTTTGTACTTACAGAGTTTTACTTTTTATTTCTGCAAAAGAATGTTTTCCACAGCCATGTGTTGATTAGAATTCATATCTTATTACATTGCTAAAAGCGTATTTATTCAAAGTGATTTCTTGTTTTGAATTCAATGAAGTTCAGTTACTTTAGAAACATTCACAATGGCATGAAAAGAAAAAACATTGAATTGATTTTTTTTTCTATTTTAGGATACCTAGAACAAGGACTGCTGGTGAAGGAAAAGCTTAAACTCATAGAGAAATACAAATCAAACCTGCAATTTAAACTTGATGTTCTATCAGTGGTACCAACTGATCTGTTATTTTTTAAGCTGGGGTGGAACTATCCAGAAATCAGGTTAAACAGACTGTTAAGGATCTCTCGAATGTTTGAGTTCTTTCAGAGAACTGAAACGAGAACGAACTACCCAAACATCTTTAGGATTTCTAACCTTGTTATGTACATCGTCATCATTATCCACTGGAACGCATGTGTGTACTATTCTATTTCCAAAGTTATTGGATTTGGAAATGATACATGGGTCTATCCTGATGTTAATGATCCTGAATTTGGCCGTTTGGCTAGAAAATATGTATACAGCCTTTACTGGTCTACACTGACTTTGACCACCATTGGTGAAACACCACCTCCTGTGAGGGATTCTGAGTATGTCTTCGTGGTGGTTGATTTCTTAATTGGAGTTTTAATTTTTGCTACCATCGTTGGTAACATAGGTTCTATGATTTCCAACATGAACGCAGCCAGAGCAGAATTTCAAGCAAGAATCGATGCCATCAAACAATATATGAATTTTCGAAATGTAAGCAAAGATATGGAAAAGAGAGTTATTAAATGGTTCGACTATCTGTGGACCAACAAAAAACAGTAGACGAGAGAGAAGTCTTAAAGTATCTACCTGATAAACTAAGAGCAGAGATTGCCATCAGTGTTCACTTAGACACATTAAAAAAGGTACGCATTTTTGCTGACTGTGAAGCTGGTCTGTTGGTAGAATTGGTCTTGAAATTACAACCCCAAGTCTATAGTCCCGGCGATTATATTTGCAAGAAAGGGGATATTGGACGAGAGATGTACATCATCAAGGAAGGCAAACTCGCTGTGGTGGCAGATGATGGAATCACTCAGTTTGTGGTATTGAGTGATGGCAGCTACTTTGGTGAGATCAGCATCCTTAACATTAAAGGCAGCAAAGCTGGCAATCGAAGAACGGCCAATATTAAAAGCATTGGATACTCAGATCTGTTCTGTCTCTCAAAAGATGACCTCATGGAAGCTTTAACTGAGTACCCAGATGCCAAAGGTATGCTAGAAGAGAAAGGGAAGCAAATCTTGATGAAAGATGGTCTGCTGGATATAAATATTGCAAATGCTGGAAGTGATCCTAAAGATCTTGAAGAGAAGGTCACTCGAATGGAAGGGTCAGTAGACCTTCTACAAACAAGATTTGCTCGGATCCTGGCTGAGTATGAGTCAATGCAGCAAAAACTGAAGCAAAGACTAACCAAGGTTGAGAAATTTCTGAAACCACTTATTGAAACAGAGTTTTCAGCCATTGAAGGATCTGGAGTTGAAAGTGGGCCCACAGACTCTACGCAAGACTGAAAAGCTGGTTATTAACCAGGATATACCTCATGATCCTTTCGGTGAAATGATTAAGTTGGAAGAAGAGGAGGAGTCAGCTAGGGAATTCTTCCATAAGGAAAATATACTTTGGTGCAGGGCACAAGGCTCACACGCTCACTTGTGAAGGTACTATGATTAAAGAGTCATTGTATCTTAGAATTTTCTGTAATGGATAATGTGCAAAGATATAAACTGAATAACTTGTCAGTATCTATATCTTCTGATTTTCCCCCCACGTATCCTCCCTTCATGTAATAATGTTTATAAATGTGAACAAGTGAACCTCAGTTCAAGGCAGTTCACATTGTTGGGGAATAACTGGGAAATACCATGTACATCACATTCAGGATACTATTTAAAAAGGATTAGAAAGCAATAAAGTAAAATAAATTCCAAAACTATAGTGAATATTATTTATTTGATAATTTAATAGGAAGCTTTAAGGTCATTTTAAGGATATTAATTGTTGCACCCTAGAACCTAGAAAAGGTGGTTGAAAGAAACTTCTTACTGATAAAAATATTACAAATCAGGCTTCACTATACAAATACATATTTATATAGGATTTTGTAGGAATTTTTTACATTAAGTTTAAAATTTTTCTGATTATTTAGGCCTGATAGCAGTGGTTATCTTCCCTCTCTGACTGACCAGCAATAAGATAAGGGTAATAATATTGCTGGTGATTAACAAAGGAAATTGTCACAATGTTAGAAAAGGAACCCGAAAGTTCAATAGACCAGCATAGGTATCACCTGGGAGCTTCTTAGAAATTCAGAACCTTAGGCATATGTACTGTGTCTGAATCTGTACTTTAGCAAGATTGTTAGGTAATTCATAACCATGTTAAAACTTAAGAAGCACCTATCTAGAGAACCATGCAGTAATGAGAGGATTGTTCTAGGGAAAAAAAGGACAAATACGAAAAGTGAGAAGCTGAAGAAGACATTGCTAATCGATCATACAGCTACTCTACTGCTGACCCCAGATGTGGTTCAAAATCTTCTTCTTAATGCAGATCACTGGAATTGATAAAAGACTTCTATCCCTGTCTATAATAACAGGGGTCTCCATCCCCAAGCCCTGAACTGGTACTGGTCTGTGGCCTGTTAGGAACTGGGCCACACAGCAGGAGGTGAGTGCGCAGGCCAGCAAGCTAAGCTTCATCTGTATTTGCAGGAGCTCCCAGCACTAGCATCACTGCCTCAGCTCCACCTCAGATCATCGGACATTAGATTCTCATAGGAGCTCTGGTCCCTGGTGCCAAAAACGTTGTATATAACTTGTGTAATAACACACTTAACATAGTTTCTTGTTAATTTGACATTCAGATATCTATGTGGATCTCAATCAGTGTACATCAATAGTAGAATTTACTCTGCTCTACCAGTAGCATGTCTATTGAACTATATACATGTCTTTTTACAGTCTTAAGTTTTCCTTCTATTTCGCCTATGTCTTCGATGTCAACTGGCAAGTATTTCTTCACTGTAGAGGAAGTGTCTAGTGATGAAGTGGGAGGGTTGTAAGTAATATGTAACATGGTTTCTACCCGAGATAAATTCTCCTTTTACTCTCTTTTCTTTTTTATCCTTATTTTTCCTTCGCCTTCATCTGCATCTTATTCTTTTCTTTGTGCTCTTTCTTGCCTGTCATAAAAACCTCTAAGACTAAAAAAACCTTGCTGGCTACTCACATCAGGCAGGTGGGGTAAGAGAGGAATGAGTGAGGGGTACACACTCACTCAGGGCTGGCTCCCAAGGAGAAGCAACCCCAATCTCAGCATCCAAGGTCTGGGTACTTTGAATCTGATCTAACTGGAGACATATCCAAGAGTTCTGACATGATGACCTCTGACCCAAAGCTCTGTGAGTCTTGGAGATGCTTACTTTGGATGGTGGCAGATCTTGATTCAAAGAACCAAGAGTTTTTTTAGCCACTTTTTTTTCACAACTTTTCCAGGTAAAGGCTCTGACTGGCAGTGAGGGCTCCTGTTTGGATACCTGGAGTGCAATGCAGAGGTTCACAACTGGGTTTTGGCTTTATCAGGAAATATTTTTAAAAGACAGGAAACATGTGGCTTTGGGGAGACTCATGGTAAATATACATGGGGATGCCAAAGCAGGAGCTCATCTTTCAGCAACCCAGAGATCAGCCGTATTCCAGGGTGATACCAGACTCAAATGGCAGTCTGGAAATAGCGTCTTGATATGTTAAGATGAGGCTGGCTTGCATTAAGGACAAGGGAAGGCTGGCTGAAGTGTGAAGATCTTTAATAACTGCATCTGAGAGGAGATGAGCCAGAGTCAATTCTGGGACTCATAGATGAAGGACCAGAAATCCAATGACCTAGTCTTACCAGTATGTCTGATGAGTGTCCCCCAACTCTATTATAAGTAATGTTCTCATAGGAAGAGATCACTGCAAGATTCACATGCATTTTTTTTAATCCAGTTTTTCCAACCTGAATATGATGTGATTAAGTTTCTTACCATGAGGTGGCAACGTTGGTCTACAATTATAACCTTTAAAGCCTGAAGCTGTGTATTTTTCCCCATAGATACTATAGGTAGTAAAATCAGAGTACTTTGGCAATAATGGCTAATTTTTTTTTCTAATATGGATATTTCCTGAAGATTTTAGTATAGCAAAAGATACACCAGTCTAAAACATAATCAAAATTTAAAATGTTAATTTAATAGATAAAGAAACAAGATAAATTGAAGCATTTCAGTATTTCTTAATTTAGGAAGTTTACTAAGGCAATAATGATAATCACATATATAAGAAGCTCTTACAAATGTGTAAGATATGTGTTAGAGGTAAACAAAGGAACAAAAAGGAGCAAGCAACATTTTTTTTTTTTTTAGGTGAGGCAACCCTTGTTGACCTCACAGATTGCAAGGACCTTGTCACTTTACAATCCCTTATTATTATTATTTTTTTACATCTACAGCACCTGGTCTTCCTAGGTGGTCTCCCATCCAAGTACTAAACAAGCCCTAACCTGCTTAGCTTTCGAAATCAGACGGGCTTGTTCAGAACAAGCAACATTTATATTGAGGTTCAGTTCATATTTTTATTTTTTAAAAAAAGTTCATTATTTTAAAAAGTTTGAAAACTATTGATCTGTTTGAACAGTGTTGAAAGTATGTCTGGCTAGCACAGTGTCAGTTTAAGTAATATTCCTTATGACATACTTCTTTATGACTGCTGAAATTGTATTGTTAGATGTCTTAGTTTATAGACTTAAAAATATAAAATACCAAGTAACAGGCTTCTAGATGCAAATGAAATAGTTTGCTCTTCACTGGACGAGTTGATCTCCAGGTGAAGGGAGAAAGTGGGAAATTCAAGAAAAGGGGTCTGGGAATACAGAAAATGCAGCAAAACTCCAGAGATCATCTAGTTCACTTTTTCATTTTATAAACACAGAAATGATGATCAGACGACACTAAAATTGGTGAGGATAGAGAGTATTAGGAACTTTGAGTGAGCATGGAAACTTTACCATATATGGAAGTGCGATATGCTAATATCTGCTAGAACCCAAAGTGGGACTGACCTTAAACCCGGAAATTCCATTTATAGGCACAGTCAGCAAGGAAAACTGCACAAGGAGACATGTTGAAGAATATTTATAATGCTAAAAACCTGGAAACAACCTAAATGTTCATCAAAAGGAAATTTGATACATAAACTGGAATGTATTCATATAATGGAGTGCTTTAAAACGTTTGAATAGTAACAGATAGCACTTATCTGCTTGGTTTGTGCCAGGTACTGTCCCAAATACTTCCAGATATCAATGCATTTAATCTTTATGACAATTCATCAGGTAAGTTCTATTATGTTTCTTGTTTAACAGATGAGGAAATGAAGGCTCAGAGAGATTAAGTAATTTGTCCAAGGCCCACAAGAAGGAAGTTGCATAACCATTATTTGAACCCAGAAAGTGAGGCTCCAGAGTGCCTGCTCGTAATCCTTTCATTTGTGCTGATTCTTGTATGTACACATAAATCATTTATACAAAATTTACAAGCATACAACACAATACCGAATAGTGTTTATGGATCTGTACCTATGATGTAACGGTTCGTAACAGGAATGGTAGACAGCAGAAATCAGAATAGTGGTTACTTCTGTGGGGGATGGAGAAAATGGGATGGAAAGGAGGGTGAGAAATTCATAGGACTTCAACTGTTTGTGCTGTTTTATATCTTTTAAAACAATCTGAAGCAAATGAATCAAATGCTAAGATTTGACAAATGTAGGTAAAATACGTATAAATATTCCTCCTATAATTTTTGATATATTTGAACTATTTCAAAAGGAGAAAAGTAGAGGAGTTAAGTCTAAATTCACACAGTTTACTAACAAAGCCTGGACTTTTGACCCTGTTCAGTGTTTACTTCACTTTCTACACATGCTTTATGGATTTCTACTTGGTGATAACATGCCTGTTATCTGTATGTTTCCACTTGAAGCTAGTCAGCGGCATACTGAGTAAATTCTAGACGATACTTTCTAGAATTACATTTCATGCCTGGCTCTTGGTTTCCTGATGAATTAAAGGTGAAAGAATGCATTTTTCACCAATACATTCCTTTGGGATTCTGAAAATAGCAATTTATCACAAAATTACTCACTAGCCTGACAATGTGGGCCCTTAAAAAGAGTTGATATTGGATTTCCTGTCAGGTTGCCAGTTTCTCTTCTTTTCAGTTAGGTTCATTTTTGTTTTATCTGGGCTAAATGTCAGCCCGCTGGATTTGGTCCAAGAAGCTACTTGAGTTAGTTCTTCATAGAGGAGTCATCCTGTTTCCTGAGTTTGTCACAAAGATCGGTGATGCTGAGAAGCACAAGTTTCCTGGTGGCACCAAAGTCTGTGGCGTTCCGTGATATCCCCCAGTGGCCTCATTGCTTACACTCTACAGAAAGAATGACAAATGAGTTACCCAGGGCATTCGCGGTATGGACATTTGCCTACCATCATTATGGAGGCTTTAAAGTAGAAATGTAATTTTTTCCACTCATTTTTAAATGTAATATAAGTCATTCTCCCTGGTTGCTTAGTTTGCAAAAAAAAAAAAAAAATACTGATACTAATGGATCTACATTACAGGTATTTCCGTTACTTCCTTCAGATGTAATTTCAAAATGCCCAAAGAGCACAAAATGTATAAAATTATCAAAGAAATATACCACAATAAATTAACATAAAATTTGCTTTGATTGTATTTCTTTTACTTTTATGTCTAACATAATTGGGCATTTGAAATTCATTGATCGGAGATAAGAGTTTTTGGTGACAGAAAAATGAGTGTTGTTTTTTACTGAACTAAATAATGGATTTTTTTCTTTTTAGAAATTCTTTTATTTAGATATTGGTACTACTAAATCCCATAATACAGACCTATCATTTTAACACCACCTAAGTAGTTATCTTTTACCTTGAACGGGGGACTGCTCCCCTGGCCTCCACACCAAAGCAGAAAACATTACTTCTTTGCAGCTCAAAGACAGTGGTCAAAATGAATAGCAAAAAATATATATAAAACAGAGAACCTATATTAACTGCATTTCAAGCACTTATCTGCAATCAAACATAGTATCCCATGGATATTTGCAACGTGGATTGAGTCCAGTTAAGGTTGTTCCCTTCAAATTATGTAATCCTCTCAAACAGGAAGACATATCTAAATAGCCTATCTGAGCTGTAAATAGACTTGTGGACAAAAGGAAATTAGTAAATATCATTTAGTTAAACTTTCAAAAAGTTTAAAGTTGTCATAACGAAGATGATGGTGATTTTTCAAATTGTATATGAGATTTGGAACAGATATCATGCAATAAATGTGAAGGTAAATAGATTCTCTAGGTGTTTACTCTGATGGGACTGGCCACACTTAACTGTCTAAACATGGTCTTAAAACCAGTGGATGAGCTTCAGTATGGAGAAGTTCCACTGGAGTACTTGGGTAATATAATTCAACTTATAATTTTATTTACTTATTTAACTTATTATTTTTTTACATAACATTATATTAGTTTCAGGTATAAAAATGTAATGTTTTGATAGTTGTATATATTGCAAAATGACCACCACAATAAATCCAGTTAACATCTATCACCATACATATTTACAAATTTTTTGTTGTGATGAGAACTTTCAAGATCTACTCTCCTAGCCACTTTTAAATATACAATACCATATTATTAACTATAGTCACTATGCTGTACACTACATTTCTATGACATTCATTTTATAACTAGAAATTTATATTTTTTGACCCATTTCACTTATTTTACCCACTCCCCCTTCCTCCACCTTGGGCAACTCCCAGTCTGTTTTCTATATCCATGAGCTTGGAATTTTGTTTGTTTTAGATACCACATATAAGTGAGGTTATATGCTAGTTATCTTTTTCTGTCTGACTTATTTAACTTAGCATATACCTTTGATGCCCATCCATGTCACAAATGGCAAGATTTTATTCTTTTTTAAGACTTAATAATATTCCATTATATATAAAATATGTATAATATACATAATCATATGATATATATATAATTTCACATATTATATATATAGCTCACATCTTCTTTATCCTTTCATCCATTGATGGACATTTAGGTTGTTTCCATATCTTGGCTATTGTAAATAATGCTGCAATGAACATGGGGTGCATATATATTTTCAAATTAGTGTTTTCATTTTATTTGGATAAATACCTGGAAAGGAATTGCTAGATCATATGGTAGTTAGTTCTATTTATAATTTTCTGAGAAATCTTCATACTGTTTTCCATTATGCTGCACCAGTTTACAATCCTGCTCACAGTGCACAAGAGGTTCCATTTTTTTCTACATCCTTGCCAGCACTTGTTATTTCTTTTCTTTGTAATAATAGTCATTCTAAAGGTGCAAGGTGATGTCTCTTTGTAGTTTTGATTTGCACTTTCCTAATGATTAGTGAGACTGAACATCTTTTCATATGCCTGTTGGCAATTTGTATGTCTTCTTTGGAAAATGTCTATTCAGATCCTCTGCCCGTTTTATAATTGGATTGTTTTAAAATTATAATTCCAAAATGATTGGCTCTAAGTAATCCAATGCAATACAGACCTAGATAAATTGTGTAGCTTATAATGTTCTCGGTGAGAAATTTTAAAAGAGCACGATTAGGAAGTCTTAAGAAGAAATATTTTCTTGCTTTTTTAAAAAGTCATGGGACATCTGAAGTTAGAAAACTGTATGCATTTTGTTTAGTGAATTCTGAATATATTTTATTAGAGGTGGGTGGAGTGTAGAAAATGATTAAAATGGTGACATGTGAATAAATGGTGGTGGGGAAGGGAGCACTAGTCCAGAAAAGCAAAGGCTGAGAGAAATATGCTTAAAAAGCAAAAAACAATGACAGCAACAACAAAGAAAACTAGATGATTACTAGGAGAGTGGAATGACTCATTGTGGACTAATTCACCACTTTGTCTGATACTCCATCTATAAAATTGCCTCTGAAGCTGAAAACTCCCAGACCTCTTTGATGACTAAGAGGAAAGAAATATCTGTCTCATGGGGGAAAGAGACCTTAAGGCTTATCTAGTCCTATAGCCAAAAGTAAGATAAGCAGAGGGATCTAGTAGCCCCTGAATTTGCTTTATGGATTGGACTTTGCTGAGTGTTTGCTGCAGTTTTAGGATACACAACAGATAATGGTACAAAAACTCCAGGAACAATGATCTCACAGAGGATCAAATAATTCTTAGAAGTGAATATTTACCAGAGTTTTGAAGAAGACAAAAAAATATTTCTGAGTAGAGAGAGGACAGGTACAATGATGAGAGTAACTGTTTCTAGGCGGTCTGTTCAAACTTTCTTAATTATGATCTATAATAAATGACCCATATAAAATGCATCTTGTATTGTGACCCAGAAAACACACAGCAGTAACAAATCTTTCAGAAAAAAATACTCACCCTTATAACATGTAATGTACTGGGAACTTTTGCTTTTATCTATTCTATTTTTTTAAAATGTCTGTTGAAAATTACTAAATTGATTTCATGATTAATTAATGGGTCACTACTGGCATTTGGAAAAACGAAAACAAAACACAACTCTTCCAGAGACTGGTAAGTAGAATTGCCTAGAAGAGGAAAGAATTCACTTTAGCCTAGGCAGAGATGAGGAAAATCATGTGATGGGGAGAGAAGGGGAAAATACACAATAGTAGAGGTTCTAGAAGTCTCTTCATGCGAAACATCAAGACAATAACTCCTCACAGTGCTGTCACTAGGAATGAAACGTAGCTTGGTTAGAGTGGTTGCTTGTTATTTCTTGAGACCACAGTGTACCAATGAATTATTCTGCTCCCAGTTCTCTCTGTCTGTCTCTCTGTCTCTCTCTCTCTCTGTCTCTCTGTCTCTCTCTCTGTGATGTCTGAATGTCAACCCCACTTGAAGGGATTTCTCTTCTACTTTTTAGAGGATTTTCTTTCAACACATTCGGAGAAATAGTGAGTCTTTTAATAGATTACAGAGGAATGGCAAGCATCTTTTGCAAGATTCATTGAGTTTACTCAGAATTGGAATTTCTGCTAGACTTTAACTCTGGTCTGGGAAGAGGAAAAAAATATCTGTTGGTTTCTTGGGTGCTCCAGGGCAGCTCCCCAAGGCTGTAGCAGTTCCTAAGAGGAAACAGGCAAGTAGAGCACTAGAAAGTCTGGATTCCATATGGAGTTCCCAGTCTCCAAAAGACTGTTATGCCCCAAACCATACACTGGCGCTATATTAGACCTTAGGTCTCAGGGATGAAGGCAAGCCTGAAGAATGTCTGAGATGTCTGTTATAATGGACAAATGTTACAAGTTCCTGTCTAAGAAACTACATCTTTCACTTGTGCACAGGTCCCTA
Organism: Eonycteris spelaea; assembly: GCA_003508835.1. Classification (NCBI taxonomy): domain Eukaryota; kingdom Metazoa; phylum Chordata; class Mammalia; order Chiroptera; family Pteropodidae; genus Eonycteris; species Eonycteris spelaea. Next base: position 6,424,362 of record PUFA01000049.1, on the reverse strand, counting down.
GACTTCCCCTTGTACTCAAGAACTTTGCTCTTACAATTTGCTCCCTTCCCCTGGCCCCCTGCCACTGTGAATATTTTCCCCCCTCTATGGAATTTTCCCTATCAGTGTGCAATGGCTCAGCTCTTGAACATCTACCTGACATTTGACCCTGTATTTGCCTCCTGCTAATGCCTCATTTCTCTGCTCTCCTTTGCTGTAAAACTTTTTTTGTGGAATTTGTTCTTGCAGGGTTCTTCTCTTATTGATCTTTCTTGAATCTGGTGCATTTAGATTTTTCTAGTATTGCTTTATTGAAACCTCTTGTCAAGGTCAGCAATGATTGCTACATTGCTAAATCTAATGGTCAGTTCTCAGTGCAAGACTTACAAAACCTCTTAGTAGCATTTGGTAGAGATGATTGCTCTCTCTTTCTTGAGAAACTTTCTTCACTTGCCTTTTGGGATACCTGGCTTTCAGTCACTTTTCCAAATGAACTTTCATCTCCCTTGGTTTCCCTCCTTATCAAGTCTTTAAGTGTCCATGGCCACAATATTCACTCTTTAAGTGAGCTCATATATCTCATGACACTATAACATCTATATTCTGAAGACTCCAACTTTATATCTTCCTCTGAACTCTGGACTTGCATAACCAACACGGTAGTTGATGTCCCTTTAGGTGAATGCAATATAATAAGGAATGTATATTTTGGTTTTTGTCCTTAGCTCCTGATCTGAGTTCCTAAACCCTTCTAATTTCCTAAGTGATAATAGCTATAGGAGCATCTTTTATTATATTTGAGTTTTGTCCTGACTCTTGAAACAGCTTCAGAGTGATAAAAGTGAAAGGAGCATCTTTTGTTTTCATAACAAGCCCCTTTCAACCACATCTGAATTTATATTAATCAGGTTACTTCTAGGAAGCTTCTAAGGATGGGGCACTGGTTGCCAGGAGAATCAAAACTTTGATGAGATTGAAACTTTAAACCCCAGTCCACTGGCCTTGGGCGGGGGTATGGAGGCTGGAGTTTGAGTTAATCACTAATGTTTCAATAATTTAATCAATCAGGTCTATGTAATGGAGCCTCCATAAAAATAAAACAAAAATAAAACCCTAATTCAAGGGATTCAGAGAGCTTCTGGGTTATAAACAAATGGAAGTTCTGGGTGGTGCTCCCAGAGAAAGCACAGAAGCTCTGTGCCACTACCCGCATACCTTGCTCTGTGCAGCTCTTCCAGTTAGATGTTCCTGAGTTGTATCCTTTATATTAAGTTCGTAATAGTAACTAAACTGTGTCCCTGGGTTTTGTGAGCCATTCTAGCAAATACCAGATATGAGAGGGGTCATACGAAATCCTGATTTTATAGCTGGTTGGTCAGAAATACAAGCAACAACTTGGGACTTAGGACTTGCAACTGGCATCTGAAGTGGTGTGTGGTGTGTGTGTGTGTGTGTGTGTGTGTGTGTGTGTGTGTGTGTTGGAGGCATTCTTGTGAAAATGAGCCCTTAACCTGTGGGGTCTGTACTCTCTGGGAGGTCAGTATCATAAGTGAGTTAAATGTGAGACACCTAGGTAGTGTCTGCTGAGAACTAGAGAATTGTTTGGTATGGAACCCCATAAATTTGGTGTTAGAAGTTTTGTGTGCAGAGAAAAAACAGGAGAGTTTACTTAAGTGAGTACTTGAAGTCCTAAAATAATTCATTTTCTTCTCAAACCTGCTCCTTCCCCAGTATCTCTATCAAAACACTCCTATTGACTTAGTTCCTTAGGGAAAAACATGGAGTCATTTTTTTTTTTGACTCTTATTTCATACCCCTAAACTAATATGTCAGCGAATGTTGTCAGCTCAATCTTGAGTCTGACTTTAACTCACCACTTCAACTTCTCATCTAAACATCTTTCACCTGGATTATCATAGCAGCCATTAACTGGTCTCTAATTTTAGTAACTTGCTCCCTTTCTTCAGTAGTCCATTTCCACAGAACACTCACTGTGATCTTAAAAACAAAATCGAATCTTGTCATTTTCTTGCCTCATCTTGCTTAAAATTGAATTCCAAATTCTCACCATAGTTTTACATCAAATAGCCCTGTTCACCTCTTTGATTAGGTTTCCTACTGCTCTTCTGTCTGCTCACGCTCTTTCAGTTATAGTTTGTTCCTCAAACAAACCAAGTACGTGCCCTTTATGGGTCCTTGCACTTTCCATTTCCTCTTCCTAGTAATTTCTTTCCCCAATATCCAATGGATGTTGTATCTTTATTCAAGTCTCTGCTGATAGAGTACCCTTCCTGACTACTTGCTCTAAATTGAAACCCTCTTCACCTTATCTCCCTACACAGATAACTACTTGACATTAAACTTTTTTTTTTTTTGCTTATTTGTTATCTATCTCCTCCACTAAAATGCAAGTTCCATAAGGACAAGTACTTTGTTTCATTTATTGCTTCATTTCCAGTGACTAGAAAGTGACAGGGATGTAAAAGGGGCTTTTTAAAATTTTTGTTGAATAAATAAATGCATAAATTTTCTAACCTGTCTTGAAGATAAAACTCAGAGTTTAAAAATTAAGTTGATTGTAAGATTATGATTACTGAAACATGATTATTTACACATCCGAGTTTGTAAACTGAGAGTCATACTGACTACAATTTTAATCACATAAAGCCCTTCCCAGCTTAGATTTTTCTATTATTTCTACATTAGTTTTCCTGAAAAATCTTCCTTTTATGATGTCCCTCCCTTCTCTGAACTTCATAGTGGCTACTTACTGTCAACATTGAGACCAAATTTTCTACATCTGATTTCAAGTTCCTCTCCAAACCTATTTATACCTTTGCCGTTCCTCTGCTGGGATTCATCTGTCCACTTCTGGGATTCAAGGAGATTTTTTTCCTTTCTGGTTCAAACATGTGTCATGTTTATTTTCACATCTAAACCTTGGCTTATGCTGATTTCAGACTATCACTAAGAATGCTTCCTTCCATCCCGTTTAAATCTTACTCTGTCCTTTTAATTTCCTCAGTTCTTAGTATTTTCATGAGCTTCTCCATCCTTATCCTGGTACTTACAGCAAACCCTTCCCATACTCAGTGCCTGTCAGTATTGGATATTGGCTAGACTCAATTACTAATTTAGATGGATTACTTAGCTGAATATTTGAAAAGTTTACATTAAATATGAGTAGATGTTAGGTTGATTTCACCTGTGTTATGAAGGTTTTCCTAAAAAAAGTAAAATAGCACAGTGTAAAGAAAAATATTTTATTTCTCTGAAATTCACATTATATAATACTGTTTATATCATTCAATTCTTCATATTACTTTTAAAAAGACAAAAAAAAAAAGACAAAAGAAAGAAAGAAAGAAAGAAAAGACAAACGAATCAGTCCCCTAAAGTTATATGCATTTAACCTGGCTGGGAAAATTAACCTAATTATTTAATTTTCTAAATCTCCTCTGCACCACATTTAACAGAACATCTTCTTACTTATTTTGGCTGGTATATATTGCACTTTATGTCATATATTTCATTCTCAACACTTTTTTCGCTGTGTGTGTGTGTGTGTGTGTGTGTGTGTGTGTGTGTGTGTGTGAGTTGCAGTCAGTTTGGTTGGGTCATATTCAGTATTTCAAGTAAAACTGATGTAAAATGTATACAGTGCCTGTATCAGTCTGGGTTAAATCAGGAATAGAAACCACACAGTGAATTAAGTTTAATATAAAGAATTATTAAGCCCCGACAAAAGAATGATTATAAGAAAACCATATGTAATATTCTAAGGCTGATGGAGAGTACCCAAGGAAGGACAAACTAGGAAGGGTCCCCCTCTCCAAGGCTAGGGTTCAGATCTTATTAAAGGTGTAGTTTCAGCCCACGGGATAGCAGACAAGCTTGCTGGTTCGTTCTGGCCACAGCGGCTGCGCAGTCCGTCTGGCGTGCAGGTAATCAGGAACCTGTGGGGTGGGCGTGCAGAGAAAATGGGAGCCAAGGCACAGTTGTACTGTGCCTGGGTCTGAAGTGAAAGTGTTGGCAGGTGAAGGGCATGTTGACTGCAAAGTGAATGGGAACTAATGGTGTTGGTGTTTGCAGGAAGCCTTGGGGCCAAATTCCAGGTTGAGAGGGCTGCTAGAAGGTGATTACAGGCCAGGAGAAGGCTTCAAGGCCGCTGACCCACTGTGCCTCAGCAGGAAATACTGGAGAATACTTTTCTTCCTGTAATATCTCTCCAGTGCCCTCCGCTGAGAGAACTTAATCTGGTGCTCTCTGTGGAGATGCTTAAAGGGGTTCTGTCCATTATCACAGAGCATATATTGAAGGGTGAATTGAAGCTGAGGGGCAATAAATTGATAACTGGCAGAGCGTTTACCTAAGCATAGATATATTTTGTTAAGGATAAATGTATTTGGGGAGCTATGTATGGGCACACCGGGAAAAAGAATCCATATTAGGATATGCCAATAATGGACAAATTAATACAATTAAATCACATTTTTCAAATGGCTAGACAATAAAAGTGATCAGATATATTATTTTTCCTACATTTATAATTATTTTAAAAACTGAGGTGTGTCATATAGTAAATGCCACAAATCATAAATATATAATTTTTTGAGTTTTTACATATGTACGTACAAGTGAAACTACTACCCAGATAAATATATTAGAATTTTTCCATCATTCAGGAGAATGGATATCTCATCCTTCTTCCCAGTTAAAATCCTCCCACTCCTACCAGAGGTAAGCACTAATTTGGCTTCTATAACTTGTTCAAGAACTCATGAAATTGGAACCAAAAGTAACTACTCTGTTGTGTCTGGCTCCCTTTGTTTAACATATCTTTGAGGTTCACCAATCTTGCTACATGCATCAGTTTTTTGTTTTTGAGTAGTATTCCTTTACATGTACACACCATAATTACATGTATACACCATAATTAATTTTTTCTGTTAATGGACATGAAGGTTGTTTCTAGTTTTTGGCTGTTATGAACAAAGCTGCTGTAAGCATGAGTTTTTGTGGAGCTATGCACTCATTTCTTTTAGGAATATATCCAGAAGTAGAGTTGCTTGGTCATAGTGCTTTAGAAGTAGGTCCATGTTTAGTTTTAATAAATAATGCCAAAAATTTTTGAAAGTGTTTGAACCAATTTCCATTCCCATCAGTAAGTATGAGAGTTCCAGTTTTTCCATGATTGTCAACACTTACTATTGTCAGTCTTCTGTTTTTAGCTATTTGTGTAGCATCTTTTTTAAGAATTAAAATTACAACTGTACATTTTTCAGTCTTTATAATCTTTAATTATATCTTTATCTTCTTCATATTTCTCGGGTTCTGTTTTGATTACCACAAAGAACTTTTGTTTACTCCAAATATCTGAAATTTCAAAGTAAAAATATCAGCAAAGGTAGTTTTGAAAATGTGTTCTAACTTACATATGCTCCGTAGTCCCAAACAGCAATTAATATATTTCTCAATCCCAGACAGACCCACACATTTTTTGAAATCTATCTATCTAATCTATCTATCCCTTCTGGAAAACTCAGCAAAGTCAGAAAGTTCTGGCTCTCAACTACTTTCCTTAACAAAATCTAATTTAGAGAGCTGTTGTGAAGGTAAAATCGGCCTGCTCAGGAAAAGCATATTATAAATTATAAAAGACTATTATAATAGGTGTTAGATTTATCCTCTACATCGCTTTAGCCATTCAGAAGGCAGCAATATTCCGTTTTCCCGCCCTCTTTCCTGACACAGACTATTTTCATTTTAAGTGCTTTTAAACGTCAGTAAGAAAAGTTTTCTGCCAGGTAAAAGCCCAAAGGCAAGGCTAAACATAAAGGGCAGTCAATTACAGACACACCGACAGAATGCTGATACCCAGCTGCATTTAGGCAAAAGCAGCACTATCCTCTAGGGTAAAGAACTTCTCAGGGGCGACACACCTCTCCACCTTGTCCCTCTCTGGACATCAACCTCAGCGGAGACCGAGAGCACGCCGGGAATTGTAGTTCCCGAAGGACCAGCTCAATCGGCGCACGCGCTCAGCGCTCCCTCTAACCGCTCCTCCTCTGCCCACCCCTGACACTCCCGGATAAGGAAGCGGCCTGTGATGCCACGCGTTCTGCGGCCCGTGGACGGGTGCTTCTGGGAGTTGTAGTCGTCAGGGGCAGGCACTGTCGGTAAGGAGACGTAGCTTTTCTGGGGGTCCACCACTGCAGTTGATTCTCCGGAGCCAAGGGGTCAGTCGGTATCCCTCCCCTCACCGCGCTCCCTCAGAGGCGGAGGAGGCGCTTTCCTTTTCTCCCGCTCTCACGATCCGGTGCTGGATGCTCCTTGTCCCGCAGTCCATTTCTCTGCCTAGCCCTCTCCTTCCTCGGTCCATCTCCAAAGCCCGGTATAGCAAGCAGGGAGGCGCCCTCCAGGAGAGACAGGGCCGCGACCTTTTCAAATCTTGCCCCCGCCCCGCGGAAACCCCTCTCATTCGGCCCCTCACACCGGCTTCCTACGGACTGGTCGCGTTTTCCCCGCCTCGGCGCTTCTGCGCTCACTCTCATTCCTCTCCCCCTCCCCCCCCTTTTTTTCCCTCTGCACAGATGGAAGCTTCCTGGCGTCAGGTGGCCGGTGGCCGAGGTCGAGCCCGAGGACGGCCACTGCGGCCCCTCCTCAGGAAATGGAATCCATCTCCGCGGCGCCGGAGGAGGGCGAGGGAAGGGGTCGGTGGGCGCTGGTGGTCCTGGCTGCAGCCCCGGAGGAGCCGCGACCGCTGCGGCTGCAGGTACCGCAGCCCCGCGGGATCTGAAGCACCACGGACTTCCGTAGCCAGTGGTGAGGGTGGCTTCCGACCTCCCTGTCACCTGGAAGGCTGCTAAGGCACTTACTCGTCAGAACTGCCTCGTTCTTTGCTCTCACTCACTTCTTTTCTTTTCCTTCGGTAGTTTATTATTGACCCGCCTTTCAAACCTTTTGGGCAGCTACTCTTCGGCATTCTAGGCAGATTCCCATCTTAATTTTATCTTATTATTTTTTTTAATCTTTAATTTTAATTTTAATTGATATGTCTTTGTTACTTCTTTGTCCAGTGTTCTTCCCCTCACTCTGCCTACTGAATCCCTAGACCAAAAGTTGCAAATTGTGGCCCGGGGGTTTTATTTAGCCTATACGGCGGTTTGGTTCTGTTAGCAGATACTTTAGATCTAAATTGGTTCTGATCTTGTTTTTGTTTTTTCTTTTCTTTAAAAATCTGGTAAGCAACTTTTCTTGTAAAATAATATATGTGGCTTTAGTTCCTTTGTATGTAGCAACAGTCACTTGGACTGAGTAGCAGAAATCCCATTTAGATTGGGCTTAGAGACTCCATTTCACATGGTCTCTCTTACTTCTGGAGCTACTTGTCATTTGCCATCTTTACCTGATTGCTGTAGTTTAGTGACTTCAGTTGTCTATATCCTGTAAACACTTTAGCTGTGGTACTTTTCTCAATTCCTAGCGTAAATTTCATGTCCTTTCCTGGATTAAACTGCTGTGCCTCTAGCATGTCAATAATGTCCAGGGCTGTGTTTTAGTGGAGCCTGAGAGCATGCACACGACTCTTAAGTTGGCCTTGGTAGTGGATGGAGTGTTTGGGGCCACAGGAATAATCCCTGAAATCATTTCATTTTTGTGTTTGGAATGTGTTTTTCAAAATACATTTTTTTGGGGGGAAGAGGAAATGGAGCTTCAGAGTGTATTTTCCCCAAAGCTGATTTTAAAAGTAGAGAGTGTTCATACACACAATTCGAAATTTTCCTTACTTATAGAAGAGTGCATGGGGCCATGGGAATAATCCCTGAAATTTTATTTTGTATTTGGAATGTATTTCTCAGAATATATATTTTTGGGGGGAGGAGCAAATTGAGTTTCTGAGTGCTTTTTCTCACTAAGCTAATTTTAAAGTTAGGTGGTATTCTCTTAGCTTTCAATTTCTAAGTTTATGATGGTGGTGGTGAGGTTAGCAAGCTGGGAGACCTGTGAACAGTTTTGGTAAACTTTCTTGAATTTTACAGGTAGTAGAAAAGCAGACATTCTTAACCCGGATGACTGAGATTTGACTCTAAGAAATAATATATGGGAAGATTGCTTTGTCAACTTTCCTGGAGAAAATCTTAGGTAGATAAATTGATCAGGTTGTGAATGTTTTTATTTTCTAATTCAGCCGTTTAAAAAATATATTTAAGTGCTAATTTCCCATAATTGACATTCATCATCTCTTATTATATATCAAGTTTGAGTCATATCTTCTAGCCATTACTTTTCTCATAACGTTCAAAGATTCTTACATGGGCACTGTACGTTTTCCTCCAGTTTTATTTGAAATGCTACATAACCCTCAATGAAACTGTCTGCAACAAGAATAGGAAAACATTTCACGAGGAAGGAAAACATTTCATGAGGAAATAAAAGATAAAACATCATTAAGTACAAATACGCCACCTAAAATAAGAAAGCTTATTTTGGTAGTGGCTCATCAATCGCAAACATAAAGTAAATTCCAAATTAATAATTAAAAATTTTAAATTAGTAAACTTAAAATCCTCTCAGTATGGGGCCTTATGAGTTCAGATCAATTCAGTGTTTGTGACTCCTTTCTTAAACTATGGTTGCCGTCCATAGGAGTTTATTAGCACTTAGTGTTTGAAGAAAATTCCCATGGTCTTTGGTCTTGAGGCTTTGAAGTCTCATTGGGAATGTGTTATGAGGTAATCTAATTGGTTTTTTTTGTTTGTTTGTTTTTGCATTTCACCAAGTAACAAAATGAGAAGTACAGACAGTGCTAAAGAGAATAATGGAAGAGCTAATCCAAAACTTATTTAGCATTTCTTTTTGGAATGAAGTTGTTATACGAAGCATATTTTCTGTTAGCAACATTTTGTGTGGATGAATGTTATATACATGTTTTGTGACCACATTTTAAAAAATTTATTTTAATAAGTTTCAAGTGTACAGTACATTGGTTAGACATCTATATAGTTTGTAAAACGATCCCCCCGATTGCTCCGTCTCTCCCCTCACCCTCCACCTAGCCACTGTATTAATGCTAACTGCATTCCCTATATGGTGCTCCCCATCCCCGTGACCATCCATCAGCTACTAATTTGTACTTCTTTAACTCTTCACCCCATTATCCCAGCCCCCTAATCTCCCCTCACCTGTCTGTCACCAAATTGTCCATTATATTTGTGAGTCTGTTTTTGATTAGTTTGTTCTTTTTTTCCTTAGATTCCACATATAAGTGAAATCATATAGTGTTTATCTTTCTCTGTCTGACTTAAATACCTTCTACGTCCATCAAAGCAATATCTTTTTCCATCCCTTCCTTTTCATATGTAGAGGTCTTGTTTTCTTATCCTTTCAGCCACTCTATCTTTTGGTTGGAGCACTTAATTCTTTTCCATTTAAGGTACTTATTGATAGGAATGTAGTTGTTACCATTCTTTATTCCTGTTTTTGATACATTTTTTTTTTCTTAAAGAAGTCCAACATTTCCTGTAATACTGGTTGGTGGTGATAAATTCCTTTAGCTTATTTTTGTCTGGGAAGCTATCTGTCCTTCAACTCTAAATGATAGCTTTGCTGGATAAAGTATTCTTGGTTGTAGATCCTGGGTTTCTCCTGTCAATATTTTTTGCCAAGCCCTTCTGTCCTGCATAGTTTCTTTTGAGAAATCAGCTGCCAGTCTTATGGGTGTTCCCTTATAAGTAATTATCTGTTTTTCTCTTGCTGCTTTTAATATCTTTCTTTGTATTTAACCTTTGGCATTTTAATTATGATGTGTCTTGGTGTGGGCCTCTTTGGATCCCTGATTTTTGGAATTCTCTGAGCTTCCTGGGGTTTTATGTCCATTTCCTTTACCAGGTTAGGGAAGTTTTCCATCATTATTTCTTCAAACAGCTGTTCAACATCTTGATTTTCTTCAGTTACACCGATCAGATGGATATTTGGACCTTATAGTGTCCATATGCTCTTAAATTATTTTTTACTTGGCACTTATCTCTTGCCATTCTGATTGTGTGTCTTGGCTTTCCAGTCCTCTAGATAGGGCATTTGATCCTCTTTTTTATTCACTTTGTTTATTCCATTTAATATACTTCTCATCTCAGATAATGTGTTCTTCATTTCAGACTGGTTCCCTTTTATAATTTCCATTTCCATTTTTATGTTTTTTATCTCTTTGTTGAAGTTCTCTACACTTCCCAAAAGTTCATTGAGCATCTTTATATCAGTGTTTTGAACTCTGTTAGATTACTTGACTCTATTATATCTGGAGCTCTGTTCTGTTCTCTCATATGGCTTCTGCTCCTTTGTCTTCCCATTTTGGCTGCCTTTCCATGTCTGTTTCTATGTACTAAGCAAAGCTCTAAGTCTCCTGGTCTTATTAGTGTAGATTTGTGAAGTAGGTGTCCAGTGGCACAGTCCTGAGAGGGGTTCAGCTGCAGGCCAAATTTAGTCCAAGCCTCTGCCCCTCTGTTAAGGTTCAGCAAGCAATCCATAGATGCTGTGCTTATAGTTGCCTCAAAAGGCCACAACAGATACTGAGGCCACTCCCTCCAGTGTGAGTCTAGGGGCTGCTCAGCAAAGAGCACCTGACTTGCTGAGGATACACCTGGATGAGGCTTGGGTGGGGCCGCCAATTGGGGGAATGTGGTTTCAGGGGATCCTCTGGTCGAGAGTCCTCTGTTATCCAGTTTGATGATGTCATGGCTATGGTGGCACTCTGTTTGCTACACTGGGAGTGGAGAAGGCTCAACAGGGAACAGTGGATACTGCAGGCACTTCTGTACAGCGAGTCTCCCCTTGACCCTCATTCCAAAGTGTCTCCCTGTATGTTTCTGGTGCCCCCTGCACTTAGCCGAATCAGCACTGGTGCTCAGAGCAAGAAGGTCCGTCACTATGAAAATCTGCTCACAGACGTGGCCCCTTTAAGAGGCTTCTGCGCTCTGTCTCACTCAGCTGCTTGAGACCAGGCAGCCCCGCTTCCTCACCCTGTCCTATGTTCTGCTGTTGCATGGTGCTTTCTTGCATTTCTCCCTTGTTGTGTGGCTTGTTCATCTAGGTCCCAGGTGATTTTTCCTTGCTATTGCTCCTTGTTTCCATCACAACTTTGATTTGGTCGCCAGAGGGATGAATAGTCTCTATCATCTATGCCATTTTTTTCCTCCCCTCATGACCACATTTTAATAAAGGCAAATGTCCTTGAGCTTTCTAAGACACAGATTATATAAACGTAGTGGGAATACAGTGAATATTGTTTGGCCAGGCCAGGATAGGCTGTAGTAAGGAAGGGGGTTGTTTAAAAAAAAGCACCCACCTCTTGCTGATCTGGGTGTGTTACCAGTGAGCATGTATCCCACCTCTTAAAAAATCACTGTATATAATTTATTTTTTAAACATACAATTTTAATTTTTGTTACTGTCCTTATCTTGAAATTATTTACTATTTTTTGATATTTTTATCATACCTTTATTATTGATTTGTTAGTCACTCAATTTTTAGAACAATTCATTGCATTTAGCAGGATATTTAACAAAAGTCAAATTTTCATCGTGGTATTCCCTTTAGTTGTGTGACAAGAAATTTGAAAATACTTTTTTTCATGGATGACAATAAAATGGAATGCTCCAAAAGTGATTTTTAAATCTGTGTTTTAAAATAATGTGTTAGAACATCATGCCTTACATTTCAAGGGATTGTTTTGAAGAAATACAAGTCATTTTTTTTTTCTTTTAAGCAGAATTAATGTCTCAAAGGAAATTTGAGGAAATCAAGAAGGCTAATCAAGCTGCGGCCAAAAAACTTGTTGAAGAACACTTTAGCTCTTCCTCTGAAGAAGAAGGAGATGAAGATTTTGAAGGAAAACGAGGAGAAATAGTTGCTAATACATTTATAACTTACACTACTCAGACAGGTACTGTATGATTTTTTATTTTTGGACTTTTTGATATTAATACAAATATATCCCTGACTTTTTAAAAACACTTTTACTCTATATGGAGTAGTTTTTGCATCTTGAGAATGGACAATATGGGGTTGTAGAGTTGATTTTTATATATTTTACTGCTTGAATTATATGTTACGTATCACTAATCTTTCTATAAGGCAAATAGGATGGCAGTGTCCCTCACAGCCTTAGAAGTTCTTCTCTGAATTCTATTTGGCATTTTATTAGAAAGTGAGGAGGCGGATGTGAAATCTCCCTGTGAGCTGAGTAGGGTCAAGTTGTTTCTGGTTATGATTTGATTAGGCTTGAGGACTTTGATCACTCTTTTAAGTCTATGTGTCATTTTTTTCTTTTTCATCAAATAAAATGTGTCTTGAAGTCAGTTTCATTTCTCAACTTTATTCCTTTATATCTTTCAACTTTTGACTTTCATACTTTTTTTTTTAAACTAAGTCTTCCCAGGTTTAATGTGTATAATCACATATGTTGTTTATACTTGGGTTACTCTTAAAGCCATATTCATTTATGAGAGAGAGGGGCCAAAGTGATGCTGCTGTGAAGGATTTGATACTAAATGTAAAAATAGATTATTTAAAAGGTAAGTGCTTTACACTTTCCACATTTTATACTTAAAGTCATTATTAGAAACATTTTTGCATGTATTACCATTAGTTGACTTATTATACTGATGACATCATGGGGATAGGTACACATCATCAAGTAGGTTTCCAAGGAATTTACCATATTTGCTAAGGAATTAAAGATTAAGAGTTCTGGCTCAGCCAGGTAAAAGTTGATAAAGAATAACCTTAGGATAGGAGGTTTCTTGCTTATGGGGGGCTTCATCATGGAAGGTAAACTTAAGAAGTTTTCTGCTTCAAGAGGACCTCATTTAAAACAATCTAGATAGAGAATGACTTTGTTTTTAAATAGGAAACTGAGAGATGTAACTCAGTATTTCTTCCTAGTATTTAGGAAACATAAGTTTTTATTATGGCTTTCTACATGTTAAGGCAGTTTTTCTATGCAATTTTGTGTCACATCCATAAATACTGATTCTTGTTCCTTTGTGTAAGTAAGGATATTTGATCACTTGACTTAAGAACAATAAATGTCAGGATAATGAGATGGTTTTCATCTCATGTTAGAGAATTGGGCATCAGAACTTTACCAAAGAACTTTATTTGTTTTGTCTTAGCACAGCCTTTGTGCTTTTGTGACTCTTCTCTCAAGTTTCAGACTTGCATGTTCAGCTTCCTGATGGGTATCTCTCTCTTGCTGGCCCATGGACACATCAAACATATGTTGAAAGATACTTTATTTCTTCCCTTATTTTCTTTATCTCAATGAGTAGTGCCACAATTTTTCCAGTCACCTAACCAAGCCAGAAACCTGGGAGCCACGATGGTACATACATGGCATGAGTGCATTTCGTTCACTGTCACTCCTCCCCTCTGCCCATGGCAGACATCTCATCAAACACAATATTCTTTCCTTCTTAATCTTGACATGAACATCAACTTTTTAAAGAAACACAATCTAAATGTTACCGAGTCTGCTGAATTTTACTTCCTAAATTTCTTAAATCACCCTCTTCTATCCACTAACATTGCCATAATTCAGCCCCCTACAGCTATTTAATATGTGAATTAAATCCACATGATAACTGTAAGGTAGCTATTACTATTACTATTTTAAAGGTAAGAAAACTGAGACATAGATACATTAGGTCATTTTTTATTTATCTACTATAACCTCCTCTTAACTGGTGGTACTTTATGCTTTTTGTCTTGGCCTCCTTGTCCCCATTTTTCTTCAGTTGCTAGGTGATCTTTTTAAAATGAATAACTTAAAATGCCATGCTATCTACCGTGACATCTTGGGCAGTATACTTTATTGTTGTAGCCAAATTTTAATACAGTTTTCAAAGAAACCTTGCATAAATCTTAAAAGGTTCATCTTTATTTTCTTAAAGCCTAATTTATCTTGTTTTCATATTGTTTTACCTTTAGCTGTTAAATTAGGTGAAATTTCAAATGTTAAACATTTATTAAAGCCAGCTATGCTGAAAAACAGAATAAACACACTGAATATGATTATTAAGTCTGCTTTTAAGGATACTCTTTATACTTCAGTGTTTATTTACAGTAAAGCAATTATAATTTATAATATTTTATAGTTTTTAGAGTAATGTTATATATATTTTGTTTAATATCCTTAATTATATTTGTAAATATTATGATAGAGCAAATTTTTATAAGGTCTGTGTTTACTTAGATGATTTTTGAAAGTAAAGAATTATCCACATGTCCTATTAATTTTTTTTTTTGGTAACTTAAATTTTGCTTTGAACCATTTTATTGCCATAAGTTTATGCTTAGGATAGTCAATCAAACTCTATTGAACCATCTTTATTATACTAAAGGCATGTAACTTTATTTCTTACATTAAAGTGACTCAGATTACTGCCCTTTGGGTGTCATGTGTGCTTTTGGTAGTTCTGCCTCTCATTTTGCTGTTACTTGGTATTTCTTGGACCTTCCTCTGGTAACCCCATGTTGCAGCTTAGCACAGCGGTTAAGGGGGCTCACTTTGGAGTCATACTGAAGTTGCTAATTGTTCTGTGCTTTAGTTTTCTCTCTGTAAGATGAAGGTAATACAGCTCATTTAATCCAACTGAAATACTAATAGTACAGTGCCTGGCAACTAAATGCTCAATAATTGCCTAAAGAAAGTATAGTCTAATAACTTTTTTTTTCCTAGAAGTTCATGCTTCTTTTTTAAGCAGAAATAGTAACAGAATTTAATGAAACAAGGTTATTATACTGTAATGATCCAGGATCTTTTCATTCAACAAGTCTTTATTAAGAATACGCTGTGTGTCAAACAGATAAACACACATGCTTGTTTTTAGGTTAAATGGGTCTGCTGAGCTTTGACTTTCAATTCCTTTCACTTTGCTTTCTGATATGCTTTCCCTTGTCATGACAGCTTCTTGCTCTTGCCTATGGCTCTGCCCCCACCAAAGTTGTTAAGGACTCCAACAGCAATAAAAGCGAGTACACTCTGAGAGAGGGTTAAGGCACTGTTTTTGAATCAGAGATAAGATTTAATACATGGACTTTGTGACCCTGTGGCAGCTCAGCCAGCTCACTGGTTGTTTTTTTAAACTTCTAATTTTTAGCTTTATTTTGAGCAATTGATACTTTGGACAGTTCTCACATAATGTGCTATTAGTGAGTTTGTGTTATTTTCAGATGTTGCTTAACATGGTTTTCAATTTTTAAATTTCAAGATGGAGATACATGTGAATTAGAGCGAACAAAGCAGTATGTAAATGAAGCTTTTCAAGCAGGGGCTATGACATGCTTAATTTGTATTGCTTCTGTGAAGAGAAACCAAGCAGTAAGTTTTTCTCCTTATCTATATTAACATATCTCCCCAAAATATTTTGTTGCATTTACAATACTTAACCATTTATTATGCCTTTGCTTATTTTTGTTTAAAAATGCTTCATTTGAGAACTTTATTAATCTTCATTTTATAAATCTGTAATTAAAAAAATTATCACTAAATGAGCATCAATATTTTTAGCACTATTAATATAACTGAAGCATGTATCTTCAGTTTTAATGCACATATCAATTTGATAAAGTATTTTTAATATCTTTATACTTTAGGTATTCCCACTAATACCGAAATGTTAAAATGGACTATATTCCATTACTTTCAGCAGGTTTTAAAAAAAGATAGATATGGTCCCTGCTTTCAAGGAAGTAGAACATAACAGTGATACTTATGGTTAATTGGTGAGTTTCTCTTGTGCTAAAGGCACTGTGGAAAGTGGCTGGGGTCATCAGGGAGAGATGGATTCAGACATAACTCATGTACTCATGTACTCAGAGGCGCTATGGCCTAATGGCGAAGTTATCTATATGTAAATTTAAAAGAACATTAATGAAGAATTAAGAAGAAGAAATGATTGAATATGATAAACTCAACATTTAGATCTCAGATTAATCCATTGCTACTATAGCAGCATTGCCTGGAGAAAGAAAATCACGCCAGATGAAATAGGCTGGTCATATAGAGTGAATCAGAAATTTAACAGGTTAGATAGGATAACTTAGCAGATGCAAATGCCATTGGAACCTGGAGTCACATCTGGTTGGTTTATTATAATTTCATCTTTAATGGATGAATAGTCTCTGCATGGGAATACAATCCCACCTTAAACACTTGCCGTGTATGTGGATTTTTTTTTTTTTTTTTAATAACATCAGCGCTTTCTCCTTGGGAACTCAGCCAGGACACGGGTGTAGTGCAGAAGTACTGGGGAGTTAATACTCCTTGGGGCAACATTCTACCATAGGTACTTGATAGATGAGTGCCCCAGCCTCCTCTTTATTAGGGATTGAGGCTGCGAGGCTGGGGTAGTCCCAGGAATGCTTTCCATGGTTCTTTACAGGTCTTAGCAGGACTACACTTTGGCTCTTAGTGGTAAAGTTTAACAGCATACCATTTATTGGCATTTTCTCTTCCCAGCTTGTCCCGCACTCTGAATTTTAGTCTTTTCTCAGTCATTGATCTGGGAGGAACTCTAAGAAGTTGGATTTTTTTTTTTCTTTTAGTGCTACTGCCAGCTTATGTAATATACTACATGTCTGATTTTATTAAATAGTTACAGAATGTTATAATTAAAGGAGAACTGAATTTTGTCAGTTACATTAAAGTGTTGGAAGGTTTTAGAAATTAATTTACTATTACTCCTTAAACTTTTAAATTATACATGTATATTCTCAAGGTTTCTTACCTAATTTTTAGAATTTAGCATTAAGTCCTAGACTAGTAGGTTTTATATAACAAAAGGGCATTCCTTTGTAGTATTATTTATATTTGGACTAACCTAAATGTCCAACAACCAGTTAAATAAATTATGGTATATGAATCTACATGATATATTGTACAGCTGTAAATATCACGTTGTATTTGATAAGGGTAAATGCTTATCCTATGTTAAAAGAAAAGGCAATAACATTTCATATCAGTATAGTATGACCTCATTTTTTTAAAAAGTATGAATATATTTTTTAAAAATATTAGAGACTATCCAGATTGTTAGTAGTTATTCCTACATGAATGAATCTGGATACTTAATAATATTTTTCTTAAAAGTGTTCTCCATTTAAATAAATTTTTATAGAACATTTCTTCTGTAATACTGGAAGGAAACATTTTTTTTTCTTTAATCCTTGGTTTGCTCTTGAAAATAATTTTGCTTGGTGTTTATTGTAAAGTATTGTATAATTATCAAAGAAAAATCATTGCATATGTGTTAATTTCTGATATTATTGTCTTAGGTTTGGAGTTGTTCGGGGTGTTTCTGTATATTTCACATGCCCTGTATCCAGAAGTGGGCTAAAGACAGCCAGTTTCTTGTATCTTCTTTGACAGATGATGATTTTGGAAAGAAAGATTATCCCTGGCCTTGGTAATTTTTCTAATTTAGTTAGAATATCAAATTGTAAAATAAATGAAAACCATAGATCATAAGTTGCTTTATTGGCAGTTTCAGTATCCAGATTTGGCCCTTAGTTAACCCTGTGGTTTGTGAAGACCTGGAACTCGGTGATGGCTGTTATTCCCCTCCAATTTATGTAACTACTAGTTCCTTTCAATAACTAAAAAATCATTCAGACTCTTTTTCCCTGCAAAACAACTTCTTCATTATTCTTTTTAAAGAATTTTTTTTTTCTACAGGACTAGAATCCTTTACAATTCTGGTACTTCTTTTCTGGAGTTCATATTAGTATACATGAGTATCACATTGTATAAGACTATGTCATTAACATTTTAATATTAAGCTTCTCAATTTTATCTTGAAAATCTCTCAAAACTGCATGTATATATAATTCAGTCTTACTAATTTTTCTGCATTTATTTTATTAGTTTTGCTTATTCATGATTACTTGATTCTGAACTTCTATTATATGTCTTAAAAAAGTTCAGGAGTGGAAATTTTATATCTCTGCTAAATAAAGACAAAAGCAAATTTATCCATACTGGCAAACCTAAAGGGTAGATTTATTGTCAAGGTAATGAGGCATAAACATCAGAGGCTTTGTATGTTCATATATTCATTTTGTAACTGATTTTATATGTGTAAATTTAAGTTCTTAACAGGGGCCCTTAAGTCATATAAGGTTCAGGCTTCAGAAAACCTGGATCCATATCAGACCTCCCTTATTACCATAAATAATGATACACTTGTAAGGTCGTGGTAGTGTAGTCTTTAAAAACATTTTAGATGCACTAGTTACTTTGTAAAAGTAATTCTCAGTTATCTGTGAGAGATTTTATTCCCATATTACTAATGGGGCTACTGAAGTTAATTGAAGTAAAAGGTTGTGTTCGGACTTCTCTTTCTCATAAGCAGTGAAGCCAGGATATAGCTGTATTCTAGATATGTGCTATCTAATATAGCAGCAACTATCCATATGTAGATATTTAAATTTTAAAAAATTATAAAAGTTCTTTTTCTTTCTCATTTGTATGCATTAGCCACATTTCAAGTGCTCACTAGCCATATGTGGCTAATGAATACTATATTGGACTTGGCAGCTATAGAACAGTTCCATCATCTCAGGAAATTGTGTAAGACAGAGCTGTTCTAGATGATTGAAATGGATTTTAGTAAAATCTTGTTTTTTACTAATATATAAATGGAAGAGAGTGCCCTACAGAAAACTAATTGAGTATACAGTGTTACTTTATATTCCCGTCTCATGTCACTTTTAAAAATGAAATTAACCAAGAATTTTCCTTTGTAGTCCAAAATGTAGGTTTGAATACAAACGATCTGACACGCCTAGTAGGTACTATTGCTATTGTGGAAAAGTAGAAGATCCGCCTTTAGATCCATGGCTCGTGCCTCACTCATGTGGCCAAGTATGTGAGAGAGAATTTAAACCTCCTTGTGGCCATAAATGTTTACTTCTCTGTCATCCAGGTAAGTTATATTATTGTAATTGTTTGAGGATGGTTATTTCTTCTTATGCTGGGGCAAAAAAATTATGCAAGTTAAATTCAAAACTTAAATTTACATAAGAAAATATTGGAAGATAATGCCTTTTAAAGTACTAGTAAAGAAAACTTTAGAAACCACTGGTAGGGGTAGGAATTGAAAGTTTTAACTTGATTTCTGATTTCTTTTTTTCTCTCATTGGCTTCTAGGGCCCTGCCCTCCTTGTCCAAAGATGGTCACAACTACTTGTTACTGTAAGAAAGCAAAACCCATCCCTCGTAGATGCAGTGCCAAGAAATGGTCCTGTCAGCTGCCATGTGGACGGAAGTTGCTTTGTGGACAACATAAATGTGAAAATCCTTGTCATGCAGGTGAAAGGTCATAACTTTTAGCCAAAGTCAAAGTAGTCTCTATAGCTTTTATAATGTTTCTGTGCTAATTTATCATTATGATTTTAGGAAGTTGTCCACCCTGTCCAAGAGTCAGTAGACAAAAATGTGTTTGTGGCAAACAAGTAGCTGAAAGAAGCTGTGCAAGTCCACTATGGCACTGTGATCGAGTAAGTATATATGTGTTTTGGGGGGTAGGTATTAAAGAATACAGAAAGCATAATTAGAAATGCGTATTAGGTTTAGTTGGTTAAAAGTAGAGAAAGAATGATAACTCAGATGGATTATATTCACATTTTAGGAAACTTTCCCA
Organism: Eonycteris spelaea; assembly: GCA_003508835.1. Lineage (NCBI taxonomy): Eukaryota > Metazoa > Chordata > Mammalia > Chiroptera > Pteropodidae > Eonycteris > Eonycteris spelaea. The sequence goes on along the minus strand of PUFA01000049.1, from coordinate 6,404,682 downwards.
ATTTAATATTGGAAAGGGGGGTAATTTTTTTTCCAAATAAACAGCTATTTGTTGAATTTTGGATTCAGTACATATGTACTGGCTTGCTAGCTCTTTCTCCCTCTCTTCAACCAATATCCCTCCCCTCTTCTTGAATTAATCCAAATGAGGAAGTAGGATTGGTTTTAGAGATTTGCTTATTCTAGAATTGGCATGGTTTTAGTACCATTTAGAAATCTTTAGTGGGTGGCCATATGAAGCTGTATATACTTTTTTCCTTTATCATATTTTAAAAATAAGCTCTTTGATGCATAAGAATACGTGCATGTATAAACATGATATTTATATATGTGTATATATGTTTATATATATATAATACCTATGTAAAATGTAAAACATAACATGAGGTACATAAAGAAATTGCTTATTTGTGATTGAAAAATGGATTATATGCAGAGAAAAAATGGATTATGTCATGTATAAAGTCTTTCTGGTTAACTGTTAAGTCCTTCATTAGTGCTTTTTGTATTTTATTTTAGGTATGTGGGAAAACACTGCCATGTGGTAATCATACATGTGAACGAGTTTGTCATATTGGTGCTTGTGGAGAATGTCCTCGATCTGGGAAAAGAGCCTGTCCATGTCAGAAGTCAAGTAAGACTTTAAACATTCAATGGGATATGATAATTTTTTTCATGCTAACTAGAGTACTTTCCTAATTAAATTTCTCTGGGAGTTCACAATTTATTGTCAATAATAATACAAATTTGATGTGTGGTTTCTATACAGTTGGATGAGAAGACAATTTAGGATGTGAATTAAAAACTCAGACTTTGGCATCAGACATATCTGGGTTCAAATCCCACCTTCATGAACTATGGTTTTCTTAGGTTAAATGGGGACAGTGATAGTACCTTCTTCATAAGATGATTGTGAGGATTTAGTGATAAAATGCACATAAACTATTTAGTGTACTGCCTAACTCATAAAGGAAACCTAAGACTTGTAAGCTGTTGTTATTGTGTATTGGGTTATAGGCAAATTTAGTTTGGGCTGCTTTGAGATAGAGGCTTTTTAAAATAATTCTATATTGTGGAATTCTTCATAGAGGTTTACATGATCTTACTCATTTCTTTAGATAAGTATTTCTGAAGTAGTTAGCTCATAAAAATGAGCTTTTTGAGGATGGTAACTTATGTGGCAAATTCTTTTAAAGAGCATTAACTTCACAAATATTAGGGATAATTTTCATTAATTTTTTTCCAATAGTTATGCAGATGCAAAAATTCATAGTTTGAAAGGGCTATCCTTCTTTAGGGAGCCAAAGGAACATGGCCTGTCGTTCGTGCTTACTATTACTAGTGCTTACTATCTTACTATTAACATTAACTTTTTGTGTGCTTTTAGAATTTTCTTTGCCTTGTACAGAAGATGTACCAACTTGCGGAGACAGTTGTGACAAAGTACTTGAATGTGGAATCCATAGATGTTCACAGCGTTGTCACCGAGGTCCTTGTGAAACATGTAGACAAGTTAGTCATCTCCTGTAATAATTACTTTGAAGAGCTATCTATTATAAATATGTCAAATGGAAATGTACCATAATTGTTTTCCATTACTTAGTTTCATAAACATCTGTGTCATCTGGTTGAGTATGACCTAATATTTATGGTGAAGAAGCAGGAGAGTATGCCAGAAATCAAACCCAAAATTACCTTTTGTTTGTTTTCTCTTGGTAATAGTTTGAACATTCTTATTTTTGTAGTCTAGAGTGGAGTAATTTGTTCCCAGCAGACATTCAAAGCAATGATGAATTAGGCATAGTGATGATGGAAAGAAACAAATGCCTAGACTTTATTGAGACTTTAAAGTAATGTATGTCCCTTTGGTTATGACTGTACTACCAAGTCAACAAATTAGCTTACTAGATAATCCAATTTTCTTGCTTTACTGTGACAAGATGTGCAGATACGGTGTAACTGGATGTAAGTGATTTTAATGTGTGATGTTGTTTTACTATTTAATATCAAATTCATAATTTAATAATGGAAATTCATATGAAATCTTTTTTAGGACAAAATAAGATACAAACAAACATTTCAGGAAATTCACCTTTAGTTTTGGTAACGTCTTTCTTTCGTACAAATTTGTGTTAAAACTTTTCCTCATTTTTTTAGTAATTATAGAGATTATTTATAAAAAAAAATCATGTTAACAAAAGTTAGTTTTAATAGCGTTTATTTTATTCTTCCAGGAAGTAGAAAAGCATTGTCGTTGTGGAAAGCATACAAAACGAATGCCATGTCATAAACCTTATCTGTGTGAAACTAAGTGTGTTAAGATGCGTGACTGTCAGAAGCATCAATGTAGGAGAAAGGTATGTGTAATAAGCTTGGGACACTGATTTAAAAATTCTCTTGAATTTTTCCTTTGTGGGCCCGTGATAAGCATCTTAACATGTTCCTTAAATATTCAGGCATATTCTATGCTACCCATATGAAATATTAATAAATATTTTAGATTGATCCTGATTGTATTAGTGGGAAATCTTACCAAGATTTTTAAATGAGAAGGGGCTCTTTTTGTCCTGTGTATAATTCTCTCAGCTGGGTCCTTGAGCTGTTTCTGTTCCCTGACTTTAAAACATCATAGTAGTGTTAAGAGAGAGAGAGTTCATTTGGTGGAAGAGGCTTAACTTCTGTTGTGAAATCTTATTTGTAGACACTTGGTTAAGTACATGGTCACCTGGAATATTTTATTGTGTTCATAGATTTGAGGTTGTTTTAGGTCCCTTTTATCATTATGAATTATCTCTGATAAGAGTCCTCGCTCTTAAATCTATCAAAATATAGTGATTTCAACTTTCTTTTGCTTAGTATTAACAAGGTATATCTTTTTTATTCTTTTACTTTTACTTATGTTTTTATACTTAAAGTGGTTTTCTTATAGACAGCTCAGATTTATTTTATTTTATCCAAGCCGAACAATATTTGTCATCTGATTCAAGTGTAGATCATTTACATTAATGTGATCTTTAATATGGTTGGATTTAAATCTATTATTTTACTATTCGTTTTCTATTTGTTCATCTGTTCTTTGTTCCTTTTCCCTCTTTTTCTAATTTCTATTTTATTGAATATTGTTTTTCAGTGATTCCAACTCCTTTTATTCTCATACATTTTATACCCAAATACAATGCTTTTGAAAAAATACGTAAAATGTAGTCTTTTATATTTATCATTAAACTCATTATTTTTGGTGCTTTTCATTTTTTAATATTAACCTAGTTTACTCTCTAGTTTCATTTTCTTTCTATCTGAAGTACTTCCTTCGTTAATTCTTTCAGCTTTTATAAAATATCTTTAGCCTTTGTGAAAAATATTTTTACTGTCAAATTCTAGTTTGATAGTTTTTTTCCTCATTCTTTAAAGATGTTGCTCTACTATCTTTTAGCTTGCATTTTTTTTTTTTAACAATGAGTATGCTGTGATTATCTTTGTTCCCATGTAATCTTTTTTCCTTTGGTCATTTAAAAAGATTTTTCTCTATTACCAGTTTTCAGCAACTTGTATTCCTTGCTATAGCTTTCTTTATGCTTCTTTAGTTTAGTTTTTGTTGAGCTCCTTAGATCTGTGGGTTTATAGTTTTCGTCAAATTTGTGAAATTTTCAATCTGTATTTCTTAAGACTTTTTCTCACACCTGTTGCGTTCTGAGACTGCAGTGATTTGTATGTTATGCTACTTAAGGTCTCACAGCTTACTGATTCTCCATTTATTATTTAGTTTTTAAGAATTTCTATGTTTTATTTAGCTTTGTCTTCAAGTTCATTAATTTTCTTGTTGTCTAATCTGTTTTTTATTGCATCTTCTGTTTATTCACCTCAGATGTTATATTTTTTCATTCTGAGACTTAGGTTTGGGTCTTTTTTTTTTTTAAATATCTTCCTTGTCTGTCCTGAGCATGCTCATGCCCTCTATCTTCTTGAATATATGGATGGACTATACTTATAAGGTCTATTTTAATGTCCTTGCCTACTAATTGTATTATCTGTCATTTCTGGGTCTGTTTATTGTCGATGAATTTTTCTTCTTCTTTTGTATTCTATCTTTGTGCTTCTTTGACTGCTGGGTAAATTTTGATTGATTTTCCAGACATTGTGAACTTTGCATTTTGGGGTGCTTTTTTTTTTTTTTTTTGTTAGCTTTGTTCTGGGTCAAAATTAAATTACTTAGAAACTATTTAGTTCTTTCAAAGCTTGAGTTTTGTTAGGTGTAACCAGAGTTCTCTTTTATATAGGGCTAAATTGGTTCTAGTACTGAGACAATAACTTTTCCAAGTACTCTACATGGTTTCTGTGTATTATGAGGTTCTTCTACTCTGGCCATAGGGAACACAAAGTATTCCCAGCCTTGATTAATCTCTGGAAATTTTTCTATCTTCTCTGTCCAGTGGTTCTTTCTCAGGTTTTGGGTAGTTTCTTTTCACAAATGTACAGACCAGTATTTGGCCAAAGACTCAAGGGGTCCCTTCTGGAATTCTCCAATGCTTTCTTTTACTGCTACCACTTCTCTACAAATACTAGCCAAAATGGCTTCTCTGAACTATGAATTTTGACTGCTCAACTTGGTAAGACCACCTGACTCTGCCTGTGATTTTTCTCCCTGAACTGTAGCTTGTAACCTCCAGGTGTAAGCTGGTGCTAACATAGGACTCACTTTGTTTCTCTTCAATTAGGGATTGCTGTCCTGTGCTGCCTAATTGTCTAATGTCTGAAAACTGTTTCATGTATTTTGTCTGATTTTTAAGGCAGGAGAATAAATCTAGTTGTTGTTTACTCTATCATAGTCAGAAACAGAAGCGTCTCATGGCTTATTCAAGCCATGGACCTCAAAACCTTTTATGACATTGCTGCTGGCGAAGTGATAGGCACATAGTTTTGGTAAATATTTGTCTAATTGATTGAACTATTTTGACTTTCAGTTGCTTTTCAATAATGGGTATTTTGTTTTGAGCTGTTTTTATATACTTAAACTTATTCTTAAGGTAGGTTACAACCTTAAGTTTTCTTGGGACAGTTGTAGTCTATGTTTTCTTTGTAAAGTTTGGGTATATGAGAAGTTAGAATGGCAAGATGGATTTTAAGCAGCTTTCTTTTGTTCATGAATGAAAGCTGGGACAGGGCATAGACAGCTATATTTTTCACAAACAAATTGGAAATCATAGAAGTGACAAAATAATGAAAGCTAGAAGTAAGCAGCCTGTCTCTGCTTTTCTACTTTAGTTTCTGATTCCATGGTTTGAAAATAACTGCTAAACTAATTTATACATTTAACTGATTTTATTTTAATGAATTTTTTTAAATAATCAGACTAATTGTTTGCTTGACTTGACTAGGGTTTGACCAGATCTGTTCCTTTGATTAATCTTGTCAATCTCTGCATAGATAAGTAGAAATGAAATTATCTTATGAGAATATTTTAAGTCATAGAATAGTTAGCTGAAAGGCAAGACAATTTAGCTTGATATTATTAAATTAGGACATTTTCTGTTTAAACTTACAAGTTCTTAATATAGTGTATTTACTCATGAGAAGAATGTTGATACTCTTGAATACTTTTATTCTTATATTGAAGAGAAGTATCTTTTGCTTTTCATAAGTTCTGAGGATAACTAGTTAATGACATTCATATTATACATGTTTTCAAATTACCTGTTTTTTTATATATTACTTTCTCTTCAGTGTTGTCCTGGAAACTGTCCACCTTGTGATCAAAACTGTGGAAGGACTTTAGGATGTAGAAACCATAAGTGTCCATCTGTCTGCCACAGAGGTAAAATTTAACAATATCTATAATTGTGTTTGTATTTACATAATGTTTTTATAGTTGATGGAGAGCTTTCACATTGATTATCTTACTTCATCCTCTTAGCAACCTTGAGAAGGTAGGGCAGTTGTCAAGATCATGATTTTATGGACAAAGAGATTGAAGTTAAAGAGGGTTCAGTGACGTACTCAGGTAAATATCTAGTAAAGCAGTATAGTCAAGGTTTGAACCCAGGTCTTCTGAATATAAAAGTTTTGTTCTTTCTGTAGCATCATGTTGTGTCTTCCGCCCAACCTTTCCCACACATTTTTTAAATTAATTAATATGTTCTTAGTTTTTTAGTTGTATTTTGAATTTTAGACATTTATGTGGAATTAATCTAGTAAGGGATTGGATATATCCTAAGCTAATGGTTCTCAAACTTTTTAGTTTTTAAGACCCCTTTATACTCTTTTGGGACCCAGTGAGCTTTTGTTAATGTGGAATTATGTCTGTTGTATTTGAAACTGAAATAAAATGTAATATTCATTATTTTTTAAATGTAGCAATAAGCCCATTACTTCTAATACAGTAACAGTTTTTCTTTTGTGAAAAATATTTGAATGGTATTGTTCACATTTTTACAGATGTCTTTACTACCTAGCTTAATAGGAGATAGCTGGAATTACACATCTGCTTTTGCATTCAATCTGTTTTAGTATCATTTATCATATAGCTTCTGGAAAACTATTCCATGCATGTGCGATCTTGCTGACCCCCCTGAAAGGGGTGCCTAAGTTTTAGATATTGAAAACTGAGTTAACTTTACCCATTTGAAGTATGTTGATATGAAATGGAATCTACTAAAAGGTTGTATAGGGTAATTGAAAGAGTGTAGACTTAGTTGCAAGAGGTCCTGGTTCCAGTCCAGACTCTGCCTCGTCGTGGCTTTATGGCCTGAGACAAACTATTATGTTGTTTTCGTTATCTTCCTTTGTGATTATATGCATGCTAGATATCTAAGTATCTTAATCCACTCAGAAATCTTGCAACTTATATGGCGCTACTGTTTAATAAGGAAACAGGTAAAGAGAGACTATTGGCCCAAGATCATAGATCTAATAGTAGGGCCAGGATGTGAACCCAAACTTTAATGAAATTTCCGTTATACTACATTTCCTCCCCTTTAGGAAAAGTGACAATTCCATTAATCCCATATCCATTTTCCTATGGATGTTCTCTGATTTTTCAGTATCTTTGAATTGTGAAGTTTAGAACTAGTTTTTTGGTTCTCATCATTACTAAAAGGATTTAATTTCTTTTATAGTCACATTACATCGTTGACCCATAAAATTTAAATTTCATTAACATTCTAAAGTTAATCATTAATTTATTCAATAAGTATTTTTGAGTGTCTGCTAGGTATCAGTCATTGGGATTACATGAGTGAATAATATTGACAAAGTGCCTACTCTTAGGGAACTTATTTTTTTACCCTCCTAGTTAGAATACAAATAAATAATCCAATTAATATAGAATATCATATAGTGCCAAGTATAGGAAGAAAATTAGAGTAAAATTAAAATGGTGATAGTTGGGGTTAGTATGTACTGTTTTATATATGGTGATCAGGGAAGGACTCTGAAAAGATGACATTTGAGACGAGACCTGATCAAGCCATGTGGATGGAAATGGATGGGGTATTGTTCCAGGCAAGAAAGCAGCAATTTCAAAGGCTCTGAGTCAGCATTTGAAGGAATTGCAAGGGGACCAAAGTAGGTGCTCAAGGGGACAAGTAGTAGGAGATAAGGTCAGAGAGATGGTGGGATAAAGGAAAGAATGACCAAGGAAAGGAAAATGTGTATAGGGTCTTATAGACAGACTGTTGTTAAAACACAGGCCTTTAAATAGAAAACCTGACTTAGTTGTATGACCATTAAAGAAATTGGATCAGTAGTTTAAAATTTTCTTCCTAAGAAAACATAAGGCCTAGTTGATACTTATACATTATTTTTAATGAATAAACATTTAAGATATATATCAGTTTAGTCTCCTCATAAACTATCTGAGAGTATTCATAAAATGGGAATGTGCCCCCGCTCATTATATCATCTGAAAGTAAAGTAAGAGAAAATTATAAGCTCATCTAACTCATGAATATGTTTGTAAAATTAAAAGATTTTCGCCATTCAGATCCAGCTATCCAGTACTGTTAGCCATCCCAAACCTTCATCTATCATAACCAAGTTGTGTTTATTCCAATAATGTGTGGTTGGTTTAACATTAGTAAATCTAATAATGTGATTCATCACATTAACAGATTAAAGATTACCATATGAGATTATTTTAGTAAATGTCTAAAAAAGTTGATAAAATTCAACAACCATGTATGATGAAAACTTAACTAGAAATAGAAGGGAGTGTCATTATAAAGTATCTACAAAAAAGCTAGAACAAGAATCATACTTAGTGGAGAAATGTTGAAAGCACATCCCCATATTATTTTGAAGCAAATCCCATAAATACTTCAGTATTTATCTCTAAAGATGAATTCTTAAGCTAAAAATAGTTAATATATTTCTTAATATCAGCAAATATCTGGTGTTCAAATTTCTTGTTTTCTCAAAAATATCTTCATTTTATACTTTAGTATGCATGACTCAAAAATCTATGAAGATTGACATGTAATTGGTCAGTATCTCTAAAGTCTATTAATCTATAATTTCCTCCATCTCTTATTTGTTTTTCTTTGTCGCTTATTTGTTTAAGAAATGAGGTTGCTTCATTTAGTTTCACAGAGACTGGATTTTGCAAAGTACATCTCTGTGGTATTATTCAACATTTTCCTCTGTATTTCCTAGAAATTGTTAGTGGGATCTCGAGGTTTGGTAAGACCCGGGTTCAGTTGTGTTTTAATTGCAGAGTGCTTTTTAAAAAAAGGGAATTATTAGCTCCTAACAAAATTTACCTTAATGGAAAGTATGTAGAAGACACTGTTGTGTAACTGTCACCGTTTGTTTAATCCACATTATGTAAGGTATATAGAATCATTATTTCATACCATTTTCCATCATTCTAGATACCTTCTTAATCAAAGTAATACTTTAACTCAGAGAGAGGATGCTAACTACATGTTTGCATTGTGAATATATGAAAGTTTGATTTATAGTTCTTTTAAGTTCAAGGTCATCTGTTTTTACGGTTCTGGAATTACTCAACTAATACCCATGTTGGCTATTGATCCACTGGCCTCTCTCTATATAGTTACATTTAGTATGCTGCTTTTTCATTTAAAAAGTATTATCCCTGAAGCTGTTTTAATTTATCTGTTATGTTATACAGGTATCTGTAACAAATTCTGTTATCAGTAGGAAGACTGTTCAGAGAAATTACCCCTTATTGTTCTTAAGATTTAATTTTTAAAAAAGGATAAGTGATAGTGCAGTTTAGAGTGGTAAAAGGTTATATTTGATAAGTTCCTTTTTGAATTGCTGAATATAAATAAAATTTAGCATTGTTAAGTGTGGAAATTGATATAATATGCTAAATGAGAACGGACAAATGTCAGTATTAACTTTAAAAAATGTGACATCTAATTATTCTTTTAAAAAGCTCAAAATAAAATTTAATAATGTGGGTCAGGATAACTTGGCTTGTATTGCCATTAGGGTAATACTTCACTGGATTGTTTTTTACTTATCAAAACACTAAAGTATAAATTTGATACTTTTACAATACGTATATGTTTTTGACCTATGGTACTTTTTACTTTTATTTCCTTTTCCTTTGTTCATTATTTGAATCACAATTCTATTCTTTGTTTTAAGGAACTATTTTGAACTTTTAGAGGCTTTAACCAGGCTCATCAATTAATCTGTTTCTTATCAGTTAATTGCTATTCAGTAGTTTGCTTGGTCCTGACATCTAGGCAGCAAGCCCCTAAGATATTATTTACTGCTTGGTTGAAGACCAATTCCCTTATTTCATTTCTGATGGAGTACTTGCTTGGGAAAACTAGAGTGGGAAGAAGGCCCTTAAGATGAAATCAGAGCCTTGGGCAGAACTTTATATCCCGTTTAAAAAGGTTTCTTTCATTTTGTTTTTGTGTGTATCTACCAATCTATAACAAAAGAAAGTAAAAAACTGAAACCCAAATAACTTTTTCTTTTGAAAGGTTTAGAAGAAAAATACTTGGAATTATGGCCTAAAATGAGGGTTTAGAATTTGGTCTTTTATAAAGCATCAGTAATAGAAAGTTGGTGGTACTCGTTAATCTGATGAGAGAAGTTACTCTTACTAGGGAATTTATCTAAAAATAATATACTTGAATAGAAGTATGTATGAAAATAAGCCAAAGAGGTTATTGTTATTATTACAGTTCCCAAAAACTCATATCTATTTTGTTTGTGTAGTTTTACATGAGTAATGTGTTAAATTTGTTATTTAGAAATAGAACATCTAGCAAATTTTAAAGAAAATTCTAAAACTTTTTATTGAAGCACAAGTATAGATACAGAAAAGTATATAAATCATAAGTGTGCAGTTTGAAGAATTTTTGCAAACTGAACATAATGATTTAACTAGAACTCAGGTCATTAAACAGAACATTACCAGCATTTTCAAAACCCTTTTCATATCCTTTGTAACCATCATCCTAATTTTGAACATTATAGATTAGCATTTCTTGTTTACTTTATGTAAATGAGTCATATGCTATATACTCTTTGTGTCTGGCTTCTTTTGCCCAATGTTATTTGTGTGAGGTTCATTCATGTATTGTCATTTCTTCGTTCTCATTGTAGAGTATCCCATTGTACAAATATACTAAACTTACTGATTCTACTGTTGGTGGGCTTTTGGGTAGTAAAGCAAATTTCTTTTTAAGTTTCAAACTTTTTTTCAGGTAGTTGCTATCCCTGCCCAGAAACTGTAGATGTGAAGTGCAACTGTGGTAGTACAAAGGTGACAGTACCCTGTGGCCGAGAACGTACCACAAGACCACCCAAGTGCAAAGAACAATGCAGGTTAGTGTGAAACTTTCCACAAACTTATATTTGTGTCTTACAAATTTAAATTCATATTGACTTTTAATATTGTTAGTACTTTCAATTTTGCTTTAATGTTTTAAAATATTAATACAGTATGCTCATTCTATATGGAATCAGAAAATATATAAAAAGATAATTGTACTTTAGATATAATTCTTCAATGATCAAAAGTAATTTAAAAATTGTACTTTATGATTTAGTCGACCACCGACTTGCCATCATACAAGTCAAGAAAAACATCGCTGTCACTTTGGCTCTTGTCCTCCATGTCATCAACCTTGCCAAAAAGTTTTGGAGAAATGTGGTCACTTGTGTCCTGCTCCATGTCATGATCAAGCATTAATAAAGCAAACTGGCAGGGTAAGGGAATAATATTATTAAGAGATAGTGCATGGCTGTGGGTCATATTTTCTTAATTTTACTTAGTCATTCAACAAGCAATGAGTAAGTACTTAATGGGTGTTGATCACTGTGATGGAAGCTGGGGTACAAGGTAAATAAGACTTGGCCTTTTGTCTAAAGGAGCTTACAGTATAGAAAAAGAGAGAAACCAATAAAGAAATGTTTGCAAATACAGTATGAGAGTCATGTTATAATCAAGATGTAGATAAATTTGGCAGTCTCCCTTCACATATACAATTTAGAGTCATAGAAACCTCCTGGTGTCCTCAAAGATTCAGTCATATTTCGACCATATTTATTGAGTCCATAACTATATGTCAAGCATTCTTTTAGGTCCTGGGGAGACAACAGTGGACAAAATAATAGAGATTATGTTCTACTGTTGGAGTTTATAATTCTGTTTCTCATTCGCCTTTTGGTTTATGAGGAGTGAAGAAGGCTATACTGTTTCTGTTCTGCCATTTAAAAACTGCATTCTGCCTCTTTTTTTAATACGTGTTTGGAGGGGAACAATCTGATAGACTACAGATGGAACAAAGTATTTCAGTAAGCACAGTTTGTTGATTACTTTAAAAATTTCAATCTGCTTGAGTGAAGGATACATGGAACTGTTTTCTTAGATTCTTATACTGGCCATTTGATATTATCTCTTTGACTTAAACTTGTATATTTTCCTTGTAGCACCAGCCTACAGGTCCTTGGGAACAGCCTTCTGAGCCGGCATTTATTCAGACTGCATTACCTTGTCCTCCATGTCAAGTTCCTATTCCTATGCAAGTATTAGATTTTAACTTAAAAAAAAAAAATAAAATAAAAAAACACCTTTTGACATAGTTGAAAGTGTATGTTAAGTCATGTTTTCCCATTTTCTTTGTTCTATTCATCATTTTAGGCCTAGCCTATAAACTAGTTTTTTGTCTTCAGCTTCATTCTTTTCCATAAATGTTTTTCCTATTGCTTAAAAATTTTCTAGATATCTTTCAGTCTTTTCCACCAACTGGAGTTTGTTGCCCTTCTTAGCTTTCATAGCAACTTATGCTTACAATAACAATAATACATCCAAGAGATCATCATCTGTTAGTTTTCCTGACTGATTCCTATGCCAGTCTGTAAGCAACTTGAGAACAAAGGAAAACCAGATTTTAGGTGAGGTGAGCTTAAAGGGAGGGTATTTGAGGACACATTGGAAATGAAAGGAAGTAGTCTTCTGGATAGTTCAGCAAATGGCCTGGACTGAGTTTTAAAGAGTGAAACCTAGGATAATAGGGAATCTGGAATGATTCATACTTTCAGTAGAGGTTATGGAATATAGGGGAAGCATAGAATTAGGAAGCAACATAAAATTAGAAAGAGGGTTATTGTCTGTAACTAAAGTTCCAAATCAGATATTGGTATGTTTTGTATATTGGTTGTTTAAAGAGAGGGTTCTAAATGTTCCTACTCCTGCTGTTCTTCCACAACTTTCCTCTCAGTTTAAATAGCACATATTTTTATATATTGGTTGTATGCAGTCAAGTTGGGAGGCAAAGTGTTGTTGGGAGCTATGTTTAAAAACAGGGTGATTTTATTCTGTAGATTTAGTGGAGGAGGAGGTATAGTTATCACAGAGGTTCTTATGAATGTACTCAGTAATTATTAGAGACTCTTCTTTTATGAAGGACTTGTAGGTCATGAGGGAATAAGGTGTACATAGTATCTCTTACTAGTTTAAGTTATTAGTGATTATCAGTGGCCTAAATTTTTCCTTTAGGGGAAACAGAAAATGAGACATTGATGTTTTGATTCATAGGCACTAAAATTGACATATCATAATCAATTACCTTTGATTCCTTAATCTGTTTCATGGAAAGATTATTTAACATAGATTTCATGCAAAATAGTTTCACTGACCTAAAACTGCACTGTTTTATATCTGTTCATCCCTTGCTTCCCTCCCTCCTCAAACCCTTGTGCAACCACTGATCTTTTTACTGTCTTTATAGTTTTGCCTTTTCCAGAATGTCATATAGTTGGAATCATATAGTATATAGCCTTTGAGACTGGCTTCTTTCACTTAGAAGTATGTGTTTAAGTTTCCTCCAGGTCTTTTCATGGCTTAAGAGCTCATCTTTTTATCACTGATTAATGTTCCATTGTGTGGATGTACCACAGTTTGTTTATCCATTGACCTATTGAAGGTCATTTCCAAGTTTTGGGAATTATGAATAAAGCTGCCGTAGACATTTATGTGCAGGTGTTTTTTGTGAACATAAGTTGTCAACTCATTGCGTAAATATTTAGAAGTGCAATTGCTGGATCATATGGAAAGCCTGTTTAGCTCTGTAAGACACTGCCAAAACTGCCTGACAAAGTGGCTGTACCGTTTTTGCATTCTCACCAGCAATGAATTAGAGTTCTTGTTTTTTACATTCTTGCCAGCATCTGCTATTGTCAGTGTTTTGGCTTTTAGCCATTCTAATAGGTGTATAGTGATATCTTTTTGTTTTAATCAGCAGTCCTCTAATGACATCTGATGTTGAGCATCTTTTCATATGCTTATTTGCCATCTGTAGGTCTTTGCTGAAGTTTCCTCTTTTCAAATCTTGCTCATTTTTTAATTCGGTTGTTTGCTTTCTTGTCGACTTTAAGAGTTTTTTATTTTATTTTATGTTTTAGATACAAGTCCTTTACCAGACACATATTTTCCAAATATTTTCTCTTCGTCTGTAGCTTGTCTTTCATTTAAGTGTTTTCATTTAATACTATTTCATTTGAGTGTTCTTCACAGAGATGTTTTTGATTTAATGAAGTCCAACTTAATTTTCTTTCATGGATCATGCTTTTAGTATTATATCTCAAAAATCATCACCAAACCCAAGGTCACCTAGATTTCTCCTGTTTACAGTTCTGCATTTCACATTTAGGTCTGTGATCCATTTTGAGTTAACTATTGTGAAAGGTATAAGGTTCATCTGGATTTTTTCTGTATGGCTGTCGCTTCCAGCACCAGCCATTTATTGACAAGACTATCCTTTCTCCATTCAATTGCCTTTCTCCTTTGTCAAAGATCAGTTGACTTAGATGTGTGGGCTTTTTGTTCTGTTCCATTGATCTATTTGTTTTTTTCACCAAATACCACAGTATCTTGATCACTGTAGTTTTTTAGTAAGTCTTGAAGTTGGATAGTATGTGTCCTCTAACTTTGTTCTTGTTAGGATTTTGATTGGCATTGTATTGAATCAAAATCAAGTTGGGAAGAAGTGACATCTTAACAATATTGCACCTTCATATCAGTGAACATGGAATATCTCTCAGTTTATTTCGATATTGATTTCGTTCATGAGTGTCATAATTTTTCTCACATGCATCTTGTATATAGTTGTTAAATTTATTCCTAAGTATTTCATTTTTGTGTGTGTGCTAATACAAATCGTGTCATATTTCATGTTTTTAATTCCAGTTTTTCATTGCTGGTATTCTGTATCCTTTCTGTAGTCACATATTATTTCCATATGTGTTCATCTTTTATTCTTAATAAAACAAATTAGTAGAGTTAGCCTCTTTGCTTTAGGTATTCTTTTCGAAGAATTTATAATGTTTTCATTTCACTTTTTTTCTTATAGGCAATGTCTTGGGAAACATGAGGTGAGTTATAGACATAAGTTTTAAGAAGAGGTGTAATCTATACCTCTTCTATACTAGGATTATTAGCAATAATGAAGTCACAGTATTATTTCAGTATTAAAAAACAAGAGCTTGTCTACTAATTTAAAAAATATAGAGTGCTTTTTTTTTTTGAGAATTAGTTTATGAATATGCATTTACTACAGAATCACTGTATTGACTTTCTCTTTTAAAAATAGAATTTTTTCCTTTTTGGTATTCATTTTTTGGATTTTTTTGATAGATTAGTTTTGATAGTAACTGTTATTAGTGAAAATGTGTTAGAGCTTTGTGAAACTGTTCTCAGATGGTAACAGAGTTGTTTTGGAAACATGGGTCCAAAAGGATGTGTGTGTGTGTGTGTGTGTGTGTGTGTGTGTAACATGGGTCCAGAAGGGGTGTGTGTATGCGTGTGTGTGTGTGTTTGTGTTTGTATGTTGTGCTAATTTTCTTTTTTTTTTTTTAAGGTGAGTTTACTACCATGCCATGCTGCAGGACCCTACTCTTGTAAGAGACTTTGTGGACGAACCTTAGATTGTCAGAATCATACATGTATGAAGGAATGCCACAAAGTAACTGAAATTGATGCCTCTACTGGCAAAAACAAGGTAATGTTCTAAAGTTGGATGTGAATATACTTACATATCTCTGAATTTAGTCTAGAGCATTTGCTCGCAGCTGTTTTTTAAACCTGACACAGATGATAGATGATGTTCACCATTTTGGTAAATTCCCAGTCTTTTATTGGAAGTAAATAGCATCACAGATGTGGGTTATGTATGTGTGTGTGAAATTTAATAAAAGCATTTTAGAAATCAGCTATTCAAAGATTGTAAAAATTGCCATTTTATAAGGAAAAACAAATGTAACTAATCAACTTTTAAATAATATATAATTTCATTTTAAAAGTAATTCAGGTTTTTTCTTAGACTTCCATTCTATTAGGGAATCATAATAATAGCTAGGGTACTCAATGAGAAATAAGACAAAAATTTCAAGTTTCTTCTTATTAAGTAAATTTAAATTTACATTACATTTACAAATGTTTAAGTTATTATTTTTAAAAAAATTTTTAGGAGAGGTAACCCTTGGTTGACCTCACAGATTGCAAGGCCTTATCAGCTTACAATCCCTTATTTTTTAATTTTTACGCCTACAGCACCTGGTCTTCCTAGGTGGTCTCCCATCCAAGTACTGACCAGGCCTGACCCTGCTTAGCTTCTGAGATCAGACGAGATCGGACTTGTTCAGGGTGGCATGGCTATGGACACAAATGTTTAAATTATTAATATGAGTTGTATCATTGAAATTTAACTTCATTGTTCTAATTATGATTCAAAACCACTTTGACTAAAAGTATAGCTGCTATATGGCTTTCCTAAATTTCAGAACATCAAATGAATCAGAAAAAACTAAAATTAAAAGCAGATTTGACAATGATTGGGGAATTCTCTTTGATTATACCACCATTGCTTCCCACCTGGGTGTAGATGTGGCAAAATCTGGATTTAAATTATGTGCAGTTTTTCTGAAATTAGCTACATATCCATTCCTATTATGTTATTTTGGGGATAACTTTGCAATCACTCTAATGTATATATTGAAAACAAAATAATTCAGACATTAAGAAAATTAATTCTTTGCCATAAAAGCTCAGTTGACACCCATTGGAGAAAGGCTACTAGTTTCTATCTCTTAACCCAAATGCCTCTGGAATTTTTAATGCAGTTTCTGCCTTGAGTTGTAACGCAGAACCTTCAGCATAGCTGATATTAAGTATTTATTGATTGACTGGAGTCAAAGCTCTCGTAGTCCTATCAGGGTTATTCTTATGTGCAGTGGCTTTGATTGCTACCTTTATCAACAAATATTCCTGTTGTCTATTCATTGGCCATAGTGAGTGGAACTGTGGTTGACAGAGGAGAGGTGTGAGGCTGATGGCAGTGGAAATGGTATGTTTTTCAGGCCAACATGGGATCAAATATTTTTTTTGTGACTGGAAGAAGAAATAGAGTAATGAGGATAGTGTTTTTTGTTAGAAAAAATCTGTCATCAAAAGTAAATAAAAATATTACATATGCGTACATAATTACATGTACATATATTTCTATGTAATTATGTATGTTATAAACTCTTGCCACTCGGTACTGTCCACAAACCAGCAGCATGGGTATCATCTGGAATTTTGGTAGAAGTGCAAAATATTAGGCCCCACCTCAGCATTTTACCAAGATTCCCAAGTGATTGATAATGCTCAAAAATGTTTGAGAATACTGCTAAAGGTAATATGTGTGATGTGTCATGTTTCATTGATTTTTTTCTGGGGGGGGGTTTCCTGGATTTATTGAAATGTAATAAACAATTAGTTGCTTGTATTTACATTGTACAATTCAATGAGTTTTTAAAGATTATAGTTGGCATGCAATATTAGTTTTAGTTGTATAGCATAGTGATTAGAGGTCTATATAACTCACAAAATGATCACCCCACTAAATCTAGTACCTCTCTTCCCCCTTACATATTTATAACAATATGGTTAACTATTTTTCTTATTCTACACTTTATATCTCCATGTCTATTTTGTAACTATCCATTTGTAATTTTAATCCCTTTGCTCTTTTTCACCATCCTCCCAACTTCCCTCCCATCTAGTAACCCTCAAAAAATTTTCTGTATCTATGAGTTTATTTTTGTTTTCCTTGTCGTTGTTGTTTATTTTGTTCTTTAGATTCCAAATATATGTGAAATCGTGTGATATTTACCTTTCTCTATCTGACCCATTTCATTCAGCACAATACCCTCTAGTTTTATCAAGGCAATATCTTTTTCCTTCCCCTTCCTTTTAGTCTGTGTGTGTCTTTTAATCTGTAGTGAGTCTTTTGTTTTCCAATCTATTCAGCCACTCTATCTTTTGATTGGAGCACTTAATTCTTTTCCATTTGAGGTACTTGTTGATAGGAATGCAGTTATTACCATTCTTTATGCCTGTTTTTAATACATGTTCTCTTTTTTAAGGAAGTCCCTCCAGCATTTCCTGTAATACTGGCTTTGTGTTGATGAATTCCTTTAGCTTATTTTTGTCTGGGAAGCTCTTTATGTGTCCTTCAACTCTAAATGATAGCTTTGCTGGATAAAGTATCCTTGGTTGTAGATCCTGGGTTTTCATCACAGTGAATATTTTGTGCCATGCCCTTCTGTCCTGCATAGTTTCTTTTGAGAAATCAGCTGTCAGTCTTATGGGTGCTCCCTTGTAGGTAACCAACTGCCTTTTTCTTGCTGCTTTTAAGATTCTCTCTTTGTCTTTGTATTTAACCTTTGGCATTTTAATTATGATGTGTCTTGGTGTGGCCTCTTTGGGTTCATCTTTTTTAGACTCTCTGAGCTTCCTGGGGTTGTATGTCTTTTTCCTTCACCAGGTGAGGGATGTTTTCTATCATTATGTCTTCAAATAGCTCTTTAACTTCTTGTTGTCCTTCAGGTAACCCCATGACATGGATATTTTTAGATTTAATTTTGTCCCATATGGTTCTTAAATTATTATTATAGTCTTGGCTTCTTTTTCCTTGCCATTCTGATTGAGTATCCTTAGCTTCCTCATATGTTCATCATTTCTGACTGGTTCCCTTTTATAATTTCCATTCCACTTTTATGTTTTTTATCTCCTTGTTGACGTTCTCACTGATTTCATTTACACTTCACCTAAGTTCATTGAGCATCTTTATAATCAGTGTTTTGAATTCTGCATTTGTTAGATTATTTGATTTCATTATATCTGTTTTCTCATATTGTTTCTGCTTCTTTGTCTTCCCATTTTGGTTGCCTTTCCATGTCTGTTTCTATGTACTAAGCAAAGCTCCTAAGTCTCCTGGTCTTATTAGTGTGGCTTTGTGTACTAGGTGTCTGGTGGCACAGTCCTGAGAGCAGTTCAGCTACAAATCAACTTTAGCCTCGGCCTCTGCCTCTTCTGGGCCACCTGTTAAGATTCAGTAAACAATCCACAGATGCTGTGCTTATAGTTGTCTCAAGAAACCATACCAGAAACCGAGGCAGCTGCCTCCATGTGAATCTTGGAGATGGCTCCGCAAGGAGCACCTGACTTGGCAAGGACACACCTGGATGTGGCTCGGGTGGGGCCGTGAGTTCAGGGAGGCATGGTTTCAGGGAATTCTCTGGGCAGAGTGACCTCTGTTATCCAGTTAGATGTCTCAGCTATGGCAGCACTGTGTCCACAAATTGGGCGAGGGAGGGCTCAACAAAGGAGTAATGGATACTGCCAGCACTTCTGGCGGGGAGTAAGCCTCTCCTCTGGCCCTCACTCTGACAATGCAGTGTTCCCCTCTAAGCCCTTGGTGCCACCTGAGCAGCCAACTCAGCACTGGTGCTCAGAGTGAGCAAGTCTGTCACCTCAAAAGTCTGCTCTTGGACACGGTCCCTTTAAGAGGCATCTGTCCCACTCACCTACCTGCTCTGGAGCAGGCAGCCTTGCTGCTTTGCCCCTTCCTACCTTTTGCCATTGCAGCGTGGTTTCTTATTTCTCTCTCTAGTTGTAGTTCTGTTCATCTAGATCCCAGCTGACGTTGCTCGTTGTCTGCTCTGTTCCCGTCACAACTTTGATTTGGTCCCAAGAGGGGTGAACAAAGCCTCTATCATCTATGCCATTTTTTTTCCAGGCATTCTCATTGCTTTTTAAAAAAGAGAATTTTATTATAGTTTTTAAACTTGCTAAAAGAGTAGAACTTAATTATTCCAACCACTAAAAAGAAAAGATAATTCTGTAATGTGATAGAGCTGCTAATTATTGCTGTGATAGTCATAGTACAATATATAAATGTATCAAATTAAATGTTGAACACCTTTATACAATCTCAGATATATTTCAGTAATGAGCAAAAAAGATTCACTTATCAACATTAGTTTTCCAATTTCTTTTAATAACTCAAATGTTTATTCTGCTTTCCTTCTCATCATCCCATTACTTAGGATTAATTGCTTTCCCCTCCCCTGGATTTCCAGAAAGTTGGATGAATCAGAAAAAGCTCATTTTAAGAACTGATATGACTGATTAGGAATTATTGTGGATAATTCCAGTATTGCTGCTTAGGTTGAAATAGCTAAACTTGTTATATTTCTAGGTAATCTCTCCTATTGGAAGTGATCCAGGAAGATAGCTTAGCACGTATAGATTAAGTGATTTTTTGTTGTTGTTGTTGTTTTCTCATAGCTGGAAAGAGGCTCATGTCATCAGTATAATTCTTGTTTTGCAGATAGAGAAACTAAATCTTGTCAAATGGCTTGTCCATGATCGTACAAGAGGGTAGCAATTCCGAAAGGAGTATCTTTGATGTCTTAACTACCAGCCCTGTGTGCTTTTCTATTCACATTATTTAAATGGAGATTATTGCAGATGTACCACATAGCCAGAAAGAAAAAATGAAATAGACTATGTGTGTTATCTTTGGTTATGTTTGAAAATTTTGTGATTCATTGCCTGTCCTCCTCCCAATCTTTTCTATTTCAGAAATTTGTATTGCTATTTTAACTCAGTTGTGCAGATCAAAGACATAGGACCATTGCTTGATTTTTTTCTTCCTTGTCGTTGTCTCACAGCAAGTCTTGTTAGGTT
Source organism: Eonycteris spelaea (assembly GCA_003508835.1). NCBI lineage: Eukaryota > Metazoa > Chordata > Mammalia > Chiroptera > Pteropodidae > Eonycteris > Eonycteris spelaea. Next base: position 6,384,183 of record PUFA01000049.1, on the reverse strand, counting down.
TATCTTTAAAATAATCCTGAATCTGATCACTTCTCATAACCTCTACCTCCAAGTCACCATCACCTCTTACCTAGATTTCTACAGTATTTCCCAGCCACCTTTCTATTTCTACTTTTGTTATATTACATCAGCCAGATTCATCTTTTTAAAATGTAAATGAGATATCTGCCCACTCAAAACTCTTTAGCAGTTTTCAGTCACTGAGAATAGAACCCAAAGGCCTAAACAATGGCCTGTAAGGCTTTATGGTGATCTAACTTCTGAGTACCTTTCTCACCTCTTCACTCATTCTCTTCCTGCTCACTTCTGCTTCTCTACTTGCTATTTCCTGAGCATTCCAAATTTGTTCTTACTCAGAGCCTTTGCACTTTTCTCTGGAACTCTACATTCTTATGGCTCTCTCCCTGTTTAACTCAGTTTCTGTTCAAATCTGAGCATTTTCAGAAGGCTTCCTTCTTGTTGCATCACTCTCTCTCCTCCTCCTTTATCTTTTTCAGATTATCTATAAAGATGTTCTATTATGTTCTTTACCTTTCCTGCTTAAATGACAGTTCCTTAGGCCAGGGATTGCTTCCATCTTGCATATTCTCAGTGTGTGAAACAGTGCCTGGCACGTAAATGCTGAGTAACTACTTGTGGAAAAATGAATATACTTTTTAAAATAAAAAAATAGAAATTGTTTATAGAAGAATTTTCATAATTCGAAACCCTTTTTCTTTTTAATTCTACATGTCAAAAATAGCTTAGAGTTTTATTGACATAACTCTTGTAATCAGGGCTGTACTTAGGTATGGTAATAAAAAAATTTTTAACCTTGAAGACTTAATATCCATATCTATAGCTTTATTTTATCTAATGTATGACATGAAAAACAATGTCCTGCAATAAAAATCTTTAGCCTTCTTTAGTATATAGATATTATTTAAATTGAGTTATTATAGCAGAGAGATGATTTGTTAAGTTACGATTGAGGTTGATTTATTTGTATTAAATGTAATTTAGATTTGGCTTATTGAACAGTACGTTAAAAAATAAACTGCTACTCATTTTTTTTTTCTCTGTATGTTTTTTTCTTTGGCGAGATGAGACTGTCTTCGGAACATTGACTACATTGAGAATTTTTATTTATGTGTTAATGGTATATTTGTTTCTTTAGTTTGTTGGTGATCATGCTTATTGGGTGAAAATGAATTTATAATGTTATACCCTATTTTTTTTTCTATCACCGACTATTCTTTAAGAAGTAATTTACATTTTTAATAGAGATATTTTATGTAGTCTAGTTCATTTTAAAGGTGAGGAAGTTTTGTTTAATGAGGTTTGTAAACATAAAAATCTTTGTGAATAATGGTCATATTGATAATCTTGCTGTTCTTCATTTTGAATATTTTTAAAATGCATGAAAGCATGCATCATTTTATTAACTATTCCTAAGAGTTACAGAAGTACTTACTTTTAATAGAATATGTAAGTTTTATAATTTTAATATATAGAAATGTTAGATATCTGTACTTAGATGATTTCTTTCCTTGCTATTTATCAGGCTGGCCCAGAATGCCTTCAGTGTGAAGAAGGGTGCTCCAAATCACGGCCAGCAGGCTGTCCTCATCCATGTGTTTTGCCATGTCATCCTGGGGAATGTCCTCCCTGTGTTCAGATGCTTAGAATAAAATGTCACTGCAAGATCACAAGCCTATATGTGGAATGTAGGTAAGTGGACGGAATAAATATTTTTGTTTATTAAAATTATTTTAATTGATAACTTTTTATAATTCAGAACCTTTTATACATGGTATAGTCTAAAGCAGGGGTCCCCAACCCTTGGGCCATGGTCCAATACTGGTCCATGGCCTGTTAGGAACTGGGCTGCACAGCAGGAAGTGAGCGGTGGGCAAGCGAGTGAAGCTTCATCTGTATTTGCAGCCGCTCCCCAGCGCTAGCATCACTGCCTCAGCTCCACCTCAGATCATCAGGTATTGGATTCTCAGAGGAGCACTGGTCGCTGGTGCCAAAAAGGCTGGGGACCGCTGCTCTTAGGACTAGTTTTCAGTGGTGGTTCTTAGACTCTAAAGGCCTAGGTTTTTCGTAGAGAGCTGGAAGGAAGAAATGTAAACTACTTTACCTTCTAGATACTTCACCCTGATTTCAACTAGGGTAATTCTGTTTTATTCTATTCAGGAATTCTATGTGAGATATTTATAGGAAAAAACTTGTATAGCTGCTTTTGAAGAAATAGGAAAAGTATTCCTGTACCAGATTGTTCAGATAACTGTCAAAATAGAATTTCATTGGATTAAAATTGCCTTGTGCATAGTTACTAGGCATACTTTTAAATTATAGATTTAAAAGGTAGAATTTATTACAAATGTTGCTGTTCTGGCGTTTTTCGTACTATGGTATGACCTCAATATTTTCCTTATTTAAGAAAAATGTAAATTTTGCATGTGAATTATGTGGAAGGGAAAAGGTTTCCATTTTTTTTCTATTTAATCATTTAATTTAATTTACATAACTTATTCAGTTCCATTTCACCCAAGTCTGTAAAGTGGACTTTTTGTAAATATGTTTTACTCAAGTTAAATTTGGGAATATAACTTTATTTCTGACATTTTTGAGTATAAATACTTTTTGGAAAATGCCTGTTAATATCTTAAATTTGTTTTTTCACTTATACTCTAGATTCATGCTTTGTTAAATTGTAAAAGTCAAAAGTGCTTTGTTGAAATTTTAAAAATAAAATATTACAATTTTTACCTTTAGGAGTTTTGTAGGGAGAGTAAAGAGGACAATTTTGCTTTATTGATGGGCGATACTGATAAAAAGAGGTTGTTTTCTTTGGTCTTTTAGATCCTAAATCTTTCCTCTTGCCTCTTTTTCTCTTTGTCTTGTGGTCTTCAAAGGGCGCCTTTCCCTTTTTCCCGGAGTGTTGCCTTTCCAAGATTGGCTCTTTGATTGCTGCTGCACACTTTTTTAAGTTCTTTCCCTTAGTTAGTGCTCTGATCTACCAAGATTTTTCAGCATTTTATACTTAGAGTGGACTTTCCTTTTTCTGGTGTGATGTTAGCTTCCCCTCTTTTCTGCTCAGTTTTTCCAGAATTTCACTGGCTCTCTGAAAAGACTTCTTATGGGAGCTTCAGAAATAGCTGTGCTAGGAATTAATATTTATTTTTCAATAGATAATTTGAAGTTTGTAGAAATTTCTGTCATCTAATTATACCAAGATCATGGGATTTGAGTGATTTTATTTTTAATGAGCTGAAGGTTTTGGGGGGGAATGTATGGATACATTTGGATCGAGGTGGCTTCCATTACCTCAGCAATATCCAGAGTTCCTTTTTCCTTTTCTTGAATACCTATTCGAAGTATATGTTTTTATACGGAATTCTTCATTTTCAGTATTCTGTTAATTTCTTTGCTTTAATTCAGCAAATTATTTCATAAGTCATCTTTTCCTTTTAGCCCTTTTTTACTTTATATTTCTTATATAGAAATTAGATATAAAAGATACAGACCTTGAAAAGTAGTTAATTTTTTCTAATTATAGAGTAACAGGAACAAAATGATTTTAACTCTTAAGTTCAGAGGTGAGCACCATACTTGTAAGATTGAAAATATGGAACATTTAGTAGAGCAAGCATAAAACTTTGTGATATTGTTAAGTAAAATTTTGCCATGAAGATTGCATGTTATTTTAAGAGTGCATTTATAGCTAATTTGATACAAATATTAAGATTACAGTTTCAACATTAGTGAGGCCAACTTTATGGCATATTTTGGAAATTGTGTCTAGTAAAGGGAAATAGAGAAAGCAGGAAGAGAAAGAATAAAGGAAAGGAGAAAAGAGTAATGGGGAGTAGAAAAGTGAGAGGTATGATAGGGATTTTTAGATTGTCACTGGCTCCCGACTCGTGCAGTATCTGTTATGGTTCTATTCAACTGCGTATTAGAAAGTAGTTTTATTCCTTGGTGTTTGTGACTATTTTTGAATTACCTACTGAGTCATTTGTAAAAGCACAGACTGATCTAAAATGATCTAACCTAAAATGAATCAGTTCTAACATTAATAGATAGATTATCCAGAAAGAACTGAAAAAGCTTTTCTAATAAGCTTACTGCATTTCCCACTGAATAGCCTAAATTTCCTAGCTTGAGGTAACGTATTAAACCACTAGTTTTCAATCTTTTAAGTAGAGGCTTTAAGAAGAATTGTAATTATGAATAATGATTGACCTATCGGGAAAGATGATATAGGAACTATCAAAGAGAGGCAAGGCATAGATGGTATTTCTTGGAATTGGGAGTTATTTTTGGAAAACATGCTATAAAAATGACTTTGTCATCAAAACTTCCTCTCCTATTTTTAGAAAAATAACCACAGCTGATATAAATGAAAAGAACCTCCTCAGTTGTTGCAAAAATCAGTGTCCTAAAGAGGTAAGCTTTCATGAAACCTTTTAAGTTCTCTCTCCTGGATTTTCTTTTCTCTTGTTTGGCCACTCTGTTTCAGGTCTTTTTTGGACCTACTAAAAATGTGGGTCCAGAAAGAAAAATGTAATTGATGTCTATAAAACTCTAATACCTGTGATTAGTGTAGTGTACATTTCTATATGAAATTTGGGGATATGCTGATTAGGAATGACCCTTTGAACATTTTTTAAAGCAGTTTTAAAGATAGGTTATATACTTTCTGCAATAAAGTATTCACCTAATTTAGGCTTATCCCCATAATGTGATTCAGACTTAAAATATAAATGGATCAAAAACTGTGTGGCTCATAGGCTGTTAGTAAATTCATGGTAGGTTATAAAAAAAAGATATGTCTCTGTGTGTGGTGTGTGTGTGTGTGTGTGTGTGTTGTGTGTGTGTGTGTGAACTTTAAAGTTCATTATTATTTTGAATGAATTAGTATAAAGGATTCATATATAAAATTATTTTGAAAAAGTCAATGCTTATATATGCATTATTTATATTTGAACTTAAAAGAATCAGAAGTGGTTCTAAAAAATTGTTTAGAGTGAAATAGTAAAAACTCACTAATTGATTTATCCTGGCAATAATTTGAGAAACAATCTGTATTTGGCCAATCTGAAAGTAAGGGTGCACCTTTTGTTGTTGTTGTAGGTAGGGCAGTGACAATTATTTGATTTATAAAGTGAACATTTATAAAAGAGTCCTCTTACAGATGCACTAATAGTACCTCTTCTCTTTTAATTCTTGATCTTTGTACTCTTACCTAAGTGTTTTGCATCCTACTTAGAGTCAGGAAGAGATGACAGCAAAGTCATAAATGTAATAACAAGTCTCTTTGACTAAATAAAACAAATCAATGCATGATATGTCTTTTTGTTAACTGTATTTTCTTTTAACTGAAACTTTGGCTACTTTTTAAGGATTTCTGTTTAAGAACTGTTGGAATTAGAACCTGAGAATTTCAAAATTTATGTAAGATTTTAAAAAGGAGACCATGTCAAGCAATAAATGATTATTTTAATAATCCTGTCTTTGTTAATATAAGTAAAACTAGAGGCATGGGATATTTCAAATTTAATTTTCTGAATTCTTCAAATCTTTAGTTTTTCTTGTTAAAATAAATTTTCTTCTGTGTAATTCAGATTCCAAGTAATAAGTAATTGAGAAGGTTTTATTTTTAATTTGACACAGTAACTTGGTATGATATTGTAGTTAGAATTAAGATAATTTGGGGATTGCTAATTTGTAACTACATTCTGGCTTGACCTCTGTTTTTTGTACTGACATCTGGTGGGACTAGACGAGTAGGCCAATATTTACTTTAAAAAATTTGTTATCCATGCTCATGATTTTGGATTCTAGGCCATTATGGAGCCCCTGGTATTGCTAGTCTCCTTGGGTTTTCTTGAGAAATCTATCCTTAGGCTGAGAACAATCAAAATGGCTATTATATTTTGGAGCAGCCTGGGAGTGAGCAGGTGAATTTCCTCGTGTCTAATAGAAATTCTAGTTTATGGCTTCTTGATATTGGTAAAGCTACAGCAGTGGTTCTCAAATTCTAGTGTCCATCAGAATCACTTCAAGGGCTGATTAAAACAGATTGATGGGCCCCATCCCTGAGTTTCTGATTTCGTAGTCCTGGAGTGGGGCCCAAGAATTGTTAGCACAGACTCAAATGGTTTGCTTGCCTGCACATATCAAAAAAAAAAAAAGAAAGGAAAAAAAGAAAAAGAAAAAGGCATGAGCAAGAGTTTGCAGCAAAGTAAAATAAAGGTTTATTTAAGGAGTTGGCGCCAAGCCCAGAGACACAGGTGAGCTAGTATTCTCAAAAACCAGCCCCCTAATGGCCTCTAGTAGCTAGGTTATATAATGGAAAAATCATTAATCATGGTGACTATGGCAGTTGAGCTTGTGGGCTCTACTGAGTGGTTGGGGCTAAGGCAGGGAGCAGTTGATCATGGCTTCAGGTCCTGATGTCAGTCATGGCCTTGTTCTGTCTGGTTTCCAGGGGCATGTGGTCCATGGGGCTGTTCAGCTTTCATGAGTCCAGAGCTGAAACTGAGGCCAAAGTGTTATCTTTGTTTGATGAAAACCTTATTCTAGTTTGAGGTTTAGTTATTGTAACTTGGTCATGGTTGATAGACCTGAAGCTTTATTCTTAAGTGAGTTTGATGCTGACCAGAATGTCCTAAGGGCTTAATAATTGAAAGGAGCGGACATACAGTGTATGTACAGATAGAAGGATCTGGTGGCAGGAATGCAGGTGAGTCATAGTTCTGTCAGGCTAAACAAAGCTAGCTTGGATTAAAGCAAAATGCATGCTAAAGAAATGAAGTTCATTTGCAGTTACAGAATTTGCCTATAAATTTACATAGTGGCGAAACTGTTGGTCTAGGACCACAATTTGAGGACCAGTTGGCTACAGATTCAAGTCATACTTAGCATCAGCTAAGAACCATGTCACTTTAATCTGCAGAAGATCTTGCACTCAGAGTTAAATATGAGATTCTGATAAATTCTGTTGTACTAATAAATTCCTTTTACTTTATCTTCACCTCCTCTGTGCTACAGATTTCTTGTGAGCAGGGACTATATCATATTTATCTTTGTACTCAGTCTCTGGTTCCCTGGTTGTACATATGAGGCAGCTGGTAAATGTTTATTGAATGTAAATGAAAGAATGACCAGTGGAAATGGCAGAGGCATATCCTTAAAGCTCTGCTACTTCTCTGCCATCTACTCTATGTGTCCTCTGGACTGTTGCAGTAGATTCGAATTAATTAAAAGAAAATTTAAAGCTACCATTAGGACTTCCAACTTTCAGCTCTGCCCCACATATATTTCTACTTAAAAATTTTTTTCTGAGTTTGGTTTTATTATTACTGCATAAACTTTTCTACTTTTTACTTGGGCAAATAGCCTCTCTGTAACTCCAATTGTTCATATTTGTAATGGAAGCAATAATAAGACGCACTGCAGAGTATTAAATGTGAAGGTCTTAGTATGTGGTAAGTGGTGATAATGGTAAGGGTATTTATCCACAAACTATTGTTTTGCAAGCTTTCCTAAATTATTTTTAAAGGGAGCTTTTTAAATTATTGAGAGTAAAATGGAACATTTTGAACTCAATAGTATTGGTTATTAGTAAGCCATATGACATACCTTATGAAAGTGCTAGCAGAATGATGTTAAAGGCTGAGTAGGGTAGAAGAAAACCATCTCACTTTGAGTGGAAAGGGCAGGGCATCTCATCTTAAGCGAATATTAGGGTTGGAAGTTTTAGAAAAACCTTTTGCTGTGAAATCTGTAATGAAGATACAGTCATTATATATTATGCATTCTAATCGGTTTTCTTTGTGACTGCTTTTCAGCTCTTTCAGAATATAACTTGGCTTTTGAGATAACACATCCTTGCACATCTAACAGGGAAATGGTCATGTGATTTGATTATAGTTAAGGTTAATTAAAGGGGGGGGGAAGCCAAAAAATTAGCCAGTTATCCAAGATTTACTGACCCTATTGAGATGGGCTTTTCTTAAAATAATTGTTGGAAGGAGAGGTAGAGTATGACTAAAATGCGTATATGTAATTGCTTTATTTTGTTTTTATTTTAGCTTCCTTGTGGTCATAGATGCAAAGAGATGTGCCATCCTGGTGACTGTCCTTTTAATTGCAACCAGAAGGTAAAACTTAGATGTCCTTGTAAAAGAATAAAAAAGGTAAATATTTTAATTTATCAGAAATACCTCTCTCTGTAAATTTTTTTGTTTGTATTTTGGTATTCTGTGGCTTTATTCTTTGTCTTTTAATTTTAAGGTCATATTTCTTAGAATCTTTGTTATTAGTCCATCTATTTCTGTAAATGCTTATTTTAAAAATCAGCTTTATGTGACAATTTAGTTTTCTGCAATTTAATAGTAAAAGGTTATTTTATGTTGGAACCAAGTTCAGTGCCCTTTTTTTTGGATAGAAAGAATCAGTGCACTCTACATCTGAACTCTTTGTGTAAGAACACATGTGAGTAATAAAGTGAACTTCTGGTTTAAGAAATGATCTGGAATTAACCTTTGTTGCTCTAATGAAAACTTTTTTTTCCATCAGTATTATGTTTCGAAAAAAAGACTTCCTTTTTTTCTGCTTTAATACACTCTTTTATTTATTCTTTTAACAAATATTCACTGAGAATCTTTTATTGAGGATCTTTTCATTTATTTTCACAGCTCCTACTGTCATTATCTGGGGTGGATAACTTCTCAATTTAAATTTATAGGCTTGACCTCTTTTGGAGTTGAATTCTTGTGTTTTAGATATTTAAATTGGACCATTTTTACATGAAAATCAATATTTAGTCAAGCCACTTTAATCTGGGATGTCTCAAGTTTTCTCTCAAATCTCATGTGTTATCTTATCCCTTATCTGCGGAGTGGGTGCAGTTTGCCGCCCATTAGAACTGTGGCAGCAGCTTCATAACAGACTTCCTTGCCTATAATCAAACTTCCTTGATCTAACTTCTTCAGTGGTTCTTCATCCATTATGGGGGAAAAAAGATGCATTTTATTAGAAACATTTACATATATACAGACTCTGCACACAGGACAATTGTGCTGACTGGCACCTTTGCCTGTTTCACTTGTCCAGTCTCAACCTCTAGCGATCAGTCACCTCTGTGAATCTGTTACTTAAGTGCCCTAACATTTATGCTATATTCCCCCTTTAGTCTGTGGTTATATATATGTATGTGTGTATGTATGTATACACACACACACACACATATTCTTTTTTTCTGTGTAAAATACAATGTGCTCTTCCTTTTCTGCTCTGCTTCCTAGAATCCTGTTAATAATTGTTGTAAACATTTCCGTGTTTGGAGAATCTGCCTTTCCTGAGTTCGTTGGGAAGACTTAGGTGTTCTTTCCTATTGGTTTTCTTTCTACTAGGTTTTAGAGAGTTTTCTAGAGAGTTTTGTGATTTCTGTAACCTTGGGACCTAGGGACGTCTGTAACCTTGTTTGCTCACCTGTGAAATAGTTTATACATAAATTTATTGAAAGGAATAAAAGCGGTAGTGCCTGTATAGCATTTAGCACAATGACTAATATGTTAAATAACATAGCAGTGTGTTTAATGTTTAGTAACATAGCAGTAGCTGCTAATATTGCTGCTATTATTATTGCTTTAGTACTTATCATTATATTCTTTTCTGTATTATATATCCCCTGTCCCTAACACTGTGCTTGGCATGGAATAGGCACTCTGTAAGTTCCTTTTGAATGAGAAAAGATATGAGCCCTCTTTTAGACTGATAGACTTAATGTCTGCAAACACACAATATTTATTTTTGTCTCTAATGTTTGTACATGATATTTTTCCTTTTTCTGGATCATCCTTGGAGACAAGAATGTGTTTATCCCCAACCTCAGCCAAAGAACTAAAGGGGGAAAAACCCCCTAAATAATAAAATTTCATTATATAAAGTGCTTTCACTAAAGTATATGTACTTTGTTCATAGGAACTGCAGATCTTACTTCTTAACTCTGATACATTTGAACTAAAAAACGAGTCTGAGGGTATGGTGAGAGAAGAGAAATTGATACAAAAAGATACCCTTATAGTAAAAGTGACATCTGGCAGCAAGAAATAGGTAGCAAATAAAAGGTAGATAAAAGATCTACAAAATCTGAGTCTAAGACTATTTAAAATAAGGACCACTTATTTTATGATAGCATAGCACACAGATTGATCATAGAATTGATATAAAGTCATCAAGAAAAGAGTAGTTTTATTTTTTATTATTTTATTAAGGAGGCAGTGAAGCATAAATACAAACTGTAGAACAATTTTCATCTAAATTTTTTTAAAAAAAGATTTACTAGTTGAGAGAAAAAAAATTATAGCTCTCTAGAAAAACTTCTGTAGAACTGCACTATCTGAGTTGGTAGCCACTTGGTCACGTGTGGCTATTTAAAGTTTGAATTTTAATGAATTATTAAATAGTATTAAACATTAATTTCCTTGATTTCTTTAGCTACAGCTGAGTGCTCAGAAGCCATACGTGGTTAGTGCTACCCTGTTGGTAGTGCAGATTTAGAATATTTCTGTGATCTGAGAAAGCTCTGTTGGATGGCACTGCTCTCATTGTATTCCCTGGAGGCTTTAGAAGATTAGCAAGAAACAATAAAAACTGAAGCTAAGTCGATAGTGGCACTTAGTAAATAATTATTAAATGAATATTTTAATTTTATGGTTTTTGCTTATTTGTAATTAAGAGAAATAAAGTAATAATAATTATACTTTAAACCAAGACATTTAATGCTTGCAACCATATCATTAAATATTAATGAACAAGACTATTAAATAATTTGCTTAACTTTAAAATTGTTAGGGAAATTTTGCTTTTTTTATGGCATACAGTTAAGACGTTGAAGGAAAAAAATCTTAAAACCTGAAATTATTTATAGGAATTGCAGTGCAACAAAGTACGTGAAAACCAGATTTCAATAGAATGTGATGCAACATGCAAGGAAATGAAGCGGAAAGCCTCTGCGGTAATGTCATGTTAAATATCATCTTAACGTGCTGATGGCCTTCCCTGTTTATGTTGTGCATTCCTTTATGTGCTTATTATGAATGACTCGAAATCTCATCTTTTTTGCTTTTGTAATTAAGCCTAGTTTCATAGGTCTATTTTGAATCCTCAGATGTGCTTTTTATTGTCTAGTATGTACTAGATTTTTAATTCTCTGTACCAGTTAGTGTACAGAGAATCTGGGACATATTTGTTGATCTTAATGTTAGTGTAAGCCTCCAGAAAATTTGATTAAAATAATACAAAAATAAAGTTTTAGATGTCTTTGCTGTGTGGGTTACCTCTTATGTCACTATTTCCCTCAATCAACCCAATCACTGAATAAACTCAATTTTGTTTGAAACTAAGGTTTCCCTTCCAGACATTTGAAGTAAATGGTCAATTTCAGCTTTAGACAAAGAATGGTATTTAATAATTGATTATAGCTTCTTACTGTGGTAACTCAAGAGAAAAATCCAGTTTTAAAAGCATTTCAGTTTATACTATTGTAGCTCCTTGAATTGTGATCTAATATCTGTTATAATTGTTAAATTGAAATGTTTATATGAGATATAACATTCCACCTTTCCTTACCCTCAGTCTGTTGGACAGTACCTTGGTAATACTTTTCACTATAATATTTATGCTTCTTTAAGTAATTTCAAATATAAAGCTCCAAAGGGTTGTAACGGGTTAGGGGAGCCTTAGTGGGAAGATGTTAAAATTCTATTAAAAATTTGATGATTACAATGTTAATTTACTTTTAAATGTCTATAAACAGATAAAAGAAGCAGAAGCCAAAGCTGCTCTTGAAGAGGAAAAACGAAGACAACAGGTAACTGAACAAAATACCCAGATTTATGTTTCTTTGCATCGTTGTTTGTTTTTATTGAGACACAAAGTACATTCCAGGTACAAGCTATGGGCTAACCAGTTCTACTCTGAACTGAAAATAACGTAGTTCCTACAAAAGAAAATTACCTATTCACTTACTTTAACCCAGGTATACTGAACCTCTAAAGAAGCACAAGGTCTCAGATATTCCCAGATATTTTGTATATTCCCAATTTACTTCCTTGCCAGTTTCATCTGTTCTCCAGCCATAAGAATTTTACTCCTCTTTTGGTTGGGAGCAAGGGTTGGAGTACAGCGATGTCCTTTATAAGGCATCTCCTGAAGCCCATGTCTTCACTCATCTAAAATTATTTGAGTTCTGTTTTACTGAGCTGTAGATTTTCTGTAACAAATAAGTGTTGTTTACTAACCAATAAGTTGTTTTAATAATACATTTCCCTATTTCCCCATTAGGTTCTTAAATGCAGGATTATTATTTATTCTTTGTTATTATCTAGATAAATCCATTCCTGATACCTCTTGTTTGCTCAAATACTATATTGAGCATATACTACAAAGAGTGGCTTAACTTTTTAACAGTGACATGTAATTATTTGGCAGGTTGCATTTTGAGATGCTTTATACTTACCAAGCAAGGTATATTATATGTTTAAAAGCTACTTTTATGAATGAGGAAATTAAAACTTTCATGACTTGAGGGAGGACATTAGAAATAATTCATGTAGCAAATACAAGTGGCCAAATGATCTCTGACATTTGATGATTTTATAAAGTTGATTTGCCTAATATCCCAAAACAAGTTGTCAGAGCTAATATAGTAAAACATGGGTTGGCCAAACTCCTGGGAGATTAAATTATTAGGAATACTTTATAGTGTCCCTCACCTTTTTATAAACCATTATGGATGGTAATCTTAAATATATTCTCTATTTACTGACATTTTAAACAGTATATAAAATATAAACATGATGACCATAGGTCATCATTAAAGCATCATTTGTTTTACTGTGTCAGTGATTGTCATGTTTGGCTGTTTTTAATGTATTTTCACCCTTTTTTATATACCAGCAACCACTTGACAATATTCTTAATTTTGGTTTATTGAAGAATATCACTTTTTATTAAATTAAGTAGATTAGGTCTTCTTCAAATGTAGTTTATAGTCAAAGTAGTAGATATATTAACTGAATTTTATATTTTCTATTAAACATTTACAGAATCTTGCATGGATATTACATATATATTTTAGTTAACATGTTTTAGTTAATAACTGCACTATGGTGTATCATATTACATTACCACGTATTAAAATTTGATAAGTAAGTTCTTAACAGTAGAATAAAAACCCACATTTTATATGAATGTCATCAGTTATCCTTTTTTTAGAATCAGAGTTGGCCTTTGCTGTCTGGAGGAAGTGGTCACCTACCTAGTGTAATTTAAATGGTGCTGAAAACCTCCTCACTCATCCTCAAAATAGGTCACCACCTGCCAAAATAGGCTGATTTTCCCAGCATTAGGGTCATTCATAGGACCTTGAATGAAGGTGGTTATTCTCAAAAGAAAAACAAAAAAAACCTTTTTTTTTCTAAAATGTCATTTTGATTTAAAGCATGAAGCAATTTTTCCCATGAAGAATTTTTGTTTTTAAGTGTATTTGATAAAGGAAAGAATCAGTTTCTGGCAGGTTTTTTCTCTTTACTCACTTGAATTTCTTCCACACAAACCATTAATGTTTGTTACTAGCACTGAAGAAAACTATAGTTAAAGTAAGATATCACTGGGCATCTCTTAGCACTTGCTAAAAGTCCTGTATTATAGAGTCTCAGTAAATTAATGGTGTGTTGAAGTATAAAATTAATACTAAATAATAATAATAAGTAATAAAATTTGTCAGACATTTCTATATTTAGTTTCAAAGTCAAGCCTATGGTCTGAAATACTCTTCTCACTCCTTACTCCCTTTCTGCTTTTCTAAATGAAATTTGTTGAATTGAATTAGTAGTGGAGAGAGGGCTTTTAAAAATAAATAAATAAATAAATAAATAAAATACATTTATTGTATACTATTACTATTAAAATATTTCAATTGATTTATTTTCATCTAAGTGGAAAATTTCAAATCAATATATGTAATAGATTTAATAAAAATAATACTATCTTGATTTAGGCTGAACTAGAGGCTTTTGAAAACAGACTGAAGGGTCGTCGGAAGAAGAACAGGAAAAGAGATGAAGTGGCGATTGAGCTAACGCTGTGGCAGAAATATAAATATTATCTCCTTCCGATGTGTGCTGTTGCAGTTTTAGTGTTTGCATGGTACATAGCCCATGATGTGGATTAAAGATTTTTTTTCTGTTAATATACCTCAGATTGGATTTAGATAAGTTGTTAAATTTGGAGTATTAGGAAGTGTCTATTATAGAACATGATACATAATACATTCATCGCTCTCTTCTCTTCCAGCTATCGTTAGAAGGACTGACTGTTAAGTTTTATCTTAATGTATGAGAAGTGGTACTATAACATAGTTTGATATTAAAAGCATGACTAAAATTGTAAAACATTCCATAAGGCATAGCTAGTGGCAGGGTAACCTGTTAGTTGTTCATTGTGCTTCCTTGTATTAACATAGTTGTTTCATTTACTATTTCAACCTTTTTTACAAAATTAAATTGAAACTGAGCCATATGTGTAGTAAGAGAAATATTTCACAATGTTTAGTTACTTATTAAAAGGTACTTTTCTTTATCATGTAACTTTGTACTTTTTTAAAAAAAAAATTCTTTAAAAGACCTTAAATTGTAACATGACGTTATATAATTTGATTCCAGAAATTGTTTTATTACTGAGGTATTTTTATCAGTTATTGAAATAAATTTTTTTGTAGATGTTCCTCAGAGGAAAATATAATTGTTTTAAAAATATGCCAAGTTAGATTCATCATATGTGGCTATTGTGTAAAAAGCTTTCAACTAAAGTTGGCATGTTTTATAAAACTTATATGTGTTTTCAAGTCATAATAAAAAGAAAAAGTAATATTTATGAGCTCTCTGTGCTAAGCACAGGGCTTATGAGCTTTATGTACTTTATCCTCATTTTTTCTTACCATTATCCTATAAGTAGATTTATCTGGAAATAATTATTCTTATGAAAACAAGCTGATAGAGAAATATCAGTATACCAAATCTGTTTGAATTGTAAGTCATTTTAAATGGTTTGCTATTTAATTTTTTTGTATGATTGTTTTCATTAAAATTTTTCATACCAAATTTGTAATCTAGAATATTTACTATAATTTAAAATATTCAGGAGCCTATAATTTTAGGTTAGGTATTAGTATCCATGTATAAAACTCCAAAATTTGATGCAAACATAGTAACTGTTAGTAAAAAGTAGTAGGAGAATGTTTTAAATGGAAGTACAAAGAAGGATTTTTAAATTTTGTGAAATGTAACTCAGATTTTTAAAAATGTGTTGTTGATTAATCGAATATTAGCTGGTATCTAAAATTAAAGGGCACTCATTTCTTTCTTTATGGGCTTTGTGTTTTGATTTTAGATTTTTTTTTTAACACCTTTCCCAATGATAGAGTTACTGGGTCATTGTTTCAGATGCTCTAAATTAGAGTTGCTACTCTCAAATCATTACCTTACTCTGCTCTAAAATGAATATTAAAGAATGTGAGTGACTAGGCATCTACCTGGGAAGCTGTTTTCATGTCTGTCAGGCTCTTGGTCCATTAACCCTAAAGCCTAGTTCATGTCTGTTTTATAAGCTTCCGTTCTTGCTACCTTTTCTTTATAATTTGGAAAAAAAGAGTTTAGTGAGGAAAGGAAGAGATTGAATGAATGACAAATTAAGCTGTTTGCTGGTTTTTTATTTGCTTGGCTAGTATCTCAGAACTTAATTAATTTACTCAGAGTCGCACAGCTATTCATTTATTCAGTCAACAAATACATTTCCTCTGTGACAGATACTTTCTAGGTACTAGAAATAACAGTGATTTTTCTCTTGAGAAGCTGCAAAAGGAGAATGGAAGAGGAAAAAAAACCATGATTTTATGTATAATAGTGTTACTAAAAAATAAGAGAAATAGTACAGAAAGTGGTAAAAGTGGGGGTGAAAGGGCACTCGCTACTTTACACTGGAAAAGTCCCTCTGAGATGGGGTCATTTGAGCTATGACCTGAATGACTTTCACTTGAAGATCTGAGGGGGAAAGGACGAGAGAGAAAAAGCAGCAAGTACAAAGACCTTAAGTTGGAGAGATGCTTGGCATGGCTGAGGAACAGAAAAGGCTGTAGCCCAATAAATAAGAGGAAGAAATTAATATGGTGCTTGATAGTTTTTGTTTTTTTAAGATTGCTGGCTGCTGGATGAAGAAAAGACTAAGGGAACAGGGGTAAAAGTAGGCGGGGAGATGATTTGGGAGGCAGCCCAGGCTGGAGGTACGGGTGATGCGCAAATTCAAAGAGTGATCCAGTTCCCATGGTTCCCCATTGCCCAGAATGAGTGGCATGAGGATGCTGCAAAAATCACTGCATGATGAGCAGAAGGAGAATGACTTAAAACCGATAAAAGAAGTAAGTTCTTTAAGGGCAAAATGAAGTTAAATTTGGTGTAAGTACAATAATTTGTTCTGAGGGAAATAAAGCAGTACATGTCCCTTTTGCTTCAGTCTGAGCCAATTATAGGAAACATGGAAAAAGTTATCAAATAGCCACTAAAAATGACAGGTAAAATTGTGACTGTGATGGCCCTATTTTTGTCATCATAAAAGTTTATTAGCTTACTATTTGAAATTTATGGAAATCTATATTGAAACCTTTGAAGTTTTCCAGTTTAAACACTTAGGAATAGGCCAACACTTATTGTTTATACTTTAATTAGTTTTACTATTCAAGTCTAAATTCAAATAATCTCCAATGATTGGCTATAACCTTAGCTGAAATTGCCAAATGTAGTTTATTGAAACAAGCATTGAAAAGGTTTGCTTTTTGCAAAGGAGTCTGATGCTTGAGCTTCATGGCTATGAATATTAAAGATTTTAAACAAATAAGTATCTGTGGTTATATTTAAAGATGACCTGTAAGAATTTTTTGGCTCTGCAAGTTATTTCAAATGATGCAGGTGACCCGTCCACTTATGTTTGCCCTTCCTTGGGTATTGGAAAACAAGACAGATCCCGAAACTCTCTGGAGCTAGAGTTTATGTATAGTAACCATGTCTCTTCTCTGGTCTGTAGAAGTTGCCCTCTTTATTGAGTGCAGTGATTAGACCACCCTAAGCCTTGGGCCTTAGGGTCTATCTATCAGGGTTGATGAACTTCAGAGAGAAAGGAAGAAGCAGAGAACTGATTACCACCTCCTTGAAGAGATGTAAATTTGAAAAGGGTGGGAGGAGCTGGGAGCCCCTCTGCTCTCCAGAAACTCTTAAGGGACAATAGAAGATAGGTGTCCAACTGGGAAACCATTTTTGTATATTTTAAGTCCATTGAGCAAGTTTAGGTCTGTTATTTGCTGAGCTGCTGTTCTTGCTAAGTTTTCTCCAATTAATATGGGGGCATGTATTTAAATGATGCTGTGAAGAATTATCCATGTACAACCTGAAATTCCAAAGTTCAGATTTATTTGAATTAAAGCACTTCTAAAGAGACAATATCTATCCTCATTACCATCATCTGGTCATTCTCTATCTTAAAATATTTTTTCTTCATAGCACTAAACAGTACCTGTCCTTGTATTATGTATTTATTTATTGTCTGTCTCCTTTACTGTAAGCTCTATGAGGGCAAGGGTGCAGTTTGTTTACTGCTATAACTCCAGAGTGGGGAACCTTGCCTAGCCACACAGTAGATGCAAACTACTACAGAGTGGCTTGAAACAACAGAAATGTATTCTCTCACAGTTCAGGAGGTCATCAGTCCAAAATTAAGTGTCAGAAGGATTGGTTCTTTCTAGAGACTCTCAGGAAGTAACTGTTCCATGCCTCTTTCAAAGCTTCTGCTTGTGGGCATCAGTCCTTGGAGTTTCTTGGCTTGTAGACACATCACTCCAATCTTGCCTCCATTTTCACATGTCTCTGTCCTTTCCTGTCTCTTATAAAGATACTCTCTGTATTTAGGGCTTATCCTCTAGCAATATAATCATTTTAACTAATTACATCTAAAAGGAGCCTATTTTCAAATAAAGGTTACATTCTTAGGTTCCAGGTAGACCTCAAATTTGGGGAGGGACACTAGTCAACCCACTGCTGTGCTCAATAAATTTATGATGGGTGAGTGAATGAATAGTATAATTCTAGGCTGTAAACATTGGGCATTTTTAAATTACTGTCTCAACAACTGTGCTACATACAGAAGGTAGGGGTTAAGAGGCCAGCCTAGTTCCAGATTGCTTGTGCTCCAATTCAAGTTCTGCTATTTCCCAGCTGTGAGATCTTGGGCAATTATTTAACTTCTGTGAGCCTTAGTTTCTCCCTCTCCTGTAAAGTAGTAACAAGGAGAAATAAGTACCACCAAGTGTTATCTATGATTATGTGCCTGCAGGTATTTTAAAGCACTTTACATTTTAATTCCCATAACAGCCTATGAGGTAGGTTTATTACTATTCTCATTTTATAACAAAGGAAACTAGGTTTGTTTCAAGAATGAAAAACTAAGAAAATAATACATGTTGCTTTGTAAAGTGCCTGGCACATAGTGCTTAGAAATTCTTAACTATAATAATATAGATAAATGTGACTTAATCTCATAACGTCAAGACTTCTCTGACAGATCGATTCACAAATCAGGAAAAAATTATTGTGAGCTGAGGCACCTCACATTTCGCTCATAGTGTCATTGTCCTTGAGGGGTTACTGTTCCTGGGATGATGAGGCAGGATGCTGGCCAATGGTAGGGACGTTGGGGTAGTCAGATTGCAGCATGGGGCCCTGGTGGTGGGGAAAACTAGCTCTAGGTGTGTGAGGATGCTAAAAATATAGTTCCTCAGAAACTTTTTATGGGCCAGTTCTAATTACTTCCTTCCCAATGACTGGTATATTAGAGTAGGGGATTGATGTCTCAAAAATATTACATTCAGCCAACAGAATGTCTACACGGGCTAGTTTTGTGATCTACAGAATGTTTCAGCCTGCTAGAATACATTACTTCAGATGTTATGTTGTTTTCCCCATCCAATTAAATTCCTCTCCCTGCAACAAGTAAATGTCAAGTCTATTCTTTAATTTTTTTTTTTTACTTTAAAGGCTTTGCATCTTCAGATATCAGCTAAAAATATCACATTCTTACTCTCTAAAGCCAGTCCCCACATTATTTGCAAGTATTTTTCCGTAGTTTATTTGTGTGTTTGTTTAATGTATGTATTCCATTAGACAAAGTTCTATGAGGACAAGAACTCTGTTTTCTTCATCTGACAGCAAATCCTAAGTATTATTTGAATGAGTAACTAAATAGATAAGCCATGGAATAGCATATCTGTTTTAGCCACTGCTTGCCTGTTATTCTGGCTGCTTCTGTAAGCTAGCTAGCTTTCTTACTTTCAAATTGCCTTTATTTGTAGTATTAAGCACCAAATTGGTCTGTGATATGATATGTGACTAAAGTTTGATACATAAAACCAACCTTTTCAGAGGTACATTAACTACCTTTAAATAAATTTTCCACAAATCTTCTTTAAGGTTTGTGTTTTTTAAATCATCTAATTAGTTGAATATATGCTTGAAATGCTAAATGGTGAAAATTTCAAAAGACTAGAAATGTTTCTGTAAATTAAAGCATTTTAAGAAACTAGATGATGGTTGTCTCTTTGAGTTAGAAGCAAATGTGACAAAATTTTTAAAGGAATAATTCAAATAGGTCGTTGGAGGTTACTGTGATTTCTCTGCATATTCAAATTGTGAAACATTTTTATGATTTCATACATTATAAAGGTTGATACAAAGTATATAAAAAGCTGTTTATCCTCACACAAAGAATATCTCAAATATTTGGTGCCATTGGTAACTAGAACTGGTTGGATTTTTTGCTAAAAGGCAGTTGAAGGAATGCTTATTTTACACCATTATTCAAACAGCTCTAGTTCTCAAAAGAACACAGTAGTGGAAGAGAAAGGGAGACGTACCTCCCCTGGCTTTCTCAGTCACCAATTTAGATACTTTAATTTTATAACTCCTGTAGCACCTCCACCAGAGGGCAGACTGTGGAAGAGAAAGGAGGTAAAAGAGATTTATTTTTGGCTTCAGAAGGCCTTGAGGATTGAATCCAACTCTCATTTTATAAACTGAGTTAACTGTGGGCCCCAAAAGGTATTGCTGGCAGATAAATTGCCTAGGCTCTTGATATTTTCAGGCTGTGTCCCCGTGGTGATGACATGTGATAAGGCAGTATCTTGGTCAGAAGAACACAGTCCTGAAATGACACTACCTTCGGAGAGCCCCAGCTCATCACTGGCTAGCTGTGTAAACTTAGGCTGCTTGCTTTGATTCCCTAAATCTTTCTCCTCTCTAAACTAATATTACCTATTTCATGAAATGGTTGCTATAACTAAAAGATGTATGTTAAATGTTTAGTATAAGGCCTGCCACATACTAAGTTTTTGTGAATTATGAAAAAATTTTCAGATACTGGATTCCAAATCTGACATTTGGAACACTAAGGGAATCAGTGTTTCTACTGTTGTGCTATATGCACATGCAATATTTTCTACTTATTTCAGAAACAAAATTTTACAAATTATATCTCCCCACCCCCAGCTTTAATATTCGAGGAATAGGTGCCTGCTACATATTTCATGGGCTATGTATGGCCTCCTCCAGAATAATGGAAATGGATTTACTCAATAACCTCAAGGAAGTTTTGAAATTTCCATTACATCTTGACTGAGGTTGGATAAAACATATTTTTAAGAAAAAGGCAAAATAGTTTCCCCACCCCCCCAAAAAAAAACATTTGACAACTTGGGCTTCAAATGAAAAAAATAATTTTTATCGTTGTAAATGCCCGCAGTGCATTCTTAGACGCTGCCTGAGGAAGAGCGGCTGCTAGTGAACTCAGAAAGGCAGAGTCGTTGGTCCCTAAGGTTCAGCCTGCGGATACCCTCCGCAGGAAATCGCGAACCAGGTTTATGGAAGTTGGCTGGGGTTCTCCCGCTCCCTGAAGCCTCAGCAAAGTCTCAGGCAGTCGTGCAAAAGCAGTTTCTTCACTAAACATATAATATAAGGCAAGTTTCCATTTGCTTAATGCAAATAATGCTCGCCCTAGAAACGTTAAATCTTTCCTGAGATAACAAACTTGGCCTCTAATTTCCAGTGCGTGTGGTTGTTTTGATTTTTACTTAGCTAGCTCTGGCTAAAAGAAAAAGGTTTAGGACGTGATAAGGAGGTTTTGGAAAGTCCAGAAATAACTCCTTTGCTCCCAATTACTTCGTTTCATACAGCCAAACTTTCAGGTCTCGTCCTTTTCGTGCTGCCATCATCGGGTAAAGGTTTGAGGGGTGTGTGGGGTGGGGGCGGGGGAACCAGCATTCGCTTGGCTTCGTGTCTGCCCATGAAGAATAACTTTTTTGAATGCAAAGAGGTGGGGTTGCGGGGGATCTGTCATTGAGGGTTCTTATGGGTGGGGCCCAGGGACGGGAGTGAAGGGAGGGAGTGGTCCGCGGGTGGGATCTGTCGAACAGACAAAATGTGGGGCTCCTGGTTCCTTGAAGTTCAACTTGTCTCTTCCTGACTGAGGAACAAGGCATCTGTAGTGCTTCTCCGTGGCGCACGTAGAGGAGAAAGACTACCAAGATAAGAGTGGATAGAGGAAAAGGCGAGACATGTTCTACATGAAACAGTCCCCTGCCCTCGCTGCGGACGAGCGCTGCCGCGGAGCCAGGGCCCCGGAGCCGGTAAGATCCACCAACTGCGCGCTCTGCAGACAAACAGGTCGGATGACCTCTCAGTCCGGATGAATTCAGGGTCAGCCCCTCCCGCCCCTCCTCCCCTTGGGTGCCACTTTCTTTTCCCGCCGTCGGTGAGCTTTGGCTTTCCCAGCCCCTCGCTCGGAGTCCTGCAACCAGTCCCCGGGCGCACAGTCCCCACCCAGGTCGCCCACCATCATGAGAAGGGTTTTCTTCAACGTTCGAGTCAGGTCGGTCCAGGGACCCCGCTCTCCTTGGCAGGGGCGATGCCGAATCTGCAGAGTCCCTTCTCCACCCGGCGCCTTGCACGCATCAGGTGGACTCTGCGGCACGAGGGCGCCTGGGGAGGCTGCAGAAGGGGCCGTCGGAAGCAGCCACTCCGCGACCCTCGGCTTCCTCTCCGCGCCGGCGTCGCGGATGCCGGGCATCTGGAAGGACTGCGCAGCAGCCTTGCCTGCCCCAGATGTAAGCTTCCTATCCCCGTTGCTCTCGCCTCAGTCTTGTCCCTCTTAGGGCCAGGACTGGCGCTCGGTTCCCCCGCAGCCAGCTTGTGCCCAGATCACTGGACCATTCTGGGCGTTAGCTTCCCAGAACAGCCCTCCCCTCTTGCGTGTGCTGGACCTCCTGTGTCCCCTGAGTGCAAACTTTGTCTCGGGTGCATACCTGCCTAGGCTTTCCGGCTGTCGGCCGCCGGGGGCGCAGGACTGAGGCGCCCTGGGTTTGGCCGGCTCGGATCCTGTCCGGGGAAGTGACAGCGTTGCTCGGGGTTCGGGAGAGGAAAGGTAGTGAGGAGCACCCACGGACGGTCCTCACTGGCCTGAGCCCCTAGAACTGGTTCTAATTTTCGGCTGCGCTTCTTCTCCTTTGGTGTCAGGAGGGTCCCGGCCAGGTGGAGTAGGGAGTGGTGACCGCTCTGTGCGGCAGAGACTGAGGCTGAGAGGACAGGAGGAAGGTGGTTTCGTGCCGGATCCTGCAGACTCTTCCGCAGCTCCGGTGGCGGGCGCCTCACTCCTGGTGCCACCCGCTCGGGGCCAGTGGATGGCGGTGTAGGCGCTTTTTGCACGGCTCGTCATTGCAAGGCCGAGGGCTGGGCACTCGGAGCTTCGAGCTCGTCAGCGAAGCGGCGGGGCTGGGCATTCCGAGTGGAAGCTGTCCGAGCAAGTCATTAAGAGGCGCTTTCCTTCCGCGGGAAAATTGAGAACAATGCGTTACAAAGACCAACTCCGGCATAAGTCTATGACTACTGTATGCACGTTTGCAGTTTGCACTCTTTTATTTTTTTTTAAATTACTTTTTGGAAAGTAATTTACTGATGGAAGCAAAACTCTCTAAAGGAATGCTGACTGCTACTCAGAAGGGGAGCGAAGTCGGGATTTAGTGATCACTATCCAAAGACACACATTTTAGCTGAAGGTGTTGAAATTAAAGATGCTGGAAAATATTAATTTTTAACAAAACTCAAAATAAGAAGAAACAATACATTTTCAAAGTTATAAATATATAAATATTTTTGGTCACGGTCACAGCATTCACCAACTTGTTTGCATTATTTGGTGCCAATAGTTTTGTGAAATGACGCTAAACATCATTCTCCAAAACCTAGTTCCTAGGGGTTGACAGGTTAGACTAGATGTCTCCATAGACCCATGTGAGCGCTGAGCTGAGCGGTCAGGTTTTCCAGAGACTCCTTTCCAGAACACCGATTGTTGCACTAGGACGAGCTATTTTTAGAGTTATTTGGGTGTGGAATCACATAAAGCTCCAAACTTTAATATGCCAGAAAGTTTTATTTAGGGGAAGGAGACTCTTTTCAGAAGGTTCCTTGCAGGGTAGGATTACAGTACAAGGATGAAAGACTCAGTTAACCTTCCAGGAGGTTAAAGAGACAAAGATTGCTTTATTAATCTCACCAAGTGTATTTCCAGGCATAGTGCATTTTTTTAAAAGATGCAAAATTAATCCCACCAGAGACCTTTCTCTTAACGCTGTCGAAATGTTAATAGCAATGAGCCCAGAAGACATCAGTGCTTCCAGCACAAACCAGCTGTGCTTTGGTTTGGGGAAGGTCACATTCCCCACAATGGCTTCATCTGGATTTCAGCTTTGTTGACTCTATGGCCCTACAAGCCCCTCAGTTGCCCTTCTCCACTGTTGGGACAAACGGAGGTTGGAGGAGAAGGTGGATATCTCGTCTCTCCAGTTAGTCTCGCCAGTCTCTGAAACTTGTATTTTCATATCTCCATACTGTTAGTGAGGCATTCTGTTGATCATTTTCCCTTTTCCCTTACCTCCAGCCTCCCTTCACATCAAGACCTGTGGCTTTAGAGATTCTGAGTGTCTCTACTGCTGGGGAATGTGTGCTCCTGGAGGACCAGGACAGCTGTGGTATAGAATTTTTGCTGAAACCTTTGGGGGAGAAGGTTGCTTTAATGTTAGTCAGCAAGTATGCACCCTGTTTGCTCCATCACCCTCCTTGGCATTCCACTTTGCCTGACTGAGTGGAAAACAGGGCTGGTTGGCTAACAGATACTGACTTGTATAGAATATGAGATCCACACTAAACACTTATGGAACCCCTAGATGTACCTATTCCTCAAAACCCGTTCAGACATACACATGCATGTGCACGTACACACACACATGTAATTTAGGCTGTTCCGGAAGGATGGGAAATGGAAGAAAACAAAGAGTAAAAGGTGCCGTAGATAATGTGTGGTGGTGGGTATGGATTTTGGTGTCAAAGCTAAATTCAAATCTCTTAAAAGCTGCAAGGCCCTTGATAAGTAAATAATCTTATTGAACCTCGATTTCCTCATCCAGCAAATGGGGATGATGTTACTGACCATCTAAAGGACACTGTGAAGATTAAGTAAATCTTAATTATGTCCCAGCATGCCATGTATAATTTGTATATTCTGTAAAGTTTCCCTGACCTGTTTTTAATTATAGAGTTGGTCCGTCTCAGACTCAGTGAGTCTCCCAGGCTGTTCTCCAGAGCCAGCCTCCTTCTGTGATTCTAGAGCTGTGCTGTCCAGTAGAGGAGCTGCTAGCCACATGTGATTATGTAAATTAATCAAAATTGAATCAAATTACAATTCCAGTTCTTCAGTTTACTAGCCACGTTTCAAATGTTCAATAATCACATGTGACCAGGATAGTGATCACTTTGGATAGTGATTACTGTATTAGACTGTATAGCTAGAATAGCTCCTTCATTGCTGAATGTTCTCTTAGTTCTAGAGCTTTCTTTCAGCTGAGTGATAATTTAATGAGACTCCTCTGTGATACAAGTTTTCCTGCCCAGCACCTCTCTTTGCTTCTTTTACACTGCCGGGACATTCGTTGAATTGTAAATGGCTAGGTACATTTGTAATCAGCCAATAAGTGTGTGTGTATCAGTCATAAAATCCTTGGGAATTCTCCCTGAGCCTTGATTTTTGCTAATTTATTATTCTCTTCTTTTGCAATGAGCTTTGTAGCTGATGATTTTCCTGCTTTTAGAGCAGAAGCTTTAATATAATAGAGGGTGGTTCTTCTCTCCCCTATATACCCTTAAATGTTGTACCATTTTTCACAAGAATAACAATACTAGAATACTAGGTTCAATGGTTGGATCAAAATCCACTGAGTGTCAATTTATTAAGATTTGAAATTAATGCTCCACCTTGCTCTGTTGGACCCCTTTCTGAACTTATCACCATTTGAGCAATAAATTTCTTCAATCACAGTTCTGGAGGCTGTAAGTCCAACATCAAAATGTCATAAGGGCCATGTTCCTTGCAGGCTCTAAGGAAGAATGTTTTCTCCCCTCATCAGGGCTTCTGGTGGTTGCTGGCAGTCCTTGGCGTTCCTTGGCTTATGGCTGTATCACTCCAATCTCTGCCTCCATAGCCACATGTCCTTCTTCCCTGTTTCTCTGTGTTCTTTTTTTACCTTATTATAAGGACATCAGTCCTAATCCATTATGACTTCATCCTAACTAATTACAAATGCAAAGGCCCTATTTCCAAGTAAGGTTACATTCTGAGGTTCTGGCAGATATGAATTTTGGGGGACACTATATAAGCCAGTACAGATGCATAGGTAGGTAATCCTTTCCCTGCCTCTATTCCTTACCCTCCAGAGGTTTATTCTGTTTCTGGATTTTGCCAAGCTTGCCTTAGAGTAAGTACAGTCCATAGTGTTTCTCATTCTTAGACAATCACCATGCAGGTTGGGAGATCATGTGTGCTTTCCACATGGGTGTGGAGTACATGGGATGTTCACCTTTGGATTGCTGGATTGGCTGCCTTGTCCCAAGCCTGTCACTGTCCCCAGCCCTGTTTCCAGCCTCTGCTTCTTTCTCTTTGCTTAAAAAGAGCCACTGTTGTCCTAAAGCATGGGCTTGTCTGCCTGCCTTGTCCTGAACAGTCTACGCACTGTTTGCTCAGCCTGAGCTCTGCTGAAGAGAACCCGTAAATTCTGTTTTCCCCTCAGTCTGCTGGCATTTGCCTCCATCAGCTCACCTTTCAGCAGCTGTTTGAATATTCTTCTGGTGCTTTTCTATTTGTCCAAACCATCAGTGTCAGTGGTGACAAGCATGGTGTCAGTGCCTGAGAGGACTGGGGGATCCAGGGCAGTCCTGTAGGTAATCCATCTTGCCATTCAATATCAGTGCTGAAACTGTCAGTGGCTCAAGAGTACACCAGTGGAGAAGGGTCAGTCAGCCAACAGGCTGGTGCAGGGGTGGGGCAGAAAATATAGGGGTGAGTTTTGAAGACCATTTTGGTGCCACTAGTTTGTGCTTAGCCCAGGACCTTTGTTTCCAGAACTTGGGAGACTTATAACAAGAAGACCTCATGCAGCTATGAAAGTAAGCAATGTCAATCTCTCCACAGTCATGGAAGTCATTTTGCTGTAAGTGTCACAGCAGCATAGTAAAGGTCGGTAGCACCAGGAAATCTTAATCTGGGTCTCCATGAACCCCATGAATAGTGCAAAAATCTTTATGGACAGTTCAATGTGAATTTTTCTAGCTAGGGCACCATAGCACTCCAAGAGGTTAAGACCTGTGTGCGAGACCTAAATAACTTAGACTAATGCGAATTCAATTACATAGCCTAGACAAAAAGAATAGATTCATCCATTTAGGCAGCAAACATTTAGGTGCCAGGCACTTAGGATGCACCAGTGAACAAAACAGATGAAGATTCATGTGTGTGAAGCTTAGTCTCTAACTAAGCAATAAATACTAAATCTCCAGGAGTGCAGGGACAGGTAACTGTTGGACTAGTAGGAGTCACTTGGCTTGTCATTCTAGGCAGTTCCTTGGAGTGAGAGCACAGGAAAAGAGAAGGAACTCTGCGGTTAGTTTCAGAACCTGGTACCTTTTATACGTATCCGTCTTGCCATTCTTGTTTAGAGATCTGTGCCTTTTTGTCCTCTAACGTCGAGCCAGTTAATCTGGTACTCCACTGATGAGCCTGTTCCATCTCTGGAAAAACTGACTGTGTGGGATTTATTGACAGAAGCTATGCTGGTCTCCAGCATGGCACTTTCCTGACGATTTTCAAGTATTATTTTGACTGTACATGATTTTCACCCTGTGCGTCTATATCTGAGGCTCATCCTGCAAGTGAGATGCCGCTTCTCTGTAGTGTGGTTTGGAATCAAAGCTATACGATTTTACTGAATTTCTATGAAGGCCTTTAAAAGAATTTTGTCCAAGTCGAACAACATCGGAAATGGGAGTTCTAGTCTTTATCTGATACAAAGTTGCTATGAGACTTTACCAAACCAGTTAAACTTTTGATCTGGTTTCCTCACGTGTAAAATGAGGTCGTTGGCCTAGACACTCTCCAAAGGCCTTTCCAGGTCTAAAAGCCGAAGTTTGAAGTTCGAGTGTGGCGGAGACAAGGAGCAGCACACCACGCTGTGCCTTTTTATGTTTTCTTTGCCTCCTCCCTTTCTGGCAGTAGAGAAGTGCTGCCTAGGCAAGGGCATCCTAGCTGGCCTGAGTTTCCTTCCCTCTCTGTGGATCTTTGCTGATTTTTCTTACAGTGACTTATTGCCAAAGGGTAAATTGCCAGTTCAACCCCAAGAAAGACTGATCAGAGGAAATCCGATCACTAGAGCCCAGGTTTGTTTGGGGATATCTTCTCTGGTCGTAGGTCAGAACTGAGCCTTTTTCCTAGGCACACAGCTTGAGTGTGGTGTAAAAAAAAGAGAGAGTCACTGCTGTTAGAGGCCTTCCAACAGGGGTCCCAGGATCAAGCTGGGAGCCAGATACACCTCTGGGTGCAGCTGAGGTGTTTTACACAGGAATAAATCTTAAACAGCTAGGTAGGATATAACCTTTCTGCATTCAAAGTTACAAAATAAAAAATGATAATGTGTTCAGAGTAGAAAAGAACAGAATTTTCAGGTAAAGAGAGATCATTCTGTGATCTCTGAAATTAGGAAGATTAGATGTAAAATAACTCAGGATGTTGCTGAGCCTGATTGAATCATTAAACCCAAGCCAGGAAATAACCTCAAGGCGCCAGGCGCTGAGGCATGCAGACCTGGCCTCAGGCTCTGTTCATTGTTTATTAGCCGGCTGCCCCTCCACCAAGCTAATTTTCCTTAGGCTCAGTTTTTTTTCTCTGAAAAATGGGAACAATATCCCTTTCACAGGGTTGTGATAGAGGAGTCAGTGAAATAATGCTTTGTGAAGAAGCTTTGTAAGAACACAGGTTGTTAGATAAACGTATGGGTTTTTTTTAAATTATTATTTTTTTTTGGCTACTGTTATCTAGTGGATATCTGTTATTTAGTTGTGCACATCCCTAATATAATATGCATCTTGGTTTAAAATCTTAATTCAGTGCTCTCCCTTGGGAAGGTTAGAAGAAGAAATGTTGCTTTCAAAATCTAGGCTCCCTTACAAGTATGAGCAAGACAAAAATAAAACAATTGAAATTTAACATCACCCTGCTTCCTTTATGGCCTATAGTAGCACTGTCCAGTAGAAATATAATGCCAGCCACATGTGTAATTTAAATTTAATGGTGCTACATTTGACAAGTGAGATGAAACATGTAAATTTAATTTTAATGACATTTTATTTAATTCAATATATTGAAGATTTTATTTTAAATTGGAATCAATATAAAAATTATTAGTGGAATATTTTACTTCTTTTTTTTTTTTTAACACTAAGTCTTCAAATTTCAATACTCTTGCAGCACATCTCAATTCAGATGAACCAGATTTCAAGTGCTCAACAATTACCTGTGGCTTATGTCTGCCTCACTGGATAGTGACAAAGCTATATGTGTGTGGTAGATTGTTTCTAACTAAGCCCCAACTAATATATCCACATCTAATCCGTGGGACTTGTGAATGCCACCTTACTTGGCAAAAGGGACCTTGCAGATGTGATTAGTTAAACATTTTGAGGTGGGGAGATTACCAGGGATTATCGGGAGGGCCTGATGCAGTCACGATGTCCTTAGAAGAGGGAGGCAGGAGGGTCAGAGTCAGAGCAGAAGTCAATAAGATGATGGATGTAGAGATTGGAGAGATGTTCTTTGAAGATGTAGGATGGGCCACCAGCCAAAAAATACAGATGGGCAGCCACTGAAAGCTGAAAAAGACAAGGAAACACATTCTCCCCTTAGAGCATTCAGAAGGAAGCAGCCCTGACCACAACTTGACTTTAGCCCAGTGAAAGCCCAGGTTAGACTTCTGACCTCCATAATTATAGGAAAATAAATTTGTGTTGTAAACCATTGTGGCAGTTTGTTATAGCAGTCATGGGAAACTAACACATTTCTAGTACCCCAATATTAACATCATTTTCAAGACCCTTTTGAGAAGGCTTTTTCCTCTGGCTACAGCAGCTTAGATAATTACAGTTGGCTTCACCGCAATTTGGCCAAGGGCACCCATGTCCAGTTGTTCTGAGTTGGTGCCATCCTCACTGAGCACTGCTTACTCTGATCAGTTGCAGCCTTTGATACCAAAACTTGGTGTCTTGTCACTACCTTGAGGACAAACAGGGGAAAAAATTTTCACATTAAGGTGCAGTACACAGGAGAAAAAAAAAATGGCTTAGAAAGTTACCGGCTCTCTTTACTATATGTTCAGTGTTTCTGTAAATCTAAACTTATGCTAAAATAATGTCTATTAATTAAAAAAATGCAGCACCATATGGGTTTGGTAGGGATAGTTTTGCCCTTATACCTTTATCTATGAAAGTTAAATGAATATTGGATTAGGCCAGTAATTCTCAAAGCTTCGAATGCATCACTATCATCTGGAAGGCCTGACATACCAAGGTCCCTAGGTCCACTGTCAGAGTTTCTAACTTAATAGGTCTGGGGTAGGGCCCAAGAATTTGCATTCTAATCAGTTTCCAGGTGATGCTGATGCAACAGAAACATAGGTAGGCAAGTAAGGTGTGGAAGAGGCCTGGAACACCTGGCCCGCGGGAAGGACTCCCAGGCCTCTGGTTAGCTAGCTCAGGGAAAGGCCTGAAGGCTGTGCTTCCCTGCCCTACCAGGTGCACAGAGAGTCGTCCTCTTCCAACAATAAGCTCAGCAGTCATTGCTAAGGAACTTCAGATTCAGCACCACTCCTCTTGTTTGGCTCTGTTTTGTATCTCTCACCCTGCAGTCTAAGTAGATGACAATCCTGAGACCCCCCAAGTCTCAGCTAAAAATACTCATCCACCACAAGCCAGCTGACTTCTCAGATTTCCCAGCTGGAGTGAATCCTTCAGACCTGGGGCTGCCCCAGTGGAAAGTCAATGACAAAAAACAGCAGGTTAAAAATAGTCCTGGGGAGGCCTTCAAAGCTCTTGTGCCCAACTGCCCACTTGGGGTAACTGATTCTGGATGTAAAGGCGGAGGTGGAAGGATTAAGCCAGGAATGGCTGAATGACTGGCAACTGTGTCCAGTCTCATTCTGTAGAAGAGTTAGAGCAAACTTTAGTGACTAGCTAGCTTCCTCTCTCCCCCTGGTCTCTGTGTTTTTTAAATGTAAGTTCTAGATTTGGTAATTATAGCCCTGGCCCTGGTCTGTGGTGATTTTCACCCTGACTTCTTTTGCATAATAATAAAGCTGGGCTTCTGAGCCTTTCTGAAGGTGTCTTGGTGAGAAAGGAAAGCTGGCCCTTGGAAGGACCTATAGAGCTGACTTGTCAGGGTCTGGGTCGTCTTATAAACAAGCTTAGCTTGCCTACTTGCTCCCTCCTAATAGCACCAACAGTTTTGTCTGTATTGTTTTAAATTTACCTGTCAGTTGAATGTCAATAAGAAGAGCAAAAATGCTGTCTAATATTTCTAAGTGACAATATTCTCCAATTATTCCATCATTTTGTGTCAGAAATTCCCAAAAGCAGGCAAGTTTCTCCCCTCCTTCCTTGAAAAGAGCTTTGGTGAGAATAATCTTTCCAGAAAACTATTTATTCATCCTAATAAAAGTAAACAAAACCCATGGGACACTTTAATTTGAATTTTAAATTCAAAAAAATTAATTTATTATCTAAATTTTTAAATGTGGACTTTTCTTGAAAAAAATTTGTTTTTTTTCACTCACATTTCTCAAAGATAAAGGAAAAGTATATACAAATTATCCAACTTGGCTTTTTCCTCTTAATAGAGTGCTGAATGCTCTGCAGGGAGCTCCGGAAATAGGCCAACTTTGATAGGAAGTAATGAATGCAAGGCTTCTGTGATGGTCTGGCTGCTGAAGCATACAATGAAATGCAACATTCACATCCTACTGACTTTAAAGTAGCTGAGCAGGCTGAAGGATCCAGATCTTGTCATTTTATTTCTCTTTTATACATAAGGGAGAAAAAAGTGAATAAAGGAATAACATCGATTGCTTTCTATAGACTTTAAATCTTTGTTTGGATTTTCCTATTTCTTGCCCCTTGGTGAACAACTAGGTTGTGAATTTTTCTGTGGATGAAGCAAGACAGGCTTCATGAGGTGCCCAGAGGGGCAGCATGGTAGCCGAGACCCCACAGGGTAAAGACAACCTAGGGTGGAGGGGTCAGAGATCAAACAGGATGAGGAAGGTGTGGGATGATGAGCGTACCTGAGGTGAGATGTTGAAGCTCCAATAGGGTGACCATGGAACCCTTGCAGGAGATGGCCCTGGGACAGTGGGAGATTTGTTACGCACCAGGGGACTGATCAAATAATTACACGTGTTAAGAATAAGCCGTTTATGATAAAAACTCTCAACAAAGTGGGTTTCGAAGGAACTTACCTCAACTTGGTAAGGTCATATGTGATAAACCGTGTAACTAATATCATACTCAATGGTGAAAAGCTGAAACCTTTTCCTCTAAGATCAGGAATAAGACAAGAATGCCCACTGTCACCACTGTTATTCAACATAGTACTGGAAGTCCTAGCCACAGCAATCAGATGAGAAAAATAAATAAAAAATAAATAAATGAAAGTCATCCAAATAGGAAAGAAAAAGTAAATCTGTCACTATTTACAGAAGCTAGAATACTATATGTAGAAAACCACCAAATACTGTATATAGAATCCACCAAAAAATTAATAGAATTAATAAATAATTAATAATTTAGCTGGCTACAAAATTAATATACAGAATCCGTCACATTTCCTATATACTAATAATGAACAATCAGAACAGGAAATGAAGAAAACAATTACAACTCATGATTAATCAAAAGAATAAAATACCTAGGAATAACAATCAAAGGGTGAAATATTTGTATGCTAAAAACTATAAGACATTGAAGAAGGAAACTGAAGAGGACAAAATAAATAGAAGGATACACTGTGCTCATGAATTGGAAAGATTAATATTGTTAAAAATGATCATATTACCCAAAGCAATTTATAGCTTCAATTACTATCAAAATACAATGTTATTCTTCTCAGAACTAGAACAAATAATTCTAAATTTATATGGGATGGCAAACAAACAAACAAACCCTGAATTACCAAAGAAATCTTGAGAGAGAGGACAAAGTTGGAAAGTGTCATGCTCCCTGATCTGAAACTACACTACAAAGCTATAATAATCAAAACAGTATGGTTCTGTCACAAAAAACAGACACATAGGTCAATGGAACAGATGAGAACCCAGAAATAAACCCTCTTTTATATGGTCAACTAATCTACGATGAAGGAGAGACAAATATACATGGGAGTATCAACATTATCTTCAACAATAGTGGACTACTCTCTTACACCATACACAAAAAGAAGCAAAATTGGTTAAAAACTTAAATGTAAACCCTGAAATCAGAAAACTCCTGGAAGAAAACATAGAAATTAAACTATCTGACATTAGTCTAAGTAATATTTTTTTGGACACATCTCCTTGAGCAAGGAAAATAAAAGCACAAATAAACACATGGGACTACATCAAACTAAAAAGGTGCACAGTGAAAGAAACCTTCAACAAAACAAAAAGGCAACCTATGGAATGGGGAAATATATTTGTAAATGATATATCCAATAATACCCAAAATATCCAAAATAAAAAGAAACTCATACAATTCAATAACAACAACAACAAAATAAACTACAGAAAGAATCTGAATGAAAAATGGGCAGAGGACATGAAAAAAAAATCTCTCCAAAGACTTACAGATGGCCAACAGACATATGAAAAAGATGTTCAACATTACTAATTATCAGAGAAATGCAAATCAAAACCACAATGAGGTACCACTTCACACCAGTCAGAATGGCTATTATTAAAAAGTCAACAAACAACATGTTGAGAAAAGGGAACACTTGTGCACTGTTGGTGGGACTGCAAACTGGTGCAGCTACTATGGAAAATAGTATGGAGATTTTCTTAAAAACCTAAAAAATAGATATACCCTACAACCCAGAAATTCTACTTAGAGTATTCATCCCCCACCCCCAAAAAACCTCTGAAAACACTAATTCAAAAAAAAATATGCACCCCTGTGTTCATTGCAGCATTATTTACAATAGCCAAGATGTGGAAACAACCTAGGTGTCCATCAACAGATGAATGGATAAAGAGGATGTGGTATCTACATACAATGGAATATTATGCAGCAATAAAAGAAAATGAAATCTTGCCATTTGTGACAATGTGGATGAATCTAGAGGTATTATGCTAAGGGAAATATGTCAGGTGGAGAAAGACAAATACTGTACAAATACTGGTTTCGCTTAAATGTGGAATCTTAAAATAAAACCCAAACAAACAAAACAGGCTCACAGAAACAGAGACCAAAGGGATAGTTACCAGAAGGGAAGACGTGGGGAAATGGGTGAAAAGGGGAAGGGAAATATAGTTGATAATACTGTGATAAGTTTGCATGGTGACAGTTTACTGGAATTAGTGGGTGATCATATTGTAAGGTATAAAAATGTCGAATCACTAATTGTCCACCTGAAAACTAGTATAACCAATATAAGATTGTATATAAACTATACTTATATACTTAAATTTTAAAAAAGGGAAAAAAGATTAAACCAGGTTTCTTGCTGTTGGAAAAAGAAGTTAAAAGTGAAGAAAGGCAGAAAACTACATCTAGAACCCTGTGATATGGTGTTTGAATTGGAGATATGAGTGTAAATGTATTTATGTTTCAATATGTAAAGATAGATATAGAACTGATGGTTGCCAGGGTGGGTGGTGGTGTTAAGGAGAGCAGGTGGAAAGGGTGAAGGAGTATAAGAGGTACAAACCTGCAGTTATAAAAAGTAAACCATGAGATATAATGTACAGTATAGGGAAAATATCAATATATGTAATAACTTTAATATGATTGGATGGTAACTAGATTTATATGGTAATCATATTGTAAGGGATATAAATGTTGTATCACCATGTTGTACACCTGAAACTAAGGCAAATTTATATGTCGACTATAATTTTAAAAGACAGATTTAAAAATAAATATAGATATAAATGCATGTATGTATGTGTAGGCATGCGAGTCCACATACATATAAAAACATTTTCCCCTTTAACTGTCTGTTGAGAGAGATGGGAACAGCAACAACCTAAGAGCAATGGCATGCCCTATGACTACCAGGGAACACCCAGATCTTGGTTTTAAATACCATTTCCTACAAAAACAAAAAACAAAAAACCAGAAAATAAAAAACAAAAAAATCCAAAACAGGCTCCTTGGAGGAATGACTGATTCCAAGGATGCGGCAAGGAGAGTACAAGATGAGTCCAAAACATCTTGTTCCAGAAAGAAAGGAAGGGCTCAAAGAATGATGGGTGCATATTAAAAAGGGAGCTTACATTGGCTCCCACTGGCCAAATGGAGGACAATTAAGCATCAAAAAAATGATAGTAAGAGATTATAAACCACGGAATAAGATAGAAAACCAGAAATTTATGCATATGCCAATAAATAACAGAATAAACTGAAAGTTTGAAGGGATGGATATTTACATAATTTCAATATCTCACCACAAAATACTTATTGATTACATGGGTTGGGGAAGGAGGAGAGAATATTATAGTAAGACACCATCTTTATCATGTGATTGATGTGATTATCATTAGTAAAGAGACAGGTTGATAGGATGCAGTGAGAAGAATGTAGTATCATTTTCGTGATATTTCTGCTAAAGATGTCTGAATTTAATGTTAAACCACATTAAGAAACATTCTACAAAATAACCGTCCTATAATTTACAAAAGTGTCAAAGTCATGGATGTTGAAGGAAAACTAAAAGAGACCAAAGAGACATGAAAATTAAGTGTAATATGTGATTCTACACGCCTTTTAGAAGGAATGTATTACTGGAACTATTGGCAAAAATTTGAATGGGTTCTGGGGGTCCAGTCAAGATAGCATAGAAGGTAAATGCTGTGCTTGCCTCCTCTTACAACCACACCAAAATTACACCCAAACTACGAACAACCATCAGTGGGAGTCGCCTGAGGTCTGGCTGAACAGAAGTCCTACAACTGGGGACATATATAAGCGATCACCTAGAGACTGGTAGGAGGGGTGGAGATGTGGAATGGGCCACTCCCACAACTGTGTATGGAGTTTGAAAGTTAGGAGGGTTATCTTTTCTGCAGAGTCTCCCCACAGAGAAGTGAGGTGTCTTGGCTCCACGTTGGGCTCCCCATCCCAGAGTTCCAGGACCAGGAAGAGAGGTTCATACAACCTCAGGCTGTGAACTCCAGCAGAGATTGTGACTAAGTGAGACTGAGGACAGCTGTAGTTTCAGGCATTCCTCTTAAAGGGTCTTACTCACTGACAAACTCACTTGCTCTGAGCTCCAGTACTGGGGCAACTGATCAAGGAGTGCAGGACATATGGGGAGGAACTGAGTTGTTTGGCTTCAGGGTGAGGGCTGGAGGGGTGGTTTTCTCCCAGATAGAAGTACTGGCAGTATCTATTGTTCCCTTGTTGAGCCCTCCCCACTCCCAGCGTGCAGATGCAGGCGGCCACTATATCTGCGTCTCCATCATCCTGGTTAACACAGGTTGCTCTGCTCAGATGATTTTCTGAAACCCCACCTCTCCCAACTTGTGGGCCCACCCAAGCTGCCTCCAGTGGTTTATTTCATACAAATGGCCTGCCTTGGCTCATGCTGTGGACTTTCCTAAAACTTCTCAGGGCTCACAAAACCCAAAGAATCAGTATCTGGCCTTGGCATGCCCTATACCTCCTGTTGAGCGGTCCCAAGCCCGTACTATTGGCAGCCTGCCTCAGTTCCTGACTTGGCCTCTCAAGGCACCTAGAAGTCCAGCACAGGTAGCAGCTGTCTACGATTGCTTGGTGACTCTTACCAGGGCACCCAGGAAAGTGCCAGGCTATGGCTGAACTTGGCCCACAGTGGGGACCCTCCCAGGAGGCCCTTAGGCTGACACACCCAGTGCCATTCTATGACCAGCACTGGAGCCAGAGTACCACCCAGGGCTGCATCTGAGGAGGACACACCTGAAGGGAAGACTGGGCAGGCACCAGAACTCTGTTAAAGTGAATGCTGCTTTTTAGTGTTGGCCCCTCACTGGCCAATCTTTACGACCAATCAGCCCAAGTGTCAATCACTCCCATCAATGTGAAAACATCAGCCAAGTCTCAACTACAACAGGAGGGCACACACAACTCACACAAGGGACACACCTTGAGCACCTGGCTCAGGTGACCAGAAAAGAGTGCCACTGGCCCTATAGGATACCTACTACATAAATCCACTCTACTAAGACCAGGAGACTTAGGAGACCTACCTAATATATAGGAACAAACACAGGAAGGCAGCCAAAATGGGGTGACAAAGAAATATGACCCACATGAAAGAACAAAACAAAGCCCCAGAAAAAGAACTAAACAAAATGGAGACAAGCAATCTACCAGATTCAGAGTTCAAAACACTGGTTATAAGGATGCTCAGTAAACTTAGGGGAAGAGTAGATGAACTCAGTGAGAACTTTAGCAAAAAGAACATAAAAATAGAAAACATAGAAATGGAGATGGAAAACATAAAAGGGAACCAGTCAGAAATAAAGACGACAGTATCTGAGATGAAGAGTACATTAGAGGAAATCAACAGATTGGATGAAGCAGAGGATTGATTGAATCAGTGACTTAGGGGATGGGATAGCAGAGGACACAATCAGAACAGCAACAAGAAAGCATAATCCCTCAAAATGAAGGTAGTTTAAGAGGCTTTTGAGACAAAAATCAAGCACAACAACATTTCTATCATATGGGTACCAGAAAGAGAATAGAAAGAGCAAAGCATTGTAAACCTATTTGAAGAAATAATGATGGAAAACTTCCCTAACCTGATGAAGGAAATAGACATACAATCCTGGGAAGATCAGAGGTTCTGAAGAAAACCTAAAGAGGACCATACCAAGACATATCATAATTAAAATGCCAAAGGCTAAAGATGAAGAGAGAATCTTAAAAACAGCAAGAGAAATGCAATTAATTACTTAGAAGGGAGCTCCCCTAGGACTGTCATCAATTTCTCAACAGAAACTTTGTAGGCCAGAAGAGATTGGCACAAAATACTCAAAGTGATGAAAAGCGAAGACCTACAACCAAGATTACTCTACCCAGCCAAGCTATGATTTAGAATTGAAGGCGAGATAAAGAGCTTCCCAGAAAAGAAAAATACAATATTACAGAAAATGTTAGAGAGACTTCTTTAAGAAGAAAAAAGTTTGTTTAAAAAATAATGAATAATAAAATGACAATAACTACATATCTATCAACAAGTACTTCAAATGAAAAAAGCTTAAATTCTCCAATCAAAAGGTAAGGTGACTGAATGGGTAAGATAACAAGACCCATACATATGCTGCCTGCAAGAGACTCACTTTAGATCAAAAGATACACACAGACTCAAAGTAAAGGGATGGAAAAAGATATTGCATGAAAATAGAAACAAACAAACAAAAAATCTGCAATACTTATGCCAGACGAAATAAACTTTAAAACAAAGCCTATAACAAGAGACAAAGAAGGACCCAGTAATCCCACTTCTGGAGAAACCTCAAATACTACTTTAAAGGGACATGTGCATCCGTATGTTCATTGCAACATTATTTATGATAGCTAGGACATGGAGGCAACGTGGGTGTTCATCAATGGATGAATGGATAAAGAAGTGGTGGTACATATATACAATGGAATATTACTCAGCCATAAAAATAAATAGATAGATAGATGATACATAAACACATAAAAGATGCTACATAAATACATTTGCAACAACATGGATGGACCTAGAGGTTATTGTGCTGAGGGAGTAGTCAGATAAGGGAAGGACAAATGCCCTGTGATTTCAATTACATGTGGAATCTAAAGAGCAAAAATAAACAAAACAGAAACAAACTCATAGATTTAGAGGACTTTTGAGGGTTACCAGATGGAAGGAGAGTTGGGTGAGTGGGTAAAAAACGGGGAATGGATGAAGAAGTTAAACTGGTAGTTATGAAATAGTCATGGAGTTGTGAAGTATAGCATAAGGAATATAGTCAATAATATTGTAATAAACTATGTATGGTGTCAGAGGGTACTAGATTTATTGGAATGATCATTTTTATAAGTTTTATAAATGTCTAATCAGTAATGTTTACACCTGAAACTAATATAATATTGTAATGTCAACTATAATTAAAAAATAAAAAATATTAAAAAAAACAAATGTGTTCTGAGAATTTGATGGTAGCAATGTACAATGTAATTTCCTGTGGTTATGTAAGAAAATGTCTTTGTTTGTAGGAAATAGCCACTAACAAATTCCAGAATGATAGGACATCCAATTAGCAACTTAGTATCAACATGATTCAGAAAAAATGTTCTTTGTACTGTCCTCCTACTTTTCTATAAATATGTGCTTGTTTGAAACTTTTATAAAAGAGGAAAAAGATAAATAAATTTTGTTGAATAATTTCAGGAGATATAAAAGCTTTTATACTTGTGTCTAAACTGGACAATTTTACTTGTAATTATGGTAACTTTTTTTCATTAAACTTATTGGGGGTAACATTAATTAAGAACATTATATAAAGTTTAACTGTACAACTCTATAAATATGACATTTGTATACTCTATTATGTGCTTACCACTGAAGCCTAGTCTTCACCATATATTTGATCTGCTTTATATTCTTCATTCTCCTCCATTCTCCACTCTGATAACCGCCATTCTGTTTTCTTTATCCATGGTTTTATTTTGTTTTGTTTATTTTGTTTGTTTGATAACTTTCTTTTTGAAAGCAGTAAACAAGTTAATATACTGATAATATACAATTTAATCTTATATTTCTTTTCCAAAAAATTTCTTTTCCAAAAAAATTATTCAGTTGAAGACAGAATTATTTATAGTCACTTAATTCATGATTATAATTTTAACTGCATTTTCTTTGGAAAGGATACATTCAATACACAAAGTATAGGCAATAATCAAACATTTAAACATATGTTGTTTATTAATTTATTTTAATTTGGATCCAGAGGTTTGTCTTTTCATAAACAAATTAGATACATTATAATATAAATATTTTAAAAACATTTTATCATTTATGTTTTGGTTTTATCCCAAAGTGCAGATAACTTTAGCACTAAAGAGAAACTCAAGAGAATTGACAGATGTTATTCTTTGCAAAATACTGTATTATGATTTTTAAAATGTTTTATTACTTGGAATACTAACTGGAACAATGTCAAAACAAAATTTTAAAATATGACAAATTAATCAGTGAAGTTTATATTCTCAAAAGCCTTCTTTTCATCACCAGCTTCTTATAATTTTAGGAAATATTGTGCAATTCTTAATACTTTGGAGTCTCTTATCATAATATTAAACATTCACACAGTTTTTATTGTAAATATGTGTTAACATTAAAAAAATTTGAATCCATAGTAGAAAGAAACTGGAAGCAAATATTTAATTATGGCTGAAATAATTCTAGTAATTCAATTTTAAGTGCATGTAAGTAAATATTCATTAATAGTTCTTGTCTTTGAAGTATTTTCAGTATTAGGCTCTCCATGTTGTAGTTAAATTGAACATGTTAAGTTTTAATAAAAAGGTGAAAGTCAGTTTTCTATGTTCATTTTCACATTACCACAAATTATTTACCTTATACTTACTCTATATAGCACTTGTCACAATTATAATTCAATGAATATTTGCATAACTATTCTCTTTCTCCTTTGATAGATGTGTTCCATGAATTTATTTTTAGTATCTGCTTGCATAGCTGCCCAATTTTAAAGGTGTGGTTCCCTAACAGTTCTTACATTAATTGCCTAGCTGTAGCCTTCAGAAGCTGGCCTTCAATAATTTTCCCATCCTCATCTCCTTGGGACAATCAATTTATATTTTCTTTGAGGTCTTGCCCTTCCTCTTCTTTTTTTATTTCTTGGGTTCTAGCCATATGTTTACCTAGTAAACACCAAAAACATCTCCTTTTTTTAGTAGCCTCTTTAAGAGTATTAGACTTGGGTGCAACTCCTTGCCATTCTATACCTAGACCTTTAAAGTCATATTTTCTCCATCCTATTTGCCCAGCCTATCAGCTCAAAGCTCAGCCTTTCTCTTAAGGAAATCTACCTCTTCCCTCAGCTTCATCAGTTTATTGTTTTGAAAATAAGACTGAAGTATGTTTTTTCAAACCATTCCACATCTCCTTGACTTCCTGAGTTAAATTGATTCTGCCAGGACAA
This sequence comes from Eonycteris spelaea, assembly GCA_003508835.1. Lineage (NCBI taxonomy): Eukaryota > Metazoa > Chordata > Mammalia > Chiroptera > Pteropodidae > Eonycteris > Eonycteris spelaea. Next base: position 6,343,229 of record PUFA01000049.1, on the reverse strand, counting down.
CGTTCAATGCACAGGCCTTTCAACTTGACTATTTAGCATTGCATTTGTAAAAATTTATGACTTGTGTTTCTATACTTCACCCAAGAAGATGGAATACACTATAATAAAGCTGTCCATTCTTTTTGTTTGTTTGTTTCAAATCAAAAATCTGCCACCTTTCTCTGACATATCCATAAATAAGGTCTCTAAAATCTAAAATAAGCTCAGAGGTTATTTAATTAACAAATCAGAGTGAATTAGGACAACTAAAACTGTGAACAAGCCCATGCATCTGAGGTGTTGCTATCTCCACTTGTTGGTTTCTTTCTCTGGCTCCGAATATAGTTTAAAACAACATAATAAAGAATGGATATGGGGACAGCCCTTTTTCAATATCTGTTCTAGGACTGAAACAAGTAATCAAAACTAGAAGTTCACATCTATTCCTGGAGAACCAAAGGAACTTAGCTGTTTTGTAGTTTTCAGGCATGTACTTTGTTCTGCTCACACACCAGGATCTACAGAGGTTTAATCCTACTCAGTCTCACCTGATACACTGGACCAAGCTATACATGTGTAGCTTAGGGGCAGAGGCTGCAAGAGTTCTCCAAAGGCTAAATCCTACACTGACCAGGTTTGATACAGGTTGACCAAAGCTTAAAGCCTCATGCTCTGCCTGCCCAAGAAATAGTCACTCCATATATATATATTTTCCCCCCAAATACCACTCCTTATTCTTCCTCAAGATTCCTGGTTCAATGTAGTAGGTGTTAGGGCCTAATTGATTATGCCTCTCCTCTTTGATTGATGTTGACATTACAATTCTGTGTTCTTTTATGTGCCAGGTAGGTGATAATCACAATTAAAAACCATAATGTTTGATCTAAAAAAATGTACCTTCCTCTGTGGAGAAAAAAACATAAACTCTTGGTGTTTACTTAATGACCTAATCTTAGTTAATGCCAATAGAACATGGGAGAAGTTCACTAACTTAAAACTGCATCTGCATCAGAATGTAGAGCTGACTGTATACTATGTGTTCAGCAGATGCTTGCTGAACAGCTCAAGTGCTTCTCCATAAGGAAAGGTAAGTACCTTGGGGAACATTTGGAAATAATGGAGGACCTGTTTTGGTCACAGTGCCTGGGAAGGGGGGTTAGAGTTACTACTGGCATTTATTAGGTGGTGGCCAGGGATACCAAATGTCTTAAAATAATGTAAGAGATTCCCCTCAGTGAAAAATCGTCCTGCTCAAAATGTCAATTATATTACTTCCTCTTGGCCTCCCCCACCCCTCAATCAACACACAAATGCTTTGAGACCCATGGGAATGAATACTCAAGAACTACTGTTGTTTTATCTTGGTGCAAAAGTAAAACTTTTATTTTAAAATATAACAACAGTGATCCAATGCCCTAGTTCACTCTGCCCCTATGGTTGCTTGTAGTCCTGTACAAATCTGCATTGTCCGGTCACAGGACATTGAAGTCACCTGTGAAGTTGCATATCTCCTCGGAGTTAGGTGCTCAACTCCCAGAGGACAGGGGCTGTCTATAGCCAGCTGTACACAGAATACGTGCTACATAAGCTTGAGTCTAATAAATGAAATTAGTGAGATTTTAAAATGTAACATAGACATATTTTGTAATGGAAACCTCAACATTAAACTTCTGTATTTTCCAACTAGAATATTCATGAAATATAGCCAAACATATGAATGAATGTTGAGTTTGGATTTCATCCTTTTGATTTGGGTATTCACAAAGAAATTGCTGCTACTTCTAATACATAAAACCTTACTTGTGCTTTTTTTTTTTTTTTTTTTTTTTTTTTTACAGCAGGATTCCTTTCAGCAGGTAGGTTCAGTAGGTTAACTGTTTTCAACATCTGTTTATGTTTACTTTGCACTGAAATGTCTGAAATGGATTGTTGTGTAGAGCATAAAATTTTATTTTGTCTTGTATGCATTCTCTGATTATTTTCAGCTGTAGAAAGTCAATATTTTAGTTTTCTACTCACTTGACCAATCTGTTTCAATTTTTAAAAGTCCAACATTTCCATTGTTATTGGATCAGTGAGTCAATTAGGTCTCTAAGATTTACACAAATTCAATAGGTTCCTAAGTGCTATATGAAAAATAGGTTTGGCTTCTTTTGTCAATATGTTAGGCTCCTCTGGATTTGCCATATCTTCCTTAAAAATGCAGTAAACTTTTAATCAGGATGTGAAATTTAAAACATTTTTATGAATAAATGTCAAAATATTTAATTTCCTGAGGAATGAATAACCCACCCTCCTTTTTTAATCCCCCAAATAGCCTTCATTTTTCCAAAAAATATACTGAAAAAAAAAATGACCTTTAAGACTCTTTAATATATACAGGAAGAGTTCTGATATCTGAATTAAAATGAAAGTTTTATTACTTTAAGACTTGTGTCTGCCATATAAATGATAAGATTAACATGTTTGAGATTTGGGGCAAAGTCATCAAGATAGAACTCTGAGTCCTATTTATCTAACTGTATAGTATAGGAGTTGCCTGCAGTTTCTTTCCAAGATCATCTTCTATAACTATCAGAGAAATGACCTTCCCACTTTGTTCTGAAGGAAATGGGGTTTACTTTAAAAGGTTCTCCTAGTGCTCTGAAGACATTTCCTCATTTGAATAAAGATTCTAAGTTTCCTCCAGGGAAGCTGAATTGAGCAAACTCCATATTATATGTGTGGTGGAGAGAAATCAGTACTCTTAGAGCTTTCTGAACTTGAAAGAATTATTATCATTATTACCATTATTATTATATTATTATTATTATGTTTATTTACTTTCATTTTGCTTTATTCATTGCACTTTATTTTTAAAATATTTGTGGTTGAAACAAGAACACTTATTTTCTATCCCTTATTTGCAGACATGAAATGTGATTAGGACAAGGTGATGACTTTATAAGTTCACCTTGGTTTTCAGTGGTGAAGACAACATGGTACAATTGCCTCTGAAACATTTCAATCTTTTTCTGTCATATCTCAGACTTCAGCTAAACAATACTACCCTCAAAACAGAAACATTGACATGATATGGTGCCTGAGTATTGGGTTATTATTTAGTCTCCTCAACAGGAAAAAATATGTTGTCAGTATTTAGACTTCTTCTTGAATATCCATTCCGGGATGTGTGAATATAAAAGTTGGGGGAGGACTATCTGTGCAGTTGTTACGTTAATTTTCAGGAGAAACTGTGGGCAGAGTTGGCTCACAGAACCATGTGTTCTGGTGTGAATTGAGTAATTTCATTTTTGAGAGAGTGCATTTGAACTTTGTATGCTCAATTAAATGCCAGAAAATGGGATGAAAGACTTACTGAAAACCAGATGCTTATTCTTCATGCCCCTTGGGACATTAAAAACAAGCATCACAAACAGAAGACATTTGGGTCTGACATTGTTCTCTGATGGATGATTTTGGAGATTGTTTTGTTTATTGGTAGAGTGGGAGCTAATAGTGTAGAGAATTGACAGTTGCCTGATTTGAGAATTATCTAAATCACTGATGTCTTATTCAATAAATCTACTTTTAACTTATGTAAGGAACTCTTTCACAATTTATTGAGAACAGAGAGAAAAATGTCTAGCACTTATTTAAGAGGAACTTCTTAAATATGTGGTAACAATTGGCTCATTTTTTGCTCAGTAGACAGTGGAGGCGGGTTGGAGAAGCTCCACCTCTAACACTGGAAAAACAATTCAGATCACATTTTGGAGTGATGGTCGTGTAGGACAATGTTTCAAGCTGAATATCTAACTGCAAGTGGAGTCTTAGTGTCTGCATTGTTTCAGGACTGTGACTATATTAACATGTGACAGTATAATATCCCCAACAGAGTTTAGAGAGAATTTCTGTGTCCTGTTCAGACCACACTAGTCAGAGCAACCTTGTCATCCTCAGGATGTTTCTGTACTGTTGAAACAGCAAAGTGTGATTGCAATTTGCAGTTAATCACCTTCCTACCTAGAGAACCAAGGTGCAAAATTAGTCTCAATTCAATTCATAGTGTGTATTTTGGATGAATTTTAATTTTAACATTGTAAGAAATCTTTTGTTGTAGGACAGATGATCATCAAATTCTGCCATAGTTTTGCATACAGTTCCATCCATTAAAAATGTGCACTGTCATTTTGGTTTAAGAATATTTTGATATTTTTGACTTGGTCATATCATAAACTTCAGAGCACTAAATAGAATTTTACTAAATCCATCAGATTGATATATGAATTAGAACAACTTTTGAGTGGTACTATTTGTGCACCTAAAATTAACAAACTGTTGATTGATCATCCTGTATTTTTTATATTTTTTGTTGAAATATAATGGATGATTAGTTGCTCGTATTTATATTATACAATTCAATGAGTTTTTCAATTAGAGTAGGCATACAATAATATATTAATTTCAGTTGTACAGCATAATGATTAGAGATTTAATATAACTCACAAAGTGATCACTCCACTAAATATAGTCCCCTCCCTTTACATATTTATTACAACATCATTAACCATCTTCCCCATGCTACACTCTACATCTCCATGTCTATTCTGTAACGATCCATTCGCACTTCTTAATCCCTTTGGCCTTTTTCTCCATCCCGCCAATCCTCCTCCCATGTAGTAGCCCTCAAAATAGTCTCTGTATCTATGAGTTTGTTTTTGTTTGTTGTTGTTTATTTTGTTCTTTAGATTCCACATGTACATGAAATCATGTGGTATTTGTCTTTCTCTATCCGACTTCATTCAGTGCAATAAACTCTAGGTCCATTAAGGCAATATCTTTTCCAACCCCTTCCTTTTAGTCTGTGTGAGTCTTTTAATCTGGAGTGAGTCTTTTGTAGGCAGCATATGTAGGGGTCTTGTTTTCCTATTCATTCAGCCATTCTATCTTTTGGTTGGAGCACTTAATTCTTTTCCATTTGAAGTACTTGTTGATAAGAATGTAGTTATTACCATTCTTTATACCTATTTTTAATACGTGTTCTTTCTTTTTAAAGTGGTCCTTCCAACATTTCCTGTAATACTGGCTTGGTGTTGGTGAATTCCTTTAGCTTATTTTTGTCCAGGAAGCTCTTTATCTGTCCTTCAACTCTAAATTAATCTTTGCTGGATAAAGTATTCTTGGTTGTAGATCCTGGTTTTCATCATAGTGAATATTTTGTGCAAAGCCCTTCTGTACTGCATAGTTTCTTTGAGAAATCAGCTGCCAGTCTTTTGGGAACTCCCTTTTAGGTAACTAACTGCTTTTTTCTTGCTGCTTTTTAAGATTCTCTCTTTGTATTTAACATTTGGCATTTTAATTCTAATGTGTCTAGTGTGGGCCTCTGTGGGTTCATCTTTTTTGGAGTTTTGAGCATCCTGGGGTTGTATGTTTATTTCCTTCACCAGCTTAGGTGAAGATCTCCATCATCCTGTCTTCAAATAGCTCTTCAATTTCTTGTTGTCCTTCAGGTACTCCTATGACATGGATACTTTTTTAGATTTAATTTTGTCCTATAGACTCCTTAAATTATTATTATAGTCTTGGCTTCTTATTTCTTGCCATTCTGATTCAGTGTCTTGGCTTCTCCATCCTCTATATCTGTGGTTTGATCCTCTTCTTTATGCACTCTGTTGATTTTCTTTAATATACTCTTCGTCTCAGACAATGGTTCTTCATTTCTGGCTGGTTCCCTTTTATAATTTCTACTTATATATTTATATATTTTTTTATCTCCTTGTTAAAGTTCTCATTGAATTCATTTACACTTCCCTAAGTTCATTGAGTATCTTTATAACACTGTTTTTAAAAATTTATTTAGTTTTTAATTCTTTAATTTTACCCCTTATTGGACCTCTTTTACTGCATCTACTTCTCTCTCTTTCCCTTACCTCTGGTAAATAACCACTATTTTTGAACTCTGCATCTGTTAGATTGTTTGACTCCATTATTCCTGGTTCTTTGTTCCATTTTTTCATATGGTTTCTGCTTCCTTACCTTCCCATTTTGGCTGCCTTTCTGCATCTGTTTCCATGTACAAAGCAAAGCTCCTAAGTCTTATTAGTGTGGCTTTGTGTAGTAGGTGTCCAGTGGCATGTGTCCTGAGAGGGTTAGCTTCAGGCCTAGTTTAGCCCCAGCTGGTGCCCCTCTGGGGGCCACCTGTTAAGATTCAGCAAGCAATCCACAGATGCTGTGCTATAATTGCCTCAAGACACACACCAGAAACTGAGGTCAGCTGTCTCTAGCATGAGTCTTGGAGTTGGCTCAGCAAGAAGCACTGAACTTGTGGAGAATACAACTGAAAGTGGCTTGGGTGGGCCATGAGTTGGTGGAGGTAGAGTTTCGGGGAATCGTCTGGGTGGAATGACCTCTGTTATTCAGTTTGATGACGTCTCAGCTATGTCTGCACCTGCGTCCATACACTAGAACAGGGAAGACTCAGCGGAGGAACAATGGATACCACTGGTACTTCTGCCCAGGAGAAATCCTCACCTCTGACCCTCACTCTGACAACTCAGTGTCCCACCATAATTCCCTGGTAACCCCCATGCACCGAGCAGCCACCATGGTGCTGGTGCTCAGAGGGAGCAGGCCCATCACTGGGAAAGTCCAGTTGCAAGACACGGCCCCTTTAAGTGGTGTCTGCAGCTGCTGCAGCCTCTGTCTCACTCAGCAGCTTGGAACCGAGCAGCCTTGCAGTTCATCCCCTTACCTTCTACCACTGCGGGGTGATTTCTTATTTCTCTCCCTAGTTGTAGTGTTTCTGTTCATCTAGATCCAGGCAACTCTGCTTTGCTGTTTTCTCTGTTTTTGTCACAACTTTGATGTGGTTGCAAGAGAGATGAACAACGCCTTTATCATTTACACCATGTTTTTCTGGCCCTGACCGTTCTGTATTTTTTAAGTGTACATTTCTAATTCTATTTAAGAATGTAATCATTTTGATATTTAGGAAATCCATAGTATAATGTCACATTATGATGGTAGAATTAATCTTCTATTTATTTCAAAAACTCTGTTAATCAGCAACAGTTTATATACTATTTCAAATTTGTCTGATTTTTGGTTGTAATGTAAACATATCTTATTTCAAATAAAAACATCAACATATCTCCATGTCCAATGTTGCACCTTAGAGGTAGCAAACTGATGTTAATTCTTTGGAAACTATATCTATAGGTGAATATTATCATTTCCAGAGCTATTGTAGGTCAAGGGTAGCATATGTTTACCAAAAACTTTGGAATGGTAAGGAAATAGTTTTTTTTTTTTATTGTTGTTATTAGGCTTTTGATGTATTAAATATGAACTTAAACTTCCTTTCTAGTTCAATCTTTACTATTAAAAATAATGTTTCTTATACTATGCACAGTGTACTAAGCAGAATGATATTCGTATCTTTGAAAACTGATGATCAGGCCAATGTGTGCATGCCATTCGCAGGGCAAAAATATTCTAAGCTATAGAAATTGTAGAAGATTCCACATTTTTCAGAATTCCTTGTCATTCTCTGGCAATATTTTATAAATTTAATTCTTGACAATATGCTTATTTTCAAAAATTTTCCATTTCTCAAAAAGATAAAGAATGGAAAACTTCTGTAATTGAAGATTCCAGGTAATTTAGGTTTTATTAGATAATTAGATTAAATTTTTAAAGATAATTTTGAAACACGTGGTCTAGAGGAAATTGAAAATGCCAGCACAGATGGGTCATTTCTAAAACATATCTCTGAGAGAGAAGAGAGAGAGAGAGAGAGAGAGAGAGAGAGAGAGAGAGAGAGAGAGAGATGGAGAGAGAGAGAGAGATGGAGGAGGGAGGAAATGGAGGGGATAGAGGGAAGGAGGGGAAAAAAAATGGTGACTACATGAGGTTATAGATATGTTAATTAGCTAGATTATGGTCTTTTTCACAGTTTCTGTTTTTTCAAAAAAAAAAATCTCTTATTGTCAACTGTTGAGCTGGTAATCTTCTATTATGCCATGGCTGACCTGGGAGAGTTGCAGAAGTATGAAGACTCAGGAAAAAGTCTATTTCTTACCCCAAAAAGAGTAGCTATACTGAAGAATGGATGCTTTTGAAACTGTATGTTGAGGGCTATGAGATCCGGTTCTTCATAGGTTTGAGGCATCTGGGTCAGCTCTGCATGACTCAGTGGGTGAAAGCTTAGTTTGCCTTTGTAGAGATAGAGCTGGCATGGATAGTGTGTTCCAGGGAGCTCTGAAAGCTTTAGTCTAAAATTAAGGCCAAATTAAAACCGTTTCTTGACACGTATTTGGTTCAGAAAAGGAAATTGAGCGACTGAGTATCATTTAGATTCTGCCTTTTTTGTTGATCACTTTTGAATTCTTTTTGTTTAAATGCTCAAAGTCCTAAATTCTTCATCTGTAAATGGGTATGGTAATCGCAGCTGCCTAGTAGAGCTGCTTTTGATGATTAAGAGCATTTCTATATGGAAACCCATTTAGAAGAGTGGTCTGGCTCACAGGAAATGTTCAATGGGTTTCTTGCTATGTTGTATTATTACTATTATTATTATAACTTAGTAATTATTCACACATGGAGAACATTTCAATTCTTTGTGCTTCTAAGGCTCTTCTGATCACCAAGAGTGCATTAGAAGAGCTTTACTCATTCATTACTTTATAATGTTTTTATGGAGCACTCTTTGTAACTACTGGACTATAATGTTAAGCAAAGCCAGAATGGTTCCTGACCTCGGGAAGCCTACAGTGTAGCAAGAATAAATCAACATAATCTAATAATCATACAATACAAGTTTTAATTTAACTGGGATAAAGGGCAGGAAAGACTAGAACTAGTCATGGGTCAATGCAGAGTGTGTCCTGAGTGATTGTAGTAGGTTGGGAGTTTGAGAGAAGCCTTTCAGGAAGATAGTACTTGTAAGGAGCTGGAAAAGCCAGGTGGCAGATGGAATAGGGACGTGGGGGCATGAGTGGTGTGCAATGAGCCTGGTATAGGGAACAGACCTAGAAGTGTCTTCGGATCCTGCTTCTCAAAGTGCAGGACTAGCCACCAGCAGCACTATCCCCTGGGAACTGGTAAGGAATGCAGAAATCTCAGGTCCCAGACCTCCTGGTTCAGACTCTCCCCACATAGGTCACATGCACATTGAAATTTGAGAAGCATTGTTTCTATACCATGTTAGGAAAGTTGGTCTTTGTTTTTCAAGTTCGCTGGAGGGTTTTAAGCAGGAAAGTAACACATCCAAATGAGCATTTTTAAAAGATTCAGTTGGGTACAGTGTTGAGATTGGAAGGGGAAAAGGGAGGATGTGGAGAAACAAGATAAGAGATTTGCTAAAATAGGTAGAAAATGTGGAGACTGCAAGGTGACTTAATTCAGTGGTTGCTTGCATTTTGACTAACTTTACTTTTCATTGTTTTGCTCCCTATTAATCCCTGTTTGAAAGCATTTTTGCTATCACACTATATTTAGTAAATTTATAATTAAAGATTGCTAAGTTGTAATTTACTCATTTGTAAATTTTTTCTTTCTGAATTTATCTGATCAGAGACGTATAAAAGAAACAAGTTTCTGATTAGCAGAAGATATCCACTGTGGCCACACTGAATTGCTGTTCATTCTTGTTGAAGTAAGCAAACTTGACAGTTACATTACCTAGCATGAAAACCCTAGATATATGATGTCTAAAGACCACCGTAATGGTTTTACTTACTTCCATCAAAAAGTAAGTATATCAAAACCCCAACATTTTGGGGGGAGGAATTTTGCTGGCTTTAATTGTGAGTCATTTATTTATTTGAGATAATATATATGTATTCTGATCCTTCTGTATACTGCACACTGGTTAGTTGCCTAAGGGATAAAATAATGTTTGGGGACATGGTATAACTATTTGTTGAATGAATTAAAAATGGATCTTAGCATCCTGAGATTACAGTTTAGTAATTTTAATATGTACATTACATGACCAAGATCCAAAGTAGAAAGTAAAATGCCGTAGTTAAGTTAGAATTGCTTCAGCTGCAAGTAATAAAATATTCAGGTTGATAGTTATTTAAACAAGAATTATTTATTTTTTTCTCATGTAAATTAAGTTTGAAATGAATATTCTGGACTGATAGGGCAGCTTCATAAATCCGTTGGGGATCCAGTTTCCCTCTTTCTTGATACTCAGCCATTGTCTGCACACGGCTTTCATCTCTGGATTTAAGATGATTGCTTGAGGTCCAGCTATTACATCATTCCAGACATCAGGAAAGAGGAAGGATAACACTCCTCTCTTGGAGACACTTCTGGAAGTCACATTTACCACTTCCGATTTCATCTCATGGTCAAGAACCGAGGACATGGCCTTACACAGCTGTAAAAGAGGCTGGGAAATTCTGTCTTTTTTCTAAGTGGCCATTAAATTTTCGCCAACCAAAATTGAGGTTTCTGTTTCTAAGATCAAAGGAAAAAAAGATGGTGGTGGGAGTCAATAATTAGCCTGCACCACATCCCAGCAATTTAGGTGAGGCAGAGAAAGATTACTTCTGCCTGGGTAATTAGGAAGGCTTTCTGATTGAGGTCAGATATAAGTTACTGATTTAAAGATTTGGGCTTATGCAGTTTGATGTGAGAGAAATAATTTGAATAGAACCATGAGTTTTAAATTGTGTTGAGGTACCCCTAGACACTGCAGTGACTCAAAAATACTTTGTTGATTATTTTCAATTTTTGAGGGAAATCCAGTAATACTTTGGCATTTATTGGTTACCAAATAAAATACTAGCTTGAGGTAGTTCACAGTTTCAACATTAGATTGTGCTATATTCCTTCTGATGTCGCTTACTGTATAAAAAGTCATACCACGCAAAAGTCCATGTGGAACAGGCAATGAATGGTGACAATTTCAAATGTGATTCCACAGTTTGAGGTGATATGCAGTACCTAAAGATATACACATCCATAGTAAGTAATTGCGGTCAAGAATGACATGAAATATGGTTTACTTTTAATTTATGTGTAGTATTTTTTCAAATGGCTACTAAGTTTTTAGGATACAAATACTTCTTATACAATTATTGGACTAAACTTTTTAATCAATTGAACTGTCAGGCATTTCTTTTGGACTAGAACCACTAAAAAATTCCTAATAATGATAGTGCCATAAACCAAAAATGTCTGGGATCTCTTGTTTGGGGGTTTAATAGAGTTACAAGGATACTTCTTATGCTCTTAACATAGGTAGTATTTAAAAAATATTGTCTATAATAAAATCCATCACAATATACTTTTTGAAATGCAAACTTTCTGACTTTGGAGCTTGTAATAGGAAATGTGAGTGTGGAATTGTACTAATAGTCCTAGTAAAAACTCATTTTATTAATTTTAGTATATCTTTCCTAAAAGGGAAATGTTTTTACTTTTTTTTAACTAATATGTTTTTTCCTCCAAGTATTTTTGGGATGACTAGGGAATAGTCTTTATAAAGCACGTATCATTTAAAAAGAAGCAGTCATTTACATTAATTATGTACAGATAAATTTTTGTTTAGGTGATTTAATACATTCATTTATTCAAACAGGTATTTTTTGTAATTTTATTTTTTCAATTAAGTTGACATTCAGTATTACTTTATATTAGTTTCAGGTGTACCTACCTGGCACTAGACTAGTGAATTACAATATTGACTATATTCCCTATGTTGTATTTTGCATCCTCATGACTATTTTGTAACTACCAATTTATACTTCTTTATCCCTTCATCTTTTTTACCCAGTCCCCCCACCAACCCCATTCCAATCTGACATCACTAGTTTGTTCTCTGTAACTATGAGTCTGTTTTTGTTTTGTTTATTTATTTTGTTCTTTAGATTCCGCATATAGTGAAATCACATGGTATTTGTCTTTCTCTGTTTGACTTATTTCACTTAGCATAATACCCTCCACATCCATGTCATTGTAAAGGGTAATACTTTATCTTTTTATGGCTAAGTAATTCCATTGTATATGTGTAGCACATCTTATCCAATGTCTATTGATAGGCATTTAGATTGCTTCTATATCTTAGCTGTTGTAAACAGTGATACAGTGAATATAGGGGTGTGTATATCTTTTTGAATTAGTGTTTTGGATTTCTTTGGGTAAATGCTCAGAAGTGCAATTGCTAAGGTCATAAGGTAGTTCTATTTTCTGTTGTGGGTGCACCAATTTGCATCGCACCACCAGTGCACAAAGGTTCTCTTTCTTCTACATCCTCACCAACACTTATTTTTTGATTTGTTGATGATAGCTAGTCTGACAGGTGTGAGGTGATATCTAATTGTGGTTTTAATTTGCATTTGATATGTCTATTGGCCATCTGTATGTCTGCTTTGGAGAAATGCCTGTTCAGGTACCCTGCCCATTTTTTAATTGTGTTGTTTTGTTTTCTGGTGTTGAGTTGTGAGTTCTTTATAAAATTTGGATATTAACAATCCTTTATGGAATGTATCATAGGCAAATATCTTCTCCCATTTAGTAGGATGTCTTTTTGTTTTGTTGATGGTTTCCTTAGCTGCGCAAAAACATTTTAGTTTGATGTAGTCTCATTTGGTTATTTTTTTCTCTTGACTGAGAAGATATATCAGAAAAATATATTTCTAAGAGCAATGTCAGAGAGTTTATTGCCTATTTTTTTTTTCTAGGAGTTTTATGGTTTAAAAAACCATAGAAGTTTTTTTTTTTGTATATGGTGTAAGAAAGTGGTCCAGTTTTATTTTTTTTTCTTTTGCTTGTAACTGTCATTTATTGAAAAGACTGTCTTTACCCCCTTGTATATTCTTGCCTCCTTTGTCATAGATTAAATGACCACATAGAGGTGGATTTACTTCTGGGTTCTCTATTCTGTTCCATTGATGTATGTGTCTGTTTTTGTGCCAGTACCATGATTCTTTGAATACTACTAGCCTTGTAATATAGTTTAATATCAGGTAGTGTGACACCTACAACTCTATTCCTCTTCTCAAGATTGCCTTGGCTATTGGGTGTCTTTTATGGTTCCATATAAATTTTTGGATTATTCATTCTAGTTATGTGAAAAATGCTTTGATATTTGATAGGAATGCATTAAATTGGGAGATTGTATGTCTCTAGGAATGTATCCATTTTCTTTCGGATTGTCCAATTATGTTTGCACATAATTGGCTTGTAGTATTTTCTTATAATTCTTTGTATTTCTTTATTGTTATTTGTCACTTCTTTTTCATTTCTGATTTTATTTATTTGGGTTCTTGCTCTTTTTTTCTTGATGAGTCAGGTTAAAGGTTGACCAATTTTGTTTATCTTTTTAAAGGACTAGCTCTTGGTTTCATTGATCATTTGTATTTTTTTTCAGAATCTATTTCATTTATTTCTTCTTCTGATCTATATTATTTCCTTTCTTCTGTTAATCTTGGGTCTTGTTTGCTGTTCTTTTTCTAGTTCTTTTAAGTGTAGATTAGATTGTTTATTTAAGCTTTTTTGTTGTTTTTTTTTTTTGACATAAACCTGTATTGCTATGAATTCTTCTTAGTACTGTTTTCTCTCTGTCCCATAGATTTTGGGTCATTGTGTTTTCATTTTCATTTGTCTCATGGTATCTTTTGATTCCTCCTTGATCTCATCATTAAGGAAGATCTCATCCCAGTCATTGTTTAGTAGCATATTATTTAGCCTACATGTGTTTGTGTATTTTTCAGTTTTTTTCTTGTAATTGATTTCTAGTTTTATGCCATTTTGGTCAGAGAAGACACATGGTATAATTTTAATCTTCTTAAATTTACTGAGACTTGTTTTGTGGCCTAACATGTGGTCTGTCTGGAAAATGTTTCATGTGCTCACGTGCTCATATATTCTGCTGCTTTGGGGTGAAATATTCTAAAAATATCAATTAAATACATTTGGTCTAATGTGTCATTTAGGGCTGCTGTTTCCTTGTGGATTTTCTGTCTGAAGGATTTGTCCAGTGAAGTCAATGGGGTGTTATAGTCTCCTAATATGAGTGTATTACTGTCAATCTCTCTTTTATATCTGTCAATATTTGCTTTATATATTTAGATGCTTCTATGTTGGGTGCATAAATGTTTACTAGGATTTTATCCTCTTGTTGGATTAATCCCTTTCTTATTATGTAATGTTCTTCATTGTTACTTATTATAGTCTTTGTTTTAAACTCTATTTTGCCTGATATAAGTATTGCTATCCCAGCCTTTTTTTTTTTTATTACTATTTGCATGAAGTACCTTTTTCCATACCTTTACTTTCAGTCTGTGTATGTGTCTTTTGATCTGATGTGGGTCTCTTGCAGACAGAATATGTATGGGTCTTATTTTCTCATCCGTTCACTTATCCGATCTTTTGATTGGAGTATTTAATCCATTTACATTTAAAGTGATTATTGGTGGGCACATAATTTATAGCCATTTTATTATTCATATCTATGTTTTTTCCCCTTCTTTTCTTCTTAAAGAAGTCCCTGTAACATTTCTTGTAACACTTGTTTGGTGGTGATGAATTCTTTTAGCTTTTTCTTATCTGAGAAGCTCTTTATCTCACATTCAGTTTTTAATTGATAACCTTGCTGGGTAGAGCAATCTTGGTTGTAGGTCCTTGCTTTTCATCAACCTTGAATATTTCCTGTGAAGTACTTCTGGCATGCAAAGTTTCTGTTGAAAAATCAGCTGACAGTCTTATGGGAGCACACTTGTAAGTAACTAGATGGTTTTCTCTTGCTGTTTTTAGGATTCTCTTTGTCTTTAAACCTTAGGCATTCTAATTATGATGTGTTTTGGTGTGGGCCTATTTGGGTTCCTCTTGTTCAGGACTCTCTGCACTTCCTGAACTTGTATGTCTATTTCCTTCACCAGGTTAGGGAAGTTTTCAGTCATTATTTCTTTAAATAGGTTCTCAATGCTTTGCTCTCTTTTTTTTCCTTCTGGTACTCTTATGATGTGAATGTTGTTATATTTAATATTGTACAGAGGTTCTCCAAAACTTTCCTCACTTATTTTGATTCTTTTTTTCTTTTTGCTGTTCCAATTGAGTGTTTTTGGCTAACCTTTTCTTCCAAATCACAGATTTGATCTTCTGTTTTAATCTAATCTACTTTTGATTCCTACCAATGCATTCTTCATTTGGGCGATTGTATTCTTCATTTTTGACTGTTTTTTTTTTTAAATGGGTTCTATGTCCTTTTTTATGATTACCATCTCTTTGTTGAAGTTCTCACTGAAATTGTCTATTCTTCCCCTAAGTTTATTGAGCATCCTTTACTAGTGTTTGAACTCTGTCTCTGGTAAGTTGCTTGTCTCTGTTTCATTTAATTCTTTTTCTGGAGTTTTTGCCTTTCATTTGGGACATATTTCTTTGTTTTCTCAATTTTTGTTGTCTCTTCCCATTTGCTTCTATGTATAACGTACTTTTGCTACGTCTCCTGGTCTTGACCAGGTGACATTATGTAGTAGGTGTCCTGTAGGGCCCACTGGCACAGTGTCCCTAGTCACCTGAGACAGGTGCCCAAGGAGTGTCTCTTATGTGGGTTGTGTTTGCCCTCCTGTTGTAGTTAAGCCTTGATTGCTGTCAGCATGTTGGTGGGCAGGACTGACTCTCAGGCTGACTGGCTGTGCGGATTGACTACACCCATACGGTATGAGCTACTGTGTGTGGGCGGACCCTGTGAAGTGGGATTTGCTTCAGTGGACTTATATGCCTGTGGAGACCTCCCTTTGGGTGTGCTGCTTGTGGGGTTAATAAGGTGGTTCTTCGCGGTAGTCTGATGCCAGTCTCTGAATGTGTTGATTCTGGGGCCCCTTGAGAGGGGATCCTATGCAGGCCAAGTTCAGCTGCTGCCTGTGACCTCCCAGTGCTACCTGGTTGAAGTTAAGGAGTGATTTGTGATTGATCACTAATTGTGCTGAACCTAGAGGCCCATGGGAGAGGCTATATGCTAAACCGAGGCTGGCTGCCACCAGCACCAGCACTAGGCCTGGGAAGCTCAGCAAAGGGTCTAGGAACTCCAAGTTCTGAGGCTGCCTACTGGCTGCCTGTAAGGCTCAACAGGTGAAGGAATCCTAGGTGGTATGTGAGTTGTGTGATGCTAGGTCCCAGGAAGTCACCAGGGTAGCACTCCCCAAGTTAGTGCAGGCCCAGATTTGGTGCCAGTACTGAGCCTGCGGCCATTCACAAAAGTCCCACATCACAACAAGGCTAGTTGCTGCCATCTGGTGCCCAGACCCTGGAGATTTGTTTCGAGATCCCTACATCTCGGGCTAGGGCAGGTCACTGACCACCTGAACTGTCCCCGGAAGTGCTTGAGATGAAGTCTGCTGGTCATTGCCAAAAAAGTCTCCTGCAGAGAGGGCTGCCAGCCAGGAACATGCCTCCAACAATTCACAAGTTGTGTGGGGCGGGATCCTAGGGAGTCACTGGGATGGAACGAGTGGACCTCACTATGCAGCGCAGATTCAGAATTGGCTGTGTAGGCGAAGTGCTCAACATAGCAAGATGGCACTCATGTGCAAGCTGCACTGGAGGAGGTCTCAACAGAAGGACAATTGGGTTGTCCCTCCAGCACCTGTCCCAAAGCCGCACAACTCAGCCCTTCCCTGTGTGTCTCTGACACCTCCCAAGCTACAATCTGTTTTGCCAGAGCCCAAGGTGAGTGCCTGTGAGTGAGTGAGTCATGCATGGGGCCCTTTAAGGTGATATCTGTGTTTCCAGCAGCTTTCCATCTCACCCGGATGGTCTGAATCCTCAATGATTTTTATAGCCAGATTTTGTGGGGACTCCTTTTCCCAGAACTGGAAATCTTGGCTGGAGAGTCTTAGTGTGGGCCTTGTTCCTTTAGGGGGACTTCTGTGACTGAGATTACACTCCCAATACTCAACAGCCACACACGGGTGCGGGGCCAACCTGTTTCATTTCTCCGACCCTCCTACCAGTCTCGATTTGGCCTCTTTATTATATCCTAAATTATAGGAGTTAACTTTAGCTAGTCTTCAGATGGTTCTTCAGATTATTTGTTCTATAATTTAGTTATAATTTTAATGTGATCGTGGGAGGAGGCTAACACAACATTTACCTATCCCTCCATTTTGACCAGGACTCTATTCAACAGGTATTAATCTATTCCTGACTATATTCAGATGCTGTCCTAGTTGCTGGGCATAAACTGATGAGAAAAGGGTGACATTTGCATATATATATATAGAGAGAGAGAGAGAGATACAACTGAGTTAATAGTAGTTATGCTATAAGTATGTTTTTATGGAAGCAGGAATAAGTTTGTACTTTCTAGCTCTATAACATTATAAATATTTGTTGGTTCTTATAGTTTATAATATCCCTTGAAATTTATGCTTTCTTTTCTTCTAATGTAACACATATGGTTTTGATATTCCCCCCCCATTTTGAAGATTATTTTTATCTTTGAACTTTTGTAACCATGTATTACAATGACAATTAAGCAGTTCTGTCTGCCTGTAGCCACTTATAAAGTTATATTATGTTTCATTATGGACCTAATGAAAAGATTAAAATCTGACTTTCTTAAAAGAATTTATATTTTAATTTAGTTATCACATTAAATTTATTGATTTTAAAATACCCGTATATGCAGAGATATACACTGATACTCTATGTCAAGGGTTAGTAAACTTTTTCAGTAAAGGGCTGGATAGTAAATATTTTAGTCCTTGTGGGCCATATGGATCTGTTGCAGCTACTTAGTGCTGTTGTTATAGCAAGAAAGCAGCTATAATAATATATAAATGAATGAACATGGGTCTCTGCCAATAAAACTTTATGTACTAAAACAGGCAGTGGGCTGGGTTTGGCCCACGGGCTGTAGTTTGCTGACCCTGCTCTATATTTAATGTGTAAAATTCATCATGTAGGAAGGTTCAATGATTAAAATTAGTTCTTATATACCCATCAAAAAGGTTTAAGAGCAAGGGTGTACAGTTCCCATCCGCTTATTCCCACTCTGAATGAGGGGATTTGTGAGAGAGGGTAAGTCTGTTGTCCCTAAGAAGGCACTTGGTTTCTTTTGTGCTTAACTTTTGCTTTGTTTTAGCCTGGTTGTTAGTAGCTATTTCCATGGCTAAGATATCTCTGGGTGAAGCTACCTAGAGAGGCACCCAATATCCCTAGTCGGATATTTCTGGTTCATTGACTCATGGGTAAGTCCTGACCTTGAGAGTGATTCTTCCATCCGAGGAGTTGATGGACAGAGATCTCTTTATTCTCAAGCAGTTTCTGTCATTGCTGCTGTGGAAGTTTCCCTAAGACTGTACCATGTGTTGATAGTGAAATGCTGCAGGAAGGTAGAACAGGATAAAGTCTAATAGACCTGAAATATCAACTATGGCCACCTTGACCTTGAAAATCTAAATAAAAGAAAGTCAAAAGCCCACACATCCTTGTGGAAGTCAAAGCCCTCCCCAAATCTCTGCTAATCCATTGAGCACATGGTTATTATGAATCAACTCTGGTTCCGGGCTCTGAATCTCCTGAATTGGCTCAGTTTGGAGATCATTTTCATGGTGCCTTTTCTCGTCATCCAGTGATACACACAGCCTTTTTCTCACTCTTGCTGTAGTGCAGAGAACAAATTAGGGAGTACAAGAAAGGTTATAGGTAAACCATACAGGAGGAGCCATTTGCAGTATTCCAGGTGAGATATGATGATAGTGTTTACTAAAGAGGCTGGAGATGTTTGCTTTGCACAGTGATATATTTTAAGTGCCAAACAGTGCCTGACTCATGATAAATGCTTCAATTACTTTTTCCTGAGATAGAGAACCCTGGAAAGAATACCAGATATGGACGTAAAGGTGATTTCTTTGGTTTCAGACCTGTTGGGTTTGAGGTATTTTTTGCAATATCCACTGAGGAGATGTCAAACGGCCAGTTGGATACAAAAGTCTAGAGCTCAGAGAAAAGGTTGCTATTTAAAGATATAAATCCCATGTTTAGGGCTGGCAATTGATGCCATTTGTGTGGGTGACATTGACTGGAAAGGGTGAATGTTGAGAAGAAATGACCGGAGAAGTTACGAAAGAGAAACCAGAGGAAGCAAGTGCTTGAAAAAGATGGGAGCGGCTAACCAAGAATTTGATCTCTCAAACAGTACTGAGATATCATTACAATGATGATTGAAAATGCCATTTGAATGTAGCAACATGGAGGTCATTGGTAACCCTAGCGAAAGCTGTTTTTGGTACAGGGACAGAAACAAGTGCCAAATGGTAGTGGCCTCAAGAGAAAATAATAAGCGAGGAAATTTGGCCAGAATATATTAAAACTCAGAGCATTTTGAATGAAAAATGAAGAGAGATAGGATGGTGGCTTAAGTGGGATATAGGCTTCAAGATGGATTAAAAGATAACTGAGAGAGACCTAAGCATGGTAAAAAGCTGATGGCAGTGATGGAGGAGTAAGGGAGATGCTGCTAAGCACCAGGCATTGAAAATGTACGATGTAACTTGAAAGGGAGTTTGGAACTCAGGAGAGATTCAGAAATAGTTACACAGAGGTTGTTATTCAAGCTCTGTTGTTCAAGAAGCTGTTAGAGGAGAAAATGCAAGGAGAATCAGAAGTCCAAGACAGAACCGAGAAATACCTTTGTTAAGGAGATCAGAAGAGTTGCTCATAGTGAGTGACTCAAATCACTTTTAATTCCATCTTAGACTTCTGTTGAAAAAGTCACTGCCCCAAACTAGCTATTTGCAATAAATAAATTTCCAGACTTCATTTTTGGCAAGAGATTGAACTAAGTAAAATTTAAAGTATTTGAAAACGAGAGCTATATCGGAACCATCACTATTGCACCTCATCATCCTCCTATAAATACATAGGCTATGGGTGCTGTGTGGACAGCAGAGAATATCCTGAGAGATTGTCATTGTTCAATTGGCCAATAAGACAAGGTCTTTTTCATTGTTCAACTTGTCACTAAATACATGGTCAGTAATATTCAACCTTGCTGAATTATTAATGGCTGAGAAGTTATTTTATCCAGATTTGGGTTAGGACTAATGAGACTAAGAACAATGGAGTCTGGATAACATCTTGTCTATACCTACTCACCAATATCTTATCACTGTACTAGACAGTCTTTGCTTATAGCTCTGGGCCAAGGTGAGTTCTTGCCATGGTAATTTATAGCTTTTTGGAATAATGGCAAACTGACAAATAGGTTTTTAAAAATCAAGATGAAATACATGAAAAGTTTGTGTACTCCTGAAAAACATTTCAGAAATAGGTGATTTGCTCTGCCTTAAATGTGGTTGTACCATTTTGTGTTCATTTATTAGTATGATTTGGCTCTAAATAGAGAGCTGTACTCTTACAATTTCATACTATGTATTGAGTTACTTTGTAATACTAAAACCATGTTTTATATTCTTTTTTTTTTAGGCCATTGTATCTGATGAAGATGACCTAAATGATGGCTGCTCTCAGAAGATGACGACTACTAATATTCTTCGTTTCCTATTGCTGGTCCTGATTCCATGTATCTGTGCTCTCATTGTCCTGCTGGTGATCTTGCTTTCCTTTGTTGGTGAGTATTGTCATTATTAAAGAAAAATAAAATCAATATTAAAATTAGCATGATTTATAAGAGTGATTTCTACTTAGTATTTATTTAACCTAAAATATCAACTCAATAAGAGGGTTATCTGTTGACTGTCTTATGCAATCTGCAGTTTCAGTCACTATAATCACTATACTAGTTTTATATTAATTAATGTATTAATTAATTCAAAACATTTAAAGAGCGATTACTAGGTAGCAGGAACTTCGAAAGTCCCTGAGAACTCAAAGATGGTTAAATTAGTCTTCTTTCTCAAGAATTCAGTGGTGAGGAAGAAATGATACAAGGCAACACATGTGGATGATAGAGATATATACAAGGTGCTTTGGAGGCAGCCAAAGAAGGCTTCATGGGGCATTTTAACCTTGGAATAAAATTAATAGAAATTTAGGTTAGAAGACAGTAAGTAGTACAAGAGTCATATTTGGTTGAGAATATCTCAAGTGCAAAAGTGTAGCCTTATGAAAGATGGAGATGGACTTGGGAAACTGAGTGATATTTTGGCTCTGGTAGGGAATGCAGCTGCATTGATAGATAAAGTGCAAATGACACAGAACGTTTGTATGCGGTCTTAAGGAGTTTGGGCATTAGCATCCAGGTCATTAGTTTTCAAACTCAATTACATAGAACCAGGATTTTGAGGAGGAGTCTAAAAGATTATGTAATTATTTGCTTTGACTTTCTATTTTAAAAAATATAGGTTTTAAATGCACACTGAAACTAAATTACACACTAATTTTTAACCAATAGGAGACCGGCAACCAAGTAATTTGTACTGGATTCATTTGTTTGTATTTGAGTCTTGTTATCTCTTTAAATGAACAATATCCAAGTTTAAAAGGTGAGCCATTGGAGAAAAAACAAACAAAATATTGCCTTTGATAGCTACCTACTGCTATGAATCAGATTTTTTTTGAATGTGTACAATCAAGTAGAGAAATATATAGCAAGATGATGCAGATCTAATAGCGTTACCAAAGATTTTGAATTTCTGAATTTCACCAACACTATCTATTAGTTTCTTATTAATTGGTTCATAATAAGTTAAACCTTTAGAATGTATAAAGTAAATCTCAATAACTTCAGCTTATGTCTATTTTATAGATATGAGGATTTTTAAAATTAATTAATTTATTTTATTTAGTTTCAAGTATACAGTACATTGGTTAGACATCTACATAGTTCATAAAATGATCCTCCCAATCTCTCCCTCCTTCCCCTGACCCTCCACCTAGCCAACATATTAATGCTAACTGCATTCCCTATACCATGCTCCCATCCCAATGACCATCCATCAATTACTAATTTATCGTTCTTTAGCCCTTCACCCCATTCTCCTAGCCCCTCAATCCTCCCTCCTCTGTGCCGATACCAAATTGTCCACTATATTTGTGAGTCTGTTTAGATTCTGCATATAAGTGAAATCATAGTGTTTATCTTTCTCTGTCTGCTTAAATACCTTCTAGGTCCATCAAAGCAATATCTTTTTCCATCTCCTTCCTTTTCATATGTAGGGGTCTTGTTTTCTTATCCTTTCAGCCACTCTATCTTTTGGTTGAGCACTTAATTCTTTTCCATTTAAGGTACTTATTGATAGGAATGTAGTTGTTACCATTCTTTATTCCTGTTTTTGATACATGTTTTCTTCTTAAAGAAGTCCCTCCAACATTTCCTGTAATACTGGCTTGGGGTGATAAATTCCTTTAGCTTATTTTTGTCTGGGAAGCTCTTTATCTGTCCTTCAACTCTAAATGATAGCTTTGCTGATAAAGTATTCTTGGTTGTAGATCCTGGGTCTTCATCCTGTCAATATTTTTTGCCAAGCCCTTCTGTCCTGCATAGTTTCTTTTGAGAAATCAGCTGCCAGTCTTATGGGTGTTCCCTTATAAGTAATTATTTCTGCTTTTTAATATTCTTTCTTTGTATTTAACCTTTGGCATTTTAATTATGATGTGTCTTGGTGTGGGCCTCTTTGGATCCTGATTTTTGGAATTCTCTGAGCTTCCTGGGGTTTTATGTCCATTTCCTTCACCAGGTTAGGGAAGTTTTCCATCATTATTTCTTCAAACAGCTGTTCAACATCTTGATTTTTCTTCAGTTACGCCAATCAGATGGATATTTGGACCCTTAATAGTGTCCCATATGTCCTTAAATTATTTTTAGTCTTGGCATCTTATCTCTTGCTTCTGATTGATGTCCTTGGCTTTCCTATCCTCTAGATAGGGCATTTATCCTTTTCTTTATTCACTTTGTTTATTCCTTTGTTTATTCCATTTAATATACTTCTCATCTCAGATAATGTGTTCTTCATTTCAGACTGGTTCCCTTTTTAATTTCCATTTCCATTTTATGTTTTTTATCTCTTTGTTGAAATTCTCTACATTCCCAAAAGTTCATTGAGCATCTTTATAACCAGTGTTTTGAACTCTGCATCTGTTAGATTACTTGACTCCATTATATCTGGATCTCTGTTCTGTTCTCTCATATGGTTTCTGCTTCTTTGTCTTCCATTTTGGCTGCCTTTCTGTGTCTGTTTCTATGTACTAAGCAAAGCTCTTAAGTCTCCTGGTCTTGTTAGTGTGGATTTGTGAGGTAGGTATCCAGTGGCACAGTCCTGAGAGGGTTCAGCTACAGGCCAAATTTAGCTCAAACTTCAGCCCCTCTGGGGCCACCTGTTAAGATTCAGCAAGCAATCCACAGATGCTGTGCTTATAGTTGCCTCAAAGGCCACATAAGAAATTGAGGACAGCTGCCTCTAGTGTGAGTCTAGGCAAAGAGCACCTGACTCACTGAGGATATACCTGGATAAGGCTTGAGTGGAGCCACAAAGAGGGTTTCAGGGAATCCTTTGGGCGGAGAGACCTCTGTTATCCAGTTTGATGACATCAGGGCTATGGCAGTGCTGTGTCTTTGCACCGGGAGGGGAAAGGGCTCAGCAGGGAACAATGGATACCACCCACACTTGTATAGAGAGCGCATCTCACTTTTGCCCTCACTTGGTGTATTCCTCTCAACAGAAATCAAAACTGATTGGATTTTGGTAGGAGGGAGAGAAGTAGAAGTCAAGGTTGATTCCTAGGTTTCTGGCTTGGCCAACCAGTTTGATTTTTATTAATGTAGCAAGTACAGGTGGAGGAGTAGGATACAAGTGGAGGGAAGGTTGGAAATTTAGTTTGAACATTTTAAGTTAGGGACAACCAAATACAGTGGATCATAATTTAAGTGCATTAACTTGAGCAAATTCAACAGTGCAGGACATGGAGGAATATCAGAACTCTAATATGGCACCTTCCTAAGGGAATTTCAAGGGAAATTGTGACTATGTATGTTTTTTGGCTTATGTGCTGACTTTAGAATTTAACTTCCACTTCACTGTTACTGGTCTGAAGATAGCGGTATCCAGAAGGTTTGCTGAGAAGGGCATCCTAACTGTAGTTGTAAAGGTGGGGGACCCTTGGTAGTTGAAGCTGCAGGAACAGATGAACGGTGAAGAGAAAGTGTATCAATGAAAGGCAAGGCCCTGGAGGGCGCTAGTATTTAGGGGAAGATAAAGAAATGAGAAAGAATAAGAGAGACGGGAAGAATGATCAGAGAGGAAGGGAAGCAACCTGGAAATGCTGGGTTTCACAGGAGCGAGAGGAGGAGAGAAGCATTAGAGGTCAGAGGGTGAAAGTAAGAGGATGGCAGGCAAACATGCCTCGGCCCAGGAGACGCGGGGTTTCTCTTGCAGGTGTAGTTGTCCTGCCCTGTGTGCCCTGTGTGGCTTGCTGCGGCCTGCTCTCAGGCTCAAGGCAGGAAAAATCCCTGAAACTCATCTTGGTCCCTCTCTCCTTCCAAGACTCAGCTCCCCTCCAGAGTTTTCCTGCTTTTGTTTCCTCTCGCGTACCCTCCCGCAGTTATGTTTTGTATTTTGTTTAGAGTTTATATTTGCTATGCCCGGGAAGGTCTGTCTGGTAGACGCTCTCTCAGTCATACCACTGTAATTTTAAAAGTTTAATTCTCATGATCCTGTGTTTAGTGGCTCACAGGCATTGAGACTATTTTCTTTCATTCTCAGAGTTGAATAACAGTTTAGAAAAGACTTTTAAATAGCTCAGTGATTCGAGGCATCTGACCAGAGGAGGGGTGTTATTAAAGCAGTGCTTTAAGTGTGCAATTTTTACTTAATTATTTATTAAATGTTTTCACTTTTTTTTTTACAGCTTTATTGAAATGTAATTTACATAACATTCAATAGCCTTTTAGTGTATTCACAGATAACTATCCTCACAGTCAATTTTGAAATATTTTAATTATCTCAGAAATGAACTCTATACCCTTAGCTATTGCTCTCCCTCTCTCCATTTCCCCCACCCCTTAGCCCTAAGCAGCCACTAATCTACTTGCTTTCTCTATAGATTTCCCTATTCTAGGCATTTCACATGACCATATGTGGTTTTTGTGACTGGCTTCTTTGTCTTGGCACAATATTTTCAAGTCTTGTTCATGCTGATGTATTAGTAACTCATAAGTTTTTGTGGACAAATAATACTCCATTGTGTGGATATACCACATTTTGTTTATCCATTTATCAATTGATAGACATTTGAGTTATTTCTATCTTTTAGCTATTTTGAATAATGTTGCTATGAACATCCACGGACATACGGTTTGTGTGTGGACTTCTGTTTTCATTTCTCTTTAGTTTATATCTAGGAGTGAAATTTTTTTTCACTTATGTGTGGGATTAGAGATGGTATACCAAGTTGTAACCTTTTCTAAGTGCTATTTTGGCTTATACATAGGTAACCTTTAGAAAGTGGAGGTTTTCCAGACATCTTCAAATGTATTTGTTTCATAGTTCTGCACCAGATGATTTGATATTGATATATTGAAATATATATAATAAATATAGCTGCCCAAATAAACATTTCCTATTTTATAACTGATTTGTTTGTTGTAATGAGCAATAAAATCATTTTATACCTTTGTTCAAGAAACATCATTAAATTCTGTTTACTTTAAAAAATGTTCTGTTTGGTTTGAATTTATAACTCTCTGCTCTTTCAAAGTTTTGTAGTTATTTCTGGGTCCATAAGGGTTGCTAAGGGATGCTGGAATGCCAATTGTATATAAATAACAGTCACTGTAGCTTTATAAGTCAGAGATAATAGTGAAAGAATTATTGATTAGGAAAAGATAATAAAAGCCCTAGGCTAACAAACACAGATGCACTATGTGTCTCTAATTTTGTCTGTTTGGTCTTCTATATATATAAAGTCAAGATGGTAAAAGACCCCTGAAGATAAGAGTTGGATATTTATGAATATTTATGAATAATTATTTATGAATAAATATTTATGAATAATTATTTCAGCAACAAGCTATGGAAGAGAGCAGTAGCAAATTGTTTCTCACTTCAACCCCTTACACTGAAGCTGGAGCTACGAAGGTTTAGTTTAGTTTTACATTTCTAAATTCAGTAGTCAGTCTAAACTATCTATTTGATTCCAAAGATTTGGACTCTAAGGATTCAAGTTTTTGAAAGAAATTGAAAGGAACATTGAAGAGTGAGAAAAGTTTTCATTTCTTTAGTTGTCATGTAATACCGAAGGACCATTTGACATAGAAAAAGGACTTAAAATTTGACACTAGGAGTCTGGGTTTAGGGTCTTACTCTTCTATTTTCCTAGATGTGTGACTTTGGAAACACACTACCTTTTCTGTGAGACAAGGGATATAATTCTATTTATTTAACAGAACTGTTATGGAAGTCAAATAAAATATTTGTCAAAGTTCATTATGAAGGTAAAGAATTAGTTTTTGCTAATGAATATCATTATTAAATCAGATAACTCTTTTAATATATAGTTTTATTACACTTAAATTTAACTAAAAATGTGTTTATCTCATTTTAACTCTATCCATAAGAATAAAACCTTTTTATTAAGACCCATTGTCATAGTAATCCTATAATTTACAACCCATAACCTCATAAACCAGGCCATTGCTATCATATATTTTAATTGCCAATAAAGTAACTAGAAAGGAATAAAGTTGACTGACTAGTTGATTTGCAATGTGATGACAAGTTTTACATGACTTTCATGCTTAGGCTTGAGAGTTACTTTCAGAAGCTAATTAATTTCTTATAAGAACTAAACCAGCAGTAGGTTGTACTGCCATTGCATGACTAGAAGAGTTAGCCTATGCTGTGGAGTGCTTATCAGAGATTGAACCTTAAATTTACATATAATATTAAAAGGAAAATTATTTTGATATGTTGAGAAGCATTTAACAAAACTCCAATTGCAGATATAAATTGGTACTATTCATTCCTCTAACAAACATTTGTTGAGTTACCATTATGCGCAAGGGAATGTGCCATAGGCATTGAGCACAGCTTAAATAAAGCCTACCTCAGGGACTTCACATTCAGTAAGGGAGGAAGGCATTAAACAAATGATTATGTAAGTAATTAATTACAACAGAGGTAACTCCTATGTGGGAAGAGACAGTTGCTATGAGAACCTATGACAGGGGACGAACAGTACTAATGACCAGCACTCCTATCTTATTTGGGGGCACCTTCATATGCCTAGTAATTATAACCTGAGACCTTGAGGGATCTGACTCTTTCCCTAATTCTCATAATTTTGCCTCTGAAAGCTTTCTCTCTATTGTTCCTTTTATCCTCATTGCTTTTGCCTTGGGTCAGGCCTTACTCTTCTCTCACTTGGACTTTTGGAGTAGCCTTATAACTTTCTCTAGACTTGACCTCTTTCAAGCATCATGTTGCTGCCAGAGTGATCATTCTAATGTTCCACTCTATTTCAGATACCTCAAAAGTCCTCCATCACAGCAAAATCAATTCCAAACCTTTAACAGGAACTGCCCTTCACAGACTGACTTGTCCTCCCTCTCCCTTTCTCTGGCCAGTCCTCTGTATGCTAGCCATGCTAAATTACCTGCTGCTAGGCTTTTGCATATCTTTCTCACTTAGCTCTATCTAGAAAGTTCTCCATTCCCTATTACCAAACCTCCCTCTTTCCCACGAATGCTTTGCTCAAACCCAGAAGACTCCTAATCATCTTTTAAGATTCATACTGAGTATCATTCACCCCAAAGAAACCTTTCCTGACTTTCTCAAATGGAATGGCAGCTACTTCTCTACTTTTGTCACCAGATTTTCCTATGCAAATCATTCTCAAAGCACTTGTAACATGGTTTGTATTTTTAGATTTCATGGCTGTCTCCATCAACTAATCTTGATGATAAGAACTCCTTACTAGATTTTGTGTTCTCAGCAGAGAGTAAATAAAAAATTCCTGGCATATAGAAAATGCAAAATAAATGTGTTACCACATGGCTAGAGACATAAAGATAGGAATTAAATTAACTTCAAACTCACGTCATAGGAAGATAAAATTTTTTTCATACATATGGTGGTTGATTTTTTTTTAACCCGTGTACCTTGTTTATAGTGAGAAGTATCTGTTATTAGTATATATGCATGTGTATCTTCAATGTCCCATCTCAATTCTTGGGTAAGTTAAATAACTCTTATAGACTTCAGTTTCCTTCTCTTGAAACTCCATAAAGTAGAGTAGCATCTGTTTCCTAGGGTTATTGGAAGGCTAACTCAGTAGATGCTTATAGTGAGATACTTAGCAAGGTGCTATATTACTTTCCTATTGCGCTGTAACAAATTATCATGAACTTGGTAGCTTAAAACAACACAAATATATTACTTTAGAATTATGGAGGTCAAAATCCAAAATAGTTCTCGTGAGGCTAAAATTAAGGTGCTGGTATTCCTTCTAGGTGCTCTAGGAGACACTCTATTTCCTATCTTTTCCATCTTCTAGAAGCTTCCTGCATTCCTTGGCTTGCGGCTCTTTTCCATCTTCAAACTGAACATTGGCTCATTGAGTTTTTCTCATACAGCATGGCTCTGGCACACACTCTCTCACTTCCCTCTTCTGTTTGTGGGGACCCTGTGACTACCTTGGGCTTACCTGAATAATCCAAGATAAATTTATCATTTCAAATTTCTTAACCTACATCTGCAACATCCGTCTTGCATGTAAGGTGCATAATCATTGGTTCTGAGGCTTAGGATGTGGACATCTCTGGGGCAGCATTATTTTGCCAACAACAGGGTTCGATCCAGTCATTGTAGGCAATTGGTAAAGCCTGGCTAATATTATTGGAATTATAGACAATTTCTTATACATTGTTAAGTAGAGCTGTGTTATAGGGCTGAAACACTGTTGAGCCACATAACCTTGATATAATGTGGTCTTTTATTAATAATTTAGCATAAAGAGCCACAGTTATTTCACTTGAAAATTTCCTTAGCCATTTTGTTATGTTGGGATATACTTATAGTAAAAGGAAATTAGTACTGATTTACAAGTACCTTAGCAGCCCAAAGGAAAATAATTTTACTTTCATTACTATCATTGTGTAGTAATAACTAAAGTTATTTAGAACTTACTGTGTGTCAGAAACTGTTGCAAGTGTTTATATATGTATCGATCAATTTGACTCTAATGACATGAAGGCAGGTACTTTTATTTTTCTTATTTTATGAAAGTTCAGAGTTTGCCCAAAGTTTCAGGATGGTAAGTGCTAGAGATGTGTTATAAACTCAGGTGGTCAGGCTGTAGAACTTACACTTCTAACTACAACACTGTAACAATAGGAATGTGGAAAAGGATGGGGCAACGCTGGAAGAATGAACTCTCTACTTGGGCTAAATCTCAGCACGTTTATAGCTCATCATGGTATAGCTTGAGAGTACTTAGTCTTATTCAAATCTAATTTTTGTGCTAAAAAAAAAAAACCCTCATAATAGACAAACAACTGTGAGTTGAGAGTTGGTTGGTTTCCAGATATGCTTGAAAACAAATTGTCTAGTGAGTTCAGGCTTTTAAAGACGGGTCCTTTAGGCTTGTTCTCTCAATCTTTCTCTATTAGTCTATCTGTCTGTCTCTCCCAAAAATATACTTTATGGACATTAGCTATAGCAACTTTCATATATCATGTATTTCTTCTCTCTATTCTGCCAGCCTGCTTTGTATATAGAGTTTAAAAGTAAGAAAGCTGCTTTTGTTAAAGTTGTTTAAGACAGTGTTTTTTAAGAAATTAGGTGTTTAAAGGACTTCTTTGAGTAAAGAGATTATTAACACATTCATCATTGTGGTTAGATGAAAAAGATAAAGCAAGATTAATAAGGCTAATTATTACAAACAAAATGTTAAGAAAAACTGTTGGATATTTTATACAATAAGAATCTCCATTTAAGTGATTACTCAAGGATGTAACTAGGAGGAATTGGCATTGCTAAAAGTAAGACAGAGCTGGGTCCTGACTCACAGGATTAGCATGATAAATAAATCAACTTTATGGGCCTTACATATTCATTAGAGCCACATTGGTGAAAACAGGTTATGGGATATATCTCTTTATGCCAAAACAAGTAAAGAAGAAAACAAGTAACAAATGAGTAACAAATTATATCTAATTGATTAGTAAAATTTTCTATATGAATGAAATGTATATTATATGGTAATCGAGTTTATCACAAGATCCAGGATAAATTCTAAATCATTTTAAAAATGAAAACAATTAAATGAAGTCTTTCATTTCACCTACTGCATTTGATATTTACTCAGAATCACATAGACAGTTTGGACAGTGTGTTACCTGCACCACATGGTCATGATTTAGCTTTAATGCTCTAATGTTTTATATAGAATCCCCTGGCAGATGAAACTGTTGACCTTAGTTAGCTAGAAAACAGCTGCTTTTCTATTTTGATTTGTAGTCAATGTTTTCCAAGTGTCAAACACATGTAGAGAAATTTTTTCCATAGACTGATATTAAACATTTTATTTATATTTTTTATTTTTAATGGTCCATGGACTGTTTGAAAAAGTGAGAACCAATTAGAGCATTTGCTGTAAATGTTTTTAGAAAAAAATCTCCCTTGAGTATTTCTATAATGGATCAATATCACATTCATTTATTTTAGTAGCATACTCGACTACAGTGCTATGTTCTGGAAACAGTCTGTTGTCTATTTTGGCTGAGTTAAAAATATGTATCTCTTTCAAAATTTTCAAAAGTTTCTGCCTAAAGTCAAAGCTAGATGATTTCCAAAAGTCAGATTTGACTATTTTGTCAATGAATGAATACTTTGAGAAAGTGACTGTTGATAATCTTAAATGACTATTTCTTGTAATTATATTTTATAACTTCTGGTTAAAGATGAAGATAATTTAGTTTCTTCTTTTAGTTTTGCTGAAATTAGAACTTTACTTTTTTTTTGGTTTCAGTAAGTACTGATGCATAAAAGAGCCCTATTATTTTTATTTTTCTGTTATACATAGTTTGCTGAAATATATTGAAAAATGTGAAGAAATATAAGGCTGAACAAGGAAGGACTATTGTGTCCTTTGGTGGCAGATATAGAGATATGACAGCATGTTCCTGAAAGCTAAGTAACATAAAATGGTGGGTGAAATTGAGAAACAGAAAGCAGAAAAGAAACACTGTAAGATTTACCTTACTTTATTTATTTGTGGTGAGTCTCAGAGGAGGTGAAATTGCCCTAAATTCTTGGAGCACCGAAAACCTAGATGGGAGACCAGTTTATGAACTTTAAGCTCTTGAGAAAGCAATCATTTTTTTTTTTCACAGCATTATGTGATTTACTATAGAAGAGAAGCTCTACTGGTTGTCCCAAAGAAGAGGGTAATGGTGTTAGCTAGACATCATCTTTCTCATTGTGCCTGGATAGAATGAGATGTGGTAAAGTCACTCTAGAGTTTTCCTTATATTTTAAAAAATAAATACTTCTAGTAATGTTTTAAAGTATCTTTTTTTATTTTTATTTTTGTCTTTCAGGAGCATTAAAAAAAGCCCATTTTAAATCAAATGGGAGTGAACCTATGGCCACTGATGGTAAAAACCATATGCCTGATATTATTCTTAGAAATATGATTTATAATGAGAGTGAGATGACACCTGCTACACATCCTGACCAATACATGTCAGGCTGGACCAAGAATATTTCACTCCCAAGGGACCAAAATCACAAGAACACAAGTAAGTCTGAAGGGCTAAATGCGCATGTCCTTGTCTGTGGAACCCACAGGTAGAATTTTAAGTGTGGCAATGGATGCTCTTAATTCACAGCCACTTACTGCTCACACAGCTAAAGCTCCTCTCATTTATCTGGCCTGGTGGGATGCCCTATTTCAAACATGAAATGCCATCAGCCCAGCCATCCAGACAGGGACATAAGTAATGAAAATCTATTAGTGTTATTCAACATTTCTGAGGCATAAAATATATGCTGTTTGCTCTTATATAATGGCATGATTTTTGTGGTGGTTTACCTCTGAAAATTTGTGCTTCTTTTTTAACGTTTTAAGTGACTTAATTTGAGATGGTTAAATTAATAAGTAAGTTACGTTACTTATTTTGTTATTGGTACCTTGTAGGAGGGATCCTAACTCTATAATAGAATGCCAAGTGATCTAATAGGAGCTATTCCCCATTTTGCTTTTGATGTGTCTATGTGTTCTTTTTTCCTTCCTCTTTTATTGGCTGTGCAACATATTTTGTGTGTTGGTGACTGACAAATAATCACAGCTTAAGGAAAATGGCATGTGTGAAACTCTTTTTTGAGAACAAATGGAGGGATTTGTCAGTTATTCCGGTAAAAGAGCTGGGAGGGAAAGAGAAGACAGAAAGTGTGGAAATGGGGTCAGTTAGATGGTGGCAGATGATATTCTCTGGAATGTGATTCTATTCCTCAATACCCCTCAGATTTTTTAGTAAAGTTACTAAGCTTCTAGAGTGTTGATGGGAGTGAATTTGTGTGGAAAGTGCCAAAGAGCTTAGGCTCTGATCCAGCCAGTACTGATAAAACATTATCAGACCAACGTCACCGTAAGAACTTTCTGTGCAGTTGTCTTGATTACTATTTTCTACTTCCTAAAACAAAGTTATGTGATTGAAACTTCTACAAAGCCCAACCATCCATGATCATTTTCTTGTTTATTCCTCCCTCTTTCATGAAAACCCACAAAGGAAACTCAGAACTGAGGTCTAGGAAGGAGTATTCATTTTTCATTCTGAGCCAGGAAAGGTAGGATTAAGCTGACTCTTAGCAATCATGGTATATGTTTGCCAGTGTCTGAAAAAATCAGGATTATTCTATTTCTCTAGATTCAAAAAGACAGACTGGATTCCATTGTTTCACACAGCATCTATAGGTATTAACTGTTTCTTATGCTTGTTGTTCACCAGTGAGTCACACGGATTTGTGCTTATTACCTGATAGTGATGCTGCAACCCTGAATTATGCCAAGTAAAATTTATTTTCCTCATGAGTTTAATTTTGAGGTTTTTAATATTTTGATCATGTCTTAAGCACTTCATTTATAGGACAATATTTTCCCATCAGGAGAGCAAAAGTAATTTAAGCAAAAACTCAGTCCAGTTCAAGTGGTTGCAATTATGGCCATTGTTATTTTCTTTTACTAAGTGAATTTGTTTCTATTTTCAAAGTTCCATTATTTGTTAAGATTCAGGTAGAGGTGACAAATGCATATCCTGAAGAGTAAAGAAACATATGGTACTCGTTGCTCAGTCTGGAAGCTTGATGGAAGTCTGTTTGAGTCATTTTCTCTTTCTATGGCTGAAACATTGCTTGAGAATATGGACATAATCTAATATGTAAAGGAAATAGCAAAATTGAAATAATTAAATAAAGGCTGAAATCTTTAAATATGCGTCATTCTGTGTTGTTAATATACTTGACAGCATAGAGCTTTACTGTCTGACCACACAGACCCCCACCAGACTGTCTATATTAACTAGAATTGTTTATTGCAAGGGATTCAACAGTTTTTCACATATTTGAATAATATTGCTAGCCTGTGATTATAGTGCTTTTGGTTTTCAGGGCATGTTTGAATATGTTCTGTGTGATTCTTAAATTAACTGATGAGGTATACAGGAAAGGTAATATACACCATTTTTCAAGGTGTGAAATTAAAGCTTAGGGACATTAAGTTGGCATATCCAATATCACTTGTCTAGTAGCTGGTGGACATGAAATTGGGATCCTGATCTTGAGGCTCCTAGACCAGTGCTCTTTCTAGCATTTCATGCTTCCTCATTTAATTTTATTGCTTTCTTTGCAGCAAATTTTAAACTCTAGAAGAATAATAGCCTGTTTTCTTTACTGCAGTATATTCCATGATCAATAAAATAATTGTCAAATGAATAAATAAATGAAATATAATCATTTCAAATTTTAGTAATCTGATTTATCAATTTTTAGTTATGTCTAACCACACTTCTTTGCTTGATATGTATTTAACCAATTTTATTTAAAGCATCATTTAATACATTATATCTGTATTAACACCTAGCATAGAATTTGCTTTATTTTTAAAGTATTCTCTAATAAAAGTGTCATTTTAAATTCCAGGCATATGTAAAAGCTATTTAAGTCTACTTCAGTACAAAAATACAGTAGCCAGACATCTATCCTACCCACATATCCTGGGTAGGAAATCAAGGAGAGAACTCCTGGCAAAGGTACCAGGAAATAGCCTTTCCTTAAGACATTTCCTCCTGGGGATCCTTAATATCACGCCAAAGCATAGAATATAGTAATTTGTAAAGTTTTAACCAGAACCCTCCCCCACCACCCCTTATTACTCTATGTAGCAGAATTAGGTTTTGCAAATGTGAAACAGGCTTTATGTGATATCTGTTACTTCTGGTGTTTCATTAGTTTCATTTTGAAAACCCATGGTAATATGGAAAAGAAAAAGGTCTGAGTTAGCTTTCATGCTATATTTTGGCAAGGGATTTTTCTGTATTTATATTTTTGTTTTCATTTTTTTCTCCTTATGTATTTTATAAATATTAAACATACATATTTTTATGTTTTTTAAGGAAAGAGATTGAACCGCTGATTAACCACCCAAGAGCTTTTGGGTTAAAAATAATATGGCACACTGTACAATAACCTAGGAACTCTGATCAGGAATTAAAGTGACAAAAGGGTGGATTAATATGTTGAAAACTTGAAATGTTCTGTTCTCTCAATATGCTCTTTGGTAACCTGTATCTAAATCTTCTATATCATATGAAAACACATCACACCTCTCATTCACTTAAAAAAAATTTTTTTGAGATAAAGTCAGCACACCATAAAATTCATGCTTTTAATATGTACAATTCAGTATTTTAAAAATATATTCAAAGAGTGATACAACCGTCACCACTATCTAATTTTAGAACATTTTCCTCAGTGCAGAAAGAAATGCTTCATCCATTACTCCTCATTTTCCCATTCTCCCAGCCTGTGTCCAAAACTAATCCAGTTTCTATCTCTATGGATTTGCCTGTTCCGAACATTCCACATAAAGGGCATCATACAATTAATATGTGGCTTTTGTGACTGGCCTCTCATATCTTTCGTGGATATGGGCACAGCCCTACACATGTACCTGGTCTTCTAAGATCCCAAGACATATATGTTAGAACTTTTCAAAGACCCCTTTGGACATCTCATTCTCCAGTTTTTTCTTTTAAGGTTTTTAGGCCTCTTACTTCTAACAGGTGTTCTTGCTTTGGCTAGTTGTGATATTAAACAATTGCTACAGATTGTGGTCAATAAGTACCCTGGGGAAAGAGATGTTTGAATAGAGAAAGCTCTGAATCAGATCAAGTAAGACAAGCCCTGGGAATGGATCCTTACCAAGGAACTTCCAGATAGACTGAATGGTAATAATTCTGTGGAGATGGCTTTTGTGGGAGCTTCAAACCTGTTCTTCCTTCTCCATTGTCTCCTGGATTGCTATTTTCATAGTTACCACGGTCGCAAAGCCACTGGTTTTTAAGGCTACCATCAAGCAGAGAATAAAGGGAATAGGGCAAGTTAAAATGCTACAGAACTCATGGTTCATATATTCACATATTTTTCTTGATAAAATATTTACTTAATTGATCCAAGCTTTTGGTTTAATCCCAAAGTTCTGAAAATTTTGATGTTGATAATTTTTTTGCAGTGCTTTTACTGCTTTCATGGAAAAACAGATTTTTGGAGCCTTACTGTGCCATTCTGAAAGTGCTTATTACCCTTCAATAAATTTTACCTTTCTTCTCTTTCATTTCTTCCAACATTAAAAGTTGAATTTTCTTTTTACAAGGCATAAATATGACTATCTTATCCATATTCATTTTAAATAAAGATCTTTTCTCCCACTTTTTTTTTGGCGTAAATCATTTTATTCCTTCTCCTTCCTTTTGCATCATATTACTCTATCCTTAACCTACAGTTACCCATGTTAACAATGTAGTGTATATGAGTTTTGGTTTTCCCCATGCTCATACAATTACATATGAACAGACACACGCACACACACATGCAAAATAGCATGCATATAGAGGTGATTTTGCCATTGCTTGTTTTCTAAAAAATGGGATCACATTTATTACAGATATTTTTCCACGTAATATTTTTCTTATTCAAGAATACATTATAACTATCTCTAAATCATTGTTACAATGACTGAACAGTATTCAATGTTGTCATTATACCATAGTTTATTTCAGCCATTCTTTCAATAATGAGCACTCACCTTATATTTAGTTTTTTGGTTTCTTTTTTCTCAGTGAACTGCACAGTTTGTCTTCAGAAGAAAAAATGTCCTCTATTACGGCAATGAAGCTATCTAAATAGCAGTGATTTGTTAGTCTGATAACTATGTACCAAATGCTCTAAACACATATTCCAAATTTGCTAAGCATAGAAAGTCTCCTTCCTTTTTTTCCCTAATATTTTCTAATCCTATCAAAAATGGAGCCCTAAATGTTTTCATTATATTCTTCAAAAGTTAGTTCTACTGCCTTCAGAGTCATGCACCCACCTCTGTAGATTCCTGACTGGAGGTTATTATGCAGTTTGGAATGGGAGTCTATGCTTATATGTGTAGATGTGGATGGGTGAATGACTTTGATGTACCCGAGAATTGTGTACTTATCATTTCTCTGTTATGTTGTTGAACAGTATTTCTCCATCTGTGGTCCTATGGACCTCAGATATATTCTGGGGAATTTAAGAATTATCTATAAATTTTTTTCAAATGTATACTTTCATTTCACTGATAATAAATAATTTTTATGTAAGCCTACTTTAATAACCTGGATAATTTTATGTTATATAACAAGAACTTATACAGGTTTTTATGCCTAAATTTGAATTTCTACTTATGATTAAGTTGCTGCTAAGCTATACTGCTTAGACTTTTAAAATGATTGAAGAAGACAATTTAAGTGATAAAAACTTTATTTAATATTTTATGAAGTACACTGTTTCCTTTAGGAGAACCACAAAATGGGGCAAAAGACAGGTAGCTTTTGTAGAATAAAGAACAGAGAACAAGGAAGACACAAATAGAAAATTCTGATTACCTGGGGCCATGTAGTCAACCTTGTTTGGTGTAAGAAGGAACAAGGAAATAAGTATAGAGCCCGGAGTTGGCTTGGCATTTGGAGGCTGGCTGGCTGGATGTACTGCGTTTCTGGTCAAGCAGAACATTTACAGGAGAATGACAGTTGTTGAAGTTTAGGCTTGCTGACGTGGCATTCCAGGCAGGAGTGCTCCTCTTAGCCCTACAAAATCATCTCAATAGACATTCGTCAGCCATCAAGTAAGGAACAGAGGCAGATTTGACATACTTTCTTCCCAATCACAGAACAAAGTATGTACTGGCATGTTGTACAAAGGTCATCTCTGTGGCAGTTCAAATAGAGAAAAATGGTGGCATGCTCACCATTTGATAGTATAAGCTCCCCAAATACAGAAGAACTTGTGCCTCAGGAGTCAGCACCATATAATGGTATTTAAGAGAACAATGTTAATATTAATTCATTAATATAACTCATTTAAATTTTATTAGTTTAAGTTTGTTTCCATTTAATTTTTATATATTAATTTTATACTTATGTTAAACCTATAGGCATAAGGGAGTTTATATATAATTTTATGTATATCTGTATAACTTTCTGTGAAAAAACCTGTCCAATTCTTCAGCTTGCAAAATATTGTGTTAGGGCATCTGAGTTCTAGTTGTTTCTATCACATTTCCAGAAAAAAGCAGCAATACTCTGTAGCAAAATTTCTTAACATTTATTTTTCCAAGGACTCTTAGCAATCTTGTAAAGCCTATAGGTGCCTTCTCAGGATAATGTTTTGGTGCTTAAAATAAATAACACAGAATCACAAAGGAAGATAATTTTATTAAAATGAAATTATCAAAATATTAGAAATATAAATTCATGATATAGTAATACATGATATGGAAATAATAATATCTAGCAGTAGGTCAATACTATAATTTTATAAGAGATGAGCATAAATAATTTGAAATGTTTATAATAACTTCATGTTGATATGAACATAGCTATGATTTCTAATTTACTTTTCTATGTTTGTTGCTTACCTTGATAATGTAAGTGTGCTAAATTTCAGTTGGAGGTTAGTAGAAATAGAGATGCTATTCTCTCTCATGTAGGTTATTCACAGACAACAATTCTACCTATGAGTCTCTTGGGGTCTTTGTATTATGATTAAGGACATATAATCTAGAAGAAAAGAGTTTTTTGGTACCTGGGAGAGTCTGAGGCCTAAGAAAGGCTGAGAGTCTAAGCTGCTTCTTTAAGAATTTGCTGCTCCAAATCTATTTTAGCCATGATCCTGGATGCTATCCCATGTGTGCTCTGCTGGACACCAGTGTTAGACCCCAATGTTCAAGTCCAACTGACTTGCCTCTCCTATATAGTAAATTACATTCTACATGCTTATAGAACAGTTATGAGATTCAGACATGGGCTTCTGGTTAACATCAACATTTAAGCAAGAACAAGTGAAGCACTTAAATAATTGTTGCATGCTTGAGAGGTTAGCATGGTCACATTCTAGCAAAGACCTGTACAATTCTTGGGAGGGAGAAAGGAAATTCTAATGTAGGAATGGGCTCTCTTTTTTACTTCTTTTTCCCTGCTCCCTTTTCCTCCTCCTCATTTAATCTTTAGGTGACTCTGTCCCTAGGATGTATTCTCGAGTTCCAATCCGAGAGAGCAAACTCAATCATTTTCAGAGCTAGGCTATCAAAAGAGTTAATGGAACAGTGTCTGGTTCACTCTTTTTTGGCTACAATCCCATTCCCCCTCTCAGATTTCTGGGCAAGACTTCATGACCTTCTCTTCAAAATGAATCCTGCAATATCCCCCCAAGTGGCATGTACCCCCAAAGGTAATGTGCCTATAACACACAAATGAGTGTCAAAGTTAAATAGTCATGTCAAAAAAGGCTTTTGGCTAAACTTTTCCTCTCCAGATTTATTATCACAGTTTCCTCTTTGGAATGAACAGCTCAATATCCTTGATCTATGTACAGAAAAACAAAAAAACAGTAGCATGCTGATAACAGCACTGCGATAATCATTCTGATAAAATTCAAGAACAAAAATGATCTTTTAAGAGCCAAATTCACAGATAAAAGTTAAAAAAAATTCTGTAATTTACTTTACTCTCTTGTTCTGAAAGAAAATTGGCACTGTGTATATTCTTTTGCTTGAATCATTCGACTTGCTGACTGTCTCAGGGTTTTGGTCTTTGTATAATTTTGTGTTGAGAGCAAAAAACTCATCAGTAGGAATCTGTTTGCTGTTACTTGTGCCTTTGGAGAATATGCCTTTTCACTTACTTGTAGTTCAAAGAAATATGGTAATAAGTTTTCCAAGCCAAAAGCTTTGCAGCAATTCATATTTGATGCAAACCATTTCTTATCTTTTTAATGTTAGCATATTTTATTCTATTTTGCTGGTCTGCATTATTAACTTAATATTTGCATGTAGTGTTTGAATTGATGACTTGCAGTACTTTTTAATAATTATATTAATTGGTATAAACTCATTATGATGGCTATGTACCCTTCTAAGCTTTCTGAGACATCTCAACTTCCGAGAGCCTAGGTTAGTATTCTGGGCAGAACCATTTGTTCATCGACAGCTTTTTATTGGGTTCCAAGCTTTGGAGTTTGGCTGTGTAGACTATAAATTTGGATCAAATAGAAATCTTGTCCTTGAGTAGCCAAGTAACTGCTTGGAGACAGACTTATTATTTGTAACTTGAGAAATTCTATAAGCGAGGTTCATATAAGGAAGAAAACATGACCCATTTCAGTTCTTACCTCTTTAAAAGACAAGATTGCTTTTTCCTACCATTTTTGTGCTTTAATACAATAACTTTGTAAATATTAATGTTGTATTTACAATTATAGAAGTAAATTTTAGTTAAAAGGAGGTTCTGAAGTTTTCATTTTTAATCAAATTATACTGTTTTGTTCTTACATTTAAAAACTTATTTATAATATAACTGTGTTAGGTAGTTATAGCTAAGTTAGATAAAATGAACAGAGCCTTTGGTTTTCAATTTTATGGGAAGGTCAACCTTGCTTTTATAGGTATTAATGAGAATTTTATCACCTCAGAAAGTGGGAGGTCTAGAATTCTACAATTTTCTCCTTGTAATTAGTTTCCAATTCTTCCATCATTTATTAAGTAATCAAGCTCAGAGAGTCTGTTTCTGCTTGGATTATATGTTCATAAATATGCACTGGATAAAGACCTTAGGATCTGCATTTCAGGAGACTGATTTATGATAACCCAATGGCTATAAAGCCACAGTGACAATGTTACCTTATTATGTGTCCTTTAAAGTCAACAAAATGTTTTAAAAATAAATAATATAAGAGGGTTGCAATGGGAAAAAAATAAAGACCTTAAATCACAACTCTTTGCTTGTTCTAGAGTTTGGGGATTGGGCAAATGGCCATGTTATAGCCAATCATTAGAGGCAGTGAAGCAGGTTATTTGTAGGAACATAGCAAGCAACATCAGTGTTCAAGTAGGGACCCATTAATCCTTCCTTCTTTCCTGTTTCCACCATTGTATTTTGGAATAACATAACTTGTCTATTTTCACAGGTTCACAGCTGGAGAGGAATTTTGCTTCTGGAGAAATTGTACCTTGAGTCTCTCACTCATATCTGATTTAGATGATATTTAGATGAGACTTTGGACTTTAGACTTTAGACTTCAATTGATACTGAAATGAGTTAAGTCTTTTAGGGCTGTTGGGATAGGATGAATGTATTTTGCATGTGATGAAGATGGGTCTTTTGCAGGGCAGCAGTGAAATGTGGATTGAATGTTTTCAACTCACAGTTGCATTTCTAGGGAATCTTGTATTCCTTTTTCTTTATAGGTTCAACCATTTTAAGTTAAAAGAAGTTTGTTTTATTTACATAGTATTTCTGACATTTATAATAAATAGGCTTTCAGGTTATTAGTCCAGATATTTTCAGAATCTTTCTTTAAAAAGTTATTTGGAGCAGAGTGGCATTATAAAAACAATGCGATCTGGGACCAGGTGGGCTATCTTCCCCAGTGACTGCATACCAGTGAGTGGCAGATTGGATGATACTTTCAGGTGACATTAGCCCTACAATATTCTGCTAATAAAGAGCACACTCGTACCTAAAAAAATTAAACATAACTTTTAAGATCTACTTCACATTGGAAGATATGGCTACATTTCGAAATAACAAAGTACTATTTTACCGGTAAAACTCTAATATTCTTACTTATAAGTAAAAACACATTGGAAGAGACATCAAAAATAATACAATAACATATCTGAAAGTCTAACTTGTAAAACAATTATATTACTACCATAAGTACAGATGAGATTAGTCAAATAATTCATTGGTTGAAATATTTTTAAAAATTAGGGAAAATAAATGACAGAACTTTCTACAAAGAAAAAAATAAAAAATTATTCACACAAAAATTTTAATCACACACAGAAGTAGAAGAATAGTACAGGGAATGCTCAAGTGCCTCTCTTAGTTTATGAACATTTTGTCAGTGTTCTCGGGATCCTTTTTAAAGCATTTTTCCCAGTGCTTCTTATATTTAGAGTTTAACTTGCTCTCATAATTGAGAGTTGGGTTGCTCTCCATATTTTTTGTACCAGAAGAATTTGAATTAGCGGTTTTAATAAATACCCCTACTTCATTAGTTTTAAGAAGTCACCTGGAGGAAAGCAAAGGCTTTACAGAGCAAATAAGTTAAATCCTCTATTAAATATTTAGTAATTCATCATCATTAAAATACATATTCCAAAAAATTCCAATATAGGAAAATTACAGGTATCCCTAGAAACAAAAATTGATTTGATATTTCCCTCTTGGATTTTTTGTTGGTATTCCATGCCTTTCCTGGTCCCTTTAGATATCCACCTTCTAGGTTAACATTGTATCTGCCCGTTTGAGCATGGGCAGTCCCACGAATTTCAACTCTGATTTTTGTTCTTCCAATTCATTCATTTCTCTGTTTAAATTTCCATGTTTTTCTTTTTAGCTTTATTATTGCAGAGCCCTCTGTTCCAGTACTTTCCATCTCCATCTAACATGAAAATGTCAGGGAATGGAGAAATTTCAGATTACATTTTTCCAAAGCTAAGTTTCACAGTCTTTTTTTTTTTTTTTTTTTTGCACTTTGACAAGTGAATTGACATTATCTTTATAGTTAGGTAACAAGTGGGAGACAAGTATTCCAACAACATTCCTGTTGAATCTTCTTGATAAAGAAGAAACACTTTTCTTAATGCCTAACAAATGTATTCAGTTTCAGTTTTGACCGAATTTTATCTAATCTATCCATGGTAAAGAAGGTATACATAGCCATTAATATTTTCTTGAGAAACTCTCTATGTATCAGGACTCAAAAATAACGACTTATAATGGATTGGCCTTACTATGTACACTGTAGATTCAGAAGCATGTAAAAGGCAGCAAACTTTTAGCACAATAGTGCCCACACTGGCATCAGAATATATTTTCTTTCTTGGCAACCTTGGGAAAACGTGGCGACTTACAAGGGCAGGCACAGGCTCTCCACTAGTCTGGAGTGTGGACAGTTTCCTTGAGAAATGTGTGACTCTCCAATTGGATTGAAATGCAGCTATGCAGACACAATCTGGTTTCACAGAAAGGAACACTTCTTTATGCAATGTATGATGAATGGACAAAGCCAGGATGTTGTGTTTGATTTTATCTCTGCCTCTGATGCTTTAAAGTCATGTAATCAGGCAGAAGTCCTCTGACTGAAAACTGGAATGATCACCTTTAGTTCCTTCTAATGATTATGTTGAAATCCTGGACTGCTGCTCAAATATTCCATTGTGGGAGAGTACAGAGGTCCTGAGGGAGAGCTCTTTCTAAGCACTGGCTGCTTCATAAGCATGCCGACCTGTGTAGTTACATAGGCCCTGAGCATTAGGAACCTCCACACTTTGTCAGTGCTCTGCTGTCACCTTGTCAACTTATTAACAGTAATATAATAAAATATAAATGTGGATACTAATGTTTATGAATAAATAAAATAATATAAAAATCAACTTTAGCAAATAGGCCCCACATTTTTATAGTATCCCTAGGTATCCCAAATTATGTAGTCCATTCTGCTCCTGATTTTACTGGATTGGACCAACTTCAGTGTTGTATCTGCCCTTGAACGAAGCACAGTGCCAAGCAAAGCCATGAGCTGACTCTCATTGGCCATTCAAGTTCCACACCTGAGCTGGGAGTAGGGAAAGGCTCCAGATATCATGCTGCTATCTCAGTTAGGAATGTGGGGAGTTTTATGCTACGGGTATAACAAAGAACTCTTCTACTCTTCCTCTTTTGTTTTATTGAGTAGTTGCCATGTTTTACTTTTAATTTTTCATCTTTATGTTGTCTTATAAATAAGATAGAAGGGATATTGATTAAAAAGTAAGAAACAGTATGTCATATGCATTCCAAAAAACAATACTAGAAATTATTTCTTAATATTTTCTTTTGAGTCGGAGAGCATACCTTCCCTCACAATCTTTTCCAATAAAGTCTTCCTTTGCAGATTCAGAGAGTAAAAAGATAAACTTCAGCTCAGCTTGAGGATGACTTTTTACAAGATTTTAACTGCAGAGAATTCTGAGTTAGAGAGGGTTATCTGAATGATATTATACAAATATATTAAGAACCACAATACCTAGCTAGTATTAATTCAGACCTTAATATGCAGGTCTGCCCTCATTTCATTCAGCACTTAAACTTTGTGTGTTACATAATCAAAATGAGATTCCCCAAAAAACTATACAGGGCTGAAAGTTCAATGAATCCCATCGCTTTTATGAGCAGTGAAGTTTAAAACTAACTGAGGTAGTGGATTTTTACAATAAACCTTGCCCTCAATGAACATTCTAGGTCATTTCTTATATTCATTATTATGGAATTATTTTTACTATAGCTGGCAAAAAAGCAAATAATTTTCATAGTCATATGCATGAAATAACATTGCTAAATAATAAATGATAAAATGTAGTTTAATTTCAAATTCTTATTGTTTAAATTATATAGCACAAGCCCAGTGACTTATTGAATAAAGATTAATAAATATTTCCTCAATGAATAACTAATGAGTTTGAAATATTTAGGAGTGTTCTTTAAAAATATACACCCCGCAGTGTTTTATTTTGCAAGTAAACAAAACTAATTAATGAAACTGTGAATTTTAATCCTATATATATATTAGTCAGAAATTATTCCCTCTATAAATGGATTCATTGTAGAATTCAGAGGAAAAAGGCAGAATGAAAAGCTTAATGTTCTCTGCCTCATTTTCTACTTATATAACATGAATACAAATACCTCTCTGTCTAGTTTCACAGAGTGTTGTGAGTCCTAAATGAGTAATAATGATGGCAAAAAGTG
Source organism: Eonycteris spelaea (assembly GCA_003508835.1). NCBI lineage: Eukaryota > Metazoa > Chordata > Mammalia > Chiroptera > Pteropodidae > Eonycteris > Eonycteris spelaea. Next base: position 6,298,750 of record PUFA01000049.1, on the reverse strand, counting down.
TTATGCTTATTGTATGTGCTAACGATAGGCATTGCGTAAACATCATTAATCCTCCACAATAACCCTGAACACAGATATTATTATCCCCATTTTTCAGATAGGAAACTGATAAACAGAGAAATTGGGTAGCTTTTCAGAGGCTACCTAAATATGAATAATAAAGCGGAATTTGAATCAGACTGTGAATCAACATACAATGTATGGGAAAGATTTTACAAACTGAAATACCATACAAATTTGAGTTATTGTTATTAATCATTCATAATGTTAGGATAGATAAGTATATGGGGACAAGATATGTAGTTCTTTTTAAAATTAATGAAAAAACTGATAAAGATGTGACAGCCAAAATATTACGTCTTAGTTCTATGGAATATGAATAATTTACATATGTTATATGTTATATATATAATATATGATATCTGTGAAACTTGAAGCTTGGCAAAAGACTTTACCAGAATACTTGAGGTTGCATTAAAAATGTTAAGACTAAATATATGTAATTATATGAAAATATTTAAGCCCCAAACCTCATGCTTCTGGTAAAGTAGCAGCTCTGACTTAACAGTGATAATTTACACAGCAATGCATAGGTACTTTACATTTTTTTTTGCATAAATTAGCAAGACATGGCTTACCTAGGTCTTGACTATGTCTGTAAAGACTTTACAAATGTAACAATTGACTCATTAAGAAAACGTGTCTTACTTTTTTCTCCTTTAATTATTTTTATGAGAAATAAAATTAATTATCATGTTCGGATTAAGAGATTGTTACAGTTAGTTAAGAAGCCCAAGATCTTCACAGAGAAGACCTGGCTTAACTTTCTTTTATTCATCCATCCATTCATTTAATATTCATTTCATTTATGTTTGTTGTTTGTTGTTTTTTTATTATAGTGACACTGTTAAACAAAATCCAGTGTTTCAAGTGTACAATTCAACAGTAAGGCATAATATACCGAATTGTGTGTTCACCGCCCAAAGTTAAATTCTTTTGGCTTTAGCTCTGTTCCTTCTTATCTCTTTGTAATTCTCCTAGGAACTCCTAGGAACACGATATCTTTTTGGATTGGTTTTTCCCAGAAATTCACTGGCAAGACATTACTTTTCACATGATTATCTCGAATAGAGAATGACTTTTATTGTTCCACTCTGCTGATGTAGTCCTGACCTGGGTTGACTTTGTGGTGTAGCAAGGATAGACACTAAGTACTCCCAGTCCAACTGTCAGTGAAGATGAGTACCTTATTTTTAAAGCAGATTCTTTTTTTTTTTTTTTTTTGAGAAGGTTTAGTTTTTACCAATCTCAAAGAAGCAGCTCTATTGCTGGAATCCAAAAAGATTCATCAAAATTTGTACAATGAGTGAAGTAAATTTACAACTTTAAAAATGGAATAATATATTTGACAGAATGACACCAGTAGAAAACATAGGCTATGGGATCAGAAAGACCTAGTTTTAATTTCAACTCTGCAATTTAAAATGTGTGTAGCCTTGAATACTTTCTCACCCTCATTGACTCTGTCTCATTATCCATCAAAATGGGAACAAAAACAACTTTTTCATAGGATATGGAGGCATAAATAAAGTGTTATATATACAGTACCTAGCAAAGAGCCAGCCTAGAAGGTGCTTAAGGATCTTTTAATCTATTTCCTTATTTAAATTGTTTGATTTTTTACTATGAAACAATAAGTAAAAATGAAATTAAAATATATTATATATTTAAAAACAAATAGATACTAATGGCTTATTCAGGACTTTATTGCAAAGTAAATTTATCTCATCTTATCCTCTCTGAATTGTGTACTTTGCTTGTGGAAGGTTCCAGTGCTATTGAAACAACAGTTGAACATTAGCAGTATGAAGGCCATTGTCCTTCAGTTCTTTAACTCTCTTGATAAGTTGATCCTCACAACCCTATATTTACATTATTATTATGTTTCTTTGCGGATTAGGAGGTTTCCAAAGGTTCAGTAATTTCCCCAAGATCACACAGCCCTGTGGGTGCCTGAGTTGGACCCAGGCTCAGTGTAGCCTCTTAGCTTCTCTTTCTCTCTCTGGAAGTAAGCTGGCTTTTACTTGATAGTTTATAGTGTTACTCTTCTTCAGCTACAATGATTATTTTTACCCCATTCTCCTTAGAGCTCTGCAGCATCTAGTGTATAGTGCTGATCTATATCATCTTTCTCCAGACTTCATAATTTGTAAGCACATCCTCCTTTTTCTTGGTTATGATGAGGTCTCATGCTAAAAGCAACTGAGCATGCCTAAGTTTAAGCAGATAGTGTACCTTTTAGAAGAGGAGGAAGGTAACTCTCCTCTTACTTTTCAGCTGTTGCACTACAGTCCAAGGGGTAGTCCAAGATAGAATCAGTCTGGTGGAGGGAACAGATGAGAGACTCCCTAAACCATGAAAAATTCTAGGACTATTAAAACAATAGTAGCAAATTAGTAGCCATCAGCATTAGTGCCCTCAGGTCCCAGATATACTGGCTTTTTATAAATCTACTCCCAACTTGTTTAATAAGAAACCTTTAGTGTAAAAACTTTGTTCCATTTAATCTCCTCATTCATTCATGATTAACTGTCAGATGTCTGTTATTTGATATCCTAGTCCTTTCTAGTGAAGACAAAGTCTCTATTCTGATATGGAGAATACTGGAATAAATAAAAAACAAGATTCTACAGGAGGTAGTCCTAAATGAACAATGAAAATAAAACAGGTTGATGTTACAAAAAGATGCAGGAGCACTTTGGGAGGATTTTAAGAACTTTTGCTGTCCCCTGAGAAGGCTGGTTCTCTGAAGCAGGCCTCTGCTGTGGCCTCCTACCCCTGCAGGGCCAATGACTGACTGATCGACCTAGTGAGGAGAAAGAGTTGCTGCCCTTTGATGTTCTTAATTTAAAGGCTGTTAATCCTCAGTAAAGAGGAATGATGACAACTTAAATATTAGTAACCGGAACAATGAAAACAGGATGCAACAAGCAAATGCGTTAAGCACGAATATGAATTATTGAAAAATCAAAAAACTAAGGTAAATTGCTTCTGACATCTGAATTTTATAATATTCATATTGCTTATATATGAGTTCTGGTTCTATTCTTAGAGGAGAAATTTGCCTTAAAAACAAATAGTCTTAACCTAATAAGAATAGGTTTAATCTTCCTAAGAGTCTCATCTGCTTCTTCGGTTCTTGCCGAGCTTTAGGATGATGACCATGTGTATCAACGCCAGCACCAGTTTGTTTGTATGTCTCCTCAGTCTAGGTGATAAGCTCCATAAGGGCAGGACTTTGATTTACATGGTGTCTTGTCCTCTGCACCTAGAGCGGTGTTTAAAACAGTGTAGGAGCTCAATAAATAGTAGTCGATCCATGAGCAGTGAGGAAGCAACCTGCTTCCGTACCCATGAACACACAGCGGTATAAACCCAGATGAGAGATAGATGCCTTTAACTATAATGTTTGGATAATGGGGGCCCTTGTTGAGGAAAGATACCTGGATTTGGGATGGAATGACTTGAAGCTGAATTCTGCTTTACGTTTACTAGCTGCATGAATCTTGCAGAACTTACTTAACTGTGTTTCCTCATCTGTAAACAGTAAATTGCAGGGAGGGCAAACAAACTAATTATGTGAAAAGGCCGAGAACAATGCCAGAGTGTTAAGATGTTCAGTAAATAATGAGGATAAAAATATACAGATCAAAGTGGTGAATGTGAGAAGGTTCCAAACAATATAACCAGAAAAAAGGCAAGATTTAAAGAGGGAATAAAAATATCATCTGGAAGCAGTAACAAAATTAATGACGCTGGAGAGGCATGAAAAAGAAAAACTTGTAAAGAAGCCCAAACCTGCCACAACTTTCTTCCCAAACCACTAAAAAGGTCTGTGTACAGACAACTTCCCTTTACAACTCCATCGAATTCTCAGGATATGAAAGTAAGACAAACAAATGTCATCATGAGGCCTGTGAAGCAAATTTATGAGTTTAAAATGAGCGAATTTAGGTAAATTAAGACAAACCAAACTGATAAATATTGTCTCCTGATGCACTGAGATTCTCTAGTAGCCCTTCAATTATATGTGCATCGTATGTAAAGCAAAGCTTCCAAGGTTCTTTGTTTGGTTATTAGACAAAAGCGACAAAGTACTTTAGAAAGTTAATATTTTATTATTTTTAATTTAAGAAATTTTCCTATCAAAATATTTTATGTGATATAATTGTTATGGTTTAGAAACTGTTTTGCTTTTGTTTAAACAAATTTAATTTGATTTTAGGAATTTTTAAAAGAACTCACTGTTAATAAATTCTGTGTAAATCAAAATCAAATACAAATATTTAGTAGATTGCCTCAATGGAATAAGATCATTTGTAATTAAGGGATGGTAGAATATGAGTGTTATAAAAATCACCAGTGTAAAAACTCAGTGCAGAAATGTCTGCTAAGTGAATTAGCATTTTTATTTTATTTTATTTTATATTTTTATTATTTTATTTATTTTTATTTCATTTTGTTTTATTTTATTTACCACTACCAAAGTGGTTTGCTAGATAAGATTGGCTATGGATATATATATTTTAAGATTAGCTACTCAAGACCTTTGATTGAGTGTACATTAGTTTAGAAAAGTTAACCATTTATTTTTAAGTTAATTTTGCATTTAAAAATAAATATAAATAAAATTTCTAACTTCATATTACCTATTGTTCAAAATAGAAAAAAACAGACTTTATCGTAATTTCAAATGAACATATGGAAAAATCTTACACCAGACCCATCTTTCATTCCTAATTCTAGTGTCTAGAAAAATTAGCAGTATGATTTGAGTAGAGAAAGCCCCAATTTGATCTGGAAATTATTGAGTCAGATTAAGAAAACAGAGCAAAAATCAGTAACTCATCTCCTCAATCCAAGCAGCACTTTATTTTTATATTTTAATGTTTTCTATAATTGGGACCCAGCTTATAATCAATGCATAGTCTGAAAATTCTTATTTGTTATTTGTCATTAAATAATATCTTATTAGCAATGGTGTTTTAGAATTGAGAAGCTAATAAAGAAAATATTTCTTTTTTAGAAATCATTACTTCAAGAAGTGATTTTGTCCTTCAGATCTATTTCTAATTTTTTCCTCTTTAGTCTCCCGCTTGAAGTAATTGTTATTAAGAGCAGATACATAAATTGATATGATGTCTATATGAAACACTATCATTAGTTACATCCATGGTGTCCTTTACACGTACATACATAGCATTCCTGACTTCTCATTTCTATTAGACTCAGTAAGCAAATTCTCAGGGGAGAAAAACAAGTTTTCCCCTTTTTCCTCTACCCTATGTAAACTAAGTTGTATGAGTAGCAACAATAAATGAGTCTATTTTTAAAGGTACTTCCCTTTCTTCACAGGATTAAAATATGGTATAAGCAGTTTTTTAAAAACAATATCCTGGTACACCAGTTGTTTTTGTGACTTGCATTTTTATTGTTACAAACATTATTCCTATATGATTAAATAATTTCCTAAAGCATCTTTCATATATTCAAGTATTCTGTTGTTTGTTTCATAATATTTTTAAACCAGTTCCCTTCATTGAATGCTTAGGTAATTTCTATCTTTTAAAAATCGTAAACTATGCGATGATGAAGCTTCCTGTAGATAACCTTGTTCACAGTCTGCATTATTTCCTTAGGATAATTTTTTAAAGAAATGATATTACAGTTTCAAAAAATATGAATGTTTAAAAGATTTTTTGATATATTTACTTTCCCACCCAGCTGTGATCCAAAACAGTGACTGCCAATTTATATGCCCACCAGCTAAGTGTGAGTGTATTTTTCCACACATTGTCAGGACCACATGCTCTTCCTCTGTGTGAATATAATAGCTTTGATTTTGTTATCATACACGTGCACATGTGTGCACACACACAGGTTATATGTATATATGTATGTATGTGTCTGTATATCATTTTTACTTACAGAATATATTTATATATGAACACATTTAACCTCTTATACAAATGAGTTTGTAAACACATAATTCTGATGTGTCGTTCCTAAATGTATTTATCTTGACTTCCCAGGCACCTGCATGAACATCACCACAGCCAGGTCAATGTTGCCCTACCACACCACGCTGACAACCTCTCTCCCAATTGTCAAAAAAAATGGACGTGGAGAAGTTCCTCAAATTCTTCACGATACCTCCATCGCCTCAGCTGCTATCAGCATATCATGCTTTTTGGCTGTAGCCTTGCCTTCCCTGAGTGCGTCAGACGGTGATGACGGTATGTTGGAACCAAAACCATGGAGTGGTAAGAGCCATTTGTAGCAGAAGTCTCAGAAAGGAACAAATTACCCAAGCTACCTTTTGTGTTTGTGTTGCTAAAGGAGGGGAGAAAAGAAACACACCACTTCTGTAGCTGTAATTTTTTAAAAACTACACTTTTTTCAAAACCTGGAATAATTTTATGTATGTTAGATGATGCTCTCAGCGGCATACTCAGTCTATTTCAGTAAGTCTGCAGAAGACAGCTTGCTCAAAGAGGTAATGGAAAGAGTTCATTGATGGACCTATTTATGAAGATGTGATTAGAGTAAGAGAACAAATAAGTAATGGGAGCCATGAGGGTCTCACCTGCAGTGGGGTGTGTTCTACCTTCCATGCCTTGAATGGAAAAGGGTGGGTGGCACTTGGAGAGAGCTGTAACTGTGAGCGAGAGTCTCCTGACAGGCCAAGTGCTGCAACCCCAGGCAGAGGTGCAAAGCACGGCCAGCCCTGCAGGTAGAGAAAAGAAGAAATAGATACCCTGACCTCATTCTCCTTCTGCCCTCTCATTTGCCAGGGCCTCATGCTAACTAAATTATCAACAGCCTTGGGCAAGGGCAGGAAATAAATGTGAGCTCCATAGATAAGATGCCAAATCTTATCTAAATATCAGCAGCTCAAATCCCTTTCATCTAAATCCCATATGGATGAGATGCTGGGTGATTCTCATGTTCAACTCTGGAATCCAGAGCAGGGCAAGGAGGGTGAAGGGTAGACGCGAGGGCTGCCCAGCACAATATCAAATAGGATTAGAATCATTTTCATGTTTTTTTACTTGAATTTATTTTTATTTATTTTTTATTAAGTTTATTGGGGTAACATTGGATTAATACAATTATATAATTTTTTCAGGTATACTTATCATTTGACATCTGTATTATTTTATTGTGTGTTTACTAGCCAAAGTCCAGTTTCTTCAGCTTACCATATATTTGAAAATCACCTTTTACCCACTTTCTCCCCCTCCTATCCCCTTTTATTTGACCCCCTTTACTCTGTCCTACCTCCCCTCTCCTTCCCTATCCCCTAGTAACCATAGTCTATAGTCCATGTCCATGAGTCTCTGTTCGTTTGTCTTGTTCTTTGTTGCTTTTAGGTTTATATCCCACATATAAGTGATATCATGTGATTTTCAAACTTTTTCTGTCTGGCTTATTTGCTTAGCATGATTATCTCAAGGTCCCCATGTTGTCCAAATGGCAGTATTTCATCTCTTCTTATGGCTGAGTAATATTCCATTGTATATATGTACCACAGCTTCTTTAGCAATCATCTATCGTAGGACACTTCAGTTGCTTCCATGTCCTGGCCACTGTGAATAATGCTGCTATGAACATCAGGTGTGCAAATATCTTTTGGATATGAGGTTTTCAAGTCTTTGGGGTAAATACCCAGTAGAGGGATTGCTGATCATATGGTAGATCAATTCTTAGTTTTTTGAGGAACCTCCATACTGTTTTCCATAGTGGCTGACCAATTTGCAGTCCCACCAGCAGCGTATGAGGGTTCCTTTTCTCCGCATCCTCTCCAACATTTGTTATTACTTGTCCTGTTGATTATAGCTATTCTAACAGGTGTGAGATGGTATCTCATTGTGGTTTTGATTTGCATTTCCCTAATAGCTAGCGATGTTGAGCATCTTTTCATATATTGTTGGCCATTTGTATGTCCTCTAGGGAGAAGTGTCTGTTCAGGTCCTCTGCCCATTTTTTGATTGGATCATTTTTTTTGTTATTGATTGTATGAGTTCTTTGTATATTTTATATTAGGCCCTTATCGAGGCATTGCTTGCAAATATATTTTCCCATTCGGATGGTTGTCTCTTTACCTTGTTGATGATTTCTTTTGCTGAGCAGAAGCTTTTTAGTTTGATGTAGTCCCATTCATTTATTTTAGCTTTTACTTCCCTTGCTTTTGAGGTCAAATTCATAAAATCCTCTTTAAGTCCAAGGTCCTTGAGTTTAGTTCCTATGTTTTCTTCTATGCATTTTATTGTTTCAGGTCTTATATTCAGGTCCTTAATCCATTTTGAGTTAATTTTGGTGTGTGGTGATAGACAACAGTCTAGTTTCATTCTTTTGCAGGTGGCTTTCCAGTTTTCCAGCACCATTTATTGAAGAGGCTTTCCTTTCTCCACTGTATGTTTTTGGCTTTTTTGTCAAAAATTATTTGCCCATATAAATATGGTTTACTTCTGGACTCTTGATTCTGTTCCACTGGTCCATGTGTCTGTTTTGCTGCCAATACCATGCTTTTGATTACTGTCACTTTGTAGTATAATTTGAAGTCAGGCAGAGTGATGCCTCCAGCCTCATTCTTTTTTCTCAGGATGGCTTTGGCAATTCGGGTCTTTTGCTTCCATACAAATCTGATGATTTTTGTTCTATTTCTTTAAAAAATGCCATGGGATTTTGATGGGATTGCATTAAATCTGTATAATGCTTTAGGTAATATGGTCATTTTAACTATGTTGATTCTTCCAATCCAAGAACATGAATATCTTTCCATTTCTTTATCTTCTTCATTTCTTTTAATAGGGTCTTATAGTTTTCATTATATAGGTCCTTCACATGTTTCGTTAAATTTATTCCTAGGTATTTATTCTTTTTGTTGCAATTGCAAAAGGAATTATTTTTTCCACTTCTTTTTCTGACACTTCATTATTAGAGTATAGGAACGCTATGGATTTTTGAACATTGATTTTGTATCCAGAAACTTTACTGTATTTGCTTATTGTTTCTAGTAGTGTTCTTGTGGAGTCTTTAGGGTTTTCTATATAGAGAATCATGTCATCCACAAATAGTGACAGTTTGACTTCTTGTTTCCTATTTGGATGCCTTTTATATCTTTCTCTTGTCTGATTGCACTCGCTAGGATCCAATGTTATATTGAATAACAGTGGCAAGTGGAACAGCCTTGCCTTGTTCCTGATCTTAGAGGGAAGGTTTTAGTTTTTCACCATTAAGTATAATGTTGGCTGAGGGTTTGTCATAGATGGCCTTATTATGTTAAGGTACTTTCCTTCTATACCAATTTTTTAAGTGTTTTGATCATAAATGGATGCTGTATCTTGTCAAAGGCTTTTTCTGCATCTATTGATATGATCATATGATTCTTATTTTTTAATTTGTTTATGTGGTGTATCACATTAATCGATTTGCGTATGTTGAACCATCCCTGTGCCTGGGATGAAGCCCACTTGATTGTGGTGTATAATCTTTTTAATATGTTGCTGTATTGGTTCGCTAGTATCTTATTTAGGATTTTTGCATCTGTGTTCATGAGAGATATTGGTCTGTAGTTTTCTTTTGTGTTATCTTTACCAGGTTTTGGTATCAGAGTAATATTGGCCTCATAAAATGAGTTGGAAGTATTGCCTCCTCTTAATTTTTTGGAAGAGTTTGAGGAGAATAGGTATTAAATCTTTGAATGTTTGGTAGAATTCACTGGTGAAGCCATCTGGTCCTGGACTTTTACTTTTTGGTAGGTTTTTTGATGATTGTTTCAATTTCCATACTGCTGATCAGTCTATTTAGAATTTTCCAGATCTTCTTGATTCAGTCTAGGAAGATTGTATTTTTCTAAGTACTGGTCCATTTCTTCTAGGTTATTAAATTTGTTATTATATACTTTTTCATAGTATTCTTGCATGATCCTTGTATTTCTGTGATGCAGTCATAATTTCCCTCTTTCATCCCTGATTTTGTTTATTTGTGTCCTTTCTCTTTTTTCTTTAGTGAGTCTAGCCAGGGGTTTGTCAATTTTATTAACCTTCTCAAAAAACCAGCTCTTTTGTATTTATTTTTTTTTTGTTTTGTTTTGTTTTCAATTTCATTTATTTCTGTCTAATTTTGACAATCTTTCCTTCTGCTGACTTTAGGCCTCATTTTTTTTTCTCATTTTCTAGTTTTTTTTTTAAAGATGAAACTTAGATTGTTTATTTGAACTTGTTCTTCTTTTGGGAGATAGTCCTGTAATGATGTGAACTTTCCTCTTATGACTACTTTTGCCATGTCCCAAAAGTTTTGATATGTTTTACTATCATTGTTATTCGTTTTCTATGTATCTCTTGATCTCTCTTTTTATTTCTTCTCTGACCTGTTATTCTTCAGTCACATATTGTTTCATCTCCATATATTTGTGGTTCTTCCTGATTTCTTTCTGCAGTTGATCTCTAGTTTTCAAAAACATTATAATCAGAGAATATGGTTGCTATGATTTCAACCCTATTATATTTATTTAGGCTATTTCTGTGTCCCAGTTGTGGTCAATTCTTAAGAATGTTCCATGTGCACTGGAGAAGAAGGTATAAGCAGCTGTTTTGGGATGGAAGCTCTGTATATGTCAATTATGTCCAGTTGGTCTAATGTGTCATTTAAGGATGTTTTTCCTTATTGATCTGTCCATATCCCAACAGTGGGGTATTTAGGTCCCTACTATGATAGTGTTTTGGTCTGTTTCTCCCTTTAGTTCTGTTAGTAATTGTTTACATATGATGAGGCTCCCTGATTGGGAGCATAGATTTAATAAGTGTTATGTCTTCTTGGTGCATGATTTCCCTTTAGCATTATGAAGTGTCCCTCAGTATCTTTCTTTACCTTTTTTATTTTGAAGTCTATTTCATCTGAAATTAGTACCACTACTCTCACTTTTCTCTGAATGCCATTTGCTTGAAATATCATTTTCCACCCTTTCACTTTGAATCTACATTTGTATTTGGAACTGAGATGTGTCTCCTGAAGGCAGCATATGGTTGGGTTTTGTTTTTTGATCCATTCTGCAACTCTGTTCTTTTTATTGGTGAGTTCAGTCCATTTCCATTTAGGGTGATTATTGAAATATGAGATCTTCTTATAGCCATTTTATTTTTTGCTTTCTGGTAGCTCAGTGTTTCCATTGATTCCTTGTCCTTGTGTTTCTGTTTTCTTTATTTCATTGGCTTTTGTGGTTTTGCCTCTGGTTCTTCATGTTTTATGTTATATACTTCAGTTCTGAATCTTGGGTGTATGGTTACCATTACGAATATGCAAAGGATAGTTTATACACACACACACACACCACACACACACACACACCACAACACAGTCGTCCATTTTCTTCTGTATGTGCCTTATCTCCTCTCCCCTTTGTGAATTTGGATCTTATATCTTCCTCTTTTATTCATTGTTATCTCAATTTGTCCCTATGTATGCTGAAATGTTCATTACTATTTGCTATAGCAATTCTCTTATTATTTAAGCTTTATAATGCCCTGTTCTTAGTAGGATTGCACTCTTCTGCTTCTATTTGCCTGATAGTCACTTTATTCTTAATTATGGTTTTCTTTTTAATTTTGTTATATTGTTTTAGATGAGCTAACACCTTTCAGTATTTCCTGTACTGCAGGCATTGTAGTGGATAATTCTCTCTCTCTCTCTCTTTTTTTTTTATCTGGAAAGGTCTTAATTCTCCTTCATACCTAAAGGAAAGCTTAGCTGCATACATCATTCTAGGCCTAGTATTTCCTTTCACTTAATAATTTAAATATTTGATTCCATTCCTTTCTGGCTTAAAGTTGAGCTGAGTCCGACAATAATCTAATGGGTTTTCCTTTACAAGTTACCGTCTTCTTTTCCCTGGCTGCCCTGAGAATTCTTCTTTGTCGTTGATGATTTGATAACTTTAATACAATGTGTTTTGTTGAAGGCCTTTTTGGGTTGATGTAATTGGGTGGTGTGTTGACTTCTTGAATTCCAAGCTGCAGGTCATTCCTTAGATTTGGGAATTCTCATCCACTATTTGTCTGAAAATGCTTTCTAGTCTCTGTTCCTTTTCCTTGTCTTCAATAATGTCCATTATTCTTATGTTTGCTCTCCTCATGGTATCAGCTAGTTCTTGTATTTCTCTTTCATTCTTCAGTTTTTCTCTTCTTCCTTCTGATTTATTTCTAGATTTCTGTCTTTGATATCACTGATCCTTTCCTCCATTTAGTCGATTCTATTTCCAAAGCTTGCTATTTCATTTTTCAACTCTTGCAGTGTGTTCTTCATCTCTAGAAGTTCTATTTGGTTCTTTATGAGGATATCAATTTCCTTGCTCTGCCCATCTAGTTGTTTTTTTCAGTTCCTGAAATTGTTGATTTGTGTTGTCTTTGATCTCATTGAGTGCTTTCAGAAGTACATCTGAATTCTCTGTCTCTTAAGTCACATATTTCTAGTCTGTAAGCTTATATTCTGGAAATTTTTCTTTTTCTTTCTGAGATGCTTTTCACCTTGGTTGTTCATGTTGTTTAATGGACTATTTCTGTGCCTGGGCATTAATGGAAATGTATTCTGTAGTTTTTACAGAAGAAGATTTATTATATAAAGGTCTCTCTTTAGCCTGCTGCAAAGAAAGCACTTTTTTTTTTTCAGGTGGGTCTAAGCTTCTTGGATCCCTGCTTTATATGAAGCCTAAATGTCTTTTTTATTTTCTTGTAGATATTTAATCACACTTGCTACTCTCAGTTTCAGTCCCTGTCAGTGTTAGCAACAGTTTTGGTAGCTTTGCTCAGATTCACCTGGGTTCCACAGTGATTGGTCTTGGGAGGGTATGGGGGGAGGGGCCCCTGGGTTGGGGGTTGGGGGCTGCAGCTCAGCCTTGGTTTTGGTGCCGTGGCTGGTAAAAATCCACTGTTGTTTCTCTGCTGTCCCATCCCACTCTCTCTTTCTGCCCTGATGACTGGGCCCTGCCGCCAGCTGCTAGAAATTCCAGCACTTCCAGGCAGGCTGATCAGGGAAGTCGCCACACCTTCACCCCTCTTGCTCTCCTTCAAGGAGCTCTGCCAGCTGTGAGAACCAGCTTCTTTTATTTGTCCCAGTCCACCACCTGATACCCGGAGTTCTGACCTGTGGTAGCTCTTATGCGCAGATCCCACACTCAGATTGCTGGTGTGCAGTTTGGGTATTTTTTGTTGAGTTTTTAGATGTTCAGCTTATTTTTGTTTCAAGGGAGAGATCTGGGGACGTCTCTCACTCCACCATGTTTCTGCCCGAATAGAAATCATTTTCAGTAAAAGTAAATCAATGAACAGTTTGTCATGGAATATTTGAAATACTAAGTATAAATTTTTTTAAAGCATGTGCTAAATACATTATCACATATAACATTAATTATTCTTTGGAGTAAAATTAGGAAGTTTTCAGAATAGTAATGTTAGAATAAATTGCATTTGCATTTTCAAGTAACAAATAGATTGCATGTTATTTGTACTAATTTAATTAGTGTGTAAAATATGTTTTAATAGAGCAACACCATTTATTATTTTAATTGGAAAAAGCCAGCATTGCCATAGAATAAAACTAGGTAAAATAGAAACTGTAGATTCTGAATTGTAGAAGTAAAGTAAAGAATTATTTAGCAGACACAGCATTCAGGAACAACATTTTGCTGGAAGAACCCTTTGCAGAGGGTGCTTTCATGGTAAAAAGAGAGAAAAACTCTGTTAGGTTTTCCCTGGGCTTAAAACTATGGATGATAGTAAAGAGGCCCCTGTGTTCCTAGAACAGTAGCAGAATGACAGGGTGGTTGTATTAGTTTTCTAGGGCTAACAAATTTTGCAAACTGGGCGGCTTAAACATCAGAAACTTATTCTCTCACAGTTCTGGAAGCTAGAAGTCCAAAATCTGGCAGAGCCATGCTCCTTCTGGAGCTTCTTGGAGAACTCATATTTTCCCTTTGCCAGCTTCTACTGATTTCAGGAGTTTGTTTTTTTTCTCCCTCCCTTCCTCCCTCCTCTCTTCTTCCCTCCCTCCCTCTCTCCTCCTCTCCTTTTCTTTCTTTCTTTCTTTCTTTCTTTCTTTCTTTCTTTCTTTCTTCTTTCTTTCTTTCTTTCTTTCTTTCTTTCTTTCATTTGTGGCCACATCACTCTAGTCTCTGCCTCCATTCTCACATTGCCTTCTCTTCTGCATGTTTATGTATTCTCTTCTGCCTCTTATGATAATACTTGTCATTGGCTTTAGGACCCATCCTGACTCCTAAGATGATCTCATCTCAAAGTCCTTAATTAGTCCACAAAGACCTTTTTTCCAAATGAGGTCACATTCAAGGTTCCAGAGGTTATGACATGGACATGTCTTTTGGGAGCCACCACTGAACACACTGCAGTGGCTGAGAAAGCAGGTTATGGAGTCACATCTGTAAAATGGAGATAATAGTTGCATTACAAAGTTCATGTGTGGATTAAATGTCAGAGAGCGCTTGGAGCAGTGCCTGGCTTTTCGGAACAGCTCAATAGATGTTCAGCAATAGTTATCAAATAGTGAGTTGGAAAGAAGAGGAAGCACTAATAAAATCGAGAGCACAAAAAATATTAATAATACATGCTAAGTATTGAAGGATTGGGGAAAAATTGGAATACTATGTGGATTAAAAGAAAATTAGGTAGAATGCTCAAGGATGCTGGACCTGGATTATAGTTCCATTTCTCCTAAATTTTAAACAACTTCACTTACATTTCTTTGCCTTAATTTCTCTGTGGACCCATGTGTGTGCATAAATAAAACAATGAAAGAAAATGCATCCAGCTTCTAGGAGACTCATTTCATGTTGATCATGTTTCTTAATTGAATCTCTACTCTCAAATTAGTTTGCAAAATCCTAGTTAAGTTGTTCATAGTCTTCATGACACTTTTAGGTAAAAAAAAATTTTTTTTCTTCTGACCTGGTTCATCTTGAGAATTTTCCATTTTCTATTATAATGGATAATAATTTATAGTCAGCTTTCAGGTGTCCTTTGGGGACTTACTCTATTTTTTAAATTACATTTATTATCATATTTAATTTTATGATTACACTATCAGATCAGTGCTTCATACTGTCACTGATAATGTGTGTGAGAACAACAAGCTAAATTTAATAAGCAAAATAAGTTGAGAAAAATAAAACATTATAGGAAACAATTCTCAAGTCAAACCTTTTTTAAAAATATATTTCACTACTGTGTATACTTTTATATGAATTTTCTCTACTATTCAAATAATGGAGAATTGCTTATATTTCATCCTAGAGAAAAATAGCTACTTGGTAACATTTGAAATTTAACTTAAAAAGATATAGCGGGATGTTATAAATGGTATAGTTTTTAAATTGATTCTTTTGAGGCCTTAGATGCTCATTAAAACTATATTGTGTAACAATAAACTTTAACAGCATCTACTTTAGCCTGGGTTGTACTTAATCAATGTGTGTATCATGTACTATAAGACAGGCTAATGGAAGTGGAGTATAATCTATATGGATTCAGTGAAATGTACCTCAAAATATAGAGTTTTAGCTGATAAACCCTTTGGGTAATCCCCCCAAAAATATGTGGGTTAGAAAATATAGCTTAGAAATATTAGAGAGGAATTCACAATTCCTGGGCCAAGAGAATAACAAAAGATTCTGGATGACTTTTGATACATGAGGTATACTTAAGGGCTCTGGTTTAAAAGACAAAGCAGGTATTGCAGCCCCATGCTTCTGATGTGATTATCACCCTTTCCCACCTTGTTGGATAACAGGCCTATAACTTTATCAAAGCCGGAGTGGAGTTAATTTAGCCTGGAAGGTACAGCCTTGGCTTTGCTTCTAGAACTCACCCAGGAGACCCTGATGATTGTCATCACCCTACTCACATCTTCTAATGCTTTGCAGAGAAACTCTGCTCCTGAAATGAGGCCTTAACGTTAAACTCTGCTCATGAAATGAGGCTTGACATGTTTTGCTATTGATTTTTCCCTCTGGAGTGTTGATTTGCCTCTGGGTCCTTAGCAGAAATTCTTAATAGTTGGAAATAAATAATTTTTTTAATCTAGCCAAATGAATAGAGATTAAAGATTATATCTCAAACTTGGGAACTACAGGATAGTTCTTTGTAGTATGCTTGATCCCCATAGGATTGTGGTGAGGATCAAATAGGTTTCCTCAAATGAGTTTCTTCAAAAGCACTATACTTTTTCCTAAGTAAGTGTGTTCACTGGAAGGTTAGAGAATTTAATCTCACAACCACAGAGAAAGTACTTTTAAGTTTGGAGGCAGATGAAACCTGAGTCAAACCATAGCTCTGCCAGTTGTCAGGTATAAAGTCTTGGGCCCCTTATTTAACCTCGTTGACCCTCGGTTTCCTAATCTCTGTAATGATACTGACAATACCCACTTCATAGGGTTTGTTTGTGTCATTAAACAATGCGTTTCGTAAAGTGCTCATACAAGGTCTATACTATCTGACACAGTGACTTCTCCATAAACAGAACTACTATTATTCATATAGTGGTCAGAGATGGTATGTGAGTTTCTGAGAGGGTATAAACTTCATCAATCTCTTTTAGAGAGGCAAGATTTGTATGTTTTTCTCATTCTTCCTATCTTCTAATTTATTTCACACTTAGTTGCCAAAGCAATGATTTAAAAACACAAATTAGATGGTGGCATTCCCCTGCCTCTACTCTTCCTAAGGCTTTCCAATAGACCTAGGTTACAAGCTAAACTTCTTGCTGAGCTTTTGAAGCCTTCCTTGCTCCTCTAGTGTCGTCGACCCTGCTCCAGTTGCGCTGGCTTTCTGTTTCTCAAAAATGCCAACCTCTTCCACTGCATTTACTTGTGCTGTTCCCTTTGCTTTTAAGGACCTGCCCTACCACACCATGCTCACATCTGTCTTCTCACAGAAATGGAGTTCTCATACGGTAACGTTTTCCTCACACTGAACCATCTGCTCAAAATACATCTCTGCAAAGAAACTGTCTCTGATCACCCTCAATAATGTCTGTCCTTTCATTGCAGCAGATCTATGTTCTCTTTGCTTGTTTGTGTGTCATCTGTTTTACTTTATAAACTCTGCAGTAACAGAGAACTTGTCAACTTTGTACATCATTATATTCCCAGTGTCCAGAATAGCCTGGTACATAACATGTGCTCAATAAATATTTGTAGGGATGGGTGAATAAATAAATAAACTCTTCATTTAGGGAGCTCTCTTAAATGTCTAGGTAAATGCTAGTTCAATATCTGTTAACTATATTTGTACATTGATCCTAAAAATTCATGCATAAATCAAATTCTCTACCCATATTAAATAAATGACAATTTTAAACTGAGTTGGATAATATTCCCAGAGATGATTTAGGTTCCTTCTGAGTGAGCTTCAGCTGGCAGAACAACTAGTTAAAATATATTAACTTGATCTTCTTCATTGCTATCAAAATCCTGTACCTAATAGATGAGAAGCACTAAACTGTTTCTGACTCAGTGCTTTCTTTTTAAATATTGACTTCTGTGCACATCATTAAAAAGTCTTTAGGTCAACTCTAGTTGAAAATCTTAGCCTCAGGTTTAGATAAAGACAGAAACAAAACAATCATAAAATGTCTAATGAGTAATGGCCAGGATAGTGGTTCAGAATCTGTGTGAAGGACAGTTGAGGGACCTTGCGGTTGAAGCTCTGAGGGTGCAATGTGGCCATCCTCTGATATTTCTGGGCAGGGCCTGGAAGAGGGAGCACACTGTTTTTGAATGCCTCCACAGGGTAGGAATAGAACTAATAACTGAAAGTCATAGAGAAGTAAATTTCTAACTTAACTAAAATTAAGAACTTTATGGATAATAAAGCTGCATTGTATATGTATGGAATTATTATCTCAAGAAATGATGAATTGTTATCACTGGAGGTAAGGAATCCAGCACCTTATGGTAAATTAGTTTCTCATTGGATTAAGGGGCAGATCCATTCATAATGGCTCATGAGCTCTAAAAACTTATGAAAAAAGATGAAAAAAAATTAAATTTACCAAAACTTTTCTCAAGGATGCTTTTATATTTGCTTTGGGAATAATAATGAGAAAATCCCATGAAAACTTTGTGGGGGTTGTATTGACACTCCAATAACAATGAGTGGTCACCTGACTGCCTTCATAAAGGATGAGTTGAATTAAATGTAGGACTTCTGCTTTGCCAGCTGGGGTTTGCAGATAGGGAACCTGCCATCCAAAGCCCTCTTTCTCTCCATTTTGACTCTCAAGTTCTCACCTCAATAAATGGTAAATATTTAAAGTGTATTACCTTGTGGAATTGCTAAATTATCTGCTTTGGACACCTGTGTGTCTTGGCTCATGCTCAGAGTTAAGATTCATAGTAAAATAGAATTTCTGACACTAACTAGTAAGCTCTGTTTCCCCTGTCGCTATGCTTCTCACGCTTAATTCTGTGAGTTTTTGCTTCTAAAATACTGATAATCAATCAAGATTGGAGCTATGCTAATTGCTATATTCCATTTGCCCTATAGTCATCTTTTAAGCTTTAACTTTTGCTAAAATCCTGATAAGTAAATAAAAATTCTAGGTATAATTTTGTTTCAGCAACTAGGGAAGAAGAAAAAAAATGTTAAAAGAAACAAGATATATTAAAAATTTTGGGGGGAGGCACAATTTTTTCATTTCTTATAAGTGCCCTAGACTTCCTTTTAGAAGTGGCAGAGTGCCCTGGAAATATGAGCATATACTCCAGTTCTCCATATTTAAAGTTACAATGAAAGTTTCCTGTCATTTCAAATACACAGATGATGTGATTTTCCTGCTCTGACTCCATGTTACTGAAGATGGCCATCATACCAAGATTGCTTCTAGCTGAATAATCAAGATGGCACCAAAATTGATATTGAACAATTTTTTAAAAAGTATTTCAATACCAGAATTATAAAGCCTCTCTCCCACCATCCAAATTATACTCACAATTGCTACCACTGCATATTATTATTTTGCTACAATATTTTTGAGTTAAATTTTGATAATGTTTTTTATAAAAAAGTGAGTTTTGTCTGTTATAGTATAATTTTAGAAGGCTTACTGTGTTCCTAAGTGTATTATTTTATAAAACAGTATATATCATTCTCCAATGTAAATGTAACCTTGAAATCATCTTAAAAGCCAATTGGAAAAAAATGACTTGATTTAAATAATTTTTTAAAGAATTCAAAAATTATGTAAATTCAACTAAACTTATTTTATTCTTATCTAAATGGAAATAATTACATACTGCTAATTTATTTTACTAGTTTATCTATGTCCAATAACTTGATTGTGTCACATTGGGAATATATGGAAACATTACCAAATTAAAAATTTTTATAATTATAATTATAAAAAACTTATATACAGTAGTAGGTAAAAAAAAAAAAGCTTTTGCTATTACCAACTAAATATTCTGAAAGTCATTTGTCGCTTACTTCCCTGATTTTATTAGAATTTAGATTTAATACTTGTGGTTCAGTTTATTCAAAGATCCATTTTAAGATGTCATTTCATGATGTGCAAAAATCAAAACAGCTGCAAAAATAATTTCGCAATTGCAGGTTTCTTTTGTGATTTATTAATCCTCTGTCCCATGGGTCTTAGTAAATATGCCAAGTAAAAATGAGAATTAGATCTGTGTTGGTTAGAAGGGTATAGAATTTTCTATTTTTTTTTTTTTCAGGGATGGTGTGTGGTATTACAGTACTCACACCAATCTTAATTTAAGCTGTGTTTTTTGTTGATATTTCCTCAAGTCTATCTAAGGAGGACTGGTGGCTATGGCAGTAGAGGAAATAATGAGTTATTATATTGATCTGATTCAAGTGCATGACAGTAATTTTCCTTTCAATGGACGTAGGAGATGACATTTATACTTTTATCCAGTGGTCATTTACTTCTCCATATCCACTTCCCACTTTCCTCCATTCCACATTTCCTCACAGATTGCTTACAACAATGGCTATTTTCTAGCTATCTGTAGGGCTCAGCCAAAAGGAGTCACCCACAGGAATGTAGTAAAAGAGGTTGGTAGGGATCCCCTCGTTTCTTCTTTGCCCGATTACCTGGGTTGCCTGCATCCCACTAGGAGAGGCTATGGCTCCTGTCAGGCCCCTTCCTTATGTAGCTCTCTGTAAGTTCCAGTAACTGCCCCTTCCCTTTGTCCCTTAAGTCTGAGGTGCTAATAGCAACCTGTCCCAGCATACGACACTAACCTTGCCAGCGTTTTTGTAAGTGACCCTTTCATTAAATGCCTTGCAGTGATCCTACTTCACCTGGTCATTTCTTTTCTACTGGAACATGGCTATTACAAATGAAAAATAAGGTAGATGCAGTCCTGGTTTTTAAAGAGTTTCAGACCGATGTGATCCAAAACTATCCTGATTCTTCCCTTATTTCTCTTCCAATGTGAGACAATGACATGTGCAAACTTCCTCCACACACTTGTCCATCTCCATGTCTAGCAAAGCTGTGAAACCAAGGAAACCTTTTTTCTCCCTCTCTTAAATCCCATTTTAAGAGGTCTCTTACGGCCACCAGAATGTGCTAACATAGAAAGCTGATGTTGGTCCATCACAGAGAGAACAGGCCATTTGTTCTTTTTTCGTATTTCCTACCAGTAGTGATGAATCTGTGCTCCTATGTCATTTGTGGATTTATGTTTCTGTGTTATCCGTGGCTCATAGTTGTGAGAAGAGGCCAGCAAGGTGAGATATTTTGGAGTACTGGGGTGGAGTCATAGTTTCTGGCTATACATTCTCTTTTTTAGCTTTCAGGTTCCTCACAATATAAAAAAGGAAACAGAAGTAAATTATCTTGCAAAATCTTTCCAGCATTAACTTTCTCTTTAAGGCAGTGGCCCCCAACATTTTTGGAACCAGGGACGATGATCCTATGAGAATCTAATGCCTGATGATCTGAGATGGAGCTGAGGTGGTGATGCTAGCGCTGGGGAGCAGCTGCAAATACAGATGAAGCTTTGCTCGCTGGCCAGCTGCTCACCTCCTGCTGTGCGGCCCAGTTCCTAATAGTCTACGGACCAGTACCTGTCCGCGGCCCAGGGATTGGGGACCCCGGCTTTAAGACTAGGGTCTGCAGCTCTGGGAGCTCCCTGTGACTGTGACTATATAAGAATCATTCACTGAACAACCTAACAGAGACAAATTTAGGAATATATTTTTCTAAAAACAATAGTGTGATTCTCATCAATGAATAGTACATCATTACCTCAATAGTATACCCCTGACCAAGTGACATGTCAAAGAAAAGTGTACTAGTTACCTACTGCTGTATAATAAATTAGCACACAGTTAGTAGCTTCAAAGAACACACATCTATTATCCATATTTTCTATGGATCTGAAATGTGGATATAACCGGGTCCTCTGCTTCAGGGTCTGTCATATGAGTACAATCAAGGTGTTGAACAGGGCTGGGGTCTTATCTGAAAACTTGACTGAGGAAGGATCCACTTTCAAGCTTATATGATTATTAAAGAATTTCAGTTTCTCAAGGGCAGTTGAACTGAGGGCCTCAGTCTAGCTGGCTGTTGGCCAGAGGATACCCTCGAGTCCTTGTTATATGGCCCTTCCTGATATTGCAACTTGCTTCATAAAAGGCAGTTAAGGAAAAAGTCTGTTAGCAATAAAGAAGTCACAACCTTGTACTTGATGTACACAGTCTTGACTTTCTGTGTACCCTAATGATGGAAGCGACATCCCATTCCCTTCTCTTGGTTGGCAGAAGGTCTCTAGGCCAGCCCACACAAAGGGAGGGGCTTCCTCAGGTGTGAATACGAAGAGGTGGAGATTGCTGGGGACCATTGTAGAGTCTACCTGCCATGAAGACACTTTTTAATGGAAAAAAGGATTTAAAACCTGAGCTCTCCTAATATATTTAGAGTAGTTTATTTGCCAAAAATAAAAAGTGGCAGCTAAATGCAATGTGGGATCCTGAATGGGATCTTGAGGTTATGTAAATAGGGCTCTTACTTTAGTTAAAGATACTGTACTAATGTTAATTTCCTGGTTCTGGTAATTATACTATAATTATGTAATGTGTTAGCCTTAGAGGAGCCTGAATGAAGGAAACTTCCATACTATTTTTATGACTTTTCTGTTAGTTAAAAAGTAATTCAAAGTAAAAAGTTAGAAAACAAAAATCTGTATCTATTTTGTAGCTGTATCTTATTTAATAATTTTAACATTATGTCTTTATCAGGACTTCATTTTTGCAGATAAAATCTATAGTTTTGTGGGAGAATGAGGATATGTTGTTCAAAGGGCACAAAAAAAGAAAAAATCTATAATTTGGGGGATAAATAAATTCAAAAAATTGGGGTAGATAAATTTGCTAAAAATTATATAGATAAAATCCATAGTTTTTTAGTAGGTAAATTATTTTACAAAATCTTTCCTAGTGGAAATAACAAAAAAAAGCTCACTATCACTATATATTAGAACTATTTATACATATTTGTTTTCTGCTCAAACTGTAGTAGAAATGTGTTAGGAATTTTTGCACAATACCAAATACACATCACACATCAATTTAAAAATAATCATCGTTTCTAAAATAGTATTCTGATAGCCAGATCCAACTCCTCCCCTGTGCTGAGCACTGTTTTCAGATGTCAGTCGGCTTGTTGCTTGGTTATAGACACTTATATTCCAAAATAGTGGGTCTATCTCAGCACACTGTTCCATGTGCTGAAAAACAAAATACTTCAGCCCTTCATGGGCAGTTGGATTTCATGCAAAGCAAGAACAAATGGTTCTTCATTTTACTCACTGTTTGAAAGGACTGCTAGTTATTAATACTCTACTACTATTTCGCATGTCGTAGGTCTAACGATTTAAAGCTTATGGGTCTCGTTGGTTACACCTCTTTAGAGAGCTATTTGGAAACACTCTAGACATTTTTCTTAGGCCCTATTTTTAGAATGGAAGGCCTAAATGGTATTTTAATGTCTCTATATATTCCCAGAACAAATCTCAAGAAAAAAATGTCTATCACCTTTTGAAATTTAGCAAAGCTGGTGGGATTATCACTGCTCCTCTGAGAAGCATTGTGTTAAAGGAGAAAATTTGATTTACGGAATGTTACTGGTAAAAGGACCATGACAAATTAGCACTTCCAAATCCCTCACTTTTCAAATGAGGAAACTGAGTCTTGGTGTGAATGGACCGTTGGCCCAAGATCAAACAGTGAGGAGTGGCCATGTGAAAGTTTTAGGGTGGTGGGCTTACTCTTTCCTGCAGCAAATGATCGTAGTAAGAGTCAATGACAATAAGTCGGTTTCTGAGTTGAAGATTCAGCTATAGAACATGAAAACAATCTGCTGTGCTCCTGCAGGAATCCCTTATTTCTCTTACTGTAGATGATTCTGAGAAAATGTGGAGTGATCCAAAAACATGTGGGTTCAGAAGTGAGGAATGGTCCAGGAATCACTAGGGAGAGTTGGGCCTCAAGTATTAGCTTTTGGTGGTGATCTCCCCACCTCATAATTTTGAAGAAATTCCAACCCCTCACCCCCTGTAAATGCCACCTGACATTTCATCAATTAGAGATCCTTTGCTCCAGCAAATCTTCTAATGATGCAAAAAAACTTGTGAGGGTTAAGCATCCATCTGTTATTATGAATTACTCTGTGTTATTTTCATCTTTTTCTTTCTTTGAATGCCTGATTGTGATCTGCTCTCTTGGGGAATGTAATTTTGATTGTAGACAAAGAAAAAAATTGCTTAAGAGCACATAATATTCTAATGGAAATTGTAGTCTAGGTGGGGTGCTGGAGTGGGTGGGCAGGACGATATCAGAAACTAGACCCGGGTCAGGGACTAGAAGGCAAAGGAAGAATGCCAAAGCCAGAGCTAGCTTATTGAGCAGCTTTACTGCAGGCTGTCTCACATCTGGAAAGAAAAGTGGAATGACTTCACCCTTCCCTTGTGTTTCTTAACCTTTTGACACATACTGATTCCTTGCAGGTTAGCTAGGAGTTTTTAGGATGAAGGGAGAACCAACCACTGTATGTATGGTTGGTCCACTCAAAAAGCATTGATCAAGTTTTGAGCTAACCTTGAGTTATGCTTTTGGAACAGATGTTCCTGAAGTAAGCATGAACATGTAAGTGAGTGGTTAATAGAGTGGGTCCTTGGATTTGAGTCCTGGCTCTGACACTCATTACCTTAGCAAGCTTGGATGAATCTCTTATTTTTTTTCTGCTTTAGTTTCCTAATTTGGGTGTTAGGGATAATATTAGTAATAGTATCTATCACTCAGAGCTATAGTGGGAAATACATGAGTTAATGTGCTGAAACACTTAGAACAGAGCTTAGGCAAAGTGTGAGCAATTGTACAGGAATTCTAAGTTTGACACCTTTCTCAGCCATATACTTAAGTTTATTTGAAAAATTATAGTCTCTAAATTCTCTGGAATAAGTTAAAAGTATTATTTAAGTAATACCTTTTTAGTCTATAGATATTTAATATATTTCCTGAACAGCAGGCAGATGTCTTCTTTACAATGAGGTATTTGCTTTGACCATTTCATGTTTTATGTCTTAAACCTAATCTTTCAAATGCAAAACTCTCCTTCTCCATCTTCACTAAAAACTTAATTATATATTAATATAGGTAGATAATTATTTGACTACCAGGACTCTAAAAGATATTTTTTTTAAGGCAGTTTCTGAAAGGAAGATCAAAAGCATTTGTACCTGAATGTAATTGCTGAGTACCCCTTTCCACATTTTTATAACAAGATCTTTCTCCCAAGATTCTTTTATAGGACTCTATCAGTTTTACTTTAATTCAGTGAATGGCACATCCTATTACGTTTCTGTAAATGATAGAAGTATAAGTGGGAGATTATAAATGTGCTTGTTGATCAAGGAATTTAAAGCCCTTAAATGAGACTAGACAATATGGGAGGTAGATAGAGCATGACCGAAAGTCAAAATATCTGGATTCTCTTTCCACTTCTGCCATTAGGAAGTGTGTGACCTCTAGTTCATACCAGAATCTGGCCTGTCTCAAATGAAGGATTTGAATGAGGTTTGTTTAAAGTTTCTTATAGGTTGAATAGTGTATGATTCTGCAGTATCTTAGTGACCCTACATTTGTGAAGTGTGTGCTTTGTGTTGACCAACATGTATATTTTCACTCCCAGTTTCCTTACAACCATTTGAAATGTCTCTCCAGATCACCAGCCAGGGTGAGGGATGCAGTCTATAGCTGAAAAGTAGAAAAAGCCACCTAGCTCTGCAAATAACAAGTTCATGGCCTTGGCTTTGTAATGTCCTAGTCCCCAGACACAGAGCTGTGGAGCCAGGAGTGTTTGATTTCCTGTCAGATGACAAGCTCTGGGCATCATTACTCTTACCATCAACAGACAGTTGTCTGCATTTTTCTCTTTTGCTGAAGATAAAATAGAAAGATAATACTCTTATAAACCGTAGATAAATACATTGTTTATGACTGTAGATAAATAACTGAGTTGCCATTTATCTGTATGTTTCTTTTTCAGGGCTACAGTGAAAATTAAGGAACAGTTTTCTCTGTGTGTCTCAGAGATACTTTGGATTCTCAAAAGGGCAGATAAGAAATGAGATTAACCTATTTTTGACCTACTTTTGCCTTTCCAATTGGGGCCTTTATTCCATGTCAATTCCTCTTTTTGGTATTAAGTACAGCTCTTTCGTTGGTTGACAGCTTTACTTTAGCACAGGAAATCTTTAAAAAATCACTGGGGATCAACGCTTCTATAGGAGTAGTTAGATATGTTATGGAACTAGCTTATTCCCCCTAGAACTATGACAATAGGGTGGCTGAAATTCTTGTTATAGGATTGAATGTATACATTTAAGTTGATAATTACAGTAAATATAAATTAAGATAACATTGCAGCCCTGGTGGCCAACTTTAATTTCATGAGTATTTCTAGAAGTAGTCTGTAAAAACATTAATTTTTACCTTTCTCTTTTCTTCTAGTCATGGACTTCTGCCTTGTAGATCCTTTTGTGAGGCTGCGAAAGAGGGCTGTGAATCAATCTTGGGGATGGTGAACACCTCCTGGCCCGATTTCCTCAAGTGCTCCCAGTTTAGAAGCCAAACTGAAATCAGCAACGTCAGCAGGATTTGCTTCTCACCAGAGCAGGAAAAAGGAAAGCAATGTAGGTGTCTGTGTTTCATTGCCTTTTTAAAAGTTTTAATTGAAATATATCATTTAGACAAAGGTGTATACGAATAATGTGTACAGTTCAATAAACTTTACCAAAGTGACCAGACCCATGTAATCAGCATCTCGATCAAGAAATAGAATATTAACAGTACCACAGAAGCACTCTCAAGCCCTTCCCAGTCATCTCACCCTCCCAGAAGAGCCTCTCTTCTGACTTCTAGCACCTTAGGTGGTTTTGCCTACTTTTGAGTTTGATATTGGTTGGAGTAGTCCAGTATGCTCTCCTTTTGTATCTAGTTGTCTTTGCTCAACATATGTGTGAGAGCTTCATTATGTTTTCATCTTCTTGTGGTTTATTCGTTCTTACTGTCATATACCACGGTGTATTTTCTATTCTACTATTGAGGAATGTTTGAGTTGTTTCGGTTATTATAATAATGATGCTATGACTATTCTTGCACATGTCTTTGATTGAACATGGTTATGTATTTGTTCAGCAAAAAGAGTTTTTAAAAGCGGTTATATCAATATACCCCCAGCAGCCATGTGTGAAAGTGGCAGTTGCTCCAAATCCCCCAACACTTTGTAGTACCATCTTTTTTATTTTGGCAATTCTGATGATAGTGTCATGGTATCCTTTTGTGGTTTTAAGTTGCATTTTATGATGAATTTGATTGAATTTTTAAAAAGTTTTTGTTATTCGAATATCCTTTTTTCATGAAGTGCTTGTCCAAGTATTTTGAACATTTTTTTTCATTGGGTAGTCTGTCTTTGTTCTTGATTTAGAGTTCTCTAGGTTTCTTGATATAAGCCATCTGTTGGATATATGTATTGTTAAGATCTCCCATTCAGTGGCTTATCTTTTCTCCCTCTTATTAGTGTCTATTATGGAATAGGTCTTAATTTTAGTAGGTCTACATTATCAAACTTTTCTGGTTCTCAGATTTCTAGACTCTCATGCTACAGTATATAAAAGCATCTTTCTAAGCTACCAGGGAGGCCTTTTAGCTTTCACACATGAGTTTACAGTTGCTAGTAGCTTTGAGTTATCCTTTTCTAGGACATTGATGCTTAGCAGTAAGCTATTCAATCCATTGTCCTTATAGTTACTTTCTTCTGTACTTCTCAAACACTTGATAAATTACCCCATTTAGTGCATTCCTTTCTATAGGTATACTATCCTAATTAACCCCCATGAGGATTTTAACAATTAGGCCACCCTCATATGCTAAGGAATGTCTATCTCACTGCCATTTCAGGAGTAAGTGATCCAGATTGATGATCTATCACTTCATTCTCTTTCTTGGACCACTCCTGTGGCTGTTGCCAAGTTGGGTTTTCCAGAAACAGTTACTGAGATTAAGTTTGTCATCTAGAGTATTTACTAGGCATCAGCACTTGTGTAAAAGAGGGGAGAGAAACACAGGATTGTGCAGAGGGAGATGTTGAAATGAGATCCAGACCCATTAAAGCCTGGGCTAAATCCACAGGGAGTTCTGGAGCGTATGTGCCTGAGAGAGTTGTTCCAAGTTGGGACAATATTGTACCACGTAATGATGTTTCAATCAACAGCAAACCTCATATACAACAGTGACCCCGTAAGATTATAACGGAGCTGAAAAATTCCTATCGCCAAGTGACATGTAGCTGTCATAACGTCCTGGAACAATGCATTACTTATGTATTTGTGGTGATGCTCATGTAAACAGACCTACTGTGATGCCAGTCATATAAAAGGACGGCACATAAGATTATGTACAGTACATGATACTTGATAATGATAATAAATGACTGTGTTACTGGTTTATGTATTTGTAATGCCCTGGTTTGGAACTCCACGAGCCAAGAAGGAAACTGACACCGATGCAAGTGCAAAAGGGAGTTTATTGACAAACTCGAGTTTGGACTCCACTCGTTCACTGACGCAGCAGTGGTTGAGAGGAGCCCCTACGAGGGTTGGGACCTAATTTAAAGGGTAAAACCGCGAGCCTTGGAGAGATGCCTTGGCGTTACCTGATTGGGAGGTTAGGTTGACCTTTGAAGGGATTGGGTGGTAGGTTGTTAGGTCTGTGTGCAAAGGGGTCATGTGCAGTTGGGGCTGCGTATAGAGGGGGCCGTGCGCAGAAAGGGCCGAGTGCAGAAGGTGCCGGGTGCAGTAATCAGAATATGTGCAGGAGGAAATAAGGGTGGGGGTGCCTTAAGGGCCCACCGATTAGCTGGCTTGGCTGGTTTGGCCACGTGGTAAGGCATTGTTCTTGACCACTGGCCTTTGGGGAACTTTTCGTACAATTCATCTTGGGATCACTCAGAAAAATGGAATCATTCCAGTCTTTCATATTAACTATATTATACTTTTAAACATTATTTTAGAGTGTATTGTTTCTATTATAAGAAGTTTGCTGTTGAACAGTATGCTGTGTTATGCTAGCAGCAGCTTCATACATGTTGTGTTTACCTCACTTTTTGATCGTATCATTTTCTCTTGTGGTTGATTGAATCTCATGTTGTTTTGTACAGTAACATGCTGTACAGGCTAGTAGTTTAGGAGCAGTAGGCTACACCATACAGCCTAGGGGTATAGTGGGTTACATCATCTAGGTTTGTGTAAGTGCATTCTGATGTTTGCACAATAAGACAATTGCTTAAAGACTCATTTCTTAGAATGTATCCCTGTTGTTATCCTGGGCATGACCAAATATTTGCCCATCAGACAGTCACTGGATGTGATCCTTCCTGGGAAGGGTATGCCTTGGGTGGGGCAGCTCTCTGCTCCTGAGGCAAAACCTGAAGAAGTTAAAGGCTGTTGACTGTAGATGAGGGCAACAAATTCTCTCCTGAAGGGCAAGCACGTAGAGTGTGAACAGATAGATCACCTTGATCCAATCAGATACTGAGCTGATTTTGCTATTTACAAGACAGTGTTAATAAGGCTCCATCTTCCTCTGGTTTGTTTCCTTTCTCAGGATGCACTTCTTTAGAGAGCCCTACTGAGAAGCTGAGGTGTTTGCATTCTGCTCCTCCTTAGGCATCCTAGATTCTAACATTTTTCTTCTTAGAACAACAAGATTGCTGGAATTTCCACTTTACTTTGCAGAGGTTTTCTGCTTAGCTCTTTAAGGCAAAAAAAAATGCTCTTTCTGGCAAATGCCTTGAAGGGAAATCCTTCCTTCCGAGTGTGGTCTGTGTCTCCTTTCTCACTCCTTACTTGACCCCCAGATACCTGGCTCCTTTGGCAGCACCAAAATGTCATTATTATAGTATTATTATTAATTTTGTCTCTCCACCCCTGTGGGATGCCAAAAGCTCTAGTGGCTTCTCTGCGTCTTTGCAGAGGTCCCATGTCCAGATTCTGAGTGTCTAGCACCATGCTGAGAATTGGCAAATTCCACAAGGGAAAAAGCATCCACAGAATGTAGCCTGCTGGTCCTGCAGTTATTTTCCCTCTGAGATCTTAGCCACTCACCTCCCAGTTGCCTCACCAGCAATTAGATGTCTTTAAAGAGATGTTTCTTGTGTTTTATCTGGCTTTTCTAGTTTTACGTGTTGAGGACATTGACCTACCATAAGTTACTACATTGTAACTAAAAGTAAGAGAGAGCTATTTGTTTGTTTGTTTGTGTATTTGTTTGTTTGTTTTTAACACAGTGTTTACTAGAGGTCTGCTGCTATATTAGGATTCCCTCCAAAAGTTGGTACATAGCAATAAGGTATCAGAAGGATGAGCCAGGGTGATCTTCTGAAAGAGAAGTCCCTCGAGTCTTTTTTTTCTCTTTCAGCTATATCTGCCCCTGTTCTGATAAGAATGCTTTACTGGTGATCATTTGGAAAATGTAGCCTATTGATACAGGACTTAAGAATCCACAGAGAAAATTTGGAAATCAAAACATCATCGGTGTTCTTTAACACTGATGGTCAAAAGGTATTAGTTCTTGAAAATTAAAATAATGCCAATAGTCTTTAATAGGTTATACCGAAATGCCACTTAATATAAGTTCTCTAAATATCAGAAGATATTACAAGTCTTCTGATCTTGGAACAGACTGATGACCCGTTTATATTTAAAAACATATTTAAAGAAGATAGAAACTGCCTAAGTATACCTATCTGAGATCCTCTACTTGTTATAGTCTTTTTAGAATTCTTGATTGTAATATTTTTTTCTAGAATTAATTTCCTGAGAACAGTTCTGAAAATAATTTTCAGTAATTGTTTGATGCAACGTATTCCCAGAATTTAACTTTTCTGTCTCACACTTGATAAACAGGATGCTAGCCATCATAGATATGTTCATAATTTGTGTGCTAGGAAGAAAGCTACTGCTAGTTATGATCTTTGTGTATATATCAGAACATAATTTGTAGCATACACACACAGTTTCTAAAACTGTGTTCATGTACTAAGAATATACTGTACACCATAAAAAGTTATTTATTATATAATACAGTCTTGATTATATATGGATTTATGCTGTAGGACCACTTATAAATACAACTGAGTTCTTTTCTCACTTTTTCATTCAATAAATGTGAACGTTCAGAGCATCAATCTAGGTAATCTAAAATAATAAAAGTAATTACAGTGTTTATAATATTAGTTTATACCCATCTAGTGTGGTGGTTCTCAACCAAAGATGATTTTGTAGACTCCACCTGGGAACATTTGGCAGTATCTGTGGACCTTGTCCTTGTCACAAATATGGGGACAGAAAGAGTTACAACGGATATCAGGTTGGTAAAGACCCACTATGCTGCTAAACAACATGTAATGCACAGGACAGATTAAAACTACATGGCCCAAAATGTTAACAGTGCTCCATTTGTGGAACCCTGTCTAGCACTTTATGTTTTGCAAGGTACTTTCTAATAATAATAATAATAATAATAATAATAATAATAGTAATATAACAACAACAACAACAACAATCATGGTTCCTACCTTCAAGGAGCATTAAATCTAGTCTGGTATACCTGAATTTGAGAAACAATGTAAAAAGAACATTTGTAACTACACCTAAACATGTCATCGCACAGAAAACTATAAGGGGACACAGGTTTAATGTTAATGGAGTATAGTGGAGTTGGTTACATAAAGAAATTCTGAATTTAGGAAAAGGGGAAGGGTTTCACTTGGCAAAGAGGAAGAGAGAAGTTGTCCTGGTGTAGTCATTCAGCACTGTGAACTCATGTTGGCCTGCAGGTTCCTGCTTAGCCTAGGAAATGAATGATGATTAAAAGTTGACTCCCATCTTAGTCTGCTCCTTCCCACTTGTGTAATCATTTGGCCCAAGAAAATAGTATGCACCCCTGTACATTATGGAACCCATTTCCTTTCCAAAGTGCTTTCATAGCTGTTAGCTCACTTTGCTTTTAGAGTAAATTTCTGAGGTATTATCATCTTCATTTTATAAATTAGGAAACTGAGGTTCAGGGAGGTCATTCCAAGGTTATTTTAAATCCAGCTTCCCAGGCTCTATTGTCTACCCAATAGTTCGCCATCCTGGGACCATCCTGATTTTATTATAACCCTTGAATCACTACCCTCTCTTACAGCTCCCTTCTCACAAGAGCTTACAAAATGTCTTTTCAGATTGAGTTGAGCCAAAACCCACGACTTGTAACAGCTGCTTTTTTCAGTTCACAGCTCTGTAAATTCAATTCTTCTTCTCTGAGCATCCTTTGAACCAGTCATATCTCTGGAGGTATTTTGTTCTCATATAGAATGGTACACAGTTGTCTTATCCCTTGTATCTTACATTGATGCTGGGTTCTGTAAAGTAAATATGTGCTAAAGTGATAATGCTGTGGAACTGTTCTTCAGAGGTTTTAAAATAAATATTTGTGTATGTTTCCATAGTTGAGTTGTGAGAACTCAAGGGGCTAACGGTCAAGGCCCATCAATCATTCTGAGCTTTCTGACTAATCTTTTACTGTACCTTGTCTGTGATCGTATATGGAAAGTAAAATTTTTAAAATGGTATTTCTGTGGCTCTAAAATGCTCTCCTCTGTCAAGAAAGAACTTTGGCTATTTGTTTTCATTTCCCACTTCCTTTTCCTAGTATCTTAATTGCTTTTCTAGCTCTGGTTGCTGATAGCAACCATTTCGGTGCATTAGCAGCAAAATTGTAGTTTCAGGATCTTGGTAAACCACATATTCTGAATTTCTCCTATTGAATTGTGGGTTCATTTGGGAGAAATTACGCAATACTATTTCTTTGAGATACTTAGGGTCAATGTTTTGCTGGAGATAGATGATTATAGATAACATCATGGAGTTACTAACAACTAGCCATGCACTTTTCATTACAATAAATAGTTGACTGAAATGAGGTTTTCCTAGAACTTCAAATTTCCCTACATTTATAATTTTAAATTATTAAAAAATTAAATTATAAAAACATTTTCTTTCTTCCATATATAGCTGCTTCTTTTAAGGGCATCAAACTTAGATCTGAAGACTTGTATTTAAGCCTGACCATTTAACTTAATAACTCTGTGGTCTTGAGCAAGTTTCTTAAACGCTTTTAACCTCTCTTTCCTCATCTTTATAATAAGTATAACAATACCTTGATGGTAGAACTGTTTTATGGGCTCAATGAGATAACGTATGTGAAAGAATTTTATAAGCCATGATGTATTATGCAAATGTAAATGCTTCAATTTCACAGACATTTAGAAGCATATTTTATGTACTAGGCGGTTTATCGGAAACTGGAAAAGGAAAGATGACATGCATACTTTTAAAGAGCTCATAGGCTGGTGGAGAGATAGATGTATAAGCACAGAGGCAGAGCCTGAGAAAAGGATTTGAGCACAAACGGTATATTTGAGAGAGACATGGGACATAGGGAAGTAGAGATGTGATTCAGGGAAGGGAAGATGGATGGCAAATAAAGGTAAAATTATTAAACCAGCTACCATAGTGGGCAACTGGAGCTTCATTTTATGGGTCCCCAACCTTTCTGGCGCTAGGACCGGCGCTTGTGAGAATCTGATGCCTGATGATCTGAGGTAAAGCTGAGGCGGTTATGTTAGCATTGGGGAACAGCTGCAAATTCAGATGAAACTTCGCTCACTCACCTGCCACTCACCTCTTGCTGTGCGGCCCTGTTCCTAACAGGCATGGACCAGTACTGGTCCGTGTCCCGGGGTTTGGGGATCCCTGACAACATATGGCTCAGAATTACCTTGCTAGAGGGGTGAGGTAGCTGTTGTATGTACTTACTTTCTTTAGCCTTTGAAATTGATAGTGTCTACTAAGACCAATAAGTACTATATCCTATAAGAACAGAGACCTGATATTGTGTAGGAGGAAGTGCAAAGCTTGGCTGCACCCTGCAATGAAAGGCTTTTTGTTCCTGTTGATTTCTGCTTCATCTGTAGCTCTGACTTTGGTTTCTAGAACTCTGTTCGGTTTGGGGCTGCTTCTCACCACTTGGGCCAAACTACAGTGTCTTTCCTCTTCCTCTATTGACCTCTTAAATGTTAGTATTCTGCAGGATTCTAATCTCAGCCCTCTTTCCTCAACATTGTATACATTTTCTCATACTTGATGGAAATCTCATACTTGCTTGCGGCCACATAAGTAATGATAACTCTCAAATCTATATGTCACCTCAAATTTTATTCCACTTCTCTTAGTTTCACACCCACATCCCAATGTCCTTGCTTCCACCTCTCAAGCAAGGTTACATTTTTCCAGGTCTCCAAAAATTTCCATTTATGTTGCTGAATCCCATGAAAGTTCTCAGTTCTCTGACTTGAGACCTCCTTCAGCATTTGCCACATTTAATCACTCCCTCGTTCTTGATAAACTCTTTTCCTTTGGCTTCCAGGTAGGTTTCCCCCTTCTTTGGCTGCTTATTTTCAGTCACCTTTGATGTTTTTACCTCATTTTTCTCACCTGTAAATATTGGGGTACCCCAGGGTTTAGTCCTCGGATCTCTTCTCTTTTGGGGATCTAATTCAGGCTCGTGGCTTCGAATACCACCATGCACTGACACTTACCAATGTGGTGTCAAGCCTGCATTTCCTCTAGACTCCAGACCTACATGTATATTTATGCTTCACACACACACACACACACACAGAGCTTTTTATTTATTTCCACTTGAGTGTCTAAAAGTCATGTTGAATGTAATATGTACTAAACTGCCCTAATAGTATCTCCATAACTACTCCTCTCCAAGCTTTCCCCATGTAGTAAAATTTTATTTTTCCAGTTGCTCCAGCCCAAAACCTTGGGTCATCCTTGACTTTTCTTTTTCTCCCACATCATATCTGGTTTGACAGCAAATTCTCCTGACTCTATTGTCAAATATATACCTGATCTGACCAATGCTCACCATCCTCACAACTACTACTGGTCTGAGTCATCTCAACTAGTGTCTGGGTTATCTTTCCACATCCTTGTTAGCTTCCTTGCTGCCTCTCCATGCCCCCGCAGGCTGTTCTCTGCAGAGCAGCAAAATGTTTTTTTCCCACTATTCAAATCGTATTGATCTTAAACATTAACATCTCTCCTTTCCAAGGTTTCTAAAGACTTCCTCTCTCATTCGATATAAAAACCATCATCCTTATTATTGCATTGCATAACTCCAGGAGAGCACCAGTCACACAAAATTCAACTTAAATAATGCCTCCAGTAGTTGTGCAATATAGACCTCCAGCCCCATATTATCTGCTCCTTTACCTCTCTGACTTCTCTTTTAATAGTTTCCTTCTTGCTCTCTATAGTTCCTTTTTACTCTGTTCCATTTGCCTCCAATGCTCTTCCCCCAGGTATCTTCTCTCAGTTCTTTGAAGCACCTGTCTGTAGGGATGTAACATAGGCATGTTAGGGAGAGCAGCCAAAGATAAGGAAGAGAAGCTATACCAGCAACAGTTATCATTATTATTGTTGTTATTTGGGTAGTCATAGAGCTAAGGACATGGAAGAATTCTTAATAAACTTCATGATCCCTCGTCTGGTACTTGAATTTCATTTTGGTGTGAATTGAAGTTTGAAGTGTTTTTTTTTTTTAATCATTTAAAGTCCCTAACAACTTCTTTCTATCTGTGAACCATGAGAAATGTTCATCTTGTGGATTTCCACTGTTTTTCTATGAGAACCACAGTCTTGTTTTGACTTCACTATGCCACATACCCAGCATAAAGAAGCAGTGCCAAACACAATAGATTTCTTGTTGAGCCTAAATACTGCCTGTCCTCTTTGGGCTCAGTAATTCTTGTTTATAGATCATTTGAAATTAGGTTTCTATTCTCTGCCAAACATTTCTTTGCTTGAGGTGGCACAGTGGTTCCAAAACAGAAATAAGGAGGTTTTCTTTCTGCACCTGCATTCATTCTTCTCTCTCTTTACAAGTTAGCTGCGTGGCTCAGGGCTCAATAACTCATAAGCCCAAGATCATAGGTTGATCCCTGAGCTTCTTACAGAGTATTATTTTGTTCAGTGGCTGGAGACCAATGGCATCTACATTTTGTTTAGTATGGTGCCTTGCAATCAGAAATCTACATTTGTAGTCTTACAGATTATGATTACATATAGAAATTTTTAGCTACAAGGCAAAAGTCTGTTTTTGTTTTTGTTTTTTGTTTTTTCGATATATATAATCGTAAGTACATAGCTCTAAGCCTATTTGGTCAATAATCAATTTAATTACTCCAACAAGAATGCTGATTATTCACACTCTAAACAATTCAAAACATCATCAATTTTAATTCTAAATCCAGCTTAACATCTTCCATGGTGGTCAATTTAATTATAGCAGATACATCTTTACAAAACCAGGTAGTTGAAAAAAAAAAATTGCTGATTTTTTTTTTTTATGCAATGGAAACATTAACTTAATTTTAAGTTTTGTTTTTGTCTCCAAAAATTCCCAAGGTAGGCTACTTTTTATGTCTTTTTAGTGGACAGAGTTTCTTAAACTCAATCAATCCTCCTTGAAATTGAGCTACAATAATGTGGCAAACGCCTAGTAATTCAGGCATTCTAGAGTTTAAACTCTAACTCTGGGCTGCCCACTCAAACTAATGCATGACTCAGAGTCGTCACATCAAAATCTGTGAATCTCTTCTGAAATTACATCTTCCTTATATCAAATAGCATTGTGATCTTCATACCTTTAATTCTACTGAGCTCAGCAATGGGGAAGTAATTGCAGTTTCCATTTTCATCTGCTCAATCCATATGTTTATTTTGTGTCTGAACCCTGACACACATTTAAACAAAATGAGCTAAATTCTTATTGAGGAAGAAGTG
The DNA here is from genome assembly GCA_003508835.1 of Eonycteris spelaea. Lineage (NCBI taxonomy): Eukaryota > Metazoa > Chordata > Mammalia > Chiroptera > Pteropodidae > Eonycteris > Eonycteris spelaea. The sequence goes on along the minus strand of PUFA01000049.1, from coordinate 6,262,191 downwards.
TACCATAGTGTTTTAAAGCTGTGGTCTTCTAAATATTTTTGCTTGTGTAACTATAAAATGATTTTGAAAAATTATATACTTGCACAATTTTAAGTTAATACTTAAGCATTTTTAATGATGACTGTAAATAGTGACAAAGACTACAATTTAAAAGATATATTAATATAATTGACATTTTAAAATGAAACTATTACATCATTCTTTTAAATGTGTCCAATGGAATTTAAATACCATGGTGATTTGGCATGCACCAACCATTTAAAAATTACAAGCTCTTCTTTTAACATTCAGAAAATTTTACATAGCTCCTCTTACTCCCCAAACTCAGATTTCTATTCTCCTTCTCCACAGAAGTTAATTTCAGTGTAATCTCTTTTTAATGCTTATAATTATTTTTATTGCCCTATCATACATCTCTAGAAAAAACAATGTAGAGAAATGAAAATCATTTCTTAAAATTTTTTTCTTCATTTATGAGGCTTTTGAGTGTCAATAATTTTTGATTAATTAATTATAATAATTGTGATTGAAATATAAGTGTTTATAAATAATTACTAAACTTAATAGTGACATTTGTTGGAAATTCATCTCCTGATGTGCTAGATGGGATGATTTTTTTCTTTTGAAATTGGTTGCATAGAATATAACAGGGTTTGGCATTGATTCTATTTCTATTTTCTTGTTTTCTAGATTGTAGTGCTTTGTAAGCTTATTCATAAAATTTAGTACATGAGAATAAAATGAGTTTTATTATGATAATGGCATTCAATATTTCTGAGTGACTTTCCAGTTTAATGTCAAAAGTCATAGTAATAATCTATCATTAAAATTATTTTTAATGATTAGATGGCAACTTAATTAGATTCTTCTTTTGTTTTTGAAAGCACAGAGTTGGAAAGTAACTTACCTGCACATGAATTTATTATTCCATCAATAGAGACTATATTGACATCATGGTCTCAATTTCTGAGCCCTTTATTAGGATTTATCACATGTCTATGTCTTACTCTTTCACTTTGTTTAATCCTATATACTCAAAAAGAATTAGAAAACCTAAAATATTATTAATCAATTAATCTTTGCTAATACAATATTTTTGATAAGAAGCTTTTCATATTATCATGTGCTTTAAATATATGTACTAAAACTTTGGAGTTGTTAATTTGATTCATTCAGTTTCTATAGAAGTTAACTAAATGGTAAAGCTGGTTTCCAATGTCAAACTAGTCAAATTAAAGTTACTTTCTGCTAGAAACAGGCTGACTTTATTTTTCAGTTTATATTAGTCTGTTAATATGTGTTCCCATGATAAGAATCTTTCATTTATTTTTTTCTTAAGTTATATAATAAAATTCACTGTTTTTCTTGTGTATAGTTCTATAAATTTTAATATATGCATAGATTAGTGTAACCAACAACATAGCAAGATATAGATAGTTCTATCTCTATCAACCAAAATATGTCCTTACGTTGTCCATTATAGTCAAACCTTCATTCCTAAACCAAACCCCTGAAACCACTGACTTGCTCTCCAAACCTACAGTCATGCTTTTTTACAATGTCATATAAATAGAATCATATGGCATGTTATTATTTGAGACTGTCTTCTTTCACTTAGCCTAATACTTTTAAAATCCATCCATCTTGTTACGTGTATCAATGTTTTTTTTATTTTTTACTGTTTAGTAGTATTCCATTGTATGGGTGTACCTCAATTTGTTTATTCATTCACATGTTGAAGGACATTTTTTGTTTCCAGTTTTAGGTAATTATGAAAATTATTGCTAAATATTCACTTACAATTTTTGCAAGCAAATTTCTCTAGGCTAAATATCTAGATTGGTTAGTCTATATTTCATAAGAAACTGCCAAGCTATTTTTCAGAATAGCTGTATTATTTGCTTTCCTATCAACAATGTATATGAGTTACATTTGCTCCACAATCTCATCAGCAGTTGGTATTGTCAGCTTAATTTTTGTTGTTATTTTTGTGTTAGTCATTCTAATGGGTGCATAAAGGTATTTCACTGTGGTTTTAATTTGTATTTCTCTAGCGACTAATGATGAGCATTTTTTAACATGCGTATTTGCCATTGGTATATCTTTTTTATTGAGGTATCTGTTCACAACTTCTGCTCGTTTTTTTCTTGGGTTGTTTGATTTCTTATTGTTGAGTTCTAAGAGTTCTTTATATATTCTAAGTGTTTGTCCTTTGTTAAATAAGTAATTAGAAAATATTGTTCCTTAGTCTGTACCTTGTCTTTTCATTCTCTTCACATTGTCTTTTATAGAGCAAATGTTTTTTTAATTTTGTCGAAATTCAAAATATCAATTTTGCCTTGTATAGAACATACTTTTGTGTCATAAAACCTCTTTGCCCACTCATATGAATGAAGACTTCTTCCTGTAATTTCTCCCAAGACGTTTATAGTTTTTATTTTATTTTGATGTATGGTGAGTTAATTTTTGCATAAGATTTGATGTATAGGTCAGGTGGTAATGTTTTCTATTTGCACGTGGATTTCCAATTTTTCGAGGACCATTTGTCTAAAAGGCTATCTTTTCCATATTAATTTGCTTTTTCACCTTTGTCAAAAATTATTTGATAGAAGTATGGCTATCCCTGCTTGAGGTCTATTGATGAAATAGACTTCAAGATAAAGAAGGTAACAAGAGTCTAAGATGAACATTTATTTCATTATATAAAGGGGACAATACAGTAAGAAGGCACAATACTTTTCAATACATATGCTCCCAATTAGGGAGCACCAAAATGTATAAAGCAACTACTAACAGAACTAAAGGGAAAAACTGACAAAAACACAAGTAGCTGACTTAAATACCCCATTAATAGCTATGGATAGATCATCCAAACAGAAAATCAGTAAGGAAATATTATTCTTAAATAACACGTTAGACCAATTGGAAATAATCACCATTTACAGAGCCTTTCATTCCAAAACACAAGATTATACATTCTTCTCCAGTGCATATCAACCATTCTCAAGGATAGAAAACCAGCCTCAACAAATTGAAGAAGATTGAAATCATACCAAGCATATTGTCTGTCTGCATACTTTGGAATTGGAGATCAACTGCAAAAAGAAAGCGAGATAAACCACAAACATGTGGAGATTTAACAACATGCTACTAAAAACAAATGGGTAAAAGAAAAAATAAAAGGAGAGATTAATATATAGAGAGAAACAAATGAGAATGAAAATACAATATAAAAACTTCTGGGATACAGCAAAAGTTGTATTCCAGAACTTTTAATAAGAGGAAGTAATAAGAGAGAAATATATATTGTTACAGGCTTATCTCAGGAAATAAGAAAAATCCCAAATAAGCAACCTAACATTACATCTTAAAAAGACTAGAAAAAAGGTGAACAAATGAAGCCCAAAGTCAACAGAAGGAAGGAAATAATAAAAATTAGAGCAGAATTAAATGAAGTTGAGAGAAAAAAAAACAATAGAAAAAACAATGCAACAAAGAGCTGATTTTTTGAAAAAATTAGCAAACAAAATCATAAATGAAAGAGGAGAAGTTATGACAGACAGATACCACAGAAATGTAAAGGATCATGTAAGAATACTATGAAAGAATATATGCCACCAAATTCAATAACCCACAAAAAATGGGCAAGTTCTTAGAAATATACAACCTCCTAGACTGAATCATGAATAGGAAAATCCAAATAGACCCATCAAAGATATGGAAATTGATACAGTCACCATAACATCCCCAAAAGTAATAGTTCAAGACTAGGCGGCTTCACTAGTGAATTCTACTAAACATTCAAAAATGATTTAATACCCATCCTTCTCAAACTTTTCCAAAAAAATTGAAGAGAGGCAGTACTTTTTGACTTATTTTATTAGGCCAACATTGCACTGATACTAAAACCTGGTAAGGATAACACAAAAAAAGAAAATTGCAGACCAATATCTCTGAAGAATACAGATGTAAAAATCCTAAACAAAATACTAGCAAGTTGAACACAGTAATATGTTAAAAAGATTATACATCATGATCAAGTGGGCTTCATTCCAGAGGCACAAAGTTCAACACACAAATCAATCAATGTGATTACCACATAAACAAAAGGGTAAAAATCATATAAAAAGGGATTTGACAAGACACAGCATCTATTTATGATTAAAACTATTAATAAAATGGGTATAGAAGGAAAATACCTAAACACAATAAAGGCCATATATGACAAACCCTCAGCTAATATCATACTTAATGGTGAAAACCTGAAACCTTTTCCTCTAAGATCAGGAACAAAATGAAGATGCCTGCTCTTGACGCTCTTACTCCCATATAGTATTGGAAGTCCTAGATAAAGCAATCAGGCAAGAGAAAGCAATAAAAAGCATCCAAATTGTAAATGAAGATGTTAAATTGTCACTTTTTGCATTTGACATGATTCTCTATATAGAAAACCCCAAGTACTCCATTAAAAACTATTGGATATAATAAATGAATACAGTAAAGTTTCAGGATATAAAGTCAATCTTTAAAAATCCATAGTGTTCCTACATTTTAATAATGAATTTTCAGAAAAAGAAATGAAAAAAAAAAAAAACCAACCAATGATCCCTTTTGCAATTGCAACATAGGAATAAACCTAACGAAGCATGTGAAGAACCTATACACTAAAAACTATGATATTATTAAAAGAAATAGAAGACACAAAGAAATGGGAAGATATTCTGTGTTAATGGATTGGAAGAATCAACATAGTTAAAATGGTCATATTACCCAAAGCAATATGTAGATTTAATGCAATCCCCATCAAAAACCCATAGGCATTTTTTAAAGAAATAGGATTAAAATAATCAGATTTGTATGGAATCACAAAAGATCCTGATAGCCAAATCAATCCTGAGAAAAAAAGAACAAGGCTGGAAGCATCACACTACCTGACTTCAAATTATACTATAAAGTGACTGTAATCAAAACAGCATGATATTGGCAGAAAAACAGACATACAGACCAACGGAATGGAATTCAGAGCCCAGAAATAAACCCATGGACATATGGGCAAATAATTTTTGACAAAGGAGCCAAAAACACAATGGAGAAAGGAAAGCCTCTTCAATAAATGATGCTGGGAAAATTGGAAAGCCACAGGCAAAAGAATCAAACTAGACTGCTATCTGTTACCATACACCAAAATTAACTCAAAATGGATCAAAAACCTAAGTAAAAGAACTGAAACAATAAATTGCATAGAAGAAAACATAGTTACTAAACTCATAGACCTTTGGATTTAGAAAGGATTTTATGAATTTTGCCTCAAAGGCAAGGAATAGAAAAGCAAAAATAAATGAATGGGACTATATCAAAATAAAAAGCTTCTACACAGCAAAAGAAACCATCAAAAATCAAAGAGGAAACCAACTGAATGGGAGAAGATATTTGCAAACAATACCTCTGATCAGGGCTAATATCCAAAATATGCAAAGAACTTATGCAACTCAACAACCAAAGACAATCTAATTAAAAAATGAGTGGAGGACCTGAATGGACACTTTTTCTAAGAAGACATACAAATGGCCAACAGATATATGAAAAGACACTCAACTTCACTAGCTATTAGGGAAATGCAAATAAAAGCCACAGAGTTACTACCTCACACTTGGCTATTATCAACGAGACAAGTAACAAGCGTTGGAGACATTGTGAAGAAAAAGGTACTCTCATAGACTGCTGGTGGGAATGTAAATTGGTACAGTTACTATGGAAAACAGTATGGAGGTTCTTCAAAAAATTAAGAATAGAATTACTATATGGCCCAACAATCCCTTTTCTGGGTATTTACCCAGAAAATTTGAAAATATTTTTCATAAAAATATATGCACCCTGATGTACATTGCATCATTATTCATGGTGGCCAAGACATGGAAACAACCAAAGTCCCTATTGATAGATGACTGGATAAAGAAGTTGTGATACATATATATAATGGGCTATTACTCAGCCATAAGAAAAGGTGAAATACTGCCATTTACAACAACACGATCTTGAGGTAATAATGCCAAGTGAAATAAGTCAGACAAAAAATTGAGAACCATATGATTTCACTCATATGTGGGATATAAAATTGAAAGTAACAAACAAATAAGAAAAACTAATAAAAATTCATAGACACAGATGATAGTTAAGTGGTTATCAGAGGTAAAGGGAGAGTGGGAAGGGGGTAGATAAGGATAAGGGGGGTCAAATATATGGTGACAGGAGATTAGACTTTGGGGGTGAACGTATGATGCTATATACAGATGATGTATTATTGAATTGTATACTTGAAACCCACATAATTTTATTAACCACTGCCATCTCAATAAATTTAATAATAAAAAAATTTTTAACGATAAAAAAGAAAATTAAAAAGATTATTTGAGCATATTATGTGGATCTATTTCTGGGCTATGCTCTTCCCTTGATTTTTGTGTCTATCTCTGAACCAAAATCACTGTCTTAATTATTATAGCTTTATATTAAGGCTTAACATCTGTTAATGTTAGGATTCCAACTATGTTCTTGCTCAACACTTATTTTTCGTTCTAGCACTTTGCTTTTCTATATAAATTTTAGAAGCAGCTTATCAAAAAATCCTGCAGAGATGTTTGATTAGAATTGTGTTAAAGCTAAATCAATATAGGAGATGTCCATTTGATATTAAATATATTGAATCTTTTAAACCATGAATTTGGTTTATCTGTTTATTAGGTCCACCTTAGTTCTCTTATCAGCACTTTATAGTTTTCATTATATAGATCTTGCACATATTTTGTTAGATACTTTTAGAGCTATTGTAAAAGGTACTGTTTTTAGAATATTGGTTTTCTTTTGCTAATTGCTTTTTATGAAAATCAGAATTCTAAGGTAGTCCCCAAGATTCTAGTTTACTGATATATTCACCTCATATAATCTTCCTACCTTTGAATGTAGGTGTGAACCATGACTATGATGGTATTCAGTCCTGTGATTAGGTAGTTATATGCCACAGTTGACTTTTAAGAAAGGTAGAGTGTCCTTGGTAGGGCTGACCTATTTAGGTGAGCCCTTAAACTAAATCTTTCTTCTGGTTTTCTGAGCATTTTTATCATGAAAGATGTTAAATTTTATCAAATGTTTTTCTGCATCTATTGTCTTGATCATGTGGTTTTTCTTTAGTTTGTTAACCTGTGGATTACATTTATTATCTTTTGAATGTTGAACTAGCCTTGCATTCCTGGGATAAACCTTGCTAGGCTGATTATTTTGTGTCTAGGTATGATTTTCTTTGAATTTATTCTACTTGGGTTTTGCTGAAGGGAAGATCAATTACTTTTAAGTTAAGCTTCTCTCTGGTGAATATGGTTTAGGCCCTTAAAGAATTAAAAGAGAAAAAAATAATAGTGTTTTAATAATAGTGTTTAATGATAATATTATTATAATAATAATTATTATATACAATGCTCACTGAGCATTTATTATATACGAAGTGCCATGCTAAGAGTTTTAGAGATATTATCTTCTTTACTCCTCATTATGGCTATTTTTATGGACTTGTTTGTGAACCTCACCCCCAAATTTATATGTTGAATGGGCAACTCCCAATAGAATGATGTAGGAGGTGGGGCTTTTAGGAGGTAATTAGGTTTAGATGAGATCATGAACTGATTCCATGATGTGATTAGTGTCATAATAAAAGAGACTAGAGCTTGCTCTCTCTCTGGCATATACTGAGGAAGGCTATGTGAGAACATAACCAGGAAAAGGGCCCTTGCAAAGATCCTGACCATGCTGGCACCCTGATCTCAGACTTCCAGCTTCTGAACTGTGAAAAATAAATGTTGTTTGAGCCACCCAGTCTGTGGTATTATTGCAGCAGCCCAAACTTACTGAAATACTTCCCATTGTCTAGATGAGAAAACTGATGCTTAGAGGGTTTAAGTAATCTCAAGATTATAGGGTAGAGCTGTGATTTGAATCCCTTTGAATCTGGACCTGTTGAGTTCATAGAACTAGGACGTCACTGTTATAAAATAGTGCACATATTTTGAAAGGAGAAAAGAGGATTTGTGTAATTTAATAGCATTCAAAATTAGCACAAAATGGTGGTTCTGTAGACAGAGGCTACTTATTTAAAAATTATTCCTTGCAATCACTTAATTAGAATAGATCAAAGATTAGACCTATAGCATTAGGCCCATAAAAGAAGGGAAGGGTTTACTTTTACAAAAAATACACGTACAGGAACATTTCTCTATAATGTAAATATGACTGGATTACATATATAAATCAAATACCATTTATTAACCATATAATTTGTGGTTAGATAAGCAATGATTACCTGCACATGCCCCAATCAGCTTCTCTCTCTTTTCTTCCTCATGGGAATGTTCCTATTTTTCTTTTTATGGTTGGCAGTTCAAATAATTCTCAACACAGGGTAAAAAAGTGGCTATCTGGATTAGAACTGCTGATACTGACCTGGTAAAAAGAAGTTTGGAGTTTTGCTCTCAGTCTCTTCAGACAAGATGTCAGAAATGTGTAGCTTAATTTAGGCAAAGACTTTGCACTGACAATAAGCCTGCCTACCGGCAGTCTTCTAATTGAAGAAAACATGTAATGTTCAGATCTGCCCAGTATAGAATAGCAGTGATAAAAATAAAAGAGCTTGACATATTTTTATTTCATGAAGTCCCTTTTTCTGCAAGTCAAATACAGACGCAGACATGAATGTACTGACATTTTTATTTCTGTTATTTGTAGCACATTTTTCTATTTTTATGAAGCAAAGCAATGAGAGTTGATTTGACTAGAGATTTTACTCAAAGTAAAATGCAATGTCACATACTTCCTAGCAAGAAAGCTTTAGAACACCATTTTAGAAAAATCAGTTCAAATGGAAATGACAGAATGTTTTAGATGAAATATGAGGTTGATCACTCAAAAATCTTGGGAAACATTTGACAAGTTACTTCTGTCCACTTAATAGCACATAGAGAGTCTGAAAGAGTTAATATCTTCTGAAATTGCCTAATACACTCAGCCAGTGGTCCTACAGGATCTGGCTTTTTACTCCATAAGATTTTATGAAATATTATTCTTTTGGGTTGTTAAGCTGTTTCCAATTTTCTCAATTTGGATTTCAGAAGACTCCCTGCTAAGTATAACTTTTGAATAGAGGATTTTTACAGATTTTTATAGGCTAAAATCTGAAGACTGGAAAACTTGCTTAGCTGTGAAACTCAACAGCTGGAGGATTAATATTTGAATGTTATAACAAAACAAGTATCTTGTTCTGATAGAAAACAAAACTGTTTCATATGATTTAATCGCTTTGTTTAGTAGAACAAATTACTAGAAAGATCTAAATGAAAGAGAATTATTTTTATATTCTTTTTGTTTTCTGAGATCTCAGCTTGAAGAAATCCATTCACTAGATCCGAAGCAGCAACTATGTGCTGTTCACACATAGAGCAAATGTGTATGGAGTGCCTGTGTGCTCAGGTTGTTTCAGGCACTTGAGATTCAGGCACCAACAAGGTAGACTGTCTGTGTTCCCAAGGACTCACACGTTGGAGACTTTGATCCATGGGGGAGAGGAAAAGGTAGAAGAAATGATGACAACCACGTGTTCACCACGTATCTAGTGCCCAGTTCTCCCAATTTCTTCTGGTCCTGGCATGATCCCTGAAGTTATATCAACTGAAATCCCTATAGCCAACAATCATTAAATGTAATAGATTACTTCTTTACTGTTATGCCTCAAATAGTTCTAATAGATTGAACACGAATGATTGAACTACTCTAGAAATTTGTTACTGGTATTCTGGTCCCATTTTATAATCTCTTTTGTACAGGGCAAATGTCATCAGTTTTAAAAATAAAAACAAGAAAACAAAAGCAGTTGGTCATTTAACCTAACAAATGTAGGTTTCATTCCATTTTAGGAGAGAAGTAGGTTGTTGAAAGCGGTTCGGAGCCAGTGTTGTACAAGTGAGAGATAGTGTGGATGGATTGGGGGCAGTGAATAAAAGGACTGAATGAAGGATTTCTTGGCGGGAAGAATACAGACTGGGTAGAGAGGAAATGAAAGCTGGGAAAACTGGAGGGGGCCTTTGAAACTAAGAAGTGGAGTCTGCATTTGATAAGGAGGACAATAGTGAGGCCAGTGGCAAGGAGGGGTGACCTGGTCAAAGCTGTGGGTGAGAAAAAACATTTTTCATCAACTGGTAAAATTGAATATGTACTGGTTTTGCATGCCTGAGTTGTCTGTTAGAGCCATTGTTCTTGCTGTGAAAAACCCTGAAGGATATTACAATGGGAAATAAATGAGAAAAATCCATGGTTCTGAGATCTGAGTTTCCACACAAAACATTACTTTTCCTTTAAGGAAATTAAACACAACTTCTTTTGTTCAAGAGGCAGGCATCTTTTTGGTCTTGCCAATTTACTTTTGAAAGATATGCTTTAGTCCTGATTTTCATAGTATTCTTTCTATAGGAATTTTGTTTACAATGTCAGTTACAACTAATAGGTATTTCTCTACTTTCCATTGTAATGAATATATTCTTTTTATATATTTTTGAGCACATTATTCTTTCAGTTAACATCAGTTTTTAACAAGTGTGAATGTGGCTTCATTTTCATGTACTTTTTTGTAATCTTTGTAATGCATCAACGTTTTTGTGTGATAATTGAAGCCTTCTTTTTTTAAGTTGATGCACAGAAATAAAATGCCTATTATCTATATTGAAAAACTGAAGCTTTTCTAATAGCTGTATTTAGCTATAAATTATAACTGCATTGCAAGTGAACATTATAAATGGAAAAAATACTTTATATATTTTTATGTAATATGTGTAATATTTGTAAGATATATAAATACATTTATAAAATCTATATGATTTACATATTTGTAAAGTATATATATGAAGAAAAAAGTATAAGAAAAAATAATGGACTACAGTATTCAGACAACAGCTTTAATCTTATTTCTGACAGAGAGCAAAGTGTTTAAATGCTTTTTGGCAAATACCATCATGTTGACTTAGAGCCTTTTGAATTGCAGAAGTTATATACATAAAACTTTCATAGTTATAACTCAATTTCTTCTTTTGATATAGCTTCATTTTAGGCCTTTCTTCTTCCTAAATCATGCAGTGAAACCAAAGTTTAGGTGTGTAAAAGCGCAAGGATAAATCAACTATTGCAAGATTATAGTTGTTTGCACTAAGCACTGAATACTCTGAATGAGACTTGTATAAACTGAACAGATTTGGGGAGCAAGTTGGCACGATGTAATGAGCCTTATTCTCATCATATATCTTTGGGTTACTCTTTAGTGCTTTTCGGGTAGATGTGCTTTTTAAATAACCAATTTATTACTAGGAAGCAACATAAACATTAGGGAAAATAAAGTACTACATTTAGTTCAATTGAGTATATCAAATGACAATTTGAATAGCTCCCTTACAATTCAGATGTTACAAAAGTCTTCTACTTTTTTTTTTTTTCTCTTCAGGGTGGGTACCTCATGCCAAACAGTTGCAGAGTTTAGTCTTCTCTAAGGCTCCCTAGGGGAAGCTTGAACAATATTCCTTAGCAAACCCATTCCAATCTGTTGTACTTCTTAGCACAGGAAATTTGTCTGTGCCTCATATTGCAGCACAGGCATTTCTTTGTATTAGCCCTTAATGGAGAAAAAGCTATTTGGCACCTTTGAGAGCCCTCTTTATGTGTCTGAAGCATATTATGAAAATCGAGGCCGTGGAACTAACATCGTCAGGAGGTCCTGACAGAAAGCCAGATACAGTTTTGGTGTGTTCTTACTTCTGGTAGATTATTCCTGGTTCCATGAGCATAGTCTTGGCTTCCGATGTTAAGGATGTGGAGATGGTGATGTGTTTTCAGTTTGTGATAATCAGCAGATTTTGATGGCAATATTTACTTATTTCTTCTTTAGGTTAGAGTATTCTGCCTTTTTTCCTTAGTACTTTGTATTTTAGCTACCCTAACTAAAATAAATTGTATCATTTAATGCTTATCATTTTTTAGTTCTCTTCACTGTTCTTATTTAGCCAAGATAATTTAGAATTCCATTTCTTTGAGAATCTTCTTTTGCTTTCTTAGAGCTTCTTTCTTTCATTATCCCAATTACTACCTAGGAATATAATGGTCTTGAGGCCAGGACTGACCCTTATCAAACATTTAAAAATATTAGTCACAATAGTAACATTTAAAACATGTATGTAGTCACTCTTCTGAGTTCTCTTATTGCCATCCAGTTTTTACTGTATTGACAATATTTTTGTTGATTTGAAATTATCCCAATATTTTTTTTTAGCTCAAGAGTCAGCTTTGTCAGCTTGTTCTAAATAAGGGATGTATACATAAACTACAGTCCATAGCAAAATACAGTCTGCAGCCTGTTTTTATAAATAAAGCTTTATTGAAACACAGCTATGCTCATTCACTTATGTACTGTCTATGGCTGCTTTTGCTCTACAGTGGCATAGTTGAACAGTTGCAACGGAATCATATCTGTTGCAAAGCCTAAAACAATTTATTGTCTGTCCCTTTATAGAAAAAGTTTTCCAACCTCTGTTCTAGATTAATTTAATATTTGTTTAAGAGTACTGGATTGGACATTAGAAAACATGAATTCCAATCCTGCTTCTGCATTCTGATTAGCTTTGTGACTTTGGCCAAGTCATGTTGACTCTCTGGCCTTTGTTTCCTAATCTATAGGATGAGGAGGCAGGACTATGTGAATATCAGTCTCTTCCAGTTTTAAAATTCAGAAAATTTAATCAACACTATTTTACCTAAAATAATTTAGAGTTGATTTTTCAGATTGAATTTTGGATTTGTGATAATAATTTTGGATTATATTAGATACACATCCAAATTTCCCCTAAATATTCAATGACATAAAAATAATAATGATACAGCTTGCCTACATGAGGTCAATATGTGCCAAGTATGGAGGCAGGTACCTTACCTTATTTTTCTAATCTTTGAAATACCTCTGCATAGTGGGTGTGAGTGTTTGCACAGCTGGCAAGAGCAGAGCTGAGACTCGAACCTGATTCTAACGGTAAAAGTCCACGCTCTTTCCACTGTAGCTGACATCTCTTTTCATGTGCTACCTCTATTTTAACTAGGTTATTTGGATATATGGTAGCATTTCACTTATGCAGACGTTGCCACCTAAATAATTCAGAATATAACCAATGATTAACAAAGTGAAAAATGATTAACAACCAAATAGATGTTCACTCTCTCAGAAATAAAAGTATTTCCCACAGTCCTCTTTCATAGTCTGTTCACTTTTACTTTGGAAACAAATCTAAAAACTTGCTTTTTCTGGGCTTCCCAGATCTCTATACCTAATGGCAAACAAATTGGAAATGAAGTTGGATAGAACTACTGGTGCAGGTATCTCTACACCAGTAGAGATGCTGACTGCTGAGACTGCATATAACAGGCAAGAACCTGAAGCTGGCAGCAGTCTGAGGCAGCTTAGCACAGGGACAAGGTCACCCCAGGATCTTCCCAGTAGCCCTGGGAAAGTTTTGCTGCTAACCATAAAGGCCCCAAAGCAGCAAGGAAATGTTAAGAATTAGTACACTCAGTTTAAGAAGGTAGAGTACAAGTGTTCTATTTCACAAAACTCTAATAAAATCATGAAAGATATTAAAAATGTTAAATAGATATACTTTAGTTAACTGAATTTTTCACTATGTGGACTATTTACTTCCTTAAAAGTGCTGAACAAATGAAATACTGCCAAGTCCAGATTATTTAAGAAATCTTTCTCCATATTTTCACCTAGTCCATCTTACTTTTCTTCGTTATTATCTTATTCATTGTTCACTGTCTGAAAACAGTGCTCCAGAGATAAGTAATTAAAAGTCTGACTTCTCAGTTTCATCTATTACCAGATTCTTTCCACACCTAATGAAGTGTTAAGATTTTCCATTACCTCTTTATATTCTCTATGACTTTAAAGAAAGTTTGGTTTTCCTAAGATTCTTTTTATTTTATTTTTTTTAAAGTAGAAGCCCATTTTCTTCTTCGGTTTTGTGGATAAGGGGAGTGGATTTTGTGGCCCTTCCTGTTATGCTTCTCTCTTCTACTGAGTTCTTGGTTTCTTTTCTCTGATGCACAGGCTTTTCCTTCCATGTCGATTCTCTAACTCATCACTTCTGATTTTCGATTTTGGAGATTTAGGGACATTTAACTAATTTATCCCTCATACTTCTGTGTATGGGGATCGGGGGAGAAAGGCTTATTGCCCACTGATACCACAAGCCTGAGGAAGTGTACTTTCTTAAAATATATCTCTTCTTCATTTTGCTGCTTATATTATGTCAATTTAATAATGTTAGTAATAATAAAGAAATTAAATTTATCGGAAGTTCACTTGGTGTCAGATACTGTGCCTAACGATTTGCATGTATTGTCAATCCTCATTACAATTGTATAAGGTAGGTACAAAAGTACAGGCAGCCTTTATATTTGCAGATTAGTTATTTCAAACGTAAAAATATTTTCTCACCGAAGCAGTGCTGTGGGTATGTCTCTAGGGGTGGGTTTCCTAAGCCTGTTAAACTCAAGGCGGACATGTGTAAATGAATGTCTTTGTGGGAAGGCACATCCAGAGTCCTCACTGGAATGGGATGGATCCACCTTCTTCCTGGGTCCTAACTTTCAAACCAGGGACTTTATCCTCAGATCTTCCTTATGGACAAATGGACAATGGGAAGAAAACCTCCCCAGGTTCAAACCATTTCAATTCCTTATAGAAAACCTAATCTGCTGTAATAAAAGAGATCCTGAAATACAGCGACTTAAAGAAAATAAACATTTTATTTTTCTATTAAGCAATAGATCCGAGATGAATTTTCCAGTTGGCCAGGTCAGGCTTGCCCTAGGAGGTGATCCAGAAACTTGGATTCCATACTCTTTTCGATTCATGGGTCCTGAGACCGTGGTCTTTAGCTGAGTGATTGAAGCTGGCTGAGTCCTCTGTTTGTGCTCCAGCTTGTGGGAGGGCAGAAAGAGGAAGTATATGGCAGCAAGGCCCTTTTAAGTAGTCAAAGTAGAAAAAGAATCTGCTTATATTATACTGTGGAGACTTTAGTAACATAGCCACACCTAGCCTCAAAGGGGCTGGGGAATGTATTCTTTAGCTGGGTAACCATGAGTGCACCTTAAACTCCACTACTATTAAAATGAACATAGTGGTCCCAGCCGTATCACGGTGGTGGTTCCCCGTCTAGACAGTGACTCCAACAGGATGGAATTTGCTGGGTGTGGCAAAAGAGACATGGGTGGAGGATGGGTCCAATGACCTAGCAGTTTTAAGGAACAATGAGATGCTGGGACCCCTGCCATTGTAATTTCTCAGACGGACTTGTCATATCCTCATCTCACCCTCTCTGCCTTTCTTTTTCTTTCTTGGAGGTTGAGGTCAGGGCTGGCTTAATGGGCTGGTGATCTGTGCAGTGGCACAGGGTGCTGTGCTCAGAGGGGATCCTGGCTTGGTTCAGTGCTCTGCTGCCACTGTTTTGTAATTCTTAATAACTTTGTCTTTATGCTTCTGTTTTGTAAGTGAGGTTTGACGGGACAATGGAGCAAGGGTGTGAATGGCAGAGATATGCTAGGTAGTAGCGTGTGCACATGTAGCCATGTGCCAACTGGCACAAGGGGTGCTGAGCACCTATTGGCTTGATGAACCAAAGCACATATATGTGCCTGAGTACCGTCTGGGGGCCCACGGGCTCCAAGGTGGCCGAGCCAGGACCTGGGCTCAGATTGGTGGCCATGATGGTACTGCAACCACAGAAGTAACAACAGAAGGAGGTTTCGAGGGTGGTAGCCCTGGGGTAGAGAAGGGGCTCCACATGGGGACCCCCGGGGGCGAGCTTGGTCAATTGTTTCTGGAGCCTGTCCCTGTGACATCTGCACAAATATTAACTCTCTGGCCTGAACCTTGAGATAGGAGCTGCTAGTGCTTGGGCATCAGACTTTGTCAGTAAATTGTTATGCAATAAAGCATACATGTGAAAATTGCAATAGAGCATGCATCAGGGACTTATTAGAATTTTTTAAAGATTTTAGAATCCTTGGTTTTAAATGTTCAAACATTGCAAAAATGATTATCCACAGGCTTAGAAATAGAAATTACATTTTACCATTGTCAGTAGAAAATAACAGTATTTTCATGTGAACTTTGCATGAAACTTTTGTTAACGAGGAAGGTAATATAAAATGACAATACAGCTATAGAATCTATGAACAGGTGTTTTGAATTATACAACATTTTGAAGCCACTTTCAATTTTTTGTATGAGCTACACAATTTACGGGAGATATCAGAAGAAATAATGAAATGCAGTTGCATTAATTTATAGTTAAAATTAAACTCATACTTACACAAAACTGATTCATATGAGGAGTTAAATCTCTTTATTAGATTTGCTTCATGAGAATCGTCAGCTCTAGATATACTAAAATTTGTATTTCAGAATAATTTATCAGAAATTTTTCTCAATATTGTCACTGCCTATAAAATACTCTTAAAAGGAACAGTAAAAGTTGCATACAAAAAAGATCTTCTTGAAATTAAAAATTAACAAAATCGTTTGCAATCTTGTATTTTTTTCCAAGCATCGAGGCCATTTTCAATTATATAGATTGAAAATAATTTTGCTACCAGTATACATTCTGATGAGTTAATAAATAGATTTGGAGAAAAGTGAGACAGAAAATTCACATTAATGTGTTGTTAGTTATATCATATTAAATTATGACACAAAACATTATTTTTGTGCAATTTATAAGTTTTTTTTCTTCATATATCTCTATTACTGCTATTCTGTTTTATAAGTAATAAAATATTTTTAAAGAAAAAAATTTATATTTTCACCCCCTTCTTTGGCCCCTGCTGACCCCATGTTGATCCTTAGCACTCAAGGACGTTTACCCAGGTATGTCCTTGCCCAGGTATGTCCTATGTTCTTTTCATTCCACCCATTCTTATATTTTTAATACTAAATTCTCAATATGTTTTAAAAATGTCAATAAAAAGATAAATATATAAAGTGCTTTCTCCAGAAATATTAATTGCTGATAATGGCTTTGTCTCTTAATGTCTCTGTAAGGCCTTATGATTTCTGCCATATCCAGCACTGTGCCTTCTGCAGACAGGCTCTGAAATTCTTGGTGGAGTAAATGAGGAGTCCCAGGAGCTGCCTTTTAATTGAGGACTTTCGACTTAAGTTAAATGAGTAAAACCAAACCGAGGAATTTCAGCTGGGAAATATTTTAGGCAGGGAGACCTCCCAAGAGCCCTTCGAATCAAGCCAAATTTTATAAAGTATTTGGCCTCCTTTTCTGTCTATATTTGCAAATGGCTTTGGAATGGCTGTCACAAATTTTTCTTAGGAGGATAGTTGCTGAGAAAAAATTGGCAGTTTTCTTCAGAGTTCTTAAAGCGAGAAGTTTGGAGCTTATGATACTAACATTTCCGGAGAACTTTTCTACAGTCATGAAGAGTTTCATTTAATCTGGGTGCTGTGGTGAGATGTTCTAACAGGCATTTATAATGAGATTTTACTGTAATGATCACCTGCTGTAAAATCCATTTTGATTTCTCAAAAGTCACATTATGTGCAAATTATAATTCTAAAAATATATAAAAAGCCACTTGAAGTAAAACTGGCTGAGTAAAAACTGGATTTCTGAAATTATTGGTTTTTATGAGAATAGAAATATCAATTCTGAAATAAATGCACAAAGTTTGAATTAGTGTTCTCTAATGCATTAATCTATGGGGATTTGTATTTTTGTGTCTATATTTGAAATGCAAAATGATTTTTAAAAAAAATGTGATTTTATTTTAACATAAATACTAAAAACACATAAGATACAATTGTTTTCAAATACTGTCACACACCTAAACACTTCCCAAAAGTATATTACAGTTCTGTGATTTGGTTTATGATGTGGTCTCCCTCTGGTGGTTGTTATTAAGAAACGTACTGGCTTGAAAGTAGTCAACAAATTTCTTCCCTTTGCCATTTTGTTGAAACAAATCTAGAAAACCTCAAGAGATCTTTTATTCTATTCCATAAAGTACAGATCAGGCTATGTATTTTATATTTTGACCATTTCAGCAATATGGGCAACTTTCTTATTTCAACAAAAAATCAGTCAATCTGTGTGTCTTTCCTCTATGGCCATATTAAAATCAGTTTTGACTATTAGGAAACCTGATCTGTTTTCCCTATCTCTGTGGCTTATTTTTAGTGTATTTTGGCCAGAACGTGTCCCATAATTTTGGCCATGGTATTTTCCATTTGCTCTAGAAAGAAAGGCCCTGGGTTGAATGTAAAGTTAATTTAGCCTATGCTATATGTGCCACTCTTCTAGGTCCTATGGCTATAGCATGAAACAAAACAGACATAAACCACTGTCTTCATGGAGTGTCTGTTCTATGATACGTATAGATATGGTTTAAAAAGACAGAAATCATAAAGGCTGATACATTTGACCTTACATGTATGTAAAACTTTTGACACTACAAATTAAAAGACAAATGAATGACGGCCTGGGAGAAAATTAGTGCAACAAAAGGAGCTCTAATAAATGAATAAGGAAGAAAACCAATAGAAAAATGTGCCAATAAGAGTAGGCTTCAACTGTGGAAGACTTTTCAGTTCTCTGTAATGATAATGGCAGAAGTGGGATTTCAAATTTACTCAGTCAGAGAAACAAGCAAAGGATGCCCTGTAGAAAAAAAGGTAAGTCACCCAACTGCAATTCCCTGTGAGTCTGTCTCTATAACTGCTCACCAGGTGAGGGCCTCAGGCCGAGTTCCTCTCACAGGGTCTGTGTGCTGGGTCTGGCTGCCATCTTGTGATCCTGCTTAGAATTACACATTCCCTACTCCTTTGGTGAGTGGGAGAAAATGGACCTTATCGCAGCAGTATCACCCCCACGCTGAGCTCAGTGCCCAACTCATCCACCACTAACGACCCTCACGTCATAAAGTTTCCCAGGGTTAATTTAAGCCCGTTAGGTGATCAGTAGAGTATCTCAGGCAGACAAGACTACGTCACTGTTCAAATTTCAGTTATGAGAATTTAGAGTGATAGGCACATAGTTTTAGACTTTCCACTCTCTGCAGCAATGTCTTTCCTCCTTTCAGTGATAAAGTAGATCATACCCCGTAGCCAGATTATTTGCTATACATTTGCTAGTCCCTGTGTGTGTCCCCTGAAACTCTGGCCTCTCCTGACACTTCATCTCATCCTGCCTTAGCTCATTCTGTTTCCCTTGTTGGATTCCTATATCTTGTTTACCAGGGGAATTATTCCTGTTTACTAGGACAAAGGGTCATAGGAATCCTGTGAAGATTTGGGGGAAAATTTCAGCAGTGTTTTCCTCTTTTCTCTGAGCCCTCGGGTGCTATGTACCCAATCTTCTAGTCTCAGCAAGTTGGCAGCTGTGACTCTGGAATGCAAGTTAATTAAATTGTGCTTATATTTAGTTTTAGGCAAGTTGACTTTTTTTCCATGTTAGGTTTAGTCTGTGTGGCTTTGTTATATACAATCCTGGTAACTAGGGTTCCTAGGAGAGGTTTTATGTAGCTGTGCTGCGAAAAGTATGCAGTGAGAGAAAATGGAGGAGGAACGGGGCAGAAAATTCAGAGAACACCTCTGTGTTCCACCAGTATGGAAATCACTTAGCAAGGCACAAATGAATTGACAGTAAAAGTCAGCTTCCCTGGAGCAACTGCCTTCCTTTTCTGTCTATGAGCCAAAGAAAAATCAGGAATTCTATCCTTAGGTGTTGTTACATGAGCTTTCGGAACCATGTTGTTTTCCAGTTATCTTGGTTGTTACGAAGAATCCAGTTGCCTCCACCTTCCAGCTCTGCTGTATCCAGGAGACTGGACCCTCTAGTTATTTGCGGGTTAACCCTTTAGGCACAAGGCATTTTTAAAAACACTTTGTGATGGGCATCTTGAGAAGTGAAGGACCCACTTCCAAGCCTTAGTAAACAGAATATTCTGGGCTTTACCAGGTATGGTGCCACTTGATATCCATTATTGATTAATATACTCAAAGATAATCCCAAAGCTAGTGCAATTCAGATAAGAAAATTGAAATTCCAAAGGTTAAATAACTTTCCAAAGCAGCACAAAAAGTAATATGTTTATTATATACTATATTTAATATTATTTATTAGAATTTAATAGTATTAATTATTATATTAATACAATATTAATAGTATTGTTTATTATTAATATATTATTTATATTATATATTGTATATTTATTATAATACTATATGTAAAATTACTTCTTTTGTCTTTAGAGCCACTCAATATCAGTATGGGATATTAGGGTGAATGTTAAAAATGAACAGTTTTAAATCATAATAGCATTTAGAATTCAAGTTACCTGAATACTTGGCGGTGGTTTAAGATTGAACGATCAGATAGCTTAGAAGTATCTGAGTTTTCCCAACCTTGCTTTGACCTAACCAATGGAATTTGTTCTGTCCCTGTGGGCTACTGCATGGAGGCAGGTAAGTGGGGTTTGTTGTGATCAGTTAAGAGGAAGGAAAGTAGAGAGGGTCTTGGGCAAAACTCTGACCTACGGCTTCAGAATCTTGGAATTCAGCTACTGACTATCTGATATGAAAGAGAGGTGACATCCTACAACATCCTGAAGATCAGTGAATTTTTAAGAATGATAATGCTATGAAGTACTGTTACAATAATTAATAATAGAGAGTAGGTGGGAAAGTGATATAGTACAGTCTTCATGGGATTGGAAGTGAATTTTTAGACATTGGGATAGAACTATAATTTGTCTGGAAAGATATTTTTTCAAAGTTCTTTTCACAGTAAATTCTAAATATATCTGTTTATTCTACTTCTGGGTCTTAAGCCAAGTAATATTGCAAATCATAGGTAATTTATTCTAGCTTTTATTGCAGCTTTTGCCAATACATAAAATGGACTAAAATAAAAGAAACTAATATTAAAAATAAATTTGGTTTGAGTTCCAAATGAAATCCACAGACTATTAACTTGTAAAATGCAATCAATCCAATTTGTGTTGCCGTACAAATAAAGAAGATAACATGAGAGAACTCTCCAAACTGATTATTTTTCTTTGTTCATCTTTCTCCTAAGTTTTCCATAGATGTTGTGCCCGAGTTACACGTTTAATAAAGGTCTGAAAAAATATTAATATGTATAACTTTTCAGATACTGCAACATGCATGCAAGAGAGTTATTTTCTTTCCGAATCATAAATCTCTCTCTTTTTTTTTTCTGTTAGATTTAGATGCATGGATCTAACTCTTTTATAGGAAATATCCTACATTTCTTTGAAATTGGTGAAAGGTAGTGTAGATATTGTTCCATCTTTATTATTTTATGATTCTAAGTGAATAATTGTGAAATGTCATTTGAGACAGACTTATGTTTGTAGAAAATTGCAAAATATTTTAAAGTGCCATTAAATTATAATTATTTGTTTAGAAAATAAAGTGTTTATTTCCTAAAGCAAATTCAGAAAGTAGACCCTTAAAAAAAATAAAACTAAATGTTTGAGCAATAATCTCTGAATTTAGAAATCTCTGTCAGCTTTGTTAAGAGAGTGGACTATAAGCATGCAGTCTCTAAATTTCCAATGTTCTTTAGGAAGTTGAAATTATGTTATTGTGCTTATTCGAAGGTAATAATAAATAACAAAGTCCTTGTGTACATGTTATTTTCCAATAATTTTTAACAAAATTGCTTCAGAGTCCTGTTTGGGACTTTTAGGCACTAAACTTTGAGGTAGTAAAGTAGTATGTCTTTTTAATTAGACAATCCTTTATTTGAAAGTTTTCTTTTTCTTTCTTTCCTCCTTCCTCCCTCTGCACACTTCTCTCTCTCTCTCTCTCTCTCTCTCTCTCTCTCTCTCTCTCTCTCTCTCTGAAATGTTGAATGAATAAAGATTCTTTTTAAAAAATTTCTTTACACGCTTGTCAGTCTATTTCTGGCAATCTCTGATCATAAATGTGACTTCCTGCTTTTTGCTCTGTCTTTCTTTACTTACTACTCTGTGTAATTAGAATTAAAATCTACTGGGCAGGGCTTTGTCTAACTTGATTTTATGCTGTGATTTTACTTGAGGTGTTGAATGACGACATGGAACTGCTCTCTAAATCCTATTTATATTCTCTCTCTTATCAGAGTACCACCAGGAATAGATCAATTGTGCTTCCTTCTAATGATTTTTAGATAATTTCACAAGTTTTTTTTTTTATAGGGAGGTGGATCTTCCATCATACTGTGTGTCAGACAATATATATATTTAGTTCTTATTTGGGGGAATTTAAGCTGAAGGTCAGATGGCAAAGTCTCCATTGAATCAAAGCATAGCTTTATTTCAGAAAGAAAAAAAAATGAGTCAAGGAGTAACTTATTATCGAGGACATTTAATTGGAGAAAATATTTTGGACTTTCTTCAAATAAATGGTTTCTCAGTAATTGCAACATGTTATACAATAGGCATTGAGAGAGTTTGAACTAAAGACTAGGACTGTAGTGAAGGGACCGCTTTTACTTTGTCTTTGCAGCAAGGTGGGCACCACAGATCGTAAAAGAGGACGTTGCTATGGCACTTTTATTTTTAGAATATCTAAGATAAGAGCTCTGTAAGCACATTCATTTAACAGGCATTTACTATCTACCATATACTACCTTGGAACAAAGTTGTATAAGGTGCTAATAAAGCCCTTTGCTCCCTGGGCAAAAAAAGAAAAATCTGTCTAATAGAGCAATCTACTAAGAAAACTAAAAAGGTATGTGTTATCATTTGTGGATTCTCAGAAAAGGGAAACTGTCATTGAGGAGAGAAGGACTGAACAGGGCTCGTGTGGGCTTACTCTAAAGGGGGAGGATGCGGTAAGTTCCTGAAGCGATAGAGGCGAAAGCAGAGGCTGTAGGATAATTCCCAGAGGCTTAGAAGGGGACTGGTTTTTGACATGTTGCTCACTAGCAGGGACCAGTGCTCACTTGCATGGGAGAGAGGCACGATCTCAGGGGGAGACAATTGTGTGGGGCATCTAGGATAGCTCTAGTCAGGGACTATAGCCTTGGACTTGACATGGCACAGATGTAATGGACCCTGAGGGCTTAGAACCATGAGGCCTCAGTGCTTCTCTGAGGAACTGAAAGCTAAATCCTCTTCCTTTGTTCTTCCTTTGGACCCTTGTACCACCCTAAGGAGAGAGAGGCCCTTGCAAAATATGCCTGAATAACATTTCTTTTCACTTTTTTGAGTGGGAAAGTGTGAATTAATTTGATTTAGAAAAATAAAATGATGTGGCGTTTCTTGCATCACAGTGTGACAGAGTTAGGTCCATGCCCACTACACCTTCCAGCAGGCCATTCTGAGCTTGTTTGTCTCATTTGTGGTTCGAGGTCTCACTTTTCACTCTTACTTCTTGTGTTTTATGTCCTTCCTGAACTTTGCCCCTCCCACCAGCACTCCCTACCCCCTGCCCCAGCTCAAAAAGTACCTATCCTGTGTTCCTTTCTTTTAAGCTTATAATGAAAAGCTAAACAGCCCGAGATGCTCATGTGCTCCTGCTTGCTCAGCATCTCCCGTCGCTCAGACTACGGAAACAGCTCCTACTCCTCCTTCTCGCGCTCCAGGGAACCCAGTGTTAAAATATAAGCTCTTTCAGACTGAACACTTAAAATCCTAAGGGTGAAAAGTTTTTGAACTTTTTTAGGGGCAGCAATAACTTACTTTCAAAGGAAATTTTACAAGGAACTCAAATGTATAAAACAGGTAACAGAAGAGCTCTCTGGTAGAAGGAATGAAGACCCCTTGATCCCATGATGTGGCCCCAAAGTTCCTTTGCACGGTATCCTAGAGTTCTTCTGAAAACCACCATTTTAACCCAAATAGTGAGTATTGTGAGTGTAGATGAGACACACTCACACAGGCCAGCGGGGGATGATTTTAGGTATAAGGGTCTTTTATAATCATCCTAACATATGAGCAAATGCTGCTCAGGAGCCAGACTTGTGTGCAGGTGTGAATATCCCTCTGTCATAGCGGTTTATTACCCTAGCAATTTAAAGATTAAAATTGAAAGGTATTTATTGCCTCCAAACCCACAGGGCCAAGAAATAGGAATGACCATGCAGGCCTGCTAGGCATCTTGTATTGTCAGTTGATTTATTCATTCAACAATGTTCAATTCTATTCTAGATTCAGGACATAGCAGTGAGAAAAACTGATAGGAGCCCTCTCTCAAGGAGTTCACATTCTAGAAGGGAGAGAGAGATAGTAAGCAAACAAATATCTTATGGAAATATAAATTATGTGAGCCATAAAGAAACAGATTTTTGTTTGTTTGTTTTTGTTTGTTTGTTTTTAGCAGACTGTCATTCTGATGGTCTTTAGCATCAATGTTATTAGAAGTGACTAGCATGGTGCCCCGTGTTTAATAGATGTCTAGTAGATGTTGAAGATGAAGAAGAGAATTAGGAGAATTTCTTATCTTGTCAGACAAATACTTTTGAGGAAGCCACAGTTTTAGTGATTGGATTAGCAGACAGACAGTTATAAGACTGCTTCATTTTTAGAGTATAAATATATTCCTGATGTCAATGAACCTCCATCCTGAGCTCTTGTGTCTTCAGGAGTGGTCATAGTTTGTATGACCTGAGCCAACTTGTAGGCAGAACTTAGTACCACCCTATGCTCCCCACAAAGAATGTACTCACACAAAATTACTAAAAAATGTTTTTTTAAACTCCACTTTCCTTGCAATCTACCACCCTGTTTACTTGTTCTCTTCTGCAGCAAAAGAGTTGTCCTTCCTTTCTGAGCTACTTCCTCTTCTCTCCTTCTCTCTTGAACATTCTCTAGTCTGACTTTTGTCCTCACCACTCCATTGAAACTGCTCTTATGGGGATCCCTGCTGACCTCCACATTGCCAAATCCAGTTGTCAGTTCTCAGTTTTGTCTAACTTGACCTATCAGCAGTATTTGGCACAGTTGATCATTTTTATCCTCTTTGATATACTTTCCTACACTTGGCTTCCAAATACCATGTTTGGCTGCTTGTTTTCCTCCTAATGCACTGGCCACTCTGTCTCAGTCTCTTTGGTGGCTTCTTCTCTTCTCTATAGCTACTAAATATGGGGTGTAATAGCTCAGCCCTCATTCATCTTCTCTTCACCATCTCACGAATTCTCACTCTTCACTATCCTCACCAACTGTTTCCTTGGTGATCTCATCCAGGCACACTGGCTGATAATTCATGCATTTATATTTGTAGACCCATTCTTGAACTTATGGACCTTGAACTTATGTACCCAACTGTCTGTGCAGTATTTCCACTTGGAAGTTTACTGTGCATGCCAGACTCAACCTGTCCAAATTCCGACTCCTGATTTTTTCCCATGGTCTTGCTCTTCTAGTAGCCTTCCCTTTTGCAGTGAATAGCAGTTCCAGTCTTCTGACTGAAACTTAAAGTCATTAGCTCTTGTCTTTTCCTCACAACTGTCATCTAATGGAGCAAGAAACCTCCTGGTCCCACTTTCATGCTACATTCATACAGCATCTAATCGGGCCTCAGTACCTTTACTGTTACCCCCTCCAAGCTGCCATCATCTCTTTCTAGATTACTTCAGTAGCTTCCTAACTGTTACCCTACCCCTCTAGAATATTTTCAAAACAACAGGCAGAGATCCTTGAAAACATTAGTCAGACCATGTTACTCTTTACTCAAACCTTAATAGTGACTTTTCTCTTTTTGCCTAACTTACAAAGTCCTTACAAAGCCCTATGTGGTTGGGCCCTCCCTTCCGTTCTGCCTCTTCTCTTCCTTTCCTACACCCTCCCTCACTCATTCTGCTCTGGCCTTACAGGTCTCCTTGCTAACACCCACGAGATGTGCTCCTACCTCAAGGCCTTTGCATTGGCACTTCTTTCTGCTGAAATCTTCCCCTCTGTTTTAATTAACTCCCTCAAGCCTTTCAAGTTGTTGCTCAAATGTCAACTTTCCATGAGGCCTACCTCAAACCCTAATTAATTTTGGGACTTGTTCTACCCCATCCAACATCTCCTATCTCTCTTAGCTGTTGTACTCTTTTTTTTTTTTTATTTAAAGCCTTTATTTTTTTCTTTATAACCTTTTGACCTAATACAGAATAATTTTCTTATTTATTATCTTCATTTATATTAATTGTTTCTCTAGAATGTAACCTCCACAAGGCAAGGGATCTATTCTGTATTCATTGATGTGCCCCAGCCTCCTAGAAGAGTGCCAAGTTGGCTAAGTAACTGAGCAATGCAAGCCCTGCTGATTTCATACAGCAGATGGGGGAACTGATTATACCTCCCATTTCTCGGAAAACAAGTTGAAATATTCTATTAGATATTTCTGTTTCCCAAAGGGTTTTCTCTATACTGTGCTCCTCAAGGAAGGTCAACCAACTTTTTTTTTTTTTCAACACCTACAGCACCTGGTATTCCGAGATGGTCTCCAATCCAAGTACTAACCAGGTCCAACCCTGCTTAGCAGCCAAGAACAGATGAGATCAGGCACGTTCAGGGTGGCATGGCCATAGACTTCAACCAACTTTTTAAATTTATCTCTTCTTTATGGCAGTGCCCAGCACACTGGCTCCTCTCTCTCTCTCCCCATGAGGATCCTCACTCTTTATTTATATAGAGCTTTCTGATATAATCCATACATACCTACCCCAAACATTAATGTTCAACAAAATGAAGGGCCTTCCAGTAACTTAATAGTCAGGATAAAGACTAAGTTTGCTTACTTGAGCATAACTTTGGATTTTTTTCTCTCTGCTCTGCACCTCTTGTCACCCAATCATTTTATCACCTATTATGACCGAAGATACAGTGCTGGCCTCAAGAAGGATTCTTGTATTAGTATGCTAAAGGATTACACTCACTCTTTTTTTTTTCTAGTTAAATAACTTTGCAAAAGGTAAGAGCAATATGGTTGACAAGAACTTCATTTCAAGCAGCATGTACAATGAAGGACTAAGAAGCTCTTAATTACAGCCCCATAGAGCATATGATAATGCTCTATGCCCGTTTGGCTTTCACTTCAGAAGAAGATTTGAACCTGAGCTTCAGACTTTAAACTAGGTTTCAAAGACAGGGGGAATGAGGATACTATACTATCAGAGATTGGTGGGTAATTTCTGAAATAGACTCTGAAAGTTAGCAACCAGAGCAATGAGAGAATTTGCCAATATACGTGCTGCTTATAATACATAGGCAAAGAAAAATAAAGACAAGTTAGAACTTTTACTTGAATCTGTTGCCCTTGAACTGACCACATATCAGGTGACTTCACACCTGCCCCTATATCAGAAAAAAAGAATTGGGTACGGTGTGGAGGATTGGGCCTGGAGCTAGGACCTCACTATTCTGGGGTGGTTTTGACCTTTTCCTAGATACTTGGCTTTGGGGAATTGCTGTCTTAACCACATGACACTTTAGTTTCTCTATTTGTAAACTACTGCTTTCCCCAAGGAAGTTATGATAGAATGCCTACCTGTCTACTTTATGAGGCTGTTTGGAAATTCCAGATAAGATGTGTTTGAGGTACTTTGCTAGTAAACAGCTTTACAGAAATAACAATGGAAATTCTGAATACAGGTTAAGGAGGAATGAAACAGAATATACAAAAGTTATTCCAATTTTACAAAAATAATAATGATTTATGAAACTATGAACTCCTGAAGAAAGAATAAAGAAAGAATTAAAAATGTCCTAAAACCAAGGGCAGCCAGACTTCTCATTGAGGAACCACACAAAAGAAGTCAGTTTTTGCTGAATCGGCCAAGATATGAGATAGCGATAATCAAAACAATGCAAGCAATGCCATGTTTTAAATTTGATCCAGATTTGATATAGCCATACATAAGAAATGGCTTTACTGGAGTAAAATATATAGGGTCTTAAAGATGAAATCTAGATGTTAGGAGACATTTAATGTTGAGCTTTCAGCTACATTTCCGAGGAATCATCAGAACCATAAGGTAGGGAATGCAATAATTCTTTTGAGGCATTGCGGCTGCTGAAATGCAGACAGATGGAATTTATGCACTCTCTAGTATAATGTAGAAACAGTCTCACATAGGATAAACACTATTTCTTGAAAAATTTCTCTCAACCCTAGAGAGAAGATATTGTATAGCCTGGCTGGTAAAATCTTAGTGTTTTTCGTTTTATATCTGGTTTCCTGTGTACCCTCTAAGAGTCTGTATCTGTAGCTGTAGGAATGAAATCCTGTGCTGAATCTTCTAAGACTATACAAAATATAAACATGTTTCGTATTTTGGCTGTTAAAGTCCATAGATGTAATTTGCATTGATATGGAAATTGTGAGATATAGTGGAAAACCAGAATTTTGTTGTTAATAATGTTCAGATTACACATGACGTAGCATCATAAGAAACTTACCAAATTAACTAGTACTTAATGGTCAACAAATCAAAACTCTGATTTCCTTGATAGCATTGGAAAATAATCCATTAATTGAATTTTGTCCCTTTGCTTTGTGGCAATAAGTCGTCCTCCGCTGAGATTGAGGTGACCTGTTCCCATCAAATATTAAGAACATTCTGAGTGCCAGCCCCTCTGCTGGGGCCCAGGAACCTGGGAGATGTGATAGACTTGGGATTCTCAGCCTGGAACATTCAGTCTGTACTTTTCTGTATTTCAATTTCTGAGTTAAAATGTTACATATTTCCTGGTTCCTTTTAGCTTGTCAACAAGATTTATCTCATCAAGGAATACGTGATGTAGGGAATGGTGATAGTGAAAAGGCAACTGACCACACTAGCTTTTGTGGAGTGAGGGAGACAAAAGACACAGAGAATAGTTTTTAAGGGTTGTGTTTATCTATTGTTACTCTGAATAGGGAACTCATGAAGAAAGAAGCTAGTGCTTCTTTTTTTTTCTTTCTGATTCATAAAGTAAGACACAGTCATTATAAAAACATTTGTAAAATATAGAGTAAAAATGCAATGAAGATAAAATTTACTTTCAATTTTAATACCAGAGATAACCACAGTAACCTTGGATATACTTCTTTCTAGGCCAAATCCTATTATGTTTTTTTTTTAGAACTATATGGTGTTTTTCTACTTAAATTATCTTGAACGTTGTCCTGAGGTATTTTCTATAATTTTCTTTTCGATGGATGTAATAGTATTCTTTCTTAGGAGGTACCAAAGTTTATTTTACCAGTCCCCAGCTGTTGAACGGCTGTTATTTCAGTTTCTTCATTATAACCTCGATGGTATGAATATCCTTAAAAATAAAAAGAACTTACATTTATTCAAAATACTTTCTTTTGTACAAAGTCTAAGAAATAAGATTGCAAAGTCAAAGGTTATGCACATTTAAAAGGTATTTGATAGACATTACCAGATATTTAAGTGTATTTTAACATCCGTTTTGTTAAATCGACTTACCCTTTTATTTAAATAATTTCATTTGAAAATATCTTTTTACCTTTTTGTCTTTTTATCTTACATCTATTGTACACAGTAATTTTGAAACAATTCATTATTTGTTGAATTTTGAGAACAAAATGAGCACCGTTATACTAAAAACAAACACCAAAATACAACCATTTTAAACAAAAGAATTAAATATTATTAACTAATATTGTTCTGTAACCTCTATGCAAAAATAGACTTGGATATTTTTAACTGGCATTTTTATTAAAGCAAGTAAATATATTTCGAATACAGGGGCATAGAGTCTCTTGCCTGTGTGGAACACACTTCGGTTGACTACTTTTGCTATAACTTCCTCTGTGCAACATTGAGTAGCATTTTAAAAGGCAAGGTGTTTTTTTTTTTTTTTTTTTTGTTTGTTCAATAAATAGCACTTCACTTTGAAGTAATTTTCAGCTATTAAGAAAAATACTCCTATTTGGTATTTCCCCCACGGAAGCTGTACAACTGATGAAGATACCCTCTGGTACTCAGAGCATGGGTGCCCATCTCTCTGCAAGCCCAGTGGTGAATTTTATTTTGCTTTCATCATGCAAACAGTCTTTGTATTATTCCCGACTAATTGCACAATTAAGGTTCATGAGGGCCAAAGAAAAACTGGTCATGATAAAACAAGGAATTCAGAAACAAATCTGTTGAATGACAAGAAAAGTTTTTCTTTCTGCTCTTTATTCATCCTAATTTTAAAAGGAAAAAAAACCCCCAAATCTTCATTCTGACGTCGTTTTTCTGCCTCCTCTTTTTCAGCGCTCTGTGGAGGGGGTGAGAGCTTCCTCTGTGGCAGTGGAACCTGTATCCCCAGGACACTGCTGTGTAACGGCCACAACGACTGTGACGACTGGAGCGATGAGGCTCACTGCAGTATGTGATGGGCTGTTGGGGGCCTGGGCGGGCGGGGCTCTGCTCAGGGCCAGAAACCACAGCCATTCCAAGGCCGAGTCCTGACAACCATCTGCACTTGTGTAGGCTGCTCTTAGTTTGCCTTGCTAAAGTGAGCAAACACGTTTATCTTCTCCCTGTGTGACAGCAGTGTGTTTGCACACCTTTCAAAGGCGTGATTTCCGTAGCTCAACAGCTAGATGCTGCATTGAAACAGATCAGAGACTGAAGTGTTTTTACATAAAATATCCTAAAATTGAAAGGTGGCTTTTCATTTATTTGGTTTGGGTGAGGATTTTTGCTTTTATTTTTAAAGCTTTATGAGTATAAAGGTCAACTTTCTTGAAAAGGACGTTTTTAATAGGAAAAATTTTCACCCTCATGATTCTTAACTTTTATGACACAGCCTGTTGTTTGTTTACGGTTCCTCTAAATCTGAAGATAGTCAATTGTTTTAAATCCATGGATTGGTGGATTCTGTCTTAAACACCTTCAATTTACTTACCAGTGATTTGATTAGTTATTTCAACTGAATTGGTGGTGGTTTGTCCACCATTGTATTAGCCTGCTTGAACAGACTTCTTGACTTAGGGAGCAGAAATTTATTTTTCACAGTTCTGGAGCTGGAAAGTCCAAGATTAAGGTCAACAGTTTTCAGTTTCTGGTGAGAATTTTCTTCTTGGCTTGTAGGCAGCTGTGCTTTTCCTGTGTGCTCACATGACCTATTTAGAGAAAGAGAGGGAGAGTTAGCAAGAGAAAAGGGAAAATGGAGAGAGAGGGAGTTCAAGTAAGAGAGGGGGAAAGATAGAATTATTTTTTCTTTTGCTTCTGTAGACTGTGAGCCTCTGGGGTCGGTAAAGGATCACAGGACGGCTGGGAGAAAACTTGCTCTAAAAGCCGTTGACTGGGCAGCTTCTGGGAAGATCATACTCCCAAACTGGAAGGCTATTGCTAGCTCCCTGAAATCCTGGAATGAGACACTCACCTCCAGGTTGGCTACTCTACCTGAGAATCCACCTGCTATCTACTGGGCTTAATATCAGGCCAGCGTAGCGAAGGCTGGCTTGGTCGATGACTTTGAGAAAAAGTTTAATGCCCTAAAGTTTCCTGTGCCAGAGGATAAATATAGTGTTTGGTGGATGCTGAAAAAGAAGATGTGAAAAGTTGTGCTGAATTTTTATCTCTCTCTAAGACCAGGATTGAGCAATATGAGCTGCAGAAGATAAAGAACATAATTCCATTTGATCTGATGACCACTGAGGACTTGAATGAAGGCTTCCTGGAAACCAAATTAGACAAGAAGTATCCCTACTGGCCTCACAAAGCAATTCCGAATTTATAAACTTAAGTCTGGGAGCAAGCTCTGGCCCTTGAATTATAAACCCTGGACATTAAATATAATTACATAGTAAAAAAAAGAAAAAAGAAAAAAAGAAAGACAGAAAAAGAATAGAGAGGTACTGAGAGAGGTTGGGGGAGGGGTGTTGCTCTGGTGTCTCATCCTCTTCTCATAAGGGAACTAGCCCTTTGGATTAGGGCCTCATCCTTACGACTTCTTTCTACTGACATCACCTATTTGCAGGCCCTGACTCCAAATACAGTCACGTCAGAGGTTAGGGCTTCAACATGAACATTGGGAGAACACAAACATCAGTCCATAACAACTATATGTTCAGATTTCAAGTTGTTTTGTATTTATGCAATAGGTAAAAAGGAAAAATTGGCCTCAAGAATATGTTGTAGGATCTGCATCCAAAACAGCACCTTATGCAATTGTGTTCTAATTGCTTTTTAATAGTTGCGTGACCAGCAATAGTCACTATGAGAAAAGCTGTTTTACTGCCTGTAGAACTTGCCAAGGCTTTGTAAGAGCTCATGATCGCTAACGACATTTGAGATTCCTCTGGTCTGTTTGCCAGGTAGACCAACTTTTCTTCCATCTGAAGGGTTAGAATGCTTACTTGTCATAACTTTTGAAAGGCGGTATATCATAGTAATAGTTCAGGTCAGTGTTTCCCAAACTGGTGTTTCACAGTACCCTAGTGTTGAAAAATCCTTGAGGAAAAAATAAGTTTGAGACATGCTGACCGTCAGAGCTACTTCTTAGATAGTTTCAATACATATTTATGTCTTAAAGTTTCTAAGAAATGCTGTAGTTAAAAAAAGAGTAATTTTGCTTAACTTGGTATTTCCTCG
Organism: Eonycteris spelaea; assembly: GCA_003508835.1. NCBI lineage: Eukaryota > Metazoa > Chordata > Mammalia > Chiroptera > Pteropodidae > Eonycteris > Eonycteris spelaea. The sequence goes on along the minus strand of PUFA01000049.1, from coordinate 6,229,510 downwards.
AAATTATTTGTTCATATACATCTTTACCTTTATTTATATATTTATTTATTCATTCACAGATTTTCTATTTTGCAGAATATCTAGCATCCTATAGAACGTCAGTTATGTCATCCATATTTTCAGAATGTTTTTCACCAAGATTTTTTTTTTTGTAATTTGTAATTCCCTCTTTGGGAAAACCTGTGGCAGATGATTTTACATGGAAAACATTTTTATAGGATGTATATTTACATTAGGAGAAAATAGTGTGCAAAGCACCCACACTAGGGAATTTAAAAATAGTTCAATAGAATTATGTCCAATTTGTGGAAATTGCGGTGGAATCTCTTGTTCTTCTCCCAGTTATGGCTGATGTTGTGGCATCACTCAAATTCTGCACGTGCCTCTGCCCAAGTGGCGGGCCAACACCAGCTTCCTCATTATGTCCCTCCATTGCACGGAGCATTGCACTTTCAACAGTAAGAGCTTTGTGCTGCCTTTGTTGAAATGAACGTGAAGCACTAGATTTGAATACAGTCTTGAATGGATCCAAATCTAATGCTATTTTCTTTGAACTGAGACTTGTTTTTATCCACAAAAATTCAGATTTCATGAATGATTATGTTCTAATCATCCATATGACAAGACAATGTTTATTTTGTATCCTCTACTATGCTTGGGAAATAATTGTCTATTACAGTGGCTCTCTGGGTATCTGGGGCTCCTTCCTGAGTTTCTCCCCCAATTAATTTTGTTGTGTTTATCAGTCTCTTCCTAAGTATTGGTAAAAGGAACAGACTTCCAACCACCTGGAACAATTTTAGTGATATAGTGAAGATTTTTGAAAATTAGGAAAAGTTTTCTTTCAAAACTTCCTAGCCCTACGACATTAGGCAGACAACTTCTCCATCCCTGGTTTTCCTTGCCATCAAGCCTGGCTGAACAGCAGCACTTCCAGGAAGCCCCACATGCAGGGATGCTAATTTAGGTGGTTTCCGAAATGATCTTTCCAGGGAGGCAAATAAATACTTCCATCAAAATATTTTCAAAATAATATTATCAAAACAATAAATTAATAAATCAATAATAATTCATCAATTATTAATAAATTAATACATAATTAATTTATTGATAAATTAATACATTAATAGCTATGTGTTAACAATAAATAATATTATCAAAATAATAAAAAGAAGTCTATAGCCATGCCACCCTGAACGAGTTCGATCTCATCCAATCTCAGAAACTAAGCAGGATTGAGCCTGGTTAGTACTTGGATGGGGGACCACCTAGGAAGACTAGGTGCTGTAGGTGTAAAAAATAAATAAAAAATAAATAACAAAAAGAAAAATATTTTATTCCACACTAAAGGAAGGAAGAAGAAGACACTTCAGATGTCTGGGATTTTTACTTCTGTTTAGTGACAATGGAACTATTAATATTCTTGAATTTCTGTTATGTGTGAACCACGTTCTGAACACTTAGTAAATTTAAAGACTGTTAAGAAATGATTTCTTTCTTTATGAGGCTTTTAGTCTAATCAGGGAAATGACATATAAACATAGAGATCATTAAGTGTGGCATTTTAAAAAAGTATAGTAGGAGAAATGTCACTGATAGGTCTCCTGAGCAGGGAAGAGAGCAGGGTCACTAGGAGTGGGACTGGTGTGGAGAAAACTGATGGAAAAGATGGGATTGAAACTTGAAACTAACGCTTGGACTGAAGTGATGTTTGGACACCCTGGCAGAGTGGTTCTCAGTTGGGACAATTTTGCCTCCCGGGGGACATTTTTCAATGTATGGAGACATATTTGATTGTCATATTTGATCTGTGGGGATCAGGGGCAGTGCTACTGGCACTAGTGGTTTGAGGCCAGGGATGCTGCTAAAGATCTTACAGTGCACAGATTAGTTCCTCCCACAACAAAAAATTACACCGGCCAAACCGTCAACAGTACTGCTTTTGAGAAATACTCCTTTAGGGCTAGAAGTCAGCAGTCGAAAGAACGTAGGGAGGCAAGAAGCCTGGCTTCATTTCATAGCTCTGCTATTAAAGAGCCGGGCAACTATGGGCAAAGGATTGAAACTCTCTGGTCATCTCAAAATGAAGGAATTTATGGGTAGCAATTGAGCGCTCAAATCTCGAATTGAGGCAACACATTTGTGTTTATAGACTCATAGAGACTGAGCAAATTAAGTGAAACCCTAGATAAAAGGTTTTCTGTTCCTTAGATTTGGCCCTTAATTTAATGATAATTTTAAGAAACAGCAGTTAATAGTGTGAGATGCCAAACTGAAGTAAATATTAACATGCATATGCTTCAGAAGTAACATTTTATATCAAGGTTGATGAAGAAAAAAGACCTGTATCTAGAAAAACTTCACCTTAGGTCATGCAAAATTATGCTTGTATTGAGCAAGAAAATCGCAGCAAGTAGCTTTTGAAATTTTTGATTTGTTGGCCCCAAATTGTGCTGACAACATTTCTTTTCAGTTCAAATAAACATTTATTCCAATAAAAGGAGGCACTGTGATCTTTGCTATTTGCTGTGTATTTCTGGCTGTGCAGTGCCTCTGGTTAAGGTTTTGTGTGTTTACTGGCCACACAGTCATTAGGGAGGTAACTAGTTGTTTTTCAAAGGCAGCTAATTTTGTCTCTAACCTCTGAGAATGGCTTCTAACCAAATATGCCATAATAGTGGAAAGTTGAATCTGTACCTATGTGACTAATGAGGAATTTTTGTTAATATGTGAGTCATCTTCATTATGAACTCATTTAATGAATGGCAACATTAATTTTAAAATATTTCCAATGAGGTATCTTAGAATGAATTAGTGGGGATCTTAGAGTGACCTCGCAGAGGACACGTAAATATGTGGAAGTTTTTATGCTCTCACGTTAATCAGATTCTGAACGGCGTGTTTGAGTCCCCAATCCTACAATCAATCAATCAATCAATCAATCAACACATAAATAAATGCACAAACACATAAACAAACAAACAAACGAATGAATAAATAAAGTGTATAGCTTTAGAAAAATTAATCCATATGTGGGGAAATGCAAATACTTTTGCACTAATGGTCAAGTTGAGAACTCTGATTTTTGTTGATTCTAGTATACTGCTTCAAAACTTCCTGTAGGATTAATGTACACTGAAACAAAACAAAAATCAAAAAGATCGTTTATAACTTTCCAAGGAAACGTACATATCTTGATACACAAATTCCCTCACTCTGCTCAGCAGGCTAGAGCACCAACGTCATCGTAACTCTTCTCCACTCAGCTCCGTGTGTGCAGTAGTCCCAGCCCGCAGTAGGGTGCAGGGCAGGGAGTTAGTGCCCTCTGCTGAACAGGAAAAAATAGCACTGTTGAGGTGAAAACTAGGAGGTCTTTTTAGTTCTTGTATTTTCCCTTATGATGGTCATCCTTGTTTGAAAATTAAACAGCCTGGGAGCCTGGGGGAAATTTTAAAAAGTACTTACAAATTTCTGCATGCGCATAAGTGTGACTATATGTGTGCGTTGTGTTTGTGTGTGTACACATACAGCCACTCTTAATAAAGGTGCTGAACAGATGATCTCTAAGGCCATTTCAGTTTTAAAATGATGTGATTCTAAAAGTTTTTAAGTAACCTCTTTTTAGAAGAGTAGGACCAGTTGCATGAATACAGGCTTCTGCCTGAAGAGCAAAAATCAGCTGGAATTCAAAAGACTTATTTCTCACTTCTTTCCTTTGTTCTTGCTAGTCCCTCTACCTGAAACATGGTGTTTTCATTCCATCCATACTACCGAAATTCTGCCCATCTTCCATGATCCCTCTCCAGATCTAAGAATCTATTTTTGCACTTAATTCATTTTAAGTAAGGGAAAAGATAATACTTTTAAGAAATCTAGTTTCTATTCAATTGAGGTTTTTTACATATATTAATTTTAAACATTTTTACATCTTTATTGAGGTATAATTTACATACTATAAATTTACTCACTGACTTTTAATAAATTTATAGAGTTGGGTAACCATGACCACAATCTACTTCTAGAACTTTTCATCTCCCCCCAAATTTCTCTCCCACATATTTCCAATCAGTTCCCAGATAACCACTTCTACCTTTCTAGCTAATGACTGCTATGATCTCTGTCTCTATGTTTGCCTTTTGAGGGAATTTCATAAGCGGGTCACCCAATATGTAATCTTCGCATCTGGTTTCTCTCACTTAGTGCAATATTTCTGAGTTTCATCAACGTTGTCACATGTATCAGTAGTTAGATACTTTTAATTGCTGAATAGTAGTCCGTTATTTGAGTACACTACATTTTGCTTATCCATTTGCCAGTTTTTGAGTGTCTGGATTGTTTCTAGTTTCTGGCTACTGTGAATAATGCTGCTGTGAACATTCACATACAAGTCTCTACTTAGATATATATTTCATTTCTCTTGAGTAAATTTCTAAGAGTGGAATTCATGAATCATGTGGTAAGGTTATAGTTAACTTTATAAGAAATTACCAAACTGCTTTCCAAGGTGGTGTTATTATTTTACATCCCCACCAGCAATGTGTGATTTCCAGTTTCTCAAAATCTTTGCCAATACTTGTATTCTCTGTCTTTTTTATTATAGCCATTTGGGGGCATATAACCGCATCTTACTGTGGTTTTAATATGGTTTTCCTTAGTGACTAATTATACTGAGCACCTTTTCATGGACTTATGAGCTGTTTGTATGCATTCTGTGAAACTTTTTTTTTAAGTCTTTTACCTATGAGTAATTGGGTTTCCAAAATTATTATTGAATGTAAGAGTTCTATATATACTCTGGATATGTATTTTATTAGATACATGATTTGCAAGTATTTTTTTCCAGTATATGCCTTGTCTTATTTTCTTAATAGCATTTTTAGAAGCACAAATATTTTTAACTTCGTGAGGTCCATTTATTAATTTTTTCTTTTATGACTTGTGCTTTTGTTGTCACACCTGGAAATTCTTTGCCTAACCCAAGGTCACAAAGATTTTTCCCCCTATTTTTTCTTCTAGAAACTTTATAATTTTGGTTCTTTTACTTGTCTATATCCATTTTGAGATAATTTTTGTGTATGTTTGGAGGTAAAAGTCAGAGTTCAGTTTTGCACATTTAAAATCCAATTGTCCCATCACCACTTGTTGAAGAGCATCCTTTTCCCATTAAATTGCCTGGACATCTTACACATTATTTTATTAATCGCTTCTTCCAATATCTTTTAAGTAACTGATCATATCTTAATTTCATAGATCAGTTCACAGACTCAGATTTTAACTAACACACTCAAATTCCCATAGCTAGTAGATGGCAGAACCAGGATAAGAGTTCTGGTTTGCCCGAACACAAGACTTATCTTCTTATTTCCTTGCAAGTTGTTTATTCCAACATTAAATCCATAAGCTTCCTGAAGTTCCATATCACTTATTCTTATTTTGCCATCATAACCTAGGACAATAGTTGCTTATTTAAGGGTTATGATATTAAACACTCAATTGACTTAAGTGATTATGTTTGTGTGAAAGTAAATAATGACTCTATAATCTAAATAATTTTTCTCTCTGTTAAATTTATGCTTATCATTGACAATACTAGACTTTCATTATAAAGAAGACATTTTTAGAAAATAACTACTCACCATCTATTAAAATCATTGATTCTTTATGAACATGAACTTTATTAGGAAATATAACAAATTAAGAATGTCTTTTCTCATATTTGACTGTAAAGGAGCTTTCAGGTGACATAGAGTAAAAGTCAAAAAGACTTAGAAAGTGATAAAAGCTTTGGCTTGGGCCAGTGTGTCCCAGTACTGTTTCTGCAGTAACTTGTTATGTGACCTTGAGCAAGTCATTGCATCTCTCTACACCAGTTTCTTCACCTGTAAAACAATAGACATGGACCAGGTTATCATTATAGTTTCTCTCTATCGATATACTTTTGTTAAATGAAGTGTTGCTATAACGCCCTGTTCTGTTCTAATGACGCACAAGTGGCTTCTCTCATTTGCAGATTGCAGTGAAAATCTATTTCACTGTCACACGGGCAAGTGTCTTAATTATAGCCTTGTGTGTGATGGATATGATGACTGTGGGGACCTGAGCGATGAGCAAAACTGTAGTAAGTAGCATTGTTTTCCTAAATGTTTTCATTTAAAACCACGGAAATTTATAATCTAGAACTTATAGCTTGTTTGTTAATGTAATTAGCAGGTTAAATTACAAAATGGTGGCTTCTCATTTTTTAGAAAATGGAATTTTTTTTCAATTACTAGTCTTAACCATGTTTAATGTGTAAATGTAATACTTTTTACATAAACAGTCATACTAAGGGCATGCTAAAGAATTGGAGTGAAAGGTAAGTACAGGTTGTCAATATGTTAATATTTTCTCTCTGAAAATGTTCTGTTTCTTCCCTGCTTCTTCTGGTTGCTCATGTTTAGATTTTGAGCACTTTGAACAAAACTTTGCAGACAGACATACTGCCTGCATTTTGATTCCCTTATTAAATGTAACCAAAATCCCTCTTTTATCACCAAGCGATACAGAGACGACTTCCATAATAGTGACATGTAGGTTTAAGGTGACACGTTTATTTGATGTACAAAAGCCGATCTTATCTTTTAAGAACGAACCTGCCTTATCAAGAGTTGTGTTCAACTCCGAATGCCATCCCATGAATTTAAACCAGCAAAATTCCTCTTGCTTATTTACCTTTTTGACTTTGAGATTAGCATTAAGATGTTTAGGTAAGATATTATTGTGTAGCATAGGAACTTTGTAATATGAACAAAAGAACAAGTTGAGATGATGAGGGGCACTGGACAAATGACGTGAGATAGTATTTAGCATTAGAGAACATCAAAAGGAATGTTGGGAAAGCATCAGTATTATGACCGAGGAATGCTCCAGAGTGGCAAGTGTCAGAAACTATGATAAAGTTGTCACAAATATGTCGAATCAGCTACCTACCTTGTGAAACCAAAATCAGAGTTCTGTTTATTTGAGCCAGTGTAAAAATCACAAACTTTTCATAAGGAAAGAAAACAGGGATGAGACAAAACAAAAAAACAACAAAAAGAACAAACTATGGGTCCTGAGAAAGCGGGGCAGTTCTTTTTCATCTGAAAAACAGGTAGGTTATGGTGATGGTGGTTAGTGGGCCACAGGCTTGGGTGGGAGGTGAATCGTGCCAGACCCATCATAGAAAAGTTGTTAAGGTGTAGGAACAATTGGAACAGACTCTCTTCAATTAGAACCATGAGCGGACAGGTCTAAGTGTTTGTCATGCTGGTTCTCTACATCCTCAGGGGCTTTTTCTTTTGTCCAGATTGCAATCTCACAAAAGAGCATCGCTGCGGAGATGGGCGCTGCATTAAGATAGAGTGGGTGTGTGACGGTGACCATGACTGCGTGGATAAGTCTGATGAGGTCAACTGCTGTGAGTGCCCTGAGGATTTTTATTTTTCTCCCCCTCCCATTTCTTGCCTGTTTAAACCAATATACTCAAGGTTCACTAAAACATTGAAAGGGAAAGATTTTCATGCTTTGGCCCTCACCTAGAAAGATAATTGTGAGGACAATAACAATGTCATGTATTTGATTTCCACATGTTTCTCACTAGAACCCAAGCTTCATTTGGCCAGTCTGGCCAAGCTGATGTCTGTTTTCTCTCTCCTTGCTCCCCGAGTCTCCTTTCTGCATCCATAACTTTGTCAAGGGGGATGTTCTTCATTCACAAAGGCTGGGGGACTTTTTGTTTGCGAACAATATGTGAGTGGTTTACCTTCGTGGCAAGAGCATCCAAACATGTTCTCTGACACCATTTGTGGGAGAACATGGGATGAATTTTCAGATAAGAGATCTTTTAATGTTTATAGACTTAAGCAAGAGTGTGATAATAATTATAACTTTATAGCCTATTGTATTCTGAGTGAGTGAACAGTCTTCAGGTAGCTCTTATACTACTAACTAATAAAACCAGTGTGGCTATTAATTATCTTGTCCCTAGAAACTACATTATACTCAATAGGGAATAATAAAATGATTGAATAGAAGCAGCTAGGTGTTAAAAGAGAGTAATAGTAACCTGAAAGAGTTCATATGATGCATTTCATGCATTTGAATAAATTAAACTTTTAACGCCATCTTTCACTGTTCAATAAATGTAGATAAAGTTGATATATATAACTGATTATATAATTAGCTAGAATTTGAGGCAAAATAGAAATGCAGTTTGTATGTTTTTTATTTTGACTTAAGAAAAGTCATATAATTAACAAATGCAATGCCCGGCTTTCTCCTTCCCTGAATTGAATTTGAACTGGACACCTGAGTCCTTGCTTAGTGGAACACAGCCGACCGAGCAAACCGTATCATGACTCTCATTTTGGGAAAGTGAGGACATGATGCTCAAGTATAATGATTCTGTTGTTAAGCCTTGATCCAAGAACAGGGAGTTGCAATGTTCAACAGTAATTCATTGAAGGCCGAGGTCATGTGATACATGGTTTCTGATGCTCTAAAGCGGGGGAGGGATAGAATTTAGACAATTTGTGGGAATGAAGGTTAAAGGCCACTGGACCATCCCTTTCCAATGTCAGATCTCATAGCAAGTTTGAAATAAAGTGTTCATTTTGTGTTAGATACTGTGTAAGTTCTTTCATTTGTATCATTTCATGGCTCATTAGGTCAGGTTGCATGGAATTAAATCCGGGCTAGGAGTCAGAGAAATGTGCTGCATGTTCTGGCCCTACTTTTTAACAGCCATGTGACTTTGCGACACCACTCAACTCTCTAAGTTTCAGGTTCTTTATTCTTAACCAGGTTTGTAATATCTACTTTTCAAGTTTGTTATGAGGATATGAATTAGATACATAATACTTTCAGCACAGTTATTACCATATAGTAAGCCTTTACTAAATTGTGCCTTTTATGTTAGTATTATCACTACCTCCATCGTTACTACTACCTCCCATCCTGAAGTTATCCAAAAAAATGTTAATTTTCAGTAAATGCTATTTAATAAGGCATGAGAAATTTTAGAAAGGAAACTTTCCTTTCAAAAACACTTGGAATTTAAAAAATTAGTGATAGATTCGTTTCTTCACGCAGAGCATTCAGGTATTCGGATACTCCACTTCTTGGTGATGCCAGATAAACCAGAACCATTTATGTGACTGCAGACCGAAAGAAGTACTGATAAATGACATGAAAATCATTTGTGCTTGTTCCAGCCTGCCACAGCCAGGGTCTGCTGGAATGCGGAAATGGACAGTGCATCCCGGCTCTTTCCAGTGTGACGGGGACCAGGACTGTAAGGACGGCAGTGATGAGGAGGGCTGCAGTGGCAGTGAGTGTGCGCTACAGCCCTGACACCTTCCCGGTTGGTGGGCCTTTCCTTGGCAACAAAGCAAAAGTTGGAAGTTGCCAAATGCTTAAACAGGTCTCCCATACAGATCATTCCAGGTTGCCCAACACAGTGGTCCTCACCACACTGGTGAGCCAGAAAACCCTCTTTGTCATAAATACGATTCTCAAGCAACTTATACTGAAAAATCACTCCTAACTGAAGATTAGAGGTTAAACACTTAAACGGCGTGGGAGGATTTGATTAACTGCTTGATGGGGGAAGGCAACACCATGATAAAGAGAAAAGTTCAGTATATACTATTTGATTTAATTAGATTAGATTCCAATGAGAAGAAATTGGCTTCTGAAATTAAATGTAACAGCTTCCTAAAATAACTATGTGTAGAGAAGAGGCTTATGCCTCACATTACCAAGCAATGTACTTAAATACACTTTAAGTGGAGTCTGATATCCATTTGTGAAACTCAGAGAGAAAAAGTAAGCCAAATAAATTGGTTTTTAAAATGTGACCCTTTCTGTCAGATTGTTTTAAGACCCAGTTTGTGTAAAAGTGTCTCTCAGTACAGGGCTGATAAGACGATTTCCAGACTTAAAAATCATTATATTTGTGTATAGGTGACCTTGCCACTTACCTTCTTCATAGCCGAGTTATTAAGAATATGGTTGTTGCAGCCCAGGGGGCTGTTCAAGCTCCAGCTCTGTTACCCTATCTGGTTAACTTTAGGCCAGTTACTTAAGCCCATATGTCTCAGTTTTGGTGTCTGTAAACTCAGAATAATAACTATTTCATAGAGTTGACATACGGTGAAAACTCAATAAATGTTTGCTATTATTACCTGGAGATAGGCATGGTACAAATAATTATGCACATCTGTGTCTTACCTTGAAGCGATATAGCCATGGGGAAAAGTCGGGTGCTGGGAGACTGTATGTGGTATGCACGCCCTGGCAAAGAGCCTCAGGGACCCTTCCTGTAAGAAGAGATACTGGAGCTAAGATTTGAAGAATGAGTGGAATTAACAAAGGAGAGCAGGACTGGAGAAAGCCTTTCAGATACAGGGAACCATTTGGCCAGAGGTGCCAAGGAGGGAAGGAGCAGGGTATGTTCCAGGTACTGGAAGGAGGCCATTGTGCTTAGAGAGGTGAGAATAAAGAGGAGCGTGCTGCTGCGGAATGACCGGCAGCGAGTGAGTGAGTGAGTGCAGGCTGGTTCGACTCAGCAGGGCTGGGGAGAAAAACAGGACCCCTTCTTCTAGGGCTCTGGGCCCTGTTGAAAGTTTAGGACTTTACAACCCTCAGCTTCTGCTCTCTGCCTTTCTGTCTAGTCTCCCGTAAGCTCTGGTGACTCCAGCCTTTTCACTTTCCCACCCCAGGCTCTTGCATGCTCTGCTGTCTGCCTGGGAAACACATCCTTCCCTCTCATCCCAACTTAGGCCATCTGCCTAAAAAACTCCTTTGAGAAGCTCTCCCCTGACTGCCCTATTCTGTTTCTATTGCTCCTTATATGTACTTCCAGTGAAGCAAAGACCAAATAGCATTGTAAATTTCTGTTCCTAATGATGTCCCTAATTAGAGCATAAACTAGCATCCTTTTTTTCATTTAATGCTCAGTGCCTAGCTTGTCACATTGGAGGCACTTTATATGTACTGAAATAATGACTGTGTGTTGTCTTTAAAATTTTTCTTTAATAGACTAAAGTCATAGAAATTAGCCAGGCTTACCTTACAAAAAAGGTTTAACTCTGCTGACTAAAAAAAAAAAAAAAAGGAAAGAAAAAGAAAAAAAAGAAACAGTGCCATCTCTTCTCTGCAAGACTATGTTATATTGCGCATTGGAAATATTGCATATTCGAAACAAGAGTCCTGTATAATAAACATTGTCTTAGAATTATAGGTAAGAATGATGGTGTGTATACACATACTATCATTTATACGTAAAAATGCCTTACAAGATTTTCTAGATTCTAGATGACGGGTCTGAAAGTAATTGAGTGTAATGGAAGAGAGCTAGAAATAGAACAGCCAGTAATTTACGACCTTATCCATTTAATCTACAAATGACCAGGAAATCAATGGGAAAGGGAGTTTCCTCTCTACACACCTTAAGGAAAAGCCATTAGGCTGACATTACTGTTGTCATTCATTGGAAACAAGAAACCCAATTCTCAGGTCATCATAGCCAGGCCAATCATACTTTCCAAAGACATACAGAAAATGCGGATAACAGCTGCACCACGATAAAGTGTCTTTATTGTGTTGGTGTCGATGACCTACTTCTTATTAGGGAAAACATTTTCTTTTAGAGAGAAGACTAGAGTTGGAAAGTTTTTAAAATAATACCATTTATATTCAAAATGTCAAGATCTTTATATTGGCCCACCGTCAAATTACTTAAATTTTATTTTGTAATCAAGTATATGCACCCATCTAAATATAAAACACTTTTTCCAATAAAAGCAATAATACCCCATTTTTAGTTTTAGTTTTACTTTTAGCTTTGTTTTGTTTTAGGATAGGTTGACTCATTTCTTCATTCCTACAGAATCCTTTTGGAATAACTGTGTTGTATTTTATTGCCAGGAAAATTAATCCATAAAGCACCTATTTAACATGTGTTCAACATTTTCGGAGAAATTGGAAAGAAATTAAAGTTGTGTCATTCCTCAGCTACACCAGACGTTCTTGATCCTTTAGATCCTAGTGTAAGGAATTTACATGACGATGAAAACGAATGTGCTTTTCCCCCTTCTGTAGGTCAGACTCCATGTCAAGAAGGTGATCAAAGATGCCTCTACAATTCCTGCCTTGGTTCATGTGATGGTAGCTCTCTTTGTGACACCAACAACAGTCTGAATAACTGTAGTAAGTACAGCAGCTGACAAATGCAATCCTCGTGTCAGGATATACATTCAGCCTTTTTCTTTTGCATTAACTTTAAAATGCTGAAATCTGGACTTTCTCCAAAAATATCTGTATCTATTTTCTTTTTCTGTTTTAAAGGTTGCATGTGGTAGCAGAAAAGAAACAAAATGGTCTTAATTAACTGAAATCAGAAACAAATGTGTCATTATGAATGGACTATAAATCCACATTGCTTAATATCATTACCATTACTTTCAACTCAACATCAGCTCCTATATATTATTTCCTTGGCTCCATATGCAGGCAGATGCTATCTTTCTTCCTTTTTAAAGCAGTTTCAAAAATAGAAACTTTATCCAAAAAGCGAGCATGAAGTTCATCTAAATAACCACATAGAGCTCTGGCTGTTTTTTAAATAAAATTTATTTTCACCTTTCCAGGAGCTTTGCTGACCTAAAACGATCTTACAGCCATTATGTTAATGTGTTTCCGTGGAAACGTAACAGCTCCAACCGGTGTGAAGGGGGCGGGGTCTCTCCACAGTGTCTTTCAGGAGGAAGCGTTATTAGGGGAAGATGGAATGGGCAGGCATAGCAGAGGGCTGTGTCGATTCTCATGGGAAATTGAAAATGAATCAGAAAAGCCCCAAAGGCTTTTCTAGTAACGATTTTTTTTTTCTTGTTTCTGGGCTCTGCTTTAATATTCCACTCAATGCTTTCACTCTGTGAAATTTGGTTTCACCTTCAGCTTGGGGCTTGACATTTGAAAGCAGGTCCGTCAGCTTTTGGTCAGCAAGACTGGAAGCCAGGGAGTTGAAAGGCTGATGGGTTTGGGTCCTTGGGTTTGCTAAAGTTTTGGGGTCCTGGTTTTACTCAGTGGCCTTTTTGGGTCGATGTAGAGCTCATAGGGACTATCCCATAACCACTAGGTAGCCGCAAGGGATGAAAACCGTGTACTGGGAAGGAATTGGAGAGAGACAGCCGATTAAAAACACAGACTGACAGGACTTTTTATTTTCATGAACACTTAATGACTGTTTGACTGAAAGCACAATACCCAGTCTTCCTCCACTCATCACATGAGAAAACAGTTCAGATAGGTATTAGTCTGACCAGTAAGACCCACTGCCATTTTATTCACTCTGAAACAATTAAATGTGTATTTAAATAAATGCATATGTTCTGGGTCCATTGTTTCACTCTGTTTATCTCTCAACCTGCTCTGTAACTTCTTTAGAGTTATTTCTTTACCTTGAACTTGAAATGAGTAATGGGGGTTGTCTGACATGAAATGTCACTTACTGTTCAAAAAAGTCAAAAGAGCATTGATAACCCATGTCAAATTTGGGTGGAGAGTAACTGGATGTATGTTATCCTATTTTTCTATATTTAAAATATTTCAAAATTAAAAAAACTGAATGTTATCTTTCAAAAAGAAGTTGTAGGAAAGACACTGGATAACTCTGGTTCATACATTCAACCAACATTTTAGCACGTGTACAATGTCCTAGGCACTGGGGTGGGCACCGAGCACTTTAACGGTGAAGAAGGGGGGCGTGGTTCCAATCTCCCTGCAGACAGACAGCTTTTTAATGTAGGAGAACATACTGCTACTGCCGTCTTCCCATTCATATACACTACTTTGGTTTTCTCTTTGTATTCTTCAAATATACTCATTTCCCTAGTGCCTCATTGTCTTATCAGCTTCCTCATTCACCATAGATGTTCTTGCCAGGTTCTTGAAATATATTTTCAGCACTGACATCCCTTCTTCTGAATGACAGGCACTGGGCTAGTCACTGGCCCCACTTCTGTGTTATTAAAAGCAGGGTATATGCCTAACTTTCAGTTGAGAGTAAAGATGTTATTCCTTCTTTTTCAAAGGATGGCAGGTGTGTTTTTTTGTAAAGGTGGGCAGGCAGCATCTCCTCTTAGAAAAATCTTCATGTATTTGAAAATTTGATTAATTATTTAAAGATCTTTACCACTAGAGAGATGATTATTACTTAGATTCTGAGGCACAACTTTCTTTGGCTCCCTGCCAGTGGAGAATATGAATTTGGAGAACGTGGATATTCTGTCTGTTAGAGTAAGCATCTCACTGGAGTTGTGGGGATTCTAGTCTTTGAAGTTACTGGTTCTAGTCATCCCATAAAATATTACATAGCTTTCTAATGGTCCCAGGTAACTCCAATGTGTATCCAAAATTGAGAATTATTGCTTTAGTGGCCTGTTCATGACCAGCGTGCAAAGATATGTGACATCCCTGGAACTGGATGTAAAAAAGTCTTCATAGTATTCCATTTTTCAATGGAGAAGGCCCATGACTTATATCAGATTCTCAGACATGCTTACAATTTAAAAAATGCCTAAAAACGACATCTCTGATGATACCGTGTACTTATAATCTGGAAGTATCACAATATCACCACATCTACTCATAGTCTAGAATTTTTAACACCTTTACACCCTGCTGGGAGGCAAACAACAGATATACCCTCCCCTTTGCTATGGAGGTACTAGTCCATCACTTCTGCTTTATAATATGCAATCTTTAAAGCTGGGGAACCTGGTGAAAAGAGTAGCTCCCCATCTGTGTGCGCCCTTGATTGCCATGGCTGTTTGAAGCCAGGTATGATTGTCAAGCTTCAAGGACTCCCACAAGTTTCCCCTGGTGTTCCATCAACCTTTAGTTCTATGTGTTTACTTGGCATTTTTAAATTTTACTTTTTATTTTTTTTTGCCTCCAAGATCCAGGAAGAAATGAACAGCTTTGCTCTTCAAATAATTTGCAATGGTTTATAAATTTCCTGTCCTTTTTTTTTTTTCGATCTCTAGTTAGAAGGAACAAATAGTATAGGGTCTGCTAAAAACACCAGGTACCATAATGTGTGACGATTTCAGTATTTGGGAGCAAGTAATAGATGAGTATAATGATCTCTTTGTAAGAGCATTCTCAATTAGTAAGTGAAAAATAAAGTGTTTAGTTAGAATATTGCTATTTGGCAACACAATGAATGGGTCAAAGCATTGAGCCATCTATAGCTGCAGACATCACAAAAGGAGAGAAATTAGACAAAATGTGCCTTCTGATGAGAGAACACCACAGCATCTCTATCTTGCCAATGGAGGAGACCTGATCAACCCTCTAGATCTGGATTCAGCTGCTGATTCTCAGGAAATAGAGAGGATGGGGGAACGTGCTCACCTCACCAAGAGTGTGCAAGCAGAAAAATCCAGCATCCTCTACAGATCAAATCTGGGTTCTTCAACAGTTCAACTGCAAAGGAAAAATAAAGGGATGGAAAGGGAACCCAGATATTACAAGAGACTTAAAAGACAAACAAATTTTAAAACATGAGCAAGCTTGAAATATAGTGATCTGAAGGTGCTGCACATTTAGTTAACAAAACTAGAAAGAAGAGCACTGAAGGATAACTTTGAAACTCAGCAGTTACTTTTGCAGGGAGAGGAGAAGGCTGATGTAAGACGGTATATGCAGGGGCATCCTGAATGCCTGGCAAAGTCAGTGTCTCAACCTGGGTGGAAGTTATAAGGGTATTCACCTTATAATAACTCATTAAACTATTAAAAATAGTAATGTACATATATTGAATCATTAGGTTAACACAACTAATATGTTATATGTGAATTATAACTCAATAAAAATGTAGATTTAGAGCTTGAGGCAAGGATAAATCTTAGAATAGTATATTTGCCAATGGACATTGAAAAGTGACATTTTTCATGTAAATGACCATCATTTAATACATGATTTCCATTAGCTTCAGAGTATTGCATCATGACAAGGATGTAAGATCATTTAGTTAACAATCCTGTCTT